>JANCRC010000017.1:7632500-9051000 GCA_024362995.1 Heteromeles arbutifolia | reverse complement strand
TCTAACAAAAGCAGTAAAAGTAGAAGTATTTTTCACAAAAGCATTTCTAAACTGGTCTCATTTTGAAATTTGTTGATGGTGTTTCCTGGAAAAAAATCTACCCCAATTCCGATGGACCATGATAACAACTAAAGCTTAAAGGTGAGTTTGTATAAAATTCCTAATCAAATTAGCGGGCACGGCACTGGATGATCTCTTGTATTGACCAGTTTTTTGCATCATATTACAAACCATATCTTCCAAATAATAAAAAATCAAGTAGCATGCAACCACTCCTCCCTTCTCGTTGACATGATCAAACTATTATAACTTGATACAAAATTCTGAGCAGTGTGAACCTATTCCTGGGGTGACCGGAATTTTCAGCAACAAATGTGCTCATATTGCAATATCAGCAACTGGTCCAATTTTCTTGTCCGTACAGGACAGCATCACAGCTAGCTGTTTTTGACTTCAGATTCAAGGATCATGAAACTTTGTTAATATCACACTCTACAGTCTGCATGCAAATGCAACCACCATCAATCATTTTACATTGTCAAGGCTTGTTGGAGTTACTTGAAATTGAATTCTGGAGGCTTTTCCTTCTATTTCTTCACCCAGGAAAGGTAACTTTCCATCATTTATCTTTTACATATTTGCTTAACTGCAGAAGAAAAAAGAGGTCACAAAAGGGTTTAGGGTTAGAGTTGTCACAAAACATACTCACTAATTAGAACTAATAGGTTAACTGCAGCAGAAAAAAAGAGGTCACAGAAGGGTTTAGGGTTTAATGATTTCACAAACCATACTAATTAGTATTAATAGGTTAACTGCAGCAGAAGAAAGAGGTCACAAAAGGGTTTAGAAGAAGTTTAATTAGAATCAATGATTTTACATGTGGTCCAATAGTCTAGTGGATATGGTATTGGATTTCTACTCATGTGTTCCAGGTTCAAAACACCCCCTTCCTTAAATTATTGTAATACTTTCGAATTCTTTTCATCTCCCTAATAAAGTTAAATTTTTACTAGAAAAAGGTGACAACAAGGTTTAGGGTTTAAAGATTTCACAAAACACAATCATTAATTATAATTAATAGTTCAAATCGCTCTTTTGACACAACAAAAAAGTATACTCAATAATGTAAAATTCATTATTTTTTCTACTTGCAAAATTCCACTCTGAAACAGAGATAACTTACTAAAAACGCAAAACTTAAAAAGTTTAAATAACTCTTCATAGACACGAGTTAAGTATTGTCTTTTAAGATTAGTTGACATTTTGAACCGCCCAAATTAGGGTTTATACTAGACGACTGAAGACCATTGATTAATTGGCCGATCGTACACTGTGATGAGGGTCCACTTCATTCAAGAGCAGAATAATCCACTCACATGGCAAAGGTGTGTAAGCACGAAATCTACTTCCTTTGACAATTAATGTGTGTAATCAAGACAACTATAAATTTTAAAATTGTCTTCAAGAGCTTAATCGGACAACTACAAGCTTTATCTACTTGTCAATGTCATGGTGTAATTGATTCTTGGTTTGAAATCTTTCTTGATTATCAAGTTAATTAGTCGGTTTGAAATCTTGCAAAAGTCCTTAATGATGAATAAACCATCTATCACACAGTTGTCTTGACTCCTTTACCAAGTGGCAACAAATAGTGTGAACAATCTCTTGACTCTTTAGTATGTTACTATGAAACCCATTTCAAGATTAGTGTCGGTGTTGAACACATGTTTTTATTTCATTGGCTCTTTGATCAACGTAGCATTGGCATAATTTTGTTTAAATTCTTTAAATGAAAGAAGATTTTTTTTTATTATTTATTTATGTGGGATGGATGTAATAAATGTGCCCCAGGGCACCCTTTTAATAATGGATGTGAGATCTAATCATATTAATATGAGTGCTAAAGAGATCACATGTTTATTCAAAATTCTTGTACTATTTTTTGTGGAAGTGATATGTACAAACGAGATTCAATTAGATAAATTCATTAATTGCCGTGACATATACATATTACTTGTCACCTCAGATGATACAAAAAAATGATCTCCCAAGCATTTTATCTTTAATGTGGTACAAGAAGCGATAATGATATTGCTATTGACGAACTCGAACAAGTACCAAGGGTACTACACCGCTACATTTTACAATGACCAATACATTAATTTTAGAGATAATTTGTACAAACAGTTATAAAGAATAAATTCCTACATGACTTCAACAAGCGAACATGAATTTTCGGTTTTTTGCCAGAGACAGAGAGTTTCTTACCCAACAAGATCCTCTCCGGATCCTCTTTGTGATGATCTTGGGGATCTGTGAATCGTGTCCGTTCATCGTACATCGTGTGATCAATTTTTTTTCAGGTACTGTTTGTGTTTAATTTTAAATATTTTTTTTAAAAATGATTGATGACATCACGATGTACGATGAACGGACACGATTCACAGATCTCCGGGATCCTCACAAAGAGGACCCGACGAGGATATGGATTCGTTTCTTACACCTATGAAATTAGTAACATATAATAAACTAGGCATGTTTTGTGTGGGAGGGAAGTTAAGGTTCCACCATAAAATTAAATGGCAATATGAGGAGTAACACAACTATTTATAAGCACATGCAATATCCCTTGTTTCCCCGATGTGGGATTCATACTCTCAACACGCCCCCTCAGATGTGGTGAATTTTCAAGCCAAATATGTGGACAACACAAACTGAAAGAAGTGGAGCAGGTATGATCGTTGGTCTTTACATGAGGGACAACCTACTCTGATACCATGAAGAAGTTGAGATTCCACCATAAAACCAATTGACAATATATGGAGTAACTCAATTACTTATAATTACATACAATGTCCTTTGTTTTCTTGATTTGGAATTAATACATTCAATAGGGGGAAGAAAAAAATCAGGCATGTTACCAATTTCTTACACCCAAAAGTTGAACTATTGAACATTTGAAGTAAGTCAATGACTCAATGTTCAAGACTCATGAGTGTAAGAGTAATTTACATGGAACGAGTTCATTACAACGGGCGTTAGATCCAATAATCTATTTTCATGCGGAGAAAAACTTGCACATAACAATACTTATTTGGACAAAAAATCTAGGGAAATACCCAGATAAGACATTTTCTTAATCTTGGGACATAAATAGGATTTTTTGAATATGCACATGCCATGCACAACAATCAGACAAAAATATGATTTTTCCTACACCTTGAAATGACTTAATTGCCCACGTATATAAATGGGTTATTTCTTCTCATTTTCTGATTTCTCTCTCTACTCTCTCTTCCTCCCTCTATCTCTTCTCTCACTTTCTCCCTCACGCACTCTCTCTCTCCCATTTTCACTGTGCATACACGGTGCACAGTCATCCCGACCAATACCGTCCAAAACGAAGCCACCACCAATTTCATCTCATCCTTACGAGTTCAAAACATCTAGCCTTGTCACGAATCTTATCCCCAATCGTTGGGATCAAAACTCAAGCAGGCTGCAAGTTGTTCGGCCGTTTTCCGGTGACATGGTAAACAATTGAAGCTCGAGACCACTAGCACTGGACTCTTATCGAGGGTGGGAACAAAGCCTAGTCATTAACTGCTGGTGCACTCACAGCGTCCGCTGGGAACAAAGCCCCCCTCTCTCTCTATGAACACTGAGATCATGAAAACAATTGTAATCGAGTTTTGTTAACAATAATTTGTCTTTTTGCTTACGAGTTAATTTCAAGATGAAATCTGAATCTATAGTTGAGTCAATTAAAAATCATGGGCATTAACGAAATTTTGCGCAAAAAAAGTTTTTTTTACTTTTCTCATCCACATTCATCAAAGCATCTATCTAATTTGAAGAAAAAAAGTCTCTCTCTCCACTGCCATGTTTTCTCTCTTTCTTTCTCTCTTTGACATTTCTCTATAACTTCTCTTTCTTACATATATATATATTTTTTCTTTTAAAATCTTTCATGTTTTTTTTTTGAAGCAAAAGTACGATATTCATTAAGCGAATCAGAATTCGTACAAACTGAGGATAGTGTGCATAATGGGTCTCGATCAAAACCTTGCTGGGGATTTCAACCCGGTCGAAGGAAAAGAGCGTCCCGCACAACAAGAGAACTATCCTCAAATGAACAATGGAAAAGAATTATAATCCCTCATTTAGAAATATATCTTGGATCAAATTTGAAGGCTCCTCGAACCACACTACCTCCTAAGCATTATTAATTCCCATCCGAGCAAGCTGATAAGCTGCCGAGTTCTCTTCCCGTTGAATATGATTAACCACTGAATCTGACCACTCTATGAGAAGACATCATAGATCATTGATTATACGACCGAAGGCAGAGCTATCGTCCCCGATCCACTGCATGGCAGCCAACACCAACGCAGAGTCTCATTCGAACTGAATCTTCACCTCCACCGTACAAATAGTGTCCACCAATATTGCAGCTCTCCGAGCTGCATAGAATTCAGCATGCAACACAGAGTTTGCCCTTTCAATGGGCCCAGGAGCAGCGGCAAGACACTCCCCTAAATGATTTCAAATCATCACCTTAAAACCTCCCCTGTTACTTCTATTGTGCCAAGCTCTATCAAAGTTGAACTTAACCCACGCCTCCGCAAGTCTCCCCCACTTCTGATGATCTCGGTTTGCCGTCCTTGCCATGGCTTGTGCCACTTATGAAATTCTTGCATCCAACCCTTAGTATGAAGCACAATTTCAAGCGGTGGTAACGCCTTGCCATTCCATAAAATCTCATTCATATGCTTCCACAAAGACCAAATCAACATTAGACATAGATCAAACCCTGAAGTAAGACCCTGGAGCTATAAATTGGCTAACCAATTCATAAAGCACTCTCCATGTCCACCATCCACCCGCAATCCCAAACCTCGAAACCACACCGCTCTAGCCACATTACAATATCTCAAGACATGCTCCATTGGCTACAC
Source organism: Heteromeles arbutifolia (assembly GCA_024362995.1). NCBI lineage: Eukaryota > Viridiplantae > Streptophyta > Magnoliopsida > Rosales > Rosaceae > Heteromeles > Heteromeles arbutifolia. Next base: position 9,046,042 of record JANCRC010000017.1, on the reverse strand, counting down.
ATACCTCATCGATCATCACTATCCGTTTACAGAGATTCAACCTTGTAGGCAGAGAGTCCAAACATGCACACCACACACAAATCTTCACCTTTCCAGGAACACAAGCACCCTACAGCTTATTCCATAACTTCTCTCCAACATTACTGGAAGCAGAAGATGAGACAGTTGCCCCTTCGCCATTAGCTACACTCATCCCCCGTGCAACATGATATGCACTCCGAATAGTGAAATTCCCATGCCGTTCATAATGCCAAACCCTACGGTCGTCATTATCCCGTATACTTAGGGGAATCCCACGAATTAGGTCCACTTCCTCATGGGAAAATAGTTCATTTAGCAACTGAATGCTCCACTGCTTTGACTCCATCCAAAATAAATCCTCTACCGTAGCCTCCTCATCCCAATGGATCGGTGTCGGAGTCAAAATCCGGAGACAAGAATCCATTGGCACCCAATTATCCTTCCATATACGGATCTTCCTCCTATTACCCACTTGCCAGCGAAGGCCATTTTGGAGTATCGGTCGTGAACCTGCAATACTTCTCCAAACATATGAACTATTAGAAGTCACCTGAGCATCTAGGAACTCTGTCGTAGGAAAGTAACGAGCCTTGAATACCCGATACACAAGAGCCTCAAGATCATGTAGAAAGCGCCAAGCTTGTTTAACCAACAAAGCCTAGTTAAACGCATAAAGGTCTCGAAAGCCAAGACCCCCCTCGTGCTTTAGTTTACACAAAGTCTTCCAATTAAGCCAATGTGTTTTCCTCTTGCCCGGATCTCCACTCCACCAAAACTTAGCTATCATCATATTCAACTCCTCACAAAACGATTTAGGGAGCAGAAAGCATTGCATGGAATACATAGATAGTGCCTGAGCTATCGTATTCACCAATAGCTCACGACCCGCACTACTCAAAAGTACCCTTCGCCAACTCTGCAACTTTTTCCACACCCTATCTTTCACATGCGAGAACATTTCTTTCTTCGACTTCCGAATTAACACCGGGAGTCCCAAATATTTATCATGAAAATCCATTCTCCGCATATCGAGACAATCTGCTAACAACTGCTTATCATAAACAGTGAGATTGGAACTGAAAGAAACACAACTTTTCTCAAAAGTAACCGCTTGTCCAGAAGCCATTTCATACTTACTCAACACTTGTTTGATATTCTGACACTTCCTAACTATGCCTCGAGCGAATAGAAAGCTATCATTAGCGAAAAACAGATAGTGGATGCTAGGTGCAGCACGACACACTTTGATCCCCTGCAAATCTCCATCGAGCTCAGTCCTAGTCAATAATGCCGAGAGTCTCTCTGCACACATAACAAACAAATAGGGGGTAGATGATCACCTTGCCGAATCCCTCTTTCCGGATGCACATAACCCACATGATCGCCATTCAACTTAAAAGAGTAAGACACTGTTGTAACACACAACATGACCATACTAATCCATCGATCAGAGAACCTCAACCGGTGCATCACAGCCTCGAGAAATTTCCACTCTACATGATCATACGCCTTACTAATATCCAATTTCACCGTCATTAAACCTGTTGACCCCGAGGCCCGTTTATGCATATAGTGAGCAACTTCAGCAGTTACCAAATAATTATTAGAAATCAATCTTCCCGTAACAAACGCACTTTGTGTAGGAGAAATAACATGTGGAAGAATAGTCTTCAATACACACATAGAGTGTGGACTTCATCTTGTGAAATTTGAATATTCCAACCAAACTCATTTATGCTTCATGAAAAATTATAACAATATTGTAATACAATGATGCTTATCATAATAAATAAAAGGTTATATATAACTGTCACATGATCACGTTTACAATGTGAAATGATGAATATAAGGACCTTGGAGATTCAACTACCACCTTAATGTCGTCTTATCAACAAATCCTAATGCCACTCTTCGCCATTTATAACGTAACAATCTACCTCAAAGGCTCAAATCACACAATCTCCCTGAGGATGCAATCGTAATTTTGGCCAACAATTTTTATGTGGTCCAAGTGGGATGAGAGTATTATTTCATTTTGAACCAGGATCCTCGTTCGATCCATTCTTTAGGGATTATAGGGATCCTGTAATCGTGTCCGTTTATCCTATATTGTGTAGTCAGAAATTATTTAAAATTTAAAAGTTAAAATTTAAATATAAATAATACTTAAAGAAAATTAATTGCACGATATACGATAAATGGACACGATTGCGGAATCTCTAACGGATCCGGTGAGGATCCTGGTTCATTTCAGAATTTGGATAAGATAACTTGATATGACGACTTGAGACAAATTTTTGGTTTTAAAAAGTGAGCAAAATAGAAAATGATTAAAATTTCCAGAAGGTCCGACACGGACAGGTAGGAACCACTGGCTGACGACATCAGGGTGACCTCATGCAATGACGTTGTACAGCATTTGTAGCATTACGTGGAGGCTCATCCAGCCGTTAGTGGGAAGAAAGAGTTAATCGCGTGGAGTCTGTAAGATTGTGTCCCGACTGTCACCGTCCGGAGCCTAAAGACCTAAATAAGAACCGCATAAGAGACAGATTCAAGCTCTTATTGTCTGAAGTGGAATAGTAAAATTGGTTAATAAGAACCGCATGATTTAATTTTAGAGGTCCAGATTTCTTGGTTCATGGGCTGTGCATGGTGAGATCCGCAGAGGATCCCAACTTGTAACATGGGGACCTCCTCTTGACGGATATAAAAGGATACCTCCCATCTATCGCTTTGGCTGCAGCTAAGCACGCACCAGAAACTCTCCAACATATACATAAACCGGAGCTGATCCGAATAGGTAGAGAGTGATGGAGAGTGTGCTACCGAATAGGGAGAGAGCGATGCAGGAGTTGATCCAAGGGCGTGAACTGGCAAGTCAACTTAGTAGGATTTTTGAAAATAGGTCATTTATTGTTGATGGTGCTGAGGGGGGATCGGCTGAAGGTATTGTTAATCAGATTTTGGGGTCATTTGTGAACACCCTTTTGATTATAAATGGGAAGGAGTCTGATCAAGAGTTTGTTTCTGATCAAATTCAAGGGAATAGTAGTGGTGGTAGTGGTGTTAGTGACGGTGGTAGTGGTGGTGGTGGCGGTGCAGATTCATCATCTTGGGATGCTAATCATGATCATGCGGCGCCTGCTATTACGTCTGAAGATTATACTGAGGAGGAGATCAGTTGTAAGAGCACTTCAACCTTAAAGGATCGTAGAGGTTCTTACAAGAGAAGGTACTTAGTTATATTTCTCTAGTTAATTACTACCTAGGTAAATTCAACATCTGCATTAACATATTGTTCAAAGTGAGATTCTTTCCATGTATGATTAATTGATTGTTCAATCTCGGACATTTGTGTATGAAACGTACAATACTAAAGAGTTTTACTTTGGCAATCATCCGATGGCGTGATATGAACAACTATAATTAATTTATTCAAAGTAGTTGTTAGATTTATGTAGATGTGTGAACAACTATAGTTATAATTCATTTATTCACAACACCTATTAGATTCCTATGTACGAATATAATTTTATTTTATTTATTCAATAATGCATAGAATTTATATTGAGAGAAAAGAGTGAAGATTACCACGTGCTCATAGGCTCATGTTATGCCATATTCTGACAAAAAATTGGATGCTTCAGGTGTTCCTTATATATAATGATCAAAATATCCAATTCCTATATCCCTTTTATACCATGGCAATGCAATTCCTATATCCCTCTTACCATGGTAGCATTGCCAGTTAACCTTAACCTTTCATTTCAAATCGACAGATGGGAATTTTGCCTAATTCAATGAATTTATAAATTAATTTTAAAGTTCTAACAAGGAGTTGCAACTTGTTGATTTCTTACAGAAAGGCTTTACAGTACTCTTGGACTAGAGACACTCCTGCTTTGACTTACGATGGTCATGCATGGAGAAAGTACGGACAGAAATTTATTCGCAGTGCCAAGCATTCAAGGTACATACATATATAAGATCTAGTAAAATTGTTACAAACTGCAATAATTAAAGTGGTAATTGGTTCAAGATTGAAGTTGACAGTAGTGATATGTGTTGTATATATGCAGAAACTACTTCAGATGCACTCACAAATCCGAGTGCAAAGCAACCAAACACGTGCAACAAATTCAAGATCATCCACCACTGTTTCGGACCACATATTTTGGGAATCACACCTGCAAAGACTACCTCAACGCTTCGGAATTGGTCTTGAATTCCGCAAGTCCTAGAGATTCTTCAAAGTTCATTTGTTTTGACAACGCCAACTGTTTGACAAAGAAACAAGAGCACCCTTTTTTCTTGTCCTTCACTTCATCGGTTAATAAAGAAGTGTTTGTTAAAGAAGATATGCCAACAACTGGTCATATGGTGAAAAGCGACCCCCCGTGTGATCATCTTGTGTCAAATGATCTGACGGCGTTTGAGTCTTCTGGTCTCATGAGCGGGTTCTCATCAAGCATGGATCAGTATGATTACGACGATGACTTTTCAAGGATTGTCGAGTCTTACTTCGAGAATGAAGTTTCGCAATACGGATTTTGAATTTTATTGGAATTAGGAAATCATATGTATGTTCAGTTTCTTTGAAGAAACTTGTTGCTTTCTCGGGGTATAAAAATCATGTAAACACTGTTATTTTCGGAAAAAATAAAAGGAGAAAAAGAAGCAACCTTTTTCTCTGTCTTCTTATAAGTGATTCTCAACATATATCAACTACACTAAAATATTTGAGAATTGGAGAGAAAATGAAGAAGAAAAGAAACCAGTGAGAAAGATGAAGAGCTAGAGAGAGTCTAGAGAGAGAAATAAGACTTGTATTGCCACCACACCTATACCCATCACCACTATTGACACTTCAGTTGTCACAACTACCACCACCACCTCAACCACCATTGCCACCAACACAACTCCCACCACAATCACCATCTCTACCCCTGCATCTACCATCTTAAATTTTTTGCAATGAACACAATATGGACTCGACGTATCGATCGTGGAGTCCCTGGACTTTGAATCATCGTTGTCTCCCATAGTGAAAGATGTTAGGATGCCAAGTGGCATCACTTAGTTAACCAGGTGTCAATTGTTGAGTTGGATTTCTTTAGCCTGCAACCAGCTTTATAAGCTGAGATATGTGCAGATGCAAAGGGGTGAATGAATATTTGATTGTATTAGTGTTCTTGTCAGTATATCTTGCATTTGAGTAAAGGTTGAAGTGGGGTTCTACCAAAAGATCAGTGATTGAAGGAAAGGATGAGCAACCCTTGAAAGCTTCAACCACAATGGAAAACGATGAGAAAGAAGAGATTCAGATACGCAAGAAAGCCTGCTTTGATATCATCATAAAAAGAAGATTTTTTTGAATAATTGATTGTATTCATTAGAATGATATTATACACAAGTGTTGTTATTCTCACCCTACTGTTTTATTTTTCTACTAACTTTATAATTACAAGTTTATTCATTTGTAAAATAACCCGCAAGGACTTTAAAAGATATATAATAATAATAATAATAATAGGTTGGGATCGAAAGGGTAAAAACAGCCTTAGGGTTGTGAAATGAATGGACAATCCGAATTCACAAAAAGACATAAAGGACAAGGATATAAGGAATTCTCTAATGAAAAAGTGTAGATGCCCTTTACAATTAAAGGGTAAGAAGCTAGCAACTGATGATGATTGAATATTAATTGTAGTTATTTAATTGCATAATCACATAGTGGTAGATCATTTTGAGGGTCATTTATTTCCTGGTAGACTATCATCATAGGAGAATTTGTTGTTGGAGAAATAGAACTTCATTTTTTAAGGAACAATAGTGGATGAGAAAATAACACATTTTTATTTTAGAATAATAATGAGTGGGAACATTTTAATTTTTTAATTTTTTATAATGGTTGAAATTATAATGTGGGTGAAGAACTAAGACACGGATGAGTAACAGCTGTCTTATATATGTTTACTAGGCTAGTACATATATACAATTGTTTTATACATATTTAACTCCTTGATTTGTGCAGTTGACTTCCTATCTAAGGCTAATGTACAGATTGCTAAGGCCAATGTCAAATTTCGTGCTTATCTAACAGTGGTATTATTTTACCATTCAGCTAAAATTGACTGGCTGCCACAAAAGCTTTAAATCCGACAGGACCCTTACTAAGAGGGATCTCCATTTTTCTAAAAAAATAGGGACACCTTCTTGACCGTTTGATTGACTTTAATAAAATTTTATGGTTAAGATTAAAACACAAACCACACAATCTCAGCCACACAATTTCATTAAAGTCAGATCCAACGGTCAAGAGGGTGTCCCCATTTTTTTAGAAAAATGAGGATCCCTCTTGTGAAATGTTTTCTTGAATCTGATTAGGACCTTATTTTAATTCCGATCATTGTTTTGTAGTAGGTTAGGGCTTCCATCTAATCTGCATTCGATTGGAGATTATTTAAAGCCAAAGCCACCCAAAACTATAAAACAGAGTCAAGATTCATCACGCCAAATCGATGATTCTAACATTGGGTGATTCTATTAAGGGACGTTAGGCACTAGTATAATGGTGAGTCGGGGCCCTTGTGTGTTTAGTCAGGGTCTAGGTAAAGGTCAAGGTGAATTTAAGTAAACTTATTATGTATCATACAAGTAAGTGTCTATTTACACTTGTAAAAAATTTATACTTGTATTGAGAATTTGGGGTTTATTATTATAACATATAACATACAAAAATATCATGTTTTTTTCCTTTAGTATTTTAGTAAATTTGATGGTATGTGATGAAAGTGCAAGTGACTACGAGTTCATAGTACTTTACGAAATACTTTTCAGAGATCATATGAATTTATAGGAATTAAAAAAAAAAAAAAAAACAACAACAACAGTGTTAAACGATGGTATAAAAATATTGGTTGAGTAATTCACCATCTCTTTGCTAATAAAAAGTTAGGGTAGCACAACCTAATTGGAAAAGAATTAAAAGAGAAAAGTAAAATGGGAATTGGTCACGTGGGAAATGGAGAGAGTCTTTCTTCTTCTTTGTAACCAAGGTCCAAGAACAACATAGCTATGACGGTCTTCTCTGTCTTCCACTTTGTTTGAAATTAGATTTTTCTTATTTGTTCAAAGCTTATATTGTATAACATCTACACAACTATGGTGTATTCTCTATTTCACCACATGTCCAAACCGTTGGGTGGTCCTCAAAAGTCCTCACATGCACTTCTTCGGATGTCCGGGTGGTCCCGGGACCACCTAGGTCCAAAAGTGGATCTGCCCCTGCCTCAAACATACTGTACCTTTTCGAAAACATTCTCGGATGCCCTGGAGATTGAGAAAATATTCAGCGTATCCAAAATACGGGATAGTACACCACGTGTTATTATACAAATTATGAGATAATTGTGTTAAACGTGTGGGGCCATTGTTGTAACTCGTAACACGTGGATCCTCCTCGTAATTTCTTATGAGAGAGGATCATCGCCGAAACCTCTTTGTAAGGATCCCGAGAATCCTTCAATCACATTCGTTTATCGTATATCATGCGGCCAGTTTTCATCAGGTACTGTTTATATTCAATTTTAAATAAAAAAAATTTATAATGATTTCTAACCGTATGATATACGATGAACGAATGTGATTTGAAAATTCTCAAAATCCTCACAAAAGGATCCTCGCTAATTTCTTATGCTTTCCTTTTCTATTTTTGTGTCGGGAAACAATAGAAAACATACCTATGCCGACAGGAAGCAATTAACAATTTAAAAACATATTTTTATTGTTCAGAGTCTGATTTTTATTAAAAAAAATATTTGAGAACGTAAAAGGTGGCATGTGTGCTTACGTGACATGTAACATCTAGCATGTGGAAAATTAGATATATTTAATCTCATTCAACAGTCGGTTTGCCCATAAATATATCTTAATTAGCTCAAAAAAAAAAAAAAAAGACAAAGTAAACCTCGTGAGCCCCTCTCTTGTTTTTTAATTGCGGATCATGGATTTTCCATATCTGAAGCAATCTTTTATACTATGAAGGAAATTAAGTTGAACCATCTAGAAGCCACGCAACTGCTTAATTATTAATTAATCTAGATTGAATATCATTTTCTTAGCGCTAGGAAAGTATACGCATTACACGCCCGTTTGGTGGATTTGATGAGATTAGATCTTACCCGTTTGGTGGATTTGATGAGATTAGATCTTAAAGACAAGATTGGATTTGCAGAGACTTGTATGGCATGACATGTAACGCATATATAAAGATAAGTTAGATAACTCACTCTATTATGAATTCACCACGCATCATATCCAGTTCAGTTCATCTCACATTTTGACACAACAAACAACGAACTAGACTCAATTCTATTTTCATTGATCACAACATATCTTATTCAACCCACTAAACAGAGCCTACATGATAGGTCATCCTAATACAGTATACACACATTACATGACAATCCTAAGAATTTATCTATATATCAAATATGTAATATAGATACACACACACACATTGTCGGCACATAAACTTGGAAAGTATAGACTTTGATGCTCATGTATTAGCTTCTCTTGGTCATTGCGACGAAAAGGAAAGGAAGTGACACACTGTTTTAAATGAGTAGGAGGGGATTTAAATTTGGATGTACAAGAAAGCATAATGTTTTACTCAATGTTGGTTTGGTTGGATATGAAAAATAGGTTTTTTTATTTTATATTTTATGGAGAACAATTTATATGGATCGTGTTGTTGTCATGTGGTGTCTCAATAATAATGTAAATAGAAATAAAGAAATATTTACACATGATATTATATTATTAAATCAAAATGTCATGATGACGACGAACTCATTACATGTAAGTCTATCTTCTTTTGATTACCTAATCTTCTTTTTTTTCATCTTTTTTGGTTGAACAATGACCTAATCCTTTCACTTCCTCATACCTGTGCAAGTTGGGCCTTAGGGTGCGTTTGTTGCACCTCCTTAAGTGGGACTAGCTTGGATTGGCTTAAGTAGGATTATAATCCTACGTTTGGAAACGTCTCGGATTACAATAAATGAGACTCGCCTTGACTAGGAGGCGGTCCGAGCTTCGCTAAACCTTGTTAGCGAGTCCCAAGCTTTCGCTTGGTATTAAGCGGGACTAGCCGCTAGCAACACCCAGACCCTTTCGCTTGCTAAACCCCAACAACCAGTCCCTGGGCTTCTAAATTCTTTCTTCTGCGGCGCCGCCACTATGGCTAGGCAGTCGGCAGTGCTTGCTCTCCAATCTGAGGAAGTACCATGTGTAACCTCCCACTACATCAAAGCCCGAATACTCAAGCAGCTCGACGGGCACCACCTCACAAACCTAGGACTATCCAGTTGTTATGCAGTTCTTACCTTACAGCTAAGTTCTCGTTCATTTCACTCATTTTTCAATGAGGAATTTAGAAGTAATCTACAACTTGGCTTGGCTGCATACTTACAACAACTAATCACTCAAGCACTTCAAAAGAAGACTGCGCCCTTCTTAGGGACTCATCGCAGGAATTGCGCCCCCCGAGGGACCAACCATGCACTCCAGTGCGAGAGGGTAAACTAATTCCCCGACATGGGTTTGCTTTCCAAGGTGGGAGGATAAACTTACATTCCGAATATCCAGACGTGGATGAGTCGAGCTACCCTGGTATAACTAGGTGCAAGATGGCTTGAGCCGGAATTCTTAGAAGTAGCCATAATGGTCATTTTCAAAGCTTAGCTAACTGAAGGATTTTGGGTCTCTTGGCGTAATCCGCGGGGAATCGAGCCTCAGAGACGGAAGAGGCACATTACGCAGTACGCCTCATGGACGGCTGTCCTGGAATCCTGAAGCTGCTACCGAGTGCACTAAGGTAGCCTACAGTTTTCAGAAGACTGTATACGGCTTGCCCTTCGAGCAGTAAAGTCGCACTAGACTTATACAGCTGCACATTCTTATGAAAGGTTAAACAAGCTAGCTTGCATATACGAAGCTTTATCCACTGTCGACATGTTACGTAGTCGATAAGCTTCACCTCTGCCAAGCGCATAACAACTTACACCAAGTTCTAAAGTGTTGTGATACTTGCTACGCAACCTACGGAATTGGAGAAAGCTAAGGTTAACAACCTAGTGGTTATGCAGACTTGTCTGCTTGTGTAAGTAAGGCATCCGGCTGCCAACCCTATGGCTAACAACTTTACAAAGTTCTACACTAACACATACGGTTGCATAGGCTACGCGGGCCTATTTGCTTATAGAAAAATAGCACACCTGCCACTGGTCTATAAAGTCTAAAGGTTAGGGCATGAACAAAAAAAACGAAGATGAAGAAAAATGAAGAAAGTATGTTTATAAATGACTAGCAAAGGCTGAAGGAGTTCAAGCAAAACAAGAGCTACAAGGAAAACAAAGAAAATCTTAAAGGCTACCTAGGAGACTACACTTTAGCAGCTTAGACATCCCATGACTACTCTGTCGTCACACCTTCAGCAGCCGCGACGCTTTTAGCAGCGGCATCATCCAACACTTCACCCCCGGCTACCTTAGCCTAGGCACAAACTTCTCCAACTACTTCACCAATGGAAGCCTCAAAAGTAAAAGCAAGCGAGTCTTCCGAAGAAATAGAGAAGGTCTCGAAACCTCGAGCTTAGCATTCTCACCCTTCAGCTGCTCATTCTCCTGGAGCAGACCAACACAGACGCGCTGCAGCTTATCCACTTCCTTCTTCAGACTTTCGTTGATCTTCAGTACACCTTGAAGTTCCAACACTTGGGGTTCAAGCCTATTGACGATTCTCTTGAAGTGGATCACTTGATTATAAACAGCAATTAACTCTTCATCCTTTGCATAAGTAGCAAAATGAAGCTTAGAAACTGCAAACTTAAGATCTTGAATCTGAGGTATGTAACATCCAATCTCCTTTTTTGCACTTTCATATTTAACTTGGATCGCGTTAAGCCTAGTCTTCAAGTCAACGATCACTTGGCGAGCGGTCTCAAGCTATAAAGAAGTAGGGGCAGAAATATTAGACCCCTAGACCCCTTCAAAGCAACGAGCTCAGAATCCAACCTCTTGATCTCTTCGGCCGAGGAATAAGCTTCAGCTGCCATAGTCTTCGCCACCTCATTGGCAGCCTTGCTATATCTACATCATAGCAAGCAGAGCAGTCCTTCTATATTGGATCGTATGCTTCTCAAAGGAACTTGGGCAAACAACCTTTCTAACGTCATCGACAAACTTGGCACAAGCATCCATGTCTTCAAGCAGATCTGGTTTCAAAAACACACAGATCTCAGCAGCCTCCCCAGAAGCAGGCTTAGTGGATTTTTCACAACTATCCACGCCAGCAGTCTCTTTCTTCCCAGCAGGCAAATCAGTCTCAACAGTAGAGGAAGTGCGCCTTAGCGCCACTTTAGCAGCAGAGTCCACCTTATCACTCTTCATAATAGCAAGCCTCTCTAAAGGAGAACCAAACTTAGCTCACAAACGTCTTGGTACATACTTCGGCACTGGAGGCATGACAGGACCTTTACGCTGAGCAACCTTATTAGCAATCGTACTAGCCATTCTTGACATGGCAGACGCCACATGCTCAGATTTAGCAGCCTCAATTTTTCTTCTCATTGGAAGAAGTCATGTTAATTACAGTTTTCTCAACAGCAGGTGGACCCTCACAAGCAACGGAAGAAGTCTTCAGTTTTTTCTCAACCGGCATCTCTTGCGCAGGCGGGGAAGATCTCTTCTTTCCACCTTCATTCATAGTAGGCTCCACGACAGCGATCAGACAAGCCAATGCATCCACCTTGATCCTCTTGACTTCTTCTTTCGGGAGCAGCCCACCTTTCTCCCGGCGAAGAGGACTAAACAACCAACATAATTCACGATACTCAGTAGGGGAGCTCGACCTATACTGGCTTTTCCCTCATTTTTTTTCTCTCAGACCAGCAGGCAGGAAGCCTGCATGCCCAGCATTCCAATAGCTCGTGAAGCCCGTGACCTCCTCATTTCTCTCAATAGTCGGCCTGGCCCACTTCAGGTCCAAGAGCCCAAAAAACATGAGCTATGCGGCTCGCCTAGCACTGCGCCCCAGCGCCTCAGTCCGCGGCGAGATGCCCTTAGCTCTAGCCAAGTCGAGCAGCCCAAGCAGTGGTCCCTGCCACAACACCTCATCGGCCCATGCCGAGCCGACTCATGGCCCTTGCCAGCCAACGTGCCGCACCACCCCGACGGTTGCCCCGCGATAGCACTATCCAAGAAGAAGACAAGGAAAATTAAAATTTTCTTACCTCGGTGCGGCGCGGAGAGGACGAAGAAAGCAACGAAAGACGGTCATTTGCATGGGCAAGTGTAGAAGATTGCTAGGGGAAGGGGAACAAATATCCTCTAGCTTTCTCTCTCTTATAGGGTAGAATAAATTGCTCGCTAAAGTTGATTTAATCATCTACTTAAGGTAAACTTAAATAGACTTTAGAAGTGATTTATTTCCCTTTCCTAGAAGGATCTAATTTCCAATTAAAGAGGGAATCTACATCAAAATAGGAAACAATCATACGTTTCCTAAAGCAAGAAGATCTCTACACTTGCTGCCCTTTCATGCAAACAGCCCAACAGGTGTGGGGGTATTTGTGGAGCCAAAAATAATCAAGAGACGACACGTGGATTTTTGGGTGAAAATGACAAAATTACCCTTGAGGCACACCGAGATTTCTACGCGCGAGCAGCGGGCAATCATCCCTCAACCAAGTCAAAAGTGCCCAAAATAGGTATTAATCCAAAACCTATTTCATCAATCCTCATCAAATCTTCTCCACAAGGTAACCCCCAAATAATTCCTTTTTAATTATATTAAGTAGCTAATTAATTGATTTATTATTCAATTAATTTGCAAATTAGCTACAAATCAAGAACCTAGCCCAAAAAGCAATCTAAGTGGCCAGTCCATCTCCTCCCAAGGTGGCTGGCCACACCCTTATATAAACACCCTCATTCTCTCCAAAACTCAATTCCAATTCTCTTGCTAAATTCTCTAAATTCTCCAAGCACTTTTCCCTCAAGATTCTAACTTTGGCGTCGGAGGTTCTTCGGCCAAAGCCCTCCCATTCGTCGTGGGCATTTGAGGCTCTTGGCCTTGACCTAAGGTGTTATTTGTTTTGTAGGTGCAATTTTGTCCAAGAACAAAGAGGAAGAAATTTGCATCCACAGTTATTAGCAAGTAAAAAGAATACATGTGTAAATAAAGTAATAAAATGAAAATATGCAAGTAGTTGGTCCTGTTCGGCTTAGGTTGGTTTACAAAAGCTCCAAACTGTAATTAAGGTACTTCATTACAATACGGTTTGATTTTTGTAGATCATTTGAAATTTTTTTTTTGGTCAAAATCAAACCGAATTGGTTACTACGGTTTTTGGATCAGTCGGTTTGGTCAGTTTGGTCAGATTGGTGCACACCACTACGACTAGCATCCCAATCATAACGACCCAATCTCTTGGTTAAGAAGTCGCTTATAGAAGCAAAACACACACAATCCAACACTCAATCACTATGTTTGTTGGCAGCTAGCAATGGTATACGCTCGCACACCCCTTTCTTTCAAGCCTTCTAATGGGGTTGAGAGCGAATAAGTAGTTGGGGAAAACAAGTTATCATGGAGGCGTAGAATAAACTATTTTGGACGCGGTTGCACCCACATCTGTGTAGAATTGTTGTTCGACTGTTGACAAGTCGAAGTCCAAAAATGGCACGTCAAAGTCCAAAAATGGCACATCGAAGTCAATTTATTTTTATGTGTGATACTCTAATTGAATGAAAACCACGTGATGTGGGCCAGAAATTGAATTATTGGAGATGTAATAAAATTAAAAGAAGAAAGCGATGTTCAATGAAGGAAAGTAATTGAAGAATTGAAATTTTCAACGTTAAAAGATTATTGCTAATGTCATATCTTGAAAGTTGATGTTCTGAACTTTTTTGATAACTCAACAAGAGAAAAACAAATAAGAGACAAATCTATGGGTTTTTAGTATCAAGACTTGCACCTAAAATTCTGAATTTATTAGTCTTGAGAACCGCCATAAACATGTATTCAGTAATTTTGATAATTTAGGAAGTCTTTATAATTTTATTATTTCCTATTTTATTTTTCCTTTCAACTTAGGATTTTCTTAGACTATATAAACAACCTTTAGGGTTGTATTTCAACAATCATTCATATTATCATCGGTTTAACTTTAGAGTTCTCTATTTTTCTGGTGCATTACGAATTGCTCAGCTTATGTTCTAAGATTTAACGGTGATCGTTCCTACCTATTCCGTTTATGGCCGCGTCTCTACGAGAAGAGGATCTGAACTTAAAAGCAAGAGAAAAGACATACTGCTCTTAGACAATTTTGCTATGCTTCATTTTTGAACTGAAGCACGTAAGGTTGTTTCTCTTTTGGTGCCATGTTCCTTTAGTGTTAACACAAACTGAGCAACAAGGCAAAACAAAAATTCCAATATTTACTGCAGGCAAAGTCTAAATATTTCGTTTCAGTCATCAACTGAGACTTTGCTTATTGCTTTTATTGAACTTGCGAGGAAAATCCAGCCCATAAAGCCCCCAAACCATCGCCAAAGATGACAACCAAACCGGGACAGGACCAAGCATCCACAACAGCATAGGAAAAGTGATGCACAGCATCCTGTTGCTTACAAGAGCCAAAATAAACCCTTTCTCAAGTATGGTTCTTGCGTGTCCAGAAGATGAGAACTCCTGATCACAAGCATTGATCAAGAAGTTGGCATCGATCAAAAACGCAATTGCCATGGAGCTGCACAAGAAGCAAACTGACAAAGACAAAGCTGCGGAGCCATATTTTAAGGCAAAAATCTTGGTGGATTGTGACCCAAAAAAGGTATTGCTGAAGAGGTGGGTTGCACTATAGGAATTGTTTATTAGAGCTGCCAGCGAGACTTGAATAAGAATTGCCACTGTGGCTGTGAGTGTTGTCCCCATAAGAGTATTTCTCAAGCTCTGGACTGCTAACATGCCTTTCTTATCATCACCCTGGAATATTTTTCCAACATCATATATAAATTTAGGAAACTAAATCATGTAAGTAAGATATAATGATAGTATTAAGAGGATTAAGTAGATGTATATATATGCTTTGTTAGACAACTATTAGACTGCTAAACGCTTAATTAAGCTGTCAGAGAATGAGTCAACAATGTATATCAAGCTTACACTTTTTCCCACTGGAGAGTGACAAACAAAAAATGAGTGAGGAATGAAAGTCAAACACAGGACCACTTGCAAAAGAGACCGTAATTTCACATTAGACACCATGAGACCCTAAACATTTAAAGCTATTGAGAAAGAAAAACCATGTATATTAAGCTTAATTATAGAATTTAATTACCCCATCTAGCTCTAGGAACCAAGCTCTCCTCTTCAGCATGTTGATCCCAATTGTGGTACGAGAGGGCTTGTTCTTGAGGCTGTGCCATAGATAGGCATGGTAACCAACTGTGAGAAAGAGGCTCATGGGGACCAAAACGGTGTCTAGATAAGCGATCACTCTCATCTTAATTTCTGTGAAGCTTAATTTCAAAAGAGAACCAGAGATAAATCGGCTGCCAAATGCATCCAATTTATCCACGACTTGTAAGACAGCCAAAAGGGGTAAGGTAGTGGAATGTGCGTCACAAGCAATTGCGTTTTGGGAATGTGTTGCAATTGGTTTGAAGAATTGTGGAATTTACGTAATGGACGTTAAAGTTTGATGTAGGGTTGGAGGCATATGCAAAAGCCTAAGAATTGGTTCAGTGGTCTGTCCACTAATGTGTTTAATTTTAATTGGACTATTTGATCTTGAAAGTTGCATAACTAGTGCAACTATTGCGTCATAAAGTTCGATTCGATTTTTTTAGAAAATTCTTAATATTTCAGCCACATGTAATGAAAATATGCATGGTTTGTGTTTCTTATGTGCCTATTTCTAATTGGGTGCTTTTGTATCTACTTCAAATTAAATACATGCTTTTATTATTAGAAATTAACCAACGCTAGGTGTAACAAAACAATTTCAGAAGGATTATGAAATATCAGAGGTGGTGTTGGGGTGTGTAAAAGGTGCAGTGCTACATGGTCGAATTTCTGAGGGTCGCAAAATTTTTTATCCTCCTATAAATTACGTATGAGTATAAATATTTTAATAAAAAAGTTTTTGACTGAAAAGAAAAATCATCATCATATAATCAAAAAAAAATCATCATCATATGATTTTATCTATATTACAATTGATTAATCTTGTGTATTACTTTCTTTCACAAATACAAACGTATTTTCATATCTCTTTTTCAGTTGTGCTCTGCTTTTTCATGAATGAACCTTAAATCATGATTTTATGGCAACCGAAGATTATTCAATTAATAAGAGTGAGATGCTAATTTTAATTAAGTTTGAATATTGATACATTGAATTCTATATATATGAATATATTGTCCAAATTTTTTTGTTTAAATAAGAATGGTCTTTTTATTAATTTTGCACATGGTTCCAAAACGTCAGAGCTACTTTAAGTGTTTTGACCAAAGGAAGATAAAGATGGGAAAATGCTTCTCTGTCTCGATTTCAGAGGAGGATTGTATGCCCTTTCAGTTTCGGTGTCCTTCTATGCTCTCTTATTTGTGTGATCATGGTTAAGCCACGTTAATATTTTATATTACTATTTATTTTTGTCATATTATCTCTATAAAAAAATAATATAAAATGTTGACGTGGCTTAATTGTTACCGCACAAAACAAGAGGCATAGGAGGGCACCCAAACTGGGTGGGCAGACAATCCTCTTCCCTCGATTTCACTATCTCCTTTTTCTATCTTTCTAAAATGTTATTGTCAAATGAAACGAGAGGGAAATTTCTCTGTAGAGGTGGAAACGATACAGAAGCCGATTAAATTCAAACAACCTTTTTTGACTGATGATGCATTGTGAGTCCATGTAATTTGGACTATATATTAATGCACATGAGGCTAGCAATGCATCAATATTCAAAAGAAAAAATTAGTATTCGGTCCTTAGTTACTAATGTTTTTTTATTGGAACATTATTAGCTTTCAGATTTTGATCAATGTCCCTAACATTAATGCAATAATGAATTGCATGTCAGTTACATAATTTTTAAAATAAAAATTAATAATTGATTTAGGATTTTAATACTCACACCTTTATTAAACTCTTAACTAATTTTCAATTCAAAACATTTCCAAAAAAAAAACAATTAGAATAAGTTTGAACCGTTTAATTTTTTATAAAAAGGTTTCCAATTTTTTAATCTTATATGTACCTATTCATGTCATTTTTCAATTTTTTAATCTTAAAATGTAACCATTCTTAAATATATCAATTTGTTGTAGTAAAATGTATCTTTTTTTTTATATAAAATCTATTCAATTTTTTTCTAATCCATTTTTAAACTTATATGGGTACATTCTTTTTCTTGATTTGAGAATATATCCAGGTCAAGTTTAATCAAAAAAAATTTACTAAGGTTACTAAGCCTAATATCTATTATTTTTGTGTGGTTTTGAAGAATGTACCCATATTTTGGTACAAAATAATTTTTTTGTTAATTTTGATGAATGCACCCATGTTTACACACACACACACACACACACACAATATATTGGAGAGTATAATTTATATTTTAATAATTTTAATCCACAAATTATAGGTTTTTTTTATTTAAAATCTCATTAATACAAACAGCTATAAATTTCAAATTTTAATTTAAAAAATATAGTAACATACATAGAAATACATTATCACATTAATTTTAAGGACTTCGATCAAAAATTGAAAACCAACAAAGTTTTAGTCAAAGAATATTGATAGTTAAGGACCGCATCTAAAGTGTCTCTATTCAAAATTTGCAACTGTCTATTGCATCTACAAGTCGTATTTCAAAAGGTGATACCTGTAACTACTCTTGCTGATGGCACATGTATAAAAATTGGGGAAAGACAAGCCCTATGCCTATTGCAAAAATATACGTACGTACATGTTGCATGTATGCTTGATTTCTTCTTCAACTAAGGCTTTGCCTACTGCTTGTGCTGAGTTTGGCAGCAAAATCAAGTTCATAAAGCCACCAAACCAAGGCCAGGGAAGACAATGCAACAGGCACTGGACCAAACAACCACAACAACATGGGAAAGGAAATACAAAGCAACCTGTTGCCAATAAGAGCCAACATGTACCCTCTTTCAAGTTGGGTTTCTGTGATTCCAGAATATGAGAACTCAAAAGAAGCGTTTATTAAAAAAATGGTGTCGATCAGGAACCCGGTCGCCATGGAGCTGAATAATGAGCTAAACAACATGAGAAATGAGGCCAACCCATATTTGAGAGCAAAGATGCTTCCAGAATGCGAACCAAAAAGTGGGCGTTTGATACCGAGGTGACTTGCATTGTAAGCATTGTTGGTGAGAGCTGCCAAAGTCAAACTTAAAGCAATTGCTGTAGAAGCTGTGAATATTGCCACCATTTGAGTGTTTCTCAAGCTTTGGATTACCAGCATAGCCTTCATACCATCAGCCTGCAAATCAGATAATTAAGAGATACAGATAGAAACCTAGAATTAAAGTTTCCTTCTGTAGGATAAAAAATCGAAGCTTTTTCGAGCAGGACGATGAAAGAGGAGGGTCTTGGACTTACCTCCATAATTTCTAGAAACCATTTTCTTCTTCTCATTGAGTCAATTCCAATGGTGGTAAGAGAGGGTTTGGCCTTGAAGGTGTACCATAGATAGACATGGTAGCCTATCAGAAGGAAGAAGCTCAAGGGGACTAAAATGGTGTCTAAATAAACAAGCACTTCCATATTGTTTCAGAGGATGGAAGGCATGCTTGTGACACCCAATAAGAGGGTATATATGAAATAATATCCTGGAGGTGGTTAAGCCTATATGAGAAAGAGGGTTGAGCACTTATGGAATGATGTATGATGGACATTATAACTTTCTGTGGCTAGGGTTTGAGCAATGCCCCAAACTTTTAAATAATTTATATGGGCATGCTGATGTAAGTTGACCTAAATTCGATAATATTGTTTAGCCAAACTAAAGTAGAGATAGCTACATGCCCACTAAATAAAGGGCTATTTACACCGTGGACAGCTTAAATGTTTGGTGATTAGGTTTTGATTAGTTTAACACACCAGGTAAGAAATGAAGGTTTCAAGCTGAAGCAATTAGTTTGATTTGTTATAAGGTATTGATATCCTACTATTTTGTTGCGATTGGAAAAATGAGTTTCTTTCGTGACTAATTCATCTTTTACTTTCTTAAACATACTGAAAATACCGAGTTACCAGGTCAGACTAAAAACAAATACTCTAAATACGTGAATCCTAATAGAAATGACATTCTTTTTGTTTTTGTGATCAATTAGAAAAGGTAAAGTTATCCATATTCTCATTCTTCAGAATTCGTTCAATCCCTTAGTTGATTCTTTACTTGAATTTCTCATCTAAATGTGTTATTCCTAGATGCATTGGAGCTTCTATTGGGAGACTGTCTGATAACTAATAAACGCCACCTGTTCCTTTATACTTCCTACTTTTTTGGGCTTCAATAATTTGACAAAAAAAGCCCATTATTATAAAAGTAGACAATAGCCTGGGAAGCCCAAATCTAGAACCCATCAAAGGAAAAATGAGGCCCAACATGCCTTTGGAAAAGCCAGGTGCGGTGTGGTTTCCGTTTGGGTTGTGTGTTTCTTCACTTCACCATCTCAGACTGCGCTGAGAGTTCTGGAGGAAGGAGGAGGTGGGAGAAAAATGGAACAGAGAGGGTTCTGGTGTGAAAAGGCCTCGCTCTTAGGGTTAATTTTGGGGGTTTTTCTCATATGCAACGAGTACATCATAAGTTTGATGCTTCAGTAGATTTAATGCATATTGAAGGAAGAAACGTAAAGGTTTCTAAAAAAAAAACGAAACGTAAAGAGAAGTCGCAAAGGAAAATCCCCTCTGGTCATGTTGAAGCCAATTTTCTCTTACAAATGCAATTTTTGAGTATAGTCATGAGTTTTTCAATGCTCATTGACATAGAGTAAGTTTTGTGACAACTCAATCGTAAGAGCAGAGCTCTACAAACTGAACTATAATGTATCTTGTTTTTTATAACAAAATTTAATTTAGCATTGTGTTAGTTATAAATGGTGGGATATGTGTGTTAAAAAGTTAATAACTTAAAAAATAAAATTTTTCACCACTTACATAAAAACACGTGGTATATCATCCGCATTTCCGTCACAACTAAAAATTTCTCCCACCCAAATGGCCTTTTCTATTTCCCAAAAAAAAAAAAAGGTAAAATAAAATTAGGTAAGGTAGGGTTTGCAGCCAAAAAAGCAAAAGCGGAGAAAGCAAATAAAAAATATCCGCATTTCCGTCACAACTAAAAATTTATCCCACCCAAATGGCCTTTTCTATTTCCCAAAAAAAAAAAAAAAGGTAAAATAAAATTAGGTAAGGTAGGGTTTGCAGCCAAAAAAGCAAAAGCGGAGAAAGCAAATAAAAAATGATTAGCTTGTGTGGCTGCTGGGATTCGAGCCCAGGTCTCCACGGCCACAACGTGGAATTCTTACCACTAAACTACAGCCACAAGATGTTGTTGAAATGTTCGATAAAATAGATAAGTACATACCCTAACAGTGCAAGTGGCTTCGTTTAAGGAACTAGAAAACTGGGTATTGCCAACTGCTTGGACCAGTTGATAGATCATAGAATGGTCCTGGTTTGCATCGACGCTTATAGTTCTTTCATCGTGTAAAGAGAGAGTGATAGACTAAAACCCTAATTAGGATTCCTTCAGTTAATGTCTTTCATGCTCGAACAATCGCACCAACCATATTGAGTTGGATTAATATATGTGTTCGCTATTTGTCTTCAGTGGGTCAACCAACCGACATTTTGACACCGATTTCATCAACTTGTCTTTCCGGTGTCGCCAAGTTGTGATAGACTAAAACCCTAATTAGGATTCCTTGTAAGCATTCATTTGTAATTATTGTAAATTATATTTCCTACTTAGGAATCATATTCTTTGTAGCCTAAGGCTTGTGATGTAGCGATATAAACGGGTTTACCCTATGAATGAAATCATCCCATTCAATTTAATATTCTACAACAGCAAAGTTGTCTTTCATTCATGCACATATTTCAGTTAAAGCTTCTTCATTGATTTTTAGATTGATGGGGTTTTCTGATTGTCCAATAGTTGGGGGGAGACGAAGAGCATGGGTTAACATCATCACCACTACTGCTGCCGCCGTGGAGACAGCCCTTATGATGATCTTTTGTTGTGGGGTTGTTGCAGTCCTTGTTATTTAGGATCTTCGTTTTTTCAGAAGAATCGGGAGATGATGTTTGTGGCTTGTTTCCCTGTTCTGCAGTGTTTTGGATTGGATAACTGCAGACACAACCACCATCGCCTAACACATTTTCACTAACCTTGTAAAAGTTGTAGTCCCTTTTCTTTTTTCTTTTTTCTTTTTGTTCTGAATAGCTTTCGATATATTTGATGGCAAAACATTAGTTTTGGAATTGTAAACGTGTGTTCATTTGGATGACATATGGGAATATATTAGCATGTTTTTGGTTTTGTGTTTGCCTCTTGACGGAGTATATTTGGATAACTGCATAACGAAAGAGGGATATCGTCAACCATGCATGTACTTGAAGGTCTTACAGGCAGCATTCTATGCTTCCTTCACGCAGTGAGTCGTCACCCATTCTTTGGCAGGTGATTGGAGTTTTCATGTGTATTAGATTCCTATCAAGATTATCCAAGTTTCAATTTACAACGGTTTCATTTTACAATCATTGACACAAACGGAACTAAACTTAGTAGTGTGATATTATAACTAAATAGGATATTGAATTGAATGTGTCAAGCTTAATGAGAATGAATCTGACCTTAGTTCTACGGGGCGAATCCTACCCCCAACATTAAGGTAGCACGTCACAAATTATATGAAAAGTTGGTTACGCCACACACTAACTAAAAAGTTTTTGTGAGCTTTCAATATGCCAATGGAATTTGCTTATTCTAACGTGGAATGTTTGATCTTAGGCATCACTGTTACCGTTGTCAGAAAAATGTAAGATTAGGATGTTAAATTATGGATAATGCTTGCATCTTCCAAATAGAGATGAGTTTATTCTTCTATTTGCAAATAACATATATTTATCATAGAATTTTTATAATCGGAATCATCCGATATCTTAATTAACCTTCATTTGAAGATCATCTCTACAGAAAATCATTCGAATTTGAGATCGTTTAATCATCAAACTGTATCAAATAAATTAATAGTTCATCATGAATATATTACTTAATACTTACACCGTTGATTTATTTGATATATTTAGATGACTGAGCAATCTTCGATTTGAATGATGTTTTGTAGGTTCTTCAAATGAAGATTAATATATTGAATTGTTCCAATTATGAAAATTCTACATTGAAAATACGAATGAGCTCATCCATCTAGAGAGTGATGCATGTATTATCCTGAAATAATAGGCTAATTTGTATTTTATTATATTGAATAATACTTGCATTCCCCCTTAGAGTGATGAACTCATTTCTCCCTTAAGAATAACGTATCTTGACCGTATGAATTTCATAATTGAAACCGTTTAATTTATTATAATTAAGTTTCATTTGATGATCACCTCCACACAAAAAAATCATTTCAATTAGAGATTATTTAGTTATTCAAATGTATAGAACAATTCAAAGGTGTGGTACATTCATGATGAACTGTCCATTTATTTTATACATTTAGATGATTAAACGACCTCCAATTTAAGTAATTTTTTTGTAAAATTGATCTTCAAGTTAAGATTAATAAATTAAACAATTCTAATCATTACTTTTATTCGGTCCAGAAAGATACATATATATATATACATATACACATAGATATACATATATATATATATATATATACATATATATATATATATATATGAAGTTGTGTTGAAGATGATACCCTTGCAATAAAATCAATAATTGATAAAGTTTGGTTTGATGCCTTTACGTCGCCTTCAAAAAGTATGATGGCATGTCTACGGTGCAAATATAATGCAAAAGGTTGGTCATTTGCACGCATTTCATATTTTATGCACCATTAATAGCAACACCAAAAGGTCCAAAACGCCATGTTTATAATATGTATACCTTATTGTATTAGATATCCTTGTAAAGTAATTTGACCTAGCCAACTATTCTATATAATTAACAAATTTTTGTCATGTAATGTCACCGATTACATGAGAGTATCTCTCACACATATGATAGACTCCACGCAACCTACATAGCCCATACGGTCACGCAAAAAACACTAACTTCTGTAAGGATTTTTAGCCAAAATGGTTCCTGAGTTTGTCCACCATCAATCATTTTAGTCATTCCAAGAAAAATCTCCAATAAATAAGGCTAAAATGATAAAAATACCCTCAATCTTTGTCAAATCATTTGACCCATTGTTTATTAAATTGAGGGTATCTTTGTCATTTAATTAATATAATTTTTTTTGGAAGACCAAAATGATTGATGGTGGAAAAACTTAGGGTCCACTTCTATTGATTTCAAATCTCAGAGACTAAAGTGATGAGTTATGCAAATTTCAAAGATCATTTTAACTAAAAATCCCTACTGTAATAGGTTATCGTTGGGCCTTATCGTGGCACCCAGCCCAAGCCAAGCAAGTGACCGGCCTAGAATTGACAGACCCAACAGCCAGGCCATCTGACGTCAGCCGAGCCATACACGTTGTCGATGCTGATGCCAGCTCTTCCCACAACCTTCAACCTCCCGCCGGAGGACTCGAACACCTTGCCAGTGACCTTGGACTCGAACACTTGCGGGTGACCTCGTCTCAGAGCTAGATCTTGGTGCAGAGCTCCTTGGGGCTAAGATTGTAGGGGCAGTCGACATTAGTGAACTGCTTGAGGAGGTTAATTTCGGGTTCTCTGAGCTTCTCTAAGACGAGGACGATGGGCTTGGCGTCGAGCTTCTCTGGGTTTTTGCAGCGTTTCTACTTTTAAAAGGTTTGATTTTTCTCCTCCTCCACATTGACATTTGACTCCAAAAATATTATTAATTATATCAAAAATTAATAATATTTTTTTATAAAGTCAGAAGTTAAAAATAATTTTTTTATTTTATTTTATAATAACTAGGCTATTTTTTGTTAGGGGTGTAGATGCATTTGACATATTACTGTTCATTGTGATATATTACTGTTCACTAAATGGATTAAATAGGCTGGATGCTGGCACATTTTTTTAGGGATGGGACTTGCTCTTAAGAACTTTGTTATGTTCTACTCCTTCAATAACTATTTTTCTTAACAACAATAGTGAAGGTTATGAAAGATTAGACGAACAAAAATATACATCAACGTCTGTCATCAGAAAACTATAATTGCGTACCATCTTTTCACATGGAGCAAAAAACAAGGAAATTGGATCCCATCTAGATCCAAATTGTGGGGATCCTAGGGATCCTCACATCTTAGCCATTTATCATGTATCGTGCGGTCAAAAATTATTTGACTTTTTTTATTTAAAATTAAACATAAATAATACTTGACGAAAACTGATCACACGATATACGATGAAATGCTAGGATGTGGAGATCCCTAGGATTCCCACAAAGTAGATCCAAAGAGGATCCTCTTCCAAAAACAAGGAAGCTAATCGCAATAAAATGCCCTATAAGAACTTCAAAACCACAAACAAAGCAACTAAAATCCATACAACTGTCCCATATAGGGATTCTTGCATTTCCATTTTTATGTATGTTTTTGGGTAAATCTCAGTTTACTATCCTCAAGTTTCGTGGTTTTCAACATTTAGTACATGAAGTTTTTTTCGTCCCAGAGTCATACCTAAAGTGTTAATTTTGGAATAGTCTCATACATTTGTTAGTGTGACTATTAAGTCTCCCGTTAACTGATGACGTAGCGCCCATGTGGACAATGACTGGACGCCACGTGTCATTAAGGGTCCATGTGGAAATAAAAAATTCAAAAAAATATTAAAAATTAATTAAATAAATAAAAATATTTATTTAAAATAATTAAAATAAAAAAACCCAAACAAACAAACCCAGAACCCCCTTCCTCCATCCCCACCCAACAACCCCAAAACCCTAATTCCCCCCCTCCAAAGCCCCATCAATTCACCATATGTCTATCCCTCCAACCTTGCCTTCATACCCACAATGCCTACCAAACCTTCCTTCCCACTAATTTCCCTATCCAAAACCCTAATTTCTCCTACCGCAGGATTCTTTGGTTTGGGACAACCTTGCCGCCGTAGGAGAGAACATCTCTGCGTCGAAGGTCTCGTAGTCGGCCCTTCTGATGCTCAAGGTTGATAGCTGGGATTCTTTGGGGTTTCAGATGCAGCAAGTGCTAGAGGGAGGAGTGGACGGAGAAAGGGTAGCTCGGGTGGGCAAGGGGTGGGTGATGGGGGATGGGAGAAGGGGGTGCTTAGGTGGAGACGACGAAGGGGGTGGAGGGGTGCTCGGGTAGGGATGAAGGAAGGGGGTTTTGGGTTTGGTTTGGGTTTTTTTTTTTCTTTTCAAATTATTATAAATATTATTATTTAATTTTTTTTTAATTTTGAATTTTCACGTGGACCCTTAATGACACATGGCGTCCAGTCATTGTCCATATGGGCGCCACGTCATCAGTTAACGGGAGACTTAACAGCCAGACTAACGGATGTATGAGACTGTCCCAAAATTAACACTTTAGGTATGACTCTAG
Source organism: Heteromeles arbutifolia (assembly GCA_024362995.1). Classification (NCBI taxonomy): domain Eukaryota; kingdom Viridiplantae; phylum Streptophyta; class Magnoliopsida; order Rosales; family Rosaceae; genus Heteromeles; species Heteromeles arbutifolia. Next base: position 9,020,180 of record JANCRC010000017.1, on the reverse strand, counting down.
GACGAAAAAAACTTCATGTACTAAATGGTGAAAACCACGAAACTTGAGGGTAGTAAACTGAGATTTATACTATGCTTTTTTATCCTTTACATCGGTTATTTTGTTATCCACGTAATCACAATTAGTGTGTTATTATGTATGAAATTATTCGAAGGAAAATAAAATATTACACAATCAATGAACAAATGATCAATTATTGATGTGGAGCAACCCCACTATTTCTGTTTTCGTTTTTCCTTTTCAAAACAATAGTTTCGCATATTAAATAATAAATATACATCCTTCCATTTTTCTTGAATTTACATTCTTAACCGTGATACTTTTATTTATTTTTTAGGTAAAATAAAGTAAGAGCTTTTTAGTTAAAATGATTTTTAAGATTGTCATCATTTTTATTTTGGTTTATGAGATTTTGTCCATCGTTAATCATTGAAATTATTCAGTGAAAACTTTTCATTAAATTGAATAAACAACGAGCTCAAGATGAGAGTTGATTTGACAAAAATACTCTCAATTTAACAAATATTTTTCACAAAATGACTAAAATAACGGTAGACAATCTCAAAAGATTATTTCTATTGGTTTCTCAAAGATCAAAATAAAAATTCATGTCAAAAACAATTTTGAATAAAAAGTTATGTTGAAACTATTTTGGATAAAGAAGTAGGATTCTCTCCACTCCTTCTTCCATCCCTTTCCATCCCCTTTCATCCTCTCCTCTCACATTCTCTATTTTATCTTTCTCTTTCTATAAAAAATTAATATAAGATGTTGACGTGGTTTAACTTTGACCGTTCAAATATGAAAGGAGAGAAGGGGAGGAAGAAAAAAAAAAAAAAAAAAAAGATAATCCTACTCCTTGGATAAAAGGTCTAAAGTAAATTGATGTCTCTATGTTGGCAACCATATCATTACTTTTCTTTGTCTGAGGCCCATGAATAGCGTTAAATTCGGGGACGGGACCGCCGCCACTAAAAGTTCCCAGATGTTATCTTGTACCCAACCACGTGTTTCCCATACCATACAACTTTGCAAAAGTGGCATGCACTATGCATTAAAGTTACTACGAAAAAAGTAGTGTTCTCAACCCCTTCAAGGACCATATTCTTTTGATCATATTAGCTTGGAGGAGATGTTATTCTTAAGTAGGACGTTACGTAATTAAATTTGAAAGTACAAGGAAGTTTAAACTAATATACTACTCGTATGTGTATTGATATATATTTTTTGTTGTCAAATTTGATATAATGAGAAAATGTGTTGTCAATTAAGTTTTTAATTATTTTATTTTGTGGATCTCAATAATGCATTCTTAAAAAAAAAAATTAACAATTAGTCCTACAAATATCATTGATACAAAAGAATATATGAATTGGAGGAAGAGAAAATCTCACATTGCACGACAGCCATCAAATTAACATTTGACATTTCCATTAAAAATGCTGTTACATGGTATCTTTAACCCATTATTAATTAATACATCAAAACATACAATAATCTTTTTCAACATCCTCAAAGAGAAATACTTTTATGTGTTATACACAATTGGTTGGAGATTTAGTTACTGTTTCTTTGAAGCCTAAAATTGGAAGTGAGCTTCTTTATTATATGTTGCATTAATGTGTCTATCTCTGTTGGCACGTGATTTGTTACCTACTTATTAGAAGATACATATTAATATAATACAACTTGTGTAGAGACATTTGGATCACGTTATTCGTATGACAAATCTTATAAACAACGTAAAATCTCCATCTTCTAATCAGATGTGACTTTTTTACGATCATTGCATAAGTATTACAAATTTAGAATTGTCCTTGTCAGACAACATTACAAAAGCTTTCTTTGTTAATAACTACGAAATTTTGCCACAGAATAATGATGGTGTATTCAGTTGAGATTTTGAAGGTTTTTAAAAAAGTTATAAACATGTGGAGTTTGATGGAGTTCTAGTAGAGTTTCATAAACTATACGTGAATTCATCAAAAATCTTAAGAAGAGATACCTTATTTAAAATTTGATTAAATACCCGTAAATTTGTAATTTTTTTTGTTTTGTTTTTCTTTTTGAACAAACGATATTATCTCTATTAACAGGAAAGAGAGTAGGTTTAGCCTCACAATGAATTAGTAATAATATGATTCAAATGCACATTTGACGAGAACCGAACCTAAAACTTTTTTTAAACTCGAAATATTACAACTGCTAAAATAATGTGGTCCTCAAACTTTTTTCAAGTTTACAGAGAAAAAGAGACACATGGATTGCATGCAAAGCATAACGAAACATCGATATGTTGCTCCAGTATGGGCCCATCTCTTTTATCCGACAGCTTAAAGCCGAAATGTCAATTACAAATTTACAATTTACACGCAATTGGAAAAGAAATTGGAAATTGGAAATTCGTTGTTTCTTGGAAATTTCAGAAAATAAAAAATTGTCAGATTTATAATTTGAAAACTATTTTTTCTTCGTTTAACTATTTAAATTTAAAACATTTTCACTTCTAAATACTAAAAGAATAAATAAAATAACTTTTCGAAAAAAAAGAAAAACTACTTCTTTGACCTTTCTACGCTTTCCCACGAAATTAACTTCCAGACCCAGAAAACTTGCAGGGCACAAGATCAAGTTTCCCTTCATAATTATCAAATTTGCGATCTGGGTTTTGAGAAAAACCATATTTTCTCGCTGAAATCCGTAAAAATTTCCCTTTTCTTCTCTTTAAATTTGTAAAATTGGGTTCGAAACAATCGTTTTTGATTGTTGGGTTTTGAATCTTTTGATCTGGGTCTCTCTGTTTCGGCTTCTAAATTGGAGGCTCAGTGTGTAAAAAATGAAGGAAAAGCTTGGATTTTTGGTGGGGGTGTGGTTTCTGCTTTGTGGGGTTTGTGTGGCGAGGTTCGTGGTGGAGAAGAACAGCTTGAAAGTGACTTCTCCAAGCTCGATGAAGGGCGTGTACGAATGTGCGATTGGGAACTTTGGGGTTCCTCAATACGGAGGAACGTTGGTCGGAACTGTATACTATCCGAAGACCAATCAGAAGGCATGCAAAGGGTTTGAAGATTTCGATGAATCCTTCAAACCGAAGCCCGGTGGTCTGCCGACGTTTCTGCTTGTCGATCGAGGAGGTTAGAATCATCAATTTTTGATATTTTTCACTAAATTGTTAACTTTTATGGTAATAGACAAATAGTTTGGTTAACTTTTCTGCTTGTCGATCGAGGAGGTTAGAATCTTCAATTTTTTATATTTTTCACTAAATTGTTAACTTTTATGGTAATAGACAAATTAGTTTGGTATCAGTGTGCAAAATTGTGTAGAAATAATTATGGGGTGTTATGGAATTTGCAGTTGATTTATATGGGAATAGTTTGGTGTGTTTTTTGTGTTCTATACTTGTGGTTTTATGTCGAAACTCCAAAGTATTTTCTTAAAGTTAATCACATGATTGATAACTGATCAAGTTGGGTTCGGTTGGTTGCTTATTCGTTATTGTTATGGTTCTTGTGTATTCATAATTCAAGCCCTTACCCTCCTTTATTTCTGCACTTGGAAGTTTTTTCAATGACTCAATTCTGCGAGTCTGTAAGCGGATGGTTTTAATCGAGACATTTCTATGGACATGCATGTAATTTTTCTGTGTCCCTTCACTGGTAATGTTTTCGTTATATGACTGATTGAATGTGATGTCCTGGCAGATTGTTACTTCACATTGAAGGCATGGAATGCACAGAAAGGGGGAGCAGCTGCTATTCTTGTTGCAGATGACAGGAATGAACCGTTGATTACCATGGACAATCCTGAAGAAGAAAATGCGGATGCTGATTATCTGCAGAAAATCACAATTCCCTCGGCTCTCATTAGCAAAGAGTTGGGAGAAAGTATAAAAAAATCTCTAACGGGTGGGGAGATGGTCAACATAAATCTAGACTGGACAGAGGCTCTTCCACATCCTGATGAACGTGTTGAGTATGAGTTCTGGACGAATAGCAATGATGAGTGTGGACCAAAGTGTGACAGCCAGATTGAGTTTGTGAAAAACTTTAAAGGAGCAGCTCAGGTTCTTGAGCGGAAGGGGTACACTCAGTTTACTCCACACTACATAACATGGTACTGTCCAGAAGCTTTTGTTTTGAGCAAACAGTGCAAGTCTCAGTGTATCAATCATGGGAGGTACTGTGCTCCAGATCCCGAGCAAGATTTCAGTAAAGGTTATGATGGGAAAGATGTTGTGGTTCAAAATCTCCGCCAAGCTTGCTTATATAAAGTGGCCAATGAAAGTGGAAAGCCATGGCTTTGGTGGGACTATGTCACTGACTTTGCGATTCGTTGCCCAATGAAAGAGAAGAAGTACACCGAAGAGTGTGCAAATCAAGTTATTGAATCGCTTGGTATGGTAGCAACTGCTTATCTATAGAAAGTTAAAATTTGTTTAACCAATGCACTATTATTAGCTGCATTGTAGATGTATTCTTTAGCTTAGATACAATTTAATATTTCTGCAGATTTGCATTTTGATTTCGTTGCTAGTTGTTTCTGCTTGCTTGTCGAGTTTTAAAATTCTATTGTATTTTGGAAAATTATATCAATTTGCCAGTTTAAGCTGCCTTGTCAGCTTGAACTGCCATCTTGTGCCATCTCTCGGATGACTTGTTTATTTGCAATTTTATGATTAGGCTGTCTATATTTTGCCATAATTATAGTTTCTTGGTTTGTGTTAATTGTTGTGTTAGTCTTCAATATTTAACCGGAGTATGTGAGTGAATTGTTCATTTGATCATTTTTCTTTTTTACCCGCTATTATATGCCTGAAAGTTTTAGGCTTGGTCAATGTAATAGAAATTCATTAAATGTCAAAAACTTTGATGTGAGTGCCTAACTCTTCATCTCTCCTTGGCTAGTTTTTGTGGATTGTCATCTACTCTGCAAAATTCTGAGGATCATAATGTAACTATTTCAATGTATTTTCTGTAACATTAAAGGTGCTGATCTTAAGAAGATACAGAAATGTATTGGTGACCCTGAAGCGGATGAGGAGAATGCAGTTCTGAAGGCGGAACAGGATGCACAGGTTGGGCTCTTGGGAACTGTAACATGTTCTAGCCTTATCTTTTCATCTTTTCATGTTTTGTATATAGTGTGTTACTTTGTTCTCATGTTTCACTTTTGGAATTGTGTTTCAGATTGGCAAAGGCACCCGTGGAGATGTTACGATACTGCCAACTCTTGTAATAAACAGCAGACAGTACAGAGGTATAAAACAACTCGTTTACAAATCCCGTTAGGCATGTATTCAGATCACTTTTCTTGTCTCACGTTTGTTCCTTTTGTTTTTCAAGGGAAACTGGACAAAGGAGCTGTTCTCAAAGCCATCTGTGCTGGTTTCCAAGAGACCACTGAGCCCGCTGTTTGTTTAAGTGAAGGTCCTCATTTTGCCTTGTTTTTCTATGACTGTTTCCTATGTTTTTCTTTGGTATGTTATGTCAATTGATTCTGTTATTTCACGTGTGACTTTGTATGATGATACATGTGAATATTTTGAATCTACTGCTTACCTGTCTTTGCTGTACTTGCCATTATTATTAAGAGGGTGATTCCCAACAACCAAAACAATACTCTTGTACACAATAAAAACCCACTGTAGTATAGTTTATTAAATAAAATGATGATACCCCTTCCAGTAAAAACTGTGCTACTTGAATGTATGTGTGTGTGCAGGCTTGCAATAAGTATTTGTAACGGTATCACTTTCAGTTTATATCTGGGTAGCATGTTTTACAAAGGTTATCGAATGGAAGAATTATTTCCTTATTTGGCGCGAACTCTATTATCTCTGAGATGGTTTCATTTACCTATTTATTTGTGTTTTTCAGATGTACAAACAAATGAGTGTTTAGAAAACAATGGAGGTTGCTGGCATGACAAAGCTGCTAACATTACCGCGTGCAGGGTATCTATTGTCATAAACTTTCATTCGTGTATTCTTTTTGTGTGGGTGGGTGTGGGGGATGTTCAGAGTTACTGATATTTGAGTTTGTTTGGGATTTACCGATCGTTCTTTTGTTTTAGGATACATTCCGCGGAAGAGTGTGTGAATGCCCTATTGTGCAAGGCGTAAAGTTTGCTGGTGATGGTTATACTCACTGTGAAGGTAAATGATTTGAATGTCATATATGTTTAGTTCGGCATAAATTCCAAATTTTCACATGTACCGCCAGTAGAGATTATCTGATCTTAGTCAAGGTTATAGTCTCTAACTTACTGGACATTACTTCATTTATATTTCCTTTTTTCATCTTTCATTTTTCTTTTGTTTTAAAGAAAAGTTACCAGTACCACCATCATGCTCCGAAGTTTTAGGACTGGGTTCTTCAAATAACGTGCCATTTTATGTACTTGTTTTGTTTTACTCAAGTCATTATGTTGCTTGTTTGATTGAGCAGCTTCAGGAGCTTTACGTTGTGGAATTAACAATGGAGGTTGTTGGAAGGAAACCCGAGCCAGCAGGACTTACTCTGCTTGTCGTGTAAGTTTGGATATGAATCTTTTTAGGAGTCCACTCCTCCCTAAAGTAAAACTAATCATGATTTCTGATTAATGGATGTCCAGGATGACCATACAAACGGTTGCAGTTGTCCACCAGGATTCAAGGGTGATGGAGAGAAAACATGTGAAGGTACCTGCTATGTCTAGATGTCTCTAATTAGTGTAATTCTTGATGGCTGATTGAGCATATTCAGATTAAGCTCCAAAGTCCCATTTCCATGGAATTTCTACTAGAAACTGTTTATACCACATTTCTATACACCGTTTTATCATCAACAGAAGATTACCAACTTCCTGGAATTTTAAATTTATAAAGCTACTTCTCTGTCGTTTCTCATAAAAAATTAAATTACTAAGGCTACCAAATGAGCACATAATGTAGGGTCTTGGATTTGAAGGCCACCACTGGTATTAAAGGTTAAATACTTGTGATTTTAATCAATCTTCTTGATTATCATCCCACATTGCCCAGGTGAATGGTTGGGTTTCCTCATAATCTGCTACCGCCTTTCACCGGTGCTTTATTTCATATTGTAACCAACTAAATGACGTTATTCACTTGTATTGATATGAATTCGCCCACCCGGTTTTCTGCTTTTGTTCATGTTCCAGATGTTGATGAGTGCAAGGAGAAAACGGCTTGCCAATGTTCACAATGCAAATGCAAGAATACTTGGGGAAGTTACGAGTGCAGTTGCGGTGGCGGTTTACTGTACATGCGAGAAAATGATGCATGTATAGGTCAGTATTCTCGATTCTTTTCTGTTTTAGTCATTTGAATGACATGCTGGTGTAGCTTTCTTGCCAAACTAGCCAGCCATTTGACCTCGCGATTCATTAGATTGTGACATTGGAACTTCCTTTTCGTACGCAGTTTAATCTACATTATAAATTTCCTGCTCCCCCCATTAAATTACGTTTGGCACATGATCACTACCTTCTGTCGTACTTTTTTAAGCAGGTAAAAACGGCAGTGGTTCTGGGTCTAGCTGGGGATTAATTTGGGTTATCATTCTCTGCTTGGGTGCTGTCGGAGTTGGGGGCTTTGCAGTTTACAAGTACCGAATCCGGGTATGTTTTCTTTTACTCTCAAATTCTCGATGCAAAAAATACGTATTTAAATGCAGTTCACTCTACGAGTCCACTTTCTACGATATGTCGGTCCTAACAGTAGTATGTTGAATCTCTCCTGTGCAGAGATACATGGATTCGGAGATCCGGGCAATCATGGCGCAGTACATGCCGTTGGATAATCAAGGAGAAGTTCCCAGCCATGTCTCCCGCGGGGATATCTGAAACCGGCGGGGAGACATATTCATAAGACGTAAGACGCTGTCGGAGAGAAAAGGGAAGACAACCAACATCCTGAAATCCTATGTCCTCCTGTCGCCTCTGGGCGCTAGCAATTTGTTTCATTCCGCGTGAGAGAGTAATGTTTTAGATGCGTCTAGCGTTTGACATTATATATTCTAGTAGGAAACATTTGTCCGTCGTCTTCGTTCTCATAAATGTAAAACAAACATATCATGCGCAATAGATTAACTAGGTACCATGTAGTTTTTTTATTCAAAATAATAAGCTTTTTACCGTTGGAATCAGCATTTTTTTTCTTAACCTTTGTTTTTGACAAAAAAATAGATAGATTTTGTTAGATTAGATGTTAGATTGGTCACCAACAGAATTTGAATCCACGTCGTTATACAAAGGTTTGACTTCTTTTCATCACTGTGGTAAATGTTCGTTTGTCAAGAGAGTAAATTTTCTTTTTCTTTTTTATGGTTAAATTACTGCCATGAGAGTAAATTACTCTTTTTTATGGTTAAGTTACTCTTTTATTCTTGCCAAGTTTATAACGTTGAATAACAAATTTAGAATTTTTGAGTAATAGTTATTTAGTACTACAGTTTACTGGTAGGCCATTGTAATGCTTACCCACTCTTTCATTCTATTAATGTAGATGGTATCATTTGTTCAGAAGAATAAAAATTAGGAATAATTTAATTTTTTTTTTTTGAACGAACGATATTATCTATAGTCTACACTAAGGGGTGAGGGAGTGGCTAAGCCTCACGGTAGGCTTGCAATAGTGTGATTCAAATTCGTCTTTGGAGAGAATCAAACCTAAGAACTCTCACTTACAAATAAAATTTAATATTTGACGTGTGGCATTTCCGCAAGTATCATTAGCCTGGCGCCCACGGAGATGGTTACTTGGCTCCGCTGGAAACACCAAACCATATTATATACACCAGTTTCAATCACCCACTTGGCATATTTACATAAATGAAGCATCGCACCGCACCTCATGTAAGAAACGATCTGCAAACTCACGTAGAACGCTCTCTTAACTCTCCGTCTCCTTCTCAAAGTTGGGATCGTTTCGACGTTTGCGATTCTGTACAATCGTATTGAAATAGAAAGCTACAACTGCTCCACTGCACAGAAAATACCACATTATCAGATAACAAACTCTTCTGAGCTCTGAAGGATAATATTTAAAAAAACTCGTACTATTCTGAACAAGCGAAATCAAAAACGCATACCATACGGTTTTGGATTAGCTACTAAAAAACGACGATTTCATCTTCGTTTCAAGTAAACATAATATACTTGTAACATTTTTATGCTGGAAAGTGCACATTGTTGCTCATGTGTGTGCATCCAAAGGTTAGGAGGGAGCCGGCAATCTGTATCATCCAGAGACGATCTAGTCGGAAACAATCAAAGAACCATGCGAGGTCAAAAGAACCATGCAAGTCTATTCCACTATTTTCCCTCTCTCAGCTTGTTCTTTAAAACTAGATGCCATCATGCCTTTCCCAGAACGACGGGTTATTTTAACAGGGATTTTGAGAGCGAAAATAACAACTCTTTCAGTAATTATATCATTGTCTCTATATCCTACAAAGACTTATAATTTTCCTCTGATTAAAGAAAGGCAAGAAAGTAAATAGCATCGCAAAAATGAGAAGACGCATGAATCATAATAACCTGACAAGGGTCGTTAAAATATTCGGAAACGATGAACTCTGCAAATAGGAGAAACAAAAACAGAACCAAGAAATATCAGAAATTTGGAAGACATGTCAATTAGACTAGTAAAGAAACCGAATTGTAAAAATTAGAAAAAGAATGAATTTCTAACCTGAGCCAGAAAGATTAGCTCCCTTAGAAAAATTATACCGGATACAGCTGCAGGTCCAATAATACAATAAAAATTATTAAAGCTATCCAAAAGATAAACTAAATCATGTAACCAAAACTAAATTGGATAAGCTCCAATATGTATCTTTACCTGTCTGCAATTTCAAGACAAACCAAAACTAAATTGGATAAGCTCCAATATGTATCTTTACCTGTCTGCAATTTCAAGACAAACGGAGATGATTCTCCTTCTTTGTATGATCTTAAGCTTGAAACGCTTAGAAACAAAAGAGTGGCACCAAGGATAACCCCAAACCTAATTGCAGAAATGCTTCCCGTTACCAAGAAGGAAAGGAATCCACCCACAGAAAGCAAAAGACCTACAAGGCATAGGCACAGGCACATAAATTTACGAAAAGCTTTAGGGGTGAAAAAAAAAGGCAAGTCTTTTTCCATAAGTTAAACATACCATAAGGTATCCCAACATGAAAGTCGCGGACTTCCACAACATCATTGGGACCAGAAGCTAATAAATGAAATGTTTTAACAATTTCCTGCACTGGCTCAGGGGAATTCTCTTCAGCTATGGTGATATAATGTTCACTGATTTCATTTGCTCTCTCACTCAAATCATCCCTTGCCTTATCAGCATGTATTTTTAACTGCTCCGCAGTATCTTTCATAATAACCAATGCTTTGTTCGAGAATTCCCGCGAGAAGCTTCGCATCTTGAAGGTTTGTTCTTTGAAAGAACCCAGAGTTTGTTTCCAAGCTTCTTCTGATTCTTCAGATTTCGGTTTGGCATTGCTGTTTTCATCCTCCACCTCAATGTCTGAATGTTGCTAAGAACAAAAATTCAATTTAATGTCACGATAAGTGGACAAGTTGCGTCCCCAATGAACAATTAATACAACCCGGCTCATCCATATATCTACCTTCCCATAAACCTCAAACAAACCCGAAACCAACATTTTATAACGCTTTGTCCCAAGTTTCTTAGTAAATGATCATGATATCAGGATAGCATAACCAAACATCCAGTCAAAAGACCTGGACAGATGAAAACTAAAATCCCAAACCCGAATTTCCAAAAGCATTCATCACAATCATACATTTTTCCCAATTCCCAAATGCCAAAATCGAAACTTGTTGATACAATCCCACACAAGCACCAGCATTCTTTAATCAAACACTTGGCGTGCATTAACCTCAAACCCCCATTTCTCAATAAAACCAAATCAAAACACTATTACCAATAACCAAACGCTCATAATTCCATCATTGACAAAGAAAAAACTCAAAATTTCAGCTTACAGATTCCTCCTGGGAAGCAGAGACGGCGACAATCGGCCGAGTCCACAAGCTCCGCCGGTGCAGGGACAGAGAAGCGCCGGAAAGCACTTTCGGGACGGCAATAGGCGAGGCTCCGTAACCACGTGCTGCAATCAATTGTCCAAACGGCAGAGAAGAACACGAAGGTGACTTCTTCAATCCACAGCTGCTAGGGTCAGGGTTTAAGAACGAGGCGGACTGCAATGTCACACTCATTGTGAATCAATCCTAGAGAGAGAAAGCGGAGAGAGCGTGTTTGAAACTGAGGCGAAGCTGACGAGGAGAGGTACCTAAAATGCGGCGAAGGGTGCAATTTTTATAGTCCAAGTTGGAAAATTTGATAAACATCGAAGAACCGCTGTGAAATACAAGGGCTAGTTTGACATTCGCCGCGCTTCTACTAGTTTCAAATAAATTTATTATATATCGTATAAATATGTTTTTTTTAATTTTTAAAAAAATAATAAATAATTTGTTGAAATACATAAATTGTAAAATAAAACGACATATAAATTTTGAAGTATTTGAACATATTGACGATTTAGGCGGTCTAAACTGATGCCTAAATAGATCTAGATGTTATTTCTTAATTTCAAACACTTAGAGACTAATCAAGACAGTAACCAGTTGTTTAGCGCTTAAACGGTGCTAGACGGAGATTTATAAAACAGTGATCAGAAGAAGTTGAAGGGCTTTAGAGGGTCCTTGGCTAAAATGCGCCGTTGGGGTGAAGTACGAGCCAGTTACCGCGTGTTTGGTTGCCTGGATGTGGGAGAAAGGAATCCGGCTAATGCCTTGGTGACACGTAATCAGTATGTGGTCTGTTGTCCCACGCGCGCCCACTGAATCTTTTTGTTGAAGTGCCGACGTGGTGGTGCTTGTGTTTCGGTAAACGACATTAATATGGGTGTCGTATGATTTGAACATAATCATTTGCTTCTATCACTAATAAGTTTCCATCATTTTTTACCATAATCCTGTTTAGAGAAGGGGATAATTGGACACATGATCTTTGAAGGGATGAAACTTACACACACCCAAGAAGTTTATGCGGTAATATTATAATTCAGTCACGCATTGTCATGCGTTTAACTTTCTCACGTAACAGTGCGTGATTGACTTGAGATACTGTTGTTGTGACATTCTTTTCACATGCAAGCGGTTCTACTCAAATAAAAAAGTAAAACGTTGTACTCACGTGAACTACGAAGCTGGATGGATGAAAAAGTTCGACCATGATGCAGAGTTGTAGTAAGTGTATGTTTGAATTCTAGGGAGATTCTTTATTTCTTGCATAACATGAACAAAACATTGGGCAAGATATATGAGCAAAGAAAGGAATAGATGCAAATTAAAGGACAACCATACTTGCAATGCTTGGAATCAAAAGGCAAGCAAGGCACCTCCAGCTAGCTAGCAGGCTCTCTCTTACAACTAAGCCAAAAGCGGAAGGCTTAAACCATCTGGGAATCCACATGCATTTATTTGTGCAAACCTCGTGTTGCAGGTAGCTTGTCAGTCACTTCTTTGAGACTATGGGATCGAAGATTTTCGCTTGAACTTTCCCAAAGACTGGCACTCGAAGGCTTGCAGAGCAGCCTGATAAAGAAGTCCGTCGTATAGAAGGTGTTACACGACGGACTTGCCAATTAGTAACATAGTAACAATGGTTTGCCAATAAAGGGAATACTGTAACACAAGGGCGAAACCACCTTGGGGCTAGGGTGGGCTCTAGCCCAGTTGAAAATCTAGGCAATTGAAATTTTATGTCTGACTATATGAAGTTCATTCATTTAGTAAAATTTAGCACACCTCATCTTCATTCAATTAAATCTGTATTTAAAATATCTGCGAAATTGTCGATATTTTTGTAAATATAGAAAAAGAAGGGGGTTGAAATGCAAACTTCACCTTATATCAGCGAAATATTGGAAAATCACAAATATCGAGGATATTTATTGATTCACTACATAAAATCTGCTGGAACCCATTGCAAATTTCAAAATTTCAAAATATTTTGAATTTTTTTTTTCTAATTTCGACTAAATCTAAATGAGTTGACATACTCATTCATTCCAAATTTTCATAATTTTTATCGAAGGTAACCGGTATCGATATATCTTTAATATTTTCATAAATTTACATATCGATATTTTAAATACTTATCATGCTTTAATAAATCTTCAAACAAAACTAATCACGCACACCGTGAGACTCGCTAAAGTCCAACTCTAACCAATGGCCTAATAAGTTTTAGGCCCTTAACCTTTATGTCATTGTTCTTTAATTTGGGAGATAGGAGTACCACAGTAGGGAGCCCATTCAAACCTCAATCTTCCAACGAATTCTTTGTGGTTTTCTAGAAATCCATGGCTTCCATATTTTAGAAAGAGGATCCTCTACAGATCTTTTTTGTGAGGATTCTGGGAATCCTTCAATCACATCCGTTCATCGTATATCGTACGACCAGTTTTCATCAAATACTGTTTATATTCAATTTTAAATAAAAAAATTTACAATAATTTCTAATCGCACGATATAGAATGAATAAATATGATTAAAGAATCTCCAAAATTCTTACAAAAGGGTTCCTCGTTCCATATTTTAAAGCAAAGAACTTTGACAAAGCTTTGATTAATTAATTGAGAATTGCTAATCAAAGATGCGCCAGTTACGCCACTCATCTGCCATCTCTGACATCTCCCAATCCTCCGAAGAAGCACATTTAACTGAACATCGATACTCGAGACACACAGAAGATACAAAATATGTAGGTGTGGAAACTTGAAACAAGTAGGGAGAATTTTCTTGCACTTTGGAAGCTTCAGGGTTAAATTAATTGGGCAAAATACATAGATTTGAGTTTCCAGAAGTCAAACAAAACAAAAACAGAAGAGGTCCAAAAGAAGTTGGAGTAAGTTGATTTAGAGTATTTGAACAAAGCCAAAGCTTGGTGTCTAGTACTTGGTCGACTAGTTCTATAAGGAATTTTGACTATACTTTCTGGTGTAGGACAAAAGGAAAAAGTAAAGACTGTAAAGACGGAGACACATGCGCTTGAGTAACATGTTTACTGCAAGAAAAGACGTCAAGCTAGTTAGAGCAAGTGTGCTCAAGCAGAAATTAACTTTTGAGTTAGGCTCGATATAAGTTTTGAGTTTTGTTTTTTCGAATTTGAAATAAGAAGTTTTTAAGATAGTATTTTTCTTGTATGATTTATTTCTTGTTCTTTAAATTTGATGAATATTCTAGAATTTATAAAGTGTCTTAAGTCGACTAGGTTTCATTTTTCTACTTAAGAGAATCTCATATCAAGGATTTCGAAATCCTGCGTTTGACCACCTTATCTTTAAGACATCTCTTAGAAAAACTAAAAAACATATGACCTCCTATAAATTAATTTTACCTAATTTCACGCAGTCTTACCCAATGCAAGAGTTGTTCTGGGTAAAGATAAAAATTGTGCAGGTCCAAAGAATATGACCGTGTCTATATGTATTGAGAGCTATACTTGTGTCTTGTGAGTCTTGTACTCAAATACCGTAAAACCCGTCTTGTATTGAGAGCTATACTTGCGTCTTGTGAGTTTTTAACATATATTTCTCACCATTTGTATAATGACACGTGATGTACCACTTCGTGTGCCGATCATACTGAAAAATCTCTCGTACTTATGTTTCTCTACTAATTAAGCAACACTACCAAATGTCTTGTTGTAATTGCTCAAAAAGCCAAGTGGATAACACCTCGGATTCTAGTTTGACCAAATGCACAACTCCAATAAAGCCAATAAAATAAAGAGCTCACACTATTTCTCACTCACTCTCTCTCTCTCTGCCATCGCCGTTAGAAGCTTTGAATGCTTCGCTTTTACTCTCTTGCCAGAGCCAGCAGAGCCACTCCACACCAACCATTATTATTCCTCTCCCACTCTTCTTCTTCCTCCACACCAACCCCAACACACTACCTGACACTCGTTCTTCAATTCCCTCCCTCCCTCTCCCTCTCTAGGGTTTGAACTTCGAATTCCACCCCTCTCCCGCCTCTTCCCCCGCCACCCTCCGCCTCCCGTCTCCTCCCCCAAAACCCATATCCCCCGTCCACTCTCCCACCTCAAAGCCTCCATCTTTAATCACTTTTCTGCTTTTTTTTCACTGGTTTTCTCAAAAACCCAACAAAAAAAAGGGATAAAAAAAGCAAGAGAAAAAGTGGAAGGGTGTTGTGATTGATGTTGGTGGGTTGATCACTTTACCTTTTGCCCTTTTTCTTTGCCCATTATCACACATGCCTTAGTTGCATTTCTCTGTTCACTTCAAACATTTCCACCAAGAATCCTCCTCCTCTGTTTTTCTTCACAACTTTCAAGCTTTCAGACTTCTGAAATTTTCATGGGATTTTATCAGACTTAAAAAAAAGATGGCGTTTGAGCTCTGTTTTCTCTTTCTTCTTGCTCCTCTTCTGGTACTCGCCCTGGACCCCGTTTTCAACGACGACGTTCTGGGCCTGATCGTCTTCAAGGCGGGACTTTCCGACCCGGAAGCCAAGCTCGCCTCTTGGAACGAGGACGACGACAGTCCCTGCAGCTGGGTCGGAGTCAAATGCGACCCGACAACTGGCAGAGTCGCCGAGGTTGTTCTCGACGGATTTTCGCTATCCGGGCACATCGGCCGCGGCCTTTTGCGGCTGCAGAATCTCCAAAGACTCTCGCTTTCCGACAACAACTTCACTGGGTTCATAAACCCGGATCTCCCACACCTCGGGAGCTTGCAGGTTATCGATTTGAGCTGGAATAGCCTATCTGGGTCGGTCCCGGAGGAGTTTTTCATGCAATGTGGGTCTCTCAGGGTGGTTTCTTTCGCCAGAAACAACCTCACTGGGCGGATTCCAGAGTCCCTGAGCTTGTGCCAGACGTTGGTGGATGTGAACTTTTCGTGGAATCGGATGTCCGGGAAGTTGCCGTCTGGGATTTGGTACTTGAGAATGCTTCAGTCGCTTGACTTGGCGGATAATTTGGTGGAGGGTGAAGTTCCTGAAGGTATTGAGAATTTGTATGATTTGAGAGTGATTAACTTGGCAAAAAACCGATTTTCAGGACAGCTTCCTGGGGACATTGGAAGCTGTTTGCAGTTGAAGTTGCTTGATTTTAGTGAGAATTTGTTTTCTGGAAGAATACCGGATTCGATTCAGAGGCTCAATTCATGCACTTCTCTGAGTTTGCAGGGGAATTTGCTTGCGGGGCAAGTTCCGAATTGGCTTGGCGATTTGAAGAACCTTGAGGTGTTGGATGTGTCTGGTAATAATTTCTCTGGTGAAATTCCAAGTTCATTAGGAAATCTCGAGCTACTCGAAAAGTTGAACTTGTCTAGGAATGGATTTACTGGAAGCTTGCCTGATACGTTGGCAAATTGCAACAATCTGCTAGCCATGGATGTTAGCCATAATCTGTTAGCAGGTAAGCTTCCTTCGTGGATTTTTAAGCTCGGTCTGCACAGTGTTTCGCTTTATGGCAACCGATTAGGTGGAAGTGAGGAGTACAGTTCATTGGCGTCAATGGCAGCTTCTAATGGAGGCCTGCAGGTCTTGGATTTGTCGTCGAACGCTTTTTCTGATGTGCTTCCATCCGACATTGGTGTTCTTAGTAGCTTGCAGTTTTTGAATATGTCAGGGAACCATCTGTTGGGTTGGATTCCAGCAAGTATAGGTGAATTAAAGGCGGCATATGTTCTCGACTTGAGTGACAATTGGCTCAATGGAAGCATTCCCGATGAAATCGGAGGGGCAGTCTCACTCAAGGAAATAAGACTGCAGAAGAACTTTCTAACCGGGAAAGTTCCAGCCGAAATTGCAAAGTGCTCATCTCTGACAAATCTGTAAGCTCTCTTGTTCTTCTTATGTCTACTTCTTCAGTTATGTTCCTTTACACATGATTTACAACGAACGGAAAGCAACACCTGACTTAATTACATCAGAAAGTGCTTAACATGAAAATGTTTTCCGAATGCTTTTCATTTTTCCAATGTTTTTGTTTTCTGTTTTCCTTGGCAGTAAGTATATATAGTAGCAATGCTGAAGTATCTTACTCTACTTACAAGTATAGATGGAGCTTAAATTGGTCTGAATTTTTTTTCTTTTACATGTTCGAATTATACAGGATTCTATCTCAGAACAATCTGACTGGCCCTATTCCTACAGCCCTTGCTAACCTTACCAATCTTCAATATGTCGACTTGTCTTTGAACAAATTCTCAGGAGGCATACCGAAAGAGCTGACAAATCTTTCCCACCTCCTCTACTTCAATGTCTCCCACAACCACCTTGAGGGTGAACTACCATTAGGGGGATTCTTCAACACTATCCCGCCGTCATCTGTCTCAGACAACCCATCCCTATGTGGATCTGCTGTTACCCGTGCCTGCCCTTCCGTTCACCCCAAACCCATTGTCCTCAACCCTAATTCATCCAACCCTGTCCGTGGTTCTTCCGCTCCAACTCATGGTCACAAGATCATATTCAGCATATCAGCTCTCATAGCTATTGGTGCAGCTGTATTCATTGCCATTGGTGTCATAGCTATAACGGTCCTCAATATGCACGTGCGGTCTTCATTGTCACATTCTGCCGCTCCTCTTGAGTTATCAGGCGGGGAAGATTATAGTTGTTCCCCGGCTAATGATCCAAACTACGGCAAGCTTGTCATGTTTTCTGGTGATGCTGACTTTGGTGCTGGGACACAAGCCTTGCTCAACAAGGACTGCGAACTTGGTCGTGGTGGGTTTGGAGTAGTTTACAAAACAGCCCTTCGTGATGGGCGTTCAGTTGCGATAAAAAAGCTAACAGTCTCAAGTTTGATCAAGTCCCAAGAAGATTTCGAGAGGGAAGTTAGAGGGCTTGGAAAGATCAGGCACCGTAATCTTGTGGCACTTGAAGGGTACTACTGGACTCCGTCCTTGCAGCTCATCATTTATGAATACATTCCATGCGGGAGTCTGTTTAAGAATCTGCATGACGGACCTGGCAAAACCTGTCTCACTTGGCGGCAGAGGTTCCACATAATTCTCGGGATGGCAAAGGGTTTGGCTCATCTGCACCAAATGAAGATAATCCACTACAATTTGAAATCAACTAATGTTTTGATAGACAGCAATGGTGAGCCTAAGGTGGGAGACTTTGGCCTGGCAAGGTTGTTGCCAACACTAGATCGGTGCATCTTAAGCAGCAAAATCCAAAGCGCGCTTGGATACATGGCGCCTGAGTTTGCATGTCAAACGGTTAAGATTACTGAGAAATGTGATGTGTATGGATTCGGAATCTTGGTTTTGGAGGTGGTGACTGGAAAGAGGCCTGTCGAATATATGGAGGATGACGTGATAGTACTCTGTGACATGGTGAGGGGAGCGCTCGAGGAAGGCCGGGTGGAGGAATGCCTTGACAAAAATCTCCTCGGCAATTTTCCAGCAGAGGAGGCAATTCCGGTGGTAAAGCTGGGTTTAATATGCGCGTCTCAAGTGCCATCAAATCGCCCGGACATGAGTGAAGTGATCAACATTTTAGAACTCATCCAATGCCCTTCAGAAGGCCATGAAGAATTAGAATAAATTTAGTTTACAGATTGAGAGAATGAACAGGTAATCGCCATGTTCCGGTGAAGATCAATCCGGCTTTGTTTCAAGCAAAAGCAAAAAGAATACAGAGTGTTGGAGTTCCATCTCCATGTCTTCAAATCCGTTTTTCAGTAATGTATTTATTTCTGTATTTTTTTTCCCTACTTAATTCTATAGCACTTATAAGGTGCCGGATTGCTTTTCACCGGTTTGAAATGGAACAACTTGATTAGGGTTTGGGTTGAAGATCTCTGAGTGTAAACAGCAATTGACTCAATCTGTCTCTGGACTTGTGTTCATGTGTTACCTACATGTCATCGTGCTATTTGTGGCGTACGGGAAGTGTATGTAAGTCTTTCTCCGTCTCTATGTTTCATAGTGTCCTTGGTTTTTTACCAATAGAGAGGGGAGATTCGAACGCATGACCAATATTAAAAGGAGATACTAATAGAGACTAAACGGGAGTTCGATACTTTCACTAAAAGATAGTGCCTCAAAATAAAGAAAATATGTAAAACTTTAGCAATGATTCCTGAACTTTGGATCTTATTCAGCTTTGTCTTCTAAATATTTAATTTGGCTTTGAGCCTCCCTAAAATGTCAATTTGTGTCGCTATCTCCCCACATTAAAATAAATTGAAAGTTTAGAAGAGTTCAAAGACATTCGAAAGTTCAAAGACAAAATAGAATAATGATTATAATTCATAAAAGCTAAAAAACCAAATTAAAAGTTCAGAAGACGAAGTAGAATAATACCCATAATTTTCCTTATAAAACACTGCAAAAGATTAAAAGCAACATCATCATTTGCATTAGCATGTCAGGAACATTAGCCAGTGCATCAAGTGTAATAATACTATTAGTTGGATTTTTTTTTTCAAATTTCTAACTAATTATATTATTACACTTGTTGTACTGTGCCGTGTTCACGACACAACGAAAAATTTGTGGAAACTAGGCCATATTGCTTTATTTATACTCTTTTTTTTTGGTTGGCCATGTTACTTTTTTTAGTCCTACTACTAACTAGGCTTTAATTACAGTATCTTTTTACTCAAGTTAAAGAATTTGTAGGTGAAACGTGGTAAAAATTAACTTTTATCATTCAAAATTAATATCATCATGTGCATATTTATGCGTACTCCACTGACCCTAATCAAGATTAGTGTGTTGTTTAATCTTTCACTTAATTTGAAAAGCTTTGTGTCTTCCTGCAAACGTGGTGAATAATAATTAACACTTAGATGTGAAGCTTTTGTTTAATCAAATGGTGTTGGACCCGAGAGGGGGGAACCTAATCAAACGGCCTTTGGAACATCATGAAACCTCACATGGGTCTCTCTCTCTCATCCTCAAAAGCCACTAAGAAGTGCTTTTCCAAAAGTGATTATTCGTAGTGCATGGCAAATTGGCAATCATGCCATGTCCTGTACATTACCATAAGAACCTTTTGATTTATAATCACGCAACCAAAACAAACAAACAAACCACCTTTTTAATAGTAGGGAGACTAAGGTGCAACTGGTTGTATATTCTGTTGTGTTTTTTTATGGGTAACCTAAAGAGAAAGATAAGCATAAGAGAATATCTCCTCGGCCGGCAAAATCTTGAGTCCAATTGTGTGTATATCTCATTTTCTCCATCTCTCGTCATGCGAGACCGGGAAATACCCTGAGTACATTGCAGAATTTCTCATAAGAATGCAAGTGCAACCAAATCTAAACTAGTCAATGAGATTATCATCCACGTTAGAAATTTTTTGTCAAGAATCTAATAATGAAAAATTATAATATATAAAATACACTAGAACATAATAAAATTTTCCCGACTTGATTTAAGGCCAAGAAGACACAGAAAAGAAAACACCACCTTGGAAATGGATGCATTTTAGGAAGAGAAAGTTGTCGGCTTTGCTTCTTGGTGTTTTTCAAGGAGGAACAGAATGAGTGAAAGACCCACCACGCTTCCACTAACCACCTAAATGCGTGAGTGAGACTCCTGTCAAGGCAAAATCATCATACCAAAAAGTACTGTATTTTGTTCATGTCCCAATTCCAACGAATTTAATCTGTGTTGGGTTATTTTTTAATGAAAATTTGAAAAATCAACACTTTACTAACCGGTTAACGACGAGTAATTTTTTAATATGTCAGAAATATAGTTTGATGCACTAATTGTAATTGGTTGAATTTTTTTTTTAAGTTTTCAACTAATTGTATTATTACACTTGATGTACTAAGCAGTATTTTCAACACACTGAAAAATCTCTATTACCGACTTATGATCATTTTAAAGATATAAAAATATAGCCACTTGAAGTCATCACGAACGGTTCTCGAGCCCTCTTAAGATCCCTTAAGCACTACTCAATCTCAAATCTCCCTAAGTATCGAGCCCTTGACTGATTTAATTCTACTTGTTTCACTTCTCGTTTCATGTCATTAGTATCTAAGAAAAATTTACCTACACTCTAAATATCATTGCAGTGGTACCTGATGAATACTTCTATACGACAACGCATTACTGATACGAAATACCACCACAGTGACACTACGAGCACATGTAAATCATCCAAGTATGTTTGGCTATGTTGTTGTACATTGGATGTGCTCATAGGTCATAAGCAAGAGTAAAAGGAAAGTATGTTTTGGAGATGAGATAGGGACGTGAGTGATGTGATGTCAACTTCAAGGGGACCTGGTGAGTGCTGATAAAAAAGGGGAAGTAGATAGTACCATATCGACTATCTGTATTCTCCAGTTGGGTCCCAGTTATCAGCTAGAACATGGGAACCGAATTGTAAAGGCAAAGGCATTCGATTCGAGCTGGGATTTTCTTCTGTTTCCCCATCTGTTACTGTTTATATTTGCGTTCCACAATGCACAACTATAATTTGCAGCGTTGCAGGTACAGGAGGTATGATATTATAAGGCAAAAGTTTAGTGCCTAGCTTACAAGAAATTGCCTGTTGTATTTGGGGAAACCCATGAAAGATATTGCTTACGTTTGGTGTGTAGAATTAGATAACTCACTAGATTTAAGGTACGATGAAGAAAGAAATGGACCTCAAGTTTCAAAATATGTCAAAGTGAAAGGAATTAGATTGACTGGTCATAAAGAAAATATATATCTTCCAAACTCCCATATGTCAAAGTTTCCTTCAAAAC
The DNA here is from genome assembly GCA_024362995.1 of Heteromeles arbutifolia. Taxonomy (NCBI): domain Eukaryota; kingdom Viridiplantae; phylum Streptophyta; class Magnoliopsida; order Rosales; family Rosaceae; genus Heteromeles; species Heteromeles arbutifolia. The sequence goes on along the minus strand of JANCRC010000017.1, from coordinate 8,998,387 downwards.
GTAATGCATAATCTACTTTCAACTTTGACAAAAATTTCTTCAACGTAATCTAGTGAGCTATTCAGTCTAGCTCAATCATAGACAACAAATGAGACCATCGTGTCTAGTTTCTAGTTTTCATTGTGTGATAAGATGATCCAGTATTTTTAGCTCTAACACCATTTCCCATGAGAAAAGTAAATGGACTAATCTCATACATGTTTTTTTTACCTTAACTTATTTTTTTGAATTGCTAAAGTTGTATACGAAATTGCGCTATCTACGTTGTCACCTGAAAGTGACGTGCTGTATGTCCCGAGCACAATGATAAGTGAGCAAGAATCACTCTATGTCCATCGGCACCCGTATGCAGTGTTAAACGAGCAAAGGTGCTGTATAAACTTCTTTTTGAATTACTAGGGTTGTATAACCTATAGAACGAGTCACATAAAAACTTCAAGTTTAACCTTGTTGAAATTAATTTGAAGTAACTGAACCAAGTGGAGCAAAAGTGTGTACTACTTTGGCCAAAAATATATTACCTCTTGCAATTACAGTAAAAATCAATCACTTATACAGACCTAATTCCTGGGATCTCACTGTTACACGAAAACCGCTACTTTCAACAATGCAGTTTGTCAACAAAGGTTTTACATTTTGTATCTCGATTTTCCTACTTTGTTCTTTCGTACCTCGTCCTTCTTTTCTTCTTCTTCTTCTTCTCCCATTTTCTTCTTTCTTTTGAGCTGCTCTAAGCTAACTAATCATCCCAATCATTATCCCACCCATCCTTGTTCGCGGTCCTCGATGTAAGGCCATTCGCAGAGATGCTTCCCAGATGCGTCCCAGGTGTTTTCACCGCATTATCGCCATCCCAATCATCATCCCAACCTTCGTCCCAACCTTCAGCCGTTTCCACAGCAGTTGCTGAAACAGATTCCGGCAATCCCATTTCAAGTTCCTGATATGGAACTCCACCTCCAGTACGCTCTTTCCTCTTCCTGACCAAGCAGCAAGCCCACATTCCTCCAAAAATTAGCACCGTAATAATCAAGAAGTAGGCAGCATTGATTGGGGTCGCTACAGTCTCGAGCGAAGGGAAACGCATGAATAAGTTTCCTTCAGATGCCAGAGGGAGAGGACCCATAAGAAGCTCACATTCTCCATTTCCAGAATTTAGTGTTATTTTGGTGCTTTTGCCCATATCAACTGCTATATTAACCTGTAAAAGAAATAGTAAACAGATCAATTTTAGTTATAAAAAGAATGCCAACTTACGCCCTACGTAACAGTGACAGAAAACACAAGTATAATTCCATGGTTCATTTAGGACACCAAATAATGAACCCATGCAAGGCAGGTCAACAAACTTAAGTAAGGTCATGTATCCAATGGCAAGTCTTTTGCATGGTATTATCAATTCAGCTGGTCATCTAAACAGAAACAGGGTTATCAACATTTCGGTTCTAATTTGACAAAGAAAAAAAAAACATTTCGGTTCTAAGGAGAACACCGGTAGTGTAGAATGTATGTCCCTTCTCATAAACTTTCCCATCTCCCTTCCGCTTATCTCCGCCACAATTCTAATATATTCCCAACATTTTAAGGGGAGAAAGGTCGATGAGAGAGGTTAAGAGAGGAAGAATCGAAGTGTTTTTTATCAGCTGGTGAGGGTGAAGAGAACTACAACAAAAAACCATCTAAAATAGTTTTTACTTTTTATGTTTTTTATTTTTCATTTAAAAATCAGTCTGTTATTTTTCCTATCTCCCTTCCACTCTCCTCTCCTCTTTGTTTTTTTAGCTGAGAAGAAAAACACGCTACCAAATGGAGTCTTATTGGTCATGCTTCTTTCCCTTTTTTTTTTTACACATTCAGGCCAATCCAAAAATATATGCTGTTCCCACAGGAATTTACAAACGACTGCCATTCTTGTGTTTGGAAACCCACACAACAAAGAAAAGTGCAAGCCTGTGGTCTAATCAGAAGGTGAAAACTATGTCATCACATGGCGACTTTCAAATTTTTTTCTTTTTTTAGAAAAGAGAAAAAAAGATATATCACCACCACAGAAAAACAATAACAAAGTAGCAGAGTTATGACGAGGAATTCTCTTATGTGCCTAGACTTTTTGAATCTTTTTTTGTCAAAGACTTTTGACTGTTGGATACAACGGCATTTGTCGTTCTAAAAATCCCCGCCTAGCGCCGCCTAGGCTCTACCTAGGCGCTAGGCAGCTGGCCACCGTCCCGATTAATGCCTAAGCGTTTGAAAATTAAGAAAATGGCACTTAGACCTGTTGAGGCGCCCGCCTAGGCACCCGCCTAGCCCGTCCAGACTCACCTAGGCACTCGCCTAGGTTGCAACTCACTTAGATAGAAAATAGATAACTTTCATTTTGCATTTTATTTTTTTAATAAATTGTAAGAGACTTGTTGAATACTTAAATGAACACACATTATATACTTGTTCCCCGTGTTTTCATTACGTTCCAATACTTCATAATTATAATTATATATATATATATATATATATAATTCTATTTTGTAGTTTATGATGAAATTATATATATTTTAAGTATAAACAAAGACTTATTTACACGAAATATAATAGATTTACTTAAATCCGCATAGTCCGTCTAGGCGCTAGGCCCCAACTCGCCGCCCGACTAACGCCTAGCGTCTTTTAGAACCTTGTTGTCATCCAACATTGAAAAGCTTCGATTATTATCCTATGAACACTGGTAGAATGCTATGATCTTTACCTTTTTATTTTTGTGTTTGAGGATCTCTAGGTCCTTGTTGGTATCATCTGCAGAAAGCTTTGCATTCAAAGTGCTGTCTCCTACGTTTTGGACCAGAATGGCCACTTCTTTGGACCCTGTAACATGGGAAAAGAACAGAAAATTAGTGTATTTTCATCTCACTAATAATTATGAGGTCAGATGGTATTGATTGATCTACACTACTCTAAATCCACAGATAACTGGTAAGTCGATGCAATTTCACTCGGCACAAATGTAATTTAACATCTCCAACTACCCATGCAAACTTAAGAGAATACCTCTCCCTCAGAGAACAGTTTCGAAAGATGTACATATTCTTTGATACGTCTGACACTAAACTGAAATCAGGTCTAATTCTGCTCCTTATATTCATCGAACTCCGCAAGCCAGATTTTGTTTTTTAAGTCCAAACATATTTCAATAAAACACCCAAATCTAGTTCAACCAAATAAACTGAAAAAAAAACAACAATGTAAGGTAGAACACTGGAAAAAGTATCAACTATTTATGTCACAGAAACGGTCTGCAAGATCACAGTATATACAACGACTACATAAAAAACAAGTCTGATATGTAACTAACACAGTGGCACCTTTAAGCTTTTCAATATCCAAGATAAATCCCAGATAATCTCAAAGTAATCTTATAGACATAGCGGTTTAGAACCCAAGGGCATTCATCTTTCCATCAAAACTAAAAATATATTCATGTTTTACTGATTGATGGTTCAGATACAGCATCACGTTTATAAACTTCATTACCAAGGAGAAATGCCTTACTATCATGCCTTGTGTCATAGAACAAGCCAAATTCTATGTAATAACAAATATATAGCCTGTACTGAATGGCAATGCCTTTCCACCAAAATAAAAAAGGGATAACAAATAGTACTCGCCAGAAATGACTTTCGACCATCTGGAGCTTACATAAATAAGAAGCATTGACTTTTATGCAAAGACATAACCAACCAATCAATAATAAGTTCTAAGTTTTCATCTTTGAATTCCATCTCACAACAAAACACATTTTCTTGCAAACCAATTAGTGTAGAATGTCAGTGAAATAGCATCAACAGTTATGTGCATTACCACTATCGAAGCTCTTAATGCAAGCAATCGCCACATCCTTGACCTCACATATTTTGATTACCCCATCACAGCTTTCCTTATCCTCTTTTGGCAATTGGGTCACATCATCATTCTTCTTCTTCTCCTTCTCCTTCTCCTTCTCCTTACTCTTTTTCTTACCACCTTCATCCACGGAACGAGTCACATTATCATCCTTTGACTTGTCATGAACCAGCTGTGGGTCATCTTTAGACACCTTGTCAGTGTCCGGCTTTGGATCATCTTTCGCCACCTTGTCAGTGTCCGGCTTCTTCTTTTCTGTTTCCGGATCCTTCTTCAATGTCTTGTCAGGCTCCGGATCCTTCTTTTCTGTTTCCGGATCCTTCCCTTCACCCTTTTTTGTTTGATTATTCAAGCCCCCCTTGGGGACCTGATCCACTATCTGTTTCGTAGTCTTCGTGGGTTGCGGACTCGGGACCGGAGAATCCTCCTTGACCTTGACGTTATCCTATAATTTTCAAAAACAAATAAAGTTCCGATTTTTTACCTTTAAAAAGTAAGAAATTCATATTCTAGAGAGGGAAAGAGAGTTACTGGTGCTGCCGTAGTGCCGTTTTGAGGCTCACCAATCAAAACTCTGTGCTTGGAGAGAAGATAAGAAGCATTGGAAACCTCGACGACGACGAAGGTGATGAAGAACACCGCCAGAAAACCGATTCTATCCATTCGATTCTCCTTTTCGGATCGGATTCAGCTTCTCCGCGGAAAAACCCTAGAAACTGATCCGAATCCCGATCCGAACAATCGCATTTTGGGGATAAAGTTGCAGGATTTATGAATTAAGATGAAATCTGCAGAATTGGGTGGAAACGACGAGATGGGTTAGAATTTGAGGTGGATTTGAATTGTGTTAGGGTTTTGAATTTGGGGAGAATTGGGATTGTGGAAGGGTTGGGATTTTAGGGTTTAGGAATTTGGATCGAGAATTAGGGTTTTGGATTTGGAATCCGTGTGTTTGCAGAGATTTGACGCTAGGTTTGCTGGAGAAGTCAGCTTCTTCGCAGGCGCAGAGAGAGTCTAGACTCCAATCGGACGGTTTGGGACACGTAGCAAGCTAGTAATTGTGCCAACTGAGATACGATGTGATGGTGGTAATATTTAAAAAAATTAAAAATTAAGGGGGTGTATTCAATTGGGATTGTAAGATATTTTAATTCTTTTAATGAATGTAGGAGTATTCAATTATGATTTCAAGTGATTATCTGAAATTCAATGTGTATTCAATTAGGATTTTAATATAGTTTATTAAAATTCTTAGAAATCTAGGTGTATTCAATTAGAATTTTAAAGAAGTTTATAATATTTCAGGTGTATTCAATTATACTTTGAATTTCAAGAATTTGGAAAGGTTGAAGAATTTGAGAGAATTTGAGAGATTTTGTAGTGTATTTTAAGTATCCACAAATCTCACATCTCCTCATGAGATTTCGAGGGAATTGAATTAAAATTTTACATGGAATCTTTACAAATTAGTAAAACTCCATAAAAATCCATGGATTTATAAATCCATTAAAATCTCTCAAATTCCCAATTAAATACACTAATATTCGCTCCTAGCTATTACTGTTGTTTATTTATTCTAATATGTTGCTATTTTCTGTGCAATTTGTCATATCTTAATGAATTTTAGGCGAAACAAACTAATAATTTGATCAACCACACCACGGGATGGTTCAGTAATTTGGAGATGAATTTCTGGCTTGTATTTTATATGACACGTTATGGGTTCGATTCCTAATGCTGATGAATCGCACGATAGTAGCCAGGGAGAGTATCATATGGGAGAATGTCAGAGCTTACTCTTAATGCGAGTGAGACCAAATTGTGTTTGATGTATATATATTTTGACATATAAGTAATTAGACAGATATTATTAATGGAATTAATATATTTAATGATACATTAATAAAAAAACGTTTTGGATTAAGAGATGGTTAAAACCTCTTAAGAAATTGTTGTAACTGATTCCATGATAGGAGGAGGGGTTACCAAACATTTATGCACGTCTTTGGCCTGTCTTCTCGAGTTAACGACGGGAGACGCTCGTTCTCTTGAGAGCAAGAACTATAAGAAATGAAGAGGAGAAGATCGAAATATTAACTCTTTCACGATGAATTCTTCTTCAGGTACGAACTGATATTGCACATTACATGTGACTGGACAAGTCATCCTTGTACTAGTGTTAGTGTAGTGTAGATCTAATTCACAGTAACAAAGTGCCCCTTTTGGTTTTCTCTCCCGAAAGGTGAGAGTTTTTCTCTCTGTGTGAGAGGTCTTCTCACTGGGTTGTGAGCGGTAAGCTTTCCGACGACTCTCTTGGTCGCTGGCCCTAGTTGTGGTTAGGGTTGGCGGCAACCTCCTTTTCTTTGTTTTTTCTCTTCTTCCTTTCTCTGTTTCTCTGTGTTTCCCCTGTTTTCCGTTCGCTTTCACTACGATCCCATCCCCTTACGCCTTCGATCGATAGGCCCCAAATTCCTCCCTTCCCCTCCATCTTCTTCCTGCTGTTTTTTCACCTGCATGGTTCTAATCAATCCATCTTCTCTCTATCCCATTTGGCTCTATCTTCCTTCACTCCCACAAATTTCCAGATCTGTAATTGCTTTCCCGTACCGCTTTTTGTGGGTTAATCGGATGGTGCGTAGGGCTCCGGCTTGGGTGTTTACATCACCACCATCCACTTGTCTACCGTTCTTGGCGCTGTTGCTTGTGGGATTTTCCACTGGCTTCCTTTCCTTGGTGGTTGCGATTTGGATTTCTATGGTTCTTGTTGCAAGTAGGTGGAGTCTTCTTGTTTTAGTTTCTGGGGCTCTGCCTTGTTGGATTTTCGGTGTATGCATGGGAACCTGGTTCGTTGTTGATGGTTGGTGCTCCGGCGGCGACAGAGGAAATCGGTTGCTAGGTTTTTCAGGTTTTTTTGGTTTTATGTTTTTCTGTTTTGGGCCTCGCTGTTTGTGTTGGACTCTTTTTTGTGTTGTTATGGAGGCTTATATATGTGTTTTGTGCTTTTATTGTAAGTGGGCCTCCATCTATGTGTGCTTGATAATAATAATTACCTTTGTCCAAAAAAAAAAAAAAAAAAAAAAGATCTAATTCACAGTATAATGCTTCCAAGTTACTAGAAAAAAGAAAACACAAAGGCAATTGCAATTGCAAATGAATCTTGATTACTTTTGTGCCAAACAAGCCTTGAACGCCGGAAAGAGTGTCGATTTGATATCTATGGAATAAAACACAAGATCTTTGATGCAAGAAAGAATAAAGTCATGACTCCAATTTTTGGCTTCTAAACTCTTGCCTTTTGGGTGCATATCATTAAAAATTTACGTAAATTATAACATGTAAACTAGTTGTACTATGCAATCGCGTTTAAGTATCACACCATGTAATTGTGTTTGAAATTTTAATTGATAATGGTGCATGGTTTTTCTGCGATACACGTGTATAGGATGCATTAGTTTTTGAATGACCAGATTAAAATTGTTAAAATCTAGCTGTCTAATATACAAGTGTTTGAAAATGCTAAAGGAGACTCTCAAACATGGGACTCGCAATGCACTTTGTCACCTCATGTTTTTTGCACAATGATTTATAATGTTAGCACAAGAATTGACGTTAAACTGTGAGGTAATAAAGATATAATGAAAAATCCCACTTTGAAAAAGTCCTCTCACGTGTCTCTTTGCCTCTACAAGTTCCCTAGATTTAAGGTGCTCCGTATTAATGTCCTCTACATTTATCTCTCTTGTTTGGAGGAATTATATTGGACCAGTACTGCAACCTACTGCATAAATTTTGACAGCCTTTTCAGATTCCATGTTGGTGATATTCCTTGCTTCCTTGCAGACTTCAAATGAATCCGAATCCTTAATCTCCCCACATCAAAAAAGTAAACCAAATTCTTCAGTTATTAGTACTCTCTCAGTGCCATTAGCACAATCAATGTTCAGAAAATGGTGGAGGCAAAGAAGGCGATGAAGGAAGTTGAAGCAAAAAATCAAGTGAAACTGTGGAAGCTCGGGGACGACAAGAGCTCCCTGCTCGACCATTTCGAGAGGCTCTCCATCGAGTTGCAACTCAACCAGGCAATGCTGCGTCGGAGTCTCTCCGAGCCGGCGTATATTCGGTCCGAGTTTCCTCTTTTAATCACTCAAGGTCCATCAGAACCGCCACCACCACCTCCACCTCCACCACTATCACCGCCACATTTGGTTGCGAAGAAGAGACGTGGGTTGGGGTTTAACAAGGTTCTGAAGAAGATGATCAAACCGATTCTGAGCAGAATGGGTGGAAAAAAGAAGGACATCCCAATCCCGGATGCCAAAGACCCCAGGTTTTGGAAGACATTTAGTAGATCTGTACGCATTTGAAGGTCGCAACATTTGGGAAATAGTAAACTTTTTATATGTTGTCTGAAGTTCCATCGTTTCATTCCATGTTTTTAATTCCTGTTTTAAGTGCCTCTTCTATGCACATTTTTACATGATACGCATACGTGAAATGTTGCAAACTTCTGGTGATTGGCGAGGATTTAAACGCTAATCACAAGATTCACAACGGAATATGATTATGACAATATCTTAAGCTGTTTATGGAATTTTAGAAAAAATTAAAATACAAGACAATTCATAAATAATTTGAATATCATCATGTCATAATAATATTCTCGATGTAAGTAAGTTTATCTCTTGTCCGTCTCAATAGATGGTGGAATCCTTAAATCCACCTAGAGAACCACGTCATTCATACATCCATTCACGCTTTGAAAAAAAATTGTTTCTATTGTTTTGTAAGAATAAGCTCATTTTTGCTGCTTCACGTTTTCAGTTTTTTTCACCCAAAACTGTGAAAATAAGCTGTTTTTAAGTGTTTACCAAACACCTTTTTGAGCTCAACTTTTTTTTATACTCATTTTTTATAAAGCACATCAGTACCAAGTACTTACAGAATTTTACATAAAAGACCCACTTTCACCAACCCGAGGGTGCTCTTCGTCGAGTGTAAGCGTACGAATGACATGTCCAAGGGAAGTGTACACAAAATTTTCTCCAAAAATTCCAAGCTTTGGCTCAGACACAACTCCAGAAATTATCCATGGACCTCTCTCTGATGCCTACTTCATACCCAGCACCCTGCACACTTTTTCACTCTCCATCTCCATCTCCTTTCTGCAGAACCCAATACAGCAGTAAGCTGCTTTTCCTCGCAGCACTCTCATCCTCAGTTACAAATCCGACCAAAATCCACCAGAAGCCCCCAAAAGATTACATCTTTCAGTCCAAAAACGAAAACCCAAATCCGAATTTTGACGACCCAGCCAGCAGATTGCAGGTGCAGGATTTCATTGACAGAATCAGAGCTATGCCCTTCAAAAAAACAAGGGAAATTCATGTTGTTTTTGAAAAAGATGGTTGTTTTCAAACCGTATCTGAATTCAATTCTCTGCTGATGGCTTTGGTAATAGCACAAGAGCCTGATATTGCCTTGAGCTTGTTTGATGAAATATCATCAGCTCTATGGTTGGTGCCAGATTCTCTGACATTGTCCATCCTGATAAGGTGTCACTGCGGTAAAAACGATCTGGATGGGGCCAGAGGGGTTTTAACCCACATGGTGGAAAATGGGTTTTACCCAGATCCTGCAACTTTTACTGTTCTGGTAAATGCATTCTGCAAGAGGGGTAGATTGCAGAGGGCTATGGAGGTTGTTGAGGTGATGGGTAGGGTTGGATTGAAGCCCACAGTGCAGATTTACAATTGCTTGCTGAAGGGGTTATGTTATGTGGGGAGAGTGGAGGATGCATATGATATGCTGATGAGAATAAAAAAAGATGAAGTGAAACCTGATATATATACATTCACTGCTGTTATGGATGGATTTTGTAAAGTGGGCCGATCGGATGAGGCGATGGAATTGCTCGTGGAAGCGATGGAGACCGGGTTGATTCCGGATGCGGTGAGCTTCAATGCTCTGTTTCATGGATACTGCAAGGAAGGGAGGCCCATGGAGGGGCTCAATGTGTTGAAGAAGATGAAAGAGATGAACTGCATTCCTGATTGTATCACTTACAGTAGTTTGCTGCATGGACTGTTGAAATGGGGGAAGATTCGGAATGCGGTTAGGGTTTATGAGGAGATGGTGGAAAATGGGTTTGAAGTGGAGGAGAGATTGATGAACAATCTTGTGAGAGGGTTGTGTAGGAGGTCATGGAAGGAAAAAGACCTCTTGGAAGATGCACACCAAGTGTTTGAGAAAATGCAGAGCGGGCATTCGGGTATAGATGCGAGTACGTGTGGCCTCGTGATCCACAGTCTTTGCATGGGGAAGAAGATGGACGAGTCTTTGGTCAGTTTGCAGCAGATGGTTCGAACGGGGCATTCGCCATGGATCGTCACCTTTAACAATGTGATTCAAGGCCTTTGTGTTGAGGGAAAGGTATTCGAGGCATTGTTAGTTTTGAGCATCATGTTCGAAGGGGGTAGAGCAACCAGTAGAGTATCGTATAACCCTGTAATTCAAGAACTGAATCGACAGGGGAGTTTCCTCGGTGCTTGTAGCGTTTATGGCGCGGCGTTGAAGAGAGGTGTAATTCCTAACAAAAAACCTCAACAATGAGAAAACTTTGCTCGTGCTCATTTCTTTCTTCCACTAATTTGATGTACAGATATAACATTTATAGGCTCTGTCGTCAAATGCAGTAAAGTCTCTGCATAGTAAACAAAAATACAGTACAAAATTTCCGCGGCCGATGACAAGAAATCTCTGGGGCAGAACTCTACTAATTTTTCTCAGCACGAGTCATGTGTTGCCCGGTTCTGGTATCCACCAGTATTTCATCACCTACATTTACAAACAGCGGGACATAGACAACAGCATCGGTGTCAAGAGTCGCTGGCTTTGTTCCACCTCCTGCGCAAAGTTAGAAGATATGTGAATTTAAGACCGTAGTTTCCATACAAACAACCACGATTCATCTCAGCATGAATCTAAGATGTATTATCATAATGTCAATGAATTTAAATACATTACTCGAGACTGCTCTAAGTTTATTAGGTAGAGCATAAGAGCTGCACTCGGACAATTATCCTCGGAAAAAAGAACCATCTTGGCACAATCTATCTAGAGCATCATTCTGCAGAAACAACTGGAAATTTAATAGCTTGAAAGCAATGGATAGCTCAAAGAGAATAAGGAAAGTACTTTATCATTCCAAAGAAGCAAATTGCAGTCCATTCCCTCTTTCAGCCACTTTGTTCTGTCCCCAATACTCGATTCATGTACGCGAGTTTCTTCATAGGTAGTCTGAGACAAGTGAATGTAAAAACATGTTTGAGATAGAAAAATAAAGATACTTACAGCATTAGATGCCACGTGTCCTAAACAATAAAGTGAATAGCTTATAGTCCATAACATCATAACACCATATTTTAATCGATATTTGCACTCCAAAATAGTCATTATGCACTCGTCCTTCCCTTATTTCTAACATTTGGTTGGAGTGACTGATGATTATTTTGAAGTGCCAAGAACTAGCTCCCTAATTTTGTAATTAGACTCAAACGAAGAATACCAGGTCCATGAAGACAAACTGGGGACCGTCTTTGTTTACGAATTGCTTTGTTTCCTTGTATATATTTGCCTCATTGATCTGCAAAAACAGTGAAACATGGGAAGGTATACATGTCATTGTATAGAACCCGAAAGTTAAACAGTGTCATATGTTTGAAGTAAACTAAACTACAGTATGCGACACGATCAGTTAAGACAAATATTAACCTGGTTCTCAGATTAAACTGCTAGAAAAATGTAAAAAGGGCAATACCGAGCCAACAAGGCTTTCCTCTTTGCGAGGGTTGAGGGAAACGTCTATCGTATAAAATAAACAATGTCATATGCTACATGTTTCAGTTGACTTTGTTAAGCATGTCGGCAACAAAATGCTACAAACTTCAAATATATTTGAACACAGAAATTAATGATGGGTCAATGAACATTACCGTGCTGCCTGCTCGAAATGTTTTCTCAACAGTGTTTCATGATACATAATTGCGCATTTTGGTCCTTACAAATGCGCGCCCCTTTCCCAGGTTTGACATGAAGAAACTCTACATACACTACTACAAAATGGGATATTACTGGCGTTTTAAAACCGACAAAAAACCCAAGTTAACGTCAGATATTTGGTAAAAATCCGACATTAAATAATGCAATGTCGGATTGAGAAACCGACACCATTACTTTAAAATATTTAAAAACAATAATTAATGTCGCCTATAAGCGACACCATTACTTTATGTCGCTTAAAAGCGACACTTTTTTGTTTAAAGCGACGCCAGTATTAAAATTATTAAAATATATGTCGGTTATAAGCGACATTAAATGTTGCCGTCGGTTTAAAAGCGACGTAGATATTTTATGACGCTTATAAGCGACAGTAAATCCGACGCCATGTTCGATTAGTGTCGCAACTGTCTTATGCGCCACTACATTATATTAAACCGACACCACCCACTGACACTATAAGTCCCTTTTGTAGTTGTGATAAGGCCAACAGGCAGCAAACCAGTAAGCTTCAACTGGGTTATGAATCATAGAAATAGTTGTTTCCCTGAAGAAAAGAAAGCCCCCCTCAATGGGAATATTAGACAAACAAAAACAGACACCTCAGATATAGAGGCAAATGACAATCCAAGCAGCATTTCACTGACCAAAACCAAAATTACATGAACTTAACTAAAGAAAAAGTGAAACCGAAGAGTAAGAGAGTCAAAGGAGTTTACTGGGAAATCCGAGACGCAGGGGGGGTTCGCGAAGAACTCCGCATTGGCAGAAAGAACGGCTTGGATGAGATCGAAAGCGACGAAATCTGCGACGGACGGCTGAGGATGGAGGAGGCGGAGGAGACGTTGAAGGAGGTTGCCGTTCCCGCCATGGCTGTGGATTGTTTGAGAAGCAAAGGTGTGTGCTTTTTAGATAAGGACAACGGTGGGTCGGACTCGGAGTCTTTGCTTCGCGCCTTGCGTTGGGCTTGGGCCGGGCTTTCCTCTCTTTCTATGACTTCCATTGGTCCATGATAGGCCCATTGGGCCTCAAATGTTTTTGGGTTTAGACTTGTGGTTTTAAATCAATAAGAGAGATATTTCAAACTCGGACCGCCTTATACGGTGAGGAAAAGATAAAAGACTCGTATCTTAAGTGGTTTAGAGCATATACATTAGCACCAAAGGTCCTACATTTTGTTCTACCCTTTCCATTCCCGCTTCTATAAAAATAATTAAGAAAGAGAAATACTATAAGACTGTAATCTAATTTGTGAATTAAATCGAACTTATAACATCCCAAGTTTTCCTTCGCTACATCCATAACTCCCCATGCCCAATCCTACTTGTAGCTCAAGGTATTGGCAAAACTATGTACAAGGTTAGCCCGACTAAACTCAAAAGTTAGCACAGGCAGCCCTCTACTTAGTTGTAATTTACCATCTCAGCTTAGTTGGTTATAAACGTTATTCATTAATTGTAATATGCTTGAATCACAACTCATATATAAAGTCCGAAATCGAGAAAACAAAATATTCAACGATAATCTCAACTACTTCATATTTAATTGTCGTTGTTGTTGCTTAGTTTCCTTGTTACATTTATAATACTGCGATTAACGTGTTAATCATTCTTGGTTTCAATCATAACCAATTTAATTAGTCCAAAACACCCACTCCTTATTCATAGTCCAAAACAACATCTCCAACACGTGCAGCACGTCCAGTCCACACAATCGCCGGCGTGACACTTCCGTCCACAGCGCGTGCGCTGCCCTTTCCCTTTCAGCGCTTTGGTAGGTGCCCACATATCCAGTTCACGCTTCACATAACGTCAGTTACGTCACCACCTACTATTATGGCGTCATAAATACAAAAACATGTCAACGGCTGCGATTCGCTTAATCATTTCATCGCGAAACTCCACGCAGTTTGACGGTCCGGAGACTCCATGAAGACCGAAAGACGCAGAACTGAACGCCGCACACAATCTGGGCTTCGCGGTAAAACCGTAAATAAGTGGCGCGAGAGTGAGCTACTTGTAAATTCACAACTAATTATTTATTGCATGCGAAATAAGCAACTGGACAGGAAAGCTACTACCGGCGCCTTTTCCGGTGTTATTTTTTTTTTATATCCATTTTTAACTGTCATATTCATTATTAATTTGCGTCCGTAATACTTTTCAATTTATTCGATTTAGTGGTTGAAAATTGAAAAGATGTGTAATAGTTAAAAATAAGTATATGGAAGCACCATCCTAATTTCCTCAATTCATTTATTTAGCCTAGAGTTTGATGATTTTTTTCTCCTTCAATCCCCGTACTCAAACTTCAATTTTAACGTCCGAGTGCATGCAATAAATGAGAAAATAATGGATTCAAAACTCAGTTGTTAGTGAAAATTAAAATTCATACATTAACAATGTGCAAAGAAGGAAGCTAGAGTTAAAATTCAAATGTTTTATTTTTATTTTTTAAATAAAATTTTTCAATGTTGACGTATATTTCACGTTAGAATCAAATCTTGTTTAAATCCAAATATACATTTCATAACCATGAGCTGGTGCTCTAGTGGTAAATAGTGGATTGTGAGGCTTCATTCAAATTAAAAACCGAAGGTCTTGGGTTTGAAACCCGCTGCTGGTGTGAAAGCCAGACTTGTGGCCATGAGGAGGCTGAAATACCTCTGTGAGTCGACTCGGCCTCCCGAATGGACGGATAAATGTGGCTTAACACCAGTTGTCCTCCTTTAAAAGTATAATATATATATATATATATATATATATATATATATATATATATATATAAACTTAGTCACTTAGTCTTTTGATGTATTAGAGAATAAAAAGTTATGTTTGAACTTCAACATTTCATGCCAACTTTTTCAATATCACCAACATGGTATCTTAAGTACATCACGTAATGTCATATTCGAAAATGAAAACATAATTATGCTTTATAACATTATTCAAAACCAACCTACACTCTTAAGAAGAGGGTTCAAACTTGTATACAAAGAGAAAAATACTGCTCTGAACAACTTAGCTACATTTGTTTCTTTTTTTTTACAATGTTTTTTATTATTTGAATTTGCATTACAGGTAACACGTTTCTCTCGTTTCATCAGCTCATTCATGTAAGGTAAACTATTTAATTTAATGTTATCTTCGAATCACGCTGTCAGCCATGTGGCACACTATATTTTTTGTCGCTTCGAGCCTTCGACAACTCAATCTCAAAAAGTGGATTCATCCAGTATAATAAAATCTCTCGCTTCATCGGCTAACTCTCACAACTTAAATCTGCATAGTTTGAAATTTGAAGACTTTCTTCAGTTCATGAGCGAATTTCCGTGGCAGGTAAGGTTTTCTCACTTCATCAACTTAGTCACATAAAGTAGATTTACCTATTATAAGTAAATTTCTCTCGCTTCTTCAGCTAAATCTTCCAAAGCTAATGAATTTAATTCAAAATTTGCCGCAAATCAAGGTGGAAGGTCTATGATAGGTAAATCTTTCTTGCCGGCGCAGTCTCACAAAGTAGATCTACTCGTCACTGTCATCGGTAAGTTTCTCTCGCTTTTACAACTAATAAATCTCACAAACAAATTAATTTAATTCATGATTGTGTTCAAATTACGGTGTCGTCTCAATTGCATGTAATTAAGTCTCTATTTTTCCAGTTGCATGTAAGTTTCTCTTGCTCCGTCAGCTTAATCTCACTAAGTAAACCTATTTAACTAAATATTTATCTTTTATTTTTGGTTTAATTTAAAGCAAAAATGGTTAGTAAGTGAAAACGAGAGACTAGAGAGGGTGGGCTAGTTGGCCGAGTCTTGAAGCATAATCATCATCGTGCATGCGTTTTGTGTATTTTTCTTTCAATTTTCAACTCTGCATGCACACGTCTCCCCTTCTCCCTAACCAACAACCGCCGATCCAACTCTCTGCTCGCCGGAATCCGATTTCAACTCAAAGTCCTCAACCATTCCGCCGCTTCCTTCCCGACAAAATCGCCGATCCCACTCCAATCCCTCCGCCGCCGAAAAATCAGATTGATAGCGGACTCGCCGCCGCCGCCTTCCACTCCTACCTGCTCAAATGGAGCAGTTCTGATTCTGTTCAGCTGAAAGTTGCAAGCTTGCGGTTGATTTCTTCTCTTGTGTGGTTCTCTGTTCGTAGGTTTGCTGTTTGATCGGTCAATTTTCAGTTTTTTGCTTTCTCCGAAGTCGTGACGATTAGATTTGGGGATTTTTTTTGGATTAATTTCTGATTGGATTGAAATTTGTTGAAATTTTACAGAATTTGAGAGCGGAAATGGAGCGGCGGACTTGCATGAACGCAGCTTGCGGGACCTCGACGTCGATCGAGTGGAAGAGAGGTTGGGCTTTGCGATCTGGCGGATTCGCCAATCTCTGCATCAAGTGCTGGTAATTAAATCTTTAACTTTTGATTCAAATTTTCAATTTATGATGTTTAGAAAATAAATTGGATGGAATTTTACGGCCATGGATTTGGATGATTTTTTGTTTTTATTTGTTTTTGTTTGTAATTTCATGTACTTATTGGATTTTTATTTTTGACGGCTACGTGCGAAGTTGTAGCCTTTGTCTGGATTTTAATTTTAATTTTAATTTTTCCACGAGTTTACTGGTTTATTTGGCATTTTATTTGTTATTTGTTGTATCTCTTACATCCTTATTTATTCAAACTAATTGTATTATTCATATTATCAATGGAATTTAACCCGTAGTATTCGATATTATGTAATAATCGACGTTGATAATTAAAATCTAAGATACATTTAATTCTTCAGTACCACTAAGTTATGTAAAGCTATGGTAACACCTATTCCGACGGAGAGAATGTAGAATTATATTGTCTTTTAGAAAATGCTTTCTTGCGGATCACTTGAAAAGTTTATGGCTTGTATTGTGATGTGGAATTGTCATTGACACTAGGTCTGTATATGAGCAATCGATTTATTGTGATGTATACCACTCAGAGGAATCTGGTTGGAGGGAATGCGGAGTATGTGGCAAGGTGAGCATTTATCCAACAAAGAAGAACTTTGTGTTTGGTTTCTTGACTTCTCCCCTTTGGCTCTTCCATTCAATACTACGCACTTAATAGAATTTGTTCTCTGCAGCGTCTACATTGCGGATGCATTGCTTCCACGTTACTGCTCGATCTTCTTGATGGTGGTGGTGTGAAGTGCATAAAATGTGCAAAGGATTCGGGACCTCACCCTGTAAGATCAATTGCTATGGTCATATCAACCTTAACATACAGTTACGGTGGTAAATTTGTCATTTTGATAATGATCCTTGGGGAGTGACAGTCCTAAAGGATTCTTATGCATTTCTTGCTAGAAGGGTGTAATGTAAGCATGGAAGACAAAGCGTCCCATGGTCTGATTTTGGTTAATAACACCGAAGTCTTGTGATATTCTCTACCATCACAAAACTTCGGTTATTTCCTGCATTTAAGACTATAGTAGAATCATGCTGCATGCTTAAGTGTACTCATATAGCTTAGTACTCTGATGATTTTGAAATGTGTTCACACAGATTTCAAGTGATGAAAAGCCTGATGGTCTTGGAACATCCAAAATCAGTGAACCGCAGTCAAATATTAGAGACAATCAATTGGATGGACGTGATGTTGAAAAGTTGAAGCTTGTGCGGTTGGGAAATAATAAAGATTCTAATGGACTTATGAACTTGCTTCAACTTCGGAACGACAACACAAATGGGCTAATGCTCAAATTGAAACATGATGATGTTCCACCTCCTGGGGGTGAAATTGGAGGCGCATGTTTTTCAAATTTTAATCAGGCACCCCATGGATCATCTGAAGCTTCCAAAGAAGAAGTTTTCAAGGCAAACTTAGGGATAAATAATTTATATGAATCACTTCCACATACAAATTTGAGTATGACCCTCGGTTCACCTTTGGGAAAAGCAAATCCTTTTCCTAGTGCCATTGTTGATGAAAGGGAACACAGCAAGACATCCTCTCCACTCCCACAAGGAGCTAGGCCTCAACATCTTTTTCCAAAGCCCCCAAAATTGGCCCTTTCCACATGTTTGGAGGAAAAATCTACAATGGTTTCACATGTACGTGTGGCAAGGCCACCTGCCGAAGGACGGGGACGGAATCAGCTACTTCCCCGCTATTGGCCCAGGATTACAGACCAGGAATTACAGCAAATATGTGGAGAGTATCCATATTTCATTTCTTGCTTTATTCAAATGTTAATTAATAATTACTACCTCATCAATCCATAAATAAAATAAGGAAAATTTTCATGATTATCCCTCTACCTCAGCCTGTGATTTCCTTAACTTCTATCAAGTTCAAATTCCACAATTGTTCCCTTGTTTGAAAAGATGCTAAGTGCCAGTGATGCTGGTCGAATTGGTCGTTTGGTGCTTCCTAAAGCTTGTGCTGAGGTAAGTTTACTAGTTTATTAATCCCAACATTTCTCTGATATTTGTGGTCATTGCCGTCATCTTTATTGGATTCATTACCATATTTTTCTCTACAAGCTCTTGTTTCAGTCAAATTTGAACCACTGTGCAGGCATATTTTCCTCCCATCTCTCAACCGGAGGGGCTTCCGTTAAGGATTCAAGATGTGAAGGGAAAAGAATGGATGTTTCAGTTCAGATTCTGGCCGAATAACAACAGTAGGATGTATGTTTTGGAGGGTGTAACACCCTGCATACAGTCCATGCAGTTGCAGGCTGGAGATACTGGTAATCCTCAGTGACTGCATTTGTTTAGTTTATATGTATTTGCGAGTGCGCGTGTGTGTTTGTAGATTTGGAATTTTCTTTTACTCCACTAGAATGCCTCTTGGGACCTTGAACCTTTGATTATGGTGAATTCTGAAAAAAAAAAAAAAAAAAAAAGTTTGTCAGGCCCTATTTTCTTTCTAAATGATTTTCCAGGGCAATTAGTGAAATTACTTTCAGTGGAGAAATGTTTTACATTACTTACGCAATATTTTTTAATTAATTTTTGAACAGTGACTTTCAGTCGTATGGATCCTGAAGGAAAACTAATTATGGGGTTTCGGAAAGCATCGAATACTGTTGCAATGCAGGTAAAAGCCTCTTTCATTTGTCATATTAACAAAATGGATAATATATTATTGATATGCAAGTTATCAAAATAAACAGGATTCCCATCTTACTGCCATTCAGAATGGCCCTCACTCAAGTGAAACTTTGTTTTCGGGTGTTTTTGAGAACCTTCCTGTAATAAGTGGTTACCCTGGCCTTCTTCAGTCATTTAAGGGAAGCATGGATCCCCATCTAAATGCACTGTCGAAACACTTGACTACATCTAGTGGTGATATTAGCTGGAATAAAACTGAGAAGCAGGAAGGGAGGACAAGGGAGGGATTGCTGCTGCCGTCATTAGTTCCTGAGAGGAAAAGAACTAGAAATATAGGGTCCAAGAGTAAGAGGTTGCTCATTGATAGCCAAGATGCTCTAGAGCTGAAGCTTACTTGGGAAGAGGCTCAGGATTTGCTTCGTCCACCTCCAGCTTCCAAGCCAAGCACTGTCGTGATTGAGGATCTCGAGTTCGAAGAATATGAAGTAAGTGGTCTCATTGAGATTTTCCAGGTCACCAGAGAACATACTGTTGATTTATGTATGCAGTTATTTCTATTGATAGATACTACTTTGATGGTCATAGATCGCGTGGCTATTAATAACTATAAATTTGTATTGTCTAGGAACCTCCAGTGTTTGGAAAGAGGAGCATTTTCACAGTCCGGTCAACTGGGTAAGAACGTACAAAGAGCATTCTCCTTTGCCATTCGACTCATTACACAATTTGTCTTGTTCTGATTCAATTGATATTTTTGCTTCTTTAGGGAACAAGAGCAATGGGTACAGTGTGATAGTTGCTCTAAATGGCGAAGATTGCCAGCTGATGCACTACTTTCATCGAAGTGGATATGTGCAGACATTGCTTGGGATCGAAGCAGGTTAGCAATGCTTTTTTTTTCTTTTATCCTACAAGGTTTCTTGCAGTAACGGTAGTGCTTAATATGTCTCTAACTTTGTCTTGTCAGGTCTTCGTGCTCTATGCCAGATGAATTGAGCCCAAGGGAACTAGAAAATTTTCTGAGAATGAGTAAAGGTATGATGCCATCTTGTCTCTCAACTTCTAAGGATCAGATATCATCTGTTTACTTAGGTTGCTATATCGCAGGTGCCTACATTTATGAAATCTTTCGATTTACTTAGGTTGCTCATCTGTTATGGTCCCAAGTCTCCTGACTCTTGTAGAATTGCACTCTTCATGCGAAAATTAAAAGTTAAAATTTCTTATCAAAATATATCTAGGAAATGTTTGAATTAACGTCTTGTTTTTATAGAATTGAAGAAAAGGAGAATAGCGGCAGACCCTAGGCCAACCCCGGAGCATGAAGCTTCTGGCCTTGATGCTTTGGCCAATGCTGCAATCCTCGGAGACAGTGTGGCTGATCCAGAAGCTGCATTAGTTGCTACAACAACAAAACATCCCAGGCATCGTCCTGGCTGCTCATGCATTGTGTGCATCCAGCCCCCAAGTGGAAAGGGCAAACATAAGCCTACATGCACGTGCAACGTGTGCATGACAGTCAAACGCCGTTTTAAAACCATGATGATCAACAAGAAGAAACGTCAGTCGGAGCGGGAAGCAGAGATTGCCTGCAGAAGCCAGCACACATGGGCCCCTAGGGATGAAGCAGAAGTAGACAGCACTTCTAGGCTTGTATCGTCGCACGTTGATCCTTCAGAAAACGAGGCCAGGTCTGCAAATGAATCAGAATCCAAGAGCCAAAGCAAATTGGCTGAAACCGGGAAGGGAATTTTAGACTTGAATTCCCATCCAGGCCGAGAAGGAGACTTGCAAGCAGGGCCAGACCATGTGAGTATGATGTCCCTTGTACAGGTAGCAACCCTTCCTCTTGAGACATATTTGAAACACAATGGTATTACCAGCTTGATATCTGAGCAACAGGAAAGTTCGACGTCACATGTTCCGCCACAAGTCGCTAATGAGACCGACGAACAACTTGACGATAATCACTGTCTGGAGCGAGAAAGCAGGGGTGAAGAAAGGTCGGATCAAAGCCAAGATGACCCTCTATGATGAAATTCCGGCTTTTTTTTTCTTTTCGAAATTTTTGTCGACTTGTTTCGTGTATAATTAGACTTTTGTGCCCCGTTTCTTTGGTTTGCAAGCTGAGAGTGAATGTACGTTACATTATAGATTAACTTGTAAATTAATGTGTCAAAAATAAGTCTCAATTTCAAATTCGCATCTCTGCATTTCATATTTTATACACTACACAAACATATTATCCAAGTTCGACGTACATAAATGCATCCCGAATTCAAATCCTTCCCTTTTCACCCTAGTTTAAATTATTCATATGTTGTTCTCAGATGTGGCACTTTCGGACCGGACTAGAAGCGGCTGCAGATGGACCATCATCCGATGTGAGATCGAGACCAGCACCTGTATAGGTTGGAGAAAAGCCCTTGTATAGGGTTCCAAACCTGTGCTGTGGTGAATGGAACGAGGTAACTATTCAGAAATACGGAGAGCTCTCACAAAGAAAAGAGAAGTAAGGTAACATGTTATGCCTTTGCCAATTTGATCTTAGAGCTCGCTTACACAAAGTATACCATCAGTGGGAACTTTGCTTTCTGGTTGGGAAGTGTCTCCCGCCTCACTTGCTTTCTTTACTGCATAAGGGCCATAAGGGAAACTCCAAACAATTCTACTCATCGATCTGACCTTCCTACTCGGTATGGAAAGGAGCACCTACCACTGAAACGATTCCTACTGCTGATAATGATGCGGCTACTGTTCAAAATGCACCTGCCGAGGTGTATTTTATTTATTTTGATTGAGTTATTAATAAATTGAGTTTTTTTATTATTTTATTATTATAAATATGTTATTATTCATAGAAAAGAAAAATGAGCCCGAGGTCCACCACCGTAGATCACGTGACAATAGAACGCGGGAATCATACGAGGGTAGCACTAAGTAAGAAAGCTACCTTGTTTAGATCCAGACTGACTTAGCTTGAAGCATGGCTTGCAGCTACTTTTTAACTTTCTAACTTCAGCTGGCTGACTGGTTTACTACTGCCTCTCCATCGCGAATCCGTCCGATATTCCCTTGTGGTATATAGATATAATAATGGGAACTTTAACGAAAAACTCCTGGTACTGTTCACCTTAATGAAAAACCACATTTTTACACTAAAAAATCAATCTTGGTACTATTTACTTGACCCTTTATTTTGTCTTTATCGTTAAAACTCAAAGTTTCAAGCCATTTTCATTAGTTTTCCTTATAATATATGGAGAGATCACCCTTATTGTGATCAGTTCCCGAAGTGAGTCAATGAGCAGGAATTCCTTTTAGGTCCATGTAGCTGCTGCGCCCGCCCCTTCTGGGCAGCAGGTTCGGCATCTACTAGAAAAGAGAGAATCCGCCCTCTAGTTGGATACCCGCGTTGGCCGTCACCGTATTTCAAGTTGAATGAACACGAACTAACCTTGCTAACGCGAAGTGCGTCTTTCTTCCCTTTTCACCCTAATTTAAATTAAAGTAATAATATCGCTCGTGTGACAAAAAACCGTAAAACTTAAAACGACGAGAAGGCTTGACAAAAAGAAAACTGAACTGATGGGATTTCGTAGTAGACTAAAGGGAAACTAGATGTTCCCAGTACAATCAGTCATGCACTATATCTACAAAAGGACATCCTCGCTGTTTCGTCGTCTGCCGGACGAGACGACGGTAAGGTGGAATCACATCTTTTATCTCCTATATATTGTGTTGAATCACGACGAACAACAAATTAAAAAATAAAATGATAAAAAGGGCACATTATAAACAATCAAAATCCCTCAACACTAGCCCTAGGAACAGTCGATGATGATGATTTCCGGCTTTCCTGCCGGTCTAGCTCCTCAAAGGTGAGGGTGGAGGAGCAAGCACGCGGAGGAAGAGACATTAGTAGGACAGGTCGTCTGGTAGGTGAAATGGATGGACGGGCGGCTGATGGTGGTGAAGGAGAGAAACTTAACCGAGGCGCAGGGGTAAGAATTCCGTTAAGGCTGGGCGATCTTGACATGTGTTTTCCGGCAAATGCTGGCTCTTGCAATGGAAACCTGCACGAGTGCTTCATGTCTTGTATGATCTTGAGATGCTCAACTACGGTTCTCATGGTAGGTCTTTCTGATGGGTCCTTCTGAAGGCATTTCTGTGCAATGTCTGCCACCCTTCTGGCTGCTTGGGATGGGAAGCGGCCTTTCAGCTGAGGATCCATGATTAGTGAAAGTCGGCAATCATCGGCTAAGAAAGGCCGGCTCCACTTAACTAAATTTCTTTCTTCCTTAGAATGACGGCTGTCTAAATTCCTCCGGCCAGTGAGTAGTTCCAGAAGAACAATCCCGAAACTCCAGACGTTGCTTTTTGGAGTGAGCATTCCTCTCTCGAGTGTCTCCACTGATAGATTTGCCACAGCCTGCATAATGATAAAAAGAAAGGTTACACATTTAGAGATGTATCAGATCATGTTAAAATTGTAAGTTTGTGTGGGAAATTAGTGCCTACGTACAAGGTTTGAAGACTAATAGCTAATCTGAAATGGAAACAGAACCAACGAACTTACAACGGAATTAGTAGAGATCTCTGCCTCCGGAATTTGGCCGACACAACCATATCCTGAAAGCTTTGCACTAAAATCTTTATCAATCTGTACGTTGGCGGTTGAAAATTCATAGTACATCGCCTGTAGATATGTGAGGTAAATCAGTCATCACATAGATGTAGGAATACATGCGATGACATAATCTTTTACAAGACCGAGTTACTTAAAATGTCTAAACACTACAAGCATTTTGACACTAAAGTGAAAACGTAAAAAGAGTTGCATTTACTAAATTAACGAGCAACTAGCAATATCAGCTACGTGTGCATTTATACACGCATCACTTTATTTCAACTGTCTTTTAAAAAACAGATTGAAGAAAAAGTCCTAATTACCTGGAAAGGCCCTTCTTCATGCAAGAAAGTAAGACCTTGTGCAGCACATAAAGCAATTTTCATTCTTGTATTCCAGTCTATTGGAGGCTTGTCTGATCTTCCATACAAAAGCCGGTCTAAACTTCCATGATTGAGCCTCTCATACACCAACATTTTCTGTTCCGAACCATCACGTGCATGGAAGCCAAGCAATTTACAAAGGTTTGGATGTTGCAAAGTCGCAAGGGTGTTTATCTCATTTATGAACTCCTTTAAACCCTAAAAAGAAGAAAGAAGAGAGTGAGATTATTTCGCAAACAATCTGAAGTGTACAAGCAAGAGGCAAATCCTAAAACATGATTAATTTACCTTGTTCCATGGCACGAGACATATAATCAAACAGTGCATGGAAATCAAGGAATAGATGTGAAAACATGTTTTGGAAAAGGGAATGACAACTCTGTAATCTTCATCCTAATAAAATGAATGTTTATTTGTTACCTGAGTGGACGGGTGAAGGCGAGTAACAGTAGCTTCAAACTTCTTTGAACTCGATGAATCATCTCCAAAGGAAGCCTTATATATAATAGAAGAAAGGCCTTCCGACATGCATTGGTCTGAAGAAAAGTTGTGGCAAGCTGATGCTATTTCTTCATACAAAAAGTTCCGTAGTGTTCCGGCAGGTAGTGTTCCAGTTGGTAGTGCTGCTGTAGGAGGCAGTGGCAATGGTCCAGAAGCATAGAGAGAGCCGCTATTAGTCACCGACTTAAAACTTCCGGTAGTCCTCAGTGCAGCAGCAACCTGGGGTGATGGGAGAGGAAGAGGTTGGGGAACCGGTGACAATTGTTCCTTCACTGTTCCAGACCGGTACTTTGAGTCTTCTGGTTCTTCATATTCAGAGAGATGGTCTTGGTCTGCTGCATCAAGGGTCGATGGAGCTGATAATGCCCGCGCTCTATTGCTGACGGCTCTATTAGCCGGTTGAATAGGTTTCACTCTGTTCCTAAAACTCGGGGGTGCGGACTGTAATGACCGGGTCTTGGGTTCAGGCAACGTAGTTGGTTTTTGCTCCTTGGGGACACGTTTAATATGAATAGTCTGCTCAGACTTCTTCTTCTTGCACTTCAAACCTGTGAAGCACCCCATTCTATGTTCAAAACTCTTTTCTGCGGGCAGGTGGCCTAACTTTCTGTGATAGAGAAACAAAGTGAACATGATGTTAGGCTGGATGAGCAGATATCGAATTCGAAACAAAAGAAGCCAATTAAATTGACTGATAGATGGAATATCCAGAAAAAAATAAAAATAATAATAATAAAGCAACAATAATTGAGGGATCCAATTATACAGTAAGGTTCCGAAACAGATGCATGCCACTGCATAATTTGGATGAGTGGAAATCTAAACCACATCACTTAAATACCTAAATCTCCCAAATGCCAACTTGCAAATGACATAATATTCTCCATCACCAATGATTCTACTAAATTTCAACTCCCATGGAATCAAACTATAAACCCATTAATCAATTCTTGCTCCTTTCGAAAATTGACAAATTACCCATTAAAAATCACAAAAATTCCCAGCCTAGATCCATAAAAACCCAAAAATTAGACAAAAACCAATAAATCACAATTGGATAATCACCAAATTACCCATTTGTACAATATACTCAAATCAGCAGCATACCAACAAAACAAGCAACAGACAAATGAATCCACGGCACACGTGCCCAGAATTTTCTCGAGAAAATCTCAGGCAGAAGGAAAAAAAACCCACCAAAAATTCACATTTTCAAGCTTTCAAAGAGCAAAAAGAACAGGGAATTGAATATACATAAACAATTTAAAACCAAAATTAAAAAAAGGTACAAAAATTTACCGGGTTTCATGCAGCTTCAAATGGATTGAGAGAAATGGTGGACAAATTGGAATCTGTGGCTTGGATTTTGGAGGAGAAAAGGCCTCAAACAAGTCAAAGAAAGCAGATTGGGAAAGGCGAGGGAAGTGAGATAGATTTTAGAGAGGGAGAGAAAAGTAGACAAAAGAAGTTTTTGGGAATATTGGAATTGGGGGAGCGAGAGAGAGAGAGAGAGAGAGAGAAGAGAAGAGAGAGAGTCTCAAAGAGGAAGGGAGCCCAACGAGCAATGGTCAAACCTACCAGAAACCATTATTTAATTATCCTAAAACAACAGAATTGGATTTCTCATTATTTTGACGATTTTACCCTTGAATCAATAAAAGTTATATGGAGATTGGAAATGTCATGCACATCATTTAGATTGCCCTTGTGGGTTTTTTATTTTAAATAAACTATATTATTTATGTTAAAAAGACAGGAGAGTGGACTTAATCTCACAATGGGCTAGTAATAATATGGTTCAAATTAGCCTTTGCCGCATTTGACGAGCATCAAACCTAAGATCTCCTACTTACAAACGAAGATGAATACCATTAGACCGTAACTTTTGTGCTCATAACTTTTTTAAAGTTGGGAAAGAAAATGACCATAACTTCTGAGCTCGTATTTGAATATGGATTAAATACAAGCCTTGAGGAAAATGAGTTTTATTTGCATCAATAAACTTTGTCTTCCTCTAGAAGTGTTTTAGGACATCTTCAATGTAAGAAGCAAAAATATTTTGAAAATGTAAAATGGGATGTAAATATTATTTTTGCATCTCTAAAAATGTAAAACAGGATGTAAATATAATTTTTGTATCTCAAATTTGCATTTTTCCATTGGAGACACTCTAAGAAATTCACCTTTGAATCATAAATTTTATTTGTTTTTGAACAAATTGTTCTTGGTTTTTTGAACTCTCCTTTATCATACCAAAGCAACCAACAATTTGTGGTATAATTAAGGATCAGCTTGTCTTAGATTCGACTTTCACTCATACCAACAAAAACTTACTATAAATTCTTGACTGATTTTTATTGTTTATTTTGGATTACTAATCCAAGAGTTGAAGTTGCTTTCTGCTAACTAAAATCACTTCCAAGTTCTAACAATATTATAACGTTGAAACTTAAAAATGTTTTTAAGGTCATAGACGTAGTTTCTGCAAAATCACGTAATACAAAAAAAAAAAGTCCCTTGCGTTTGAATTAAAATTGCAAAACAGACTAATAAAATTAATTTTAACAAAACACTTCCGAGCAAAAATATTTTTAAACAAAACATTTTGAAGCGATTTACTTCTATGAGTAATAAATTCATAAATTATCGTATTTCGACTATTGATGTTGAAAGTGGCCGACCATGATTTGTCAAAGTTTTACTTGGGAAATGCTTGAGTTGTATAATTATGAACCTTGGTCAAAATTATCTTGTAGGTTCCAAATTAGATATAACAAAGAAACAATTGACACAATCACAATGGGGTGGTTCCGTAGTTGGAGGTAAATTCTAGGCTAGTATTCTACATTACTTGTTTTGGATTTGATTTCTGGTGTTAGTGAGTCACACGATAGTAATTAGGAAGAGACTGAAATGTCTCTGTGAGTTTTTCTGATCTCCGAAAGACTATCATGACGAAATCACAACTAATTCTTTTCTTTTAAAAAAGAAAAAAAAAAGCAATTGACACGTGTCTCGCGGTCAAGAAAACGGTTACGTGTCTAACTGCCAATGATACATTGCACTTCACCATCTGTGACCGGGAAAAGGCCCCACTTCCTTGTAAATCCGAGGGCGTTTTGGTCATTCTATTTTTTAATGTGTGCCAACACAATCTGAAAGAGAGGACCAAAATGGTAAATTCAAAGATTCAGCACGATTTTCAACGAAGAGCGCCTCGATTGACGTGACATCCCAGTCAAAGTTTTTGAAATTTTCATTTGGTATTTTAAAAACGGCACGTGTCCAGTTTGGTGATGGGTCTTTGACTCGCAGCTTTCACCGTCGGATCTGCGGGTGTAGGGCAGATCGACGGCCCACGTGCGGCCTACAAAAAGAGCACGTAGGACCCACTGACATCAGCACTTTTTTGTATTTTAGTTAATTGGTGAGCATTGTCACGCGCCTGCCGCTTGGAGCAGTAATTCCATATCATCAACCCCATTCGTGGGTCCGTGTGCGCCCCATCCGGCCCTTTGCCACTTTACACTGTTGATATGCGTAATATTGGAACAATTTTAAGGTTGGTCATCGTGCAATTATGATGAACCCTACTTTCAAATTTCAAACTTTGGGGGTTTTTGATTTTGGGAGCTTTAGATCTTGGAGGCTTGGACAAAAATATTTGGATCTATGAAAGAATTGTTGTAGTCGCTCTCGATTTCAGTTACGACATCTGATTGTGATTCGATATGATCGAATGTAACGGAAAGTATCTGAAGTGATTAGAATGCAACGAATCTTTGAATATACAGTTAACAAATTGATCATAACAAATCATTTTCTGATATTTGAATCCTTATTTCGTTACATACTTTGATCAATATATTTACAAAAAGAAATAAAATATCGTATTTTTTGTATTGCATAAAAGGAATTGTTGTTGTCCTTGCAAATTTCAGTTATGGTAACTGAATCCGAAATGATATGATAAAACGTAACGTAAAGTATCTAAAAGGACTTGAATACAATAAATCTTTAAATGTACGATTAACAAATTTGTCATAAAATATCATATCCTAATATTTGAATTCTTATTAAGCGACGAGAAAATTGAGGATCAGTAGAATTTGATTGACCAAAACAAAAAGTAAACCAAAATTTTTTCTTTTGCACATGTGTGATGATTAAATTGTTGAGTGCTTTTGGAAAAGCACTTTTGTGATTTGGAAGCTGAATCAATCTAGGTTTGATTTCGAATGGCACATCTCAACTCAAGATCCAATGCGGGCTGGTTCAATGTGAGTCCAATGATTACTCACATGGGCCTATTATGATAGCTCATTTACTTAGGTTTAGTCTTGTTGACCCAAAAGTGTGCAATCCTCCAATTATGTCACACCATGAAAAAGTTTTGAACGAAATAATGAGTGTTCATTAACTCCTAATCCCAACTAAAATAGTTACTTAGTACTAGGGTATAATGATATTTTTATTTATTTATAAATGTGAAGTTTTAAGTTCGATTCTTGCCAAATGCGAGTTTGAACCACATTATCGTTAGTCCATTGTAATGCTTAGCCACTCCCTCACTCTCTTAGCGTAGATAATATCGTTTGTTAAAAAAAAGGAGCCTGCACGAATTTAGGAACTCAACTCCTCATTTTAGAGGAATTTGACTCCTTTTTATAGACAGGAGGTATTCTAATTATGCGAGATGTCGAGAGTTAGGAGAGCAATATTTTAGCCATTATTCTCTCACTTTATTTTTCAAATTTCAAGACTACCCTTCGACGTTCGTATTAGAACAGCGTGTAAAGTCAGTTAATTAGAACAATGTGTTAAGTCGGTCAATTTATGCTCTCAATTACTGTTGTAAAGCGAGTCCTCTACATAAGGTAGAGTAGTTCAAACATCTTTTGCCCGAAAAAAAGTACAAGATATCAAATCACATCTCGCAAATAAGAGTAAATTGTAGCAATGGTCCCTCAACTAAAAATCCATTACCATTGGTCCCACAACTTATCAAAATATGTAGCTATAGTCATTTTCATCAATTTCGTCAAAATTTTGTCAAAATAAGTTATGTTGGAATAACCATTTATATAATTAGGGTCCCTCAACTCATCAAAGTGTGTAATTATGGTCCTTTTCGTCAATTACGTCAAAATTTTTGTCAAAACGAGTTATGTTGGAAGGATCATTGCTACAATTGGGTTAAAGTTAAGGGACTATTTCTCCAGTTGAATTAAAGTTGAGGGACCAATGGTAATGGTTTTTTAGTTGAGGGACTATAGCTGCACGTTTTGATGAGTTGAGGAACCAATGGTAATGGATTTTTAGTTGAGGGATCATTGCTCCAATTGAGTTAAAGTTAAGGGATCATAGCTACAATTTACTTTGCAAATAAACACCAAGATCTAAGCACTCAAAACTAATCCAAATTAAACCTCAAGATCCTCATAAAATCTTGTTGTAATAAAGTGCTGTGAAACAATAAGTGAATCAAATTAAGAACTTAGGCCATCCATCCATCCGTGGCAAAGTTCCAAGCCATCCCAGTATAATCCAAAACATTTTCTCCACAATATTTTTAAATAATTATTTAAGCCAGCCATTAGAAGCAGCAACACAACCAAACTAAACCAAATAAACAAAAAATACATACGTATTAAACTGTGATTTACACATACCTTGCAAGCAAACTGTTTCAGTCGATTCACAGTGGATTCAGCTTCTGGGCACTGAAGCTTATTAGCGCGGCGAATACTTAATTTCTTGAAAATTCTAAGGAGTTTGGATTTCAGGGATTGTTTCTGCTGCTGCGGATGATGCTGCCGCCGAGGAACTGATGCTATGGATTCTGGATTCTTTTTTGTTTGATGAACTGCGGATTCTGAATTCACCCTGAGAAAAAATTTGCGAAGCTTGAGGGAAATCGAGATTCGGTGGAGCTTCCAAGCGGGCACGATTTGTGTCGATTTAAATTTGAAATCGAAGTTCTTGCATTTGGCTTGGACGTTGATTTTGAATGCTTGCTGCTCCTCTGCTTGCATGATGAAGAAAGACGAGCGGCGCTGAAGAGGTGGATCTACTTGGCGACATCTCGTGGATTTTACTAGCCGTTGTCCCATAATTTGAATTCTTCGAAAAGCCACTACTTTTAGAGGAAGAAATTATGTTGGTTTGGGCCATGTGTTATGGGTTTCATAAACTTGGGCCTTGAGAAAGTGCTGGGGATTGTCTTTATCTACTTGCCCGTCTCACAAGTGCTTTTAAACCACTGGAACCGTTTTTAAAGAAAATATTTTTGAAATAATTTTTAGTAAAAATATAAGTTAATCATGAAAAAACATTTTCTCTAAAAGTGATTCTTGCAATAAGTATATAACTACTGTTTCTTGCATGAAGCACGTCAAGTGCTTTTGAAACTCAAAAACATTTTCTCTAAAAGTGTTTTCAATTGTTTAAAAACACTTGCAAAACGAAACCTACTTCTTTTCCTGGTGGACTGCTTTTACAAAAAAGGAAATCTCATATCTCTAATTTTATCCCCCATATCATGTCAAATGATATACATATTTGATCCTACAAGAATGTACTAAACTTGTAGACAAACCACATAATATTCTTACTCATATTATACTTTCTCTTACAAGAGTAACAAATCGCTGTAAAAACTATAATATGTGATTTTATTCCCATTCCGAAAATATTTAACGATTTTTTTTACGATGTGATTAACTACACTTTTTAATGTGTGGATACGTAATTGATATTATTAGTATTGTTAATACTTTAACCTTACAATTATAGATATACAGTAAAAAAACTTACTACATTTTTAAGCAAATGCGGTCACGACTATAAAAAGAATTGCATATTTTACTGCCAATCATATTTTTACTCATATTTATTGTGATCAGTAAGAATCTACCAACTCTTTTTGCTCAATCAGTACACTCTATTATATGATCTATATACGTCACATGATTTTACGTTACATCCACCCCAAAACAAGAAGAAGTGAATAAACCATCAATTTCTTCCCCTTTAGCCCTGACTTATCACGTCAGATCCATAGCCATGCACCTCTCCAATTGATGAAAGGTTTTCCTTCGATACAAGTACCTACTAAGAAGTGGTACATGACGAGTAGGCACAAATAGTGGTGGTCCATGGACCATGGTTCACTTCTTGTTGTTACAAGGAGACCTTAATTACAAAATGTCGACGGTTTTCTCACTTTGTCTTTTGGCATAGAGGACTAGGATCCGCTATTTACAGCAGTAATTGAGTCATCCATGCAACTTTCTTAAGTGCATGGACCATTACTCACGGGCTCAAATAAACCCACATGGGTATAGAGGACTAAGCTCACAAAACCCTAGTTTGCAACTTTGGAGGAAAATTGATTGGCTTATGATGCTGTCAATTTGACGTTTTATTTTAGAAGATATCTGAAACGTATAACATTCTCTTATTTGTTAAGTTTTTACTCACATGGAAGCGCATGATTTGTTTGTGATACTATTATTTTGACATTCTAGTTGCACGTAAGTTATTTGCACATAAAGTAAAAAGACCAAGATTAGAGGACAAAGCTCATGAAATCCTAATTTGGAGGGTGATGCCAAATTGGGACGATATCCGAAGCTCATCACTTTTTGTCATGCGTTTTAACTTCTTCATATGTTAACACATAATTGGTTTGAAATATTGTCTCCTTCGTGTTCAAGTTTAGGTGTAGCTTTTTTTGAGAAAAGGTACGATATCCAATAAAGAAGAGAATACGTTCAATCAATGAGGATAGGGTGCATACATTGGGCCTCGATAAAAACATTGTCTGGGATTTTAACCCAATCGAAGGGAAAAAGAGTGTCTCGCACCAAACAAATTAAGAAAAACTATCATCAAAGAGAAGGTTTACAATTACATCAGGAAGTTCTTCAAACCAAAGAATAGAATTCTCACTACTCAGACTCATTCGTGCTAATCTGCACGTCACTTTATTCGTCTCCCTTCCGCTGTAACCAATCCTCCACTGGGGCAATGAATGAATTAACGATCGAGTATCATTTAGAATATTCCGACCGGCGAAAAGTCCTCATGACCATCATGTTGTTGGGCTACCATAACAAGCAACGCATCACCTTCAAACACCGCAGCCTGTAGTTGCCTCTCCTTGACCAAAAAAGCCACATCCCTAGCTGCCATAGTGCCGGCCAGCTGAGGAGAGGAAATAGCGACATGCCTAGTTGCCATAGCTGCCACAAAGTCACCCCTATCGTTCCAAATCACCACCCCAACACCACCAACACCCCTTTGTTCGTCCCATGCCACATCAAAATTACATTTAAACAACCCAATATCTAGCTTCATCAATTTCTGAGATACTTTGAAGCTGCGTTTTTCATTTATCAATGAAAAATGAGATTCGAATTTAAGATCTCTTTTAACATTAAGAAGAAACGTAACGATAGACTAAAAACTAGTTAACAAGTGTTAAACTCAGCACTTATTATTGCCAAGGTGTATAAGATCAGTTCGAAAGATTACAATTTTTGTTTTTAGGGAATGAATGCTCGCTCTACTTGTCTTGATATTTTTACTTTGGAGATAAAGAAATCTAAAGAAAGCCAAGCAGATATAAGGGAGGAGATCCTCTTGCACATAGGACCAGGGATAGAAGTTTTTGGTTTGAAGTACAAAGATGAGGGGAGGAGCTCCACTTTTAGTCGTGGATCGGTTGGCTTTGGGATAATTTGAGAGAGGATCCTTGCCGGATCCTCTTTGTGAGGATTCTGGGAATCCTTCAATCACATATGTTCATCGTATATCGTGTGGTCAGTTTTCGTCAGGTATTGGTTATATTCAATTTAAAATATAAAAAATTTACAATAATATCTGACCGCACGGTGTACGATGAACGAATATGATTTAAGGATCTCCGAAATCCTCATAAAAAGAATCCGGCGAGGATCCTCACTCAGATAATTTATGGTGATGGGAATAATGTCCGTTCCAACTCACTATCCTATAAATGTACAATTGGACCACGATATGACTAAACCTCTTTTTGTCCACACACAAGAATTGAACTAAACCTCATTAGTTCTTCTACCCAATTTCATGACACTAAATAATAAACATATAATGCAATTTAGTGTCCATTTCATTCATTGTGTAGTGTTCCTCCAATTCAAGAAAAATTTGGTGCATAGACAAGTCATCCATAAACCACTTACAAAAGAATGTGATCCTCGTATATTTTGATCTCATTGACCTCAGTGCTTACCCCTATATGAGAACTTCCAAACCTGTCGAAGTTTCTGCCCGCAAACTTTGTTTGATTAAAAATTGACTATGAATTTGCAAATCTTAATAAACATTGGTTCATTTGATTTTTGATTTGATTAATTATCAACTGAAGCGTACATATGATGAGAGAAGTGCACCAGAAGACATAGTTCATCATAGTGATATGAACTCATATTGCTCTTTGTATGATATACAAAATAAATAAAAGTAAAAAACTCCCATTATTTCCTAATTGCTGATCGGCCTCCACAAAATTAGATCCATAATTTTCATAAAACAATAAAAATTTATGACTTTTGGCCCATTGGCAAAGTTTAACTCCCCTGCTCAACCACTACGACTACTCTGCCACCTTGCTGGCTGGACTCGTTGGTGGCTGCTACCGATGACCCCTCCGCCGCCGCATTAGCTTCTTGATTTGAATCTGCAGCCGCAACAGCAGAACTAGTACTCAGCAGCGAATGCCGACAATTCGGGCACGACGAGTGCGACAAAAGCCACGTGTCTATGCACATCACATGGAATCCGTGATGGCATTTCGGCAAGACTCGAACTTTTTCTCCGTCTTCGAACTCCGTAAGACAGATTGGACATTCGGTGGCCGGAATATTCACGCCGGAGCCGTACACCGCAATTGGGATTTGCCTTAAATGCCTCTTCTTCAAGCCGGTGGTGGCCAACTGCGCAGCCGCCTGCTCCGGCGTCTCGAGAGCGAACCTGTGGCCGCAGCGGAGGGCGCAGCGGACGAACGAATTGAGACCAAGTGCGCATATCAAAGCACACAATAAGGCAGCCAATATGATCACCATGTTGGTGTCGAACTTGGCCTCGCTAATGTACGAATCGGCGGCTCTGTTTCCATTGGACAACGGCGCCGCCGTGTTCACCGCTGTTCCGAGGAGATGTCGATGCATGGTCGAAGAAATGGAAGAAAGTAAAAAGAACAGAGGAAGTGGAGGGATGTTTGGTTGCAGAATTTTGGGAAGAACAGGAAAGTGTTTTGTTGTTGTTTTAAGTCAAAAAATTGTTGTGAAGATTCCAGCTAGAAAAGGACATGGACAGAACATATTTTTGTTTTGTTTATGCGAGTGGATGGTATCCGAATCAGAGACCCCTTTTTAGCTGGTCCTGGCGAAATGGATCGAAGAGCAGCTTGACGGCCTTACCGTTTCGTCGCTAAAATTCATACTTGTCAAGAATCAGGAGGAGAAAAAAGGACCAGGATTCTTCTTTCAGTTATGTACAAAAGATAAGGTGACATACCAGCTCACAGTAAAGGAACGGAGGCGATCATACCAGTTCAGAGTATCCTATCAGAATAATGAAGTTAAACGACTTTGAGCGAAAATGGAACTAGGATGGACGACATGTTGAGAAGCTGCGGGTTGTCTTTTTGTATAGAAAAAGAGGGTATGGGGGATGGGCTAAATGCACTTCCGGCAGCTTGTAGGGTTTGAAGGGGGTCAAGTGGTTTAGTGTATGGAGATGTGCATTTAATATTAATGGAAGGATATAAAGTTGGGGAAAAGTGAGGTACTTTGTGGCATCTTTAGCTACCTAATCATGATTAAGAATTTAATAAACCCTTGATTACTTCCAATAAATCTGCTCTTAATCGCATGTTGTGCAGCTGTAAATAGAGCCAAGTAATACCTATATGGTTTCAACCAATGACAAACTGTTGGATGCATGATCCCGTTTCGATGCTGCTTCAGGCACGGTGGAAAATTTTGTTGCCAATATTCCATTCGGTGGTACGTTACTTTTGACATCACCGTGTACAGATGTGTAGGCCTTTTCCCTCCTTTACTGCAGGCAAAAGATACCTCTGGTCACGCACTTGAACTGATGTTGTTAGGGTTTGGATGTATATGAACGACTGTTCGTTTCGACCTAGTTTTTAAAGGTTACTTTAACCTAAAACATGGTGACCTACTTGCATTGCATCTCCTAGTTTTTGCAAATATCTCTTGTGGATTTTCCACCATCACCTAGATATGTACACTTCAATTGTTCTCATAATTCCTTTGGACACAAACATATCCTCTTAGGTCCATGGTATTAGATTCTCTTGCTTCTCATTTTAACTTGTCTTTCTCGTTCATAACATGTCTCTTTCGCATAGTTCTTATAGCTGTGATTGCAACATGACCTTTATTCAGAGGGTAATAATCAGATGAATGCGTAACATGAAAGAATCTCCTGGGTTAGCTGTCGCATGTATTAAAAATACAATTTCTTCATCAGAAGTGTCTAAAGACTAACAGCTTGAATCTTCAAATTGGTTTACAAGCTATGATCCTTCTGGACATGGTTGTCCAAATTGGTTAAGAGCGTTTATGTCATGAACGTGAGGTTCAATTCATCCTCTCTTGTATATCATTTGGCACAAAAATAAAAATAAAACAATTCCTTTCGAAGGTAGGTAATCTATAATGCGGAAATTAAAAATTCAAGCCCTAACTACAAGATTACACTCGACCATATATACCGTGCCGTATTTGAATCGTGTGTCGGTGCCCATGCTCCGCTGTAAATATAACAAGTTTTTCTTTTAGCTTTCTGCATGTAAATAGTTTACAGACCCCACTTTTATGAATACAAGAGTACGTATTATAGAACAAAAATTTATACAAAAATGAGTAGACCGCTATTGGGCCGTTACACGTCAATAATATAACATCGTGTAAAATAAAACTTATATTCATTGTTGTATTAATTTTATAAAACATTATAATAGTAATATACTCGTGCCATACGGGTATTCGTATGGTAGGTTAGTGAAGAAACTACCGGGACAAAAGTGGATGCAGGGGCAAAAATGGGGGTAGGGCCTGGCCCGTGATGAACGGGGACACATTTGATGGGCCCTGTCACGTCAGATGTAGTTTCTGTCGCTCGTGGTGGTCCCTGTAGGAAATTTCTGTGAACCACTTCACTAGATCATCATTTAATCTTGTTTATTAGGGTTAGGTGGGGAAGGGAATGAGGAGCAGTTGGCTGTTTTGAAACAACTAAAGCAGAAAAGTAGTTGAGCTAAAGTATAGGGAACCTCAGCATTCAGCAAACCAAGAACCAAATTTGACAAAAAACCCCTACTCAAATTCAACTCTATCTTAGCCTAACTAACATTGTGACTGATTTGGGCCCACCACTGTAGGTCTTGGGCTTGGGTTATGGTAGTTGGACCCGAACTTGATATTATTCTAAGCATCTTATGTTGAGCAGACGTAAGTTAGGCCGGTTGGTCAAAATACGTATTGTGCACGCTCTTTTACACTTAAGTCTCTTCTTATAGATTAGAGTAATTTCAAATAATCTCCAGTAAAAAAAAAAAGCCTCATGTTACATGCTCACCCGTAGCTGTTAGGGCCTCGTTTGGTCACAAAATGGACTTTCTAGGATCAAAATTTACAAATACTGATTGACTCCTTACATGTAAGGAAAGAACCATCATTTTACTATAAAAGGTTCATTATAAGACTCTAGAAAAAAATCATTAGATTTAGAGACTGTCTAGTTATCTATTAATTAAAAAAAGTAGACAATTCATCACAAGGAAGTTACTTGTTATTATAACCGTCAATTAGTTCAACACTTATGGATGACTAACGTTTGTACAATCAAATGTTGTCACTTCGTCATTTAAAAAGAAATGACTCCCTACATCTAAGAAGCGAACTAAGTTTTCCCCTAAATATGCTCATTAGATTAATTGTCCACTTGCCAAAATTTCAGTATATCAGTTCCATTATGTTTGGAGCATGATTTATTCTTTTTGTTTTACATGATTAATTAATTACTAAATCAGGAGAGATGTGGCTAATTATTGATGATCTACTGCTATCTTTTGCTGCATTTCATATTTTGGTCTGTTTTGGTGTGGATTTTGCACAAATAAATACGAAAGATCGATGCATTCAAGTTTTTTTTTTTTTTTGGACAAGGGAAGATTTTATTCCAACCAAAATACAAACTTATAAACAGACAAAGCTCCAACTACATTAATACACAACCAAAAAGGGCCTAAAAAGAAAGAAAACAACAGAAACAGAAAATGAGCCCAAAAGCCCAAAACCAAAGAACATCTGAGAAGCAACTCTGCCTTCTCCATCGAAGAACCAAGGAACTGTCAGCCATCCGATTCCCCGACCACCGCCGATCATCTTCTTCATTGACGTCTCCTGTACACAGCCATAAGTTATGGGTAATCAGCATCCAAGCGAGAGGCCAATCACCAGTTGGAAGCTCAGAACACGTCTCGAGCAACACTGCGGCAAGCGGCAGACACAAAGGAGAACGTGGTGGTGTGGAACACACCCGAGCCGGTGCAAGTGCCGGAACTCTACGCACGATCTCGACAGAAGACATGGCTGAAAAACGAAGAAAGGAAGAATCAAGAAGAAGAGAACCCATGAAGTTTGAGGAATTGAAAAGGCCGAATGGAAAATTGGGGAGAACCAACAGTAGATGCAGGGAGAAAAGAAAAAAAAAAGGAAGAAGAGGACATAGCACCCGACCCCAGCCGAAGCTAGGGCCGGTGCCCCGGAAGAGCCTGGAAGAAGAACTCACAGAAATACTCTCACAGCAGAGAGAAAGAAACTCTCACAGAGGAGAGAAAACCTCCAAGGCGCTGCTTATCGATGCATTCAAGTTAGATAATGCATCTGGGTGAGGAGGGGTTTACATTCAGACATACTATGTTGAAAATGTGGTCCACGTGTTGCATATCTGAGATTATATGTGTTGGCACTGAAAATGCTTTCCCAATTTTTGCATGTACACAAACTGATGAGAAAAGATGGTTTCAACAGGACGAATCATATTAAGGCCTATCATGTAAAAATCAACCTAGCTATAATACACAAGTATGTAAGTTAGTTTTCCCAGTAATCTGATCTGATCTGGACCATCTTATTTCATCACAAATCTTTCTCTCGAGTCTGGATCAGATATTCCATTATGCATGTTATACAAATAAATTGATTGGGAAGGTGCCTTACTTACGCTGATGATGTTATTATTGTGGTATCTCAAACCAATAACACGTTATTATTCTTTATTAACAATACAATGACATTTCTAGCATAAGTAAATCTCTTTTTAAGGGGTGTGATATTCACACATCCTATTTTACTTTTCACACACTTTTTTAATTTTTGGCGTCGGATCGGATGAATTGAAGAAGATCAACGGACATAAATTATCGAATGGTGTGTGAGAAGTAAAATAGGATGTATGGATATCACATCCCTTTTTAATATGGTAGGTTCATTTACTACTCTTCAATTGAAGGTGCCAACCCAATCAATATAAAGCATTGAATGTCGAAGATTTTATTTCTCCTGGTTATTGGGAAACAAGCCATCATGGTAAATGGACCAGACAAAATGCTAAACATACACATAACATAAATCTTCAATGGGATATGCATATTTTAAATGTAAAATATTTTACATCCTATTTTATATTTTTGGGAAATATAAATGGAAGTTCTATTCCAATGATAAAGATGATAATTTTAGATCTTATTTAAATTTCTCTTTAATTTGCGGCTCACCATGGAAAGATGTAAAAAATATATAAATTTGGGTTTCTAATTAAATTTTCCGGCGAAGATTGATATCTTACATCTCTCCATTTGAGAGTCTTCTAGATAACCATAAATGTAATTACGAGTAATGCTAGAGAGATTAAATTTGCAAACTTAATGATGTGTAATCAATAGAAATGAGCATATTTACCAATGCTAAGTCATAATCTAATTATCAACTTTCATGTCATTTAGTTTACAAAATTTTGTCTACACATTTAGTTTCCCTAGTATTACTCAAAAGGTTAAACTGCCAATTTAGTTCCTAAATTATCACCTTAGTGAAAATTAGGTCCCTAAACTATTTTTTCAGAAAAATTAGTCCCTGAATTATAAAAATCTGTCAATTACATCCCTAATGTTATATTCGAAGCTATTATATTCAATTTTCCGTCAATATAAGTCACGTTACTTGCATATGATACACTTGGGAGGGTAGATTGGTAGTTTTTCCTAAATAAATAGTGTATGGAGTTAACTTTGGAGGAGAAATTGGTAGTTTTTCATAAAGAAATAGTGTAAGTTAACTTTTGAGGGTAAATTAGACATTAAATTCGCAACCTATATGAAATGTTAAGCACTTATAAACAAGAAAATGAAGGTATTACAGTCTAAAGTGTGTCAAGTGACTTGAGTTGAAGAAAAATTGGATAAAATAGCTTTGAATATAATAGTAGGGATGAAATTAGCAATTTCTAATGAATTTAGGGACTTATTTTACCGAAAAAATAATTCAAGGACCTAATTTTCACTGAGGTGATAGTTCAGGGATTAAATCGGCACTTCACCCTACTCAAAATGTAAAATACACATTTCGCTTTTCAAGGCATTTTTGCATCTCTCATTAGAGATGCTCAAAGGGGGCTGATCAGTTTTTCTCTATCAATAGAGAAAAAGATAATGTTATTGACACTCTAAAAAAGTCATCATGCACTCTTTTCTGTAGTGTTATTTTTCTTCTAAATTTTTGATGGGA
Organism: Heteromeles arbutifolia; assembly: GCA_024362995.1. Lineage (NCBI taxonomy): Eukaryota > Viridiplantae > Streptophyta > Magnoliopsida > Rosales > Rosaceae > Heteromeles > Heteromeles arbutifolia. Next base: position 8,957,953 of record JANCRC010000017.1, on the reverse strand, counting down.
AGTGCACATTGATTGTTTTAGAGCGCCAACAAGAGTACCCAAAAAATTTATATTTTAATTTGATTTGTGAAAAAGTCACGGATCTAATGCTAATTAGGGAGGATTGTATAGCAATTTCGACCAACATAAAATAATAGTGTTCTTGTATCATTGTCAGTTTTTACATTTTGTCTCAACATAATATGATCTTTATCTCTAGCTTTACTGTGATAGCCCGTCCCAGAATAATTTATCGTTGGTGCGAAAAGCTGGATTTACCCTTGGACATTGAGACGTGTTGTGTGTGATTTATATTTAAGTTGGATTTAATTATCATTTTCCTAAGTGTTGGACCTAAGTGAGCTAAAGGACTTAGTTTTGTTTGCTTGGAGACCAAACTAAGACCACACAAACACATACACACTCACACCTATGCTCTCTCTCTCTCCTCCCTCTCGGATTTTTCAGAAAATCTGTACAAAATGTACGGACGAACCTCAAACCAACCCAAATGCTCACAGATCAACCATTTGGAGTTCATATTCAAGTTCTAGGTAACCTAAGGGTCTCAACCATACCCTTTTCAGTTAGTAGAACCTTCGAAAACCCGAGAACCCAGACAACCCAGATTGGTGCACTGTTCATGCACACGTGATTGTGAGGTTTTTGGAAGATTCTAAAGCCATAGGAAGCTTTAGATCATCCTCATGAAGCTCGGAGAAGAAAAATGAGACGATTTGGACGTCGGGAAGTGGAGATCGACGAGTTTTAAGGTTTGCCGGAATATCGAGGCTTTTTCCGGTTGGATCCGGTGGTTTCAGGGCTCGAGTTAGGTAAGGTTTTGTTCTACTCTTCATAAGCTTCATTTTGGTTCAAGTTTCATGAGATTTGGTTGAGGAATGAAGAAAATATAAAGATTTGAAAATTTGCCAGAAACTGGCGAAACTTCAAAGTTCAGACGGCGGCGACTGGCGAGGCCCATCGGAGAAGAAGGGAGAATATTTCGTCAGAGTTGACGGAATATTCCTAACGGCGTCAGGTTAGTTTTAACAGAATATTCTTTTTTTGGACGGAATATTCCTGACGGCGTTAACTGACGCCGTCAGTGTGCCTGGCACGTGCCCGCGCGTGGGCGGCGCGTGGGTGGTCGGAAATTTTTTCTAAAAATATAGGGATGTTCCTGAGATTGTGTAGATCACTGTGATATATTCATATACCCAAATTGAGCAATGTATGAGAAGTTATTACCTATTGTTGGTTATGTGCGTTAAATAATGTTTATTCGGTTATAACGTAAATAGGTGATGCCTATTCAAAGGACGAGGGCCATCAGTCGAGGCTCGGGGGTTGTGATCCTTCGATATATCTGTGAGTGGGCTTTTGTTTTCCGTATATACCTATATAAATGAGATTTTTCCCAGGAAATCAATTTAAGTTAAATGTGATATGATATGCCATGCAAAGTATATATCTATTTTATTCATGCATTAGTAGCGGTATATAATGGTAATTGGTGCTGTGGACGTACATGTAAGTATCAGGTGAGTTATAGAATGATTAATATGAAATGATGTTATGTGAAATGTATTGAAAGCTCATAAACCTGCACCCGGTGTTAGTGCTCCCGCTCAGGGCCAAGGCTCAGTCCTTCACGTGATGTTCACCTCACGCACTGTACGCTCACCTTGGATCTAAGTTAGGTGCTCAGTCCTGTCGAATAGACCACTATAGGTGGGTTCGACTCGTAGGTGACCCGCGATTAGCGCTCAGTCTTCACGTAATCGTAGCACTAGAGCGTAATTATTTACACCCAGTCTTGTCGGTGAGACCACGTGAGGTGGTTCCGACTCGTGTGCAGGATATATATATATATATATATACATATATATATATATATATATATATATATATATATATATATATATATATAGACATATGTGTGATGATGAGATATGATGAGATTGATTATGAGCTATAGTCTAGCCGAGTTGATCACTCGGTGGACATGTTATCTATGACGAGTTGATGTCACCTGATATAGTTATATGATTTGATGAGATATATTTGGCATAGCATATACCTTGCATATCACTACTTCTGAGCTTGGTTTTGAGATAAGTATATACGTATTATATATTTCTGGGAAATTATACAGGTTTTACGGCGAGGGGTTAGAACCTTTAAAAAGAGAAAAAGATTTTGAAAAGATTTGTTTTTGCCCACTCACGCGTTTTGTTTTTCGCCCCTCCAGGTTCTAGGTAGTAGTGCTTTGGTGGCCAAAAGGGATCCAACGGTGTTCTGACAGAATTCACAAAAGTAGGATTCACCTTCGGGTGTTGTATCTTAGTATTTGTCCTTGACTGCAACTAGACGTTCCTATTGCTTTGAATATGTATTTATATTTATCTTATTAGCTTCCGCACTGTGCACATGGTTACGTCACTCTCACGTGACGGTCAGCACGCCCTCCTTGAAATGGGGTGCGTCATTTACTAGTTGAAGATAGTGTTCAAATTGTATGTTAACTTTTGCCAATCTGAAATATTAGGATCGCTTTCGGTGGAAGGTTGTACAAACATCACTTTATTTGTTATAAATAAATGAGATTTAGAGCGAAGTATTTGGTTATGAACTAATACCATATAAACTACTTCCACATTAGTTGTTACATACAAATCTAGAAAAAAAAGTTTGAGAATTAATGTCGTATTACTGAATTTTAAGGAAGCTAACTTTGTTGTTGATGTCTTGGCAAACAAGACGGTGCCTTCCTCATTGTCATATTTGGGATGATACTGTAGATATCGAAATTTCGATGAAATAAATGTGTCCCCAACATATTAAATTTTAGCATGCGAGAGCTTACGTGACATATGACTCATCAAGACCGGATGAGTCATCAAGGACACATGTCAACGATTGATGGAAATTAATATTTGATTTTAATTTAAATTAAACAAAGTAGTTAATTTAAATTAAAACAAATAAAAATGCCAAATTGGGCAAGATTGATTATTTGATTTTATTTAAATCAAATAATTGATTGATCAAAACAAATCACGAACCAAGTCACAAATCAAGTCATTGTTCTTTCGTCAATTAATCATGCTCACAACCAAGGCCAAATCCATCTGTAGGCAAGGCTTGGGAAGTCTATAAATACAAGGCTCCAAAACAAAGAAAAAGATCTAGAAATCATTCAAGCATTCAGACGATGCCAAAGCTCAAGCACCCAAATCCCCAAAACACTTTGAAGAATTCAGAAAGCTTTATTTGTTCTTCACCAAACCTTCGAAGAACAAATTGCCAAGAGCCAAAATCTCATGGTAACCGTTCATCCGAGATCAAGTCATCGCGACCCTTTAATTATAACAACCTACACATCTATACATCTTTCGGAGATCGAATCAAAAGAAACTTGTAAACAGATATTGTAACCCTACAAATTCATTAATACAATACAATTACTTTGTATACGTGTTCTTGTCTCATTAGTCATAGGATTTTCATGTTTATAGATACACTCCCTGCTTCTCGGTAGTGTTTGCTTGGTGCTCCAGGGTTTTGCGTTAATTTATTTTCAGTTAACAAAAGAAATTGCAGAGTCATAAATATTTAGAAATAAGATATATAATTGCTAATTAAACATTAGCATTTCATAGTTCAACCAGGAAGCTGACTAAACACAGGGCCAATCAGCCACCATTTACAACACAGATTAAAATAAATAACAACCTAGAAAGTAAAGACAGCAAAGACCAAGCAGATGACAAAACAACTAGAAGTAAGCCCTACTGAAACGAACAGCAGATAAACTCCTTAAAGCACCAGATTAATTTATTCTTATGCCACTATCTGTTCCTCCATAGGAAATTAAGCTGTTGGTCTTTACTCTTCACAAAGCTCTGATCACTTCACACTGCAACACAAAAAATGAAATTTGGTTAAGATCTAAGAAAAGAAGTTAATTTAGAAACAGTTTGATAATCATTTATTCTTATTTTTTAAAATTGTTTTGTAATTTTTTCAGGAAAAGAAAAAAAACCAAAAAACTACGTACTTCTGTGTGTTTTTTAAATTTGGCTTGACTTACTAAAAACTTAAATTGTTATCAAGCATGAATATAATTGATTATAATACCTTTTGCAGTCAGTAGAGGGGGTGATCTTGTACGGAATGTTGACACCACACTTGGCAGGAAGGCCAGCAGCAAGGCCAGCGTTGGTATTGGTGTAAGGTATTCCATTGATTGCTTGCTTCAAGCAGTTGCAGACGTTCTGGCGGTCAGGGGTGGTTTGAGCCAGGTTGTAGAGGGTCCTCACCCCGTTGCAGCAAGCGGGGTCCAATGCCCCGCCGTTCGCCACATAGCTAATGCATGGAGTCAGGCTGTTCACCACCTGACCGCATGTCACAGCTGCCTCGGCCTTGGGGGCACCAGTCACCATGCAGAACATCACCACCACCAAGCATGCAAGCTTAAGGAGCTGTCCAGAGCTAGCCATAACGACTTCGTAAAACTGTTGAGGAAGTGTTTGGATACACTGGTGAGTGCTGGAAGGGCTGAAGGTGTGTTGTCTATATAGTGTAAAATTGGTAGTTGGGATATTGAAAACTTTGGTGGAGTTTAGTTGTGTAGGTTAAATGCTAGCACTTGAATCCAGAAGAAAAATATATTTCATGTGTCTATAAATTAAACTACTCTCTGTGTGGAGGGATTTTTCAGTGTGACCGGCACACGAGGTGGTACATCAAGTGTCATTATACAAATGGTAGAATTTGTGTGTAAAAAAGTTAATAACTTAAAAAATAAAATTTTTCATCACTTACATAAAAACACGTGGTGTACCACTCGTATTCCCGTTACAATTAAAAATTTCTCCTTTGTGTGCACGTTCGTAAGAATTTACGAACCATAACTCATTCATTCAATCGCTCAACCAACCAATATTTAAGCCCCGAATGGATGATAGATTTTTTTTTACCAAAGACCAAAAGCAAAAGTGAGAAGTCCTAATTATATGTTCAACTGCGTCTCATCAATGCCTGACCAATATAATATCAATGCATATTTCACGATTATGTGCATATGGAGTTACCCTTCTTCCAAAAGGTTTTGCAGAAAATAAGTCCAACAATTTGTTGTAGAGATTTTCATCCCTCTACAATCTAGGTCAAGACTGTTCATGATTCTCAAGGGGTGGCTTTTCAGAATAGATTAGGGTTCAACTATCCCATTAACATATAGGAATATAGAGGATTCTAAATTTATCTTATGTTTGTTTAAACACTCATGTTCTAATGCAAATGGAAAATATTGACAACATATCCACATTATGAGAAGTGTGTGTTAGTGAGTGTAACTTCACCATTATGATTTAATGAACTGCTTATTAATTAAAGAACCGTGTGCCAATAACAAGAAAGTTTTACGCTCTTAAACTTAGCAAGTAGCAGGAACGCTCTCTGTCTTACAGTCTTTGTAATTTCACAAAATTGTCTTAATCTGTGGTCTTTGTTTTCCACTTTTGTACGTGGTAGCTGAAATCCAAAGTTGCAAGTAAAGAAACCCTATGGTCACCTAGCTAGTAGCACTTAATTATTATTGGAGAAAGCTCATTATCCTTTCTAGAACAGATATACGTTGGTTTATGATATTATTTGCTAGGTATATTGCATAATTCGATCTTTAATTTTCAGAAGTGGTTTACGTACACTGTGCTTTTATTTCGTCTTCATATTAAGTACTAACCGGGAATGAATTGTTAACTAATCAAAGGATGATAGTTAAAGAATAACTAATTGTATTTATGAAAGGGAATTGTTATTAACGTTCAAAAAATCTTATTTTGCAATTCAAATATTTTATAATTATAAAGAAAAATACACTTGTAAAAAGTACAGAATGAGATTTTTTGAGACGTAATAATTGTTCTTTTATAAAAACCTAATTTAGAACAAATATGAAAGTAATAAACAAACATGAAAGCAATCTTGAACCCTAGTAGAAAATAGGAAAGGAAAGAAAACCCTAAAACGTAAAATACCAAATATATACCTTCACATAAAAGAAACTAAATTGCTAGTTTTTTAACATCTCCTATCAAACTCATGATGGTAAACTATAAGAGCTTGCCAAGAAAAAAATTAACGCTAATTGTTGGTGCCGATTCTAATGCGAATACCAATAATGATTCCAATCCTAATGCTAATGTTAATGCTAGTACATACTCCAATGCGAATACTAATCCCAATATGTAGCCATGCCAATGCGAACTTCCTATTAATACCAATGTCAAAGTGATCTTTCAATGCTACACCAAAAAACAAAACCAAAAACTGATGCCAATTTAATTGAGATGATGCGGGTCAACATCCATTCTTGACCATCTTCAGTTACACGATCTACAACCATCCTTGACCAAGATTGAGCGGATCTTTACTCGTCCATTTTTTTCCTTATTTTTTTCGTAAAAAGTTCAAATAAGAGCATAAGGTCGAGACATGCAGACCTCAAAATGATAAAGAAGAAAATACCCATCAAAGACGGATCAAACACAGTAGAGAGGGATCTAACCAAATTAGAGGATGAAAAAAGAATAAAACTGGTTGCAAACTCTGGCTCTTACTTTATTGACGAAAACAAAGAAGACTACAAAAGTCAGACAACTACATAAAAAAAGACTCTATCTTATTAGACTTGATTTTCTTTTATTTTTATTTTTTTTGTCAAAGGTAAACTTTATTATATTCTAACTGAAACGTTTACATCTTGAGCAAGAATATTAAATAAAAACTCCGGACCAATCACATCCCAACGGAAAGCACCTCTATATGAGGCTACATATATGAGGCGACAGCATGCGCAACGGCATTTCTACTCCACTTAACAAACACAAACCTCACCCTTCCTAATGGAGATACCAAAAGACCAATATCATGAATAAAGCATTCCAACGTAGCATCGATCACGTATTCTCCTGTAAGCATTCGAATAAGCACTTGAGAATCCGATTCAAGCTCTACTTCCGCACAACCCAACTCGATACAAACCTGCAAAGCTGCTCGGATCGCAGCAGCTTCTGCCATCGCTGCCGAGTTGAAGAAAACACCTCCTTCCCCTCCAGCCGCTTGCAACAAACCAGCAAAACCCTTAAAACCCACCCATATCCACCTTTGCAAGTCTTTCCACACCAAGCACCGTCACAATTAATCTTCATCACACCAAAAGGTGGCCTCTTCCATCAAACCCGTTGACCCGCGTAGCTTGCTTCAATCTCCTCCTCACCGCAGCCAACATCTCTCCTTTTCCTGCATTGCCCAGCTCGGAACTCCAGGAGGTGTCACCGCACTAAATTCACCATCTCCATAGGATTAACCAACACTCCTTTAAAGATCATTTCATTCCTGCTCTTCCATATTCTCCACATAACAAACACACACTCCCGCATCAACTCCTATTGTCTTTCCTTGTTGCGGAAACGACCACATAGTCCCAGCTAATACTCACGGAAATCCCTACCTGCCATAGATGCCATGTCCAGCTGCAAAGAGCAACCGTACCATAGCACACGACTAAACCCGCATTGGAAAAACAAGTGATGCTCCGTCTCCTCCGCTGCTCCACACAGAACACAATTACTATCCACTTGCATTCGGCGTTTAAGGAGGTTGATCCGCACAGCCAAGGAATGGTTACAACACCGCCATGTAAAAAACTTCAATTTATTTGGAACCTCTAACCTCCAGATATCCCCCCAGCACCGGTCACCCTCATCCCGCCTACTTCCTCCCCCCGTCCCTTTCCTCCCAAGCTCCCCATTTTCCTCCATCTCCATGACAACACCATATCCCTTGCGAACTGTATAGGCTCCGTTATTAGAGTAGTGCCATATAAGTCTATCCGAACACCCCATTAAACTTACAGGCAGGCCAAGTATAATATTACCTATTTGTGAATGGGAGCTAACTTTAAACAAATAAGAAAGCAACCGTACTAAAAAATAAGAATAGTGATAGGTTTTTTTACGACGACCAAATACAAAACCCCTCATATATATTTGTTCAAACCGCGTCTCATCAATGCCGGATCATATAGCATCCGTACATTTTCACGACCATGTTCATATGGAGTACCATACTTCCACAGGGCTTTGCAGGGAGAAATTAGTAGTCCATCAACTGTCTTAGAGATTTTCATCCTCTACAATCAAGGTCAAGACCATTGATGATCCCTAGTGGCTAATTCAAAAGGGAGTGCAAAATTTGTGGGTACATGATTCGATGGATCCGAAAGAGTTGGTCTTTCCCATTAGCATAAGAATCTAGGATCCTAAGGTCATCATATACGTTGGTTTAAACATTTAATACTCTGGTGGAAATAAAAAATATTGACGACATGAGAAATCTCTCAAAAGTCCACCTCATGTTATTGGTATAATGTTTTGAAATGTTGATATGAAAATTGACGTTAAACTATAAGGTAAAAAAAAGATTATAAAGAATCTCACTTTGAGAGAGTTCTCTTAGCATTTCTCTTGCTGACATGTCCGCCAGGGCCGGCCCTAAGGATAGCTCAAGTAGGCGCCCGCCTAGGGCCCCCACTTCGGAAGGCCCCCAATTTTTTTTTATATCTTGCAATTAACATATAAATACAAAAAAAGTAAAAATTATCATAATTTATTTGTTGGTGTAGCGGAAATGTTCGGCTCTTTTTTTTTTGGGGCCTTGAGTTCGAAACATGGAACTACCTTTTTAGTCACTAGTTTTTTCTTGTTTTTCAAATTTACTCTCAATCCATCTGTCCAACTCCCAATTTACTTGAGTCCCCTTGCAATCTTTTTTTCTTTCAGCTTTCCATACTTTCAATTTCTATCGAATGTTTAAATCAACTATCACATGGTCTTAAAGATTGTACTTTAAGGTAATCAAAACTATGAATTTATATGTTGCTTTTCAATAATTTTTTATTCAATGGATTATTTTAATATTCGATTCGTTAGTGTGAAGTTGATTTTAGAAAAAAACAAAGAGAAACAATTGGCGTTGTTGAAGTTATTATACTCGTCAATCAAGTTTTATTATTCTTCACTCTCAATCTTAGACTCTTGACTGCAAACATTTAGTACATTTGCGTCTAAAAACATGAGACGTGTAATATTTGTATATTTATCTTCTTTTAAGTTTTGATATTAATTTTAATGATATTTGACATGGAAATAGAATTTTTTATGTATTTAGTGAATTCCTTTTATACATATCAATGTATAAAGAACCAGATATCATAGAAATTAGGACCCTAATTCGAAGGTTCGCCTAGGGCCCCAAATTCTCAAAACCGGCCCTGATGTCCGCTTCATTAAGCAGCATTGGAAAAGAAAAATTTACATATACGTACATATGGATTCTAAACTTAACCATATGTCGACTACACTCGTGTTGTAATGCGGTTTAACTTACAATCATTGGAGGAGATCTTGAGTACGTGGTCTCTGTCTTACGTACAGTCCTTTTTATAGTTTTTGTAAATTCTTATTCGTCTCAATATTTCGTTTTAATTTGTTTGCAAGTGATGAATTGTCTTAGTGTTTAGGATATTTCTTTCAAGAGTAATGCTAGGTAAATCAAAATTTTTAAACCAAATTTGCAAACTAAACGATGTGGTTGTAGATGATTAGATTATTAATTAAGTATCGATTAACATACTTGTTTCTTATTGATGACACATCATTTGGTTTGCAATTTGGTCTCCCAAGTATTACTCTTCTTTCAAATACACTGTGTCCCGAATTCACTCTTTTTTTTCCTTTAATGTAGATTAGTGTAGAATATCTCTTATAATAAAAAAAAAAAGGGTTTTTTTTTTTTTTTTTTTTAAATATGGGCCCACTTTTATATGGCTGTTTTGATTTTTGAATGGAATCTACTAGTATTACATTCTTATAGATGGAGTCTAGTAAGTAGACGTTAGCAGCTAAAGTGTCCATGATTTTAAATCAAATTACATCAATTCAGTGGCGAAGCCACATGAGGGCGAGGAGTGGCGGCTGCCACTCCCCTCGCCGGAAAAATACACCTGGAGGCTTGGTTCAGCCCCTTCCCTCGTCAGAAACTCGACTGGTTTTCACCCCTTCCCTATTCCGATGGTCTGGTTCTACTGCTGCGTAGCAGAGCTGGATCCTTTTTTTTTTTTTTTTTTTTTAACATCCAGGCCAAAACGATGTCGTTTTGATAAGTTTGAAAAAGAAAAAAAATTGGGGGGGTGGGGGGGGGGACCGCGGTCGCCCCTTCTCTCCTCAGACGTGTGCATGTCCCCCTTTTCTTTTTCCACTTTGCCTTTGCCAATCAGAGAGCAAAGCTTGCCCCCCAAATTCCTAGCAGATGCGCAACAACTTGGCAGCCAACGAACGGAAAACTAGCCGCCGCCAGCCACTCCAGTCAGTCTACAACCACTCTCCAGCCGTGGCTTGCAGCCTTCAAAGCCATACTTTAGGTAAATTTTTTAATTCCTAAATTTATAATCCCTAACGCTAATTAATTATTTAATACGAATGAGTTTTAATTGGCATAGAATCATATGGTAATGCGCTAATATGGTTATTGCCTTATTGGTTATTGATTATTGATATGATTCTATGATTATTGATATGAAATTATGAAATTATTTTTTAGGGTGAAAATTAAAATTTGAATTCTTGATTCTTGATTAATTAATTGAATTATTCCATAATGTATACAATTATTCTTATTCATATGCTTAGTTGAATTGAATTTTTATTTATTGAATAATTTGTATGCTTATTGAGTTATTGGTATTGATTAATTGAAATGTTGGCTGGATTAGTTATTATGCATATTAGGAGTAATTATTTGAAGCTTATGCAATTGGTTGGATTGGTTGAATTGTTGGTTGGATTAGTTATTATGCATATTAGTATAGTGTACTCTAGGATTAAAAGTCTAAGAATTTTTTTTTCTTTCCATTTTACAGTTACGTAATGGAACAACACTATAAGAAACAATGCTTAAATCCTCATTCAAACATTTTGGGTAGTCCTTCTTCTTCGAATATTATGAGTAGTCATCTTCCTCCTTCAAATATTCCAAGAAGTCCTCATTCGAATATTCCGAATAGTTCACAACAAAGTGAGGCCACTGAGTTGGATGAAATATTGGCTAATCTTCCTGCAGACCCTGGACATAGATGTCGAATGCTTGATTATCCACCTAATTATCGTGGAGCAATTTGTAGACACTATCTCCAAAATGATCCTTGTCAACCTAGAGACCACATCATGGAAGACATTACTATATAAAAAGATTTAGTCGTTGCTATTTTTCTTTAACCTTGCACTCTTTTAAGTTAGCCTCTCCCCCCAAGAAATCATGGCTTCGCCACTGCATCAATTACCATTGTATGTTTTAACACAATTCATCCAGAAATTAATGTGAATAAGATTTGGGTATATAATTTATTATTATGTACCATCGTTAGGAAAAAGGGTCTGTCGTAAATGGGGTTTATGATACCTTTTGGTCAGAACTCAGAAGCTCTTGGTCAGAAGCTCCCATCGCTATAACTGTTATGCTAATTTGTTGGGTTCTAAACTTTTCTTCTTGTTAATGTTTGTCTTCCTTAATCGGTGGAAAATCTAGTCTAAAATTTGCTTGAATTTTATTGTTCTTCTCGTTGAACAGATATTATTATTGTTTGAGTACCTATTATTTAGTACTCCAAATAATGGACCTGTGCGTAAAGATGAGAAGAGGAAAAACCATGAGGATTGAAGAAAGAGGAAGAAGATCAACGTGCATATGGGTAATAAGCTAAAATTTAGTAGAATTATTGTCTTACTTTTTCATGAAATTTAGGGATTATAATAACTAAGGATAAGATTAAGGTAACTTTGGAATGAAAAAAAAAGAATGCAAAAAATAGGAATGACAGTATATATTGATGTAGAATTATAGTCATTGGACCTAATTTAAAAAAAAATAAAAAACTAAAAAGTGGACCAATCTTAGGTATGGTTTGGGGTTGAGGTGATTTAAAAAAAAAAACTGCTATGAAAAAAAGTTGGGAGAGTTTTTGGTGTTTGGTAAACACCCCAAAACAGCTTTTTTTCAAAGTTTCAAATGAAAAAAAAGCTAAAAAGTGGAAGCTGCAAAAAACAGTTGCAAAAAACGACTTATATTGTGAAAAACGCGGAGCTACATTAACTACATACGGATGACAAATGCAGGTTCAAAGATACTGTCCCAGAGATCCGAATCGTCTCTAAGAACAAGTTCACTCATTCTACTCCACGACAGGTCAATGTTGGACCCGAAAACGTTCTTGAGCCACTCCAAGCTCCATTCTAATACCTATTTGCTGTTCATTGTCTCCCTAATCAATTTCTCAGCCAAGGCGAGCTCATGGCCGCTACCAATTGCATCGATGAGGAACCGCCCATTGATCCTATCCACCATCTGGCCTCCACAGTCGTTAAGCCAAGAGCAACAAGCCTTGGCAATGTAATTCTTGTCCAGCATTCCCTTAGCGGACTTGAGCTTCTCCTGAAACGAATTCCAAAGCTTGACCTCCTCATCTGGATTGGGAATTCCACGGAACAGTTGCGATGCAGGAGGATAACCTAACACCACCTTGTAGAACAAGGGCATGTCGTTCAACACCAGCAAGAAGAGTTCCCCAACCTGCCCTACAGTCACCTGAATCACCCTCAAAGCCTCGCACAGCACTGAAACGACGTCGGAGCACTGAGCATCGGGACGACAAGCGTTGAGTATCCCGGAAACCCACGACTTGCGACTGTCGAGGAAGAGGGAGAAGACGTGCTCCGGCCGGAGGTCGTCGATCAAAGCGACAGCGGCCAAGGAGTCAGCGCAGGAGGAGATGGGCAATCAGAGCTCTCGATCGAAGAGGCGGTCGCGGGAGCGCTAAGAGATCTGGGATTATTCGTTAAGAAAAGAAAATTAAATTAATAGCACATCTAGTATTATAATTTTTTTTGGTCATTTCACACAGTCACAACTGTTTCACATAAAATTTTACCAAACACTATCATACTGTTTTTTTTTTCTTTCCAAAAGAACTTTTACAAAAAAGTTTACCAAACACTCTGTTGCTTTATTTCACAGCCGCTTATTCTCACAGCACAGCAGAAGCAGTTTTTTTTCAAAGCACAGTAATACCTAACCAACCCTTAATACAAGGTAGCTGAAATCCAAAGCTGCAAGTAATGAGACCTTATGGATACCTAGCTAGGTAGTCGCTTAATAATGGGGGAAGGCTCTTCTAATAGGTCTTAGGTTAATTATCGACGGGGTTCGAACTCATACCGTCATACAATGACTCAATTTCTTTTCACTCATATGGTATAGGGCCACTTGCGTTGGCTATTGTTGTTGGTGCATGCAATGTTTTTTACTGGATACTGTATAATTCGATATTTTCATGTGCTTTTATTTCGTTATTATGTTAATTAAGTACTAACAAAAAATGAGTTACTTATTAAAGGAATTTTTTTTTCGGTTTTAAAAAGATATTTTTTACGGTTAGTTCTTCACACACACACACACACACACATATATATATATATATTATATGACTTCATAAATAGACCAAGAGGGAGAAAAGGCCAGCAAACATAAAGAAACAAAACAAAGCAAATTATACACACCACAAAAACCATGGCAGATCTAGAACTTGGACTGGAACATGTTTATAATATTTGTTAAACGGAACTTTTTTCGTAGAGAACAGATTTTCCAGAAACGCTCGGATCAGGACCCTCTCCTGAGCTTAGGGGGCTGAGCATCCTGAGCAAACTCATCGGACCGTTGAAATTTGATCTAATAGCTACAATTATTATAACTTTTAGAAGGGCTCCCTGTTTATAGCCGTTTGATCAAATTTCAATGGTCCGATGAGTTTGCTCAGGAGGCTCAGTCTTCGAAGCTCAGGAGAGGATCCTGATCCAACGTCCATCTAAATTTTGTCAGAATTTTTTGTCAAAGTTTTTTCTTTTGTGGTCAATACACAAAAGAAACATGCATGGGCCCTAAAATTGTAGGGTCGGGCATTCTCCATGTATAAATGTGACCATCACATAATGATTTATCATAGTACTATTGCCTCAAGTTTGGATTACTCTTCTTCATTTTTAATTAAAATGTTTTAAATTTAAATTTCGTGAATGATAAGTTTGATGTCAATTTGTTACATCATCACTTGTATACGAAAAAATTTATAATGATAATAATATTTTTACATTTATTCTTTCCCAAATAAAATGCCAAAAAAATTCAATATAAGCGAAGTGATTTCCATCCACTTGTTTTCTTGAATTTTTGTTTTATTTATAGTTTTTTAATCAAATAAACCAAAGAAGAATCAAATAATAAAATTAACAAAGTGTATGGAAGAAAGAAAAGAGTGCACGAATACCGTACTTAAGTAGGAATACGATAATTAAGTAGAACATACACGTTCCTCACTGCATTTTTATTCATGTAGATAAATGTAGGACAGATCTTGTAGAGAAAATTTTAAAACACAACTACCATGTACTACAAGGGAGCTGATAGATAATTCTTCAACACCCACTTTATTTTAAGAATGAGGATTCTCTCCTGATCCTCTTCAAATCATGTTCGTTCATCGTACATCGTGTGGTTAGTTTTCGTCATGTATTGTTCATGTTTAATTTTAAATAAAAATATTTAAAATAATTTCTGACCGCATGATGTACGATAAACAGACATAATTTGAAGATCCCCAGAATCCTCAAAAAGAAGATCCGGAGAGGATCCTCATTATTATTTTAATATATAACTTAACACGTGCCCACCAACTCCCCCTCCATCTGAACTTCACTGGATAGTGCATCACAATAATTGCAACGCACGAGTAATAATTAAGAGTAATGATAGATAAATCAAATTTATATATTAAAATTTTAAAATAAATGATGTGTCATCAATAAAAAATAAGCATGTTAAGATTAACAATAATCTAATTATCAATTTTCATACCCTTTAGTTTATAATTTGATATACAAATTTATTTTCTCTAGCCTTACCCAATAATTAAGGATAAAGGCATAAAATCTCCGTCAGATAATACAAAAAAGGAGAAATTAGGTTCACATCCTTCTTTTTGCTACTCTATTGATTAAAACCCTATTCATTTTCAATTTTTGATCAAGGTCATTGGGTATTAATAACATCATTAATTATTTGAATAATAAAATATTTTTATTTTTAAATATATTCCTTTAGTGTTAAAAATGTTACAATTAGTATATTTATATTTATGGCTCAATTTTTTATCATATATTTTTACTTTTAATTTGCAAATATATTTTTAATTTGTACCAATTTTCTTTTCATTTTTAATTTGTACCCATATATTAGTTTCTTTTTGTGCCCATATTTTTTAAAATTTTATTTGTGTGTGTGTACCCGTGTGTATGCCATCAGTGGCGGATTCAGGAAATAATATTAGAGGGGTCAATAAGAATAGCGCGCGTAGTGCGCAAATTTATTTTAGTAGAAATAGCATGCATATCGTTATTTCATCGAGTCTTGATAGGCCTGAAGTCATTTGGAAAGGCACACTGCACACCTGTTAATGCCTCAATTGCGTGGGTAACTAACATGTTCCAAGGCTGCTCCTATATGAATGCTTAACAAAAAAACACACTTATCTTGAACACACTAACAATGTTTGATATCATTGCATCCCATTAATATGTTTGTCCAAGAATGATGATGCTTTGTTATTCTTTGAGATCACCATTTCATTTACTTTGCATTTTTGGATAGTTTTTTACTTGGTTTTTTTTTTTTTGCCAGCAATTGTAATCACAACCAACAAACAAGCCAGAGATAAATAATATTAGGACTAGATTGTAAAGGGGCACCTTTCTAATGCATTTTATCAAGCAGTTGAAGGGCATATATGAAGGGCAACTCTAACCTTTAAAGGGGCAGCACCCAAGTCATCCATAGACATTCACCGAAGTTCGGAGGGTCAGCACCTAAGATGTCCATGGACGTTCACTGAAGTTCAAGGGGTCAGCTGATCCCCCTTGCCCCTTAGTGCATCCGCCAGTGTATACCATCACGTGACATTGTATATTTAATCAATGATAGAAACATTACATATGGTATATTTATGTTTTATGCCTAAACTTTGTATCATATATTTATATTTTTAGTTTGTACCCACTTTTAATTTGCAACATTTTTTTAAATTTGTAGTATTTTCTTTTTAGTTTTATTTTGTACCCATGTATTAATTTCTTTTAGCGCCTATATTTTTTAAGAATTCATTTGTACTCATCATTTTTTAATCTTTTATCTGTACCCTAATTTATTTATAATGTACCCATTCTACTTTATTAATGTACCACTTTGTTATATGTGAAATGTACCAATTTTTTTGTAAAATGTACCAATTTTTTAAACACTATGGATACATTCTTTTGCCATTTCTTATTTCTTATTTTTACATAGTTTTTATCCATTTATTCAATCAAAATGTTTGAATTTTTTTTATTGTAACCGTTTCTAATAGTATTATAATGAGGGATTTTAAATTTATAGGATTATAAATCTCATAAAATATCAAACAATTAATGTCAAAACTATAAAAATAAAAATATTAATAGTAATATAATGAGGTGTACAAAGTCATGGGACTTTGATCAAACTTTGAATACCATTAAGGTTTTAATCAAAGAATGTTAAGGATTAGGGACCGTATCCAAAGTATCCCTACAAAAAAATATTTGACAACAGTAATCTATGCGTTGTAATGCAGTTGGACACCATAGTTGATCAGCTCTAAAAAAATTTCTATGGCGCAAAAGTTACCAGTTGCATTTAGTGTTGGGCACAATTGGATAAGGAAGGCGGACGCCACAGGCACCGGGGAGTCCAGAGACGGGATTAGGCTTGAGTCCGCTGGTTTTTGCAGCAGTGTTGACCAAGCAAGTGCAAGCGGTTCGGCGGTCAGGTGTGGTCTGAGCGGCGCCGTTCAGGTTTATAATCCCTTGGCAACATGCTGGTGGCACTGCCCCGCCACTCTTCAAATAAGGAATGCAGGGTCCCACGTACTGTGTCACCTGGCTGCATGATGAGATGGTAGCTTGGGAGAATGGTGCACCCACCACCATGCACACGAGGGCCACGAAGGCAAGCTTGAAGGCCAGAGAGTTCGCCATTGATATTGGATTTAAAGGAGCTACAGAGCTTGTTGGATTTTTTTCTGTTTTGATATGTGATAGTTTGATTGTGTGGCCCGGAAAGTAGGGTTTCGGGGGGTTTATATGAGAAAATGTGGGAGTGCAGGAGAAAGACACGTACGTATGTGGCCAGAAATATGGATGCATGGTATTAATTAGTTGGCAGCTGAATTCAAAGCTTTTTAGTTGTACTTATTTTTATGCGACATCATTTGAACGCTCTTGAAGCTTCATGTGTAGAAACCTATTAAAATTTGAACTTGTAATCTGCCTTGAGTTGAGGCCAGCGTTGCAGGTCGTCTAAAAAGTATGGTAAATCTTACAAAACGAACAGCACAGAGTGCTCAGAAGCTGTAGTTTTATTAGGCCATCTCCATTGGTAAGAGATTCGGGTCCAAATTTAGGGTTTATTACAAGCAATATTTCCCACGCTCAGCTACACTAAAGCAAAGAGGAGAAAGTTTGAATCTGAAATGCAGCAGATTGAAGATGAAGTCCCTATTCATTGGAAAATCTACGACTTCTACCAAAGTCTTGTTTGAATTTACCTACAAACTTGAAACTCATATTTGAATTCTATTGCATTGGAGATTGTTAATTACAAGTTACTAAAGTTCTGTGAGAAATTGTATGCAGCTTCTGTCACATTTGTGTTTCTTGAATTTTTGACAAATTTATGTGGACTAGTTAGTTTGTTTATGGTTCCATTAACAATCATAGAAGAATAATTGACCACATGAACCAATCATACAAGAAAAATAGTACAAGTTATTCTCTATTGTGACATCTTTAGGTCCAAATCTTTCAAGGAGAAGAGATATCTTTGTAAATATTCCGAGTCTTTTGAGTCAATGAATCTTCTAGTCACCTATTAACTAACTATATGTTTAAGAAATTTTACTATAGATCATGGAAGAATAATTGGTGTTAATTGATCATATGCACTTTGTCACGAACGGAGAAATCTTATTTGATTTATTCCAAAAACAGATGACATATATATATATATATATATATATATATCACGTTATGTAACACTTCTTTTTAACATAAGGACAAATAACTTAACAAAACCATGATCAGGGCACATGAATTTGTTCCCACTTTATTCCCACACCATATTTCCTGAAAATAAGTTGTACATCTCAACTTCATCACTGAATGCTGCAACACAAAAAATCCAACAAAGGAAAAAGATTAATCCAGTTATAACTAAAAAGGATAAACAGGATAAAATATTCCGACGTATTGCTATGTCGATCTATTACTGTTACCGAGTGTATAATAATATGTAACAAGTTATACCTGTTGCAGTCGGTAGAGGTGCTGAACTTGTAAGGGAGGTTAACTCCACAGCTGGAGGGAAGGCCAGCGACAAGGTTAGGCTGGAGTCCTGGAATCGTACTGGCATCTGATTCTAAACACTTACAAACGGTTTGGCGGTCAGCTCTGGTTTGTGCCCTATTGTTTACGGACCTAACCCCATTGCAACATGGTACAGCAGGGGCAGGTCCTCCACTACCCGTAAGGTAGCTTATGCAGGGGATCATGGCTTCAGTCACATCGCTACATGTAATGGCCTGGGCTGAAGGTGCACCCATCACCATGCACAGGAGCAACACACATACTCCTACCTTCATTGGTACACCAAAGTTTGCCATATAGAACGAATAATACTATGAACACAGAACAGTTTTTCTTCTGATTTAAGATGTTTAGTTCAAGCTGAGATACGGTGGTTATATAGAATGAAGAAGCTAGATGAATGAAAGAGCCAACTGTAATCACTTAATTTGGTGGTTAAGGTGGGTTCAATGCTTTAATGTCATTTCTTATGTTATCAGAAAAATTTGGGTTGTAATGGTTGAGAGCTTAAATGGTTTCATCGGTACGGCACTGAACCTGTTTTGAGTAACTGTATCCAGAAAAGAGAGTTGGCTAATATTGGTAAATCGCATTTATAGACAGATTACAGATATGATCACGTAACTTTTTGTTGGGAAGGTTCATCACTTTCACATATTACATGATAAAACTGATTTTTGCACTTCTTTTTTGTTCTTTTACACTTCTAACTCATAGTGGAAACTACTACCTACATACGCGATCAGTTTCGTGTAATTTGAATTACGTAAAGAAATATGTGCATGAGCAAAGAGGAGCCCAAACTGTCAAATTCATGTATGACCCACAAAGACGAGTTCTCTTTTGTTCTTTACACTCCTCACATCCTATTCCATCATTATACATCGTGCAGCTACAAATTATTTTGAATTGTTTTATTTAAACTTGAACACAAATAATACCTATGAAAATTGGCCGTACGATGTACGATGATCCGGAGATAATCCTCATCCCACGATTAGAAATGATGTTGAATTTTCTTGATAGTTGGCTCCATACATGTAATTAATCATTTCTCTTTGCAATCAAATCATACTTTGACATGTGTGCAAACTCATACATACATACATATATATATATATAACTTTAACTTATATATTACATATGCACATATTAAACATTAACTAATAAAAGTTTTTAATTACATATGACTAGGTTTTCTTAGTGCAATTTTGCTCATGCTTCTCCATTGATTGTTGTTAGATTAGTTTGGTTTAACTGATTTAAGACAAAAATTTAAAACTAAATTAATCTAATGACAATCAATGAGAGGGTGAACACTACCCTCTTTTCTTGTGAGTACACATTACAATGGATTAAGTGAACTCTAATAGGAGAGTATTATTCACACTCTTTTTTACTTTTCACACACCCTTATTATTTTTTGTCAATTGATCTTCTTCAATCCATTCGATTCGACGATCAAAAATTGAAAATCACGTGTGGAAGGTGAAAATGGGTTAGCTAGCCACCACCCTATTATATAACCTTCCACTTTTCTATAACATTAACAATAAAAAAATAGTTTATTTGTGCAATACTCCTATAAACAAAAGAGTCTTCCCCTATCTCTCTCTTAGTCGTACTTTTTTTTCTTCACAAAATCGTAATTTCAATAACCAGCAAATTCCACCTGCTAATCTTAATGCTCGGGTCTGTGATTACTTTTTTTTTTTCTTCACAAAATCGTAATTTATGGCAATTGAAGTAAGAAAAATCCTTAGTTAGATTATTGAATTAGTTGGAGTGATAACCTCGATAAAGTTATCAAAATGGGTCTTTTGATATGGATCCAAAGTCACTAAAAATTGGACCTATTTCAAAAGGTGGGCTATAAAATTGGACATATTTCAAATTTTCCCTTATCAAAATTTCTAGGTGATGTGAAAAATGTTGTCTAGATGTGTTTCAGACGACGGTTTGCGTTCTAGAGAATGGTTATAACTGTCGTATGCTCTTCCATGAGACGACACTCACTTGAAAGACTACTTTTTGTGCATGGAGCAGACTAGACCACAGCAAAACAACGCATCCTAAAATGGTTTCACCAATAAGTCAATAACATTGTTTTAGGTTTTATACCCAAGTGAACCCATTTATAGAAGGTACATGGCGCAATAGGGCCTAAACGGTCGAGTCCACGACCCACAAACGAGATGATGGCGAGTGATATTTTGAATTTTTAAGGGACTGATCATTAAGGGTACGTTAAAAAAATCGAAAACTGAATAAATAAATAAAAGGGTTTTTATCACAAATGGTCTCTGATATTGATCAAACACATCATTTTGGTCCCTGACATTGAAAATCAATAGAAATGGTCCCTGAGATTGTCCACCATCCATCATTTTGGTCATTCCGTTAAAAACTCTGTTAAGTGTCCCAGAGCTCTTGGCCGGAAGTTTGGGCAATTTTCAAAGCTTTGTAACTCAATCGTTTCTTAACCAAATTTGACCCATAATATATCAAAATGAAGATAGGAAAGTGTAGAATAAGATTATACCATTTGGAAGTCCAATAGTTGCCAGAGATGGCCAGAAAATAGCCTCAAAGTTGACTGGTCCGAGTGAAAACTTGAAAACTCGCCGGAAACTGGGTAAACTTTAAACGTTCATAACTTCTTCAATACTCAACGAAATCAAGTGATTCAAAAACAAAAATCATACTTCCCGACGAGACGAAGAGAATGGTACCTTTTTAGATGGCTAAATCGCTCTGGTTTGGCCGGAAAACGGCTTAAAAGTGGCTAACTCATGACCAAGACAGCCACTTTCAAGCCGTTTTCTGGCCAAACCAGGGCGATTTAGCTGTCGAAAAAGGTACCATTCTCTTCGTCTCTTTGAGAAGTACGATTTTTGTTTTTGAATCACTTGATTTCGTTAAGTATTGCAGAAGTTATGAAAGTTTAAAGTTTACCCAGTTTCCGGCGAGTTTTCAAGTTTTCACTCGGACCAGTCAACTTGGAGGCTATTTTCCGGCCATCTCCGGCAACCATTGGACTTCCAAATAGGTATAATCTTATTCTACACTTTCCTATCTTCATTTTGATATATTATGGGTCGAATTTGGTTAAGAAACGATTGAGTTACGAAGCTTTGAAAATTGCCCAAACTTCCGGCCAAGAGCTCTTGAACACTTAACAGAGTTTTTAACGGAATGACCAAAATGATGGATGGTGGACAATCTCAGGGACCATTTCTATTGACTTTCAATGTCAGGGACCAAAATGATGTGTTTGATCAATGTCAGGGACCATTTGTGATAAAAACCCTAAATAAAACTGAACCAAATTTGAAACCAAACTGAACTGAAATTTATTGATTCAATTTTAGTTTTTATTGAATAAAAAACCGAACCAAAATAAGCAAAACAATGTCATTTTACACTTAATCCTGAGGTTGTTCCCCCTGAATAAGCAAACTCTCATTAGAGCTCGAAATGGTTAGATGTTAGAACTTTTGAAGTTGAAGAATTGTAGAGTTGAAGCTTGATTTATAATAGCTTCCATGCTTTAAAGACTTTTTATTTTGTTTAGTGGAATACTTATTTTACGATGGTAATGTTAGATTGTGAATTATCTTTTTTTTTTTGTGGTTCATTGAGTGCTTAGACCCTTAATATCTAATTTTATGAATTGATTGTTATTTGTGGATCTTGAAATGGGGTTATCTATCTTCCCCAACCTCAAGTTTTTTTTCTTCAATTCTCTCCAATTTCAAATTTAAAAAAAAAAATCGAAATCGAACTAGACCAAACCAAAATAGACACTACAAGAAAACATGGAATAGGTGACGAAATTCTATGTGACACTCAAAAATTCGTCACATATAGGAAAATTATGTGACGAAATGTTAAATGCATCACGCATAATTGGTTTGCTAGGTATGGAATTTGAAAACACATATGTGACGATAAATACGTCACATATTCCAAAATTAAGTGACGAATATGACAAGCGTCACCTATAACTATTTTATATCTTTTAGGATGAAAAAAGAAGTGACAAAATTTTTGAAGTCCTTACTAAAATATATGGAGCGGAAGAATGGTGCCCTGCGAAATACAATAAGTGAGGAATTTCTAAGTGGGTCACATATTTGTATTCTTTGTGAGGAAAGTGGTCATCACAATTTGAACAAGGAATAAAAGTTTCTACAAGAAAAAAAAGAGGGAATCAAATATTAATATTTTTTAGAATACTCTATCTCTCAGACTTCTCCCCTCTATCTCTCATTCACTTTCATTCTCTTTGTCTCTCAGACTTCTATCCTTTCTCCATCACCGTGACCCAACATCATGGCAGCCACCGCCATCTTAATTCTCAATCTTCTTCTCTCTCTACTATGACAGTACCAGGATTTTCCGAGCCAATTGCTCAAACCCTTTCTCATCATTCCCTTCTCTATCACGCTCCACAGCCGAAAACCTTAGAGACCCTTTCAACCAACAAACCAAATCCAGGCCTAGACTACATCGATCTGTCGTCCAATACTTGTCTTTTTGTTCTAATCATAATTTTTGAGCTGGATTCACAGGTACCTGCCTCAAATCTTGAGCTTCCAGTAGCCCTTCACTTCTGCATCTATGGATCCACCCTCCAAAGTCTCTGTTTGGGTAAAATTGTTTTTTTTTTATTATGGGTATGTTGAGCAAAAATTGTACACAATATGTAAACAAATAATTCACTCGACACAATTTCACCCTCGTTCATTTTTCTGAAGAGGGTTTTATTAATTCGAGTTCGACCCATTCTAGGCTACGCGCCTATTAATTACAACCCTTCTTTTGGGAAAGGAATACCCTTTGATTCTAATATGAATAAATCGTAACCTGGGGATTTGGGTGTTTATTTGATTTTGTGACTGCACTTAGGTAGAGCCCTAGGTTGCCTACGTACCCTCGTTGAGGGATCAAGTCACTTGTAGTTCTTTTTGTATTTGTTGGGATTTGATGCCTTGTGCAGTTTTAGCTCGTGCAGGCGAGGACTTTGAGCCATTGGAGCATTTGATGCCTTGTGCAGTTTTAGCTTGTGTGGGCAAGGACTTTAAGCCATCGGAGCTTTTGATGCCTTGGGCAGTTTTAGCTCATGCGGGCGACGACTTTGTGTCATTTGAGCATTTGATGCCTTGTGTAGTTTTAGCTCGTGCGGGCAAAGACTTTAAGCCATCGGAGCCTTTGATGCATTGTGCAGTTTTAGCTCATGCGGGCAAAGACTTTAAGCCATCAGAGCATTTGATGCCTTGTGCAGTTTCAGCTCGTGCGGGCGAGAACTTTGCGCCATTGGAGCATTTGATGCAGTTTTAGCTCCTGCGGGCGAAGACTTTGAGCCATTGGAGCATTTGATGCCTTGTACAAGTTTAGCTCGTGCAGGCAAGGACTTTGAACCATTGAGCATTTTGTGGCTTGATGCCATTTAAGTCTTGTTACGGCTTCATGCCCTTTGATACTTGATACGGCTTCGTGCCATTGGGATTTGTCGTGGCTTCGTGCCATTTAGGATTGAATACATGGCATGAGTTCACCAATTTGAGGTGGTGAGTCCATCGAGTTTTGTACTTTGAGATGGCTTGTGTCCACGGTATTTGGAGTAATTTGTATCCACAAGTTTGATATCGACATCATCTTCAAATATTTTTTTTTTTTGCTTGGACTTGATGGAGCCGTCATCACGCTACTGGGCTCCTACCCATTTATTTACTTGGCCCAAAGCTATTTTTTATAAGGCCCAAAATGAGATCGCACATCTTCCCGCGTGTGACTCCTTAATGGTTTAAGAAGAATAGGATCCAATTCAATGGCACAATTTAGATTTGCCATAAAGGAATTTTGTCCCTTGTGACCACATGAAACCCCATAGCTCCATTGATCTCTACGTGATCTTTCCCATTTGATTTGGAGAGTATGTTCTGCAGCAAGTCCTTCTGAGTTCAACTTAAACAAGTCTCTTCACAGGATTAGGATCCCATAATTCCTCTTGCCCCTTTTCTTTGTCCACCAGTCTTTTAGTTTATTAAAATAAATATGACATTTGCCATATTTATTAAAATTACTTTCTTGATCTCTGCATTCTTTCGACAGCAACATAGCTTTTGTACAGAGACTGAGACTTTTGCGGATAACATACAGACTTGGTTGGAGATTTGCGCTTTTGCAGAGGATATGAAGGAATTTTTGTTGCTTATTGTTTCTCTGGTGCTCTGAGAAGACCTTGTGTGTTTCTTTTATGCACCGTTTTTCTCCGTTAATGACCTGAGAGCAATCTTCATTCCCGCTGGTGCTTGAAGTTGGCGTCATTCTGGCACCCTTTGTAACGCAGGAAGACTTCGGCTGATTTCGTTGCCGCTGGTCCATGCTTCTTGTTGCTTTTCCACGTTCGTGCTTGTTGCTGCAGTGTTCGACATCTTCAACTTTGAGAAGACAGAGCATGGCGTCGGGACTCTCACGGAGCTTTCAGGTTTGATTGGAACTTCACGGGTAGGTTTAGACCACCCTGAAGAAATTCATGGGACTAACTGCAGCGGCACGGAGCACTTAGATTTGATTGGAACTTCAAAGTGCTTCTTTCCTGCAAAGTGAAGCAACAACACCCTAGAAAAAGAGAAATAACCCCAAAAGAATAAATGCATACCTTCTAAGTCCCCTGCTTTTCTTCTTTCGCTTTGATTTGCCTTTGTCCTTGCCGTGTATCTCCTTCCTCTTTTCTTGCTTTTTCTTCCTCTGATGTTGTGTACTTTTCCCCTTAATGTCTCCTGTTTTTTGTGTTCCTTTCTCCCCTTTTATAGACTTAGGGTGATAGGAAGAGTGGGGTGAGAAAGTGGGTGTGGGTGGTGGAATTGGAACCACCTCCACTATCTGTTGCAGTCTATTAGAGATAGGAAGAGAGAACTCCCATTTCAGTTTTCCTTCCAGCGTGGACCAACTGCTCCTTTTTTATGCACTTATATATTTATATATATATATATATATATATATATATATTTTTTTTTTTTTTTTTTTTTTACCAGAAAAGGGCTCTAATCTATATTTGGACTTTAACTACTTGATGTTTGGGCTTTAAGCATCAATGGGTTTTTCTTGGAACGAAGCCCAATTTAATTTTCTGGTGATTTTTTTTTAATCTCAACAGGGTAAATGTTGAAATTATTTACCTGATTAATTTATACATGTGTAGTTTTTTCTTAATTATTTGGTTTTTTTTTTCCAGAATATTTTTTTGTGTGGTATGAACTTGCAGGTTGGATTTTTCCTAAGTTCTTAGGTTTTTCTTGATGATTTAAGGTAAAACAATTTGGTTGGTTGTTCATACACATGAATGAACAAAAGAAAGAAAAGCTGATATAGGTTGGGCTTTATAGTTGCACTTTGTAAATTAAATCAAACATGTTCCCCCCTAAAAATTATCGTATATTATTGAGGTCAATTTGATGTATGTAGTTGTGAGTGTGAAAGACATTTGTTGTTTGTCTAGAGATTGGAAACTGGAAAGTTAATTGTTACTATTTGGGAATTTAAGTGTTTTTAAAATGTTTCAAGGTTAAGGAAAGTTGATTTGTTGTTTTTGATATGTTTCAAGGTGAGAGAAAGATGATTGAGGGATCATGGCAACAATAAGAATAGGATATCTTGTTTTGGAGCCAAGCACTGGTAATTTCTTGTCATCTTTACTTGCTACTACTCTATAATTAGTCTGGTAGTGTTTTCATGAAATCCATTTTTATTTATTGTGTTTTGGTTGATCTTATTTCATTTTTATGACATATGTAGTCTCTATAAAGCTAACTCCAAATCTTAGTATCGTTGATTTTGGTACTCTCTTATTCTCTAAAGCATTGTTAGTTGATTAGTATAGAACAAAAACAGAATTATGAAGATCCTACAGGTCAATCAGTTTCTATTTAACACAAGGCTGAGTTAAGAGCATTATCTACTAATGATGGAAGTTGGCTATATCTAGCTAGTTTTTGGAATGACTATCTAATCCATTATGGTTTATAGCCCTTTTCTCTTGTAGTGCTAGTCATCATGTGGGAATTGAGGATTTTGTTCTTATTGTTTTTTATGAATGGTTTGTTTCGGATTGGGTTTTAATTAAATTTTGACATATCTTTGTTATTTACCTTACTTTCCTTGGCAGAAAATTGAACTATACCGAACTAGAATTTGTGCACTTTTGAGTATAGATTAATTGAGTGAGTTTGTTATTTGTTAGACATGGGATAGTGCTCAATTTTTTAATTTTTTTTCTCTTGTATCTCCACAGGTTTCTGAGAAATTTTTGTCGAATAAGTTATTATCGCCCTCCAACCAACAGTAGCAGCAGCGTGAGAGTCTTTCATGACCCCATTCGGTTTCATGTAGTCTTATTGTATGATAGTGGGAGACTTAGGTTGTTTTAGGGTTTTTTTCATCAGTTTAGTGTTTCTAAACCACATATGTTCTCTTGTACATGTTCAATTTATTAAACATGTTAGTAATGTTATTACATTTATTGATTTATAAATTGTCATTACGATGTAATTCATATTATTCATCTTCCTGGTTCATTAAATAAAGAATTAATTATAGATTAAAAAATTAAATGAGAAAAAGCAATATGGAAGGAAAAATTGAAATTCAATACATATGTGACAAAAGCATTAGTCATTACATATTCTAATAATAAGTGATGCCCAAAGTGTCACATATTTGTTCAACTATGGAGTTCGAGCTGCGAATATGTGAGGGAAAGTAGTGTCACATATAGATATAATAGGTGACGAATGTTAAAATTCGTCACATTGGCTATAGGTGATTGTGTATATGTGACGCCTTTTGTGACGCAGGAAATTCGTCACATATAGGTATATGTGACGAATTCTAGTGTATATGTGACGAAACCAGTTCGTCACAGAATCCATGTTTTCTTGTAGTGAGAAAGATTCAATTTAGGAAAAATTAGTGTCCGGTCCCTAGTTACTAATGTTCATTGATTGAAACCTTATTAGTTTTCAGATTTTGATCCAAGTCCCTATGATTAATATAATAATGAATTTATATGTCAGTTACATAATTTTTTAAAATAAAAATTAATAATTGATTCAGGATTTTAATACTCACACCTTTATTAAACTCGTAACTAATTTTCAATTCAAAACATTCCCAAAATAAATAAATAAATAGAATAAGTTTGTACCCATTGGCTTTTTAAAAAATGTTTTCAATTTTTTAATCTTATATGTACCCATTCATGTAATTTTTTCAAATTTCTAATCTTAAAATGTACCCATTTTTAAATATACCAATTTGTTATACGTAAAATGTACCATTTTTTTATATAAAATCTATTCAATTTTTTTCTAATCCATTTTTAAACTTATATGGGTACATTCTTTTTCTTTGATTTGAGAATGTATCTATGTCAAGTTTAACTGAAGAAATTTACAAATGTTATTAAGCCTAATATCCTTTTTTTTTTGTGGTTTTGAAGAATGTACCCATGTTTTGGTACAATAATTTTTTTGTTAATTTTGATGAATGTACCCATGTTTATATATACACACAATAGTATAATTTATTTTTTAATATTTTTAATCCTACAAATTTTGGGTTTTTATTTAAAATCTCATTAATATAAACAACTATAAATTTCAATTTTTAATTTAAAAAATATAGTAACATACGTAGAAATAAATTATCACATTAATTTCAGGGACTTCGAAATTGAAAACCAACAAGGTTTCAGTCAAAGAATATTGATAGCTAGTGTCACATCCCGGCCCGGGGCGAATCACTTCCCGGGCCTGCTCTACCACCGTAGCACGATATTGTCCGCTCTGGGCTTACCATTCCCTCACGGTTTTGTTTCTGGGAACTCACGAGCAACTT
Organism: Heteromeles arbutifolia; assembly: GCA_024362995.1. Lineage (NCBI taxonomy): Eukaryota > Viridiplantae > Streptophyta > Magnoliopsida > Rosales > Rosaceae > Heteromeles > Heteromeles arbutifolia. Next base: position 8,929,457 of record JANCRC010000017.1, on the reverse strand, counting down.
CCCAGTGGGTCACCCATCATGGGAGTGCTCTGGCCCCCTTCTCGCTTAACTTCGAAGTTCCTACGGAACCCGAAGCCAGTGAGCTCCCAAAAGGCCTCGTGCTAGGTAGGGATAGGAATATACATTTAAGGATCACTCCCCTGGGCGATGTGTGATGTTACAATCCACCCCCCCTTAGGGGCCCGACGTCCTCGTCGGCACACTTCCGGCCAGGGATTGGCTCTGATACCATTTGTCACATCCCGGCCCGGGGGCGGATCACTTCCCAGGCCCGCTCCACCACCGTAGCACGATATTGTCCGCTTTGGGCTTACCATTCCCTCACGGTTTTGTTTATGGGAACTCACGAGCAACTTCTCAGTGGGTCACCCATCTTGGGAGTGCTCTGGCCCCCTTCTCGCTTAACTTCGGAGTTCCTACGGAACCCGAAGCCAGTGAGCTCCCAAAATGCCTCGTGCTAGGTAGGGATGAGAATATACATTTAAGGATCACTCCCCTGGACGATGTGGGATGTTACAGCTAGGGACCGTATCCAAAGTTTCCCTTAAATTTAATTACTTTGGTTTACCCTTTACGAATTGAGAAAACCAAACCAAAGCTACTCTTCTGTACGGTTTTCGGTTCACCCTTAAGTCTCCACACTTTATTTTGAACAGTAGCTCTAAAATGAGCTCGAGTATCATAGCATAATTAGTTTGTAACCAAGTAGCTCATGGCAGAGGAAGTCCCAACCCAAATTAATTCATCATTTTTCTCAACTAAAGGCATCATAATTAATATCACAAATTTTACTAACAATAGCTGGCTCAACAACCAGGAGCTTTTAATCTATTGGCTTTCAAAATAAAAAACCTGGAGATTTAGATTTTTCACTCCATTTTTTATTAGCTAAAAATTAGTAATCTCGACCACATCACAAGTCTTTAATGTTAACAGTCATTGTTGAATTCAATCCAGCGGTTGATCATGCTAGTTTTGCTTCCTTTTTTCTTCGTATCTCTTTCCGTTCCATTTTTGTTTAGTTTCTTGTGGGAGGAAGAGGAATTTAAGTAATTAAAAAGGAATATAGCGAAAGAGGAGAACTTTACTTAAACTTAATATATTATTAATTAATTCTACATGGATATATAGGGATGATACAGAAGTAGTATAGAATAATTTAAACGATTCCCTCATGAGGAACCCCTTGTGGCCGGATCGCACAACCACGTTTTATTTTCACTCTATTCTAATTATCGGCCGCCGAAAATGATCATCTCCCTTCAAGCTTACTTCACGCTGCAATCATACCCAAAAAAAAAAAAAAAAAAACAGAGAAGTCAATAAATTATATCGTTGTTCTTGAGGAAGATGCATTAGCCAAAACAAAAACAATTATTAAAGAGGTATGCATTTATTTAGGTTATGGAATTCAACCGTCAAACGGGAATTAGGGTTGTTTGAGATACTGTCAAACAGTTAATTTTGATCCAACGGTAATTTGGGTTTTGTGATACTTACGTGGCGCAGTTGGTGGAGGTGCTGATCTTGTAGGGGACGTTGACTCCACACTTTCCAGGAAGCGATTCGGCATTGCCAGGGTTAACACCACTGACGCTGCCGGCAAGACTCTTCAGGCAGTTGCAAGCAGCCTGGCGGTCAGGGGTGGTCTTGGCCAAGCCGTTAACGGTTCTGATTCCATTGCAGCAAGCTGGAGGGACAGCTCCTCCCACCCTCACGTAGTTAATGCATGGTGCAAGGTTGGCGCTCACCTGGTTACATGTTATGGCATGAGCAACGCTCACCGCCATGCACAAGGCCACCACCAAAGCAAGCTTGATCACTGCAGAGCTAGCCATAACGAATTAATTAGGATGTGGATTACCAAAGTGTGTATGAGTAATGGATGTGAAAGAACTTGATTTGAAGACTCGTGTAGCTAGTGAGTTGTAAAGGCACTATGGTGGTGTTTATATAGAGAAAAATTAAGAGAGAATACGTGTGAACGAAGGGTATAGTGGTCAACAAATTTTGTGGCAACGTTTACGTGTTTAATTACTCGTTACCTCGATCATGGCGATGAATTATAAACTTGAAGTACTCCTTATATTTTAAAGGTATTGAAAAATTAGTCGAAACACAACTCAAATTATGATTTGTCTGTAATGAATAATGAATTCTTTTTTATACAACGATACTTTATCTTAAATGGTAATAGATATTTGGGACAAGTCTTACAATTGATCGATCGTAATAATTTAGTTTTGAATTCATCATATAAAAGAGTCAAACCTACCGTCAATACATTCCATTTACAAATGAAAGAAAGTATTACTATACTCCATTGTTGTGAAAAGTTATATATAAACAACCATGTATTGAACCAAAAAAAAAAAAGCAACCATGTATTTTCCTTGATATATATTCTTGCTAGTAAATATATAGTGAGAATGATAATGTTAGGAAGATCAAATTTTTAAACCAAATAATGTATTATAGATAAAAAAATAAGCACATTAATCGATATTTAATCAATAATTTAATCACCAATAACTACATCATTTAATTTACACAATTTAATTTAAAAATTAAATCTCTTTAACACTGCCCGAGTGAGAAACACATTACCCAGTGTGCACCGAACAACAGAAGAAAATGCGCATGTACGTGTGGTAGGAGTTGGGAGGAAGTTGGTTGGTCGTTGTGATGAAATTAATGCTTTTGGTACGTACCCTGCTCTATTTTTTTTAATTACAATTAAGTCCATTAATTACTCTTAAGCACAAAATCGAACTTTCTCGCCCGATCACATAAATGATCCGTCACTTACCACCTACGTGAAAGAGAAGGTACTTGATTATATAATGTTATATATGGAAATCATAGACCATATAATGTTTTAATTGATGGTTAATTTTTTTTAATATTAGTTTTTTTTGTCTAATTTAAAGAAGAAATTCAACCATTAAACGCCATATCATGTGATCTACAAAATATAATTCAAGCAGATGATTTATTTAACATCATCCTTGATAAAAACCCTAAGATAAGTTTCATTGCACCAACTAATCAATAACAAACACGACGAAAAACAACCATTTTATTTCTGCCAATTCGATGCTATTTCATAACCAGTTATTGTGTACTTCACAAAAATGTCACCCTTGATTGAAACAATGAAAAAAATGGTGGTAGATCTTCACTATATATATGTCTTTAATGGTAAAACCAGGTAATTACAAAATATTAACCTTGGATAATGTCTTCCCAGTTGGCTGAAGAAAAAACAAACTTTGTGGTTTTCCCAAAAAAAAAATACAAACTTTGTGGCACCCCAAACATGTCTCCGTCCAAATTCTCGGTTGCTGCCACCTAGGTGGGTAGACAATTAAGGTCGGGGTCCCTAGAAATTAATGGCTAATGGTGCATGGTGCGTAATTGATTCCTGTTCAGTGTCCCCTCTTGTTCACGAGAGATTTTTCAATGTGATCGGCACACGGGATGGTACAGCACGTATCATTATATTAATAGTATGATATGTGTGTTAAAAAGTTAGTAACTAAAAAATAAAATTTTTCATTACTTACATAAAAACACATGATATACCACCTGTATTCCCGTCATAATAAAAAAAAAAATTTTGTTGACACGAGTACCTCATAATCCCTCTCAATATTATTTGTTCTTTGACCAAAATCAAGTAAAAAAAAAAAAGAACTCGTGGGCCAGATCTCTCGAGATATTAATTCTCTAGCTAACTCACCCTAACTCGCTCTGTCTATCTAATTAGTTCTTCCTTTTCCTCGTTGCTTAATTGTTAAGCTTCAATATTGTGTCAACCAAGTGGTTATCAATAAGATTAAAGGCCATCTTTTGTTTTATCAAATTGTAAATCCGAGCAAGCTTTCAATTTTAAAGCTATTTGCCAATGAAATCCACTCTTGAACCACACTTTGAAGAAGAGATTTCTTAGTAGCCTCCGTGTATAGAGCTGTTAAATTCTTGGTCGATGATCTAATAACCAAGATCTAACAACTACATTTCATTTCATAACCTCTAAAGTGTTTAAGATAGAATTGAATCGATAACGCATTAGATTCAATGCTGAAATAAGAAATGAATGTTTATCTTAAATATAGTCCAAATTGAAAGTAGATGATGAATTTTACCGTTTCCACCTTAACAGGATTGGAAGGTGAATAGTTTATTAGTCAATAACTCATCTTTTACCTTTAGTTGTGCTGCTGTAGTTACCGATCATGAGATTTATTCTGAATTTATTTAAGTTATATATATATATATATATTTTTTTTTTTTTGTTTTTTTTTTTTTGCACAAACGACATTATCTTCAATAAGAGGATGGAGGAGTGGTTCCACCATAAAAGTAATTGACAATATGAGGAGTAGTTCAACCTCTTATAAGCTCATGCAATGTCCCTCCTCCCATCAATGTGAGACTCATTCTCAACAGAGTAGGTCTCACAATGAGCTAACCATAATAATGTGGTTCAAATTTTTTTTTTGGTGAAAGTCAAATCTAACACATCTCACTTACAAGTGAAGAGAAATACCATTAGACTATAATACTAAATGACATCTAAGTTGTATTGACCGAATTATTTGCAAGTGGGAGTTTTTTTTTTTTTTTCCTTTTGCGTCGGGGAATAATTTCCACATACATCTATAGTATGGGAACTGCGCCTTCAAACGAGATTAACCATTATTCTTGAAGGAGGAAATTAATTAAAAGAAAAGCAATGAGATTAACTCGAATATTTAAGGAGAATAAATAGATTCCTTGATGAAGATAGTAAGAGTCAGTATCACATACAACGACATTTAACTGATATCGGTGACATGCATTAAAGGAAAAAGAGCTTAAAACGACTCAATACTCATCTCTTATTCTTAAAGTAGACTAGCTAATTATACTATTAGCTTGATAGATGCCCCTCCAGATAGACCTAATATTTCACTTCACACTGCAACATAATAACGAAAAATATTACTTCAGTTATCAAAACAAGAAAAAAAGAAAGATTTATAAAGTTGAAAGGCCTTAGTGTATTACAAAACAAAATATGCCAGGGTTACCAATTTGTGAGCATGTTGGTGAGTTTTTTGTGCTATTAAATATGTCAAATATGTGCTAAAAATATCGCGATTCTTTAAAGTGCGCTCAGTTTAGATAAGCTAAAAGCTAATACATCATTTGATAAACAAATTTTACCTGGCGCAGTTAGTGGAGGTGCTGATCTTGTAGGGAATGTTGGCGCCACATAAGGATGGGAGTTTAGCCGCGTTGGCTGGTTTAATAGTTTTAATTTGGCCAGCAACTGTTTTCAAGCAGTTGCAAGCATTCTGTCGATCAGCTTTGGTCGTGGCTGAGCGGATCAGGCCTTTGATCCCACCGCAGCAGCGCGGAGTGGGGAAGCCACCATTCTGAAGGTAGGCCAGGCAAGGCACAAGACCGCTCTTAATCTGGCCACACGTGAGTGCTGCTTCGGTGATCAAGGGTGCAGCCACCACTATGCACATCAAGAAAACACAAACCACCTGATTAGAGCTAGCCATAACTTTTGCTTAGGAGAATCAAATTAAAGGATGCCTTAGTATTTAGTGGTGCTTTAACTGGATGCTGAATGAGTAATTTGGGGCAGGATGTGGTGTTTATATAGGGGGGAATTGTAGTGGGACGTTGGGATTTTCTGTGTAGAAAATTAATACTGGTAGTGGTTTGGATGGCCTGAACGCGTGCAGAAAGATGGTCGAGACTCGATGTGCATGCTGCATGAATGCAGTATAAACGACAAGCAGAGCCCGTCGAAAGATGTGTAGGTTTAATGGTTATCAATAATTTGTTATGAACACCCGATCTTCGTGCAACGCAGAAAAGAGAGAAAAACACACAAGTCAACAAAGTTTGTCTTGTTTTTTTCTTGTTTCACCTAATCAATAAGGTTTTAGCTTTTCTTTTTAGTAAGTTTCATGTGCTAATTAAATATAATCCAACATTAGTAATTTTTTTTGGTACATTAGAATGAGCTGGGATTGTACATTGAAATAGTCAATACGCCTTCCTTGATATATAGATAAAAATTCGAAGCATAGATATTTTTTAGTGTGGCAGCCACCTAAATTAGTGTCAAATTGTGATTAATAAGATAATATTTGTGTTTATCTATGGGGAGCACACACATCTGGATATTTACCACAATAATTTGATAATCGAAACAGTTTAATTTTTTATTTGAACGCAAGTATTATTGTTATTAATATATGTCATATACAATAAGGGTGGACAATATTATTGATATGTCATAACCTGACATATTGTATTAATTCAAGTATATACATGCAGTAAAACCTCCATTCACTGATACTCTATATAGAAATAACCTACATATAGTCATAAAAAAATTTCTGATCCCAATTTGGGTTAGGTACATATAATATAAAAATAAACTTCATATTGTAAAAAGTATAATTTTTCTATATCTTGTCTTGAGAAACTTGCCATCACATAATAATAATTGTCAGTAAGTTAAAAAATAAGCAATATTGTTACAAATAAAAATTGGCTACTTAGTAAATTTGGTAGAAACTTCTCCTCAATCTTGAGAAGCGTTTTTTTTTTTTTTTAAATGAACAGCTGGTGGTAAGCCTTATCCATCCCTTAGAAAGATCGGGAAGACTCATAGAAAAATTTCAACCTCCTCCTGACCACAAGTCTGGCTTCCACACCATCAGCAGGTTTCGAACCTAAGACCTCCAATTTTTAATTTTAAAAAAGTCTCGTAATCCGTCATTTACCACTGAATCACTAGCTCGTGGTTAGAAGCTAAATATTGTTATACTCATTTTAGCTTTTAACACATTTCTTTTTATTTTTTACCATTAAATTGAATAACTCAAATAAATATAATAAATATAATTAAATAAATATGTATAAAGCTAAAAATATGTATTCCTCACCATTACCAATATTTCAATCTTGAATAATGTGGTACGGGTTAGTGTGCCATGCCCGTTGATATGTGAGCCGATCGACCACATTGACATTGTGCCATAACTTGCCATGCCTGCACCGAAAGGCAAGAATGGGTTGTGGTCCACGCTCCATCTACCTTCATGTTCATTATTCATATTTGGAGAAATTAGGGTTTTGCGTCGAGTAAGATTACTTATAAAAATAAGTACGTTAATTAATATTTAAGTAATTATTTAATCATCAATTTTTTCATTATTTAATTTACAAGATTTTATTTATAAATTAACGTCCCTTACATTCCCTTTTGTATTCACATAGGCTTAGAGCCCGTAGTCATATTGGTTAAGTTTTCTTGTTTTGCATGGTGGTATCGATCGTGGGCATTAAGTCTTCCGTTCTCTCGCCTTCTCTCCAAAATTAACCAAAATAAAATTTTAGGCTTGTATTTCATATGGCGCTGGTGAATTGCACGATGGTGGTCAGGTTGAGGTTAAAATGCAGTCTTCTCGGCCCCTGAAAGAGTGAACTGCCTTAGCGAAGCCACCAACTAGTTTCTTTTTATTGATTAAAAAAATAATGCAGTTTTTGTACACAATGTATCAATATTCCTACTTTCCTGATCGTTACACGTTAACTAGAAACATGACGTACTACTAACTTTTACATCAAAAATTTCTGCCTACAGGTTCAAAGTTGTTTTAATTTTCGATCACAAATTTAGATCTTGGGTTTAGTGCAGAAGTTTTCCATGGAGTTTTTGCAGCTTTGCATACTGGAATTTGGGGAAGAATAGCTATTATATATATTGGATAATGCTAGAAAGACCAAAATTTTAAACTAAATTTGCAAATAAAATGATATGTCATCAATAGAAAATAAGTATGTTAATCAATACTTAAGTAATAATCTAATTATCAACAACTACATTATATGATTTACAAAATTTTGTTCAAAAAATTTGGTCGTCGGGCAAAGGGGACAAGGCTATAATGAGAGAGAGAAAACATTAAATTTAACTGTAAATTTTTTTTTCAACCACATTATTACTATCTCATTGTGAGGCTCTTAGTGTAGATGATATCGTTTGTTATAAAAAAAAATTGCATATTTTTTTATATTTATAATTGTTTTAAATGTGGGATTGATGATATAAAAAGAATTAAAAAAATACGATTTAATTAGGGTTATATTAGTGGGCATATATCAAAATTTAAAGTTGATAGAGCACTTAGTACAACCGTAGAGTGACATTTCTCTGAACTCGTAATTTGGTGATTCTTCGGGCAAAGGGGGCAAGGCTATAATGAGATACAGAACATTAAATTTAACTGTAAAATTTTTTTGAACCATATTATTGCTAGCCCATTGTGAGGCTTAGCCCCCTCCTTCACTCCCTTAGTGTAGATGATATCATTTGTTAAAAAAAATTGCACATTTTTTATATATTTATAATTGTTTTAAAAGTGGGATTGAAGATATAAAAAGAATTTAAAAAATACGATTTAATTAGGGTTATATTAGTGGGCATATGTCAAAATTTAAAGTTGATGGAGCACTTAGTACAACCGTATAGTGACATTTCTCTAAACTCGTAATTTGGTGATTCATTGAACAAAGGGAATAGGGCTATACTGGGAGAGAGAAAACATTAAATTTAACTGTAATTTTTTTTAATCACATTATTGCTAGCCCATTGTGAAACTTAACACACTTCTTCACTCCTTTAGTATAGATGATATCATTTGTTAAAAAAAATTGCATATTTTTTTATATTTATAATTGTTTTAAATGTGGGGTTGAAGATATAAAAAGAATTAAAAAAAAAACGATTTAATTAGGGTTGTGTTAGTGGGCATATGTCAAAATTTAAAGTTGATGGAGCACTTAGTACAACTGTATTGTGACATTTCTATGAACTCGTAATTTGGTGATTCGTCGGGCAAAGGGGTCAAGGCTATAATGAGAGAGTGAAAACATTAAATCTAACTGTAATGTTTTTTTGAACCACATTATTACTAGTCAATTGTGAGGCGATCATTGAAGATATATAAAAAATTAAAAAAAATACGATTTAATTAGAGTTATACAAGTGGGCATACGTCAAAATTTAAAGTTGATGAAGTACTTAATACAATCATATAGTGACATTTCTCTGAACTCGTAAGCAGTAGTAGAGCTACACTGGGGGCAATGTATACTCACAACCCCAATAAGCCAGTGCTCCTCCTTGTATTTTGTTGTCTTGACCTCATAATTAGTTCAAAGAAGACCAATTTGGATGGTGTAGGTGGAACGGTGCTAGATATTTTTCATACCATCCAATTGGAATTTGGCTTCATCAATTGGACTGGAGATACGAATTTTACTTCCAAATTCATGTGGGCTGGTCTTTGTTTGATCAGTTTGTGCACTACATATGTTCATCTTTCGCTTGTCAATTAGAATATTACAAAACTCACTTAATTACGTCTCACATTAATTGTTTCAACAACTATTTTCTTATTAAGTCTTGAATTTAATCACAATTTACATTATCATCATACCCTAGTAATCGTATCAATGATGGAGTTTTAGTTTTCTTTGCAATGGATTGAATTGATCTTAATAATTGAGCAATTGTAACGTAAGATATACAATGTGAGCCTTGTGACATTCTTCTAAGACTCATGGCAACCAACCACATATATTTTGTATTTTTTTTAATACAACTATATATTTATACTAAAGGATAAGGGAATGAATTGGTTGTGAATTCGTCATTCACGAGATCTGAACCTAAGAAATTTTACTTACAAGTGAAGATGAATAATATTATACAGTATTATTAAGTGACATATATTTATACTTATAAGTAGGTTTATTCATTAATTTTTTTTTTCTTGTGAAAAGCTTATTTGTCATGATGCCATTATTACAAAATTCTAGCTCCACCACTGCTTGTAAATGAGAGATTTTATGTTCGGTTATCGTTAGAGACGCGAATTAGAAGCACATTATTATGGTTAGTCCATTACGATATTACGAGGAGTAGTCTACTCCTTCACCACTTTATTGTTTGTAATATTGTTTATTAAAAAAAAAATTACGATGACCGTAAAGGAGTGTCGGTATCACTTGCAAATATGGACACGTGTCGGCATAATATGGATGCCTTCGTCTTTTCAAGTGTAAGAATCGAAGGACGGAAGTGACACCTGTCGTCAATTCAATGGAATGATACTTTTACTCGACCGCCTATAAATTAAAAGGAAAACTAATGAAAATGGTTTGAAAACTTTGAGTTTTAACGATAAGGACAAAATAAAGTGTAAAATAAATAGTACTAGAATTGACTTTTTAGTATAAAAATGTGGTTTTTCGTTAAAATAAACAGTACCATGAGTTTTTCGTTAAAATTCCCTAAATTAAATTCTAATGATTCACCGGCAACCAGAGGGTGGACCCCACTGGGGGGTCTCATCCACCGTTGATTTTGTTTTGAAATAATTGCGAATTAAGGCCCAATTTGGCCCGAAGCGTCTCAATATGAGAATTGAAGCCCAAGACGGCCCAATGTCATAGAGTGGAACAATATTGAGTATTGTGGGTTCATTTCAGTGCAAAAGCTTCATGACCAATATATTATTTACCAATCCAATTATAGATGGCCCATATCTCTTATTTAGGGTTTAGGTAAATGTATAGAATTTTATGGCTCCAAGTTCCAACTTCCAACTTCCCTCTTTCTGTTTTTCGCGAGCTGCATGAGATTGGGCTTTAGAGATATGATTGGATTGGCAGAGACTTGTAACTCATGTATAAGGAAAGGTTAGATAATTCACTCTATTGTGAATTCATAACTCATCATATTCAATTATGTCTATCTCCCATTTTGACATAACAAACAACGGACTTGATTCAAATCCATTTTAATTGTTCACAACCCATTCCATCTAGCCTACTAAACGAAGCCTTACAATATTTAAATGGGGAAGGGGTGGTTATACACTGCCTTGCTTGTTTTTGCTTTTGTCTTCATCTTCTGGGTTTTTTCTTCCATATGGATTCGATTTGGAATTCAAACAGGATTAGAGGGATTTGTGAGATCCCACATCACCTAGGGGAGTGGATTATGTGAGCCTTATATATATATTCCCATCTCTACCTAGCGTGAGGCCTTTTGGGAGCTCACTGGCTTCGGGTTCCATCGGAACTTCGAAGTTAAGCGAGTAGCACGCGAGAGCACTTCCATGATGGGTGACCCACTGGGAAGTTTTCGTGTGAGTTTCCAGAAACAAAACCGTGAGGGTATGGTAGGGGCCCAAAGCGGACAATATCGTGCTACGGTGGAGGTGTGCCCGGGTTGTGGTTGAGGCCTGGGTTGGGATGTGACAATTTGGTATCAGAGCCAAACCCTGGGCGAGTGTGTGCCGACGAAGACGTCGGGCCCCTAAGGGGGGTGGATTGTGAGATCCCACATCGCCCAAGGGAATGGGTCATGTGAGCTTTATATATATATTCCTATCTCTACCTAGCGCGAGGCATTTTGGGAGCTCACTGACTTCGGGTTCCATCGGAACTTCGAAGTTAAGCGAGTAGCAAGCGAGATCACTCCCATGATGGGTGACCCACTGGGAAGTTCTCGTATGAGTTCCCAGAAACAAAATTGTGAGGGTGTGGTAGGGGCCCAAAGCGGACAATATCGTACTACGAGGACGTCGGGCTCCTAAAGGGAGGTGGATTGTAAGATCTCACATCGCCCAGGGGAGTGGATCATGTGAGCCTTATATGTATATTCTCATCTCTACCTAGCGCGAGGCCTTTTAGGAGCTCACTGGCTTCGGGTTCCATCGGAACTTCGAAGTTAAGCGAGTAGCGAGCGAGATCACTCCCTTGATGGGTGATCCACTGGGAAGTTTTCGTATGAGTTCCTAGAAACAAAACTGTGAGGGTGTGGTAGGGGCCCGAAGCGGACAATATCGTGCTACGGTGGAGGCGTGCCCGGATTGTGGTCAGGGCCCGGGCCGGGATGTGATAGATTTGTTTGTCGTGCGTTATGGAGCTCTCCAGCTTCTAGAGTTGGTCGGAGAAAAATAGGGAGAAAAACAAAGAGAGATGAAGAGGACTCTAGAAACCAAAAATAAAAAGATAAAACTAATAATTAAGTATTAAAAAAGATATCGATTAAATAATATAATATTATAATCTGATAATTTATAAAATAAAAAATTATTAAAAAAAATATGAATTAAATAATATAATTTTAGAGTTTATTAATTATCCTGCTTCTTAGTCCGACACTGCACCAAACATTCCACTAAATCAGTCCAGCTTAGTTCCTAAAACTAGTCTAATCCGATGAAACAAAGGCACCCTTAGTGTACCACACATATAAGGAATTAGACTAGTGTATTGGCTTTCAAACTGGGCCTTGATTTTGTGATTGACATATTTCTAGCATTTGGGTGGTGGCTAATCAAGGTACGCTTAGTTGGGCATTGGGTTGGTTCTAGCACCTATATACCTAGATGGGGCTAGGCAGAAACCTAGGCAGATTAGGTAGATTTAAGTAAATTTATTATATATCATATAAATGAGTGTCTATTTGCACTTAGTAAAAAAATTAGTTGTATTGAGAATTTGGGTTTATTATTTTAATTACGTTGTTAATATATAACATACAAAAACATCAAAATTTTTTACTACGAGTTCGTAGTATTTTACGAAATATTTTTTAGAAAAGTGAATTTTAGAAAAAATAACAATGTCAAACATATGGTATAAAAAGTATTGGTTGAGAACTACATGAAGAGTTGGTCACGTGGAAAATGGAGAGAGAAAGTCTTCTTCTTCGTTGGAACCAAGGTCCAAGAATAGCAAAACCATGATTGTCTTCTCTGTGTTCCTCCTCGTCTAAAATTTAATCATTCTTCTTGTTTTAAATCTTCTATTGCACAATATCTGCACAGCTCTGGTGGTCTTCTCTCTTCCATCACCTGCCCATACCGTTGGGTGATCATGGAGGTCCTCACAAGCGCTCCTTCGAACTTCTGAAGTGGTCTCGGAACCACCAGAGTTTATGAATGAATCTGCCCCTGAAGATATATAAATCCTAAAATGCAAAAACAAATAAACTATACTTACATATAGAAATAGAAAGGAAATTAAAAAGATTGAACCTTCACATATTCTCCGGTAACTTGCAATATACATGCAGAGAAAGAATTAAACACTTGGGTAATGTTTTTCCACCGTTGGATTTCCTTGGCCTAGTACGTACAATATTTTACAGTTATTTCTAGTTGTTTTCTGTAGCATGCATGTGTGACCTTAATTTGGAGGGTGAGGGATGCCCTATGTATTATCATAAAGACTTAAAGCGCCCTTCCAAGGTGCATGTATATGGAGTGAGTGGGTGCATATGAAGAACTTTTATGAGATATATAATTGCTGACCTAGCGTGGCCTACCCCAACATAACGAAGGATTCAAATTTGAATGCTAATGAAAACATTGGTTTACCTGCTAGATGTAGGACCTTCCTCATTTTCATCATCTTTACGTTACTTCGAGTGAAACAATGAACATGCATGCATGTTAATTAGGACATATATCTAAGGGTTAATTTCAGTTTATTACTCTTAAATTTCTTGGTTTTTAATATTTGGTACATTAAGTTTTTTTCATTTCAGAGTGGTACTTGAAGTCAAAATATTGGGACAGTTTCATACATCCGTTAAGGTTGTTGTTAAGTTAGCGGTTAACATGTGGCGTGACGCCTCCGTGGACAATAACTGGATGTCACGTATCAATCTAAGCCACGTGTATATTAAAAAATTAAAAAACAAATTCAAATTGAAAGTTAATAGCATAAAATTTTTAGGGTTTTAGTTTTTCTTAATTTTAATTTTTTAATTTTTTTACTTTTAACTGTTAGGTTTTTTTAATTTTAAATTCTTTTGTAATTTGTAATTTTTAATATCCACATGAGCTTCATATTGGCATGTGACTCCCAATCATTGTCCACCTGGATGCCACATCACTAGCTAACGGCCGACTTAACAGCAACCTTAATAGATGTATCAAACTGTATCAAAATTTTGACTTCAACTACTACTCTTAGACGGAAAAAACTTGATGGACCAAATGGTAAAAACCAAGAAACATGAGAGTAGTAAATTGAGATTAACCCTATAAACTACTCTAATATGTGAAATAGTAAACTTGAACTTGAATGCGAGCCGTTCACACTATCTTAACCAACTTACGGAACCTATATCTGTTTCATCATAAATAGAATTTTTATTTTTTTGGTTTTGGTTTTGGAAACTATAATTTGGGATGTGCTTCTAAGTTCCAACCTAGTCTCAACTTCTACTGCCACATCATCATCTCCCTAATAAGACTCCTTATTGGGACGGCCAGTAGCTCAACCAATCAATCTATAATATAATCCTTCATGTGACTCAACCCTCCAACAATTAGTACACGTCACTGTAATTTATAGGTCAACCCTATTTTATTGTCCCTACTCCCTCGTGATCCTTCAAACTTTTCTCAGACTACCCCTCCTCTAAACAAAATACAATTATGTTTAAACTAAATTATCATCAAAATTTTGTATTTAGGGGTTGACAATTTACATTACTAGTTATGTGTTTGTCGGTTTAGAGGAAATTAAACTAAATTCCCAAGTCAAATTTAAAATAATTAAGAAAAACGACATAGAGAAGAGCACTCGAGTGAGTAGCGAACTAGGATTTTGGTTCCAAAATATTTTGAGTTGTGGCCATTTCAATATCATGTGATGTTATACGAGTGAACGTAATACTGAATATGTTACCGACCTAAAAAGTAATAATGCATACTTTATATATAATATGGGTTAGATTGAAATCACACTGAAAAATCTTAAGTTTTTAAGTTGGGACTAGAAATTAAGGAGAATCTAACATATAACATTTTACATGTGTATATATAACTAAATTCATAGTAATCAGTCATGAGGTGATTAAAAACCATTTAGTACGGTTGTTGAGTTCGGCTCAAGCTCAACGTGACAATCGCACCCAACTATTCATTTTTCAATGCTCGAACGGTACTCACTACTCTTTTTCCTTACTATATATGCGGAGCCACCCTTTCACTCACGAACACAGACACTCACAAATTGATTAAGATCAAACAATGGCTATGAAAGCAGTGAAGATCCTGCAGTTTCTCTTCTTCATATGCCACTTAAGTCTTCAAGTCACGCATGCCTCCGATAGCGGATGGTATACTGGTCATGCAACATTTTATGGTGGCAGTGATGCTGCAGGCACAATGGGTAAGCTTGAAGAAATTTGTTCTTTATAGTGCTTACGGTTAATCATTTCTAAATGCTAAATGAGAGCCGCTACGCTCACCAATTTTGTTCACCATTAGACATGATAGTTTTTCATGTATTCAAATTTCGGGTCTTTCTCTTATTTGTAGGAGGTGCGTGTGGTTATGGAAACTTGTACAGCCAGGGGTACGGGACAAGCACCGCAGCTCTAAGCACTGCTCTTTTCAACAGTGGTTTGAGTTGCGGAGCGTGTTACCAACTAAGATGCAACCATCAGAGTGACCCCAAATGGTGCCTCCCGGGCGGTGTCATCACTGTCACAGCCACCAACTTCTGTCCTCCTAATAATGCTTTGTCTAACGACAACGGTGGCTGGTGCAACCCTCCTCTTCAACACTTTGAT
The DNA here is from genome assembly GCA_024362995.1 of Heteromeles arbutifolia. Classification (NCBI taxonomy): domain Eukaryota; kingdom Viridiplantae; phylum Streptophyta; class Magnoliopsida; order Rosales; family Rosaceae; genus Heteromeles; species Heteromeles arbutifolia. Next base: position 8,913,775 of record JANCRC010000017.1, on the reverse strand, counting down.
TTGGCTGAGCCTGCTTTCTTGCACATCGCTGAATATCGTGGTGGAATTGTCCCAGTACTCTTTAGAAGGTAACATATCTAAACAAGATGAATTCAACTTATCAAGGATTCGATTGACAGTCTGACAACATAACATACCAGACCTGCTACTGACGAGAGAAAATTGTAATAGCTTAAAAACACATTTGTAGTGATTAATTAGTTGTAATTTTCTTGTTTAGGGTTCCATGTCTGAAGAAAGGAGGCATAAGGTTCACCATCAATGGCCACTCATACTTCAACTTGGTTTTGATCACAAATGTTGGGGGTGCAGGGGACGTCCGTACAGTGTCTATCAAGGGTTCTAGGACAGGGTGGCTACCCATGTCAAGAAACTGGGGCCAGAATTGGCAGAGCAACTCCTACCTCAATGGCCAGAGGCTCTCCTTCAAGGTCACCACTAGCGACGGACGCACCGTCACCAGCTACAATGTCGTGCCGGCTGGTTGGCAGTTTGGACAGACTTTTGAAGGTGGCCAGTTTTAGATCATATCTGGAGAACAATTACATATACAAAAATAGACTTATATATTCATAAATTAATTATCCATAAAACTGCTTTGCAGTTAGCATCTTTGATTTTGTAAAAGTAAAGTATAATATCACATCAATGATGTAGATGCAATTTTTATACATCCAGCTAAGTATGCCACTATGTTTATATTTCTCTCTCATTAATTGTTTTTGGTAAATGCACAGAATTAGAAAATAAATACAAAAAGAACTGGTTACAAACTATCAATAGACAATAAAATTAGAGAAAACCCGACAATAAGCTGTATATTTGGAAAATAAATAGAAATAGAACCAGTTCTAAACGTGTAACAGCAACCACAACTTAGTGCTTCTTTATTGACATCTCAAACGCCCTCAAGCTTCAATATTTTTTCACAAAACCTTTGTAACTAGATTCATTTGTGTATGTTTTCGTTTATTTTTGTTAAGCTTTGCTAAATATATGAAGGAGGACAACTTTTCCACCTTAAGGAACGATTCAATTAATTATTATCCTTGTAAATGAGGGATATAATTGCCCTAAAACATGGTTTCTTTCATGAAATTAACTTTACATATCAAACATTTTACTTACAAATACATCTCTAGAGGCAGCATCTACTCACACTAAAACCACCCAAATACACAATCCTCTTCTCCCGCTTTGTCTGTCTATCACACAGCCAAAGGTTACATGCAGGATGAACATCAAAGACACCTCTCACCTAACAAAAAACCACCACTGTGCACATCAATCTTGCAAATGTATAAACGACTCAATAACTTAGTAACGAATATTTCACTCTTAAAACAATTTTCCCTCTCTCCACGCCAAGCTTTCCGCCGGTAACCAGCCAATGACCAGGATGGTCTCGTGGCCCCTTGCTCATCTCAGACATGTCCACAACCTTCACCAACTTGTTGCCAGCGACATGTTCTCTTGAACCTGAACTTGAGTCGCCCGTGGATGTTGCTTTCCTTGACTTTTCATTTGGCGTATGATCCCACAAGGATCTCCGTACAGTGCAGCCTGGCAGCCTAGAATATGATAGCTTCATGTACAAGACATTTCTCGATCCAAAGTCCCACACTCCGAGCTGTGCACCAGTGACTATGTAGACACCAGAGAGGTCCCCTATGAAGGTTTCCGGGTTCTCAATTGGTGCAGTGCTCACATGAGAGAAGTTTTTCCATTTTACTGGTTCAAACCATCGGCTGTCTTGCTCTTCAGGTCCTTGCCACTTGGGAGCACCAATTGCCACATCACTGTCCCAATATGGTCGAAGGATCTTTGGAAGAGATGATAAGTGCTGAAGATGGATACAAAGTCGATTCTGCTTGCTTCCTTCTAGAAATAACTGTAGGCCTGTGACTGGCTTCCGTTTAACAGTAACCTGCACATTGCAAAATTTCATTGATGGGGATTACATGACATAACCAAGGAGGATGTGTAATTTTGACAACTAGGGTTTTTTTATCAAACCATGAATCAAATTCAGACTGCGAATCACAAAAAATAATGAAATGGCTATTTAGACATCTCAAGGACGTGATGTCCCACTGTCTCACATAATCCAGGCCCCGCCCAAAGAGAATGGAGCAAATTTTTGTCTCATTCTGTCCAAAGACAGATACATGCCTCCTAAAGGATGGAAGAGCTCAGCGAAGAAAGATTGATTGCTGGAAAAAGACGTACCTGTTCTTGGCTGACATAAAGCTTTTGCCCCATTATGCTGAATTGCAAGGATGGGCAAACAGGTTCCTTTCTTTGATGCCCAATATTTCTATCATATACAGGAGCCCAAATTCGAGAAATTTGAAACTCCAGGAAATATCTCAGCTCTTCTATTGGAGGCTTATCTACAAGAAGAATTTCAAAACCGTTTATCAGGATTACCTTACTGCTGACGATAGAGCACACTACGGGAAAAAGAAAATTCTAACTGATCTATGACGATTTCATTTGTCGTACATTCAAGGTAAAGACCAATAGCTCGAGTCAGGTGCTCTTTTCCAGGTATCTCTTCCAGTAGGGCCGTTATAGGAAAAAATGTCATCTCGATTACATCTGGAGAGGAACGGACAGTTCTTGCCCATTGGGTGTGGTTTTGTTCCAGATCGTCTCCTCCCCTTCTTCTGAAAATGACCGTGACATCCTGCAGCAACAATAATTTAAGGTAGTGAGAAATAACATCTAAAACTAAGACAACTCGGTAGCAAGGTGATTAAATGTTCAAAGGTATGCCAAAATCAAGGGCTGGGTGAGAGTTTACTCTGTACTTCGTACGTATTTAAGAAATGGTAAACTATATTATATGAAAGGAAAGTAGTTCAGAGACAGAAGCAACTATATACTTTTTTAAATTTGTTTCTCATGATAAAACCATCAAGCACATCAGAGATACTGCGGACAAATAATAAATGCGTTACATACTTCTTTCCCAGCAAGATATGGTGCACTAGTGGGCTGAGGATATATCCCTTGACTGTTGAATAAACCAGGATCACCACCCTGAATATATATACATATATATATATATATATAAAAGAAGTGATACTCAGAAATTAAATTTCAAGTAAAGACGGAGGCTATTAAGTAATAAAAAGGAAAAGAAACAAAGCGGAACTAGCCTTATCATTGAATTTCATTTGAACTGAAGTTCCATTGCTTTCTGTATCTGAGAACCTCTGAGTTCCAATGTCCTGGACATAGTTTTTGATCTCCATGGCAGACAATGGAGATGAATGGTGTTGTTTAACGTAAATTACATCTTTCCCACCAATTGTTACTGATGTTATGACATGCGTTCCAAAATTTTCAATAAAGCTATCAAGAAAGAGTGACCAGTTATTAGGAAACATTTGTAACTATTTCATCACTATATTTCTACTAAAGTTATACATAATCATACCTTGCCAAGGATGCTGGATCCCAACTACTTGGGACAGCCTGTTTAACATTTTCTTGCAACACTATTGGGGATTTGAAAAGTTGGACCTTAGCAAGTGGAATATAAAATCCATCCACACAAAGGGTCTTCGTGGCTGCAGCATCAATATGTTTTGAACCAGTGAAGCTAAATGCAAAGTTGAAACTCCCAAGAGGAAAGCTGCCAGATGCGTTAGACTTTTGATTGAAATACTCAACCATCTGCAACCATTTGCCACGAGGATCACATTAAATAACTTTGGGGTTCTCTCTCTCTCACACACACACGCGCGATCACACACACAGTGTTAAAAGTAAGCCACAGCCTCTTAAAAAATGCAATAGACATAAATGCTGTTGAGCACAATCACCAATGTCTCAATACCACTAAGATGCTGCTCTTGTTTGGTTGCTAAACTAGCTCAAACAAGTACCTACAAGCTGAGCGTTCAATCGCCCGGCTATTTCCTAGTCCAGTACATTATTAAAAAGGTTTAACACGTTGTAGCTAGTGCATCGAGGGAAGTAATTTTACGAACATTATTATCATACATGAACCGTGGCAGGACACAAGACATGGAGTCGGAGCCATATGGAGCTGACCATTTTCCATGCCTTTACATTAAACTGGTCCGACGCTAAAAACAAACACATTTATGAAGTTCCATTTAACTTTCTGCAACTACCCATCATTTCTTACTCAAATTTGGGACATATTTCTCAATGAACATCAATCTCATAACTTAAACACTTTCCCTACAATCACATCATAGTAAAATGTTTGCAAAATTGCAACCTAAACCCAATTCACAGACTCTTACAACATCCACCTAAACCCTCAGAGCAAACACAACAACCGAAGTACACAATCAAACAACAATCCCATATATACAACGAAACCGTAAGCATTACCTCATGGAAGCTGCAGACTCCAGAGCTCTGCCGGCCGCCTGCCTCCTGCGAATGCCTGATGTCCCTCGAAACACCTGGTACAACTATCTCATCATATAGGCAGATATCCCTGGTGCACTCCTCGTCAAGCTCCAGAATCCTCGTACCCACAGCTCCCTTACAGTATAGCAACCTTGTATCGAAGTTCACGTCGAAACCTCTTCCTAATGCCTGTACGGAGTTCACAGCTGTGTGCAAAGCTGCTGCATTTTCTCCCATTTCTCATCACACTACTGCCCCAAAACCCTCTCACTCTTCTCCTGATCACGGATGATAAAACGCGACCCCAAATTCGAAACACAAAACCCAGTTGCCCGTTCGGGTTCTGGAGCTCAATTCAAGGACCAAGTTGGAAACTTTCCCAGAAACCCACAGGGGATTGGGAAATCGTGGCGTTTTCTGAATTGGGTTTTTGGAGATTTCTCTGTTCGACCATTTTCTCGAGAAAGCTCGGGACTTGTTCTTCGGCTGACTTCTCCCTCTCTCTCTCTCTCTCTCTGTGTTCTTCGGCTGCTTTGACTCTGAAAAATCTTCGATTCGAACTCGATATGTCGAACAAGCAGGAGCTCTTTCTCCTTCTTCCTCTAGATCTCAAAAATTCATGGAAAGATTATCCAATCTTTCTCATTCTCTTTCTGTGTGTGTACTTCTCCCACCCCTTCTCTCTCTCCAATTCTCCCTCTCTCTCTACCTCTCTCTACAGTTCTCTCCTCTCTCTGTAAATTTCGCTTACTTTTCTACCAGCTTCCGAATTACAACGAGGAGACGGCATTGACTTCGAGTGTCTGTTTTATCGCATCAATGTGTGTTCGCCGTAGCGTGCGCACTTCCCTCAGTCGTAACACTGATTCCGCCACGTGCGTTTCTGATTTGATCAGACGGCTTCCGACCGGTCAACAACATTGTCGTCTTACACTGTGGTCAGATCACACGTACGGGATTGAAGCTCGTTTGTTGTTGTTGCCTTGTTGGTCTATTTTTTATTTTACTAATTTATTTTAAAGAACTTTAACGAAAAGCTCTTGATATTATTTACTTTAATAAAAAATCACATTTTTATACTAAAAAGTCAATCATGGTACTATTTACTTTACCCTTTATTTTGTCTTTATCGTTAAAACTCAAAGTTTTCAAACCATTTTCATTAATTTTTCTTTTATTTTATTTATTTTGATCCCAATGTCCTCCTCAAGAAATTTCCACGAAGACTCAAAAAAGTGACGGTTCATATTTTTATTTGGTCAAAGAATTCAAATCACCTTACCGTTAAAACTCTAAGGCATAACTATACTTTTGTGCATGGTAATAAAAAACTTTGAAATTCAAACTAAAATTGGACAACGAATCTGAAATTTAGAATCTTTGAGTTAACCGAATTTGGCGGAAATAGAAATCCATAATAAATTTTGTTTGAAAAGTGCTTTTGGCAATTTGGCCAAAAACAAAAGGAAGAGGAAAAGTCTTTCCATTAAAAATAAGGGAATGTCTTTCTATCAAAATAGGCCACAATTTCAGTTGACTTTAAGAGCCAAATGTACAAGCGCAGTTAACTTAAAGAGACAAATGTACTTTTCCCTAAATATATGACTATGGAAAGCCTCAAATTACCATCTTATTAGGTGCAGTTTACACATGACATTGCATCACTAGTAATTTAGTATATAACATCACAATGACATTGTAGTTGTGCCTCTGAAGTCATCCTACACTTGAAATACTCGTGATCACTGTTAGGCGGCTGGCCACCACCCCGATTAAAGCCTAGGTGTTTGAAAATTAATAAAATGCGCCTAGACCACCTAGGCACCCGCCTAGCCCGTCCAAACCCGCCTATGTTGCAACTCACTTAGACAGAATATAAATAACTTTCATTTTGCATTTTATTTTTCTCAATAAATTGTAAGAGATTTGTTAAATACTTAAATGAACACACATTATATGTTTGTTCCTCATTTTATCATTATGTTCCATTACTTCATAATATATATGTAATTCTATTTTGTAGTTTATGTTGAAATTATTTATATTTTAAGTATAAACAGACACTTATTTACACGAAATATAGTAGATTTACTTAAATTCGCCTAGTCTGCCTAGGCGCCCGTCTAAACTCTGCATAACCGTCTCGGCGTTAGACCCTAGCTCGTCGCCCGACTAGCGCCTAGCGTCTTTTAAAACCTTGCTTGTGATAGTCCCACACTCTTATTAGGGACAGTTTTCATGTGACATTGCCCGTCTCGGAAAATATTGATTTTATAATTTATTAAGTGATTTTACGAAATTGCCCTTCGAGGCACGTGTTTCGACTGAGGTTATTTACGGTGTCGTGTCACCTAATAATTTCTTCCTTAGCATATTCTCGTAGTACTCGTCACTACGGACGCGTGGGCCCAAACGGTTCGTGATTTGGAGTTATAACGAAAAAGATATTAAAGTTTGAAGTTTGGGCATTTTATGAATTTTATTATAAAAGTTTGGTGTGCCATTTGGATGGCCCAGATTAAAGGAAATCTGAAATGGATGGCTGGGATTTAAAGGAATAAGATTATATGAGATTATGTGTGTGTGTGCGCGCGGCTGGTGGAGAAAGGAAGAAGAAGATGATTGGGCAAATCTGCCCAACCAGGAGGAAGAGATAAGAGAGCTCCGGGAGAGAAAAGGAGAAAGCTGGCGAATGGGGAGAGGAGAGAGGAAGAGAAGGACCAATCAGAGAAGGGGAAAGGAGGAAAAGAGAGAGGGCGAGAAGCGGAGGAAGAAGAACAGAAATGGGTCTTCAACCCGCGACCCGCGCGACCCGTGGGTTTTCCACCCGTGTCCGTCCAAATTTCTTCATTTTTCCGGTGAGTTACTTCAAACCATCACTTGGAAAACCCTCTATGATCTTCCCTCTTCCTATTACACCCCAAAAATCAAAGAATTTGGCCTTGAAATTGGATGAAACCGTACGGTGTGTGTGCGGTGGCTTAGTGTACAAATTCTTCAAATCTTGAAACGTTTTCTTTCAATTGATAACACCATTAGCATTCCTTTAGGACCTGGAACAAAGCCCAAGCATTAGTTGGAGCATCGGAGTGGTTTTGGAGGTCGAATTGAAAACACCCATTTCTAGGGTTCTTCACGGTTTTGGCAAAATTGGAGCCTTTCCAGGCGGAATTGGTCTTGGTCACAGGTATGAAAGTTGTTCTACTCTTTGAGATCTTCAATTCTGAAAATTTTGGTAATTTTTGGAGAAAGTTGAATTTTCCGGCGAGCCGGGGCGGCCGACCGCCACCCACGGCGGCGCGTGCGGCGGCGCGTGGCTAGTGGGCCACCAATGTTATTTTTAAGCTATATTGGATGTCCAGAGTTCAGTTTTCATAGTGGCTTTACGTTGGTTGATCATTTGGACTTAATTTCGATACGATGCATGGTTAGGCCAAAATATGAATTGACGATCCGACCGTTGGATCGTCACCAAACTTTGATACGTTGTAATACGTAATATTTGAGGATTATTGGAACTTACAGATCAGGAATCCGAGCTACGGATCTCCTGGAATTGGAGTTGTAAGTTCATAAAATATAATGTTAACCGTCACTTAGTGTTGGCAATTGACGGAGATCCGACCGTTGGATGGTCATGAAATTTTAGTATGTTGTTCTAGAGATTTATTGTAGACCTCTGGAATTACGGATTGGAAATCTGAGTTGCAGATCTTCCGGATCGAACTTCATAATGACGTGTTCTATATAAGTTATATATTCTATCGATATGATTTCTGAGACATGTTTTGATGATTGTTCTAGGCGCCGATCGTCATGACGCCTTGATGTGTTGTGCTAGGGAATTGTAGGGCGAACTCTAGGTGAGTGGGCAGTTTATTTCAGTATATATATATATATATATATATACTTAACGTTTTCCCAGAAATCGATTTTTGAATGAAAGTATATTTTGAAATGCCATGCATAGAAATTACATGAATTATGTGAATTGTTACATGATGCATATATATGAAATGGTGATGTGGGCGCACAGGTGAGTATCAGGTGAGTATTCATTATTGTTGTGAGGATGTTGAGATTTATGTTGATAGCTCATAACCTGCACCCTCGGTGTTAGTGCTTATGTTATTCACCCGCATCACACACTCACCTTGGATCCAAGTAGATGCTAGTCGTACAGACCACTAGAGGTGGTTCCGACTAGTAGGTGACCCTAGATTATGTGCATAGATGATTGATGAGAGAAGCACTAGAGCGTATTATTACACCATCTGAGTCGTACAGACTACTACAGGTAGTTCCGACTCATGTGCAGCGTAGTGCCGTACAGGTCGCAGTTGGTGACTCCGGCAGTGCCGTACAGGTCACAGTTGGTGACTCCGGCTGGATTGGATATTGAGCTCTAGAATCGGCCGTACAGGACCACTGCAGGGTCTCCGGTTGATTTATTTTTCACCTGATTTATATTAATGCATCCATATTATGTTTTTGGCGCATGGCATGTCATATTTTCTGAAAAGTGATAAAGAATGGTGTTTTGAGATTTTTGAAGCTATATATATTTATATATGCTATTTTCTAGGAAAATATACAGGTTTTACAGTGAGGGGTTAGAACTTTGATAAAGAAAAGATTTGAAAAGACTTGTTTTACTGACCCACTCAATTTTGTTTTGTGCCCCTCCAGGTTCGAGTTAGAGCAGAGCTTTGGTGGCCACGAGGAATCCAACGGTATTCTGACAGAATTCACAATGGTATTTTTAAGCTTCCGAACTGTGTAAATGGTTACGTCACTCTCACGTGACGGCCAGCACGCCCTCCTTCGGGACGGGGTGTGTCAATGACACCCTTCAAACCAGAATAAAAGATAACATATCGTCACTGTACCATCCGTGTGGTCAGTACGTTCCAGGTGGAGGTAATTTTCTTTGCTTTTAATGAGGGAACCTTTGTCTATGGCCAAAATAGTAGACAGTGACATGTATATGAGGATTAAGACCAGAGGAAAGTGTCGATCATGGTCATGCATTGTTGCTTTCACCAGTCCTTCAAAGTCCCAATACCACTCGCCAACATGCAAACACAGACAAAGTGCAGGCACGGCACCATTACATGCCTGCTAGGGTCAGGCACATGAAGGCCAAGCACTACTTTTCAAAGGAAATTACCTGCCACCATTCACAAATATTTTCAAAGCTGATAACAAGTAAATAACGTGATTTCCCGCACACATTTTTCTTGTCCGTTCTTGTTTAACAATACTTAAGTTCCAACCCAAATTTGCACGATAGAATGAAAATTGACTAACATAATTACTTGTAAGATTTTAGAATTTCAATTGACAAAATCTGTTACAAAGTGGTTTTGTTTTGCTGACAAATTATATCCAATTATCCATATAAAATCATAACTTGTCTTCAATTACTTCATCTCTACATGGCTGAAGCCGAGCGTTTTGGGGACTCCCTTAAAAATCATCTCGTTCCTCAAACGCTCAACGTCGTCCCATCTCTCTGCTTCTGCATAGATGTTTGACAACAACACATAATCTGCATCCCTTGGAGGCTCCAATTTCAAAAGCTGCCGAAAGCTTTGTTCCGCCAATTCTACGTTTCCATGTACCCTACAAGCACCCAACAAGGTCCTCCACAGCAAGGAGCTTGCGCCGCAAGGCACAGTTTTGATCATCTCGTAGGCTTCCTCAAGCAATCCCGTTCTGCTGAGAAGATCAACCATGCAACCGTAATGTTTATCGTCTGGCATAATGTTGTATTCTTGAATCATGTGATTGAAATACCAGCGTCCTTGTTCCACCAAACCTTTGTGGCTGCACGCAATGAGAACGCCGATGAATGTAATCCGATTAGGCCTGACTTCGCCATGCTGCATTTCCATAGTTTTGAACAATTTCAGAGCCTCGTTGCAGTAACCATGTACGGCCAGACCCACAATCATCGCGTTCCAGCAGCCGACGGGTTTCATTTTCAGCTCATGGAACACTTCCCAGGCTGAATTCAATTTCCCACATTTCGAATACATATCTACAAGGGCAACCCCCAAATACCCTCCAATCTTATGGTGCTTCAGGGACTCGTGGATCTTCCTTCCAATCTCCAACGCGCCGGTTTCAGCACAAGCACCCAAGATTGATATGAGCGTTACTTCAGTAGATTCCACCTCGGCAACTTGCATTTCACGGAAGAGCTTCAATGCTCCATCATAATCTCTAACCTGAACATACCCAGCAATCATAGAATTCCAAGAAACTGAATCTTTCCCTGTCATTTCTCGGAACACCATTTTCGCAGCCTCAATGTTGCTCAACCTAACATGCCTTGCCAACAAAGTATTCCAGGAAACCACATTCTTCTCAGGCATCGATCGAAACAAAGAATCCGCTGATTCGAAGTCGTTAACCCGATCATAAGCCGATATCATAATATTCCAAGAAGCAACACTTCTCTCAGTCATTTCGTCGAACACGCACCGGGCAAGTCTCACAAACCCACACTGACAGTACACAAAAAGAAACGAATTCTGCACATACAAATCACGATCGAACCCCAACTTCAAAACCCGGCAATGAATTTCCCCTCCCTTTCTATCCACCCCAAATCCGTGCGATTTCACACCATCTTCCATCTGCTTCACCACTCTGGCGCAAGCCTTGAGCGCGAAATTGAAGGTGAAGTGATCAGACTCAACACCCATCTCCTGCATACGGTTGTAAATTTGTATTGCTCTGACGGGGAAGACGCTGTTGCTGTAAGCTCTGATCATGGTGTTGCAGACGAAGGGGTCGTCCATGGCGGTCTCTTCGAACAGGGAATGGGCGTGCGCCAGGCATCCCAGCGGCGACAGCGACGCGAAAGCAACGAGCTTTCCGACGATGGGTTGGTTAGAGAAGAAGAGACCTGCCTTCGTGAGGAAAGCTTGGGCCGATTCGACTTGCGCCATGGAAGAGAAATGTGGAAGTTGCAGAAGCTTGGAGAGTGCGTGGGAGACGGCGAGGTTCACACTCAGCATCTTCCATTCCGAAAGCTCTGAGCTTTGGACAGCTGATTGGGATTCGATCATGTATTTGAAGAGTTCCGAAACGACGACGTTCGTAACAACTGTTATGACCATTGTAACCCTCAATCAGCAAACTCTTTTGGCTGCAATTTCTTTACCTACAAGGCTACAAATGTAAATACACGGAATGATTTGGCATAAAAGAAGGGGTTCCATTTGATGAGAAGAGAAAATTGTTCCTTTACAATAAGGTCACCTCCTACACAACAACCATCCTCAATTTTTTTCTATTTATTTTCTTGATGAATTTTCCACCCATCAAACACTATTTGATTTTGTGTTTTCTCGTCGTTTGCACATCATATCATCGTTTTTCGAGTGATTGATCACGAATTCACTAAAATTGTATCTACGATCGTGTGTCTGCCTTGTTCCTTCAGTTGGAACAAGATGGTTTCCAAAAATATGTTGCCTGCTCACTGTGAGCTCTTGGTCCTCTTGGCATTGAACAGTTGCCTGAGGAAAGCGAACTTCCCTCTTGTCCGGGCAGATAATTCAGTCATGGTACCGTTACTTGCTGCTGCTTCTTTCGTGTCAGTGTCTGGTATAGGCGGTGAGGGTGGTGAGAGTTTGAAGAGGAACGAATTGAGCATGCGGATGATCTGGCTGAACGTAGGCCTTAGATTAGGGTCCTCAACCCAACATGACTGAATGATAAATGCAAGATCGGGCGATATGTCCTCCGGAAGTAGAGGCCTCTCTTGCTGCATTCTCAGACAACAATGCAAGAGTAAGCAACATAAAGAAGAATATTGGTTTTAACAGAAATGACAGACTGCACAGAATGGCCGAATGCATTAACAAAAATAACGGATTGAATTGTTATACCTTGAAAGCAGCAGCATAAGCGGCCTGCAAATTGGACATGCCTTCGAAGGGCATGCGGTTAGTCAATAATTCCCATAAGACAATCCCAAAGCTATATACATCGACCTTGTTATTGTAATGCTTCTTCTCTCCCTGGCGTAAAGTTACTGTGCTATATAGCTGCAAGATACATTAAAGCATATCAATATAGCTTTTAAGCAGATTCAGAAACAAAAACCAACCAAAAGGACCCGAATGGAACTACAAAGCTTGACTCATCAGCGCATAACATTGCATGATTGATAGTGTTCTAACATTTTGTTAAATGATACTTGGGATATATAGTAACTAGTTCAACGTATTATACAAACTCTAACGCATATCCTCCAACCCTAATTAAAATAGAAACCACACACAGCGAAATTAGAATCCATAAGTAACAGTTAAATATCTGCATCAAGTCATTATCAATGTCTATGTTTCTGCGTGTAGGAAAGTCCTTCCAAACCCAAAATCAGCCCCAGCAACCAGAGTAGTTATGGACAAATCAAGGTTTAAAATTATTCTGGCAATATTCGTATTTCAAATGAAGCATTTCCAAACCTATCTATCATAGATACACAATTGAAATGCGCCTATAAATACGTTCAGAAGGCAGAACGAGAGTAATAACTTATCGTTCTGCATTCTACTCAAACAACCATGCAACGTTTCCAAAACAAAAAGCACTAGACCTGTCCAGTTTATTCAACCCAATAAAAGTTCTTGTATCAGCGATTAAAAGTAATATAAAACGAGCAAGATAAACATGTTACAAACCTCAGGAGCCATCCAGCGGTAAGTCCCAGTTTCTGCTGTCATCATCTCTGTAACCGTTTCTTCTCTTGCAAGACCAAAATCTGCAAGCTTTACATGTTTCTGATTCGCCGTAAGCAATAAATTGTCTGCAATAAGACATTTCACATGTATCATTAAAAACCATAAGAATAATAATACTAATTGAGCCACATAAAAATGCTTCATGTGATCCACGAAAACAAAACTTACTAATTTTCAAGAGTAATGATACTAAATTGAAAAAACAGCATCACATAACCCAGCTGAAAATAAAAAGGGCAAGCATCTAGAACTAAAGTACAGCCTAGTCTTGCCAAGTGAAGCTGCATTCTTTTACCATTTATCATTTCAAAACTGTTGGTCCTAGGATAGCATAAACTGATCATATGAAAGCAACTTTCCGAACTAAATGGAAGTCCAACAAAAAGAATAATTCAACTTGGAGAAAACTATAAGCGACATCTGCGGCAAGGGGGTAAACTTCTAGCACAACCACCACTGCAATTTCGTCTAATTTATTTAACAGAACTGTAAAAGGAAAGAGACACAATGTTTCCTTTATAAGAATTGGATTCTTTACTTAATTTTATTTATTAAAAAATGTCTGTCAGCTGAAAAAGTAGGGTCGTGCTATCCCCGCACCATTTTTACCTCCCACACACCCCTCTCAAATTCCGACCATTGGATCAAATGAATGGAAGAAGATCAATGGACAAAAATTAACAAGGGTGCGTGGGAGGTAAAAATGGGTGTGTGAATAGCACTATCCGATAAAATATAAACAAGCCAATTGTTCCACTATAAATTATCCAGCAATAAAAAAACACAGAAGTGAAGTACAGCTCAAACTAGCAATATGGTACCCGGCTTTAGATCTCTATGTATGATCCCATTGGCATGTAAACATTCCATAGCATGAGCGATGTCAAGAGAAAATTTAATGGCTACGTGGAGTTCTAATGGATTTGGACGAATACTCATCAGGTACTTCCTAAGTGACATCCCAGGTAATAGCTCAGTAACTATCACCATAAGCGGCTCCTTACAAGCTCCAATAAACTGTAGAGAGAAGAATTAAATTAAGAATTCCAGTGAAACAATATGAAAGCCAACGGTTTGAAAACCGTTTGAGCATGCATGAACTAAAGAGGACGTGTTTAATCACGGCACTTACCTTAACAAGATTTTCGTGTTTTACTCGGGACATCATATTAACTTCACGAGCAAAACGACTCTCAAGCGCAGCTCTTTCTTCAGTAGTGCTCCCACGATGGAGGACTTTGACAGCAACAATTCGATCACCGTATCTGAAAAATCATTAGACTACATGTACATAACTACTACACTAGAAAACACACAGACCACTCACAAACATTCCTCGCAATAACACAATGGTACAACCTAATTCATCTGATGACACCAAAATCAGTAACTCTCACAAATCTACAAACAAAACTTTTCAGCTGATAATCAAGACTTGCATTCAGCCAAATAAAACGTTAATCGACAGCAAATTAATCTCGAAGAAGTACATTACATTTGTTAACCATACAAAGCAAGCAAAGTAAACAGCAACTAAGTTGAGAGCATAAGAGTTGACTGAAAAGGAATTGAGACTGACCTTCCTTCATAAACCTTGCCATGTGCTCCCTCACCAATTTTCGCCCCGATAAACAACAATTTCGGGTCCACCAGCAAATTCTCGTCAATTGTCAGCTGCTGGGCAGCAATCAAACCATTCTGCGAGCCCGAGTTGGGCTCGACATCCACAGACTTCCTCAAAACCGCTTGCTCGCGCTCCCTCTCTTCTCTTCCGCCGCTCCTCACGCTGCAACTCATGCTGCAACCCTCAGACAATTCCAGAATTCCCCATTCCAACCATCTTTTCCACCTTAATCACAAAATCCACATCATCCCAAATCAATTTTCCGACCCTTCATCAAGTTTAACTCAACATTTTCTCCAATTTCCACAAAACCAACATCACAAAAAAACCCAATTTCTCCAAAGATTGAAACTTTATTATCCAAACTAAACATTCAGAGCAGATTCTAATCCCACTACTACCAGAACTCCACGAATTTATATCACAAAAAGGAAAGAAAAAACAAGGGGAAATTGCTAGAAAGAAAAAGCAGTCAATTTTTTGTTTTCCCCAAAAAAAAAAAGAAAAACTATCTAAAATTCAAACTTGTAAGAACAACTTTGCTTGAGGTGGAAGACTCGTCGATTTATAAAAGGAATTTTGCTGCATAGAAAAACCAGATAAACGGGCAAAAAGCAACTTACAGTCGACGCTAAATTTTCCCGAGAAAAAGATAATTCCAATTAAAATATTAGTAATAAAGCAAAGAATCGCGACCTTTAACGTCTAATTTTTAGCTCGGAGCTTCTTTTTCTTTTTCTCTTTGAACTTCAACACGAAAAAGGAAAAAAACCCTAACCCTAGAAAGGACGAGAGAGATAGTCTAATCTCTGTTTTCCGAGCTTCGCTTTCCTTTCTCTCTCTAGAAATCGTAGCGTTTTCTCTCTCTACCCACTGAGGAGGAGAGCTCCGATGAGAGATAAAAATTCCGAGCGTGTTCCGACGAGGGTTTAATGTTTAAAACTTTAGAGGTGAGAGAAAAAAGGGCAAAGTGATGTGGCGAATGGGTAGGGGACACGTGGAGAGCATACAAGAAAGGTTTGCTCGTTGCGGGCGTGGCATCAGCGATTTGGACGTTCATGGTCGAGAGTAGACCTGGCAAACGGATGTCTTTGTGTTGTTTATGTCATTTTTGTGTCATATTCGTTATCTTAATAAATTGTATCATATTCATTATTTTAATTGGTGATCTAACAACGACCCAATTCATAAACATATTGTTAATGGATGACTCAATAACGGTCCAACTCGTTAACGAGTTAACTCGAAATCTGCTATTTTTCGTGCTATTTCTTGTCGGATTAATGGTTCGTCTAAGAAATTGCTAGCCTAGTCGAGAGGATGCTTAGATGGAGAAGTCATGTTGTGACAAAGGCATCTTGTTCGGCTCGGCTCAACTTGCGCTTGGCTTGGAAGTTGATACGTCCTATTCATGAGAGTTAGGTCAGTCGATTTACAGTATTTGAGACTATTCGTGTTCAAATTCTCATTTTTGTAGAGTAGAGTAATTTAAAATATCACTTTGTTAAAAAGGAATTACAATGAAAGCTACAAGGGGTTACAATTAAAATAATTAAAAATATTTGTGCGTGAAGAGCTATGTAAAGTCACATAATAGATTAGCATAATTGTTTAATATCGAACACACTATCAACGAGCATCTCACTTAATTATATTAGTAGCTATACTACTAGTGGCTCCGCTCTCTTGATATTAGTTGTATAAAAAATTGAAAAGAAGTTGGGAGTTAGGATAATTTTTTTTTGGAT
Source organism: Heteromeles arbutifolia (assembly GCA_024362995.1). Lineage (NCBI taxonomy): Eukaryota > Viridiplantae > Streptophyta > Magnoliopsida > Rosales > Rosaceae > Heteromeles > Heteromeles arbutifolia. The sequence goes on along the minus strand of JANCRC010000017.1, from coordinate 8,897,246 downwards.
TTGGATCTCGTCCGGATCGAAATTGTGAGGATCCGATCCTCACTTCTTAGTCATTCATCATGTATCGTGCGGTCAAAAATTATTTAACTTTTTTTATTGAAAATTAAACACAAATAGTACCTGACAAAAACTGATCGCACGATGTATGATAAACGGCTAAAATGTGGGATTCCTAATATTCTCACAAAGTAGATCAGTAGAGGATCCTCTTCCATCTTTTTTATCCATTGCTTTTTTAAAATCTATTTATCATAATATTTAATAAATGAATGAAAAAGACAACTTTGAATTTTCTTATGAAGTAAGTGGGAGTATTTTTGTGTATGGGACGTCGGTGTTGATATTTTTTCAAATTTGTATGAACTCAAATGTGTCTATTTTATTGACCCAAAAACAAAATGTGTCTATTTTGATTTTAAATGTCAATCTTTACACCTTGATAAGGAGAGGGCGACCATTGCCCATTAGGGATTGTGATGCTTCTTGACACTTGAGTTTGTTTCCAAAGTCTTGTTTTTGTAGTTGTTAGATGGAATTTACTTGTGTTTAGATATTACTTGGTTCACCTAATTCACCTATTCAAGTGAATATAATACAATATGATATGGTGGACTAAGACTTATTCAAAGTTAAAGGAATGAAAAACCAATTCTCATATATTCCTTGCGCTTGCATCAATATTTGAAACTGTTATTCAATTTTTATGGATTTACAAAATGTTATATGTAGCAATGGTGTTGTTACTAGCACTCTAAAAAATTTATTTGGTTGATGAAATACCAATCATTGCTGGCGATATGAACTTGCGGTTAGCCTTGGTAGTAAAATTAATGATTAAAAAAATCGTAAACAGCGGGAGTTGTATTGTCTTGGTAAATAAGTTCTTTATTATCAACTCATTGTGTCATGCACCACCCCCCACCCCCGGCGGCACGGTTCAAAAGCTCCCTCTCTCCTCAATGTAGCTTAAAGTAGTAACACAACTGTTTTGAACTCGAAACTAATGATCTTTCATATAGGTCCATATATAAATTGAGATGTGATGTCTTTAGAGGTGAATTGGGCCAATTCATAAGGATAAGATAGTGCACATTATTTTCTTGCACTCAAATTCGAATTTCAATTCTGAACGTAACAATGTCGACTACCTTAGCATATCCTTCAGGCCTAAGGGTTTGGTTTTCAAGTAAAATTCTCAAAATAACCATGCCATAAACACGGGTCAGAAAAAGAAAAGTAAATATTTTGACATATCTTTTGGTGCCAATTTGTACTACCGTCATCACAAGAGTAGAATTCTCCCCATTCATTTTCTTATCTCATTCTCTCTCCTCCTCTCACTTTTTTATTTTTATCTCTCTTTTTATAAAAAAATCTATAAAAGATGTTAACGTGGTTTAATCATAATCGTTTAAATAAAAATAAGGGTTTTTATTATAAATGGTCCTTGAAATTGACCCTCACCATCAAAATGGTCCCTGAAATTGAAAATCAATCAATGTAGTCCCTGAAAATAGGTGTCGCAAATCAATGTGGTCCTTCTGTCACAATTATGTTAAAAATTTTGTTAAGTGTTAATGTGGCACATAAATGGATCCCACAAGATTTATGGGTTATCACAAATGGTCCCTGAAATTGACCCACATCATCAAGATGGTCCCTGAAATTGACCCACACCATCAAGATGGTCCCTAAAATTGAAAATCGATGAATATAGTCGTGGAAAATAGGTATCGCAAATTAATATGATCCTTTCACCATAATTATGTAAAAAAATTTGTTATGTGCTAACGTGGGTTTAATAATTAATTAAAAAAGTTGTTTAAATACCTTTTTTCACAATGGAATTTTTTTTCTTATAGTAGGGCTACTCCGAAGAGAGATCTCTTCCATAAATTCTCAAAGGCACAAGGCTTAACCAAGGCCTAAGAGAGGGGTTGGAAAAAGTTTTCAACCAACAATATACGCACCTCGATTATAACCTCATTATCTCAAGGTAGACCTCGCCGTTCTTTGAGTCACCAGACCACCAGGGAAGCGCCGAACAAGCTTTCCAAGATAAGGTTGTGAGGATGTTAATCGCCTAAATGTTAACAGTGATGTCCCAGAAGTCGTTGCCAATCAGCCAAGCCATCACCAAAGGTGATCTCGATCCAGGTTAAATTCGGTGAAAGGTGTCAAAGATGAGTGTATTGAGATATATATATATATATATATATATATATATATATATATATATATATATATATATATATATATATATATATTGGAGAATAGACAGCAAATGAGGTAGATGAATATAATCTGGGATCAGAGGTGATTGCAGGATTGGATTTTTGGGTTGACAACTTTTTATTAACAATTAAATTATTAAACCTATTTGTAATTTTTTTTAATTTAATTAGACTTGTGTCACCAATTTATGTGTCATATTAGCACATAACAAAAATTTTGACAGAATGGCTACATTGATTTGAGACACTTACTTGCGGGCGTACATTGATCATTTTCAATTTCAAGGACCATTTTGATGTCACGGGTCAATTTCAGGGATCGTTTTGATGTTGTGGGTCAATTTCAGGGACCGTTTTAATGTCGCAGATTAATTTCAAAGACCATTTGTGAGAAAAAATAACTTATGAGACCTATTTATGTGCTACATCAGCACTTAACACAAATTTTAACAGAATTGTAACGGAAGAACCACATTGATTTGCGACACCTATTTTCAGGGACTACATTGATTGATTTTCAATTTCAATGATCATCTTGATGGTGAAGGTCAATTTCAAGGACCATTTGTGATAAAAACCCTAGAAAGAATAGAAAGAAGAGATAGGTTAGGAGTCCTCTGTCATCAGTCCATGATGGGGACATGGATCCTCTCCAGATCCATTGGTCCTAATCCTCTGTTTGTAATCATTTGATCAAATTTCAATGACCCGGATTACAGACTTTGATGGATTAGGACCAATGAATATGGAGGGGATCCATGTCCCCATGATGGTGTGGGAACTTTGTACCTGAAGAGGACTTTTTAATGTTTTGTGCCTATAAGGCTAGAAGCGTTGATTTTGGAGTCCGGGAGAAATATCTTAATTTTGAAATTTGCACGTGCCAAAATTCTAGTGGCCTGTAATACATTATGAACATAAAATAATAATATAAATAAATTGAGTAATGCCCTTCCAATTAATTCATGACAAGTGAAGGCGACACGTGACACGTGAGGATTCTGGTATGGCCGCATAGGCCATGACTTGACTTGGAGGATTTGAGGGTGTGGAGAGAATTTGGGCCCTTTGGGAAGACTGAGAAATGGGGAGGGTTGGGACCAGTTGAATAAGTCGGCTTTAGAGGGTGGGCCTACTGGGTGTGATTTTTCTTCTTTTAAGTTTGACGTGTCAGTGACAAGAGTGGATATGGGTCCCCACAGGTTCCATCGCCATTTGATTGGAACAAGTTGTGGAGATTCTTACACTCAGATTATCCGTGCAGGAATGAAATTCATTCTGAATCTTTGCGTCCAAAGCATTAGAGCGAAGAAGCTAGATCGTTTATTGTTTTTTATAGAACAAAGTGTTCATCAATTTCTTTGAATTAATGTTTTAAATATTTTTTATTTGGTTAATATTTTTCAAAATTGATCTAAAATGTGCAACTTGAAAAATAGACAATTCAGATTATTTAAGTTCGATGTTGTGTGAGTCACATAATTAATTCCCATGTTCAAAAAGAAAAAAAAAAGAAAAGAAAGAAGAGATCCCTTCACTTGGCCCCCTAGTATAGAGATAAGCATGCTGTTTATCTAAAGGGACCGCTATATTTTTGTAAATATAGGGACTAGTTGTGAGGCCTACTCCCTAACAAATCTAAATTGTCTATTTTAAGTCTTCATTCATAGACTATCATTCCAAAAACTCAAATCTGTCCAAAATCATTTACTCATTTGATTCTCATGATGACATTTAATGTTTTTAGAATATAGTGTTCGTCAAAATTTTTAACTCAATTAGATGCCTCAAAAATATCCAATTTGGCTAATATTTCAAGACTAATCTATGAAATACAACTTAAAAAATAAATAACTTAGATCATTGAAGGGTCAACGTGAAATGAGCTCCACAACTATCCTCATTTAAAAAAAATGAAGATCCCTTTAGATTTCATGTTTATACTCGTTAAATCCAAAACCTCATCTGTGCTAGGTACCGAAGTGTCCGTATTATTTATTGACTACCATATATTGTTGACTTTTTAATTCTTTTTTTCTTTTAATGTCGAGAAAAACATGTCATTGGTTCAGACACGTGAAAACTATTTAAAAATATATATTTTTTCTTGTTGTATTGAAGACGAATTTGGCAACTACTTTTATTTTTATTTTTAAATAAAAAAATTGTTGATTTTCTTATTGTATTGGTAACTACGTTTAGTTTGGTCACTTTTTAATAACTACGTTCAGCTTGTAATGAAAATATTTATCAACAAAGAAATCAACGGCCTTTCATAACAGTGTCTTAGTTTAAAAAAAATATTGAAAATTTGAAATCTCATTTTTTTTGTCAAACAAAAATTGAAATCTCATTTGATAACTACTTTCAATTTTTTAAAAATTAAAAACCAAAAAGTGAAACGATTATATTGAGCTCTTAGAATTTGGCTTTCAGTTTCATATTCTTGAAAAATCATAATTTGATAAGAAAAGAACAACACTTTTCTTTTTTCTTTTTAAAAAAGGAGGACAACGGATGACAAACCACGGTTATCCATCCATTTCGAAGGTCGTGAAGACTCACAAAGACATTTCTGACACGCAACCTGAAGCAACCTAAAATGTGAATGTTCATCACCTAAACATATCCAACACTTTTTGAATGAACACATCATTCTCTCCCATTCATCCTCATCCCTACATCCCAATTCCCAAGTTAATTCCCAACCCTCTTTCCCGCTCTTATACTGATTAACTAATCTTGCATGAACATACGAATTATCCGACGTGGTTAATGGAAAAATGCCAACTTTTGAGCCAATAATATTCCAATTCAGCTATATATATAGCTACACCTTGTGGACGAAAGACCGGCAACAATCTTTGATGCAGTGGATACCTAATTCTGATGTGATCATCTGGAGTGAGAAAAACGTGACCATTGTTTATTAGCCAACTAGACAAAATAAAATATCGACATTGCTGGGCCACTGAAACACTATTCCACGTCACATATGGGTAGCCATCTTACGTTGCATGAATCTGTCATATTTTGGACCCACGTCGGTGTGATACATATGCCATGTCATCTACAATACAACTATACAGGTGGTGTGTTTAGTGGCAGATTATATATCCTCCCATACTAGCTTCTAAACATTGATGAACATGGAGTCATTTGAGAATTATAAGGGCTTAAACCTGTTTGAGGAGGAGCAAATTTTATGGTATGAATATATTATTTCTGTAGCGTTTTGTGTCAGTAGTATAATGTTGGTACTTTATATTTGAGTTAAAATATTGGTACTTTATCTTGAATTAAAATGTCTTTCAAACACCTTTCATTTTCCTACTTTGGAAATTAGTCGAAAGTTGGAAAGACAATAAAATGGGCAGTGCATGGGTCAGAGTAATACAATTTGAGGCCACGAGCAACGCCAGTCCATCTTTCCAATCTGAAAGACAGGCATATATTTTCAATCTGAATTTGATGGGTTTTTATTAAAGGTGTTAACCTCATACAATAGGCAATGCTAGTCCACCTTAGTTGCATATGATTAACACCTCAGAGAAATTTTATTCGGACCCAACATTTCCTTTTATAAATTTAACTTACAATTTTTTATTTTGAAATTTATGTTATACCCTATATACTAAATAGGTTTAAAAAGAAAAGGCCAAAAAACTGTCGATTAGTGAAAGTATGTCTGATTACTTCATCCCCACCCCTCCACAAAAGCATCTCCTCTCCCAAACCCCTGACCGACGAAACCCTCATTCCTATTGAATGATTTATGAGTTTCAACCTCAAATTGGTTTATCACAAAATAGTCAAATTTTTGTGAAAATGAAGAATGAAGAACTAGGATTCTGCAAATTCTCTCCCCTGTGAGAGCTCCTCTCTCTCCCCTGTGAGAGCTCCTCTCCCATGTGAGAGTCTTTCTCACTATTGTGTGAGTGGTCTTTTGCTCTCTTTGATTTGCGTTGGCGCCGACCCTAGCTTTGGTTAGGTCGGTGCTAGTCCCTTGTTTTTCATGTGTACTTTGTTTCTGTGTTTTGTTGGGTTTCAGCTTTTTCTTGTTGTTGCCTGTATGTTTTCCTCCCCTTCTCTGCCACTTTCACGATATGCTTCTATCCTTTCTCCTTTTGCTTTTGATCTCACCTTTTTGAGACCAAACCTTCAATACCCCGTTTCCTCCATCCTCTTTGACCATTTCCCCCTCTTTCACCCACCCCCTCCATCTACTGCATCATCTTGGCCCGCCATCCATCCCCCCTCTTTCACCCTTACCTCTGCCCTCAATTCCGGTTGGTTACCGTCTCCGTTTACTGCAACCTGTCGAGGCTCTTTGGGAGGGTGTGTAGAGCTTTAGCTCGGGTGTTCGCACCACCACCCTTGTTGACCGTTGTTGGTCTTTCCCGTAGTTCGCCCTTGCCGGCATTGTTGCTCGTGGGTTCTCCAAACGTGCTTCCTTGTTCTCCTGGCGACGGTTCTTGCTGATACTTTGAGGAAGTTGTGGCTCTTGTCTTTATCATTTCTAAGGTTTTTGGTGGTGTGATCTTAAGTGATTGTGATTGGAGGCTGATCGTGACGTTTGTTGGGTGGCTCTCCGGTGTCGGTTTCGGTTAGGGACGAAGCTAAAAATTTAACTAAGAAGGGGCACCTTAAAAAATTTGAGCTCATCCCCTCGCCATTCCCCTTCTCAGCCATCATCCTCCCCTCGCCATTCTCGTTTTTTCTTCCTACCACCCCACTCCAACACCTTCTTCCCGACCTTTCACTTCCCCTTCTCAGCCATCCTCATCCCCTCGCCATTCTTGTTTTTTCTTCCTACCACCCCACTCCAACACCTTCTTCCTGACCTTTCACTTCCTCTTCTCCCCTCCCTTGCTCATCTCCCACCATTTTGGGTGCAGATATACCATCAACTCGGCTTCCATGGTGGTCTCTTCCTCTTCGACGGCTTCGGTGCTCTCCGCTCTGGAGGTTCGGCTTGGTCTGGGAGCATGACGCGTTCATCTCGATAGGGCTCGACTCGGCTCATGGCAGCTCGGCTCTTCTCGTTGTGGCTTGGTTAGTCTCGTTGCGGCGCCTCGGTCCCCTTGCTTTTGAGTTATTCAGCAGATCTTTCTTGGTGTAGTTTAGTTCCTATCACCTTTGTGCACCGTGGTGACGCTGGTGTTTTGGCTAATTTGGTCTTCGCCTTTGTGCGTTGTTATTGTGAGTCTCGTCTGCTAACGATGACTTTGTTGTGGTCTCGCACTTTTGCGATGACTTTTGTGGCCTCGTTATTCGGCGGTGACCTTTGTGTCTACCGGTATCTCTCCGTTGCTGCTATCGTTTATTGTGACAGATCTGTACTAGTAGTTTTGTGCACTTGGCGACTGTGTGATTGAGCTTGTGGGTGTCTACTAGGGGTTTAATATTATTTGTCTGCTTTGTGCAAATTCATTCCAAATCAATTTATTGATCACTTGAATTATGTACCCAATGACACTCTGTAATTGTTTGGTGTTGATTAATGAAAGGTTATGCTATCGTTTCTGCTCAAAAAAAAAGAAGAAAAAAGGCTGAGAAGCGCTTGCTATAAAGCCAAGAAAATGTCCATTTCCAACTAATTAAGTCTTATTCAGACACAAAATTTATCTTTCTAAATCCAACTTATAACTTTTTTACTTTGAAATCTCTGTTATATCCCACATTCAAAATGGATTTGGAAAGAAAAAGAAGAAAGCAAAATAGAAACCTAGCCAAAGTCACCTATACCCTATACCCCTGGGTCTTCATCATTTCTAAGGTTTTTGGTGGTGTGATCTTAAGTGATTGTGATTGGAGGCTGATCGTGACGTTTGTTGGGTGGCTTTCCGGTGTCGGTTTTGGTTAGGGACGAAGCTAAAAATTTAACTAAGAGGGGGCACCTTAAAAAATTTGAGCTCATTTTTTGGACAAATAAAGCTAGTTCTTTTACAAATGCTGAAGAAATTAATTTCAAAATGCCTAATTTTATTACTCTATTGTCTAATTTTATCTTTAATTGTTGACAATCTAATGCTCATTTGTACTAATTAACCAAATACATGCAACTCAACAAGGTTTAGACATTAGTGTGTGAGAAAAATATGCAGGACGGAGGCGCATTTAAAAACTAAAGGAGGATTTTCACTATTTTAATATGATTAATTGAATAATCTGCAAAGCAAAAAAATGGGAATGATTAATTGAATAATTTGTAATGCAAAAAAAAAAAAGGGATGAGAGGGGGCATGTGCCCCCACTGGGCCTTACGTCCCTCCGTCCATGGTTTCAGCGTCTCCAACTTTTGGAAGACTGGTTTTTTAGGTTTTTTCTATGTTGTTTGTTTGCGTGTGCTGTACTCCAAGGTTGGGCTTGGAGCTTTACCTTTTGTTTGTGTGTGGCCCATTTTTGTTTGTGTATAACTTGTTTTGGAACTTTGTTGTACTTGTGTTTGTTGGTAATGAATTTTACCCTTTGACCCAAAAAAGAAAGAAAAAAGAACTAGGATTCTGCATACATACTCTTTGAATTAATTTTAATGATTGAGATTAAAGAAATTGATTTAATTAGATGATATCTCTTAATCGATTTATTATTATAGCGTTGAAGTATTGCTTCTATATTATGGTGGGATGAGATTTGGGTTTTAGATTGTGGGTGGTAGGAGAGATGCAAGTGGCATGGCTGGGTGGTTGGTGAGGGGTGAAGAACATTGGGTGTCTATGGGTTTGGAGCGGTAGGGGTGGACGTCGGAGGCAACCTTGGCTGGGTTTCTTTTTCGTTTTCTTCTTTTTCTTTCAAAACCCATTTTGTATGCGGGATAAAACAAAGATTTCAATGTAAAAAGTTACAAGTTGGATTTAGAAAGAGAGAGTTTGCATCCGAATACCATTCCTAATCTTTGATTAATTCGGTTATGAATAAGACCTAATAGCTGGTGAAGTGGAAATTTTCTAGTACTTAATTTTTACAGAAATGATAGGAGATTTCATTAAACATAAAAGGAACATACTACATAGCGTAATTTTGGTCGAAGGTCAGTTCCTGATATTGACAAAGGTTTCTTGTGATTAATAATTGTAATTTCACTTAAGATGAATACCACGTCTTAAGGGTTGCATGGTTTTTCAAAGGGTCTTCATAAAGCTTAATGAGTCTTGCATATTTAGATTTGATTTGAATTCCACAGACGGATTGCATGTTTGATATACATTCTAGATTAGGGGCCCAAGTAGAGCATACTTAGGAAAACCTAACCTTCAAAATTTGCATGTATAATTCATAAGTAATTAGGAGAACTACATAAGATTGTTAAGGTGATGACAAAATCCTGTGTCCTTTTAAATTGATTTTCAAAACTGTTTTCTTTTAATTATTTTCCTTTTCTCGAATCTTTTAACTTGTTTTTGTTAAATTCGTTTTTATTATCTTAAGCCAACCACAAGATAGGTGAATATTTATGAAAAGGACGAATGAAGTACTAGGATTATGCACACATACTCATTGAATTAGTTTTTAATGGTCTGAGATAAAAAAAAAAAAATTGACTTAATTAGATGATATCTCTAAATTGATTTATCATTATGGTGTTGAAGTCTTGTTTCTATGTTATGGTGGGATGGAATTTGGGTCTTTGATTGTGGGTGGTAGGAGAGGTGCACGTCGCGTGGCTAGGTGGTTGGTGAGGGTATGAAGAACATGGGTGTCTTTGGGTTTGGAGATGTAAGGGTGAATGTCAGAGGTGACTTTGGCTGGGTTTCTATTTTGCTTTCTTCTTTTTCTTTCTAAATCCATTTTGAATGTGGGATATAACAGAGATTTCAAAGTTAAAAAGTTATAAGTTGGATTTAGAAAGATAAATTTTGTGTCTGAATAAGACTTAATTAGCTGGAAATGGACATTTTCTTGGCTTTATAGCAAGCGCTTCTCAGCCTCTTTTTTTTTTTTTTTTTTTGAGCAGAAACGATAGCGTAACCTTTCATTAATCAACACCAAACAATTACAGAGTGTCATTGGGTACATAATTCAAGTGATCAATAAATTGATCTGGAATGAATTTGCACAAAGCAGACAAATAATATTAAACCCCTAGTAGACACCCACAAGCTCAATCACACAGTCGCCAAGTGCACAAAACTACTAGTACAGATCTGTCATAATAAACGATAGCAGCAACGGAGAGATACCGGTAGACACAACGGTCACTGTCGAATAGCGAGGCCACAAAAGTCATCGCAAAAGTGCGAGACCACAACAAAGTCATCGTTAGCAGACGAGACTCACAATAACAACGCACAAAGGCGAAGACCAAATTAGCCAAAACACCAGCGTCACCGCGGTGCACAAAGGTGATAGGAACTAAACTACACCGAGAAAGATCTGCTGAATAACTCAAAAGCAGGGGGATCGAGGCGCCGCAACGAGACTGACTAAGCCACAACGAGAAGAGCCGAGCTGCAATGAGCCGAGCCGAGCCCTATCGAGATGAACGCATCAAGCTCCCAGACCAAGTCGAACCTCCAAAGCGGAGAGCACCGAAGCCGTCGAAGAGGAAGAGACCACCATGGAAGCCGAGTTGATGAGGGGGGATCCAGCCCACCTGCAGCACAGATCTAAACCCCATACAAGGAAACGAGCGCCAATCGAAGGAAATCTTGAACGGGCAAGACCCGAGGGTATATGGTATAGATCCATGTATATCTGCACCCAAAATGGTGGGAGATGAGCAAGGGAAGGGAGAAGAGGAAGTGAAAGGTCGGGAATAAGGTGTTGGAGTAGGGTGGTAGGAAGAAAAAACGAGAATGGCGAGGGGAGGAGGATGGCTGAGAAGGGGAAGGGGGGAAGGAAGGGAGGACAAGCTAGGAAATGGAGGATAGAGGCTGCCACCAACCCCCAGCCATAACCAGAGGCTGGCGGCAAAGGGGGTGACGGTTAGGGTTTGTTGGAAGAAAGAGAGCTTTTTGGGAAGAGAGAGTCAAGTTCAAATACATTTTCTTCCTCAGCCACTTTATGTTCTCTTCGAGTTGCCAATCGGGAAATTCTCCATCAGCTGCTTTTCCCTCTCCATCAGCTGATCATCTCCTAACTCCGGCATAATCCACATACACATCTCATTATTTCAACGTACAACCATGCCGAAAACGATTGATCCACATCCACATGCATGGTAAAAAGTAAAAACATATGCATGAATGGTAACAAAGTTGTATGTGTATTAAAGAATTACTTATAGGGAGGAGTTAGAGACATGCATGAATGTTTCTTGCTAGGGCTTGAAGGCTGGCCAACTTGCGATAGGGCCGACGAGGAATTCCCAACTCTCGACACCTTTTCTTCAAGATCGTTTGGTTGATATTCATTTCCTTGGCTGCGTCAGATAGGGGCATGTAGAAGTGGTTATGGAGAAACTATTGAACGATGACTTCTTTTCTCTTCTAAATTTCTAATTTGCATGTAGTGTCTTCCCTTAAACCATTGACTTTTGTTTCTTGAATATCTAGTGATGATGATGACGAGTAAAACGGAGTTATATATCTTCCAGTGAAAATTCGTATTCCCAATCCAATGGAACATAGGCGCTTCCCCTAAGACACATTGGAAAGATAGATAAAGATTAATACTACATCCAATTAAAGTTTTCTGAACGAGGAATGCTAGCACCCTTTGAATTTTAACGTTCTCTTTCTCTCTTTTTGGCTCTCTTTGCAATACTACAGTTTTGCATACGATGAGCAAAAGCGTCTATTTTTTAGGCTATTCTTTAAAGATCAACTCTGTAAAAAATTAACTAAATCCAAAATTGTTTAGTCATCTAATAGTTATCCAAAAATTAGGCGAATCATATTATTCCATAAAACACTGAAAGTTCGACCAATGTTTTAAAAAACTAGTATTAAGACTAGCCTAGACAGTATTTTGTGCGACGCTATCAAGAAAACCCCTCTACCCAATGGGAGTGGGCTATTGACTAGCCTAGTCATTTGGAAGGAGTGACTGAGGCATTGTCAAGGCACCACCTAGGCGTTTGAATATTTTTTTTTAAAAAGACCAAACCCGAAACGACACCGTTTTGGGCAGAGTTTATATAAAACTCATGCTAATTTTATATTTCTAACTTAGTTTATATTAATATTTATTATAACTTTATGATGTGAATTAGAGAAATTTAGAATGAAGTGAGTGGATAGAAAAGATAAAAAATTTGATTACCTTCTCGTTTTGTTCTTTCAGCTCTTTTTTTACTTGGACCTTCTCAATTTGTTCTTTTTATCCAATTTCAACAAAAATAGTAGAATTAGAATTAAAAAAATTTCTTTATGAATAATTAGTAAAAAATAAAGTAAAGAACATATCGAATGAAAGTCCATGGTATATGCTTTATTGGAAAGGTGTTTCCGATTCCTACAGTAAAATTCTCAGGATTTTTTTACTCTTGGAATAAAAAAAATTTTCTGTATGCTTTCATTCAATGTAGATTTTATGTAGTTTGAGTTGAAACTTCATGTTAGTCCCACATTGTTGGTGGGAAGAACTTTCAAGTAATTTATAATTGTTGGTCCACATTATGTATAGCTAGCAAAGGCCACACACTTTATTTGTGAGAAATAAAATTTTTATTTTTCTTAATATTGTTTCTTAATTTTTTTATGGGAGGAGTTATTTGTTTGGGACGTTTTGATATAGACGCCTCGTTTTTAAATGTCATAGACTAAACATCTATTCCTTTTGCAAATTTGATTAAACATTTTCCCTACAATTTTGGTACTTTGATTTTATTTCATTAGAAGTCTATTCACGTTAGCATTCCCTTTTTTCCTCCTATTTTTATGCATCTCTGATGATTTAAGATTTTTTTACTAAAATATTTATTTTAGTAAATTAAATAGAATGTAACAAAACTCGTTGTTACGTACGTTTGGTTATATCGGTACGTTTGATTATAATATTACATTTAGTTACTTGGTACATTTGAATTTTTGGTCCATTTGGCTTCTTGGTACATTTGAATTTTTGGTACATTTAGTTTTTGGTACATTTGAATTTTTGGTACGTTTGTTTTCAAAACATAAGTTTTATTACTTTTTATCCTAATAATGAGAAATTACTTTAATTAATTATTTTTTTTATAGAAAGAGTCGTTAACAATGTAAAAGTTTAAATTACTTTAATTAATTATTTTTTATATAGAAAGAGTCATTAATCAACGGACAATAGCCTTTTTGTTTTTTCAAAATTATATGATTTATCGTTATTATTTAGCATTATCTACAATAATAAGGATTTATCTCCGATCAACTAAAAGTTGTTCCAGAGACTTATCTACCAAAAAACAAGACTATCTAGAGCATTGTGTATGAATCAAACATATTTTTAAACATTCCAAAAAGATGAATATTCATTTTAATATAGTTTATAATTGGGTACGTTTTAATTCGGGGTTAGTACGTTTTCGTTTGACGTTGGTACGTTTTCATTTAATGTTGGTACGTTTCCATTTGGCGTAGATGTACATTTAGATTTGAAAAGTTTAAATTTTTAGACTTAAATATAGTTGAAATTATTTAAAATATATAGCAGATACTTAAATGTTAATTAATTTCAATTAATCTGAAATAGTTCAAGTCTGAGTGTCTTAATCAAATGTTTCAAAAGCTTAATAAAAAAACTCAAAAAACATAAATTTGTAGTCTTCAAAAGTCTAAAATGAGGCATTTAATTCTAATTTTCTCTATTTGTTTCTAACGGTTGGCAGACATAAAAAAAAAAGGGGTTGGCAATTAAAGAGAAAGAGAAAAGGATAGAGTAAATCTAGATGGTAGTGATAGGATGACATGACTGTGAGGTTAAAAAAAAAAGCAAAAACTTGTTTGTGTGAAATTACTTTAATGCCCACGTTTTTTTATTTTTTAATATTCTTTCAGTTATGTATTAAAAGGGTATAACTGTAATTTTATTGGTTTTTTTTCGTTAGCGGTAGGAGTTCTATTAATATGTAATTTAGATAATGAATAAGGTTTTTTTATGAGTCGGCCCATATGGTTTATATATTGGTTTTAGGCTACATGATTGACCAGGACGAAATTTTAAATCCGGATATTAGGGAGTTTTCAGTTTGTCAGCAAAACCTACTTTTTGTTCCAATCCTGAACCAGTTGCATGAAGTGCCCTATATATGCTCAGTTAGCCTTGCATTGTTATAGTCTTTCAAGTTTTTTCATATACCAAGAGACGCCCACATATGATGTCTGTGCAAATGATAGGGATTTGTTTCGTCTTACATTTATATTTCTTAATTTTCTTCATAAAATTCTCCTCTTTAACTCTGAAATCTGAATAAAGACCAATCTAAAGGAGCTATGAAGAAAAAAAAATGATGTATTAACATTCAATTTCGTGATTAAGGACCAAGTAAGTTCATTTTTTCTTTTGGTTTCTATCCAATGCTGTAAACACCAAAAAGAAAACTAAACAAAAACGTTGTGATTTCTGACCAAATGATTAATTTGTACTGAATTCCCTATGAAAATTATCCCTGAAACATTTGTAAAACTTAGAGTTCAGTGGGAGTTAGCAGCCCACTTTCTTCATCCTCTGTCCTCTCTAAGTTCTCTTCAGTCTCGTTTTTCACTTCCACAGCCTGACTCAGCTGCTCAGCCCTTCTTGTTTGGTGTCTCCAATCAGTGTGGATCAATGTGTACGTCATCATACCTACACAACACAACTGTGCTGATAGCAGCCCAATCCACAGCCCCAAAAACCCTATTTTAAACGTAAAAGTTGCAAGAATAGCGACTGGCAGTCCAATTAGGTAAAATGCCAACAAGTTTATTTTTACTCCAAGCTTTGGTCTTGCAGTAGCTATTAACACTCCACAGGCAGCCGTTTGAGGAACGTTGCCTACTTCACACAAACCCAAAAGCGGGAGTGCGGTTGAAATCAAATCAAGAATTTGTGGATCGTTTGTGAACATTGTCCCCCATATGGACCTCAGAGCAGTCATGAAAATGAACGCGGAGATCCCAAAAGCAAATGCCACGCTAAGCCCAATTACGGTGGCCCATTGTGCACGGGTTGGTTGCCCTGCGCCCAGGGATAGCCCGACACGCGTCGATATGGATGCACTTAGAGAAATTGGGATAATGTATAACATTCCTGTTGTTTGCAACAAAATTCCCATTGCTGCAACACTTGCTTGTGGGTTACTCAACCAGCCACAGATGAACAACATAATTTCATACCACCACCACTCCAAGCAAATTGAAACACAACTGGGTAGAGACAATCTTAGCAATGGCCCCCATCCTTGAAAGGCTGAGAGCATGGTGAGCCCATGCCATGGCTTCAAAGCATGAGGTGAGATGGCTAGATAAATTACCAAACCCAAATTAAAAAGAAAAGTGTTCCAAGCAAGCCCCAATGCAATACCTGCAACCCCAAAATCCAAATATGTGACCAAAAAATAGTTCATCGGTAAATGAAAGAGGGCTGAAAATGCGGCTGCTAGGGTTAGTGCGGTGGTTAACCCTTGTGTTCTGAAAAGGACTCTCAATGGTACAAGCTGGGCTTGCCCTAGCAATTCAGGAATGGCAAAAAACATGTAACGTTTTGCAACCCTAGTGATTTGTGGGTCCTGCCCTAACCATATAAAGATGGGCTCCATGTTGAGCCACAAGAGTGCGATAGGGATGGAAACAAGGAGGAGGAGGCAAAGGGTTTTCTGAAATGTTTGACTGATAACTGACCATCTTTGAGCTCCATAAGCTTGGCTACAAATGGGGTCCATCCCCGTTGATAAACCTCTGAGGAGTGAGTTGCCTGTAATATTAGAAAACCCTAGAGCCAATGAGCCTCCAGCCAATTCTGTTTTCCCTAGACGGCCTAAGAATAGCATTGAAACCGCAGATCTTGAGTATATAAGCATGCTTGTCATCACTATAGGGCCTGCAATCTTTAGGAACGATCTCAACTCTTCTGCTATCTACATGGATTCACAAAAGGAACACAAAGTAATTAGAAAATGGAATTTACTTTTTCTGGAAAGGAAAATTACAAGAAGCCCCCACCACAACCTCCAATAAAAAACTCTGGAGGTGGAAAACCAGAAAACCAACACTAGGCAAAGGATGGATCAAAACTTTCTCACATAACTGAGAATGATCCAGACTAAAAACGCATGAGTAACAAAATTAGCTTCTCCAAACACATGCGAAAGCTTAAATATTTGTTGACAGGAAGAAATTTTAGAGAGAAATTACTTAAAAGATATAACACGTGGAAAATAGAAATATTATGTCACTTAAAATGAATTTGTTTGCACCTCTCATAGATTATAAATGTTGCAACCAATGACCAAAATATCGAAAATATCGCCGATATTATCGTTTTTTTTTTAGATGACGATATTTCGTGATTTATCCTCTTAATTATCGTTAATATAATATCGCGATATAAAATCCAAAAATACTTGAAAAATTCTGAAAAGTCTCAATCTTGGGCATAGAGGGATTCGAACCCCTCCCATTTGACTCATTCAACACCTTGACCACCATATCACTTATGTTTTTGTGAAAATATACTAAAATATTTATATATATGGTTTTGTTTTGAATTCTTTTTGCAAGAAACAAATTTGCACATATTCCAAATTTTTTGTGGTATTATATTTTAAATTGTGTCAATTAATTACTTAGTCAATGACATGTGGTTTTTAATTTTTCTATTTTTTATTTGGTCATTTACATGTAGGGCTGGAAAAAATTCCCGAAAATCCCAAACCAAACCGAAAAAGTCCCAAACCCAAACCGAAAAATCCCATACCAAAACCATCCCGAAGTTCGGGAATCCCATCCCGAAAAATACCGAAATTTTCGATATGGGATTGGTTTCCAAATCCCATTTGTTTGGTAATCCCGAACCCTTCATATCTCATTCCTTTTGGGATGGAATTGAGCAACTCATGGAAAGAATCCGAGACTCAATCTTCAAATGATTTTTCTTATGGACAACGTCAACCAATCTCGGATTCATATGGGTGGCATGTTAACAATTACATGCAAAACTATTTTGGGGATTTATCATTTGATGACTACTCTTCACAATACACTTACTCTACACATAGAGATGATGAAGATAGTGAAAATTTTGAACCTCATAGGAACTTTATGTGGTACTAAGTCACTCATGTATCTTACCATGCAATGTATAAAGTGTAAAATATTGTACTAATTCATTATATATAAATGATTATGGTGTGCTTAAACTTCTTTCATTAATTACTACATATTTTCTACACTCACAATGTTTGCCAGCTCGCTATATAATCAACTTAAATCAGTTAAATCCATCAAGCAATGCATTTCCTTCCAATTTTTTTGTGATAAACTAATAGATAATTGACTAAATAAACATCCTGCAAAGTTTCAATAAAAATTTCCAAGTTTTTCTTACAATTTCCGTGGTTTTTATTCAATTTTTATCGATATCGATAATATCCTGATATTTCCATCTTTTTCTTACAATTTCCGTGGTTTTTATTCAATTTTTATCGATATCGATAATATCCTGATATTTCCATCGAAATTTTCATGTTTTTGGACTACCGATATTTCCGATATCATCGATATTTTAGACCTTCGTTGCAACTTGCCAAAAGGCAAAGTTGGCGAGGTAACAAAACTTCAGGGCACCTGCTCTCTTAAACATGTAACCAATAAAAAATATTTGTCAACGTACATCAAAAGAATCTAAAGCTGCCATAAAAATAGTCATTTAATACTATGGTCTCGGTATTCCTCTTGATTTGTAAGTGAGAGGTTTTAGGTTCGATTTTCGCTAAAGACGAATTTGGACCACATTATTACTAGCTTATTGTTAGGCAAAAAAAAAGAAAAACAAAGCTGCCATAAAATGATTCTGTTTAGTGCAGAGTAATTTAGGTTATCACCTATAAATAGTACACTTTACTATTATCTTATTTAAAATCGATGTTTAATATGGTTTAATTATTTACAAACTATAGAATCTGTTGTACATGTGTTGGTGAAACATCACATGATTTACTTAAGTGTTGATTAAATCACCTCATATATGGATTATTATTTAAGTCATGATTAACTTGCTTATTTTCTATTAATGACATATCAGATAATTTACAAATGTAGTCATTATTCAGAATTATCATGTGAGTGAATATAAAAAATGGGCCAAAACATAAATTACTAACCAAAACCTGAACATGCTATTATGATTAGGGAAGTATGTGGTTCCCAATTATTTCTTCATTGGGCAGCTTACGTGTCACTAGACAACATTGTGGGTTTTAATTGGGAAGTTTTATACCCTGATCACAAACATTTACGTGGTATTACCATTCTCTCTATGTTATAGTATGTATATTTATTTATTAATAATACGTTATATGTTTAGAATATATTAGCTTTACCGTTAAACTATTTGTAACGCATGAATTCAAAACTTCAGGTAATTATATGACCATCACACTAAAATATTTCTTATCGTAATTAGACCTTTCACTCGTGTGAGTGTGGAGACTTGGTGCCACATGTGTGTGTAAATTGTGGGAGTAATTAGCTCCTCAAACTTATGCTCTAGAGGCAAGAAATAAGGTCCGTTAGCCAATCTCAGAATTGTGTCTCCAAAATAATTACATCAAGCAGTTTAGATTGCACTTAAAAGAATAAAAAACATGACTTGAAGTCTTGAACAAGAAAGCTTAAGCTTTAACATTTAGAATTCTAAACAACAACCATAATAGTGTATGTACACTACTGAAATGATGTAAAACACAAGTGATTGTTAGACTTAACTAGTAAATTATCCGCTTTAAGCCTGAATTTTTTTTTACCATTGAGCCCAAAACTAATGGCCGGTGATGTCATATATTATTCACAAATTTTCACATTTCCAATGTGAGACGGAACTTCAAGTATGTGAGAGCGAGAAGTAGAGGGAATGAGAGGTTGTAGGCTGCATACCTCAGTAAGTGGCAGATTTGGGACAAGTACTCCATTTGAGGTAAGGTGGTGGAGGCGTTGCAGAAAGCTCTGTATGAAAGTAGTAGTAGTGGTAGTGATTGTGGTGGTGGTGCCGCCGCCTTCCACGCCTAGAGCTCTCATTGTCAAGTCTTCTTTATTACCATCTCCAGCTCCATGATGCTTTGGAATCAGAAGGTCATGCGCATCACCACCATTTATAATTGCTCGAGTGTCAGTACCAGGTAGGCACATGTTTATCCGAAGGGACACAGCAAAAAAAACTCCTATAAAAGTACAACCACGGTCCGGTTTCAGAGACGGCTTTGTCTAATGGGGTCCGATATGCATGTTATATATTAAACAAAAACTCCTCAAAAAGAAAAAGAAAAAGAATAATTAACAAAAATCAAGCACTTCAAAACCCAATTTTTACTACTTAATCCCAGCTTGTACGGTATTAATGGTTTTTTCCTTGTTACAAAGTAGAGTTTCCAAACCTGTACTTTAACACTAGTAGTATCATTACGAAAACAAACCTTGTACTTAATTTCAAAGCCCCAAATTAAGCTGCAGCTTGCTGGATTGTCCGTCACTTTTTCAGCTACATACTAGATGAGCTCCTCGGCCGAGGCATTGGGCTTACTATTGCATAGAAAATGGAGGAGGAGGGCAGAAATGGTGCATTTGAACATGGAAGGAAAGTGGAAAACAGAGAGCAAGCTTTAATCAACTTATAACATATTCATAGGCCTTGAAAGGTGACAAAGTCATAAAGTGATGGTGATGTGGAATGTTGAGCTCGCTCCCATGCGCACTCTTGTACTAGTTATTCGCACTTTCCACATCACCATCATTGTAAGGCTTCGTCATCTTTAAGGCGTCAGTCAACACAACTTGATTGGGGTGTCCAATTGGACATTACGGGTGGAGATATGTCATAATAATAGTTATCAATAAGTCCACAAATTTACAATATTGTTACAAATAAAAGATGAAATAAAATATTTCACTAAAATTGCATAGAACAATAATTTATTGTTACATACATGCAGTAGCTTCTTAAGATTAGGTGTCTTTCTTTTTCAAGGTTGCATCTTAGAAATTGGCATGTTCTACTATTATTGTCGTTCATTGTATTCATACAACTTTTATTAAGGATACTAAGAAAAAAAAATACATATATAATTTTAATTCCTTTTGTACACTTGCAGCTTAGTTATGAGAAGAGATCCTCCCAGGGTCTCTTCCACCAAGGTCATCGGATCAAGTAATCTAAACTTTTGAAATTTTATCTAACGGTAAAAAATTATTATAACTTTTAAGGGGTTAAAACAAATAAACCATTTGATAAAATTTCAAAGATCTGGATCACTTGATCCGATGAGGATCTCTTCTCCTTAGTTATTACGTTGTTACGCATATGACACGGAATATCGTTATAAATTACCTTGGAAACTGTTCTTTATTTATCTTAAATTAGAATATTCAACTACTCTATTATTATTAGTAAGGTTAAAAGAAAGAACCTAGCCAGGTGGCATAAAAGGGACCATAAGCAGGACACTTAAATAATGGGACATTCTCCCCGACCAAGATTGAGAAACTAGGGCAGACGATCGAGTTCGATTATCAAATAGTTCCGCAATAAAATTCATCAGACAAGTTGATTTTGTAATTTGGATTATTTGAGAATGATTCTTTATGAATCATTTTTCATTTCTATAACATTTTTTAGTAGGAGAATGATTTATGCACTTTTTTCTTCTTCTTTCACACACTTTTTTGTTTGTCATTGGATATCATTTGCTTTAATGCTTGATTTTTATTTTCCTTACCATTGTTATTATTAATTAACATAAAACATAAAATTCTTCTCCGATGAGCACTGTTTCAATAGCTTAGCTAAAAATAATTTTACTAATTGGACGGAATATCAAATTAAATCACTCCCTTTTGTTGAGAGTATCAATCTCAAATACAAAAAAAAAAAATATAAAAAAATAAAGGAGATCTGAATGTATTTAGAAGTGCCAACAACACCTTAAAAAATGATTTTCTTTTCAATTTTATTATATAATAATGCTATGGATTCAAGTAAAATTTTAAAGTTAGAGTTTTTGAAGTTTTTTTTTTCTTTATTTGGTTGCTTAAGATTGAAGTGTTTTTTATTATTTAGTGAAGGTTATGTTCATAACTCTTTTTACTTATTTAATGGCACTTGTAAACTTACAATCAGTGAATCCTAAAAGTTGTTTTGATATAAGTTATTATTTTCTGGTACCAATCTATTGTCCTATTTTTTTTTTTTTAAAAAAAGACTATTTTAAAAAGGGGTCTTTTTATAAATTTCGCACATGGCCCTCGATATCTCAGAGACGACCATGATCACTCGATTTGTGTTGTCCACGTGCTAGGCTTGAGAATTCAACGCACGCGAGGGGGTATTTTGATAGTATCAATCTCACATCGGAAAAAGAAGAGACATTACATGTGTTTATAAATAATTGAGTTATTCTTTATATTATCAATTAATGTTATAGTACACCTCAACTTTCTTCCGTTGGTGTGTGTGTGTGTGTTGAGACGTGTCTTTTGGGTGCTCAGAGGGTCTCGTGTTTTACAACGAGGCTCCTGTACAAAGCCATGAGTTTAGAATCCATTTTAGCTGTGCTACGTACGGACCCTTTTTCATTTGGGGATTCATTTGACTATGCTGACCACAATTGGAAAGAAGAATACTTGGTACTTGCGTTTATATTCTCTTTCAGTTTTTTACTCAACTTTTTGTAAATTAATGTTAATTCCTATTGTATATTCCGTTTGCTTAATGCGCAGCATGGTGAACTAACTAATAAAATGATGGGTGGAATGCTTTAAACCTTTTTAGTCTCTTTAAACCAAAAGTTAATTAAGGCAGAATCGACCAGCAAGTCGCTATTGGTTTCTTTCCACTCGAACATGCATGCCCTTCCCTTTTCTTTAATCTCCTTTTTTATTTTCTTTATTAGGTTAAGTAACCAACATACATGACATATGATTCATTTTAAAATCCAAGTTGTGACTTTTAGCTAGAACCCTAGAAAGCAATGTGTGTACCCAACACTGTCCTTAAAGAAAGCTTTCTGCAAATATCTTCTCACCTTTTTGTTTTCGTTTTGGACTGCTATATTTCAAAAATTCTACGGTGCACCGTCTAATCATTTAAACAATGATACATAATGCACATTGATGTATTGTAGAAAGAACCCATTACATATTTTCAATTTACGAAATTGATGACGCATTATTTTTTTTACTATAAAAAATTGAAGGGTTTCCCGTTTCCCCCCTACATTTAGCTTTTTTCCTTGTCATTAATTGGCTCATAACTTCAATTATTTGTGGTTGCTGAACAAAATGATGGATGTCCATGGCCATGTCTCCCTTTTCCTACACACTTACCTGAAATGTTTGGTTTAAAAAAGGAGGCTTTCCATATTTATTAACTCTTTTCGAGGGGACAGCTTCAATAAGATTAGCAATTGGTCCAGGCTCAGTCCTCATTATAATTAAGCAACATAGGGTTAAAATTTGGGGTGTCCATTAACTTAGTGGACAAAACATGCATGCCATGGTTAATTATGGCGTCAACATATGCATATGATGCCATTTTGTATTGGGAGACAGGACCACACGAGAGCCTATCGATTGCTCAGCATAATCTTTATAATCAATCTCGGGGTGTGATATCCACACATATTTTTTTACTTCTCACACACCCTTTTAGTTCAAATCAGATGAATTGAAGAAGATCAAAAGACATAAATTAACAAAAAATGTATGAGAAGTAAAAAGAGGTGTGTGGATAGCACACCCCTCAATCTATTACAAAAGTTTTTTATTGAAACCATGCATCTATATAAGAGCATTTCCACCCCTAAAAAGCCACCCGGGTAATAGGCAATCCAATCCCCTAAAGTAAATTATTACTGCCTTCAGTGAATAGTAACTGTCTAAGTGCATCTCCACTCTTAAATTGAATAACCCAGACAATTCGTATTAGAATATTATTAAATATTTTTTTATTGAATAATAAAAGATAGTTTTATTTTTAATTTCGGATGATAATAAAAGATAGGTTGAAAGTATTTGAAAATATTGAAATGTGGTGTAAGGTGGAAGAACATGGTTAGGTATTTTAGGAAAAAATATTATTTTTTATATTTTTTTGTATTTTAATTAATTTTAGTTATTTTTTAAAATATTTTTTGTATCTTTAATTAATTTTTTTATAATTTTTTTAATCGTAACTGATGTTAACCTTGCATCACATGGCCTAGGAGATAGGCTAGTCGATTTTAGCCTAGGTGAGCAACTAGGCTCCCCCAGAGACTAGTGGATTGGAATGGGGTGAAGAAGTTTTGGGGGGAGGGAGGGATTTAATCCCTTATTCCCTAGAAGATTTGAGAGGGGTGGAAGTGCTCTAAAGCAGGACGTGCTCCATTGCTACCTTGAAATGAGAGGTGCCTGCGCGCTTGTTCTTATTATGCTCCATTTATAGGAAGGGAAGAAAGTTAAAGTTTATGTTTCACTATAAAAATAATTGGTAATATAGGGAGTAGTTTATAACCTTAAATCCTTGCAAGGTTTTTTCTTCACTGATGCGAGACTCTTTTACCTTCACATATTTACATGCCACCTCACATGTGGCGAGTTTTCAAGTCAGACACATAAACAACACAAATTGGGTGACATAGAGCACATGTGGCTATTAGGCTTCACACGTGAGCAAACATAGATGTAATACCATGAAGAAAGTTGAGGTTCCACCTTATAACAAACTGACTAACCCAACCTCTTATAAGCCTTTGCAAAGTTTATTCTTTCACCAATGCGACTCTTCACATTCTCACATAGAATTGCTAGCTGCTAATTTTACCAACAACAAAATAGTGGGAGCTATAAGAAAAAAAATGATCATTTTTTTCTTTTACAAGCAATACTATATATATTACAAATTTAAGATACTTTACAACAAGAAAATACACGCTCAACAAAACTGCCACAAACTATGTATAGAACTTATCACAAACAGATATTCTTCTCGCATTCAAGTAAACCGAGTTTGAGATTTTTCAACCAAATGAAGATAGATAACATGATTGACTTTTTAGTGTTAAAATGTGATTTTTTGTTAAAGTGAACAGTACCGGGAGTTTTTGGTTAAAGTTTCCTTAAATCAATTACTAGTTGGTGAAAAAAAAAAAAACAAATGATAATTAGCTACCAAGTTGAGGCCAAAAGTGGAGAGATTGGCTAGCTTTCGGCTGTAAAGTTCCATTAATAATGGAGAAAGACATAATTAAGAACCATAGAGGTGTACTAGATAGAACAAAATTAAATAGAACGTAGGCATGATTAAACTCAAAACTATGTGCAATTTACAAAACAAAAGGTTGGTATAGGTTAAAAATCGTACTTAAGAAAGGCATGCGTGCTATATGAGAATCACAGCATCACGTTCCCAATCAGTTGGGACCAGCAGCAAAGGGAGACCCCTTCAGTTGTACGAAGATGCCCAGCAGGACCAACCAAAGCTTCAGCATATGGACTGACAGTTTACCAGATAATTAACCAACTTGTGATGTATCTAGCTTCATAATTAAGTATATTTGTGCATGTAATAACCTTTTGGGTACCTAATTAAGTTGATTAAGATCTATGCTTTTGGTGGTTTTATTTAAATTCTTTCTTCTTCTTTTTTCTCTTTCTTTTTTGTGTGTGTTTTGGATTCCTGCATATGTATGAGCGTGTGCTATATAATTATTTTTGATAATCATGATAAAAGAAGTTGTTTGAGCCAATAATTTAGGAAAACCATGGAATAGTTATATATTATCATTGTACTTAAAAAGGCAGAGAACACGTTGGAAGAGAGTAATCTGTGTAATAATGCATAGCACTATTTGGTCCAACCATTGGTTGGTTGCACTGGTCTTACGAGAGGGTGGAGGAAAATGTAAATTAACTTCTTTCATTAATTTATATTATCTCATATATAGATAAGGTAAATTCATAAAGGTCATGCCAAGTTCAATGTGAATCTCATCATTATAATTTACATTTCAAATAGCTTGTCTTCATCCTGCCGATTAAAGAAGTATGCATTTGAAAACTATACGAGTTTATGACCTAATTCTTACGGTGGAAACTATGTGAGTGTAGGGTTTCGGATGTACGAAAACCGCTTTTAATGAAAAACTAACCATCTTAACCCTCTTACCCACCGTTTTGTCACTTTTTGTGTTAGTTTAACGGTGTATCATGCACTTATATGTTTGTTTCTCTTTTATCAACGGTATATCTTTCTATGCGTAAGATATGCATATGCATGTAAGAAATCATTTAACAAGTTCGAGATCTTACCAAATGAGACTTTACCCCCCGTTTTCAACTTTTGTATTAGTTTTACGGTGTATCATGCACTTATATGTTTGTTTCTCTTTCATCAACAATATATCTTTCTATGTGCAGAATATGCATATGCATGTAAGAGATCAATTTAACAAGTTCGAGATCTTACAAAATGAGAATTAAATTTCAAAAATAATTTACATCCACAATTATCATCGACTAAGCATTAGTAAACGTAATAATGTGTTGTTAAATAATTTACATCCACAAATACTCTAATCTCTTCACTCAGCTAGTTCCTTATATTAAGAATCAACGTCCAAAGATGAAGAAAGTTGAGATTCCATTACAAAAATAATTGGTAATATGTGAAGTGACTCAACTTTTTTATAAACTCATACAAAGTTTCTTTTCCTATCAGTATGGAATTCATTCTCAACACAAGAATCCTTGAAGACAAGAAGTTGAAGTCACTTAACTGAGAAAGTGATTTTCTATTGTTCGTCGTTGTACCATGAATCTCAGTAGTGGGGACCAACCAAACCACCAATGACATAGCCACACAAACAGATTTTTTATGTCTTCCATTTTCTACTCTTGCTTTGTTCCCCCTGAGGTCTAGTCACTGGGGGTCCACCCAATGGATCTATGATGAACTCAAGAAGACGAACTTAAACAAATCAAAAGGAAAGCTTTCATAGAGTTAAAGAATCCATTAAGGCTTCTTTATCTCCAGAGATAGAGAGTTAATTAAGATCAACCAATGCTTTTGTTTAATCTGAGACAACTCCAAGTGCTGCCTTGTAGTCACACGGCAACATCTGTCTATGTCAAAATATCGGGCACGAAACAAAGATATGCAGCAGCTATCGATATATACTGTGTATATATATCCTTTGATGTTTGTCTTTTTTTTTTTTTTTTTTTTTTTTCACATGATACATGCATGCTTTCATTGCTTGTCTCTCAGAGAAATTAAGAGGAGACAGAAAGGGACAAAATTGGCCTCACACTAATGTGCTAGTTCTTTTGCGCACCAAATAATTATAAACTTTGGTCGATCTTATTGGTGAATATAAGTTGAGCAACTATATATAATTAGCACTAATACACGCATTACCTATTTAATCATATACTTGCCGATGGAAAATTATATGCTAACAATTAGCTTTTTGTTTAGTTAATATTCTTTACGAATGTGATTGTATAAATCTAGAAGTAAGATTCTAATAGGATTTGGAATATCTAATTCTTTACAATTTGTATCACTTGTGCAGCAAGTAAACCTTACCTAATTAAGGCACAGGACTATGAGGGGAGTGTGCAATTCAACACGTTATTAACACGAATTATCTCTCTAGAGAGAAGATCGAGTCAAGCAGTATCTTAATTTGCGATCATAATCCAAGTAACATCTAAAACTTTATCTTTGTCAAAGTTCTACAAACCTTTATGCATGTTAACCATCCCATGAAGCATGAACCATATTTCAATTTCGAATTATATATCTTGCAATGTTTGCAATAGATTATTCTGATTTGAAATTTGATTATTTAATTACATAAGTGTGTGGAAAGAAAAAAAAAGAATAATTAAAACCACAATTGCGCTGTGTACGCAGAGCCGACGAGTCTAGAACCCAGACCCAAAAACGACACGTTTTGGTCGTCTCCTTCCCCAAGTCCAGGTTGTGCGTCTCCTTGGCTTCCCCCAATGCCACTGACAGCAATTCGCCGTGAAGGTTGGCCTACAACCCATCTCCGGCGGCTAATTTGTTTTTTTCTACAATACTTACATGTATATTTTATATAATTACCATCTAATGGTAGCTATAATTTATGTGAATATATGTATTTAATACAATCATCATCTGACGATTGAGATGGTGATTGTATAAAATATATCTAAGTATTATAGCCAAATCCCGAATTTAATTGATTGTTTTTGCCAAGAAATTAGGTTGATTAACTTTGATTGATTATGATTAAGTTAATTAGATTGATTATGAAAACTTACGAAAGTAGCTTTAATATTTTAACTTTCAATTGTTTTAGACAATTGTTATTGGTACTCTAAAATTCTCATTTTGCACTCAAAACTTTATATATTTAGAAATAAAAATACACTTGTAAAATATGGAAGATGAGATTTTTGAAGTGCCAATAACGGTTCCTTTGTTTAAATGAAAACTAAAACTTGAACTGCTTATCAAACCCATATTTAAAAACTGGTCTTTCTTTATATATGGAAAACGGCTATATTTTTTTATTTTGGTTTCTGTGGTGATACCACACTTTTACTGTGGCTCTCGTGGTGAAAAAAATTATTAATTAAACTCTTGTGGTGAGCCCCGTTAGCTATTGAGGTCAAAACTTAAACTTTCGTTAGTTTTCCCTTAAATAGACACTTGTGAGGCATGAATATTTTTTGGGAGCTTTAATGAAAAGGCTTGGGCCAACAAATATTTAACCAAAAACCATCATAAAATGTTATTTAACTAAAATGGCTCAAAGTTTAATAAAAAATCATCCAAAACTATTGTCTACATTTACCTTTTTCGTGCCCTTATCCTCCTCTTCCTCGTCTGCACCACGAACAATTTATAGTGTTAGTATTTTATTCCAATCAGATCCAATAAGGACCTATGGTCCCGGTGATGTACGTACATGTCAGACGTATGTAAATAGCTGAGATTCATAACCTTAACTTAGGTCTTTATCTTAGGTTCTTGTTAGATCAGGACTAAACATAAGGTGCACCCAAAATTATGAGCATTTTGGAAGAAAAATATTAGATATGCATTCCATACGCATTCAACGATGTGTTTTTTGGTTGTGTGAGGGAAGCATGTGTATTTTGATTTTTCTTCCATGACTTTCTTCGTTTGAGACTTCATTACTTTCTGAAATAGTGCCACCATTTGTATTCCTTTCCCCTCGGTTTATTTATTTCTCTTTTTCCTTGGCTTCTTATTCTGCAAACGGTTAATGTGATAAAATAACTTTTTGGTATAAAAAGACCCCTTGAACGTAGAGGTGAATGTCGAAAGTGCAAACGCATAGGCATTAGGCATTCTTTCATCCGGGAAATGTACTACTGTAATATAGGCTTACCAAATAAAAGTTCAAATCAAAGTTGAAAAATGAAGCATTCATCATAACAAAGCCCCCGAAACAAGTTCAAAGAAGTTTAATGGAAGAAACCGGCGAAAAAGTGTCTGGAAAAAAAAAAAACCAAAACATAAAACTGTTTCTGGAGAACCCAAAACATAACATTGTTTTTGGAAAAAAAAATCAGATACAGTGTTTGTTTTGTCTGTGCACAAACAAACACTGTATCTGGAAAGAAAAGAACCAAAATCCAGAAACAGTGACTTAAATTCCAGAAACAGTCTATGTTTTAACATTTGATTGTTTATTTTCTTTCATGCATCAGTTGATTATATTTAAGAAACATGATGCTTATTTTGCTTTGAATCCAAATACAATGAATTTCACTATTTCTTTTCTAGCTTACATTTAAGAAACAGTGTGTCTATTTCATTTGGATCTAGAAATAGTGATTTAGATTCCAGAAACAGTAACTTAGATTTCAGAAATAGTGACTTAGATTCCAGAAACAGTGTTACTTAAAATCCAGAAACAGTTTATTTTTACAGTCCAGAAACAGTGACCCGTCGTAATTATTGAATAACATCTAGATCTCAAATTTATTTTCTGGAGAAACAAACGATGAACTCCATTGACGAAGAAAAATTGAAAAACAGTACTTCGAATACATTATGAATAATAACGACGAACACATTTCAACGAAATAATACAAAATATAAATTAAATAGCATGAGGATCTATATTTTTGTTTCAAAGAAAAAGAAGAAGGTCTGCAAAACAACGATGAACTCCATTAACGATGAAAATCTAGAACTCAACCTAAAAAAGTTAGGGGTAAAATCGACAAATCATAATTTATTATAGTTGGGCCATTTTTAGTTGGACTACTTTAATATGGGTCTTCTACTAATCATTAAACAAAACTTATAACATGGTTTTTTATTAAAACTAAAACTTTTTAAGCCTTTTTCATTAGTTTTCCTATATTTTGGATTTTGGTCGAAGGAGAAGAAGCAAACCTATACCAGGGAACTTATCTCACCCAGGAAAAAAGACAAGCAACACGAAAACATCATAAACAGTGACCAAAAGCAAGGGATGTGTTTGTTTCCGCAGAATCCATCGCCAGCTGATGGAGGAGAGAAGAAAAAGATCCTCCATATTTCCGCGTGATCCATTACCAAATCAACGACAAATGCCTTGGGTTTCTGAATTTGGTTTGATTGGACGACTTTAATCTCTCTATGTGAGAGTCACGTGTGCTTATTTAATGGAAACTAACATAACCTTAGGTTTGGACACCAATTGACAACGGACCTCACTATGATGGTTTACTTCACAACTTTTTCATCACGAAGGTCACATTAAAAGTCTGGTATCACCACGGGGACCGAACACAAATTTAGCCTTAAAAAATAGTTCTTTTTTTCATGGAAGGGAAGGGAACCGGACAGTCGGACTAATATTCCACGGGGGCTTACGAACCAGTCTTCGTTGTGTGGAAAATTAAGGTCCAACTAAAACTACTATAATCTGTGTTTGATCGGAATTACTTAATCTCCACATCATGATTAAATCAGCGCTCATGATCGCATCTACTTCAGCAGCCTTTTGATCAATTAATGATTGTATATTTCATATTTGTATCTGGAAATCCATATCCCAGTAGGAGTAGTAGTTCTCCAGCACGTACAAATACTATATAACTCTCACTCTCTCAGACTATTTCTTTCCAACAACAACAATCATGTCTTCACTAATGTTCTACCCTGTTACGAAAATCGCCACTCTCTTCCGAAAGTTGTTAGGTTTAAGGATGCTGTTCAAGAACAACTCGCACGAACGATTTGTTCCCGTTCATGATCCAAATATCGACACAGTAATTATTTATGTAGGCGAAGAGAAGAACAGATATGAAGTTCCGGAGAAATATTTCTCGTATCCAATATTCGAAGCGTTCATCGTCAAATTATTACAGGAATCGGGACAGGAATTCGATTGCGAAGATGAAGAACCTCTCATGCTTCCATGCTGTTCTACTGACATGTTTGATCAGTTATTGAAGCACGCCAAGGAATATTTTCTGTATACGCATTTGTATGAAGTGTTCGTGACAAACCCTTACCACCCTGTTAACTTCGTTCACCAACCCACGATAAATAATCCTTCACGTATGCAACCAAGGTTCTCGCAAGTGTCAAATTCGGCCAGTTGACGAGAATTTGAGTCTGAATTGCCGCTCGATAAATTAGAGTAGTTTAGAATATTGTGTTGTAAAAAATATAAATCCAAGATTTTCTTTATCTAGTGAGGCCAATTTATTATGTACGCATTGCTGCTTCAATATGCAAGTTGATTTGTTAGGTTAAAAAGAAATTATAAATATTTTTGAGGTACATCTGTGAGAGTTTACAAAGAAATGCTTATGACCTACATATCAATCTGATTAGTTAAATATCGGACCAGGCGCTGCGGCGTTTTAGTTTCATTCAGCCTTCTTCTAGAGAGATTGGAGATCGACCTTCTTGAGTGAATTCAGATAACAACATACGCGTTCACTGCATTGTACCTACCCCAACCAGTTTCACTCTCTTTCGGACTGAGTTGCACATGCACACAATATATCGACGCTTTCAATGGTGTTCTATCATTCAACCTTTGCCACACCTCCAGCAGGCATGTTGCTTTCTGCGACTCTCTCCCTCACAAACCTGGATAGAATAGCAAAATTCCACATTATCAGACAAATAGGTAGAGCAAAGCATGAATGACCGCGCAACAGTGATCGAAACTTAGCTTGTTCATAAAGTCTAGTTTCTAGGCAACAAAGTAGCCCAATGTTTCTTAAAATTACCTTGCTAACTTGTCCCGTGATGATTGCAAAATGTATATCGACAGAATAAAAGAAAGCATGAGACCTGTTGAATGCATGAAAATATTTATTAGCAATAGTGTCAGAAAAGCTCTACATTGAGGTGGTCTCGCATTAATTTATGCATGGATCGTATTAGATTTGGATATCTTAAAGCATCAAAGAAATGCATGTTCTATAAACAGTTGGATTGAAGATAGGCTTGTAGGTAGGAATAGGATAATGAATACACAATGAGCATAATGAAGCACTGATTTTTACCCGATCCAAACAGTACATAAAATCCAGATGTCACGTCTATCTCTGATTGCTCCTCCCTGTAACAACAAGATTATGTCACATCTCACAAAGTGAAAATTCCGAAACCCCAAGATTTACACAAATCCATAACTAAAAGATAAATGAAAGTGATGCTGACCATGTATATCTGACCAACACATGCTTTGGCCAGTGCTGAGCATCCCAAAATTGTTGACGAATATCCGGATGGATTTCTACGTCTGCTCAGGACAGAACAATCCACAATGGTTATGAGAACTCCTCGAACAATAGCAAAATAAACTTGAACTGCAGGTGCCTTTTTTTCTGTCCTAAAATGATATTAAGACTCAAAACTATATCAACACCAATCAGAGAAGTCCTATTCCCTGCTTTCGTTTAGACTGACCTAAATGGTGAAGAAACTAAACTAACCAAAAACATGATAAACGCATAGAGTGCCTATGTTACAAGACAAGCCCTCCAAAGAGCCAGCTAGGTTCACTATGATAAAGAAAATTATTGAACTAGATTATGGAATGAGCAAAATGGCATTACGTACAGTGGTGAGGCATATCCACAACTTTAGCAGTGACACCATGCAAATCACTTCCTGAATACCTCTGTATTGCATATAATTTGACCACAATAACAGATTAGTTCAATAGAAAATACAGAAAATAACTTCTATCCCTTCCATATAACTAGTTTTTCTAACAGATATAAGGTTACAGAATCAAGTGTTTGCATTTAAACGAAGCTATCCCAGTATGCCACTATTTTCCAATTTCTCAAAAGATGTGGCATCGTACATACGTTGAAACGCTCATAAATCACGACTTACCAAATGGACATCAATCATTGGGACCTCGGAACTTTTACGATTTATCACAAAAAGCCATGGTACTAAAAACTTTTCTCTCCCAACTTGAAATGATCTGCACAAAAAACTCTCTGTAAATATGAATTTGACCAGAAATGTTCATAACAATACTAATTCACTGCTAAATGTGAATTGGGTGTCAAAGGAAATTCGACAAACTGTTAATTTATTAGTAATAGTAACATTATAATCCGAGGTTTTGCACATTCAATTGCAAAGTACTAACAAAGTAAATTCAGCTACCAAACTCCAAACTTGAAATTCTCAAAATATATAAAATATCTCGATTGCGAAACATTTCGCCCTTGCTTATACAGGTAGTTTAGCTGATTCTCATTATTTACAATCTAAAACTGATAATACACAGCAAAGAAACAAAATTTGAATCAAAAGACGAAACTTTAAAGCCTTAATTATACTCACATTTTATAAGCATCAGCTCCTGTATAACCCATCGGCTTCACTAGAGGAACTAACACCTACAGATTTATACACCACAAAAATTCCTAAACAAATTTACTAACCATGTAAAATCACCAAAAATAAAACCCTATATTTACCTCACGATTCACGGAAAAAATTGGGCAGTGTCGACCGATCATATCATGCCATTCGGTTTTCATCTGAAACCACAAAATTGCACAAAAGCCATTAAAAATTAAGCAAAACCCATTAAAATTGAGCCGAAATTGAATAAATATTTGAGAGAGAGAGAGAGAGGGAGTACGGACAGAGTGATAAAGGCCCATCTTGCTCATGGGGACGATGTCGCCTGGCTTGTAAGCGGCAGATATGCAGGGCAGCATGGAGAAAGAAATCAACAGAGGGAGCAGCAGGAGTGAGAATCTCGACCCCCTTCTACTTCCCGCCATCTTGTAATTTCTATCGCTCTGCAACTTTCACTCGATCTTCTGAAGTTGGAGCGGGAGGTTGCAGGTGATGCGGTCGCCGGGCAGAATTGTGAAGGAATTATTATTTCGGGTTTGGAGAATTTGGGTCAGGCCCAAAACATATAAGGAAAGTTACATATGGGCCAAGGGTTTGGAGTTTGAATAAAATTGCTCTGGATACCCACACAGTTTTATTTATAGACATTTTGGATACGGTCCCTAGCTACCAATGTTCTTTATCTGAAACCTTTGTGATTTTTAGTTTTTCATTGAAGTCCCTAACATTAATGTAATAATGCATTTCTATAATTTATGGGATTACAAATATTAAAGATAAATTATACTCTCCAATATACTATGTATATATATCTATATATACATATATACATAGGTACGTTCGTCAAAACTAACCAAAAAATTATTGTATCAAAACATGGGTACATTTAAAAAAAAAAAAGAAGATATTTGGCTTAATAACATTATTAAATTTATTCTATTAAACTTGACATGGATACATTCTCAAATCAACGAAATAGAATGTACCCATATAAGTTTAAAAAATGGATTAGAGAAAAGATTGAATGAATTTTATATAAAAAATGGGTACATTTATATTAAAAAAGGGGTACATTTTTCATATAACAAATTTGTATATTTAAGAATGGGTGCATATAAGATTAAAAAATTGAAATTTTTTTTATAAAAATTTAATGGGTACAAATTCTATTTTTTATTTTTTATATTTTTGAAATGTTTGAATTAAAAATTAATTAGGATTTTAATAAGGGTGTGAGTATTAAAATTCTAAATCAATTACTAATTTTTATTATAAAAATTATGTAACTCACGTGTAATTCATTAATATATTAATGCTAGAGACTTTGATCAAAATCTAAGAACTGATAATGCCTTAGTCAATGAACATTAGAAATTAGGGACTTGATACTAATTTTCTCTTTATTTGTAAATATACCAAACTAACATTTTTTTGAGTTAAAAAAAAAAAAAAACATTCTATGGAATTTGTCCTAGTACTTTATTTATTTACAAATAATATATTTTTTGTGAACAAAAATTTAGTCCGAGACGAAATTGGACTCAAGACATCGAGGGGAAGAGTAAATATTCTTAACCAAATAAACTACAACAATTATACTCATTGTAATTGAATTGTAATGAGCATTAAACTACAATCTTGAAAATAACAAATATTGCTTGACTTCTTTAATGTAAGAATTCATCCTTTTTAGCAAATAAATCTTAGTTTAACACGTACGAATAAAGTTTTCCTTTTCTCTTGTTTATAAGCTACATCTAATATGCATTGTAGATAAATGGCTCGTTTGGAAATGCTTTTAAAATAATTGAAATCACTTTTGATGAAAGTGCTTTTGAAACCAATCCTTAATAAAAAGGCAAATGAATCTTGCAAAAACACTTGAAGTCCTTCCTGAAGAAACAAATAATTGGTGCTTCTTATAGAAAGCACTTGAAATGCTTTTCGTATCCAAAAACAATTTCACCAAAAGCGTTTTTAATCATTTTAAAAATACTTTTAAACGAATACAAAGGCACACAATCCGGACCTTTGAAATTTGATACAACGGCTACAAATAGGGGCCCACTTTAAAAATTATAATAACTTTAGCCGTTGGATCAAATTTCAAAGGTCCGGATTGTGTGACTTGGTGAACTTCGTGAAAAGGATCCGGAGAGAATCTTTCCCAAAGATTAATAAATGGTCCATGTGGACTTCTTGGTTGGTTGGGGCACTCTAAGACTCTAGACTCTGGTTGATCCTCTATGTTGCTTCTCCTTCAACCACTCATTCCCCTCTCATCACTACCTATCAAATTTGGAACTTATACGAATCAATCACCATTTATAACAAATTAATAGCATTTCTAATAATATTATATAATAATGCAAGAATACTAGGTGAAGTTCTTGTTATTTTATGATGACATATATTGTTTCATCCACCTAGTAAAGACAAACAAAGAAAGACAATTTGGTTTAGTGCATCTGTAAGTGGTACATTATCTTAATAGTTAGTGTCTTTTTTTTTTTTCAACTTATTGTGTCTCAGGTTTAAAATCTTCTCCTTTAGTGTAGATTATTGTATTGACATGGTCGTTAGTGTCTTCCTCTTCAATCCACCGTGTTTCAGATTCCAACCGTCGTACTTTCTTTATTATAAATTAGTACAAAATATCACTTATAATCAAATTGAATATGGTATATCAAGTGAAGTGGAGGAGAAACTTTAGCAAGAAAAGAAAGGACCAAGGAAAGACAAAAGTCATGGCAAGGATTTGAGCCATTTTATTACCTCCGTCCTAATACGTCAAAATTGTAATAAGATTATGTTCAAACCCCAAATCTTATGCAATGAGTCACAAGGACGACTTTTTTAGTATTTGTTCAGCCACACAAAATAGCATCTTGTAAAGTTGCAAACAAAATCATATCTAAATTATTGGAAAGAGTTAAATTAGAATAATTTTGAATATTGTATTGTCAAAATAACAAAATGGAAAGAAAATAATGTTAATGCAATTTGGACTAGATCAATCTACACTGACGTGAACTCGAATAACCAGAATATCTTTTTTGGTTAGGTTGGGTTGAGCCCTTACTTGCGCAAATCAAACCCCATTTCTAGCTCAAATACTTTAAAATTGTATTACCGAGTCGTATAAAAGTAATTTATAATTAGATTAATCTCACAACTTTGTACAATCCGGCCGAGTTGCACCCGAACTCTTTCAAACTTGGAGGGTAAACCGTGAAACGTCGATGTTTGCCGGCTGAAAAGGTAAATTGGCAAAAGAAAAAACACTTTACACAAGAAGGAAGTGCGAACGGAAGAAAGAAGAGAGAGATGGGCAAACGACAAAGACAACAGACTCGTTTTTATTGTTTTATAGTTTTCCCTGAAAAAACAAAAACTAAAAACCGACCGAAAATTGAAAAATAAATAAATACAAATAAAAACCTCAAAAAAAAAAAAAAAACATAAAATCGACAGACTCACTCATACGTTTTAATCCTTCATCTGAGAAATTAAAAAAAATAAAAAAATAAAAAATGATAACCACTTCGTCTTCCCCCAACCGCAAATTGCAAGTCGTTTCGTTCTAACCACACCGTCGTTTTGCCCAACTGCGCGTACCAATCTGCACAATCTGATCGCCCAACGTCAAAGCTTCGATTTTTTCAATTCTCCGACACCGCCGTTGTAGTCGTCGTTATGGTTATACGGTCAACCGGCGTGAGG
The DNA here is from genome assembly GCA_024362995.1 of Heteromeles arbutifolia. Taxonomy (NCBI): domain Eukaryota; kingdom Viridiplantae; phylum Streptophyta; class Magnoliopsida; order Rosales; family Rosaceae; genus Heteromeles; species Heteromeles arbutifolia. The sequence continues at coordinate 8,860,335 of JANCRC010000017.1, read as the reverse complement.
ATTTCCGGTTCGGTTTTCCTGTAATTTTTCTGTAAATTTGTGTTATTTCATGGGCGATCTTCGGGATTGGTCGCCTGAACCGATCGGCGCCGTGTTGGAGGAGACGGAGAGGGCTTCTTCGTCCTCGTCGTTGTCGTCATCACCTTCGTCCCAATTTTCATCGAATCAAAAGGCCGCGGCGGCTGCGTCTGCGTCTGCGTCTGCGGCGGCGGCTATTAGCGCCGAGTACTGGCTGCGGGCGGAGGAGGCGACGCAGGGCGTCATAGCGCAGGTTCAGACCACTGACGTGTCCGAGAGGAGGAGGAAGGCGGTCATTGATTACGTTCAGAGGCTCATCAAAAGGTCTCTTGGTTGCGAGGTCAGTATTTTTATACGTACCAAATACGTACGTATTCCGTAAGTACAAACGAATGTGAATGAAAGAAGTTGAATTTAGTGCCGTGCGAGGTATTGGGGCTGCAAAGGATTTTTTTTTTTTTTGGTTTAAGAATCACAGGTTAATGTAGGACAGAAGATTAATGCACTTTTTAGTTTAATCTGTATGGTAATAATTAAAGCCATGAAATTTGATTGTATTGTTCGAAAAGTCGAAAATGTCTTGCTTTATCTACACAAGACTTGGACCTTGAGTTTAGTTTATAACTAATATAGTTCATTGGTTCAATGGTTTAACATCGTTTGTATGATTAGCTCGAAACTTTACTTAAATCCGCAATTATATCTACATTTTTTGTGAATAGCTAATGTAAGGCGGTTTAGCTTCGAAGATTTTTACTTTTGAGTGAGTTGGGTGTTTGCATATTCAGTTTCTCATTATATTATTTGATTTTTCTCTAACTCAGGAATGGTCTTTTCGATCACAAACTTATGATGTCATGACCCTATTTGATATTTTAGGGGGGAGGTGGAGGGGGTGTAACCACTTGGGCGTATTGATTTTACTTAAATTGTTGCAGGTGTTCCCATTTGGGTCTGTACCTCTAAAGACCTATCTGCCTGATGGAGATATTGATTTGACTGCTTTTGGTGGTATGAATGTTGAGGAGGCGCTGGCCAATGACGTCTGCGCTGTCCTTGAAAGGGAAGATCAAAATATGGCTGCTGAGTTTATGGTTAAAGATGTGCAGTTGATTCGGGCAGAGGTTTTAGCTTTTACCCCTTAACTTTATTAGAATGATGATAGGTAGAAGTTACAGCTTAGCGTTGATGCTGCCATGTATGTCTAGTAAAGTTTTTGGGTTGAGTTTATGTTGTGTAACTAGCTTTTCCTTTAAATTAAATTACTACGTACGTCTGTCATTAGTCATTATTTTGATTCTAGTTAACTCAACTTTTGATTTTCCTTTGTAAAGAGTATTTGGTTTTGTTGTGGCAGGTCAAGCTTGTAAAGTGCCTTGTGCAAAATATTGTGGTCGATATTTCCTTCAATCAGTTAGGAGGGCTATGCACACTATGCTTTCTTGAGCAGGTAGTCATTCATACAGAGCTGAACTGAAAATGAAGTTCAATTTCTTACATATGAATTGAATAACCTTGAACGGTATTCAATTGGTACTCTGTTGAGTGGTGACTCCACCCTCTTCTATCATTTCAAGTCATAGTTTTACTTTTGATCTTATGGTATGCTTTTGGTGACCTGAGTGGTTTGTGATTTTTTGGAATTTATGTCCCTTGGTATTTAGCTTCCCTAATCATATCCATGATGCTTCTTATTGCATAGGTTGATCGCCTTATTGGTAAAGACCATCTTTTTAAACGCAGTATCATACTAATTAAGGCCTGGTGCTATTATGAGAGCCGGATTCTTGGTGCCCATCATGGTTTGATATCGACATATGCTTTGGAGACTTTGGTTCTGTATATCTTCCATCTCTTCCATTCATCTTTGAATGGTCCTCTAGCGGTGAGTGCTCTAACGCTTTAGCACTAGTATCCTCCATATCTATGACATAAATTTAACTCTCTGTTTAATGTTCTATAGGTCCTATATAAATTCTTGGACTACTTTAGTAAATTTGATTGGGATAGCTATTGTATCAGCTTGAGTGGTCCTGTTCGTATATCTTCTCTTCCAGAACTCTTGGGTGAGCAACATTTTTTTGTCTTGGTGCCATGCTGTATGGGTAAATGTGTTTAATTGAGATTCTTTGTGGTCAATTTTGCAGCTGAGACGCCAGAAAATGGTGGCGGTGATCTATTACTGAGTATTGATTTTCTCAAGGGATGTGTGGAAAGGTTCTCAGTTCCTTCAAGAGGATATGAGACAAACCATAGAACATTTCAACCAAAGCATCTTAACATAGTTGATCCACTTAAAGACAATAACAACCTTGGCCGAAGTGTGAGTAAAGGTGAATTAATTTCCCTATAGTCCTCCCGTTTTGTTTTTCTGTATTTTCTGGTGGAATTTTTGTATGGATTAGTTGATGACGACCTGCAATCCTAAATACAGGGAACTTTTACCGAATAAGAAGTGCTTTCACATATGGTGCTCGTAAACTAGGGCGCATTCTTTCTCAGCCAGAAGTAAACATAGATGATGAGATCCGAAAGTTTTTCGCAAACACATTGGACAGACATGGAGGCGGACAAAGGCCTGATGTCCAGGATCCTGTCCCATGGTCCATATATGATGGGTATGGTAGTGCGCCATTATTGGTAGGTACAGAGTCACAAGAAGATCAGACAATTTATGAGTCAGAATCTGCCTATTCTAGTGGCGTGATTGGGGAATGTGGGTTAAATCATGAGGGATCATGGAATGGTAAAGTTACAAGTGGTCATATACCTGGTCAAGGTGTGACTAGACCACATGAAAATGATATGAAACCTGATCAAGATGTTAATGGAGCACATGAAAGCAGTATGAAGGTTGCATACCCAACAATGTTATTGGACGAGGACAGTTCCCCAAACGGAATTGCTGTTTCCGAAAACCGTCTTACTGGGGATGCAAAAGACCTTGCTACCTCCAGATTTCAAGGTCTTACAATTTCAAATGATGCTCAAAGTCCTTTGCCGTCCCATTGTGAAGTGAGTATATCTCTTTTAGGTACAGTACAGCATGCACCTCATCTCTGTTCCTCTCACTCATCAACTGAAAATGGAGACATTAGCACTGGAAACCAAGATCAGCTGTTGCCAGAAAGCTTTGGTTCAGCTGATAATTTGGTCAGTAACCAGGATGAGAATCAGTTGGGTGGTAATCAGGAAGTTCCATCTCCTGTTGGATCTAAGCACCATCCGTCACGGTTGAGCTCTGTTGTGTGTTCCTCTGAAGACTTCCATCCTAGTTATTATCCAATGTCAAGTGGCACTACTGGAAGTCCCAAACTTTCTAACTATGTAACAGATCTGAGTGGGGATTACGATAGTCATTTACATAGTCTGAACTATGGGCGTTGGTGTTACGATTGTGAGCTAAATGTGGCGATTCCTCCCATGGCGCCACCTCCGGTGCACCCACAGTTTCAAGGCAAGAAGCCATGGGATGTAACTCGAGAGTCAGTGCAGCACAGGCAGAATGCATTTTCCCAGATGAATGTCAATGGTATTGTCCTTAGACCACCATTCTATCCGATGAACCCACCAATGTTGCCTAATGGCACAGGCTTTGGCAGGGAGGAGATGCCAAAGCCACGAGGAACCGGAACTTACTTTCCCAATACGGTACTACTCATTCTAAGCCTCTGAAATTTCTTGTTTTTGAAGTTATAATTTTTTAAGGGCCAGATTTTTGTCAATCTGGTGGTCGTTTGCAGTTTCTCTTTTCAGCTAAATGTTTCGGTCGCTGGTCCTTTTTATCTGAAGTGCTTTTATGCATAAAATTTTGCAGAACCATTTCAGAGATAGGCCTGTGACGCCAAGGGGAAGAAATCAAGCACCGCCGAAGTCTCCTCGTAACAATGGCCATGCCATGATACCCCCTCTAGAGAATTATACGTCTGACAGAAGCAGTGGTGATGTGTCACAACTACAAATGTCTCTTCATAAAGGTGGGGGGAAATCTGGGTCTGCAGATAGCTACGCTGGTTCCCCTGGAAGGAAAGTACACCCTAATGTGAATGGTTCAATGCATTCCTCTGAGAAAGTTATAGAATTTGGGGCATTGGGGCATGCCCCACGAGAGGGACCTGCAAATGCCAAACATACAAACGCTGGCTCATCGTTCGTTCAAAACTCGAGTAGTGGCCAGTCATCACCAAAGATGCAGTTGACAAAAGATGAGTTGATTACGGATCCTAACAGGTATTATAATTCCATTGTCGTTTCTAAGAATTCTTAGCCACCGATAGTGAACACAGATAGGACTTCATTTAACCTTCTGTTCTTGGACATGTAGGATTGCTCCACAATCATACCGTTTGAAAGATGAAGAAGATTTCCCACCTTTATCGGCCTGACAGCAGCGTGAGAATTATCTATAAGGTCAGTAGAATGAAAGAGTGTTTACAGTAATTGCTAACATACCGGATTGAGCCTGTTCTCTGCCGCAATTATTTTTTGGAAGCGTTACATATGGAGTTAGATATTCTGTTTGTTGGAAGCCCTTTGTACATTTCAAGTTATAAGTTTTACACCCTTTAAAAATCCCGATAGCTGTGCTCTGCACCGAGTGAGTAGTTCGTGTATAGGTTGGTTGGTTAATCGTTTTTCCCCAGGTTTTGTTCTCGCCATTGCCCCCGCGGGTAAATGTCCGAACGCTGTTCAAAATATTGTTGCTGATGTTTGATGTAACTTATATTCGGAATCGCTTTAATTACACAGATGTGGATTAATTTTTTTTTTTTTGTCTACTCAGTGGCGCAAAAGTGCCTTTTGGATGGCTAATTATTTGCCCTTTTAATCGGATCAGGATCCTCTCCTGATCCTTAAAAACTAAGCCTGCTGAGTATGTAATCGTGACTATTGAAATTTGATCCAATGGTTACAAATAAGGGGTCCTCTAAAAGTTATAATAATTATAGCTTTTAGATTAAATTTCAACGGTCATTGCCTGCTTAACATGCAGAGTTTTTAAGGGTCAGGAGAGGATCCTGATCCCTTTTAATCTGCTTTAGGGACCTACCCAACCCCTATCACCATATTTTTGGCGTCCACTTGGTCGACTTTGGGGTATTGAGATATCTTGTTCCCCTAGCAATGGCATGGTAGAGCCAATTTGGTGCGGTGAGATTTGGCCTTTGAAAAAGAAAGGTAAGGTTTGGCCTTTGGAAAAGAGAAAAAATCAAACGAAAAAGATTTGGTTTACAAACTTGTACATCATCTTTTGGAGAATATCTACACAGAGCAGGTTATAAACTTTTAATTAAAAAATGACGAGACTATTAAATAGACAGTGGTACGCGGATAAATCATGGTATGGTCCACTATTATATAGAATTATGGGCATTCGCATGCAAGTGGCTAAGACTATTATCCCTAAATTTGAAATCATATGTTGATTTATCCCTAAATTTGAAATCATTTGTTCATTTATCCCTAAATTTGAAATCATATGTTAATTTTTATCCTTTTGTATCGCGTATAAACCAATATTTAGTGTCATTGGCGGCACCAATTACATAGATGATGATCATAATGTGTTTAAGTAATATATTATTTGTCTGTTAGATACTTATCATGTGATGAATCAGTTTCACGAGAAAATATATAAGGAGAGCATTCACATAAAATCATGATTGATTTTTGACGATTTGGATTTGAGGCAAGTATTATAGCCTTCCAGCTATTAAAGCTGATTGTACGGGGGCAATGCAAATGGTTCATATTTATCGGACTAAAATGTTTGGGTGATGCAGAAACAGGAAACATTCAACAATCAACAGTGTGCAAGAGCCGGAAATGCCATAATTTCTCGTAGTTTTCATTCATTTCTTGTTTAATGTAATGTTTTATCCTCTCTTTTTCTTGAGACCTCTTCTTTGCCTGAGCTATTGTTTATTTTATTTGAAATCAAGCGATATTTTTAGTTTAAAACACTCTAAAGGGACGGAAAAGAGCGAGAATCCAGGACGCACTAAGCCGATGAAGAAAACCCTAACCACCACAACAATCACCACTTGCTCGTCTAGACTTATTTAGGTTCAAAGAGAAAAATTCAAATTTTTTGGTCAAAAAAGGTTTTGTTTTTTAATTACAGCAGCAATCGAACACATGCCCTAAATTTTAATCTTAATTTTAAATAATTTGAATTTAGAATTTCTACTATGCTTTTTATTTTATTTTATTTTTGGGTAAATTACACAAAACTACCTCAATTATGGGTCAAACCACAATCTCATACTTTTTTTTTTTTTTTAACAAAACAATCTCATACTTAATGTTTTAAACATTGCAATATCATACATAAACTTATAAATTCGTTGCAATATCAAACCTCCTTTAAATTTTCTGTCAATTTGACTGTTAAATAATAACGTGGCAAGAGCAAACCCACTCCTTCGAAATAAAATTAATTAGTTTTGGGTAAATTATTAATTTTTTATTTAAAAATTAAAATTAATAAAAAAAAAAAAAATTGTCTCTTCCTTTCTCCCCTCAATCCTCATCCGTCCCTCATTCTTCCTTATCCTCCTTAAACACAGTCACCACCCTCCAAACTTTCTCCACTGTCGAACCCACTCCCATCCCTAGTCCCGCAATCAACCGTCGAATCCGTTGTCGCAGTGAGATTGACGGCGATTAAAGATGCAATCGATTAATTCTAAATCAAGGGTGCAATCGACAAGATCTGTGGCAAAGCGAGAAAAATAATCTGTGGACATGGGTTTTCTTTTTTCCATATTTAAGTTTTCGAAGGTGGGGAGTGGAATCAACGGAGGAAAATTGCAGGAGCTTGGGGTGGATCGACGTTTGGAGGAGGGAGCGGGGGTCGACGGAGGAAGGGATGGGGCAGGGAGCTCCTCCATATTTATGCTCTCTAAGAACCCATGCCAAAGTTGGATGCAACTTGAAGTGAGGAGGAATCAGCGAGGGCCTCGGGGGTGACGGAGGCGAGGAAGTCGGCGTAGTCGTTGGAGTGGAACCGGCAGGAAAGGGGCGGTTGATCTCCATCCGAAGGGGGACGACCGACGTTTTACGATCGGTGGTGCATCAGTGGTTCCCGGAGGAGGACGAAAATTGGTTGTGTTTAAGGAAGATGAGGAAGAAGGGGAGGGAGGAGGGAGTGAGGGGAGGAACAAGAAGGGCGATTTCTGGGGAGGGGGGGGGGTGATTTCTGGGAGCAAGGAGAGATGGTATAATTAATTTTAATTGTTAAATAAAAATTTATTAATTTATTAATAATTAATTAATTTTTATTCTAAAGGAGTGGGCCCACACTTGCCACGTCATTATTTAATTGTCAATTTGACAGAAAACTTAATAGATGTCTAACATTGCAACGAATTCATAAATTGAGGTATGACATTGCAATGTTTAAAAAATGAGGTATGAGATTGTAGTTCGATTCATAATTAAAGTAGTTTTGTATAATTTACCCTTTATTTTTATAGGAAAACAATATATCATCATATGAAGTTTCTTAGTTTTGTTTTATTTTCTTGCCTCCTTAAAATGAATAAATAAATAAAGATTGCTGAAGTGGGTACCTAGTATTGAACCCATGGAATTGGATCCCATTCGGATCCACTTTGTGGGGATCCACATCTCAGCCATTCATGATGTATCGTGTGATCAGAAATCATTTGATTTTTTTTATTTAAAATTAAACACAAATAGTATCTGATGAAAATTGGTCACACGATGTACGAGGAACGGCTAGAATGTGGGGATCCTGTGGATCCGGAGAGGATCATCTTCCTAAACCCACAACCTGGGAAGTATAGATTAAGATTAGCGACTAACTATTCTCAATTATCGTTCACCAAACGACTAGATAACATAAAACAGCTTCAATGATCAAGTCGGTCGATGACATATAATATAGGGAGTTTTATATGAAAAAAACACAAAATACATTTCATAAAACTTCACTAGTTTTGAATCATTTCAAAGAGAGACAAAAGCCAAAACCCCAACACACCAGCCCCAAAATAGGCAAACCAAAATTCTAAAATTCTAGTCATACCCTCAATAGACTTGTTACTTACCAAGTCAAAACTACACTCACACGATCTATAAAAACTTCAAACTGATTTTAGATCCGTAAAACTAATTTAAGCACTTCTGCAAGATTAATTTAAAAAATCTAATACTTCAGCAAGATCAGTTTCCAAATTCCAGCATTTATGCATGATCGGTTCAAAATTTCTATACTTCTGCAAGATCAGTTTCAAACTTTTAGCATTATTATAATATCAATTTCAAAATTTATGCACTCTTGCAATATTAGTTTTAAAGATCAAGCATCCAAAATCTTAATCAATCAAAACCTCAAAATTAAATACTAAAAGAAATACTAAAATAAAAAAAAAATCTAAAATCTCAATTGTTTTTAGAAAAAAAAAAAAAAGCCACTCATAAATTTAGGGAACAATCCGAATAAGAATGGGAGTGAGGAGAGAGAAGTATGAAGAAGAAATAGGAGAGAGAAAGGTAGGAAGAAGGATGAGAGAGAGAAAGAGAGACACAATGGAAAGCAGAAGGAAGAGAGCGAGAAAAGGACGGAGAACAAAAGAAAGAGAGAGAATTAATCTAAATAAGGAGATAGAGACTAATATTTCAATTATAGAAGAGTAAAATTGTATATGCTAAAGCAATAAAAATAAAGAAAAATTAATGAAAATGACTTAAAAATTTTGAGTTTTAACGATAAGGACAAAATAAAGGCTAAAGTGAATAGTATCAGGATTGACTTTTTAGTGTAAAAATGTGGTTTTTCGTTAAAATGAACAGTACCAGGAGCTTTTCGTTAAAGTTCGCTAAAAATAACAATGACATCACCTGCTACATGGATAAGTTTTGTCCATCTCTGAAACACATCAAAAACTTGATCTGTCTCTAAAATATACTCTTATCATTTAGATGTATGTATAACTATTCCTATAATTATATCGTCTATATTTTTTTTTCTTTGAACAAATGATATTAACGTTTATATTGTTATTTTTCATAAGAAACATGCTTAAAATTTTCATACAATGAAATTAATAAAAATAAAAACTCTATGACATCTCAGAACATCATATTTTATATATATATATATATATATATATATATATAATGAAAAAGAACAAAATCTATATCAGCTTAGAAAAATTACGAACCTTCATACTTTTGGGTCAACAATTGTAAAAAATGAAGCTCCATTTTTTGTTTTAGTTCCCATTATTTGCAATATTCTTTTGAATCCTCTTTAAGTGCATGCACAACGATTTTTGTCAAACGATTACAAGGCGTGTGCCATTTGATCTTAAGCATATAAGAACATTGTATTCATATACAAATTGTTTTATGCAATTTCTCTATTTATGTTGCTTAATTTTTTTTTTTAAAAGGAGCTTCTTAAAAAGTTAGGATTTAAATTGTGTTTGGTAAATTTAAAAAAAAAAGTGTTTTGTTTCTTTCAAATTATGGGTCCAAAACAACAGAAAGCAGAAGCATCTTTAAATATGTTTCTTGAAAAAATGTTTTCTTCATTGGACGTAGGTGAACAATAGCAAATAATGAACTTTCATATTGACAATCATATTCATATTGAGAATCCTACGTCTATTTTTTTTGAGGAACACTAATGAAAAGGGTTTGAAAACTTAACGAAAATCACAAAATAAAAGGTAAAGTGAATAGTACTAAGATTGACTTTTTAGCGTAAATATGTGATCTTTCGTTAAAGTAAACAGTACCGGAAACTTTTCGTTAAAGTTCCTTTAAATTAAAGCCTCAAAATTAAAGTCCTGGCATCTGAGTGTTGTGAAGCTTTCTGCTCTCCATATTGTGCAGTTTCCATCACAGAAGGAAACCCAGTTTTCCCCTTCCCAATACAATCAAACACTTGTTAATCCTAATAATAAACAATATAAACCAGTTAACACTGTCAGCAATTACGTTACGGTTTTATTTTGGAGTTAATTTGGACTCCTTCAAATTCCGTCAGCTCCGTCAAATGGGGACCCCATACGAAAAACAAAGAACAAAGAAAAAAAAAGAGTAAATTGTAACCAAGGTCTAAAATATCGATGATATCGGAAATATCGATAGTCCAAAAACACGGAAATTTCGATGGAAATATCGGGATATTATCGATATCGATAAAAATTGAATAAAAACCACGGAAATTGTAAGAAAAACTTGGAAATTTTTATTGAAACTTTGCAGGATGTTTATTTAGTCAATTATCTATTAGTTTATCATAAAAAATTGAAAGGAAATGCATTGCATGATGGATTTAACTGATTTAAGTTGATTATATAGCAAGCTGGCAAATATCGTGAGTGTAGAAAATATATAAATATTTTAGCATATTTTCACAAAAATATAAGTGATATGGTGGTCAAGGTGTTGAAGGAGTAAAATGGGAGGGGTTCGAATCCCCTTGGTGTTTTTTTAAATATAGAAATTTAAAAAATACCGAAATTTCGATGGAAATATCGATGACATCGGAAATATCGGTAGTCCAAAAACACGGAAATTTCGATGGAAATATCGGGATATTATGGATATTTTAGACCATGATTGTAACAATGGTTCCTCAACTATAATCAAATCAGAGCAATGGTTCATCGACTAAAAATTCATTACCATTGGTCACTCAATTCATCAAAATATGTAGATATGGTCTTTTTCATCAACTTCGTTAGAATTTTGTCAAAATAAGTTATGTTGGAGAACCGTTGCTACAATTTGGGTCCCTCAACTCATCAAAACGTGTAATTATGGTCATTTTTGTCAACTTCGTCAGAATTTTGTCAAAATGAGTTATGTTGGAAGAACTATTGCTACAATTGGGATAAAGTTGAGGGACTATTACTCCAATTGGGTTAAAGTTGAGGGACCATTTATCCAGTTGGATTAAAGTTGAAGGACCAACGGTAATAGATTTTTAGTTGAGGGACCATAGTTGTACGTTTTGATGAGTTGAGAGACCAATGGTAATGAATTTTTAGTTGAAGGACCATTGCTCCAATTAAGTTAAAGTTAAGGGACTATTGCTACAATTTACTCAAAAAAAAAAAAAAGAAAAAAACCCCAAAAAATGTCCTTCCTATTTTCTTTTATAACATGAACCCACCCCAACATTTTTCCACCACAATCTTCTTTTTTTCTATCCATATTATTGTTGTTTGCAAAATTTGCAAGGTTCCCATATCTTTCCAAACTCAAGAGTCTCTCTCAAAACAAATCAAATCTCAATTTTTGTTTCCACAATTCTGATTGATATTAGGGTTTTTTTCTACATCCACAAATGGTATCATCAAAGCACAGCCACCGATTTTTCAAGTTCAGGATTAATATTCCAGTCCCATGCTAAAGTCCTACATATGATCATTTGATACTCTAAATTTTTAGAAATTATTGGGAAAATAGTCCCCCTCCACAAGCTAGGTTCAATTAATTTCCAGTCCCATTAGTTGACAAATATTATTCTCTCTTCCCTACCACACCCAACAGGCTACAGCTCAACAGTTTGCTCCAGTTAGTCTGTCTTTTCTGAAAAAAAAAAAATCTTTGATTAGAATCGGATATAACTCTCTACTCTTCCTCTATATTTAAATTCCTGGGCACACCTCCATCTTCTACACAAATGGTTACTAAAAACTACGAACGTCCTCTTGGTGTTGTGGAAATGGCTTGGATCATGCTCAGCGTTGATTACTCGAGGCTTTTCTGGTTGCTGTTTAGAGTCTTTTCCTATGAAAATCATGAGGGAAAGCCTCGGATTTCGTAGCGCATAGCGAAAAGTCTTCCACAAGCCTTATAGTTAGTTAGAGTTGAATTATAAGTTTATAATTACTAGGTATATACGTTGCGCTCGTAGTATATAATAAAGTGAAAAGCTGCTGGGACTTGTTTGTAGTCGGAGAGTTTCTGAGGTTTGCTTGATTAGTTCTTAACCATGAACAAGAACAACAGCCGGATCGGAAGCAGGTCTGCCATGGGAGGCAGGCCACAGTCACCTGCATACGTTGAAACAGATCCATCAGGTCGATATGGACGTGTAAGTTCCCTTTACTATTTCTTTTGCGAATTGTTATTAGCACTTCAAAAATCTCATTCTACACTCTAAACTTTCTATATTAAGAAATAAAAATACACTTGTAGGGTGTAGAATAAGATTTTTGGAGTGCCAATAACACTCACTTTCTTTTTTTATTTACTAATTCTTTTTATATATGGTCTTTAATTAACGAGTTGCTTGGGAAATATAATGTCTAGTTATATGGAGTTTTTCTTCAAAACTCTTTTGGAAATTTATATAGGGAATAAGGTTTACACGTATCCGCATGCAAGAAAATTACCTTGTTTTTGAATTCGATACCATATGATGATAAATTTTTGAAAAACTATGCGTAAAACTTTTCACAAATCTTTAGTAAAAAAAATAACGTTTTTCTAAGGAGACACTAAACAAAGCACTAACCTGTTTTATTGCCAATTTAGTGAAAAAGTTTTTTTTTTAATTGAAGATATGTAAAAATTGTAAATTGTGAACAAACTGACCTGTTAGCTTGGTTCAAAATTAAAATTTTTAGGAGTGCTTTTAAAATGGCTGAAACCATTTTTGATGAGAATGTTTTTGGAACCAATCCTTAGTAAAATTACAATTAAATCCTGAAAATGCACTTGAAGTGCTTCCTACAAGAAGCACTAGTACTCCAGGTGCTTTTGGATCCCAAAAATAATTTTCCCAAAAACGTTTCAATCATTTTAAAATCACTCCAAACGAGTCATTGTTAACATTAATATTAACATAAGTTCATATTTTCATTCACCAATATCTCACAAGAACAAGAATATAATTTATAAACCAATTGGATGGTTAAATAAGTCAGTTCCCTATATTTGCTGGGTCAACTGATGTCATGTTAATTTGTACATGATATTAATTTAAATTGATTTAAAATTGAAAATGTGTCATCCGATCAGTTTTATTAAATTAGCCCAATTGGATGATGCAGCCTGATGGATTTTTATATTCGACCCTAAATTTGTCCTGCATGCCTATTTGATGATGCAATATATTGGAGCCGATCGAGCTACCGAGCTCCCAGACTTTTTCTTCTGAAATAGTCTTCCATCATGTATACAAAGCTTAATGGTAATAATTTGTCTTGACCAAGAAAAATAACATAACTTGTAAAAACATGCTTCCAATGAAACTTGGAAGTGGAATAATTAATTTTGATGATAATATTGGTCAGATCATTAGCGCTAATTAAGAGGGCCCTTTTGTTCTTAATTAATTTTTCTTTCCAAGCAGTTCAGGGAAATGCTTGGCAAAGGAGCCATGAAGACAGTTTACAAGGCATTTGATGAGGTCCTCGGAATGGAGGTGGCGTGGAATCAAGTCAAGCTTAATGATGTCTTCAGTTCGCCGGACGAACTTCAGCGCCTATACTCCGAGGTCCACCTCCTCAAGAACCTGAAACATGACTCCATCATCCAATACTACAAGTCGTGGATCGATGTTAACCGTCGAACCTTCAACTTCATCACCGAAATGTTCACCTCCGGCACTCTCAGAGAGTAATTAATTAACCTCACAACTTATAATTAATTTGCACACAACCTGACTTAAATATGTTAAGGTAGTAGTTTATCATGAAGTCTGGCAACTCGAACTTCAAGTTTTAAGTTCTCTGCGCACACACGAAAAGTAAGGGTAGCAATTCACACTCCGGTATTAATTTAAACAGGTACAGACATAGGTACCAGCGAGTGAATATTGGTGCAGTGAAAAATTGGTCCCGGCAGATCTTACGTGGTCTGGCTTATTTGCACAAACTTGATCCACCTGTGATTCACAGAGACCTCAAGTGTGACAACATCTTTGTTAATGGTCATCTAGGGCAAGTCAAGATTGGTGATTTGGGCTTGGCTGCTATTCTTCGTGGTACACAACACGCCCACAGTGTCATAGGTAATGATATCAAACTAGATCTCTCTGATTATCTTCCTAATTTTTTTTTTTCAATTTTAATTTGCTTCTATTTCATTAGGTACACCAGAATTTATGGCGCCTGAATTGTATGATGAGGAATACAATGAGCTAGTAGACATATATGCCTTTGGCATGTGTGTGTTGGAAATGCTCACTTCAGAATATCCCTATAGCGAGTGCTCAAATCCTGCCCAAATTTACAAGAAAGTTACTTCAGTAAGTTTAGTCTTCACTTGATTAGCAATGTGAATGGGTGACATTACGTTACACTACAATATGTGACTTTTGCTTGCAGGGGAAGCTACCAAACGCATTCTACAAGATTGAAGATTTGGAGGCTCAACGATTTGTAGGGAAGTGTCTGGAGAATGTTTCAAAGAGGTTACCGGCACACAAGCTATTGCTAGACCCTTTTCTAGCCTCTGATGATGGAGAGCTAGCGTCCCCTCCAAGAATCTCAATTCCCAAGTTAATTCCTAATAATGATCCAGTGGCGGAGGCGGGGGACGAGGAGGATGAGAGACATTTTTCCGCTGAGGTTGATTTGGAAAGAAGCACAAACATGTTCATCACTGGAAAAATGAATCCAGAGGATGATACTATTTCTCTCAAAGTTCGGATTTCTGACCTGGACGGTAAACCCACAGCCTAATATACACATTGCACTATATGACTAACTGGTCAAGCAGATTGAAACAGACCCTTAAAGTTTAAGAGTGTGTAACCTTCTGTGTTGGTGATGTTTCCTTAGCAGGGAAAAATTCTAGGAACATATACTTTCCCTTTGACATCATGAACGACACTGCAATTGGTGTAGCAACGGAGATGGTGAAAGAATTAGAAATCAGTGACTGGGAACCACCAGAGATCGCAGGGATGATAGAAAAGGAGATATTTTCTTTGATTCCGGGTCGCAAGAAATGGAGCTCACCCCAAGATTATCATCCTCATCAGCACAGCTTTAACTATGAAGAAGAGGATGACGATGATGGTGGTGTCAACCATCATCCTTTCTACTCATTCTCTTCGTGCTCTTCGTCCCAAAATTTTCTTCCTTCTTTCAGATCTCACTGCAAGAATCATGATTTGCTTCACGGTACATTTATAAAAATCAAAAAAATATTAACTTCAATTAGTCTTGCTTGTCTAATATTTTTCAAATGTATTTGATCTATTTTTTTTAATGTAGGTGATTTGTTTATGAATGATGATGTAAGTTCTCAGAGTTCATTCGACTCCTGCAACTACTCCAACATAAATTACTACTCAGGCAATGAAGATGATCTCCATAACGTGAGCTTCGGAAAGGCTACTCATAAATCTACTCGGTTTTGTCCTTCAGAAAGCAGGGGTGCAAATTCTTACAAACAAAGCAATTCACAACTAGATAACCAGAGACCTCACAAATTGAATCATCATCAGGAAAGGAAATTGCCCAAGATTCAATCACTCATCGACGTGCGCAGTCAATTGTTGCACCGGTCACTGGTGGAGGAGGTAAACAAGAGGCGGTTGTTTAAGACTGTTGGGACAATTGAGAACGTTGGGTTTCAAACACCAGGAAGCTAGCAGTTGTAGTTTCCTTGGGAGGCAAGTAACAAGTTTCTTTACACTTGCAATGTACTAGTGTGTGTGTAAATAAAGTAATGGTTGTTAAAACATTCGAGCCTTAAGAAAATTTTTATGGTTTATGATTTTTATGAACCTGCAACATAACTCTGCAGAGTGAACTTCTCTTTTATGTAAAATTTGTAATTTGTACATCAATTTACTAAACTATAAAAAGATTATAAAATGAAAAAGAAGATAATCATGAATAGTCAACTAGATAAAGAAGGGTATTGTAGGCCGCTTATTGGCAATTCAAATTTAATTGTGCACTTCTTATAAAAGTTTTTTTTTCCCTAAATATATGTATTTTGAAGTGGACAAGCTCTTAGAGGAAGAGTTACGGGCTTTAAGCTGTGTAATGGGGAGATTACTTACACAAAACGAGTTCATAACGTTTGATTTAATAAAAGAATGTCATGTAAATAGAGAGTTATACAATAACATTATATTACCGAAACATAACTTTACAACAATAATAAATCTGTTTCACATAAGTCGTCACAAAATTTGAGCCAACAACATCTCCAACGCCACTATGGCCCATGAGTTCCATGATGACACCAAACTAACGAGAGAGGATCCTCGCCGGATCCTTTTTGTGAGGACCTGGGGATCCTCCAATCACATCCGTTCATCGTATATTGTGCGGTCAATTTTCTTCAAATATTGTTTATATTCAATTTTAAATAAAAAAATTTACTATGATTTCTGACCGCACGAGGTATGATGAACGGATATGATTAGAGGATCCTCCGAATCCACACAAAGATGATTCGGCAAGGATCCTCATTCCAAACTAACAACTCACAAACTCAAAAGAATCCGAATCCTCGTCGGATCCTCTTTATGAGGATCTTGGATATCCGTGAATCGTGTCCGTTCATCGTACATCGTACAGTCATAAATTATTTTAAATATTTTTATTTAAAATTAAACACAAACAATACTTGACAAAAACGGATCGGACAATGTACGATGAACGGACACGATTCGCGGATCACTAGAATTCTCACCAAAACACGTCCAACGTGCAAGCAATTAAATTAAATTAAACTAAATAAAAGAAAAAGGTGCCACCCTTTCATGTTTCATATGAAGAACAGATCAACCCACCTCACCACTGAACACTGATCGCCACTCCGATTCAGTTAGCTGCTATCCTAAGCCCCTATGGCTATAATGCGAGGCAAGAGCCGCTTCACCACTGCGGTCCCACCTCCCTCTCCGATCCCAACCGGCAGAGGCTCCCGCTCTGCGTCCAACGAGAACTTCACCCAATTCCTCGACAAGTGCCTGCAGATCCCCGAGCTCATCGCGTTGCCGCCTTCGGCCTCCGGCACACGTCACGAACTCCCCGCCGACGTTGACTTCCGATCGCTCTCCGCCGAGTCCGTCGCCCGGCTTCTCTTCTCGGCCAAGCAGTTCGGCGCGTTTCGGATCGGCAATCACGGGATTTCGGCCGAGGAGTTGGGATCCGTGGTTCGGGAAGCCCAATCTGTTTCCGGAAATGGCAGAGTAATCGGGAAACGCTTCGTTGAACGCATTGGGAATCGGGAGGAGATTAAATGGCGCCCACAGGTATCGGAGGACAAAAGATATCGAGACTTTTGGTAATTAAGCACCCCGAAACACTAGTCTTATTAATTGATTGCAAATGGAAGTGTTTTTGGCACTTAAACAATATTATGAAATAGTTAAGAGGATTACTTTTTCGGAATGTCATTAACAACTTCTGGTTACAACGTCTCAAATTGCTACTTTGCTCCGAGTCGTAATTTTCTATTGAATTATTGTGTCGTGTGAATTAACAATTACTTACAATTTTTTGCATACGCATAATTTTTCCAAGAAAATTATTGTAGTAGAAACTTTAACTTGTCACGAAAGAATTGACTGAGTTTATAACCGTAGGTGAAAAATTGCAACTAATTAGTAAGGTGACATTGCATCAAAAATTTAATATGCGAATTGCAACTCGAGTAAATATTCATGTGGCAACTTGGAAAATTCCGAATTTGCAATATAACCAAGTTTAGTGAAGTTCATAACTTATTTTGTTCATTGATTTGCAGCAACAGTATGGAGAAGGTTGCAAGAAAAGTTCAGGCAATTGCTGAGCAGCTGAGCCAAGTTTTTTATGGAAATGCAGAAAAGCAATTTGAGGAGATGAGAAGTGAAATGGGAAACGTAAAGTTATTAAGGTACAATCACCAAGATCATTCCATGGGGCAAAACCCTAGTTATTTGCAGAATGAGATAATCAATGGCAGTCAAATTCACATGCGTGAGAGCGATGATGAACATGCTTTGTGCCTTCACCTTCCTCTTGAGCACTCTCAGTTTAACGTCGGTTCAGAGGGAGGCCCTGCATTGTTGTTTGATGCAGGGCCGGAGACTCTAGTCATCACTGTTGGAAGGCAACTAGAGGTAATTTTGCTGAGCTCTTGCTTCATTCATTTAATTTAGAACTCGATTGAGACTTCTTATATGAAAGTATTTATGCCTACAAGTATCTTCGTTGAAAGTGAAGAAAGTTGAGGTTCTAACATAAAACCAATTGACAATATAGAGAGTAACCCAACTTACTTATAAGCTCGTGTAAGGTCGCCCATTCCATCAATGTGTGATTCATTCTCAACAGAAAGCGTTTTAATTACAAAGAGGTTAAATTTTTTTTTACTAAAATGCTTAGTAGTATGTCCTTGAAAAGAACGAGCTAAGGTGATTTTCTAATAGAACTAAAAACAGATTTAAAACCTTGATATACTTGTAATGATTTCCTATCAAATACTGTCATAAGCATTTTTGGTTTTTTAAAAGCTCAATTTTGTCACAAAATTCTGAAATCAGTGCCACACGGCCCTTATGTGTTGTTCATGTATCAAGCTCTAGCCCTCCAGCTATTGGCATTTTGCATTCAGTGCCCAAAACTTACGTGGGTTTCTTTTGATTTGGAGCATGCAGGGATTTAAATGTGTTTCAGGGGAAATGATCTTTGTCCCAGACATCAGTAGAAGCCAAGCATCTTTTTCCATACAACTCAAAGTTCCACTGATTTCAAATTTTAGAAAAAATTGTAAGACTGTTTCTATTGCTGATCAAATCGTCATTGCAGTCATTCTATATGTACTATACAAGATTGTTGTATTTACATACACACACCTTGTCACTTGATAGGAAACACTACTTGAGATAATTGATTGGTTTGAAGATTTTAATGACTTTTCTCTCTTTTTTATCAACAAACTTATACAAGGATGCAGTGATTGTGTATATTATGGGATCCATGGCTTGATGGGTTTTTGGTTTGTTCATACCATTGAATTGTATTTTATGTGCAGATTTAAAGATTTTGTGTTGCCAGTTTGTCAATTTGTTTCTGGATTATTGCATTTCAATATTTTATGTATTGTGTTGTGAACTTGTAAAACATTATATGGATTGTGGAGTTGTACAAGCTACTAGTTTTTATTTCTTGGAGTTGGAGCATCTTTTGTACCAAGAATTCACGTAGTGATCATCTACCGTGGACATGACATGCAATAAACCATAAATGTATATCGTGTTTGATAATACAACTATAAATAGTTATTCGCTAATGTTATTTAAACACAGAATTGTAATATAACTATGACTAAAAAACGAGAGTACTACAATTTCCAATAATTAGAAAATTGAAACTATATCCACTATTAGGAATTGAAGCTGTGGTGGTGGCGACGGAATTGGCATAATATCGAGTAGTGAGTACAACCATAGGAAACTATCAAGGGCGGCAAAACGGCGCAGCTTGCCCGACATGAAGGCACAATCGTGCATAGCTAGAGAAGCACAATCGTGCATAGCTAGAGAAGCACAATCCCTATGACACAACTCGGTAGGCGATTGAGCTATTCCCGGCACAAGCAAGCACATCAAAATCAGCATTCTTGAAACCCGAGAAATTTTTCATTGTAATGGGAATATGGATGGTATACCACGTGTTTTTATATGAGTGGTGGGAAATTGTATTTTTTAAGTTATTAATTTTTTAGCACACATATTTGACCATTGGTATATTGACACGTAGTGTACCACCCTGTATTCCAGTCACACTGAAAAATCTCTCCTCAAAACCCTAGCACTCATATGGCTTAGCTCCTCCTTCTTTGGCTTTTCTTCTATTCTATATAAATTAATTCTCCAGGTTTGTTCTTCAAGTTTGATGGTGGACGAAGTGGAGCCTCAAACCACATTGCTACATACGTGGACATCCATATAATTTCTAAGCAATATTGTTGCTATCATAATTGATAGGAGGATATGAATTTCTTCATCAATTGCAGTTCCTGCGATGTAGGAGTTTACTGTTTACAGTGATGAGCACAGTAATTCCACCATCTTGGACATGTTTTGTTTTCTTTTGGGATGTTTGGTACGCAAGCTAAATTTAATTGGTGCACCTAGAATTGTCTAAATCTTTTTTTGGGTGCAATGGTTAGCATAAGGCCCATTTTATGGCACTGTTTACAAGGAGAAATTTTATTACTATTACATCATGTTATAGCCGTTGGCTATATTAAGAACTAGAATTGTTACAATTGAGTGGAATAATAACCTCATCATGTACCAATGTTGCGAGTACAACGAAAAATCAATTGTTGACAAGATCCATTCCATCCATTGCTTTTATATATTTGGTCAATTCCATTCCATTGTGCATTTTGTAGACACTGAAAACAGCATTTTCAATTATTTGGTTACATTTTTTTCTTCGCCAAAGATTCTTGATTGATTGCCATGTTTATTCGGTTGGTTATAAATTAAAGTTGAAAAGATTACTTGATTAATGTTTTATTTCCAGCGGTATATAAGCAATTGACAAGGAGCAGATTAGATTTGTTTGGTTGAAACGTCAATGTTAGAGCCCCATATGACATAACAAGTGAAAGATTTCCGAGCCCTCGTATTATCTATATTGAATCTGAATGTACACATCAACTGAAAGTACCTTGTATTAATCAGATAGTCGTACCATAACCCCTTTACATTATTGGTGATGTTGGAGTCACTTTAATCATTGAGAAATGGTAAGGGACTATCTCAAAAATGGAATTCTCTATGAACTCTCTGCCACCTTATAATTCAACGTCTAATCTAATGCCAACATTATAGAACATTATGCCCCAAATATGAAGTGACAAATAGTTCATAAAGAGTTTCACTTTTGAGATAGTCCCCTAAGATTTTTTTTAATCATTTTCTCTTGTTAACTCACCAATCAACATCAACCAATCTCTCAAGTTTTGAATTTGATCTTGGCTTAATTCGATCGATCTACCCCTTATTAAGAAATCCTATATTGGGGACCCCCATGAGTTTTTCTCCACTATAACAAATTTGCATGCTTTAACAATCATGTGAGCTTTTGGTAAGACTGAGATATTACCCTATTTGCAAAACACAACTGATTATTTTTGTGAGATTCTCTTTTGGAAGTCGATCTTGTTCACAGAATGGTGGTTAACTGTTAATGCATGTGATTGAGCTTGTTAAATCATATAGAAACAACTCGAGAATCAATAGGAACCGAAGAAATTAGGGTTTGAAGATGACAGAAAACTGAAGAAGTTTCTCTCAATCTTTCATTCAGTAAAAACGAATCATAAAACATCTAATCTAATCTAAGCTCACTTATATACGTTTGCATTAACGCGCACATAACTATAGTTATTAGCAATTAACTATATGCTATTCTAAAAGATCACATCATGCAAGACAGGCTAGCTATCTAGTATGCATAGTGAGACTCACTACTTCTTTCATAAATAATTGTTCATGCCGAAAAAGTTTGGGTATTTTTGATGTTTTATGTATTTAAGACTCTCTAGTAGGATAAGGATTGTGATTATCTTTTTTCTATTTGTTTATTAGGTTTTAAGATTGCTTAATGTCCTGACTCTCTTTGTTTCAAGGTTAGATCTTTATAAATACACATCTTGTAACTCTATAAGAATAAGTCTTACACAGAGCTTGTAATTCGTTTTTTTTCCCTCTCGATTTGTTAACACTCACGAGAGAATATGTTAAGAATTTTTCAATACACTTCTACTCACATGTAACTCAATATTTTGGTAAGAGAAACACTTTTTACCCACTCTTTCGCACCTCAGATACACTTCTCTTGTTTTGTAGTAGTTGAATAATTAAAGTAAAATCAACGGTAAAAACTAACAAAGAATGTGCAAAAAATTAAAAGTGTGCTAAAATAACTACATTTGTAACTGGCCACACTCTTTTTTTATGCCACAGATAATTGACTCATTCAAGCGTCGAAAAATTTCACCTCCATGATAGTGTACATATATTGATTATCAACTATATTTATATATACATCAAGCACAAGAAAAACTACTTTCCCAACTTATCCCATATGAACTTAATAAGAAGTTGATAAATTTTAGTAGTGTAACATCTATCGGCCTCAGACTGACTCATCTGGATTCAACTGTTTTCTTTTGTGTTTGGTAGCAGGGAAATTAGATGAGTTGTTTGTTTATGAGTCTACAACGTGCCCAAATCTTGAACCCCAAATATCGTTTTCGTCTCTTTCCTATTGGCAAGTGGTGGGGATTGCATGCAAGGCATGGAAATTTTTTTTTAAAAAAAAAAAGTAAATTAACAGAGTTGAAATTTCAGAGAGACAATCCGCGCATGAGATTGTTGAGAGTCAGCGTCTTACTCAATCTTCACAAAGCCGTGCGCAGATGAATTGTCGTCTATATATGTACTCATAAATTCTCCAAAGATTTTTGTCTCCCCAATTTTTGTGTCTCCCCAACACACGTGCACGTTAGCACTGATATTTCTACGGTTTCTACCAGACCAAAGGACGGTGGAAGTTTTATACATTAAAGAAGAAAAAAGAAGGTAGCGATGGTCATGTGAAAATTCTTGGGTCTGAGGTGGAATGTGATTTCTCTCTGAATCGATCATGAGCAATCCACATCTTATGGCACAATTAAGAACCGAAAAATACTCATGTTAACTCTCTTGATCAAATGGTAATTTTGGCTATAGTTATATAACTCGAAAATTTGGAAAGACAAATTAATAATTAATGAGTTACACAGAATGTCGAATCATATGAAAGCCGCAATTTGTGACTATAGAGAGCTAATGTAATCATTTGACTAGTCAATACTCTATCCTTACCTGCACGGGCACATCCGATGCATGCATGTGAAATGGTAGGCCAAGCTGCTTGTATAACAAACGTTTTTGGAATAAAGATTTATTTTGAAAACACAAAGCAAATATTAATTGAACGATTGATGTCACTGAAATTATATTTTAGTTGCCTAAGATTTGAGGCTATGAATTAACAGGTAAGGAACAAACAAAAATAAAAACGAAGGAGATGTCATGGGGAAGAATAAAAATTTTATTAAACGAATGCTCACCAATTATTGAAGATTTTAGTAAAGCCCCTAGCCCTAGCTAGGTTTAGGTCTTGGACCAAACTGGGTAGCTGAGGACCGAAGAGTGTGAGGACTACCTACCTAGCTACCTTGCTGCATGCATATTTTACTGGTTTTACATTACATGGCAATGGCGACGAGTCGACGACACTGCAAAAACCCAGAATCTGCGGATATTTGTTGCGGTGCTTTCTTTCTCTTTACGTCAACGACCCTTTCATCAGTTTCTGTTCTTCGTCTGCCTCATTTCCTTCCGGCTTGCCGACACAACCTACATATATTAAACCTTTTAATCTCGACCGTCCAGTCCGTTGAAGTTGAATCATTTTGCAATGATTCTCTAATAAATACCCCATAACCAGAGGGCCATACCTTATATATCGGCTTGTGGGGTTTGGCTCAAGATAATATACTAAGCGTAGCCATACCATGGTCAAAAAATTATTGTATTATTAGGCCCAGGGCTAGATATATATCGAGAAGAATATTGTATGGTTGCATCTTGGATGTGCATGCATGTAGATTAATCTTTGGTTTCACCTTGGTGAAGATATATATGGTCAAGAATTTAGGCAGAGAGTATCTTTATATCTAAAGCTAAGGGCCCCATGAACAGTGTTTTTTGGTGTCACAAGCTTTACCAAAAACAATTGGACAAAAATGTCCCTTAAACAAAAAACCTTCAAAAGCAACCCAAAAATAATGTATCAAATGTGGCATAAGTATTTTCATCATTTTAACAATGTTTCTTTAATAATTAATTTCTTTTGTACAAGTTTTTATTTTTATTTTTATTTTTTTTATAATAATTAATACATCACAATAGGCTAGGGATAATGTAATTCAATCAGTTTTTCATTAAATATTATTTTTTCTATTTTTAAACACGTTCCAAACATCTTAAGAGGCGTATAATACCGGTTATAAAAAAGGTATTTCGCATGCAGATAATAATCTAATTAAATTAGTTGTCAAATTATTGTTGTTTTTTTTTTACAAACGATATTATCTACACTAAGGGAGAAGGGGTGGGCTTAGCCTCACAATTGGCTAGCAATAATGTGATTCAATCAATTGTTTATTAAATATTATTTTCTCTATTTTTAATATAAATTCAATAGAGATCGATTTTATTATGTGGATTCAGCTGCTTTAATTGATTTATGAGGGGTTTCTTCTAGCATGATCTAAGATTATTCATTTACTTCAAATATTTTACTTTTCTTTTGTCAATTTACGCATATAAATATATTTAAAATGTGTAAGTTGCACGTAGCACGCAGTGATTCAAAAAATGCATTTTGCACGCGCGTGAGCTAATGCATGAAGGCTAATATATATATATATATATATATATATATATATATATATATATATATATATATATAGGAAACCTTTCACAAGAGGGATCCCCATTTTTCTAAAAAAATGGGGACACCCTCTTGACCGTTGGATCTGACTTTAATGAAATTGTGTGGCTGAGATTGTGTGGCCTGTGTTTTAATCTCAACCACACAATTTCATTAAAGTCAATCAAACGGTCAAAATGGTGTCCCCATTTTTTTAGAAAAATGGGGATAAGGGTCCTGTATATATATATGTGTATATATATATATATACACACACACACACACATATATATACACACACACACACACACACATATATATATATATATATATGAATGTTTTTTTATTTACCAGGTATGATAGGTCAACTGACACACCTCGACCGAAATCGAAGCATGCTGGCCGTCACGTGAGAGTGACGTAATCATGTGCATAGTGCGGAAGCAATATAATATAGAAATTACGAATGAATAAAAACCGAAACACTAGCTAAGGCAAATACTAGCGTGAGAATAAGTGTGAACACATAATCAGAGCACTAATAGTCTAAGTGCAGTCAAGCATAGGAATTACTAATTAAATAACACCCGAAGGTAGTTCTACATGAGTGATGGTCTGTCAAAACTTCCCCTGGAAACCTTGTGAGCCACCCACAAATGCTACCTAATACCTGGAGGGGCGCAAAACAAAAGCGTGAGTGGGCAAAAACAAAGTTTTTCCAAAACCATTTCATTATCAAACTTCTAACCCCTCGCCGTAAAACCTGTATAATTATCCCAGAAAATAGTATATACATATACTAAATCTCAACAGAATTCATCATCAAAATACGCATTCAAATCATGAATATGTCATGCCACATTATCAATTATCCAGGTAAGTAATCTGAAAGCGATGATAACTGCAATTATCTCATCAACTGAACTCTAGCCTATAGATCATGCCTGCACACAAGTCGAACCCACCTATAGTGGTCTATACGACAAGCTGGGTGTATAATAAATAATTATGCTCAAGTGCTACGATCACATGAAGGCTGTGCGAATGATCGCGGGTCACCTACAAGTCGAACCCACTAAAAGTGGTCTATACGACAGGCTGTGCACCTAACTTGGATCCAAGATGAGCGTGTGGTGCGGGAGGTGAAGGCCCTAACTCTGGCGGGAGCACTAACACCGGGGTGCAGGTTTATGAGCTAACAATGCATCTCAACAATCAACATAAGGTAACACATAGCTTACCTGAACTTACCTGAGCGCTGCTGGCATCGAATCCCAATGTGTATATAAATATATATCACAATGCATACATATAGCATAAACATATTTGGCATGACAATTCATTTCATAAAATTGCTTAAAACGTATTTCTGGGAAAAATACTCATTATATAGGTATATACGGAAAACAAAAGCCCACTCACTGGTATGTCGAAGGGTCGTAGCCCCCACGTCTAGCTTGACTATGCTCGTCTTTCGGATAGGTCTCGCCTATATGAGAAATGACTATATAAACGTCAATTAAAAGCACATAAACGAAACTTGGTAATAACTTCTCGTATATTGCTCAAATTGGGTATATGAATATACCACAGTGACCTACTCAACCTCAGGATCATCCCCAAATTTTTAAAATATTTTTCTGAGGCTTCACGCGCCGGCCAAGGCATGGCCAGACGCGCCGCCCACGAGCGGGCACGTGCCAGGCACACTTACTGTAACAGTAACGGCGTTAGGGAATATTCCGTCTAAAAGCAAGCATATTCCGTTAAAACTAACTTGACGCCGTTAACTTCCGTTAGGAATATTCCGTTAACTTGATGGAATATTCGCCTTTCTTCCCCGGCGAACCTCCGGTCACCGTCACCGGGAACTGGAAATTTGAAAAACCTTAATATCTCATCCATTTCTCAACCAAAACTCATGAAATTGGTCTCAATTTAAAGCTTATAACTAGAAGAACACAACCTTACCAATTTCAAGCTCCAAAAATCACGAAGTCTCGACAAAGAAAGCACGATAATTCCGGCCAAACTTAAAACTCGTCGATCTCGCTATTCCAACGTCCAAATTCTTCCAACGAACCACTCCGAGCCTCGTGAGGATCTCCTAAAGCTTCTTGTGAGCTTGAAATCCCCAAAAACAGACGATTTTACGTTTGCATGAATAGTGACAAATCGGGTTAGGGTTTTCACGAATTTTCGAAAAAGTTCTTACCTAAAAATGGCACCACTCGACTCGTATGAACTTTAGGAACACAATGGTGCCCTCTGAATCTTCGATCTGCAAGGTTTGCAAGGGGTTTGGGGTTGGTTCGTACGAAGAGAGAAGGAGAGAGTGAGTCTGAGAGAGAGTATGGGAGAGAAGAGAGAGAAAGGAGTGTCTTGTGTGTGTGTGGTCCAAAATGCACACTAACACCTCACCAAAACCACAACCACAACCAAACAAAAATATCTAAGGGCAATTTCATTCTTTCACACCTTCGAGAATAATTTTCCGGGACGGGCTGTCACATCAACTAAGTTCTAATACTGAAAATCAGCAATCTTACACATATTATGCATATGAGAGAAAAACGTATAGCAACATTTTAAGTGAGGCATTATGTCAATGTTGTTGATTTTAAGTGAAGCGTGAGGCTAATAAAAGGAAAGTACATTGTGATAGATACATGCATACACTTATTTTTTCTCTTCTTTTCGTACTTTTTTGGTCCAATATCAAGCAAAGTAGTTACATGTTTATTACATGTTTTATGCTATTCGAATAGGATGAAGATACACGCCCTTATGTAAACAAAAAAATACATCATGTTTTTTTGTTGTTTCCTGGTTAGTGTGTCCAAATAAAATGTACTTTCTAGTTGCGGAATTTCAATATTAAACACTCTTCCATAATTAACCAAGTAGGTAGCAATAAACAAATCCAATCCCATCCAGATACGTCGTAGTTCAATATTAATTTCATGTCGTAGGGCAGTGTGTTTTGTTGACTCAACAAAAACCCTAAAAATACGCAGTTTTTACTCTTTGTTTAACACCCCGAAGTGTCTGTAGTCGTAAACAAATAAGGTTAAGACAGTTCTACCCTCAGCTACTAAAGTTGAGGTCGGTTTAGTGTTACATCCAATTCTTCCTAATCGTCAATAATTAATCTCTTGTTATACCTATAGTTTGTCCATATTCAATTCTTAATTAAGGGAAACCCTCAAATTAGTAAAGTGATTATATATAGATTTCATTATGCTATTAGACAAAAGTTAACAATAGTCCAACCTAATTAATATGGCAATGCGTGTGGACATTTTTGTGATTAGGTGAAAATGAGTGATATAAGAGAAGTTCTTGTGAGTGTATTAGCAAACTCCAAAAGTCAATGCAGAATATAATCAAATCAATTGAGGTTTTTACTTAAGAGATTTGTAATTCAGTTGGTTAACAACATGTACCTTTAAACCACGAGCTGGTGGCCCAGTGGTAAATGACAGATTACGAGGCTTCCTTAAAACTAAAAACTGGAGGTCTCGGGTTTAAAACCCGCCGCTGGTGTAGAAGCCAAACTTGTGGCCAGGAGGAGGCTGAAATACCTCTGTGAGTCTTTCCGACCCTCAGAATGGATGGATAATCATGGTTTACCACTAGTTGTCCTTATTTTTTAAAGAAAAAAAAAAATTTACTTTTACGCCCAAAGTTATTTTTCAACTCTAAACGAAGTTTTTAACAATCTTACACAGAATAAATTGAAACCGCAAAGTTAGGGACCGATAAACTCACCAATTACCAACAAGACTTGCTTTCTTTTACGAAGCCAATCTGAATCATTCGCCTGGTTTTGTATAAAAACCAAACACAATTTACACAAAACAAATCCTCTTTGGTAGGCCTCGTACGTGATTCTCCTTTCATAAAATCTACTGCATGCCCTGTATGAATCCAAAGGTTCGGAAGGTTGCAGTGCTTTTGAAATATTCGAAGTTCACTTTTACTTTTGAAAAAAAAAAAAAAAAAAAATACTTGCAACAGTTTTATAGGGTAACAGTCTAGGTATCTATGAAAAGCTTTTAGGATTTGAATTCACAATGCACTTTTAGAGTTTAACTAACGCTAACTAATGCAAAAATTATACTACATTCTAATATATTTTTTTAACAGCGATATTTGACTGTTAGATTTGATCGTTAATGTTAGAAAATTCCTAATGTGAAAATTTTGTTAAATTAAATCATTTACGGTTCTTGTCATTCAGTACTACGGTCTGGTGGTATTCATCTTTACTTGAAAGTGAGAGGTCTTAGGTTCGAATCTCGTAGATGACGAATTTGATACCGAATTAGGTTGCCCATTGTGTGGCTTAACCGAACTTCTCATTCTCTTAGTGTAAAAATATAGATATATTAAAAAAAATATCATTTACGGTGCTTCAATCACCTCTGAAGGGTACTTAACAAAGAGCTTTTTTGAGTTATCTCCTCTCTCTAGAAAGACTTAAAAACATGAATTGTGTCCTCAAAGTTTATCTTTGGGGTGTGCTATCCATACACCTCATTTTACTTCTCACATACCTCTTGAGAATTTATGTTCGTTGATCTTCTTCAATTCATCCAATCTGATGGCTAAAAATTAAAAAGGTGTGTGAGAAGTAAAATGAGGTGTGTGGATATCATACCCCTTATCTTTTTGTTGTTGGCTACGTGGCATAATCTTCCGCATTGAATCAACAAGGAAATATTTTGAACGGCTGTGGATGAAATAAGACATGGAGAGGAGAGATATAGGAAAGGAGAAAATTCGGATAAAAAACACAGAAAGGAATCCTTTTCAGATCCCTTCAACCAAATTCATCAAATTAACTAATTTGGGTTTTTAAAATTTGATCAAACGGCTAAAAACATGGGCCTCCTTCAAAAATAATAACTTTAGTCGTTGAATCAAATTTTAAGAGCCCGGATTGATGGATTTGGTAGAAGGAATCCAGAGAGGATCTCTTTCCAAAAAAACAAAAGTTTGATTTGAGAGGGTGTCAGTCTTTGATGGTCTTCCCACAATCAATTTTATGTGTATAGTCCGGCATATGTTACCCAAAATTTGGTCGGGGTCCATTATGAAGTACTCAATTTCAGCAACCAAAATTCGTGTATAGCATGAAGACAAGAGCCATACAACACACCCTTTACCCTTTGAGAGGAACTATCTGGGCACGTTGTCAGTATCTCAAGCAAATCATGCAATATCTCGTGTGACAACGGCTTATAAGTTCGGAATAATGTCACTGTAATATTTTAGGTGTAAACAAATTTCTTTGCTAATCTTTTGCTATATTCAAAACTTCTTGATCCACCACAATGTCTATATTTTAAATAAATCACAGGTTGATATATGAAAAAGTTAAGTAGAACGCAACACATGATACATTTGAGATACGTTATTATGACATCTCAAATATACGTAATTTTATCTTCTATACACTAGAAGCATAACATGTACAAAAACCCATTTCCACATCCACATCGAGAAACACAAGACACTAGTGAACAAATTAAAGACTGAATTTTGACAACAGGGTTGTCTTCCAAAACTGAAAACATGAACTCCTTGATTAAAAAGTAAGGAAATTTATTAGAAACAGGACAAACTAACAAAGAAATTAAGACTAACAATTTACAGTTACAGTTTTTTTATTTTTGTTTTCTGGAAATTTGTAATTTGTAATTACTTGGACCTAATATCAGTGAGATCAATCCAGATTTGCTTGAACACCTTGATGATCATCTCATGGTACTCATCAGAATTCAAAGAAAGATAACATGCAAGAAGATCTTCCAAATCCTTGGACGCCTTGATGTTGTTCTCCATGATCATCTCCACCATTGATTCCCTGAAATCCCTCTGGGGATCAAACGATGACTTGACAATTGCGAAGCTGTCGGAGATGCTCCTTCGCTTGGAGCTCGAATTCGACGACACGCTCCGCCGGCTGAGGCCGGCCTGGTTGATCATCCGGTTGGAAATTCTCGGCGAATTCCGAAGGCGGACGCCGGGAGATGTAGCTGCATTTGATGAAGGAAGCCTTCTACCATCACTTTTAGTAACGTTCCTCTGTTCTTTCTTCTTGTTCTTGTTCTTCTTCACTTCGTTCACCATTTCGCTGAATTTTGGTGGCTTGGTTATAATCGGAGGGAGCTCGAGCTCGGAAAACGAATCCAACCGATCCTCCGGCGCATCAGATACTTTCACATCGGATAATTTCATGGCCAGAGACGCCTTGTCGACGTCGACAACGACGTCTTTTTCACCGGAGTCGACATGGTAAGCAGCAAGAACGCGGTCGCACCGGAATTCAGGCTCATTGTCGTTGTCGAGAAACTCCGTCTCTGACGTCGGGTCTGGGAAGCTGTCGAAGGAGAAAGACGACCATGTCTGAGGTGGGGATTGGGATTTAGTCCAGACGGGTTCAATGGTGGTGGCGTGGCAACCGCAGCCGGCTGAAACAGAGGAAGTTAGGAGGTTGGGATCGGAAGAGGGCAAGGTGGTAATTCTGTTCCTGGGTTTTTGTCTATTGGATTTTTTTGGTGGTGGGTCATTGGTGGGGGAGGAGGAGGAGGTGGGGAACCTGTGAGATGGGGCAGGCGCAGGGGAGGTGAGCTCTCTTGTGAAGTAGTAAGACTGTCTTGGGTGGCAGTGGAGGTGGTGGGGCAGTTGCCGCTTTGGCTTCGAGGGCTCTGTAAAATTTTTTGTTGTTAAAGAAGAAGAAGCAAATGAGGGTGGTTTTTGTTGTTGTTTTTTCTTCTTGGATTGCTTTTTTCTGGGCTTGCTCATGTCTTTCAGCTTGCTAAACCAGGAATTGGACATCATATCTGATAATCTAAACTTGTGGTTTCCCATCACCACCTCTCTTTCCCCTCTCTCACTTTCTCTCTCTTCCACTCAGTAATGTGTAAAAGAAAGAAAGAAGGAAGAGAGTACTTGAGTTTTCTGGCACTCACTCACCATGTTACCGATATTGAAAGATAAATAAAGGGGAGTTTTTTTGTAATTTTATGGGGCAAGGGGTTGGGGTCCACCAAGGAGAAAAAGGTTGGTATAAATAGTGATCAAATTTTCTGCACTTATTTGCGGGTGGTTTGTCTGCGTAGAGATTTCACAATATGCCAAAAAGACAAGACAGTACGCTACATTTTATTATACAATTGAAAGGGCTTTTGAAAAAAAATAATTCTTTTTAATTGCATAATAATATATGACGTACTACTCTGTAAAGAGAGTTAAGTTCATTAATACGTATCAATTAATGATAGAAGTCACATACAAAACAAATACATACGATTTTAACTTGTATAAAAAAGGAAGGAATGGGCCCAGTGGGGTCCACGGGGGGCAGTTGGTAAAATGGCCATCCTTTTGGTAGCCAACCCATAAAAAAATGGATTTGTTATCATTAATTTTTACAGCTCACATACATCTTGTTATATTATGTCTTTTAATCTATTCAATTTATTTGATCTGACGATCGAAAATTAAGAGAGATGTTTGAGAGATAAAAATGAGTGTGTGGATAGCCCTACCCTAAGGAACTTTTGTTCTCTTGTAAAGTTAATGTGAGAGCTACTTTGTTTACTTCTTTAGCCACCTCTTTAAATTAGAGTAATATCCATGAATTTGAGCTTTGGTCTTTGAATTAAAATTCGTGAGGATTGGTTTTTGAATTTGTTATAATGTGGAGTGGTGGTCTATTTAGCACCTTTTTGGCTAAATCTATTAAAACTTCTATCTATTTTTTTTGCCCCTTTAAACTCTTTATTTTAGATGGATAATCTAAAAAAGTTAGTCAAAAGGATTGTTGCTCCACATTATAACAAATTTAGAACTTCCGTCTATTTTTGTCTCTTTAAATCCTTTATTTTAGATGACCAATATAACAGACTTACCCAAAATGATTATTGCTCTACATTATTTGTTATTCAAAAATCAATACTCACGAACTTTTAATGTAAAAAGGGCAAAGCTTTAATTGCACCAATCTCACAAACCATTGCTACAATTTTCTCTCAAACTTAATTTTCTCTCTAAAATGATGCCCTAATTTATTGTCTTTAAAAAAATGATTCTTTAATAAAGTCGTTTGACTAATAGTATTTCCGTATTATTTTTTAACTAATAGTCTTTTGACTAAAGTTTCATACAAATGATTCTTTAGGCCGAGTCTCGCCGACCTAGATTTTATGATTTAAGAAAATTGTAATTATTCATTGTTCATTTTTAATTTAAGATAAAGGAAAATTAGAGCAACAGTTAAATGACCACCTATTTATTAGATTAAGATCGAACGGT
Source organism: Heteromeles arbutifolia (assembly GCA_024362995.1). Lineage (NCBI taxonomy): Eukaryota > Viridiplantae > Streptophyta > Magnoliopsida > Rosales > Rosaceae > Heteromeles > Heteromeles arbutifolia. The sequence continues at coordinate 8,827,546 of JANCRC010000017.1, read as the reverse complement.
ATGTGACCCTAAATTTCACAGATCATAAATTCAATGGAACTCGATAGTGTAACAGTATTACTCTCTATTTATAAGTAGGAGTAAGAGTGGAGCTAGGATTTTGTAAATGGGTGGAATAATATAATTTGGGTAGTACTATCCACACTCTTTTTTTTTACCTCCTACACCCTTATTAGTTTTTGTTCATCAATTTTCATCAATTCATTCAATCTAGCAGCCGAAAATTAAGAGGAGTGTGTAAGAGGTAAAAATGAGTGTATAGATAGCACCACTCTATTATTTATATAAAAAAAAAATATGCCAAAATATATCTTCTAAACTTTAAAATCCACCTCCCCACAAGGGAGCTATATTCTAGTCACCAAGCGGGGTTGGCTACAATTAAACCTCAAGCAGTTCTCGAGCGGGTATACTTAGCCCTCCGACAAAGCTTTTATGTGGAGTTCACATGAGATTCCTCTCTCTCTCTCTCTCTCTCTCTGAGTACACGATCTATTAGTGTATAACCATATACTGCTGGAAATGAAAAAATAAATATAACCTGCTAAAACTACACATTTCAAAAAATAATATTTGAGAGAGCTAAAACATATAGTTCTCCACTGCTAGATTAGATGGCCTAAAAGAAAAATGAATGAGGATCAGTTTAATGGGCTTACTTGCACTTATAATGCTTTGATGTGTCATGTGGGGTTAGATTGAGCTTATCTATATGATAAGACATGGGGTAGATGTGTTCAAAGTAAGTTGCTTTAGGCTATAATCCATCCCATGGAGCCTAAGCACAACTCCGCTTTTAAATGGAAGATCTCATGTTGTTCGTCTCTGATTAATTATGAGCTCAATATCTAATTATGACTAGTTAATTGAGTGGGTTTCTCCAAATTTTGCCCCAATAACATTTTATTAAAAGAAAAAAAACAACTCCCTCTCTTCTTTCAGTTTTGTGGGTGTTTTGTTTGGGAGCGATTTTATCGTGACCGGGAGGTTTTTTCTTGTAGTACCACGGCTTATCAGTGTCCTACATTTCTTTTCCAACTGTTTTGTCAAAGTGGCTTACATGCAGCCTTGGCCGGTAGGTCCTAACCTGGACAAGGGAGCCAAAATATCACAACTCTTTGGCCTCTTTGGTCACGTATTGGAAAAACTACCCCGGAGGGCAATCTTCTTCTGTTAAAACGATCACTTTTACTCTTGGCCTTTGGGAACCTCTCAGAGTTGCTACTCATTCAGCTTCAGAAGCAAACACAGGTTTTTGTCGTACATTGAATGGCCATAAGTGTGTTTTGCATTTTTCACGTTTTTAAGTTGTGGATGAAGGGAAATTTTGCAAAGATCCAAAGGACATAAAGGTTTGGAAAGATTTTGTGTTTATATAGCTCCAAGGTGGAAACGTTATGTGTGTCCCATCGAGATAGATATGCATAATCTGTTGTTTATTGTTAGTACCCCAGCTCCTTGGGCTTTTTTTAGGGCACAAAATGTATATCTTCATGCATAATCTATTGTTTGTTGTAGACTGACCTATGTTTCTTTCATTATCCAAGTCCAACACAAAATGAAAACCCTACTCCAAGTAACAACAAAACCCTAAACCGCAAACTCATATTAAAGTTGATCATTCAAAGATTTGGGAGCCAAAATAAATCTTCTTGTGGTAGTGTACAAAATGGGACAAGGATAGTATATAAGAGCAAGTGGGGTTCCACAAAGAGGATTATATAGATAGGCGTAAGTCCAAAAAAATCTATCTTTTAGTTTTTTAAAATTAGGGACCTGGTGTTGGATATGTGAGTTAAGATTTGGTTTTGATGAGAATGGCTAGATTCACAAAACTCATTGCGTTGCTATGAAATGAGTCTCTTTATTTGTATTTGTGTCAAATAATTTTATAATTTGTTTCTCTTTAGCTAAGGTTTTGTAAGGAGTTGTATAGTATTCAATTTGAAAATAATTTATGGTTTTCTTTTAAATAATAAATATAATTAAATTTCTTAGTACCTTATTTCAAAAACTGAAAAAAGTTGAATCTAAGAAGGAAAAAGGGGGCCTAAAGTTTTCGATGTTTGTAGTCCACTGATCTGTTATTAGTTTTGTCGAATAAAATTGAGTTTTGTTATCATTATTGTTCCAAGCTAGCTAGGGTTTTTTTTATTTTTTTTTATTTTTTTAAGTCCAGCGATAGCGTTAATAAGTTAGATGTTAGATTAGTTACCGACGGGGTTCGAAATCATGCCGTCATGCAAGAACACAACACCTTTCGACCACTGTGGTAAATGACCACTTGCAGCTAGCTCGGGTTTAAGGCTGGTTTGCACCATTTATAACGCATGATGAAACAACAAAGCAGAGACCAGTGGATATGTAGGGCGATCACGGTGAAGTTGCTTGCTGCTGTTGACTCTTGGATGACTGCACACACACACATACAAGACAGTTTTAAAAGCCAGCCAGCAAGCCAAACAGTGGGTGCAATGGGCATGGGTTTGATTCACATTCAGAAGCTTAAAGAGCCCTATAATTCCTGGTCAAGGAATATTAGTCCCCCTTTCCTGCTGCTGCTGCTGCTGAGTGGTCTGAAAGTATCCGGACCAAACCCACAGCCAAAACGGTGAGTACTATGTACAAATACAGAAGAAGAGAGGGGACCAACTGGAATTTTTGTCCTTCTTAGGGCATATTTTTGGAGTTTATGACAATTGTTTGTACGTGGGAGGAGCAGGAGGAGGAGGACAACAAAGAATTAAAACTCCAGGCCTCCCAGTATTTATGTCATATGTTCAACATTATCCTCATCATTCTCCTCCTCAACTAGGATGTGTCGAGTAATATGTGTGAACTGTGGAGGTTTTGGGACCTTTTGTTTTGTTTTGGCTTTGGTGGGAACGCTTGTCCGGTACATGCAAGAGTATGGCTATATATACTTGCAGACAGCTTGGTCTTGGATAGAAATTTGGGTTGATGATTGAGGAAGACGACGCAATCCTTGGAGTCGGTGAAAAATTTGGTTTAATAGAAATCGTTGAACTGATCCAATTTAGTGTATCAATCACGACCGCATCTTGATGTATCGACAACATAGAGCTGAAAGATTGGTGACATATATAGCAATCATATATTGACGACATGCTAAAATCTTGATCATGTCAGCAATGGATGTTTAAAAGCTGATCATTTTGGGCAATTTTCCAAAGAAAAACCTCATTACTCTCACTTATATGAGTGCACATATGGCAGCAGGCTATGTAAAATTGCCAATGTGGAACTGGCTCAATTCCAGAAGTTTTGTGCTTAAACTTAGGCCCGTTCGCGCTAGTTGGGGCTCTTTGAAAAATTATGCCCGAACACATTTTGGCGGAAGAGATGAGGAAGTTAGATTATTATGCCTCAGTCAATCAGGTACAACTAGTAAAGTTGTAATAACACGTTTGCTAATCTAAAAACGTGAAATGAGAATGCATATGAAGGTTCAAACTGGTACGAAAAGAAATGAAAAATCATGACCTAATCAAAGATGAAAAAGTTATACCCGAACACATTTTAAATGTCAAATTCCTCCCGATTCGTAAACTAAATTCTTTCAATCTCTTGATACTGTGGCATAACTTGTGTTTTCTTTCTATTTGGTTAGTAAACATAATCATAATCTGACACTATATTTTAATACTAATTCTGAATAAGTAAATACATGCGCATTGGATACCGACATCTTACTCGCATTAAGAGAGGAGCCGTGGTGAAGATGGCAAAACAAATGCGCAAGAGATGGATATTGACATTTTTCTCATATCAAGAGGAGATATGGTGAGGATATACAACCAAGAATGTATTGGGTTACATGTATATCTATACGAAAGAATGAATGAGATTTTTTTCATCTAAACTTTCAACAAATCGAAACAAAGAAAACGAAAATCTCTATAGACAATTACAATCAAATTCAACGAAATTAGTGACCGCTAAATTTAATCAGATTGCCACTATTGTCGCCGTTGTCGATGTACTCACATGATTCACCGTTGAATATCCCACCACCGCAACCTCACTACCCAAACCCGCAGCCCATCTCCTCAGAATCCTCAACAGCGACGCCGCCTTCCGCCTCGCCCTCACCGTCCCCACCCCCATCAATTCCCATAACAGCCTCTCAATCCCCGGCATTGACGCCAATTCCGCCACCATTTCCGATCCCCCTTTTCGACAAATTGTCACCAGAGTTGCCGCCGCGCTCTCCCTCGCCCTCTCCGACCCTTCTCTCAACAGACTTCCCAATTTTCTAATCGCGCCGTACGCCGCCGCAATGGCCACTAATCCGCCGCTTCTCACCACAATTTCCAACACAGTCACCGCCTCCTCCGGCAACCCCTCCATCACTTGCAAGGTCGTCTCCACCACCCCACCTTCCACCAATCTCGCCACTGCCTCCCTCTCTCCCGCCAAATTCAATATCGCCACCATGGCGTCCTTTTTAAAACATCCGTGCTCGGGTCCATCCCTCGCCAGCTCCACTAACCCCTTTATGACGCGTGTCTTCCTCCCCAGTCTCTTCCTGTACCCGTGCACACCTGATAAACTGAATATCGTCGCCGCCGCATTTCCCTTTGCCTCCCACGTGGCCCCCGACCTCAGCACCTCGATGATGCCGTTAAGAGCTCCGTCCGTCTCCATGATCCGCGTTTTGTTCGCTTCCAAAATGGAAAGGTTTAGGATCGTCGTCACGGCGTTAACCTGCAGGTTCGGATGGGCCCCACCGACGTCCGCGCCCAAGTACCGTACAAGCAAAGGAATAGCCCCAGCTTCCGCAATGCAGGCGCGACAGTCGGCGTCCGTCTTCGCCAGACTCCGGAGCTCGAAAACGACGCCGCTCGCCGCCTCCATGGACTGAGACACCAAAAGCTTATTGACCAGAAACGACGCCGTCATTCTGGTAGCTTCGAGCGCGGCCTTGTTCTTTTTGACGGCGTTGACCAGCCCCTTATTATTCTCCTCGGTTTCGAAAGGGGTTTTCTGCTGGCGGCACCACATGGCGATGAGATTTTTCAACGCGCGGTTGGGGATGAGCTCGGTGTGGGCCAGGGCCTGACCTGTCTTGGGACACGTGTTGTGACCCGCTTCGATCCACAGCTTGATGGACTCACGATCGTACGTCTGGCCGGTCGCCACGGTGACGGGGTCCCGCATTAGCTCCAAACTGATCGGGCACCGAAAATCCGCCGGGAAACTTAATTCCGACGCCGATTTAAGGCGGATTAGGTCCGATGCCGGCGCGGATGCTCCGAATAACACGCACTTGCCGTAGCGAACTAGTCCGACGAGGGCAACGAGCTGCGACTTGGATTTCTCCTCCGTCTGGTTCTGGAACTCTTCCTGGAGGCTCTCGAGCTCCTCTCTGCAATCCGAAGCATCGCGAATCCCCAATTGCGTGAAAATATCGGAGAGCTTGGAGTGGTCGGGAACGATCTCGCTCCTGAGGCGGTCGAGTATGGAGCAGACCTCGAGGCGGAGGCCGTCGTCTCTTGGATCGACGAACGACTCCGTGGTGCTGCGGGAGCACTGGGTGCGGAGGAGGGAGACGACCTCTTCTACGTCGTCGTTTAATCGTAGCTCCTTGACGGGGAGGATGTCGAGTAAGGTGGAGAGGTCGAGGGTGAGCTCGTGGAAGCTGTTCGCTAGAGACTCGGTCTGGAGGAGGAGCCACATCCGGCTGCCGTTGGAGGAGTCTTCGAGAAGGGTTTGGATCCTCTGAAGCAGGATGTAGAGCTCCTGGAAGCAGAGGATGGCGGAGTGGGAGAAGACGGCGGTGGAACTGCGGATGATGTCTTCGAAGAAGATGGAGAGGAGGGTTGACCTGCGGATCACGGAGCGGGAGGTGCGGCGCAGGAGGAACTGGAGCGGCTCGAGGGAGGAGATTTCTTGGGAGAGATGGTGGAGGGAGCGGAGGAGGGTCTGGTCGGAGAGCTTGGGCGATATGAAGGCCCCCGCCGAGGGCCGGCGTTTTCGCGGCGGAAATGCTTGCGGAGATATTGCCATGAACTAATCAAATGAATGAATCAATGAAGCAGTAGATTATTTATCGATGATATAAAGAAAATAGGAAAAAGATAAGGTGTGGTTATAAATTATATATGGGGGAAAATGGACATGGTATTTGACTGTATTTTGATATATTGGTGAAGTTGATAAGCAATGGAGTAGAAAGGGTAGGAAGCAGGCCTTTGTGATGAGAGAGAGAGAGAATATTATTTAGTTATGGTATCGTCGCATGGACAACAAAGATGCGGCCAAAGTTGGAGGCCGGGGAGGAATTGGAGCCGTTGGATGATTGGATACAGTCCACAAAAAATAACCAAAACCAAATTGATAAGATGTGGTCTTCTGTTTTGAAGGTTTTAACTGCCGCCGGCACCTTCACAGTATTTGAACTCTCGTCTAGAAGAGGCTAAAAGAGCTTGGTTTGTCTAGGAGCTAGTAACAAACCCACTTTGGGATAAAGCCCACGTGTTTCTTTTGAAAAAGTAAAAATGACTTCGTGTTTTCAAAGGTAAGTTATTCGTTACAAGAAAACAACTTACATAAAATAAGTTTACAGTTACGCAATATCTCCATCTAATAGTGTAATGTCATGTAGAGAAGTGTACATGTGATATTACATTATTGGTTGAGAATGCTACAATAACAGTAAAATAGTTATATGTAAATCATTTTCTCCCATTTCTGGCTTCGTCATTGCAAATCTACAACACACAATGATTTAACCACCTAAATGTGCCTAGTGTAGGTTTCACAACATGTCAACGACGACTCACGGTTATCCACAAATTACTCGAAGTTATGGCTCATAGTCGCACTTAATTAGGCAACTGATTTTACCGTAGTTTTACGAAGGGTAACGACTTGTATGCTGCCGTCTTTCCACCGTCCGCTGTCCAAACTTAGTATTTTACAATTTAATATTAGGGTCAGTGAAAAAAACAAAAGAGGAGAAGCCCTAAACTGACTATATCCTTTGCATGGATGAACTGGTAAGCATTCATCCGATATGGGATGACATGGCATCGCATCGGAAGGCAACGGTAGGTGGAGAGTTGCTAGTGGACTTGGCTTTCCATCGTCATCCACATGCCATCTGCCAATCAAAAGAGAAATAAAATAACAACAACAATAATAATAATAATAATGTAATATTCACACTGTAACTGCATCATTTCATTTGTTTCCCACTTTTCTTAATTAAGTTGGAAATCGGTTGGCAAAGGCTTTTCCTTGTCCCCGACGTCATGGGGTTTGATATAAGCCTTCATATATAAGTTTGTCCATAAAAGAAGAAGAACAGTGCTAGGAAGATGAGGCAGGGCGCAGTGAAAAGAAACAAAATCAAATGATAGGTAGGTGTAAAAAATAAAACGATAGGTAAAGTTCACTGTTTCCGAGTGCGAGGAGAGATCTGAAAATCTCGAAAGAGTCTGTTCTAGTCACTGCTCTAAAAATCTTCACCTAGCGCGATATGAAACCCAAAAATACTTGAAAAATGCTGAAAAGTCTCAATCTTGCGCATCCAAAGGGATTCAAACCCCTCCCATTTTACTCCTTCAACACATTGACCACCATATCACTTATATTTTTGTGAAAATATGCTAAAATATTTATATATATTGTTTTGTTTTGAATTCTTTATATATAAATGAATATGGTTTTGTGAAAATATGAAAATATTTGAACCCCTCCCATTGTACTAATTCACTATATATAAATGATTATGGTGTGTTTAAATTTCTTTCATTAATTACTACATATTTTCTACACTCACAATGTTTGTCAGCTCTCTATATAATCAACTTAAATCAGTTAAATCCATCATGCAATGCATTTCCTTCCAATTTTTTGTGATAAACTAATAGATAATTAACTAAATAAACATCTTGCAAAGTTTCAATAAAAATTTCCAAGTTTTTCAAACAATTTCCGTGGTTTTTATTCAATTTTTATCGATATCGATAATATCCCGATATTTCCATCGAAATTTCCGTATTTTTGGACTACCGATATTTCCGATATCATCGATATTTTAGACCTTGGCGCCGCCTAGGCCCCGTCTAGGCACTAAGTGGCTAGCCAACGCCTCGATTAGTCCCCAAACGTTTAAAAATTAAGAAAGTGCATCTAGACCTGCTTAGGTGTCGGCCTAGCCCACCTAAACCCGCCTAGGCACCCACCTAGTCGCGACTCTCACTTCGACATAAAATCAATCTCTTTCATTTTGCATTTTAATTTTTTAAAAAAATGTAAGAGGCTTGTTGAATACTTGGATATACGCTCATTGTATCATTGTTCTCTGTGTTTTCAATATGTTCTAATACCTTATAATTTATATGTCATTTTATTTTGCAATTTATGTATCCAATATAATTACGTGTGTTTTTTAAGTATAAACAGACACTTATTTATACAGTATATGATAAATTTACTTAAATCCGCTGAGTCCGCCTAGCTGCCTAGGTTTTAGGCCCCAGCCCGCCATCCGACTAGCGCATAGCGTCTTTTAGAACCTTGGTTCTAGTACCACCCTACAGTCGCAAAGAACTAGAAAACGAAGCTGAACAATCTCACAAGAGAAAGACACAAAAATGAGATAGAACTCTCTATGAATATTTCATATGTCCCATTCTCCCACCTTCCAACAAGAAGTGAGTTTTACAACCATTTTGTAACATATATTCAGAAATGAAACAGATAATAAACTTAAAGTCACATAAAACTGAATTAAAGTCACACAAAACTGAAAATTACATAATTAAATTAATCTGATCATCAAAAAACGCCTTGGCTTTTTTTTCTTCTTTAGAAGACTACATATTTGTACATATTTGGCGTACTACACATACGGCAAGTGATGCATACAATCAACTTTTAATAAAGTAAATTTATTAATTGACATGATATGTACACATCACTTGCCACATCAAATGGTACAAAACGTAATCTTCTTTAGAAAAACAAGATATTGATTTAAATGAATTGATTGTTGCTTTATCTCTAATTACATTTCACATTTCTAGTCTTTTGTATAAATAGATGGAGATGGAAACAATGTATTAAAGTTGCAAAAGCAACAAAAGATGGTAGGGTTAAGATAATAAGATACATTAAGTTTTAAAACCCTAGCCTAATGCAAGATAAAAGCAACAGACAAGATTATGATTTCACTTGATAATATGGTTTGATGGTTTTTGAGTACAATCTCTTACGGTGTTTAAAATACTCACATCAAGCCTTATCTTCAAGATAAAAATAAATTAGCGAATCATCAAAATCCTAAAACCTGTTTTCTTAAAATACATAGTTGGAAAGTCAGGTGTTCGATTCACTATCACCGTATTTTCTCGGTTTATGTTCTTTCCTCCGTTTTTTGTACTTTGTTTTCTATTTCATGTTTCAAGAGAGTAAGATTTATGTCCATCTTCCTTCTCTCCTCATCTTTACTTGTATTTTTTTTTTCTCGTTTTATAAATAGTATAGTTTATGTCTCTCTGCCTATGTGTGACTTATCTTTTTCTCAATAAAACTCCCTCGAAGAACCCCTGAGGTTTTCTAAAAAAATAAAAACAGAATCTTAAAATAGGCATTGGACTAGCAAATTTCGTCAATTTGCCATAATAATAAAACCTTTAAGGTACTTATTCGGCGTTTCCTTGCAACGAAGAAAGACACAAAATATGACCCTAATCGGACATCGAATACCCCCAACTTTAGAATTCTTATAACTCGTTTTTCTTAGACATGCGCATGTCGAGTTGTTCCACAATTCCGCCCACGAGCTGTTTCCACATCATGCATGCTACGTACATACTTTATTTTGATGTATTGGTGCACCGAATTTTTTTCGTGCTCGTCTTTATCAACCAAAAGCTGAAAAGATTATTCCCAAAACCACTCACTAAAATCCTATTATTTCTTTGTTTTTGTAGCAAACAGCTCATCTCACATGCACAATTTGCACACGTGTCTAAAAGGAATACGCGCTTTTTGACCTTCGTTCTACGTTCTCTCTACGAGTACGAGCTAGATACTCTGTTACCGACATCATATGAGATAAACTAATTTAATTAGTCAACTACTTAATACGTGATTAGGTTAATATGGCTGTTTTGGTTCGTCTAAACTGAGCTCCACGTCTACTACTTGGCCCTCAACAATTATTAATATTATCGAGAAACATTTAAAAAATCAGATCGTAATAGAAAAGAAAAAAAAAAAAAAAAAAAAAGAACCACTTATCAATTGGTCTATGTTAGCTCCGGGCATTGGAAATGCAAACAACAATTGAAGTAGTTTACTTACTTTAAACTTGAAGTAATAAGAAAACATAGTATACCGATGAGTCACTTCACTAAGGGAGAATAGATCCCTTATTTTGGATGGAACAATCTTTGAAATAACTTTTAAGTAAGATTGTTCTGAGAAGCTTTCCCAGCATATAATTAGTACTTCCCACCTCAGAGCTTAGGGTTAAGCTCTACCTGGATTAATTTGTATACAAAAACAATTGGTTAAAGGGTCTAACGGTGTTTTAAGTGTTTTTAACTATAAATTGGAGTGTTTGATAATACTTCTTCATGAACACTCCAATTAATACATGCATGGTTGTTTTAGCCCTATTCTCCTTGATGAATATTTTACTTGCTATATCTTGACACACCTTTGTTAAACGGATCAGCTATATTTTCTTTTGATTCAACATAATTAATGAAAAATATTTCACCATAGAGCAAATGTTTAATATTATTGTACATTTGTCTTATATCACTAGTACCAAAAACACTTTGCGCGACGAATCGTCGCGCAAAGTTCCAAAACGTCACTCAAAACTTAGCACAACGAACCTTCGTCGTGTGCAAACCGTCGCACCAAGGCAGTGACAGAAGGGTTTGCGCGACAAAGATGGGCCATACGTCGCGCAAACCCTTTTTTTGGTTTTGGTCAAAAATATTATTTTAATTTTTAATAAATATTGTAATTAAATTCTAAACAATAATTAATTAAGCAAAGAAAATTATTTAATAATAAAATATATGAAAATGTACATACAAGATGTCCAAACAAAAAAGAAAAAACTACAAGTAGTCTTCTAAGTTTGATACATCAGGCTACTAGGTATCGGCAGGTTGAAGTGGCTCGGAAGTCGAAGGTGTAGCAAGATCAGGTACTGGTAGCGTTATTTGGAGGCCTGACACCTATATGGCTTGTACAAGGTCTCTCATCTGCTCCTTCATTTGCTCATCCTAGGCCCTCATCTGCTCGCCCTGGGCCCTCATCTGCTTACCCTGGATCGCAAACTGACCCTTTAGGGTTGTCACTTCCTCCTTCAATGCATCAACATATGCTGTGTTCGATTTGGAAGAAGAGGCACTCGTCTCACGAACTCGCGCTTTCCCCATGCACTGAACAACCTTACCATGACGACGACCGAAGTTTTGCTCCATGACATCAGTCACGATCTGAAAACCTACATCCTCGGGTACGGTGACGTCCTCGATCGGGGTCTTCGGGGGAAACTGCGATGTTGCTTCTTGGAGAACAGCATCGCGCTTTTCCACCATAAGAGCCTGTAAAAATAAATTTAATAAGGAATAAACATCTTCATTCATTTATTCAAGAGGACAAACATCTCTAGCAAGCCAATGCACACTTCATAAATGTAATAGTTGATATTTGAATTGTAAACCCTTGTGAATTTGAACCACCAACCACGTATGAGATAAACAAGGGAAACTATAAAGCTTAGAAATCAAAATCTCACATCTCAAGAACATCATATACAGAAAAATTCAAATCCACAAAGTCATTTACACAAAAGGCAAGCAATAATGATCCAAGTGAGTACATGGTGCCTGTAAAAAATAATTGATCGCTAGAATTCAAGGTTCATTTTTTATTTCAAACCACCTACCATAGATTGACTTTCTCACTAAAAGAATTTTATGACATGAAAAATAGCAATGAAAATGTAGAAGAGTTTTGTGACATGAAAAATAACCGTGAACTTTCAGCGTGTATTGCAAAGCAAACCCCATTATTCAACTGATTTAGCATAGTTGTAATTGCCAACCAATCTCCAGCAGCAACTGAATTATAAGGACCAATAAGTCAAGGAATGTAACCATTGAAACTTCATTTAGCATCAAATACACTACATACCAACTCTTGTTCAATATCCAGTAAAGTAATTATGTTTAATTCTCCGACAACAGTAAACACATAAATATAACAAAATTCAATACCAGGACCGAGATTTATCACACTAAAGAAACACATCAACCAAACTCATTATCCCAACTTTAGAAATTCCAACTATAACATCGAATTTTTGCCCCCACCCTCACAAAACACTCAAAAGGCACCAATAAAAAATTCTAAATACAGGGAAATTCATTTCAGATTGCAGGAGCCTTATCTGACCCTTCCATCATCCTGTCATCAGTTAGACAGCTTATGGAGGATACGAAATGTGCTCTTGCTGTAATCACTGAAGTCCGGTGCACCCACGGACGTCAAGCCAATGATGTTGCTCACTGCTTAGCCAAGTCTAGTTTGAATGTTGGTAGTCAATGTCAATGGCTTACTAGCCCTACTTTTATTCTCGACCTCCTTGTTGAGGATACATTGTAACTTAAATTTGTCTGATTGGGTTATGGCTGATTTGGCCTCACCCTATCTCCTATCGTTTCCATACAATGTTTAATAATAGAATATAAATAATATTTGAACAATTCATACATATAAGAATAATAAAAATTACATATACTTACATGAAGTTGCTCAGAGGTCTCATTTCCAGGTCGAACGTAAACGTCCTCGAATGTGTCGATCTCTGGGAACTTAGAACCCCCTAAAGAAAAAAACATTAAGAAAATTTTATTAATCAATAATAATAAATAAATTGTATAAAATTTCAAAATTAATATACCTGACATCGTGCCTCAAGCCTATACGAAAAGGGCTTCGAACCAGAATGGTGGAGAAGTGTCTTTGACTCTCGAGCTTTCTTGCCAGCAACAGATTTCTTTTGTTAAACACACAATATACATGTTAGTGCGACTATTTGAAATAAATTAATAAAAAAGCTTAAAAAAATAACTAAAACAATAATAAATTATTACTTAAATATTACGTACATACCACAAATTTTGGGTCCGTAAAATGTTTGCAGAGCCACTCCCAATCCTTTGGCCGGTCCTTCAACTCGGTTGGGCAATCATGTAGGCGAGCAATCTCCGGATCATCGTATAGCTGAAAATGCATGTGAAGATAGTTCTTCCAATGTTTGCACCGGGTTGCTAAGGCCTCCTCTAAGTAGGCCATGGCCTCGGGGGATATGTCCTCAAGATCAAAAACGACCTACGAATATGAAAAACAATAAAATAATAGTAAGAAATTTAATAATATTAAGATAATATATTTTGGTTTTTAATATTTGTAAACAAAACTAAAAAAAATGATAAAGGCTAAAAATTAATATACTAACCGATAACTTGTCTCGCACCAGTTACTTCGTCCTCTGGAGAATTTCTGCCCAAGACTCCCACTGCATAGGACAATTTTGTCGAATAACAACACCACAGCCACTAGCGACTCTGCTATGCTGCTGTGAGGTAGCCAGTCCACAATGTCGTGGGTCATACTCAATCTTGATCTTGGAGGCGGTCAGACGTACGCTCTATGCCGACTTTAGCATTCGACTAGGCCCTCTAGTGTTTTTTTTAGCTGGCCAAAAATGTTTAAATGGTGAAAACCATAAGCTTAAATTTGTACACAAAATTTGACACAACCTCCCTTAATAGTATAGCATTTCCCAAAACCTTAAAATAGTAAAATAACAGTAATTCAAAACCCGCAACACATTTTCACAATCCAGCAAATTTTCAACATCATAAAAATAATAATTTTAAAGAAAAAAAATACAACGTAGTGATTGAGAATTAGAAAAAATTACCTGGCTGGGAGGCCTCATCCTCGACTCTGGATGACGAGGAAGTGTGATCAGAAGGCTCCGGCTGGCAGCGGCGCCGGTGAGGCCGCCATGCACTGAGCGGCTGAATCGACACTGATGACGTCAATGAGACGAGCACCTGGGACGCCGTAGGAGTACCCTCAGTAAGGGGTGTAGGCTCCCCAATCAATGGAGCACTCACACCTGGAGCAGTAGATGCTGGTAATGAGGGAGGCGCATTGGTCACACTCCGACGATGAGTGATCAACCACGACATCTATACACTTTTTGAACCATGAAATTATAACATTAGAAACTAATCATTTCTTTCATTTGAAACTAATCAATTAGCAGCCAAAGTAATAAGTAAGTAGGTTACCAACATTCTTAATTTCAAAACAAGAAGAACTACCTATCCATTTTCATGGCTAACAAAAAAAAGTGCATCAAGTGAAACAAAAAAGAATGGGTAATCCGACACTGGGAATTTGTGATAAATTGTAAAGATGATCTTAATCAATATTTATAACTAAAACATGTTTCAGGATGCCTAGTAAACACTCTAGTAAGCAAACATTGTAATCAATCAAAGGTACCAAAACTTCATTAGACTAATTGATGTGACCAAACTAGTTTCGGTCTAACTTAAACCTATAACTGGACCAACTGCAAAATTGAACTTGAAAAAGCTGGATAAGCTTGAATTAACTTGAGGTATGTTAGAGCTATTTCCTACACATAATAAATGAAAAGAACTGAAAATTTTCTTTCTAGATTCTTAAAACAATAGGTCGCAACTATACATTCAAAAGCATATTATATAGTTCTCCAATGTTAAACAGTTGATATTGTATATCTTCTAATTAACATTTAGCTTTATCCATCACACCACCCACGGTCAAAGCACGTTTTAGTAAAAGAGAGATGTAGACTTCTTTTTTGGGATCAACAAATGTAGGTAGACTACATGAGAAACAAGGATCAACCCACAATAAGCATTTACTTCATATGAAAAGCAACAAAATTAAAATTGAACATTAGATATTGCTGAAGCTTATAGAAGTAGCCTGTTCTGATTTCAGTCGCTTTTCAACAAAGTTAGCAAGTTTCTGTGCATAAATTTCTCCGGTATCACTGTTGAAACAATTAGGAATATCATTTGGTAGCTATTGACTACCATCAAAAAACAAAATTTACGTGGAATTTAAAATGCATTATGACAGAAGTAGAAAGAAAGAAAAAAAAATCAAAGGAACAGGTCTTATAATGAGGCAAAACCAAATTGCATTATCTCTGTTTTTTATATCGAGATTCCACTGTAAGATTTTGGTATGGTAATTACAAGTGCAAATTAAAAGATGAACCTTTTACTAAGATGGTTAACTGTAATTTCATCAAGTGCAGTTCCAACAAATTATGGTCAAATTGTTATACTTACTACATGATAGTTGTTAGTTTAGCAATCAAGATTGAATTAACCCGATATGAAAAAGGCGAGCTACAAAGCTTAGTAAGCAACAATATCTGATATGAAATGATTAAACGCACAATCAAAGAAGTTGGATTCAAGAGGTCCAATACAATGAACACATAAATTTAATGATCAATAACGATACAAACAACATCTGTAATTCCTCATCAGTAAATCCAATGAGGCCTTATTCTCATGGTGGTGTGTCACTACCAACTGATCAGAGGTCCTAACTCCTTCACAAAGAAGGCACAAACACTATGATTCAGACGAACTAAGCCAACCACAAGTTCAGATCCTATTCGATGTTCGACTATAAACACTTTGAACAATGAAACAAAGGCAACGATATATGAATCAATAATAATAAAAGGTTCAAATGTCAAAGGGAGCAACTTAACTAAACCAAAGCTCAATAACAAAGTAGCTCAGAGATTCATAAACATAGAGGCAAAGAAAAACTAACAACACAAGAATACTTACAGATTCACTAAGCTTGAAACCATGAAATCCAACAGAAGATTGAGTTTGTTTCTTATTGTGGCCTAACAGACATCTCTTAAATACTAACTGTTGTATTGATTTAGATAACTAGTGCAGGGTTGTGGTCGCAGAATGAGTCAGAGTTCACCAATCAAGATTGAATTAACCTGGAAAAAGATCACCCATTTTAAGAGGAATACTGTCATGAATAACATAACAAATATGCTTGATTCATATGAAAGCACCAGTGTTAAAATTTGGTCGTTTGCAATGTACCTCAACACTAACAAGAACCTATCCCTGTTACTCAACTTGTGAGGGAAACTGCGGCTGTTATGCAGGAGTTCACTCAATCTAGGTAATTATCACACTTCTGATACATGTGCTACACTACCGGATCCTTGACCACTTCCAAAAACTTGGGGAAATTAGGGTTTCATGCAAAATCGAGTAAGTGAAAATCTATACTGAAATTGCTTCAAACTGCAAACAAGAAACAACAACAATGAAATTCTTAAATCCTGAAATTTAGCCCATTTCCTAATAATTTATCCCAAATAAAAACCCTGATTCAATCCCCATTGCAAAATTAAAGCCCTAATTCCCATTCACAAATTTTTAAACCCTGAAATCCATCCCATGCCCTAGTAATTTTTCCCAAATTAAAACCCTAAATTCTAAAATCCATCTGAATTCACAATCAAAATCCTTAATCTCACAATTCCATAATTTGTAATTAGACTTACTTTCAAGGAGAGAGACGAGCACGACGAAGAGGGTGGTGGCTGCTCGTCGTTTAGAACGAGAGGGAGAGAGACAACCAACATTGGGGTTCGAGATTATGGCGCTTTGGGGTTCGAGCATGATGAGCTTGATGAGCGAAGATGAGGAAGGCTACTGGAGAGAGCGGGCATGATGAGGGAGAGGGAAGAGAGACCGAGTGAGAGAGAGTCAGGGTTTGGGAATATTTTGTCCAAACTTGGAAAATTGAAAAAAAAACGCTTATTTTTTTCAATTGTATCGCCAAAATTGTGACAACTGGCGCGACGTAGGTGTACCATTAGACGTCGCGCAAAACTTTTTTGCGCGACGACCACATAAAGGCGTCGCGCAAGGTATTTTTTATTTAAAATTATTTTTTATAAAAATTACTGAAAATGTGACTTTACTCATTTCAAATTCAATTTTTTTTATATAAAACCCACAATAATATATTTTTATAACAAAAACATGACTAATAAATTGGTAGCTACTTACATATCATTCAATTTCTTAAGTGTTATACGTAAAAAATTAATAAATTTAAATCTACTTAATAAATATATATATCATTAAACTTGATGCGATACGCATTGTACGAAACATAATTCAACGACCAAACCGTCAAATTTGTTTGTATATGCTTCGAGATCGCAAACACAAAAATCTCAACAAAAAAAAACGTTCAGAGATCAAGTAACGGGACAAAACTTTTCGACGGTTATAAACAAGAAATCACGATTTAACGGTTATTTTAACTCCGATTTTGATGATTTTTTATAGCTACACTCTTTAACCCTATATGAATACAATGAACTAATTCGATCGTCGATTTAAAACATTTACACAAGTGGATACCACAAAATCTTATGTTATACTTGATGCAAGTATAAATAAATCTAATTATTAGGGAATCTATCGTTTTAATGGGATATGCATTCTACGATACTAGTTTTAACGATCCAACCGTCAAACTTGTTTGTATATGCTTCGAGATCGCATACACAAAAAATCTCAACAAAAAAAAAAAAAACGTTCAGAGATCAAGTAACGAGACAAAATTTTTCGTCGGTTATAAACAAGAAATCACGATTTAACGGTTATTTTAACTCCGATTTTGATGATTTTTTACAGCTACACTCTTGAACCCTATATGAATACAATGAACTAATTCGATCGTCAATTTAAAACATTAACACAAGTGGATACCACAAAATCTTATGTTATACTTGATGCAAGTATAAATAAAATCTAAGTGTTAGGGAATCCATCGTTTTAATGAGATACGCATTCTACGAGACTAGTTTCAACGATCCAACTGTCAAACTTGTTTGTATATGCTTAGAGATCGCATACACAAAAACTCTCAAAAAAGAAAAAACGTTTAGAGATCAAGTAACGGGACAAAACTTTTCAACAGTTATAAACGAAAAATTACGATTTAACGGTTATTTTAACTCCGATTTTGATGATTTTTTACAGCTACACTCTTTAACCCTATATGAATACAATGAACTAATTCGATCGTCAATTTAAAACATTTACACAAGACAAAAGAAAAAGGCAATGCAAGAACCCCAAAAGAAAAACAAAAGGAAAAAAGAACCCCCAAAAAAAAGCAAAAGGACAAAAAAAAAAAAAAAAAAAAAAACTTTGAGCGACGCATGTGTAGCTATGTCGTGCAAAGTTTTTTTTGTTTTTTTTTTGTTTACCCAATTGCAGATACAAATAGCATCATCCTTTTGCAAGGATCAGTCTCTGCCCTCTCCCTCTCCCCTGTGTTGATGTTGGTTGTGCCGTACGACGTCGTCTCCTCCCGTTAAAGTTAAACTGTCTCCCTCGTCTCCATTCTCGTCACTATCCCGATACCTCGTTCCGATCTCCCCATTCTCCACGGCTCACATTCGCAATCCCTAAATCAGGTAATTCATCACCCTCTACAAAATTGGATCATATCTATTTCAATCTTGTTTCCCCCCGTATATTTATGATCGAGATAAAAAATTTCTTCGTTTCGTTTTGACAATTTCGATTAGAATTTAGGGTCCATCAGCATTTTTTTTGGCGAATTATGGGTTATGTGGGATCGTTTAGGTTTGTGCATGTTGTTTAATTACTTCTTACTTTGTTTGAAGTTTTGAGTTTGCATCGATTTTATCTGAGCATCAGTTGCTTTGATTGAATATTTACTTGAATTGGTTCAAATTGTTTAACCCAGCTTGAAATGTGGATTTGTTGCTTCAAAAGCACGCGACTTGCATCTTTTTGCCTTGAGAATTTTCTTTTTACTTTTGTTGCTCTCGGTTGAGAGTTGAGCGCTATCGATTAGAAGAATTGGTGGAAGAATGTGTAAACTAAAACTGAGTTCTGCCGCTCAAGCTATGTAAAACTTGTTTGAATGCATACACCAAACTGCTATTGGAACAAATATAGGAATCGAACACTGTTGTATGCTCTTCTTTCATTTCCGGTTTCTATTGGTCAATGTAGCATGTGGCGGGGTTTATTCCCAAGTTATGAGTTCTTTAAGTTTGTATTTCATGTGATCACCGTTTGTGATAGAAGCTCATGAAACTTTTGATCAAAATCAAACATAGTTATAGTAAGATAGTCCTTCATAATGTTAAACATACTTCTGGCTATCATTGTATGACTTTCTTTATGCTGCCATTTTTGAAACTCAGATCAGAGAAAGAGATGAATCGTCAAAAGGATATGATAGGAAATTTAAGATCGAAAGTGAAGCATATGGCTTCAACATTGACGTCCAACTCTTCCAACGCTTCAATTTTTTATTTTTGTTTTCACATTTTCATGAGGAAAAATGACTGAAACATGTAATGTGTTTACGTTTACGTATATTTGAGAGACCACTGATTTAGCCAATCTCAAGTTCGTGCTTCTTGAAATTTTGTTATAAAACGCAGTGAAATGCAGTTAGTGGGAGATGAAATAGATAAAAGGAATTGACTGAAAATAGTGAGATGAAATCTCATAGATTGGAACTTCAGTATCATTACAAGGCAAAATGCACAAGAGACTGAGAAAAAATACAAATTGAATTAAAACAACAGCTTTCTCGGCGACGGTTTTGATGAAATGGTGGAGGGCGAGGTTGAGGACTTTAGGGGAAGGGGAATCCCTCTGCTTTCTTGGCCCCCTGCAACCTTGTCAAGCAGCTTTGCTGCCTTGGGGTCTGTTAGTACTGTCTTCTTAAATGACTGCGAAAAGCCTGTTGCAATAATAGTCACATGAAGCTCTCCGTTGTAGCGATCATCCACAACAGCCCCAAATATTATGTTAGCAGAAGGACCTGAAAATTTACAATAGTTTGCAGACTTCATTAGGCCAAGGAAAGGAGCAAAGAAAAAGGGGCTACCAGCACCAACCACAAGCAATAATTTACGACTTCCTCCTCATCTTCGAAAATGAAAATGTAGAGGTAGGAGAATTGATTCCCACTATGGGGAATGTAAGATGTAAATCCTGAGGAGCTGGTTCGAGCTCACTAAAGTGACTTTTTCCCTCGTTCCATAAAACTGAAGAGACCACTTTTCAATATAGTCAATGCTCTCATTAGATTAATACGGAAGCAGAAAATTTTTCAGGGTCCCTTTCTTCCTTCAAGATTAAAGCATAAAACCCCGTAATGTTACCTGAGACACTCTGTTGACTTCCTGCAGGGTTATGTCCTTTCCACCTGTGATATTATACACAACGCCAGTAGCTGATTGAATTGAAGATCCAATCAGCTGATTGAATGGAAGTACCTGATTGAATTGAGGAAACACCTACTCCGAGCATTGCAGTTCCTGAGTTTTTCATGACTGCCTTTACTTCTGCAAAATCCACATTCGCCAATGTAAAATGCAGTTTCATAAAGTGGTATTACAGAAGACAACATTCCAAACCACATAACAGTTAACTAACAAGATGTGAACGGTAAGTAGTAACTAATAAACTCATGGTATCATTCAGTTGTCTAAGCATACTTGGGAAACAATTGTTTTTATACTTGGGAAGGAAACAAAATGGTGTCTACTTATATAATACTTCACCTTTTCAAAAGTAGTTTCTTCCATTCCTGTTTTATACAGTTCATACACCATACGAGTCAAAAATACTTTACTCAGTTTGGAACAAGTTTTCATCAGTGAAACGACCAACTGCCACTGCCATTAATTATACTTCAACTTCACACCCGTGAGTGGAATTCAAGCCACGAATAAGGATTTCATCCAACTTGCAAGGAATTCAAGCCATGAACAAGAAAATGAGACGAAGCATATAATTTCTATGTAGAGAAGAGTAATTTGAGGGGAGCATATAACAACGTACTTCTAGCATTGTTTTGAACTCATCCCGTGCCTTTTTTAGTTTGACTTTGCCTCTCCTCAGCCTCCTTCTTTTTTCTTTACAAGTTTATATTAATCTTCATCCGAACTACAATAATAACTCTCGCTATCCTCACTACTATCATTTCTTGATTCCCATTCGTCCTCATCTTCGTTTGCCTCTTCTGTTGCATTGTATTGAGGCAGATCACCAAGGTCAATTGATATTTCGAATTCGGGAACTCTAGGTACGTCAAACGGTTCTTGGACAATATTAGTATCCCAGAGTATTTCTTCACCAATTTCTATCAAAGATGATAACTGCTGGTCAGCGACGTTGTCTTCATGATCTAGTTCCGGAATATCATATAGCCCTCTTCGATCAATCTTCTGAACAACTTTCCAACCATTGCTGGCTTTAGGGTCGTCTAGATAGAATATTTGTTTCGCCATGGTTGCCAAAATGTATGGGTCTTCATCGTACCAATGTCTCGTGGTGTTTACTGATAGTAAACCATGGTCTTGCTTAACACTCGTTCGATTATGTGGGTTTGTATCAAACCAAAGACACTTAAACAGTATCACTTGACACCTGTCTTTGTAAAGCAATTGTACTACACTAGTTAGTTTGCCATAAAAATCAATGTCTTCACTGTCGCCCGCACTCGAGACATGGACACCACTATTTTGAGTAGACAACTTGTCATCATGTGTTGCCCCCAAGAACTTGATCCCGTTGACATGACAACCTGAGAACAATTCAGCGTGAAGCGGT
The DNA here is from genome assembly GCA_024362995.1 of Heteromeles arbutifolia. NCBI lineage: Eukaryota > Viridiplantae > Streptophyta > Magnoliopsida > Rosales > Rosaceae > Heteromeles > Heteromeles arbutifolia. Next base: position 8,805,737 of record JANCRC010000017.1, on the reverse strand, counting down.
CCTCTTGCCAAGTTATATAATTCTTCATCGTAAGAGGGTGAATTCAATTCCTTCAATTTGTTCATCTAATATAACATATACAAAAAGTTAACCCGTTAGTGTAACCAAATTTAAAGACGGGCATGAACAATTTGGAAAATATGCTCAATTCAAACCACATACAACTTACATGTGCGTGAAACCACAAAGGAAACAAGTCACGGTGCTTATTGGCATATGAATGTGAAGGATGTTCCTACTTCATCAACTGTTCATACTCTTGAAGCTATGGCAAAGCCTCATCACAATTGTTAAGTATGAACCAATGCGTTACCTCCATGTCCTTTTTGGTAAACGATTCACCTTTTATATGATCACCGAATGGTCGCGCAATTTAGGCAAAAACAGACAGTTTCTCTTTTCTGACACCATCGTCATTATTGCGTTGAGGACAATTGAAAGCTGTCTTAACATCTTGAAGATGCATTGCACAAGAAGTAAGTGACTCATATGCGACCCATGCCTCCACAAGTGATCCTTCAGGCTTTGCCCTGTTTCGGACACACTTTTTCAACTCACCAAGATATCTGCACAAATAAAAGGTATGCTACAAATTATTCAAAGCATTCGTTGATCATGAATCTGTTATATATATATATATATAGACGCTTAATTAAGTACCTTTCTATTGGATACATCCATCGACAGTTCACTGGTCCGGCAAGCAATGCCTCATCTGGCAAGTAAATCATCACGTGAATCATACTTGTAAAGAAAGCTGGGGGAAATATCTGTTCGAACTTACATAAGACGTTCACAATGTCGTCCTGCAATTGTTTAACATCCGACTTTCGCAAACACCTTGCAGTTAACTGTGAAAAAAATCTCGACAACAACACGATTGGTTTCACCACATCAAGAGGCAATAAGTGTTGAATACCAACTGGAAGAAGGCGTTGGAGTATCACATGACAGTCATGACTCTTCATGTTTGAAAATTTACACCCCTTCACGTTCACACAACGCGAGATATTGGAAGCATACCCATCTGGAAACTTTACAGAAGAAATGAAGTTGAAAAACTCTTTCTTCCCATTCGGCTTAACTGATCCAGGAGGATCTTACGAATATGATAATATAACTATAATTAATTATGTTAAATAATTTTTAATTTTGCATGGTTTTGCTACGTCAAAGCTGCTAAACCATATAAGTTTTATGGTTTAAACATCAATTGTTATTTTTAGTTAGCTATTATCAGAGAACAGAGAGCTAAAGTTGTATATAAACCTTCATTGGTAAATGAAATGGGGAAGGCAGAATTAAAGCGAATTATCTTCTTCTTTCCTTTGTTTTCTCCAAAAGTTCAATTTCCCCTCCCATATTGAAGAAGTCTATCTTCCAAAGAGAAGTTACGACTTTTTACTCCTAAAATTAGGAATTAATAGTTCTATCACCAAGAAGTTTTTGGATCAAGTGGTATCAGAGCACCAGATCCAAAAAGGGTGACGGTGGTTTATGGTCCTAACGCGCGACCAACAAAAGGCTTCAAGTGAAAAACTTTTTGGTCCTTTGCTTTTGCATCAAAAGCTAAGATCAAAGAGAGGAGATATGACGGGAGAAGACAAACATGAAACACTTGGTGGAGATGACGGAATCTCCAAATTAGAACAAGAAGTTCTAAACTTAACCGTATCAATTTCTCAACTCGTTGAAAGTATCAACTCCCGGAAAACCTCGCATGCATCATCTTTTAAGATGTTCGATCGTAAACTAAAGAAGAAGGTTGTCGAAGAGAGTGAAGAGGAAAATGATGCAACAACTGACGTAGAGGAGAAAGAAGCTAAAATAGGTGATGATAAATATCCTGTAGATACCTTAAAGATTGATTTTAAGGTTGATATTCCTATCTACAAAGGTGACATTGACCCTGAGAAGCTAGACAATTGGATAGATGTATTAGAAACTTATTACACTGTGTATAAGTATTCTAATGCTTAAAAGATAAAGTTTGCAAGCTTGAAACTTTCAAGCCATGCCCTTACATGGTGGAAGTCTTATCAAAGATGGTACAATGTATCAGATTTGACTTGGAAGAATTTCAAGATATTATTAAGGAAACAATTTTATCCAGTTGGATACGAGGAAGAAATATGGTACAAATGGCAACATTATAAGCAGAGGTTTGGCCAAACTGTACAAGAGTATACTACAGAGTTCCATAATCAAGCTATGGTTTTGGACATTGACGTTGATGACTATGATGTATTCATGAAGTATACTGGAGGTCTTGCCGATTATATACGGAGAGAACTGAAATTGTTCACCGTAGAAAGTATTGAAGATGTTACTGTGAAAGCCATTGCCATTGAAGCTAAAAACAAACGAGTTGAAAAGAAAGATGATAAACCAAAGTCTTCTAGTAAATTTGATTGGAAAGGAAAAGGGAAGCAAAGTAAGGATGAGCCGACGCAGAAACAATATTGTGATCACTGTCGAACCAACAAACATTCAAAGGAAAAATGTTGAATTCTTCACCCCGAGTTGAAACCGAAAAATAAGAAAGGCAACCAATGGAGGAATGATAGGAAGGCCACCTTGGCTGTGCAGCAGACAGAAGAGTTTCCAGAAATGAAGCAACCTGATGTCATGTTAGCCCTCATGACGAGACCAACAGATACTGAAGAAGCTTACAATCGAGAATAGTTATTTCATTTGACTGTCCAGGTCAAACAAAGTCTTGTGCATGCTATTATTGATCCAAGAAGTCAAAAGAATCTTATTTCAGAGGCTTAGTAAGAAAGATGGGCTTAGAGACAACACCTCACCCAAAACCTTACCCATTGGGCTGGTTACAGAAAGACATTGATATGCAAATTACAAAGCAATGTACCTTCAAATTTGCAATCATTAATCATTATATCGATGAAGTGACGTGTGAGGTGGTTCCTTTGGACGTATGCCAAGTCATACTAGGTAGTCCATATTTATGGGACCGTGATGCAATTCATTATAGGAGGCTTCGTAAGTATCGCTTGGTCAAGAATGGAAATGAGTTCCACATTAACGCCTGTAAGCCTCAATCTACAGATAATCTCTTGACTGCTAACCAAGCTAAGAGATTAATTCATTCATGCGGGCGATTCGACCCCAAAATCAGAGTTCAAGAGCTGTTACTTTGACTGCATTTTCTTTATCTCCTACACAAATTTTTGAAATTGAGAAATTATAGAAGAACTTCAAAGACTTGTTCCAAGATGTGCAGGGATTGCCACCGCATAGAGCTGTAGAGCATGAGATCCATTTGGTAAGAGATTCACCTCTACCAAACTTGGGTTTGTACCGCACATCTTTGATGGAATCAGAAGAGATCAAGAAGCAGATTCAGGAACTTCTTGAGAAAAGAGTTATCAAACCTAGTTGATCACCATGTGGTTCACCAGTGTTGCTTGTGCCTAAGAAAGATGGAGGCTGGCGAATGTGTATTGATTTCAGGGCATTTAACAAAATAACCATTAAGAATCGGTATCCATTACCAAGAATTGATGATTTTTTGGATTAACTACATGGTGCTCATTACTTTACAAAGCTAGATCTTAAATCTGGTTATCACCAGGTGCGCATCAATGAAGAAGACATGTGGAAGACTGCATTCAAGATGAAGCAGGGACTCTTCGAGTGGTTAGTTATGTCATTTGGTTTATGTAATGCTCCAGCTACTTTCATGCGATTGATGAATGAGGTACTTCGTCCTTTCATTGATGATTTCGTCATTGTTTACTTGGATGACATATTGATATTTAGTGTTACATGGGAGGAACATCTTCATCATATTGCTCAAGTTCTAGGTGTTTTACAAACAAACAAGTTGCGGTTGAATGGTAAAAAGTGTGAATATGGGAAGCAACATCTTGTATACTTAGGGTTCATCGTTGGTACAGGAGAACTAAAAGTGGATCCAGAGAAAGTACAAGTTATTTCTCAATGGCCTACACCTCGTTCCGTGACTGAAGTTCGGAGTTTTATTGGTGCATGCCAATATTTGAGAAAGTTTATTAGACACTTCTCATAAATTGCAGCACCATTACATTCTTTTACAAAGGCTAATAAAAATTTTGAATGGTTTAACAAACATGAAGAATCTTTCCAGTTGTTGAAAAGGAAGATTACAGAGGCCCCAGTGTTAGCATTGCCAAATCTACAGAAAGCATTTGAAGTGGAAGCAGACGCATCTAACTATGCTATGTGAGCCATATTATTTCAGGATGGCAACCTAATTGCGTACCATTATGAGATGTTTAGTGGACCAATATTGAACTATCCGACTTACGATAAGGAGCTATACACATTGCATCAAGTAGTGAAGCATTGAAGATCTTACTTATTAGGGAAAGAAGTCGTGGTTCACTCAGATCATAAACCTCTTCAGTATCTAACTACACAGTCTAAGCTACAACAAGCTCGCCATATGAAATGGATGTCTTACCTACAACAATTCAATATTGTGATCAAGAACAAGAAGGGAGTGACTAATAAGTTGACAGATATGTTATCTCGACCACCTACACCAGTTTCCGCATTAATGGTGGCTATGCAAATCCAACCTATTGTTTCTTCTGAGTACACCAAAGGGTATGATACAGATGCTGATTTTAATTCAGCCTATGCAAAGCTACAACAAGGAAAGACTGGTGAGTTCCGACTGAAAGAAGGTTTAATGTACAAGGGAACACAATTATGCATTCCTAAAGATGGAGACAGATTGCAGTGGATTCGTGAAGCTCATACTTCCAAAGTCGCTGGACATTTTGGAGTAGAAAAAACAATAATGAATCTTCATCGTTATGTCTATTGGCCAAGGATGCATCTCGATGTTTCACGATACATTCATGGTTGTGTTCTATGCAACACATCGAAGCCTTCTAATAGGAAGTTTGGACTGTATCTTCCATTACCAGTATCTAGTAGGCCTTGGGAGAGCATTTCGATGGATTTTCTTGGTGGATTACCTAAAACCAAGTCTGGCTTTGACTACTTGTTTGTGGTAGTAGATCGTTTTAGCAAGATGGTGATTCTTATTCCATGCAAGAAGACCATTACTGGAGTAGGAGCAGCTAAGTTGTTTTTCCAACTTGTGTGGAAACATTTTGGTTTGCCTACATCGATTATTTCAGACAAAGATAGTTGTTTCTTAAGCCATTTCTGGAGGTCATTATGGGGAATGATAGATACCAGGTTGAAACGAAGTACTGCTTTTCATCCACAAACCGATGGACAAACATAGGTCGTTAATCGGACTATGGTACATTTATTAAAGGGTTATAATTCCAAGCATCCAAAAACTTGGAATGAAAGTCTCCCTTATTTACAGTTTGCTTTTAATAGAGCAATTCATGGGTTCACACTCAAATCTCCATTTGAGGTTTGTTTGAGTTTTCTTCCACAAAGTCCTTTTGATATGGTATTCTCTGTAAGTGACAGTGTACTTAGTGGAAAAGAAGAAGAAGAACATGTTCGAGCACAGAGATTTCTCGAACGAGTAAGCAAGATCCATAAAGAGGTAGAGGCACAATTGTAACGGTCACAACAGCAGTATAAAAATCGCCATGACAAGCATCGTATGCCATGCAAATTCAAAGAATGTGACCTAGTATGGTTACACCTTGGTAAATAGCGGTTACAAGGATAAGGACAAAAACTCAAGCCTATCTGTTATGGACCGTTCAAAATCATCAAACAAATTGGTGATAATGCCTTCCAACTCGATCTACCACCATACATGCATATGTACTCGATCATCAATGCCTAGAATTTGAAGCTATTTGAACCATCTCTATTGGATGATGATCCTGACGAAGACACTCATCTTCCTTCAATTAATGACTTAAGGATGGAGGAAGAAGATCATTTAGAGGGGATATTATCTTGGAGCAAAGGGTTCGTTAAACAAGGCGTGGGAAGTATGAGAATTTCCAAATTGGCAAGAAAGGGCAACTTCCTAGCAAATCAAAGTGGTATAGACGAGACAAGGCAGAAAAATAATTACCTCATCTCATTATTTAGCTTGATCAGGAGCTTAAGCCTTTTAAATGGGGGAGCCATGATCCAGGAGGATCTTAAGAATATGATAATATAACTATAATTAATTATGTTAAATAATTCTTAATTTTTCATGGTTTTGCTACGTCAAAGCTGCTAAACCATATAAGTTTTATGGTTTAAACATCAATTGTTATTTTTAGTTAGCTATTATTAGAGAGCTAAAGTTGTATATAAACCTTCATTGGTAAATGAAATGGGGGAGGCAGAATTAAAGCGAATTATCTTCTTCTTTCCTTTGTTTTCTCCAAAAGTTCAATTTTCCCTCTCATATTAAATAAGTCTATCTTCCAAAGAGAAGTTATGACTCTTTACTCCTAAAATTAGGAATTAATAGTTCTATCACCAAGAAGTTTTTGGATCATTAACTGTAAAAAAGGGATGGCCTTTCTTCAATGTACCACCAACTTTCTTCATCCACAAAGATCACCTAATGCCCATTCGTTCCAAATCGAGGCGAGCTTCGATCGTGTCTTTTTTTTTTCTTTCAATGTCTAGAATTGTCCCGACCAAAGTATCAAACACATTTTTCTCAATATGCATAACATCGAGGTTGTGTCTCAATTTTAACTTTGAACAGTACGGGAGCTCAAATAACATACTCTTGTGCGTCCAGTTCAGATGTGTAGTTGGTATGGGGTTACTGACCCCTTTGCCGAAATGACCAAATTCCAAACATTTTAACTGATCCAAAATCTCATCTCTAGACCATTCTCTTGGTCTTGGCCGAGTCTCTTTTGTGCCGTGGAAGGCTTTATCGTTCTGACACCACTCGTTGTCCCAAGGGAGCCATCTATGATGACCAAGATAACAAACTTTTCTTGCATGCCAAGACGATGTTACGTTCTCCTTGCATATTGGACATGGCAAATAACCCTTATTCATCTACCCAGAAACCATTGCATACGCAAGAAAATCGTTTACTGTCCACATCATTGCCCCTCGCATGGTGAACATCTGCCTAGTATACTTATCGTATGTACGAACACCGTTTTCCCATAAATCTTTAGCTCATCAACCAACGGCCGCAAATAAACATCAATGGACTTTCTTGGATCTTCGGTAATTAATAGAGTCAGCATCATGTATTCTTTTTTCATGCACTTCCAAGGTGGCAAATTATAAGGAAACACGACGACCGGCCAAGTGCTGTGCATTTGGTTTAAAACCCCGAACGAATTAAATCCATCGGTGGCAAGTCCCAATCTGACGTTGCACGGGTCAGCTGCAAAATCAGGGTACATCCGATTGAATTCTTTCCATGCCTCTTCATCTACAAGATGCCTCATAACATCGTCATTTACTCGTCCTTCTTTATGCCATCCCATGTCGGTTGCGGTATGCATTGACATGTACAATCGCTACAACCTAGGCTTCAATGGAAGATAACGCATTACTTTTTGTGGAATCTTGGTCTTTCTGTTCTGTGATGTCATTTTAAACCTCGGCTCATTGCAGACAGGGCATTTATCCAACTGTTTGTTCTCCTTATAGAACAATATACAATTATTTACACATGCGTGAATTTTTTCATACCCCAGTCCGAGACCCTTCAACACTTTTTGGGCACTTTTATGATCTTCAGGTAAACAATTCTCCTTTGGAAGCATCCTCTTGATAACTCCCAAAAAGTAATCAAGACACTTGTTTGACAAACGAAACTTGATCTTGCCATGCATCAACTCCACAAATGCTGTGAGCACCGAAGAGTTCTCGCAACCCGGATATAATTCTTGCTTGGTATTTTTCAATAGTTTTTCATAGTTTTTGAATGCCTCGCTGTCCATGGTTGGACGGCCGTCATCTCCCCCTTCCTGATTGGCGTATGGATAAACGTCATTTAGAATATTCATAACTTGTTCATTAGGATCCACATTAGATTCAACAGTCTCCACTCGTGTCACGTATGAAGATGAAGCTTGGTCTAATCATTCTCCATAATGATACCAAGTAGTATAAGTCTCCATCATCCCATTTCTTACTAAATGAAATCGAACATTTTTAAATGTCTCCCACATTGAGTTGTTACACCTTCTACACGGACATCGGATATGAGTTAAACCTAGGTTGTGTCTAGTAGCGAATTCAATGAACTCATCTATTTCATCTAAGTACTCAACAACACATCTATTATGATTATGTATCCACTGTCTGTCCATTTTGTCTGCAATCCTAATAAAAGTACAAGAATTACAACAACTTCAACTATTGTCTTGTCACTTTATTCCTCCGGTAAAGGCCTTATCCCATTCAGGAATGCACAGTTATGTGCCGTAATTTACGATTCCAATGGATTAAATTTCGACTTGGGCTAATTTCGGCAGCATCTCCTTACAGTTCTTCAAGTGCACGCCGTAGATACATAATATCCACCGTGTACTCGAAGAACATCATGAAATGTTACCAAAATTTCCACTATCGAAACCTAATTCGTGAACCTCAAACTATAACACATAACTATGTATTCCCAAACTGTCCAAAAAATGGGACAATTCAAGAATTAATTGGACCGCAGTCATGCTTTCGCATCCATGCACGAAATCCAACTAATTCTCAAATGGGAAACTTAGCTTTTCTTGAAAAAAGGGTATGAAGTTAAGCAGTATTAACTTCGTACAACACAAAACAATTTTGTACGTGATGTACAAAAATATGTGCATACAAATAAACTAAATCACAATAATTACTAAAACTAAATAAAATAGATATAATTAATAAAGATTAATTAAAAATTCAATCCCAAAAAACTCCACCATGACCAAAAAAGGGCATAGCACGCAGGCAAATGTCACGTCCCGGCCCGGGCCCCACCACATCCCAAGCATGCCTCTGTCGTAGCACGATATTGTCCGCTTTGGGCCCTGACCATGCCCTCACGGTTTTGTTTCTGGGAACTCACACGAGAACTTCCCAGTGGGTCACCCATCATGGGAGTGCTCTCGCGCGCTACTCGCTTAACTTCGGAGTTTCGATGGAACCGGAAACCAGTGAGCTCCCAAAAAGCCTCGCGCTAGGTAGAGATGGGAATATACATATAAGGCTCACATGATCTACTCACCTGGGCGATGTGGGATCTCACAATCCACCCCCCTTAGGGGCCCGACGTCCTCGTCGGCACACACGCAGCCAGGGTTAGGCTTTGATACCAAATTGTCACATCCCGGGCACGCCTTCACCGTAGCACGATATTGCTCGCTTTAGGCCCTGACCACGCCCTCACGGTTTTGTTTCTGAGAACTCACACGAGAACTTCCCAATGGGCACTTAGGCCACTTTAAGGGGATCCCACATCGCCCAGTGAAGTTGATCGATTGTGAGATCCCAAATCGCCCCGGGGAGTGGATCTTGTGATCTTTATACGTATATTCCCATCTCTACCTAGCGTGAGGCCTTTTGGGAGCTCACTGGCTTCGGGTTCCATCGGAACTTCGAATTTAAGCGAGTAATGCGCGAGAGTACTCATACGATGGGTGACCTACTGGGAAGTTCTCGTGTGAGTTCCCAAAAATAATACCGTGAGGGTGTGGTGGGAGCCCAAAGCGGACAATATCGTGCTACGGCGGAGTCGTGCCCAGGAAGTGGTGGAACTCGGGCCGGGATGTGACAATTTGGTATCAAAGCCTAACCCTAGCCGTGTGCATGCTGATGAGGACGTCGGGCCCCTAAGGGGGGTGGATTGTGAGATCCCACATCACCCTGGGGAGTGGATCTTGTGAGCCTTATATGTATATTCCCATCTCTACCTAGCACGAGGCCTTTTGGGAGCTCACTGGCTTCGGGTTCCATCGGAACTCTGAAGTTAAGCGAGTAGCGCGCGAGAGCACTCCCATGATGGGTGACCCACTGGGAAGTTCTCGTGTGAGTTCCCAGAAACAAAACTGTGAGGGCGTGATCGGGGCCTAAAGCGGACAATATCGTGTTACGGTGGAGGCGTGCCCGGGATGTGATGGGGCCTGGGCCGGGATGTGACACAAGGGTACACAATAACAAGTTTTTTTATCTTATTAGTTTTCGTATTTAATTTAATTTAGTGTTTGTGTTTTTATTTTATTTTTGTGATCTATTGTTCTTATAATTAACTTATAAAATTTTGTCTGTCGCTTTACTTATTTTCTCATATTTTTCTTATCATCATAGGGTTTGACCTCCTTCAAATTAATGGCATTTGTGTTTTTTTGGACTAATTATTTTCTTAGGTCTGATCAGATTTCTCTAATTGTTTTTCACATTTGCATGCTAGCTTTACCTTATGTTAAAATTGCAAAGGTTTCTGTTTATTTATTTATTTTTTTTATTAATTAATTAATTAATAGTTATACATAAAAACTCCTTTAAACCCACAAAAATCTTAATTGAAGTCACCGCCTGACTTGCACATATTGATGTTGAAGTCGGCAATAGCAGTGGTAACGGTGTTGCAACACTTATGTCTCTATTATAGCTAAATCAATTCCATAATTTAATATGAATTAAGGTGGAATTTTCCTTTTCACCAGCAATGGTCTTTTAGAATGCTCCAAAACTTGGGCCACAACTATCATTTAGCATCTCGACCATACAGAGGATAACCCAACAAACAAACTTCAAGACAAAGTAGAAATTATACCTGCACAATAAGAAGACAACCTGAAGGAGTTCAAAGCTTTCAATTTCTACACGTTCCTCTTGAGTCAATTTCTACATGTTCCTCAAGTCTTGACTAAAAAAAAATAAACAGGTACACTAAATCAAAAGAAAAAGAAGTCATCAAAAAATAAATGAAAATTTGAAAAGTAGCAAAATTGTGGGGGAAAGAAAGCTCTCACCTTTGGAGTGATGAGTGTGAGTGAAGTGAAGTGTTGGAATTGGAGTGATGAGTGAAGTGTTGGGTTTTCTGGCAATTGGGTTTTCTCAGTTTTGAGTGAAGTGTTGGAATTGGAGTGATGAGTGTGATAAATGACATAAGGACAATAATTTCTGGTTTCACTTTGCGTGACGCAGGTGGGCCTTCGTCGCGCAAAGTTGGGAAAAAAGTGGTAAAGATCCTTCGTTTGGCACCAAAATCTTGGGCGACGCACAGGAGTGTTGCGCAAATGTATTTTGCGCAACGAAACTTTGCGCGACGAAGGTTGCGTCGCGCAAAACAGTTTTGAGCAACGAACCTTCGTCACGCAAAATATATTTGCGCGACGCTTTGTGTTTAGCGTCACGCAAATACACTTTGCGTGATGAAATTTTCTCCGTCGCGCAAATTTCCTTCGCACAAAGTGTTTTTTCTACTATTGATGTCGTGGCTTTCCATTATACAATTTATTCTTTGTTTTTACTCTCTTGTTCCTTTTCTTCTGACTAGGGAATTTCTCTTTCATGTTTCTCATTCAATGACGTGAGCCTTGGCTTCCATAGATGAAGCCACACCAATCTTCTCACTCTTCCTTTTATCTCCTTCAATACGAAGTCTCACAACCAATTCCTCCATGGTCATCTCCTTATGATTGTGTTTCAGATAGTTTTTGAAGTCTTTCCATCCATGTGGCAATTTTCCTATGACAGCAGCCACATGAAAATTAGAGAGAAAGTGGATTGGAGGTTTAAAGTTGTTTATTTAGAATTGTAGACTTTGATGAGAGAGAGAGAGAGAGAGAGAGAGAGTTTATTCAGAATTTCATACTTTGGGACCATTGTGGAGCCATGGCAGAGGGATGAAGGACGATGGGGATAGAAAGTGGCTGTTTGGATGTGTGTTAACAAAGTAAAGGGGTGATTAGGGCTGTTTCTATTCGAACTCACGGTTTTTTCCATTCAAAACTCCAACAAGTAACACTTGGCGTCCATGGGTTTTTAGCTGCATGTAACCAATTGGTTCGGCTGCCCCCAACACATCAGCACTTTGAAGCCATCGACAACAAACGACATGACACTGCCAACCGCCAAGTTTGGTTAATTACAAGGGCCAGCTGTGTTTTATATTAAGTAGGCACTTAATATTCAATCAGAGCGAGTGTTTTGGACAATACAATGACCTAATCAGATCTAGACAAACCAATAGTATGATAAAGACTGCTTCAAATACAAGAGCATCAAAATAGAACCAATATTTGGAACCGCAGAGAAACTGTCATAGCTCAGTTTTAATTGGTTACCCGTCTAATCAATATCTCTAATGAGCAACTTACATAACACGAGTACATCGTTATTGTGGTGTTCTATATCACTGAAATAATGCTGCGTAGAGAGAAACTAACACATGCATTGTATCATTCACACAAGATATCACGGTAATAGTGTACCGGTATCATTGTATCATTCACACAGGATATCACGGTAGTAGTGTACCAGTGTCATGAAAGTCCTTCTCCTTAAGTAGCGCCATTTATGGTTTGTTATCCACCTATTAGGTCTGGAATGCCTCCTAACCTAAGAGTTTAGGGCATACTTAATTTAATCCCAGTTGAAGATGATGAGGTCACAAACTCAACTTATCATCCATCATGACACTGATTGCTCTCTAGTCTCTACTTGGTTGCAAGTTTACGCCACAACACTCCGTATCTGATCATGATCGCAAGCAGTAATCATTCTGCTAGCATTGGAAAATAAAATTTTAAAAACTAAATTTGGTTCATGCTACACTTCAATTGCTTCATATACAAGTGACACTTTTTGTTCTTGATTAATCAAGACACTGCAGACAGCTTACCGTTTACCATTTCTCCTATTGGGGAGCATGATTTGATGTTTCTCCTATTGGGGAGCATGATTGATGAGTTCCCAAAACAATGTGAGCATCTCCAAAACGTTCAAAGTTGTGAATTATCACAACCTAAAATCGACAGAATAAAATCTAAAGTTGAACCAACCCAATTCAACTGGGATGTGTAAGTTTAGATTGATAATTCTGGCCTTTCTGAATTTAAACAGTATCCTACACTTGGCCTAAATGATATATTGGTAACAAATACTTAACAGGCCCAAGCAATATATGCAAGTGCCCACAACATTCAATATGTTTATACACGTTTTTTATATTACAAAAAAATAAAATAAAAGAGAGCTATTATCTCATCATGCATGCATTCCTCTTGTAACAGGGATGCAAGATGTACTGGAGTGCTAATTTTGAAGACTAGACAATAATCTATTAGCAAATGCCAACCGTATTAGACAACGAAATTGAAATATTAGGTTTGGGAAGCCAATTTATTATCCGCTACAAGGTTTGATTTGCGATAAATATGTCGAACTCGAGTAGCAGGCTAGCAGCCATTAATAAAAAAAAATTTGCATGAAGCGATAAAATGATTTCATTAATAAAAACTAAACGATTACAATGGATGACAAATGAGTACAACTCCTTTAGTGACTACCAACAAAACTTTCAATTTGTTCATACACTAGAAGAGAAATTTGCAGTCATTCCCTTTTCCTTGGTACAAAATCTGCAAACTTCTTTTCCTTTTGAACATGTTCTTTCTGTTTATTAATCCCACTAGCCCACCACTGCCAACCTTAAATCTAACTTCTTAAAAAATGGTAATAGTGGGATCGTTTTGGGATTTATGTTTTTTGGAACTATAGTCAACTTCTTAATCAAATCGCAAGTTGAAGTTGTAAAGATTAGAATACAAGAAGAGACAATAGCAGAGTTGAATGGACTTTTAAGCTGAGCATTACTTAGTTGAGCAGTTGTACACCGTACGTGCTCAAATACCATATCTAAGCAGCATTGAACTTAAAAGTTTCTGAGTCTATTGTTTATTGTGATAGATCAATATTAAAGGTGATTGTGTTCTTGGTGATTGTACGTTTGTGCTTGTGATTGTCTTTTACGGGTTTATTTTTGTTTGTTTAATTGTGCAAATTCATTCCATATCAATTTGTTGGTCACTGGAGATATGTATCCAATAACACTCTTGTATTATTTGTGATAATTAATAAATACCACTTTATTCTTGTAAAAAAAAAAAAACTCTAAATGTTTATGCTAGATGCATGTATATATTTAGGGTTTTGGTCCACCTAATTTTGAGTGTTGGATGCTTTATTAATTATAATATTTGGACACTCAAAATTTGTACTTAATTAATACGTCTATATGTGTATGAACTACCTAATAGTGATGCTAACACGTGTTTAATAAAGTAGAATCTCTACATATGGGATCTTTTACACCTAGCAAAGTAGGTGTTTGAGTTGGATATATAAACTCCAATATATTCATGTGCTCTATAGAAAATTTGGACTTAAGGTTGAGTCTCGGGCGGCTAGACGAGGTCTAGGTAGACACTTAGGCGGATTTAGATAAATTTCTTGTATATTTTGTAAATAAGTGTATATTGACACTTACAAAAAAAAAATTATACTTGTATGAAATCCATGGATAAGATAATAAAAGAATGATAAAATGCAAAAAGAGTATCTAACAAGTCCAAAATTTAAAAGCACATTAAGCATATATACCATATAACCATAGTGAGGAGTATTGGAGGATAACACATGTCAACAAGTTCACAATTTTAAACCACTTAGATTTAGATAGGAATTTTTTTTTTAATTTCATTATAAAAAATAAAATAAAAAATCGCCTAGCACCGCCTAGAGCCCAGCCGATTTGTAAGAAAACGCCTCGGGACACCAGCGCCTAAGTGACCGTCTAGGCCGTTTTTAGAACATTGGTTGTTACACATAATGACTATTTTTGCATAAATAACAGTTTGATATATCTGTTAAACTTTTGTATGCATGTCAAATTGTGATATATAATAAATAAATAAAAAACTATTTATATACAATAAGCCAAGCGATTTCCGCATGCGAATCCAACTAATCTCTTTCAATTGTTACATTTCATTTCAACTATTACTTCACAAATGCTACAAAAAGAAAAAGAAAGAAACCCTAATTGTAGTCTATATACATCGAAGAATCAGTCAGCCACCACAAGGTTATTATATTTCTGTCAACCCTAAACATATGCTGCGGTAAATATTTAACCAAAAAGTCATGGCAAATTGCTGAAAGAAACTTGTACCGGAATCTGAAAAGTTCTAATGGATGTCAATCATTGCCCAGGCTGCAGCAGCAGGTAATATACAAACCAAAAAACCAGAAAACGCAAAAAGCTATCGCAAAATCGTTAAAAAATTCGCCAATTTAGGCCAATTTTAAACGTTGAGTCAAAGCTGTCAAATATGAAAACCCTTTACTTGTAGAAGAAAAATTCAAGCATAGAAGGGGTACAAGTAAACAAAAAGGAAAACCATAACACGGATTTGCCATTTGGTGGCGTGCGTGTGGGGAAAGAAAAGGTCCCAAATAGCCTTTTATTACATGAATATTTGAATGGGACACAACACCGCACCGATTTGCCGCGTACTCTTGAAGGTTGAACACCAACGTGAATGAGCGTCTGCAAATTTACAGTGCTCTTTGACATGTCAAAAATAAAACCGTGTAGAAAGACTAATTAAGAGTTAGCGAATTGGATAATTTGCATGAGTACCACTCATGTCAAAGTCTCACATTTGGGGCAATTCATGCCTTTGTTCGTCTCAACTCTCTTAGTTTCATATTTAACAAACACATATAGACAAACCCACCCCGGGGGCCCCAACGAAAGCTATCTTTGGTCACCTCCATGGCAATAAGCACTACCAGAAATTGTCATTTACCCGAGTAAAGTTTGTTCAACAAACATGAATTTGATGTGTAACGTTAGTTTGCCTAACGAAAATAAAAATTCAGTCGGACAAAAGTGGTCAACATTTTAATTTTTTTTTCAAAGATTTTAGGCAATGAAGTATATTGACGGGCAAAGTTTTCGCGTCAAGGTAAATAATTGGCTCGTATTATGCTAAATTTTGCCCAACAGACAAACAAATACATCGTTGGGCAACCCCAATTCATTAAATTAAGTGAAAATTGATATTAAATTTACATAATTAAATTAAATTAAAACTAAAAGAAATATTTAAAATTTTGTTCAACGAATACTTTTGTCGAGCATGTATTATGCATTTTTAATTTTATTTTCTTTAATTTCTTGCCCGACAATTGTTTCATGGGGCAAAAAAAAAAAAAAAAAAAAAAAATTTTATTTTTGGAAACCCGATGAAATGTCGTCAGACAAATTAAATTCGTCGGGCTAAGTTGGTCAATGCACTTCACTCGACGAAGTATTTTCATCAGATAAACGAGATTTGCCCAACGAAGTTCTACAATTTGTCGGGCAAAGGTTTCAGCTATGACCTTTGCCTGACTAATTTTGCCTAACGAAATTCTGTCGGCCAAATCCTTTGGTGACGAAAACCTTATTTCACTCGAAGAAATCCTTTCTTCCGGAAAGGATTTTTTTTTTTTGGTAGTGAAACCCACATAAACATAAAGTTAGCGTCGTATTAAATTACCTTAAATATATATTATTGTTTAGGGTATTCGCATTGAGGTTCTATAATCCAAAGTGTCTATTTATTTTTTTTTAGTACAACATTATATTTGACACTAGGGGAAGGGAGAGTTCGGCTAAGCCACACAATGGGCAACCTACTTTGGTATCGAATTCGTCATTCACGAGATTTGAACCTATCACCAGACCGTAGTATTGAGTAGCCAAACCGTCTAATTTTTAAATCACCATCTAAGAATCATCCGTACAAAAAATCGTTGAAATTCATAACCGTTTAACTATATGATCATCATCAGGAACATTTATTTTATGTGTTTTGTGTCTATTTATTATGTAATTGTTTGTTAAGTAAATGACACTTGATTTAAGTGATTTTCTTAAGATGTCTTTGAATGAGAGAGTAAAAATATTTAGATCAAGAAGAAACGAGATCCATTAATTAGAAGCATGGTTACGAGAGCATCATAGGCAATATAAGTCGCGATCTCTTCTAACCAACAAAGAACAACCCTCCTTCACTGAGAGCAAATCCAGCAAGCAAACAGAACCAGCATCCGATATGAGAATTTGACGTGGCAAGTTTCTAACCAATTCCTTCCAAGCAACTTGCAAATAATAGCCACCAGCATACTCCAATTTCAAATTTTCAGGAAGATGAGGACTTCAAATTATGGCATCACCACAATTATAAGTGCATTTTTCTTCTAATTATAGAAAGTTTGCAATGTAAAAATGAGATTTTTGAGTGCCAATAACAATTTCTTTTTTGTAATCATACATAAAACTGGTTTTTACACCTATTATTCCTAGGCAATGCTTATTTCATTGTTAACATCTGTTGGGGAGAGTAATGCTAGGTAGGCTAAACTTTTAGACTAAAATTGAAAATTATGCAATGTATCACCAATAGAAAATAAGGAAAACTAATGAAAATGATTTGAAAACTTTGAATTTTAACGATAAGGACAAAATAAAGGGTAAAGTGAATAGTACCATAATTGACTTTTTAGTGTAAAAATGTGGTTTTTCGTTAAAATGAACAGTACCGAGATCTTTTCGTTAAAGTTCCCTAGAAAATAAACACGTAAATCAACACTTAGGTAATAATTCAATCTTTAATCACATATCTAGTTTATAAATTTGGTCTAAATAATTGATGTCCCCTAGCATTACTCCTATTGAAAATTATGAACAGACAATCTCATATCGGACAATAAATAGATTTTTTGTCGATAACATCTATATTTTGAATTTTGAACCAAACACATTTATTAATCCATATCAATTGTCAAATAATTAGCAATAGTCCAACATATAATGAATAGGATAAAACCTTTGCTTCTACAACTATACTTCATTATTGGTTAGAAACCTTTGCTTCTATATTTCATTTAATATAGAACAATTATCTGTGAAAAAGAAATATAGAACAATTGTCATATAATTATCCTAGTTTTCTTTAGAGTAATGTTAGGAAGAACACATTTTTGTATCATATTAGTATACCACATGATGTGACAAATGATTCATACAGTTAGCATCCAATGAGATAAACTCATTAATTGACATGACACGTACACATCACTTGCCACATCAGATGAGACACTAGTATATCAGGTGCCCTTAGCATTTTCCTTTCTCTTGTATGACTTGACTATTTATAGGAAAGAAATCCCCTTAGTTGTCTGTTAGCAGGGCAGTGCTATAGGCACCTGACTTGTGAAGCAGAGGGTGGTGCAGTCTATTCCTCATGCTACATTTACAATAGTCGTTCGACATGCATGTTTAGTCCTCATGAGTGTTATCATCCATGTTGGTTAGATGTGAGTCTTCTATGTTTGGGAAATTGCCTTTGTATTTATGATTGAGTTTATAATTGTGGAGTTATAGTGAGTATTTTGATATGTTGACCTCTTATTTCTTTTCCATTGATTCTTTGGTTCTTTCACGGTAAAATTTGTTCTGAAATCAACGTTTGATATACATATCAAACGTATATGTAAATTCTTGAGCGTTCTTAATAAAATTTCTTTTTAACTAAAAAAATCCAAACTCACACATTAAATTGTGAATAACTAAATAATTGTATCAAGCTAAGCTAGTAGGGCTCGCATCACGTGAACCCTATTAGAGATATTAAGTAAATAGGTTAGATGCTGACAAGTGTCAAAGGATTAAGAGTAGTTGTTAGTTTTGTAGTCTGTTGTGCTTGTTGTATAAATACTCAAGTACAGTTGCTTACACATTAACAAAAATAAGAAGAAATACATTTGATATATTTTTACTTCTCTCTCTTCTTTCTCTCTCAAAGCTCTCGAATTCTTTTCTATCAAGAATATTATAGAACTTCATCTACAAGGTTAACATGGTATCAGAGCTGCCATAGCTAACGCTTGATCTCCGATCCTTCTTCTGCTTCCGCTACTGTGTAGAGCTCTTCTTCTTCGTCTTCTCTGTGCTCGGTGTTGCTGCTCATTGTCTTTTGGCAGCTTCGACTTCGAGTTCTCTTTGTGCGATTCTAGGGTTTCATCAACTTCTGGAATTTGTTCTTCATCTTCTCCGAGACTTCGTCCTCTGCCTACCAAGTGTTTGTTCTAATTCCTGATCGCCAATTCTTCTTCAATTCAAGAATTTGCAGCTTATTGATTTGCAATCATGGTAACTGCTTCTTAATTACAACTTCTTCAGTATCCTATTACTGCACTTATTTCATCAATTTCCACATCTGTGAGTGTTAAACTTGATGACTCGAATTATCTTAATTGGAATTTTCAAATGCAATTATTGCTTAAAAGTAATGGCATTTTGGGATTTGTTAATGGTACGAATCCATGTCCTGCTTGCTTCAGTCCTCAATCTGGAGACTCTGGGGTAGTTTCTATTTCATCCACATCTATTGAAACTGATGAGTATCGTATATGGATGGTGCATGACAGAGCTCTTATGCAATTGATTACTACTACTCTATCCCTTATAGCCATGTCATGTGCAATTAGTAGTACTTGCTCTCAGGATCTGTGGACTCGCTTAAAGGAACAATTTTCTACTGTTTCTTGGACTAGCATATTCCAATTGAAGTCTAATCTTCAAACAATCAAGAAAGGTTCTGATTCAGTTGCTCAGTACTTACAAAAGATTAAGGAAGCAAGATATTATCTCTCAGCTGCTGGTGTTCCTTTTGCTGATGAAGATATTGTTATCCTTGCACTTAATGGCGTACCTGCTGAGTACAACACGTTTAGGTGTGTTATTAGGGGTTATGAAAATGTGATCTCAATGAAGGAATTCATGTCTCAGTTGCTTGTTGAAGAGACTATAATTGAATCTAATATTCAGGCTCCATTTATGTCTGCAATGGTTGCTAATAATTCCCCTCAAGTATCACAAGGGTCATTCTCTGGTGGAAATGGACAATCTCAGTTTGTGACAGGTAATTTCTGGCACTTTAATGGCAATAAGAACCGAGGTAAAGGCAAGTTCAATCAAGGTCCTAGAAACTTCAATTCTAGGCAATTTTATCCAACTCAAACACATGTTCTTCCTACACCAGGTCTTTATTCTTCAAGTCCTTCAGCTCCCCAAATGGTTATTTGCAAGTTATGTAACATTGAGGGTCATTCAGTAGCTTTTTGTGTTTCCAAACCATTTACAAGAACTCAGTGTCAAATTTGTGGTAAAACAAATCATGCAACTTGGTTTTGTTTTCGTAATGATAAAGGCCATAACTATATTGGTTCTAGTTCTGGAACCTCATATCAGCAAAGGTCTTCTTCATTTTCTCATTTCAGTGGAGTACAAGGTTATCAGTCTTCAGTGGCATCTCCTCAATTTCCTTAGCAATCTATGCAAGCTATGCATACTATTCTTTCTCAGCACTTTCAGCCTACTCCACAGTCTATTCCTCAGATTTGGCTTACTGATTCGGGAGCAAAAAATCATATGACTGCAGATTTGAGTAATCTTGGTCTAACATCTCCATATCCCTCTAACGAAGTCATTCAAACAGCTAATGGTGAAGGTTTGCGTGTATCTCATGTTGGCAATAGTACACTTAAGTTGAATTATGTTCAGCCTATTAAACTAAACTTTGTGTTATATGTTCCTCAGTTAAATCAGAATTTTTTGTCAGTGCACAAAATTTTCCTTGACAATAATTGTTGGCTCATTTTATATGCATTTGCTTTCTGGATTCAGGACAAGGCTACTATTCAAAGGGCTGTGCAATAATGGACTCTACCCCATTTCATCTCTTACCACTTCCAATCTTGGAGTTACCAAACCAATTCATCAAGCTAAAGAACTTATTGGACAGCTGGTTAATTCTTCAATTTGGCACCAAAGATTAGGTCACCCTTCTAATCCCATTGTTACCTTAATGTTGAATAAAGCCAACGTATCATGTACTAAGGATTCTTCACATGTTAAGTGTCAAAGTTGTTTAGAAGGAAAGTTTTGTAAAATACATTTTCCAGTCAATGTTAATAAGTCTGTAAAACCTTTTGAGGTGGTGCATAGTGATATTTGGGGTCCTGCACCTTGTTTGTCAGTTGATGGCTTCAAATACTACGTTACATTTGTAGATGAATGTACCAGATTTAGTTGGTTTTTTCCTCTTGTGAATAGATCTAATCTTTGTGCCACTTTCATTACCTTTTATTATTTTGTCCTCAATTAGTTTTCAACAACCATTAAAGTTCTACACAGTGATGGGGGTGAGTATATTTCTCACAAACTTCAAACCTTTATTTTAAACAAAGGGATCTCACATCATAAATCTTGTCCTTACACCCCTGAGCAGAATGGTTTAGTTGAGATGAAACATAGGCACATTATTGAAACTACAATTACTTTACTTCAAACAATAAGGCTACCTTCTCAGTTTTGGTCTTTTGCAAGTCAAACAGCCATATATCTTATTAATAGAATGCCATGACCTGTTTTATCCAATAACTCACCATTTCAGAGTTTATTTGGTATTGATCCTGTTATATCTCATCTCAAAATATTAGGTTGTACCTGTTACCCTCTCCTTAAGCCATATAATACCACAAAGTTACAAGCTAAAACCATTAAATGTGTTTTTCTGGGATATGCCTCAAAATACAAAGGGTATATTTGTTATGATGTACCTCACAAGAAAGTGTATATTTCTAGGCATGTAGTTTTCTTTGAACAAGAATTTCCATATACAGACTTATTAACTCTTCCAAAATCACAACTCTCATCTCCACTTACACATCTTGAACCTGTATCATGTCCTGTTCCTTTTGTGACTCCCAATAATATAATAGTGCCATCTTCATTATCAAGTCCAAATTCAATAGGTCATGTGCTTGCAGAGATTTCATCACCTTCCTCAGCCTCATCTCATTCCCCTATAACATCTACCAATGTTCAGTTTCATTCTCAACCCTAACCTACACCTTCTCCAGCCACTTCCACCAATGATTCATTTCAGTCTATTACTGATGCAGTACATGTATCTTCTCAGCTTCCTGTAATGCTTGATCATTGTCCTGAGGTTCTTCCAGTGGTGTTAGATATTCTACCACTCAATCTCCATCATATACAAACTAGGAGTAAGAGTGGCATTATTAAGAAGAAAGCTCTTTTGTTTGCATTATCTGCATCTTCTTCAGTTGATTTATCAGTCATGGAACTAGCTACATATAAGTCTGTTCTTAAGTGTCCCATTTGGTTCAATGTTATGAAGGAAAAAATTGCAGCATTACATACACAAGGTACTTGGAGTTTGGTGGATCTACCTGTAAACAAGAACTTGGTGGGTTGTAAGTGGGTGTTAGAGATAAAAAGATATGTTGATGGTTCTGTTGCAAGGCACAAAGCCAGAATGGTGGCCAAGGGCTTTAGTTAAGAACCTGGAGTTGATTATACTGAGACATTTAGTCCTGTAGTTAAGCTTACAACAGTAAGAATGGTTTTGGCATTAGCTACTCATTTTGATTAGCCTTTAAGGCAACTGGATGTGAAAAATGCATTTTTACATGACATTTTGCAGGAAGAAGTTTATATGGCTCAGCCACCTGGCTTTGAGGATCTATTACATCCTCATTTGGTCTGTAGGCTTCACAAATCACTTTATGGTTTGAAACAAGCCCCAAGGGCTTGGAATGAGAAGTTCACTGTATTTCTTCCAAAATTGGGGTTCAAGAATACATATTCAGATTCATTTCCCTTTGTGAAAGTTATTGGTTCTGATATTGTAGTTCTTTTACTTTATGTCGATGACATAATAGGAACTGGCAATGCTTCCACAGTTATCTCACAAGTGATTTCAACATTGACTACTGAGTTTGATATCAAAGATTTAGGTCCTTTGCATTAGCCCCGGCAGTTTCTGACACGACACGAAAATAACGGGTTTCGGGTCAACACGATAACTAATCGGGTCATTATCGGGTGGCCCGTTAAAAACGTGTTAATAACGGGTTCTTAACAGGTATACACGTGGGTAACCCGTTTCAACCCATTAAGAAAAAAATTATTTTGATAATTTTAAAGTTTAATTACTAAAAGATTTATTATAAAATACAATAGCCATATTAATATATACAATATATTCTATATTAAATATATAGTTTTGTATTATTAATCTATATAAGTTAAAAAAAAAGTTTTAATCATTATTTATTTTTATTATGAGAGTTCCTTATTATCATTACTAGAATAAATCTTACTTAACATGTTGTTGTCCAAAATTAAAATAAACTAGTATAGTATTTGTATAGGCAAGAACTAAGAAGACATACATACAAGTATGAAAAATGTGAAAGAATATATAAACACTCGTGATTCATCATTATTCCTCTACGAGTAGATAATGGTTACACTTACATTATCGTTTAGATTTTTAAAATCCTCCAAACCCTTATGAATAATGTTTTTTATTTTAGGGCAAAATTAATAAAATTAATAATAATTATTGTAGAAGTGTAAAAAATGTAAAAAAAAATATACAATCACTCATAGTG
Organism: Heteromeles arbutifolia; assembly: GCA_024362995.1. Lineage (NCBI taxonomy): Eukaryota > Viridiplantae > Streptophyta > Magnoliopsida > Rosales > Rosaceae > Heteromeles > Heteromeles arbutifolia. Next base: position 8,782,283 of record JANCRC010000017.1, on the reverse strand, counting down.
ACAAGCTTTACAACTTTCATGAAGGGGTCAGCTTTGAAATCCAACATTATAATCCATAAACCTTAAATTTATATTTAACCGTCGATTGTCATTTACGCTTTATTCTTCTTACTGAATTTCATTTTTTTAATTTTCTTTTTTGAAAACATGATCATCTGGTGGATGTAAGAAGATGAACGGTTCAAATCTTTGATAACACGTTTTGATATTTACGGTTAACTGAAATATGAGTCGATGTCATATAGTTTGTAGAAACTTTATAAACGTCAGGCAATATTTTCACTAACATTAAAACTCTAAATATAATATCAACGATCCAAACCGTTCATCTTCCTGCATCCACTAATAGATCATGTTTTCAAAAAAGAAAATCTGAAAAAACAAAATTTGATGAGAACAACAAAGCGTAAATGTAAACAACAATCAACGGTTAAATTTTGATCTATGATTTATATGATTATAGTGGCGAATTTCAAAGTTAAGCTCTTCATGAAAGTTGTAAAGCTTGTTATTACGAGCGTTATATTTTTTTTATATTTTTTACACTTCTACATTAATTAAAAAACTATTAAAGACTTTACTTAAACAACAGCCGTAAGATAAATGAAGGTAAATCTGTACCGTTGGATTCTATTTCACTTATATTATTAGAAATTTTTTAGGTGAAAAAACCCCTTCTCTATTCCAATATTTTCCAATTTTACCATTTGATCAATTTAGGTAAGCGAAAATATACTTAAAAGAAAAATGCGTTTTTATGTTTTGGATGTGACAATATGGTATGCATATACTTATTTAGTATTATGTTTTTCATTTGATTATTTATTGGTTTAAAATATATTTTCCTTAACGGGTAACGGGTCGGGTTATATTACCTGTTAATATTATCGGGTCGATTTTGGGTCGGGTCATTTTACCCATTTATTTTAACGGGTGTTACACGACACGACCTGTTAAGATATCGGGTATGACACGAAAATGACACGAACACGGAAAACACGACACGAATGCCAGGTCTACTTTGCATTATTTCCTGGGAATACAAATTACCAAGACTGCCAATGGTTTATTTCTTTCGCAATAGAAGTATGTTCAAGACTTATTAAAAAAAACTGACATGCTTGATTCTAAGGTTTGTGATACTCCATGTCTTCCTTACAATAGGTTGCTTAAGGATGATGGTGATCCTTACAATAATCCAATGTTATATAGAAGTGTTGTAGGTGCTTTATAGTACCTTACTTTCACTAGGCCCGATATTGCCTTCTCGGTTCATCAAGTGTGTCAGTTTATGCAAACACCAATGAATGTTCACTTCAGTGCTGTCAAGAGAGTACTGAGGTATTTGAAAGGTACCATGAACTTTGGCATTACTTATACTCGTTTGAAAGCATTTAGTCACGCTGATTGGGCCAGTAAACCTAATGACCTAAGGTCAACCACTGGTTTAGTGGTATTTTTGGGTAATAATTCTATTTCTTGGTCTTCCAACAAACAACAGACAGTTTCTCAATCTTTTATTAAAGCTGAGTATCGGGCATTGTTGTAACGACCCAAAATTCTTAGTTGGAAGCTAACCCGGTGATAGGCCAAAATTATTTTGATGACCAATTTCCACGCTATTAACCATAATAATTTCTTTCCTTAAAAGAAATCCAATACAATAATAAATTTGGATTATTTTATGGTTGCATCTAACGATCTCGTTAGACTGCCTACGTACTCTACAAAGGGATCAAGCCACTCGTAGTTCACAAATTCAATTTCTAACTCATTTTCAAAAATCATTCAAGTGACTAACAATCACTAACTAGCTTAAATATGCAGCATCGACTCACTGGCCACGCGCCGCCGTACATGGCGGTTCCTGGGGAACTGAAACCCCAAATTCCGACGAACTCCAAAAATTTCCAAATTTCACAGGGTTGTACAACTCAAGGAGATGAACATTTTTTATACCTAGGTCAAAGTTCAATTCGGCCAGGAAGTGGCTTGAAACCGCCTCGAAAGGCCCGGTGGTCGGTAATTTGAGAACACCGCCGTTCCCTCGTCGGAGATCTGATGATTGAGATTCTTGTCGGGTTTTACTCCTGCGAGGAAGGGCTACTAACCCCAGATGGTGCACCACCATGTTTGTTGCTAGATTTAGAGATTGACACCGGCCTCGTCATTAATGGTGGCCGGGATAAAGAGATGAAGTCGGGTCAGGTCTACAGGTCGAAGGGAAAATCCAAGTTTTGCTAAGTCTCTCATTCCCTTCTTTCCCTTCTTGCTCTTCTTTCTAATTCATCCCATTTTTCTCCTCTCTCCCTCCCATTGGCTGCAACCCCCTCATTTCTTTCTTCTTCCTTCCCTTACAGCCACATATGTGGCATCATCTCATTGCTCCAGGTTTTCTGGAGCCTTCTAGGTTATGGTCAAATGACCATTTTACCCCAAATTTTGCTTGTTCAAAACTTATTTGTTACACCATCGTTTCACGAACGGTTTGCGCCTACACGTTCGTGGAATCTGGCTCTATCCAAATTTGCCAAGAAATCCGATAAAATATATGAGGATATATATACGTCCTTATATAATTTCGTTACTTAACTAGGGCATTTTCGTCATTTCCTACTCAACGAAAAATTATACGACAAAAATAATCATGAAATCAGAAGGCGAGTTTTCACATTTTGTGACGACCCATCCCTAATTTTCTATGTAATTTCTCCCTGTGTATGTGAATTGACTATTATGCCCTTAGAGGCAAGTGACGTGGAAATATCTCACTCCCTCAAATCTCTCACCAATCCCATTCATTCCATCCTTACGGTACCCAATCAGAAAAGCAAGAAATATCTCACTCTCTCCTGTTTACCCTCTTTTCTCTACAACCTCTATAAGCAACCATCAAACGTTGCAGATCGAACCTAAAAACCCTACAGTTAGACTCATTTTGAACTCATGATCACAACCATACCAATCAAACCTATTTTAGACGAGTTTCAACTCGTTAACTCAGAAGGTCCGAACTCGGGTAATTTAAGTTCGACGTGATCTCGAACGAGTTAGGAGGTTTTAAAGCTTGGGTAACCTTCTATGCAACTCCTCGAGGCTCATGCAGCAAGTTGGAAGAAGTTTGGAAGTGAAACGATCGAGTTTCGAAGAGTTGACTTTTGGCCGGATCTTTCGAGGTGTTTTCTTACCACCTCCGTCCACTTTTTGGACTTCAAAGAGGTATAATGTGATCATACTCTTCATGAGCTCCAAATCCACATAAATCCGACGAGAATCGAGTTGCAGATGGCGGTGGACGGCGACGACCGGCGAAGCTCGTTGGAGAAGGTGACGGAATATTATGTCAAAGTTGACGGAACATTCTAACGGTGTCAGGTAACGCTATTAACTTCTATTATATATTGAACGAAATATTACGTCAGGGGTTCGCCTACACGTGAGGGCGCGTATAGTCGTGTCTTGGCCGGCGCGTGCGGTGTCCAAAAATTATTCTGAAAATTTGTGTAGGTCCGTGACGTCGAGTAGATTGATTTCATGTATTTAAACCCTAGGTTTGAGCAAACTATGGGGGTTTTTATTTAAGTTTCCGTATATGTTCTTTAATTAATTCTATTATAGTTATTTCACATATAGGGGAAACGTATCCCGAGGACTTGCGGGGCTAGGCTTGGCTCAGGGGCTACGATCCGACAACGTACTTGTGAGTGGGCAGTTTGTTTTTATACCTATACATATTTATAGTTTCCCTAAGGCATAGTTACTTCACTTTTACGCTTATATTGCCAAGTATTCGTTATTATGACATAAATTGCGATAAATGCTGCTATATGGTTGGGATATTACTGGCATGATATTCATACATATTTTTACATGCTCATTTGCTACACCCCGGTGTTAGTACTCCGCCCAGGGCCATGGCCAGTCCTTCACGTGTATGTTCACATCCACACCATCGCTCGCCTTGGATCCAAGTTAGGTGCCAGTACTGTCATACAGATTGCATTAGGCAATTTTGACTCGTATGTGACCGCGCCTAGGCGCCAGTCTTCACGTGATTGTAGTACTAGAGTGTATTGATTACACCTAGTCATGTCGTACAGGTTGCATTATGCAACTCCGACTCGTGTGCTAGCATAGATTGATGAACCATTGATTATACTTGTTTATCACATGATTATATTACTATGGCATTTGATATATCATGACTTGGCATATTTCTGGTTATAATGCTGATGTATTATTGTTTACATACTTACATAGTATGATTTTAAGGAAACTATACTTGTTTTACGGCGAGAGGTTAGTATGTTCGAAAATAAAGGTTTTCTTACAAGTGTTGTTTTGTTGACCCACTTAACTTTGTTTTTTGTCCCTCCAGGCCTTAGATAGCTGTACTCTTCGTGGCACTCGAGGAACCTTCGGCAGTTCTGACATTATCCTTTATTTAGATGTATGAACTTATCCACTATTGTGTAATAATTGTACTTTAGTTACTTTGACTACTCTATTGTAGTCTTACTGTCTTTTATGCTCTGAATAATTGTGGTGGGTTCTTCCCACGACTGCGCACTCTTTCGCTGTTTAATTCTAATTAGTTCTAGTTTAGTTTTAATTTGTTCACTTTTTCACATCACTTACCCTTATGGTTACATCACCTCATGGTGATGGCCAGCATGCTTCAACCTTCCTAGGTCGGGTTATGTCACGTTTTCCCCATTCGAATTTCATAACCATAAATCTATCTATTTTAATTTTCTTTCACATAAACAAATAAATGAAATTCCGTAAAACTTGTAAAATATTCAGGGTATTACATTCGACCCCCATTAAAATAAATCTCGTCCTTGAGATTTCCAACTATTGAATAACTAAATGGGATTTAGAACTAATCCCACCGTTCCATTTATAATGAATAAAATCATCACCTCAGTCTACGATTTTATTCAAGCTCAAAATAAATAATTCAACGAATCAAGTATCATGATTCTCACACATATCAGATTTCCAGCCACAATCATTGGCAAAATAAATATCAGAAATTCTAGCCATAAACATTGGCAAACTAAATATCCACATCAAGCCACAATCCTTATGGCCTAAATAAATACTAGATTATCAAACTACGTTTACCATTTGTTAGATAATCACAAACATTAGTAAAACCACTTACCATCATTGGTTATACACAGCCGTCACCACGATTCACTCCCAGAACTTGTGTGCCAACATAATCCAATCTGATGATCGGTCCCGCGGCCAATTACCCTCACAGCAATCTGACCACAACAGCACGGAGTAGGGTAACGAGAGTGTCCATTTAATCCTACACCCCAGAACCAAGTACCCTCCCTACGGGATATGGTACAAGTCTGGCCATGTAGGCCTCCAGAGGTTTAGGGGATCAAAACCCAAGGCAGCGCGTAGTGCCCCTCACTCTTAGTAACTCTCAATCCAGGAGTGTCCATTTCCAATGGCTATACCACATAGACTATCTCGCAGGAATAGCCCGTCCGTATAACACCCTCCGAAGGTTTAGGGGATCCAAACCCAGGGGAACCTCACAATCCTTTTCACTCTCAGGTCATCCAAATCATCCATGGAACCTTCATTTCCAATCCAGAGAACCTGTACTCACATCCCCACACGTGAGTGATATATATATATATATATATATATATATATATATATATATATATATATATATCATGTATTCATAGAAATTATGAAATATTGCGGCCACAATGCAAATCATAATTTCCACTAACGGAATTCCATAATCACTATGGAAATTGCACCACAGTCACAATGCACATCATATATGAATCTCACATATTCATATATCACATGAATGACATTTTATTCACAAAAATTATGAAATAATGCAACCACAATGCATATCATAATTAACATCAATAAGAACCTATTAATATAACAAATTGAGAAGTAGGATCATTCGCTCTGATACCACTTTGTAACGACCCAAAATTCTTAGTTGGAAGCTAACCCGGTGATAGGCCAAAATTATTTTCATGACCAATTTCCACGCTATTAACCATAATAATTTCTTTCCTTAAAAGAAATCTAGTACAATAATAAATTTGGATTATTTTATGGCTGCATCTAACCATCTCGTTAGACTGCCTACGTACCCTACAAAGGGATCAAGCCATTCGTAGTTCACAAATTCAATTTCTAACTCATTTTCGAAAATCATTCAAGTGACTAACAACCACTAACTAGGTTCAACAAGTGAATCACACCAAATGCATATAAAATATGGATTCATAATATCAAAATTAGCTTAAATAGGCAGCATTAGCTCATTGGCCACGCGCCGCCGCGCGTGGCGGTTCCCGGTGAACTGAAACCCCAAATTTCACACGGGTGTACAACTCAAGGAGATGAACATTTTTCATACCTGGGCCGAAGTCTAATTTGGCCAGGAAGTCGCTTAAAACCGCCTTGAAAGGCCCGGTGGCCAGTAATTTGAGAACACCGTCGTTCCCTCGTCGGAGATCCGATGATCGAGATTCTTGTCGGGTTTTACTCCTGCGAGGAAGGGCTACTAACCCCAGGGGGTGCGCCACAGTGTTTGTTGCCGGATTTAGAGATAATGGTTTTAGAGTTTCGGCGAACCCGCGGGGTTCTTAAGCCTCATTTGTTAAACATGGCAACCCATAGGTGGAATTAAGGGGAAGGCTTGACTGGGTTCGAGGAGATGAGTCGTTTGACACCAGCCCCATCGTTAACGGTGGCCGAGATAGAGAGATGGAGTCAGGTCGGGTCAGCGGGTCGAAGAGAGGATCCGGGTTTTACTGGGTCTCTCATTCCTCCATTTCCCTCATTGCTCTTCTTTCTAATTCGTCCCTCTCTTCTCCTCTCTCTCTCCCATTGGCTGCAACCCCCTCATTTTTTTCCTCTTCCTTCCCTTACAGCCACACACGTGGCATCATCTTCTTGCTCTAGATTTTCAAGAGCCTTCTAGGTTATGGTCAAATGACCATTTTACCCCAAATTTTGCACTTATTCATTACAACACCGTTTGACGAACGGTTTGCGCCTACACGTTCGTGGAATCGGGCTCTATCCAAATTTGCCAAGAAATCCGATAAAATATATGAGGATATAAATACGTCCTCATATAATTTCGTTACTCAACTAAGGCATTTTCGTCATTTCCTACTCAACAAAAAATTATACGACAATGAAGGTGGGATTTCACATTTTCCCCATTCGAATTTCATAACCATAAATCGATTTATTTTAATTTTCCTCCACATAAACAAATAAATGAAATTCCACAAAACTTGTAAAATATTCAGGGTATTACAAATGTCATCTACTGGTGCTGAGCTAGATTGGATTAAACAACTTCTGGTTTCCATTACTGTCTCCTCCTATTTTGTTTTGTGATAATCTTTCTGCTATAGCGTTGTCATTCAATCCTATTCAGCATCAAAGAACAAAACATATTGAGATCGATGTACACTTTGTCAGGGAGAGAGTTGCCAAGCATCAGCTTTATGTGCAGTTTGTTTCATCTCAGGAGCAGTTTGCAAAGATTCTGACAAAAGGATTAAGTTCCACTTTGTTTCGTATACATTGTAACAATCTCATGCTAGGATTCTCTAAGCATGAGATTAAGGGAGGATGTTAGAGATATTAACACTACTACAAAAGGGCCTTATAGTGTCAGTAGATGGTGTCGGTTTAATATAATATAGTGGCGGACTAGACAGTTGCGACACTTATTGAACATGACGTCGGATTTACTGTCGCTTATAAGCGTCATAAACATTTAATGTGGCTTTTAAACCGACGTAAACATTTAGCGTTGCTTTAAAATCGACATACATTTTAATAATTTTTAAATACTAGTGTCGCTTTAAGTAAAACAGTGTCGCTTTAAATATAACAGTGTCGCTTTTAAGCGACATAAAATATGAGTGTCGCTTGTAACCGATACTAAATTATTTTTTAAAATATTTTGAAACCCAATGTCGCTTTAAATTAGTTTTTTTAAATATTTTGAAACCCAGTGTCGGTTTTAATCAACAGATTGATTACTCTCCCTCGTGTTTTCTTCTTCCTTTCTTGCGTTTTTCTTATTCGTTCTTCCAATTGACAAACCCCTCTCCGTGTGTTCTCTCTTGCATCTTTCTTATTTGTTCTTCCAACTTCATTTATTCCTTCTTCAGAGCAGTAAGTTTTTCTTGCTTGTAATATTTTTATTTTCTCCTCTTATGTTTAATTTTTATTTTCTTCTGTTATGTTTAATTTTTATTTACAATTTATTTTTTGTAGAGAATTTATTTGAGCTAGTTGAGTACATAAAGAATTGATCGACGACAGAATTCTTCCATTGTGACATCCCACATCCGGGAAGTGGTCCGCCCCGGGCCGGGATGTGACATCCATAATTCAGGTTTTTATCACTAAATTCTTTAATTTTTAAATTGTATGATACACAAGTTTATTTATTTAAAAATTCTAATTTAAGTACTTAGATAAATTTCTACTATTTTTGTTAAATTAATAAATATTTAGTCAAATTAATTATTTTTGTCACTTGAATTGTTATGAGAAAATGGAAATGAATAATATTTATAAGCATTTATGTTAAATTAACAATATTAAATATAACATGAACTTGTAATATTTAGTAATATAAGAATATATTATGTTAAATTAATTTGTTTTGCACTCTAATTGTTATTTTAATTTGTTTTTTGTTGTTATTTTTATAACTTTTGGTTGTCATTTACTAGAATAGATTAGATGAGCATAATTTTGATAACTTTTTGTTGTTATTTTAATTTGTTTTTACTATAATAGGTGTTGAAAATTAAAAAATTGTAATCGTGGTAGAGTTCGAGGGTTGAAAGATAGAAATTGAAAATTCTAATAGTTATGCCTACATGATAGGGATTGAAAGATTGTAGGCATCTTAGTGTCAACGTAATATTTTGCCCTCATAAAGTGGTAAAACATGGACAAGAGTTGGTTGATGATACCCCGAAATGGAGACTTTTTTTAGGTTGCTTGAAGAGGCGGATCAAAATTTGTGGCCAGGTTGTAAGGAGTTTAAGAAATTGGAAGCAGTTGTAAGACTGTATCAGATCAAGTGTTTAGCGGGAATGCAGACGAGATCTTCACCACTTTACTGGAGTTAATTAAAAAAATGTTGCCTGAAGGGGATTGTTTGCCTGAATCCTGTTGTGAAGCCTTTCTCAAAAGTTTAAACCTTGTCAATGGAACTCAAAACTTGCATGTTATTCCTTTTACAAAATCCTCAATTTTCATCGATCTTCATGACATAAGATTTTGTGGTATCCACTTATGTAAATATTTTAAATTGACAATCAAATTAGTTCATTGTATTCCTATAGGATCAAAGAGTGTAGCTGTAAAAAAATCATCAAAATCAGAGTTAAAATAACCGTTAAATCGTGATTTTTCGTTTATAACCATCAAAAAGTTTTGTCTCCTTACTTTGTCACATCCCAGCCCGGGCCGGATCACTTCCCGGGCCCGCTCCACCACCGTAGCACGATATTGTCCGCTTTGGGCTTACCATTCCCTCACGGTTTTGTTTCTGGGAACTCACGAGTAACTTCCCAGTGGGTCACCCATCCTGGGAGTGCTCTGGCCCCCTTCTCGCTTAACTTCGGAGTTCCTACGGAACCCGAAGCCAGTGAGCTCCCAAAATGCCTCGTGCTAGGTAGAGATGGGAATATACATTTAAGGATCACTCCCCTGGGCGATGTGGGATGTCACATACTTGATCTCTGAATGTTTGTTTTTTTTGCAATTTTTGGCGTATGCAATCTCGATAAACAAGTTTGACGGTTGGATCGTTGAAATTAGTTTCGTAGAATGTGTATCCCATCAATATGATAGATTCACTAACACTTAGAGTTTATTTATATTTTCATTAAGTATAGCATAAGAATTTGTGGTATCCACTAGGGTAAATATTTTAAATTTAAGATCGAGCTCATTCATTGTATTCATATAGGATCAAGGAGTGTAGCTGTAAAAAATCATCAAAATCGGAATTAAAATCACCGTTAAATCATGATTTTTCGTTTATAACCGTTGAAAAGTTTTGTCCCGTTACTTGATCTCTGAATGTTTGTTTTTTGCGATTTTTGACGTATGCAATCTCGAAGCATATATAAACAATTTTGATGGTTGGATCGTTGAAATTAGTTTCGTAGAATGCGTATCTCATCAAAACGATATATTCATTAACACTTAAGAGTTTATTTATACTTTCATTAAGAATAACATAAGATTTGTGTGGTATCCACTAATGTAAATATTTTAAATTGAAGATCAAATTATTCATTGTATTCATATAGGGTCAATGAGTGTAGCTGTGCAAAATCATCAAAATCGGAGTTAAAATAACCGTTAAATCATGATTTTTTGTTTGTAACCGTCAAAAAGTTTTGTCCCATTACTTGATCTTTGAATGTTTGTTTTTTGTGATGTTTGGCGTATGCGATCTCAAAGCATATATAAACAAGTTTAACGGTTGGATCAATGAAATTAGTTTTGTAGAATGCGTATCCCATCAAAATAATAGATTCACTAACTCTTAGAGTTTATTTATACTTTCATTAAGTATAACACAAGAATTTGTGGTATCCACTAGTGTAAATATTTTAAATTGAAGATCGAGCTCATTCATTGTATTCATATAGGATCAAAGAGTGTAGCTGTAAAAAAATCATCAAAATCAAAGTTAAAATCACGGTTAAATCATGATTTTTCGTTTATAACCGTTGAAAAGTTTTGTTCCGTTACTTGATCTCTGAATGTTTGTTTTTTGCGATTTTTGGCGTATGCAATCTCGTAGCATATATAAACAATTTTGATGGTTGGATCGTTGAAATTAGTTTCGTAGAATGCGTATCTCATCAAAACGATATATTCATTAACACTTAAGAGTTTATTTATACTTTCATTAAGAATAACATAAGATTTGTGTGGTATCCACTAATGTAAATATTTTAAATTGAAGATCGAATTCATTCATTGTATTCATATAGGATCAAGGAGTGTAGCTATAAAAAATAATCAAAATCGGAGTTAAAATAACCGTTAAATCGTGATTTTTTGTTTTATAACCGTCGAAAAGTTTTGTCTCGTTAATTGATCTCTAAATGTTTGCTTTTTGCTGATGTAATCTCGAAGCATATACAAACAAGTTTGACGGTTGGATCGTTGAAATTAGTTTCGTATAATTCGTATCCCATCAAGTTCAACGGTGTGTGTATATATATATTTATTAAGTAGATTTAAATTTATTTATTTTGTATGTATAACACTTAAGAAATTGAATGGTATGTATATTTAAGCTGATCCAATGGTCACCAATTTTTAAAATTTAATTTAATATATATATATATATATATATATAATTATTATAGTTTTTAGGGGTATAAAATTGTTACATTAATATATATAATTATTATAGTATTTTTTAGGGTTATAAAATTATAAAATTAATATATATAAAATTATAGTATTTGAAATATTAGGCGGGAAATTTCCCGCTTGTTTGCATGAGGAAATGGATGGAGAGACTTAGTGTTGATTTTAACCGACGCTAGTGTCATTAAAGCGACACTATGTGAATTTAAAAAAGTGTGTCAGAATTTGGCGTCGGTTAAAATCGACGCTAGTTTCATTAAAGTGACGCGAGTTTCATTAAAGCGACGCTATGTGAATTTCAAAAAGTGTGTCAGAAGTTGGCGTCGGTTTAAACCGACGCTAGTTTCATTAAAGCGACGCGAGTTTCATTAAAGCGACGCTATGTGAATTTCAAAAAGTGTGTCAGAAGTTTGCGTCGGTTTTAACCGACGCAAACTAAGTACCCATATTTAAACCCCTCTCTTTCCCATTTCAACCGTGCTTTCATTTCTCCCCCAATTTCAGACTTTCTTCTTTTCCTTCCCCATTTCATCTGTGTGTCCCCTTCTTCCTCCTTTTCAGTTTTTCCTCAACTCCTTTCCCATTTGCTTTGGATCACCAGTTTGAAGATCAACATTCTGAGGAACTCCAATTCGATGAGGAAGAGCTTGAAGGTGGTTCATTTTTAAAATTTTAAATTATTATGATTATTAATTTTAGTTTCTATTTTGTATTCTAAGTAGTTTTATGCTTAAATTGAAAATTTTTTTTCTTGGTTTTTAATTGTTTTTTTCTGTATTTATGCATGTTGGATCTGAAGGGCAAGGACACTGGAAATTGTAGATCCATAATTTTTGAAAGGTATAAAACCTGAGTTTAATCTATAGAGATTAGAGCCCTAATGTTGAAGTAGTAAAGTATTGGAGCACTGATCTGATGGCAAGCATGGCAGGATGGAGTTGCTAGTATTATATATGGCAGTATGGAGCTACAAAATTTGTGGTCTTCAACAAAGGCAAACACAGGAAAGCATCATGGCAGCTACTAGTATTATATGCAAGCATGGAGCTTTCATTAATATTATATGTAATTGTTAGTTTTTTTATCTTCATCTTGTAACCCGTTCTCTAATGGCTCCTATATATGTGTTATTTGTACTTCCTTATTTATATGAAATAGAATACAGTTAACAAGAAATTCTACACCCAAAAGCCCCAGTTGAATTCTTGAATAAATTGAATCTGTGAAGTTTGCATCTCATTTACCATCTCGTGTAGGAATGCATGATAATTATTTTATTTATCGAGATGTTTGATAATGTCGGTTAGGACCGACAATAGATTGAGTATTTTATTTGTTAGCTGCTAGTTGACATCGGTTATGACCGCCATCATGTCAAAACATCACATCGCTTTAAACCGACGTAAGACTAGATATTTTATAATTTAATTGCTAATTTGCATCGCTTTAAACCGACGTTAGTGTCAGTGTCAGTATCGCTTTAAATCGACGTTAGTATCAGTGTCGCTTTAAACCGACGCTGCGTAGTGGTGGATTAAGTGTACAAACCAACATTGAAGCCCTTTTGCAACGCTAGCATTAGTGTCGCTATTCCAATCCGACATTGCATTGTTTTATGTCTGATTTTTGCTAAATTTCCAACAGAAATTGGGTTTGTTGTCGGTTTTTGCTTCGTCAGTGATAAGGTATATTGTAGTAGTGTAAGTAAATAGGTTAGATGCTGACAAGTGTCAAAGGATTAAGAGTAGTTGTTAGTTTTGTAGTCTGTTGTGTTTGTTGTATAAATACTCAAGTACAGTTGCTTACACATTAAGAAAACTAAGAAGAAATACATTTGATACATTTTTACTTCTCTCTCTTCTTTCTCTCTCAAAGATATCGAATTCTTTTCTATCAAGAATATTATAGAACTTCATCTACAAGGTTAACACCATCTACAATAATTCAGCATATCTGCAAATACATGGGCATATGCATTGTCCAAGATTTCAAGCAACTTATTTCTAATACGTTGTTTCAACATATAATTATCCATGATCCCATCGTACTATAAATAATCTAATAATTCATGACAATTGTAGTCAACTAATTAATTGTTAATTTTTATTATGCATTATGCGCCACGTCCACATAATCATATGGTTATCTTTCTATGACAATTCATGCAAACAGACATATGAATTAGTTACTCACAAAGGAGACTACTGCAACTTTACAATCCACATAATCATCTGGTTCGCTTTCTTCTAATGTGAAAAACCACAATAGATGTGAAATTTCAACAAATTTTCACATAAATTTACATGCTTCTGCTATTTTTGGGTACTTCACTTCGGATCTGGATTCTCTCCCCCTATCTTCCCTTCCCCTCCTATTTGAACTCTCAAGATTAAGCCACATCATCTTGTTTTACCTTTTCTATAGAGAGAGCAAGAAGAAGAGGAAACTGAGAAAGGAGGGGAGGGAGGGGAGGGGAAAATGAAGAAGAGAGAATTCAAATCTTCTCAATGTTCAGTGGTGGATGTATTAAGGAACTACGGTGGTCCAGGTAGTCCGAATAAGTGGTTGTGAAAACTTCCGATGACCACCCAAATTTGGATAGGTTCTGCAAATGATTAACAAAGAAGAATAAGATTATTTTGTTTTTTTAAGAGTTGGCCAAAACGACGTCATTTTGAGCCAAGTCATTTAAAACAAAATAATTAAAAGCAAGTCTTTTTATTAAGCCACGTGAGGGAGTCCATTTTTAATTAAAAAATTAATAAAGACCACCTTTGTTTGGTGCTTTTATATTAGAATCACTCGATGTTAAAATTCTAAATCTTCTATTGTGAATGTTGACATCACTTTTAATTGACAGGACGCGAGTGTAGATAGAGAGATGGGAAACAGCCAACAAGAAATAGGTAAATTGCTAACAAATAGCTAGGGTGTCATGTTAAGTGATTCCCTTGTTGGATTTAGTGTTTAAGCATGTTCATAGTTCAGTAATTACGTTAAGCCAGCTTAATCTTCTATTAGTGAGCTAGTTTGCAATTAATTTATTAGTACTTTAACTTTTCTATTAGTGAGCTTAATCTTCTATTAGTGAGCTAGTTTGCAAATAATTGTACTCTTTCTATGTCTTAAATTCAAATTCACTATACCTTCACACAATTGTACTCTTTCAACAGTAGAATATTTATTTTTTTGTCTTTTATACTAAATTTAGAATGTGATTATTGTGATTTTTGATATCTCCCTATTCTAGATTGGGTTTTTATCACAAATGGTCCCTAACATTGATCAAACACATCATTTTGATCCCTGACATTGAAAATGAATAGAAATGGTCCCTGAGATTGATCAAACACATCACAAATAGTCATTCCGTTCAAAACTCTTTGGACAATTTTCAAAACTTCATAACTCAATCGTTTCTTAACCAAATTCAACCCATAATATATCAAAATGAAGATAGGAAAGTGTAGAATAAGATTATACCTATTTTAGAGCCCAATGGTTGCCGGAGATGGCCGGAAAATAGCCTCAAATGTGACTGGTCCGCGGAAAAACTGAAAAACTTGCCGGAAACTGGGTAAACTTTAAACGTTCATAACTTCTTCAATAATCAACAAAATTGAGTGATTCAAAAACGAAAATCATACTTCTCGATGAGATGAAGAGAATGGTATCTTTCTTGATGGCGGTTATCCAATTTCGAGCATTTTTTCGGCCAAACTACGGCGAATTAGACATCAAGAAAGATACCATTCTCTTTTTCTCGTTGAGAAGTATGATTTTCGTTTTTGAATCACTCGATTTCGTTGATTATTGAAGAAGTTATGAACGTTTAAAGTTTACCCAGTTTCCGGCGAGTTTTCCAGTTTTTCCGCGGACCAGTCATATTTGAGGCTATTTTTCGGCCATCTCCGGAAACCATTGGGCTTCCAAATGGTATAATCTTGTTCTAAACTTTCCTATCTTCATTTTAACGGAATGACCATTTGTGATGTGTTTGATCAATCTCAGGGACCATTTCTATTGATTTTCAATGTCAGGGACCAAAATGATGTGTTTGATCAATGTCAGGGACCATTTGTGATAAAAACCCTTCTAGATTTGACTTAGAGTTCATGTTCACTTTATGATAAAGGGAGATCTTATGAGTATCATTTACTTCATCTGTTGGGAAATGAAAGCATTGATAGAATATAAATATTAATGATACTACAAACAAAGTTGAGGTTTCATTATAAAATCAATTGGTAATATGAAGAGTAATTCAAATATATAAGCAGCTGTGACATCTCTTCTTTCCTCAATATGGGTTTGCTACTCTTAATACGCCCTCTCACGTGTATCGAATTTTCAAGTCTAGTACGTAGACAACACAAATCGAGTAACGTGGAGCACGTGTGGCCCTTGACCTTCACACGCGAGACAACTAGCTCTGGTACAATGATATCAAGTTAAGGTTTCACCATAAAACCAATTGGTAATACGAGGAGTAACTCAATTTCCTTATAAGCTCAATTAAAATTTCTTATTTTATCAATGAGATTTGTTCTTAACAATTTCACTCTGCCACACATTGTGTGTCATGACTCATGTGTTTTACATGTGAGGGCAAGCTTATACTATTGTATATAAAGACAGGATTTGAATCAAAATGTGGGACAAATCTGACCTAACAAATTAAAGGTGCGGTTGGAGCAGTGAGATTTGAGCTCCTTGGTCCACTCTCATTTCTTTCACATGCAAATTTCTGAGAGAGGATCATTGCCGGACCCTCTTTGTGAGGATTCCTGTAATCCTCCAATCATATCCGTTTATCATATATTGTACGGTCAATTTATGTCAGATACTATTTATATTTAATTTTAAATAAAAAAATTTACAATGATTTCTATTCGCACGATAAACGAATATAATTGAAGGATCCGGCGAGGATTCTCCTGGCAAATTTTCATTCATGCATGCACGGACCACTTTGCTGTTTTTTTAACGTTTTCATATTGCAAGTCTTTCACATGTAATCAGTGAAGGATATGATCAAAAGTTAATTAAATTAATCTTTCCGATTGGATGGGATGATCCTGTGTATAATCAAATTTCAATACCAATCTCGACAGATGGACAAAGGCACATGGAATAGTTAAAGCTCAATCACTTTTTCCTTTCTTTCTCAATACGGCTAAATCCCAACAAAAGAAACTAAAGTAAAACAAAACCCCAGCAGCGTCCACTACTAGGAGATGCGACAAAAAGAAAGCGATTGATTGAAATAAATTGGATTAAGAGAACACGATAAACTCAAGTTAACCAATTCATGACGGAAAATATGCGAAATTAAGTATTAGGTATTTCACAGTAGTTGGAATGAGTTTGATTGCTATACATAGAAACCAACCACCTTAAGTTTGATTCCTTTAAAAAAAAATTGCCAAAATAATGAGAGTATGCTAAAATTGAGTTATATGTATAATTTGTGGAAAGCCTCTACTTTTTCTCCACTCTCCTACCAGTTATTATAATTTGAGAGATTTTTTAACTGTGCCGAGAATATGTTCTAATGATATCAAGTGTAATATACTTGAAAAAAAAAATTCCAACATTTAATGTACCAATAGTTGGAATGAATTTGATCGCTATACATATAAACCAAACACCTTAAGTTTGATTCCTGTAACAAAATTTCCAAAATAATGCAAGTATGCTAAAATTGAGTTATTTGTATTAGTTGTGGAAAGCCTCTACTTTTCGTCGTTCCCACTCTCCTATCCGTTATTTACTTTTGTTTTAAATAATTGGAGAGATTGTTATAATGCATCGAGAACATGTTCTGATATATTAAGTGTAATATAATTTTTTTTTTAAATTAACATTTAATGTATTGTACCGTATTCCTAGTATATTGAAAAACTTCTCGAATAATTGGTCATTCATTGTACAAAAATTACCCTCATAAAACTCAAGAGTTGTGATCATATTGTTAAGGCCACTTGTTACGTGGCAATAATGAAGAAGTAAAAGCAATTGTATATCATATAATTTATATTACTATTAGATTGGAATATTCGTCTTTAAAAACTAGAAAGACATATTTTATATACTTTCACGGTAAAAAGAAGTAATAGAATGTTCTTAGCGGATCTAATTTATCCTTTCTTGGTAGTTACGGAAGGATATGAGTCATCTCCTAAGCTCAGAAACATGAGCCTTCTGATTAAATCACACGGATCGTTGGATCAAAATTCAATGGCTGTAATTATTATAACTTTTAGAAGGATCTTATGTTTGTAGCCGTTGGATTTCGATCCAACGGCTCTTGTGATTTAGTCAGAAGATTCAGATTTCTTAGCTCACGAGAGGATCCAAATCCGTTACGGAACACGCGCTACACTGTAATTTCGATCCAAGAAAAGTATATCAAAATTCTGCGTAAAGCGGGGCGTTTACACTCTCGGGCCTCGTTTGGCACGCCGTATAAAGCATCGGATAGGATAAATAATACGGGAGCAGTTGTTTGGTGCACTCTCGTACTAAATAAGCACCCGCTTAATTATCCGGTCTATCAAATTTTATACGGTTGACACCGTACTATTAAAACACCCCAAAAGCTCGGGATAATTAGTCGGGGCGTCATCCTCTCCATCTTCACGACCGCCACACCAAACCGACGACGTCTGTGCAGCAAATGTCATGCTCCTGAACTTTTTCAAGCATCGAATCCACATGCCCGTAGTCCAGATCCAAATACGAATCCATTTCTACGACCCGAGTTCAGATCCGGATTCTCCATAGCCTTTAGGTTCGAAAGCAGCCTCGCCATCCTCCCTGCTTGCCTCGGTCTCTTGGTCCTGGAGCTTGCTCGTAGACCTCGCAGGGGCCAGACGCAGGGGTGATGAGAGTCGCAGTGGACGCAGAGGAAGGCGGAGTCGACGTGGCAGAATAGAGTTGCCCTCGTCGATTTTCACGAGTAGCAGAGCTTCGACGCCCTTATCAAACAGATGTGTGAGAAGGAGAAGAAACAAAAGGGATGGACGACAGTCAAGAGATGGCTGGGTTTGACTATGGTCTGACATAAATAATACGATTCAGTACCAAACACAGTATAAATAATACGGTCATTAATCCGATACTGCACCAAACGTCCGATTAATTTAGTCAGTACTATCCGGTGACTATTTATCCTATCCGACAGAAATAGTCAGTACAGTCCGAGCTGCCAAACGAGGCCTCGAATTACAGATAAATCACATATCAGCTGTCAACGATTAGGGAACACCGTACGCAAGTTACACCACATTAAAGCTTTTGAACAGCAGTTGAAAAAACGACGAGGAAACCACTTCCGCGAAGAAACCTGGACACGTGCGTGGTCGCAATTGGTTTCCACGTCGGACTCCGGGACACGTGAACCCCAACAACTTTAAATAGCTCGAACAATTGCAATGGACAGAGCGACAAAAAACCTGTTTCGAAAAAGTTACAATTGTTTTTCCGAACTGAAAATCCGTTTTGGAACTTCGTCTGTTTCGAATCCAAACTACGCCGTTGTGATTTTTTCGGGAAATCATTTCGGAGCTCGATTTAGGCCCCGAATGCGAGGGGAGTAATTGGGATTATTTTTTTGTAGTCTCCGAAAAATTCTGGAGCCATGCCGGAGATCGAGGTCGTCGCCGACGACGGCGACGGCTCCAGCGCCCGCGAGGTCAACCTATTCGGGAAGTACGAGGTCGGGAGGCTTCTGGGCTGTGGGGCTTTCGCGAAGGTGTACCACGCTCGGAATGTCCACACGGGGCAGAGCGTGGCGATCAAGGCCGTCAGCAAGCAGAAGGTCGTGAAGGACGGGTTCATGGCTCACGTTAAGCGCGAGATCTCTATCATGCGCCGGCTGCGCCACCCGCATATCGTGAAGCTGTTCGAGGTTTTAGCGACGAAGACCAAGATCTATTTCATCATGGAGTTCGCAAAAGGCGGAGAGCTCTTTGCAAAGATCTCGAAGGGCCGGTTCAGCGAGGATCTCAGCCGTCGGTACTTCCAGCAGCTGATCTCCGCCGTCGGATACTGCCACTCTCGGGGAGTGTTCCACCGTGATTTGAAACCTGAGAATCTGCTCCTCGACGAGAACTGGAATTTGAAAGTCTCGGACTTCGGGCTCAGCGCCGTGACGGAGCAGGTCCGGCCCGACGGTCTCCTCTACACGCTTTGCGGGACTCCTGCGTACGTGGCGCCGGAGATTCTCGCGAAGAAGGGGTACGACGGCGCGAAGATCGACATCTGGTCGTGCGGCATCGTTTTGTTCGTGCTTAACGCCGGTTACCTGCCGTTTAACGACCCGAATCTCATGGTGATGTACCGGAAAATTTATAAGGGAGATTATCGGGTCCCGAAATGGACGTCGCCCGATCTGAAGCGCCTGATATCTCGGCTTCTCGACACGAACTCCGAGACGCGGATAACCGTCGACGAGATTTTGAAGGACCCGTGGTTCGCGAAGGGGTACCAGGAGATTAAATTCCACTTCGAGGACTTCGACTTGAAGGACATGCGGGACGGGGACAGCGACGAAACGTCGTCGTTGAACGCGTTTGATTTGATTTCGTTCTCGTCGGGGTTCGATATATCGGGTTTGTTTAGCAAGTCCGGGATATCGGACTGCGGGGAGCGGTTCGTGTCGGCGGAGACGCCGGAGAGGATAATGGAGAAGGTGGAGGAGGTGGCGAAGGCGGGAGACATGGCGGTGACGGAGAAGAAGAGCTGGGGGGCGAAACTGGCGGGGCAGAATGGGAATTTTGTTGTAATGATTGGGATTTACCGGTTAACGGAGAAGCTGGTTGTGGTGGAGTTGAAATTAAGGCAAAGGGAAGCTGAATGTGGGCCGCCAATATGGAAGGATAAGCTGAGGCCGGGGCTGAGCTGTTTGATGTACCGACCGGAAGAGCCAGTCGCCGGTGACTGTTAGCACCCAGCCCGGGAATAGGAGGTGTGGAATATATAATTAATATTTTGAGGTACATTAAAAATTAAATGGTGGAAAAAAAGAGGAACAATAAATATCAGTGCCCGGATTTTCTTGTAATTTTGTTTTTGCCCGGAATATAATTCAAAAATCTCAAAAAGAGACAAAGGAAGTTCCTTATATTCTTCTGCATATATGATTTTTTTTCTTTTCGATCTTTTTTTTTTTCAATAGGTGCTCTAATTAAAAATTAAAGAATTTTAACGAAAAACTCTCAGTACGGTTTATTTTAACGAAAAATCATATTTTTACACTAAAAAGTTAATCCTGATAGTATTCCCTTTACCCTTTATTTTATCGTTATAATTAAAATTCAAAGTTTTCAAATCATTTTCATTAGTTCTCCTTAAAAATTATTGATGCAAATGTTGTCCGTTCTGGCATTGTCCTCTGGCATGTTCATAATTTCAGTTATCAAATCTATGGTAAGCTGTAGGGAATATCAAGAGTCCAAAATGATAAGGACAGAGAAGGTGTTGCACTTTTAGATGTTTAATATTTAATAATTTTATTCAAAACACTAATATGATTAGGATAATGTAGTTGTAACCGACTATTAAATTCAATTGGTTCAGAAATGTTAATAGAAAGATGAATTATTTCAATCGATATAAAATTGAAACACGGTTCGTATCTTAGATAGTGTACTCATTGTTAAACAAAGATTACTTGTACGTGTTCCACTTGGATTCTAACTTTTAATCTTGGTTGTTGGGGTTTATTGTTATTCTTACACAAATTTCTTTTGAAAAATGAAAAACTGAGAATCGAAAAACCAAATGAACATAAGCGTGTTTGATTCCAATATCTTGACGTGCAATTCTTTGATTTATTTTTTTTTATTTTGTAATTTTTTTTGTTGGAAGTTCTCTATGTGGGTAAGGAGATGTCATAATTAACCACTTAATCCATTTTCGCAAAGTGTTTTAAGAGAAAATTTCCCATTATTACAAAGAGTATTGCTTCCAGTGGTAGCATGTGAAGTACTTTATCAATCTACCTGAAAGGTACAAGGAACTCAGATATCCTCACGTATTTAACATTATCCATCCATCTACCAGCATCCACGAGAGTCCCATCGACTTAGCTCAAAAAGAGTAAATTGGCAAAGTCATGTTTAACAAACCATGTTATCTCATTGCAAGAAGCGAGCAGCTCAAATGATGATTAAGAACATTCATTTGTACACTTGAAGTCGTATATGACGATCTCTCTTTCCTCATTATCATTAAATCGAAACATGTTATCCGATTAAACACGGAATTGTGGGAGATATATGAATGATTAAGAACGTTCATCCATGTACTTGAAGTCATATATATGTATGGTCAATTTCTTTCTTTTCAATATTGATTGTATTGAAATATCCTATCGTACTAAAAATCCATGTGGGATCGTGGGGAAATATGAATGTGATGCAGATTGGTCGGTATAGGTTGATAAAAGTTGCAGTTAGCGTCCTATTCTTTAACAAGTCAGACTCGAACTTTACTCACACTTCACTCTCGTTTTATATACGGGGAAGCTTCCTATATATTCTACGTACCTGCTCTGGCTGCCATAGATATCCGCAGCAGATAATGATAATGCAATAACACACCAGCTCCTCAGAATTATTTTTTCAGATCAGATTTGATTTGAATTTTTTTTTAATTTTTCGTCTGAGGTACTGTTTGCTGATAGACGTAACAGCACAGCAAAGGATATACAATGATATAAAAGGTCTGAACCCTTTTTATTTTTTTTATTAATTTTCTTTTTGTCACTTCCAAACCGTATGGAGGCAGTTGCAGGGGTGGTGGCCGTTGATGGGGTTACAGATCCACCATCGAATCATCGATCATGAATAAACAAAGAAAAGAACGGGTCCATATTATAAACTGCATTATGAAACTTTCTTAATCAATATTTTTTATGCAACAAATGGTCCACCATGCAATTATATGCATGCATGATTGCATATTACTCGACCTTTTGCATCACTATTACGTATATATTTAGATTCTTTAAGCAAAGGGATCTTCAATTTTGAAAAAAATATGGGAATCGCATTATCATAGGTTGGATGAATTAATAATGTTGTACCGCTGAG
The DNA here is from genome assembly GCA_024362995.1 of Heteromeles arbutifolia. NCBI lineage: Eukaryota > Viridiplantae > Streptophyta > Magnoliopsida > Rosales > Rosaceae > Heteromeles > Heteromeles arbutifolia. Next base: position 8,759,742 of record JANCRC010000017.1, on the reverse strand, counting down.
ATTAAATAGGTTTTTTGTTTCTTTTTTTCTTTCCAATCTTTCTCAAGGCCAATTCAGTCCATCCCAAACCATACATGTGACCACAGCGCAACCATCCCCTCCACCACTCGGACCCCCATATTCGCAGACGACCACCCCAAGCGCCCCAAATCTTGTAATCCAAAATTTCAACCGGCAGAACCAGAGGATTCGATCCACTTCTTTCTTCTATTGCTTTTCGTTTTCCGCTGTAAAGAAGCCTCTTCTTCTTCTCCATCTCCGTCTCTCTACCTCGATTCTAATCACATGAATGATACGGTACCTATGTTCAAGTAATATGCATGTACAAATCTATAGTAACACTAAATTTAATATTTGTGTGCGTTGTTTAGTAGTATTGCAAGTAAATTTGTAGGCCTGACGAAGTAAAGTTGGCTACTGTAGCGTGTTTCTTGTGCAATTCAAGTTTGAATATTTTCTTACTAGTAAGATTTTTTTTAATACAAGCGATATTTTATTTTAAATTAATTTAATGTGAGGATTATAATTAGAACTCGGGCACATATGAAGAGAACTCGGGCGCATATGAAGAAGTACATCAACTCTAACCAATATGACTACAGTCATTTTTGCTAGTTGAAATTAAATTAAAACATTTTTTCAAATAAAAAGAAAGTATAGTTAAAAAAAAGGAAAATAAATTTGAGATAATAATGCAAACAACCCAAATTCCGTGATTAATAAAATGCTAATAAGGTTAGGTTTGTATTGTTCTCAACTAAAACCAAAGAAAGAAAAAATAATTTCGGCTGAGTCATGTCAATAGTTGAGACAAACACAGGACCACCATACCCTACGTGATTTATCTATCACACTTTTATGGACAAAGTTCTTATTTGGATAAATTTAATGTGTATCTGGTTACAACATAAACTAAATTTATATTACTTTATGTGTTATATTAAGAGTGGACGCTTCAATTGTTATGCCATAATTTTAAAGCATATATATTATAAAAAACAAATCGACTAGTTATAATTTAAGTATAATACTGATGACGATGCCATGTGTTTCAGAAACATCAGGAAATCAATTGCGTATGGTAGACCAAGTTCTTTCTAACTTTTAGGATGCGATTTTAAGGTCATTTTTTACGTTGCATGCACTTAGTAAGTTAATTGTATAATCTACATTAATTTTTAAACATGTTCATTATTGTTCATCCCTTCACAAGGAGGGAAGAACGATATCTCTCCTTTCTCTTACGACTAGTTATAATTTAAGTATAATAGACCAAGTTCTTTCTAACTTTTAGGATGCAATTTTAAAGTCATTTTTTATGGTGCATGTTCCAGAGTGGTGAAGATAAATGTTGTCTTTGCGTCACGGTGTGGGTTCAAACGCTGTTGGCTTTCTAATTTAACATTTAATCTAACAAATCGATCGTTGGACAACAAAAAAAAATGGTCATTTTTTATGATCCATGCACTTGGTTAATTATATAACCTTCATTATTTTTAAACATCTTCGTTATTGTTGATCCCTTCACAAGGAGGGAAGAACGATCTCTCTCTTTTCTCTTACGCTTAAGTCATAAACGTTGTTGAGCTTCTAAGATAACAGAAGATATGGTGCTACAAAATTAAGGCACCGCGCATGCAACACACACACAAATGCCGGTTACAGGATAAAAATTTAAGACTATAACAACGCTTAACCCGGATGCAAAGTAGTCTTAACACCAATCCAGATACAATATTAATTTACTCTTGCTAAATATCTGGTTTAAATCTTACCACTTAGTACTATAGTCTGGTGGTATTCTTTTTCACTCGTAAGTGAGAGGTCTTAGGTTCGATTCTCGCCAAATGCGAATTTGAACCATAGTATTGCTAGCTCAATGTGAGTCTTAACCACTCCCCCGCTCTCTTATTATAGATAATATCGTTTGCTCAAAAAAAAAATCTGGTTTAAATCTTTGATGGCTTATTTGCTGAAATTACAGAGCGGATATGAAATGGAAAATCGCAATGACACAATATAACCAACCCTTGTTTCAGTTTAACAGTAGGGTGCGTTTGTTGCACTATACTATCTCGGACTGGACTAACTTCTAGGACGAAGCTAGACTGGCTTAGAATAGACTAAGCTGGACTGATTTAGTGAAGCGTGTTTTGTGCAGTGTCGGACTAAGAAGCAGGATAATGAAAAAAAAAAAAAAAACCAATGATGTATAAAAAATATTAAATGTTATTTGCTTCATTCCAACACCAAAGTAGCGGAACCCCAACCGACAAACAGAGGTACAAAGCTAAATATAAGCATATTTCAAAAGTGACGATACGCCTCTGAAGTACATTGAGCAAAGAACAAAAAATTACCTCCATAATCCACTCCAAGTGCCAAATTTTAATCCAAAAATTAATAAAATCTTGATTAACATAATTTTATCAAACCCAATTAACACAAACCTGATTAACAAGTTGGTGGGGGCTGAAGAAGGTGGTCGGTGATGGAGCTGGAGCTGCATGGCAAGGCGTTGCTGCCCTTTTTGGAGTTGCAACTTCACAAGTTTGAAATTGAATCAAAATTACCATCATCAATTTATCAGGCAGGTTGAATTTTGAGAATTTGATAGATAAAAGAGTTTAGAGAGTAGAGAGAGAAAGGGATGGGAGAGAGAGATAGGAAGGGAAGCGTAACTGAGATGGTGGGAGTTCGAATTTGACCGGTGCCTGGAGGTGTAGTTGGAGCCGCTAACGGTGAGGCCCTGAGCAACCAAACATATGACAATATTTCACTCGCAGTGCTAATCCGCCTACTTGAGGAGGCCTTTGGTAGCGAACGCAGAGTACGCGGTTGGAAACCGACAAGGGAGCTGAAGACGATCCAGAGGGCAAAGGTGCGATGAGGAAGGAGAAGGCGAGGAAGAAGAAGACGAGAGGGCGAAGGTGCGAAAGACAAGGGAGCTGACGGGATTAGCAGTCCACTCGTTCTGGGGGTTCTTCACTAAGACCTTCCAGCGAAGGTTTTAGTCGACGCGAGTCCCGGTTAATTTCATTAAACGCAGTTCTGGTTGCTAACGAACATGGGATTGGACTAATTGTTAGTCTAGTCCAGTCCAGTGAGGGCTAGTGAAGAGAAACAAACACGCCCGTCCTTTGGTGAATTATGTTGAACTTTGCCTCCAACATTTGTGTCATCATCGAGATTTTAAGTCTAGGTATTAGTAGAGGTGACAAATCAACTCATTGGATTGTTAATGAGTATTCATTAAGATCCATTTAGTTTAATTTCACCTTAGAACGTCATCATCATTACTAATCTCACCCTCATATAATGATGATATTAAATTAAACGGGTCTTAACGGGTACCCGTTAACAACCGAGTGGGTTGATTTGCCACTTCTAGGTATTAGGATGTGGCAAATGGTTTAGACAAATGCCGTAAAATAATCATACATATATATACATATAAGAGCGCTCAAGCGCTAACTAGTTAATATTTTAGCACGAAACTAACTACTTGTTTGGACTCATTAACCGATATATATGAACCACTCATTTTTTAGGTTATCATTAAAAGATTGTTCATGCAAAAATTCACTAAAACTAGACGTCGTTTTTTTCTCATTGTGACATGACAAATAGACGAAGACAAAGTTCTCGATAAACCATGAAATGTTCACAAGAAGAATTAAAGAGCTAAATGATTTCATATTCGAATGAAGTTTCAAGTAATGATATCCACAAATTTGAATGGTTCGGATATTGAGATTAAATTGTAGAATGGACTCAAACAAGTGGTTAGCGTCATATTAAAATATTAGTTGGCTAAGGCTTGAGCGCTCCTCTCTTTCTACGTATATATATACACACATTTTATCAGTACCTTGTAAAAGCTGTTGTCGCAAGTCAAATATATGGTTGGCCTCATCCCTTTCTCTTGGCTCTTGTCCATTGAAGATGCTCAATCGGCAACGTCCACTTCCATGCCTTTTGGTTGGTTTGGATAATTCTTTTTTTTTTTTGTTTGCAATATTGTTATTTTCCTTTGGACCACACACGTGTTGCACATAGAATGGTGGAAAGAGAATTTTCGTTTCAATAAATATTCCCATATTCAAAGGCTTAGCCAGGACTTACATTTCAGTCTTACATATATGCTTATTATTAAACTTAAGTGGGTGTGGCATTGTTGAATGTTGACGAATCATATTGCCTCACCAATTTTTTTAAATTCAAAGAGATTGAATTGCATCGATAAAGAAAAGTATTACAAATATGAGGAATGCGAAAGGTAGTCTCGTTAAAACCTTATTCCATAAAAAATTCTCGAAGAAGAAAAATCTTATCAAATAAAAAGGAGCTCGCCAATACTTTTTTAAAGCTAATTAAAGAAAGTTGAGATTTCACTATAAAATTAATTGGCAGTATGAGGAAAAATCAATTACTTATAAGCACATGCAAAGTTCATTTTTTTTCCGATGTAGGATTCATACTTTTAACATGCTCCTTCATGTGTGCACGTGGATAACACAAATCTAGTGATGTGGAACATGCGAGGCTGTTTAACTTTATACAAAATACAATATGCTCTAATACCATAAAGAAAGATGAGCTGATTCACCCTCTCTTACTATCAACATCACTTGTATAAGAAAAAAAAAAGTTAATTAGCTAATGAACCGTTCTGTGGTTTCTTTACAATTGGACTTACCTCACACCAGCCAGTTCAATTGCAAACCCAATTAATTAGCAATCGAAAAGGACTAGGAACTAGACCCAAAAAAAAAACAAAAAAAGGCTGGGACCAAAATATAATGGGCTTTTAGGTGTAAGCCCATCGAGGCAGAAGTAATGATTATGGGCTCACCTGATTTTGTCTTGTGCTTTAAGCAGCGAGAGAGAGTTTTCTGCACCCAAAAACCCTTGTGGCCTCTCTGTGCCTTTGATTTTATTGAGCATGTCTTGGGACTCGAGACTTGAAGCTTGATTTGATTGGATGCGACTGTTGACATGCTTAATAAAATCAAAGGCACAAAGATGCCACTTGAGTTTTTGGATGCAGAAGATTTGGACTCTTAAGCAGCTCATTCATTTGGACAAAAGGGGCTGCTAGTTCAAAATAGATTCAACTTGGCACTTGTAGATTGTAGGAGTTCTCGCTTGGCCTGCTTTAATGGTAGTCTTTACGTTTTCCCTTTCACTGGTATAATGGGGAAGAAAGGGCCTCTAGAAGTACTACTAATGGAGTTTAGGAACTGAACAATATCACTTTTTTCATCTACAAAATATTTTCCGATCTATTTACGGAATTTCTTTCTTCTCAGTTGTCATCAGAAATGTTAATATTCGAAATTACTTTGTAAATATCATTTTTCCAAAAAATTAATAAAATATAGCATTGTTTAGTCTAAAGTTTGAACTATATAAAAACAGCCAGTCGGAAGTAGCTAAAGCATTATGAACCGTATATTTTCTAATACAGTTTGTTCACTGAACGATATTTTTTGTTGGGATAACTTTTACATAATAATTTATAATATGAATGATTCCGATCACAAACACGAAGGTCTATAAAGCAACCAAGTATTTTTTAGAGTCTTTGAGGAGCCAAACTTTATTCTTGAGGAAATTCTTGAATAGTTTGACTTCGATGAGGAAATATTTCAATTTGTTTTCATGTTTAGTGCGTTAGCGAATATAAAATTACCAGATTGTCTGCTAATATAAAATCAATTTGGAATAACCTTGACCAATTCTTTTAGATTTTCCGTTGATAATTTCAAACCATGGCAATAGCCTTTCAGACTGTTTTTGCCAGCTTAGGCAGGTTCTAGAATATAAATTTGTAATAAAAAAAATATACGACGATCTAATTTGTCATTCGAATTTAGATAGTACAAGCATGGAGATTTGAACTTGGAAAGAAGAGTGACATGAGACCTACCACAACTAGCTAGTGAACTAGCTACCGTATTTATTTCGCGTTTTCTTGAGTTGGGTATGTGTTAGGAATAGTGAGTTTTAGTTTGATAGTTTGGGTAACATTGTGATGGGAGAAGTGACAATAATGCAATATAAGTCGACTTGCAAGAATTGGTTAGTTATATATGTACCTTCTTTTTGGTTTGGACTAATTTAGGAGAAGCAAAGAGGGAATAAGAAAACCAGGTACGCATAGCCTATTCATTCGACTATGACTCGTCACTCGTTTACCTTTTTTCTTTTCTTGTTCAAACGTGTCCTTAAAACTCAAATCACAACCATATGAAGGTGTCAGGCGGCTAGCAACAATTTTCCCATTAACACTTAGTAAACAATTGAATAATCGCGTGAATCACGAAAAAAGAAAGAAAAAAAACCAAATTAAAGAAAAAGTCTTTGATATCTAATAACCAACTATGATCACAAAACTTGTGGATCAAGTAAACTTTTTTCTTGTGATTTGAGATGTAAGTTCAAATAAAATGAGTTACTTTTACATTCAAAATTTTGTAGTCGATTATCCAAAGTTGAAGACAAAAATGCAAATTATATCCACATAAATTTCACCTTCCCTAACAGTTATTTGATAAACTCACGTCAAAAAACGCGTCACAAGATTTCCTCTCATCTTTATCCTAAAAGAGCTGCCCTCAGATTCAGATTTGAGTCAAAATCTGACCTCCTTGGAGCCCAAGACTCCCTTCACTTTGACAATTTGGTAGGCAAATTTTGACTTGATGTAATTTAGTAATTAATTTGGCATGTAAAAGACATTTCACATCCTAATCACACTTTCCTTAAATGCCCCCATCAATCAGCAAAGATCAAATCTTCTGCACCTACTACTTGTGCGACATTTCTGTGATCTTTATCATTAATTGATACAGAACAGGTGCAAAAAATTTAAACTCTGATGTCCTGCTAATTAATTTTACTTAATTACTTCCACAATTAATCAACCCTGCGCCTCAAATTAAACCCATATTTTCTATATACTTATGTCAACAATTGTTTGCAAGCCATTCGCTTAATGATAAGACATGGGACTAATCACTAATAAGTTAATAACCTATCAACATGAAGAATATTCGCCTTTACCAAACCGACCATTCAAAGCCCGGTTCACTTCCGGCCAGAGGGTCCACCCATTGGTTATATAATTTGTTCTCCTCACGTTCTCGCATTTTGTTTTCCATCTCTCTGCTTTCTCTCCATCATCGCAGTTTCTTGTTGCTGTTTTGCAACGAAAACGATAAAACGAGCTCAACGGCCGGTGCGACCCGAATCCGGATCCCAAACCCTTTTCAAAGCGACGGCAGCGGTGGCTCCGATTAGCCTTCCGAAACTTTGCCCTCATTCCCAATACGGCGTGCTATTCGAATCTGTAAGTCTCCGGATTGCTGAACCCATTTGATTGACGCGCAGCTCGGAATCTTGAAAACCCTAAAATTTGATTGAATTTTTGAGCTTTTTTGGGTGCTGCTCAAACCATTAATGGTGGATTGTCTTTTTCCGTGCTCTTCTGTATCTTGAGGGGTTCGAGATTTTAGTTGTTTCTAGGGTTCTTGGAAACGTTGAGAAATTTGGTGTCTTGCTGTTCGATTTGAGCGGGATATTAGGGTTAGGGTTTGCTATTGGGAGCATTGTTGCTTCGGGAAGTTTGCTGTGTGAGAATCTTAGGGTTTTTTAATTTGTCGAAATTCAAGTCGGGGGAAAGATAGGCGTATGCTAGAGGATAATGTGTATACTTTGTGTGATTCAGAAGTGGTCTCGCCGGGTTGCTACAATGCTTCCTTGGTTAGTTATTCCATTAATAGGACTATGGGGTCTCTCTCAGCTTCTACCACCAGCTTTCCGATTTGAGATAACTTCGCCTAGACTCGCTTGTGTTGTTGTGCTCTTGGTTACCCTCTTCTGGTATGAGGTTTTGATGCCTCAGCTTTCGGCTTGGCGGGTGCGGAGGAATGCAATGCTTAGAGAGAGGAAAAGGTTTGAGGCAATAGAGTTGCAAAAGCTGAGGAAAGCAGCAACAAGGCGGTGTCGAAACTGCAAGACTCCGTATAGGGATCAGAATCCCGGTGGTGGTCGGTTTATGTGTTCGTATTGTGGGCATATGTCAAAGAGACCAGTTTTAGACTTACCCGTGCCCGGGATGGGACTCTCGAATTCTGGGATCATCAAAGAGTTAGTTGAAAAGGTTGGAAGGATATTGACTGGAAAGGTGTGGTCTGAAAATGGATCGATGTACGGTCAAGATTCGTTGGAGAATGGAAATTGGGTCGGTGGTTCTATTACTGGGAAGTCTAGTTATTGCAGAAAGGACGGGAGCAGTGTTTTTGGAGGGGATGAGAGTTGTTTGGCAGAGAAGTCGTATTCAGGTGTTGTTAATTTTGCTTGCAAGCTACTAACTTCTTTTTTCTTGAGTGTTAGATGGCTTTGGAGAAAGCTTTTTAGGATTAGTACATCAGGGGAGGATGATGCATCTGACACAAACCATAATGGATCGGCCAAAAGGGGCGAGAATGGGGCCAACTTGAATGAGAGTAGAGGAGAAAAGGCTCGCAGAAAAGCTGAAGAGAAGAGACAGGCTAGGATAGAGAAGGAGCTTTTAGAGGAGGAAGAAAGAAAGCAAAGGGAGGAAGTTGCAAGGTTGGTGGAGGAACGCAGGAGAATTAGGGATGAGAAAAAGGAAGCTGAACGTGGGAAATCATCACCACTTGCGAGGGAAAAAGATACTAAGAGAGAAGCAGAAAAGAAACGACAGGAAAGAAGGAAAGAGAAAGACAAGGGTTCTAGCAAGAGCAACTCCGATGCAGAAGAGCTGGAAAAGAGAGCAGGTAAGGAAAGTGAACGAAAGAGGGACTTTGACAAGAAGAGTGATATTGACCGCCGCGAACTTCTGAAATCAGGGGCAGATTTTCTTCAGGGACAAAGCACAGAGACGGGGCATGGTATAAAAAATTCATATACAAACAATTTTATACAGGGAAATGCTGGATCTAGGTACCTGGACCGCATGAGGGGTACAATTTTTAATTCTTCAAAGGCCTTTGGTGGAGGTAGTTTCTTTGGAAAGGGTGCTAATAGTACAGTGACAAAAGAAACCAAATCTAGCAGTTCTGCAGATCATGTCCATATTTATGCCCAGAAGAGAGACTTGTGTCCACCTGAGCGCGTAGCTGTGAGACCTTTTATGAATGGAGATGATAAGAGTGTCCACCGCCCTGTAAGTTTCTTGCTTTATACCTCAATGTTTATATGTGTTTTCCTATAACTTTAAATATGTTATCAGTAGCCTGCCTCAGTCCTAAGGTAGAATTTTTATACTTATAATTTTCATGGCTGTGATCCACTTGAGTTTCTTCATTATGCCATTCATCTATTAGGTTGGCCTTGCCCTTGCCCTTCTGAGCATTAAAAATGTGATTGTATCAAGTTCAACAGTTTTGTAACTTGTAGATTCAGGCTCCTTCTTGGAACGTCAACCCAAAAATCTACAAAAGTGAAACACTAATTTCAACTCCTGTTGCCCCATAAATGATAATAATATTAGGCGTATTATAACAAAATTTAGATGCATACAATAAATTTTACAATGTGATGCATTCAATGCAGGTTCACTCAGAAACACAGTCAGGGACTGCACCTAAAAAATCATGGCAGCAATTGTTTACTCGATCATCGTCCGTGCCTTCATCAACAAGTGTAAATGTAATAAGTAGACCAAGTGCAAAGTCTCAGACAGAAGTTCAAAGTCCTCAGTTATCTGGTCAGTCCTCGTCAATACAATCATTTGATAATCCAATCAACTTTGGGCTGCCATCACCATTCGCTTTATCTACTACCTATCCAAAAGGATCTACTACCAGCAGTTTAGGTTTTTCACCTGCAATTGATCCCATACTTCCTCGCATTGGTGAAGGGCATCATGAACTTATACCTGAGGAGCCAGAGCTTTTTGAAGACCCATGTTATGTCCCTGATCCAGTATCCTTGCTTGGGCCAGTTTCTGAGTCACTTGATAATTTTCAATTGGACATGGGGACTGGTTTTGTGAAAGATATGGGATTGCAGAGGCCTCGCACATTGAAGAATGGACCTGCTTCTTCTGAATTGAGCAAGCCATCTCCAATTGAGTCACCAATGTCACGAGAAAAGCATAATAACTCTAGTCGCTTCCCTAGTACCCCAAAGGCCCAAGATATGCATGCTTCACCCCTGGATGATGCAAATGCCAATGATAAGGGAACGTGGCAAATGTGGAACAGTTGTCCGCTTGGTCACGAAGGTCTAGGTTTTGCAGGTGGCTCTCCAAGCTGGTTTTTGCCTCCAGAACTGAATAGATCAAACAAGGATGATCTCACACACCCTTCATCAGTATCACTATTTACTACAGAAGATCAGGTTGTTTCTGGCTCTCAATCTCCTAAGAATCAGAGCATTTTTCTTGGCAATGGCCAGAATGGCAGAACTTTTAGCCCTGTCACTGGTTCCAGTGATCATGATCCTTGGTTGCAGAAAGCCTTTTTTCCTCCATTGTCAACTGCTGAAAACCATTGTCCTCTCAGACCTCCGGGCGAAACTACTAAGAATGAACTGATTTTTGAGAGTCCCATCAGAGCTACTGGAAACCATCCATTTGAGCTGTCTCAAGAGAATGGGTGGTCAAAGTAAGTGCATCGCACCTCATCCTCTGTATTTTTAATTGTTAGTTTCTAAAAGTTGCTTTTTATGTCCTTCATAGAGCTTTTATAGACTAATTAATCATTATTGTGGGGTTGTTGTGAAATAGTGGTGTGTAAAGGTTAGGATTATTTGTTCTTGCCTGAAGCAAAGAATGTCAACTAGAAACAACAATGAACCATGAAGGGAAAGTTAAAAGGTTTACACTTTTTTTTTTCCTTTCCCGTTCTTGCAATATAATCCTTTACAACACTGGGTGGACATTCAAACTTTCGAAACCATAATGAATCCCGAAGGGCAAGTTGAAATATCTATACTTTTATTTTTTATTTTTTATCTGTTCTTGCAATGTAATCCAGTATAAACTAGGGTGGACGTTGGAGTTCTAATGTGCTGAGGATGTGCACAGTATATAGCTTGATATTTTAGTTGTTATGTTGTTGCAGGAGTAATTTTTTCTTTAAATGGCTTGTACTTTTGTTTATTTGCCAAACCTTCTCATTGGATGAATGTAGGGGTTTCACTGATCCCATAGCAACCCCAGAGTTGAAAAATCAATTAAAGTTGTCTCTTGATACCCCGAATAATAGCTAGCCAGTATAAGTTTGTTTTGAATGGTTGGACAACAGAGTGGATTTATGCAGTTTGTAACCAAGTCACGGGGTTCCTTGTTTGGTTTGGATTGTTTGTGTCGTTTCAATGTTAAATAGAATTCATTGCTTTGATTTTGTGTTTGATTGATTTGAATCTTGTCGTGCTACTTCAATGTTAAATAGAGTTCATCGTTTGGAAATGCCTTCAAGTGGAAAATGGTGATCTAATTTTTGTTTTGGTTTGGTTTTTGTTTTTCCAGCGGAAAGGAATGGGATGAATGCACTGCAAAGGGAATGGGGGACGGTGTTGGAAAGCCATCTGTGTTGAGGCCTCATAGCAGGGGTCTGTATCCCACCCCGAATGTACAGCCGCTTTGGTAAATTTTAATTTATAACAGAAAATGAGAAAGAGTACGAGGGACATGGAAAAAACAGAAAGAAAAGAAAAGAAAAACAGACCTCTTCTTCCTGTACTAGTGGGCAAATAGCCTCTTTTGGTGGAGAGTTTAGAAATACTGGACGCATTGTATCTTCCTGCTCTTCTTTATAAGGGAGATTGATGTTTACTTAACATGAGCTTGGATAGGAATACCACGTGACATGCATGCTTTTATCTCTTCAGGTAACAGCTAGCTATGTGTCTCACTATTCTGATTTTCTTTTGTTTCGATTTTGTTCCCGGCAAAAGGGGGGGAGGGGTGTTTCTTCCATGGAGAATTCTGCCTGCGTTTGCCCTCCCTCTCACTTTGCTTGAACCATGACGAATGTTGGATGTCTTGTAACATACTAACTAGCAAGGAATCAAGGAGTCCCTTCATTTCTATTTATATTTCTTTTCCGCCAATTCTGGTGCAGTAGGGGCTTTTTCGCACTGAGTTGCCGGAGAGCACTTGCTTCCCTGTTGGAGAATCCAACAAAAAAAACTAGTTAACTCCGGAGGATGGCTAGGGTTGTATTTAGTTTAACCTGCAGTAGTCGACCATGTGCTTGGATAGTAGTTCCTCTGTGCATATGCATTGAGAGATCTATTGATTGGTCATGGTGTATTCAGCTGCTTATTTAACAGTGAACATTTTGTCCCAAAAAAGAAAAAAAAGAGGGCTGGTTCATGAAGATTCAATGGGAGTGCGAGAGTCCAATTTTTGAAGCTAAAATGTTGTAAAATTTGGTCCAAAATTCCATTTTAACAGCTAAATAGGGTTTTACCTGGAATTATTTGGAAACGTCATTGACGTTGGGATAAAAAATCATCCAATTTCTTCAAATGTGAAAATTGCGCCTAATGTGTACTCGTAAGGTAATATTTGCACTAAAATAGGAACGTGATGCAATGATCCAAACTGTTCATTTTTTTTCAAACAACTGTAAGATTATGTTTTAAAAAAGAAACTCTGAAAAAATGGCTTTCGATGAAGAAAAATTAAAACGTAAACGTAAATGACAATCAGACGATTAGAGTTTGTCAATAAGACTTACGAATTATGGTGTTGTGTTTCAAATTGACTCATTCACAATAGTTGTAGGCCTTATCCTTATGAACATACACACACACACACGCCCTTTAACAAGAGAGATTCCTTTTTTTTTTTTTAAATGGGGACATACTCTTGACTGTTGGATTGACTTTAATAAAATTGTGTGGTTGAGATTAAAACACATGCCACACAATTTCATTAAAATCAAATCAAACGGTCAAGAGGATGTCTCCATTTTTTTAGAAAAATGGGGATCACTTCCCTTAAAGATTTCCTACACACACACACACTGTCACAACCCGTCCCAGAAAGGGTTGTGAAAAGACCATATTACCCTTGACGTCGGTGGTAATGTATGTGTATGTTAGGTCCAAATTATTCATTTTCTAAATGGACCTATTTTGGACTCAAGACTTTGTTAAGTGGGTTATGTGGTAAGTTGGACCACACAAAACACACATACACACCCACATCGTATACCTCTTTTTCCTCCCTTCAAATTTTCTGCACTTTCCGTACAAGTGTACGGACGAAGCTTGAAACAACCTTTCCTGTCACGGATTGAGGATTCAAAGGTGAGTTTTGGAATCCTTGCAAGCTTGTGAGTTTATATATACAATTTTCAGGACCTAAGACCTTTGTTTTTACGAGAAACTGTAACCCCAGATTTGGTGCACTGTTCATGCACACGTAAATGTGGGCTTTTCCGGGGATTTTAAGGACATACGAAGCTTTAGATCATCCTCACGAAGCTCGGAGAAGAAAAATGAGGCGATTTGGACGTCGGGAAGTGGAGATCGACGAGTTTTAAGTTTGGCCGGATTATCGAGGTTTCTCCGGCGAGTTTCCATGGATTTTGGGAATTCAAAGTGGTAAGGTTTTGTTCTACTCTTCAAGAGCTTTCATTTGGTTCAAGTTTCATGAAAAATGGTTGAAAAATGAGTGAGATATCAAGATTTGAAATTTTTCTAGTTTCCGGCGAGTTGCAGACGGCGGCGGACGGCGGCAACCGGCGTGGTCCATCGGAGAAGGAAGTAGGATATTCCGTCGGAGTTGACGGAATATTCCTAACGGCGTCAGGTAACGTCGTTAACTTCTGTTAGTATATAACGGAATATTTCGTGGAATATTCCTAACGGCGGTTAGGGTTTCCGTCAGGGTCCCCTGCGCGTGGCGGCGCGTGTGGCCGTGCATTTGCAGGCGTGTGGCGGCGCGTGGGTGGTCGGAAATTTATTTTAAAAATATGGGGATGATCTTGAGATTGTGTAGATCACTGTGGTATATTTATATACCCAAATTGAGCAAAGTATGAGAAGTTATTAGCTAGATTGGTTATGTGCTTAAAATGACGTTGTTATAGTTATTTCTCATATAGGCGAGCCCTATCCGGAGGACGAGCGTAGCCAGGCTAGACGTTGGGGTTACGACCCGACTACATACCAGTGAGTGGACAGTTATTTTCAGTATATATATGTATATGTTTGACGTTTTTCCCATAAAACGTATTTAATGGAATGTGATTTAAATGCCATGTTATGCCTGCATTTTTTTTAGCATATGCATTGTCATAATTATGCATATTGTTGCATGGTGCTGCGGAGGCCCAGGTAAGCCACATGTGAGTATATTGTGCTGGTAATGAGTATGAGATAGTTAGTGATGTTGTGATGCATATCGAGCTCATTAATCTGCACCCCGGTGTTAGTGCTCCCGCCCAGAGTTAGGGGCATAGCTTCACATGATCGTTCACCCACCACACGCTCACCTTGGATTCAAGATAGGTGCATAGCCTGTCGTATAGACCACTTTTAGTGGATTCGACTTGTAGGTGACCCGCGATTAGCGCACAGCCTTCATGTGATTGTAGCACTTGAGCGTATTCATTATACACCTAGCCTGTCGGTCAGGCCACGTGAGGTGGTACTGACTTGTGTGCAGATATGTATAAATATGTTGAGATATGAGATTGAGATATGATTAAATTGAGCTCTAGTTTCTGTCGTAAAAATCACATCTGGTGACTTCGGCTAGCAGATGATTTATATTGAATTGCGTCACCTGGCTTATTATTTATTATATTGTGATATTAGGCATAGCATATACATGACATACATACAAATGAATCTTGATATACTGAGCATGATTTGACTTATAATTATGTATTCTATTTTCTGGGAAAATTATACTTGTTCTATGGCGAGGGGTTAGTATTTTTAAAGGAAAATAAAGTTTTATATAAGCGTTGTTTTACTGACCCACTCAGCTTGGTTTTGCACCCCTCCAGGTATTAGGTAGCTTTGTTGGTGGCTCATGAGGATTCGGGTGGAAGTTCTGACTGTGACATCCCACATCGCCCAGGGGAGTGATCCTTAAATGTATATTCACATCCCTACCTAGCACGAGGCCTTTTGGGAGCTCACTGGCTTCGGGTTCCGTAGGAACTCCGAAGTTAAGCGAGAAGGGGGCTAGAGCACTCCTATGATGGGTGACCCACTGGGAAGTTGCTCGTGAGTTCCTAGAAACAAAACCGTGAGGGAATGGTAAGCCCAAAGCGGACAATATCATGCTACGGTGGTGGAGCGGGCCTGGGAAGTGATCCATCCCGATCTGGGATGTAACACTGACAGTACATCATCCATGTAGGATTATTGGTTACTGTTTGATTTAGTAATTTCTATGCTTGACTGCACTTAGACTTAATTATGCTCTAAAGGTGTATTAACACTTGTTTCCTTTCTAGCCATTTTGGATGTTTGGTTTTATTCATTCGAAATTTCCTTATCTTAATGCTTCCGCTTCGTGCTCATGGCTTACGTCACGCTCACGTGACGGCCAGCATGCCTCGATCTCGGTCGGGGTGTGTCACACACACACACACACACACACACATATATTTTATATTTTCAACTTGTAAATTAATTAACTAATTTTCTATTTTTTTTACGGAAAACTAATGAAAAGGATTTGAAAACTTTGAGTTTTAATGATAAGGACAAAATAAAAGGTAAAATGAATAGTACCAAGATTGACTTTTTAGTGTTAAAATGTGGTTTTTCGTTAAATTGAACAGTACGGGAGCTTTTCATTAAAGTTCCTTTTTTTTAAAATCATATGAAAAACACTATTCACAAGCGTTTGAAGGGTTTCGAAAATCTAAATAACGATCTAACCATTGTCAAAGTGTAGTTAATGCAATTTTCTCAAATTTTTTCACGCTTGTAAATGACTTATTAACTTATGGCCCCATTAAGCAATATAATGACCTTCTGGTCCCATAAACCAGACAAGGTCCATGCTTAATCACATGTCGATTGAAAGAAACAATATTGCAGCAGAAACTCTTCTTAAGTGATGCATCAATTTAATTAATTAAAGCAGCTTTGGCAAAAAGTTAATTAATTATCTCTTCTTTTCGCACACAAAATAAACATTTTAATTGCATATTTTGCAAGTAATCCCATCCCCAGTATTGCCTATTAAAATTTCATAATATTATTTATATATTTTTCTTATATTATGTACTTTTTGGTATATTATCTTAAGTACTTTTGCAAAAAGAATTATACCATGCACGTGGACGGACTAATAATTAAACCTTAATTTGGGCTTAAATAAATTAATAATACAACCAGGACGCATGCAAGAGCCAAAATATCGTTGGGGTTGGTCCAGTGGAACAGCATATATACGTAATTAAATTTAATTTATTTGATAAACCTAACATTAAACTATTTAGTGACGTTGATTTAGGTACAACCTTTTTTTATTATTGGTTGGTTATTGTTCGGAGGTTCTTTTCGTTATAAAACATACTAAAAACTAACCTCCTTGAATTGGAGATGAGTTTTTTGTCAAATGGCTAAGTTTTGGCCTATGATCATTTGGCCCTTTCAGTTGAAGATTGTATAAAATATGATCTGACACTGTTTATTAAAAAATAATTTATTGCAAGACTATAGGGCTAAACATAGCCATTTGGTCATCTTTCGGTTGAAGATGGCCTAATATTCCCCTCTTGTTGGCCCTAATAAAGGTTTTCAAATCCAATTGGAAGGTCCAGCAATGTTGAATGATCCTGAAAGTTATTTTCTCAGTTCTTTTCAAAATATTAAAAAAAAAATTAAAATTTCTACAAATTTAGAATTTTAGGCATTACTTTAGTCTAAAGTAGGAGGGGAAATCGCACTATTCATGTGAACAGTATTTTGGACCACATTTCAGTTTATTTACAAGATTACCACTCGGATGCTTTTAACCAGCTTTCTCTTAATTTACAAAATTGCCACTCGGGCTTTAAGGGCCTATTTTCAGCCGTTCGCTGCATTTCAGCTTTTGACTCGGCGAGAGAGAGTAGGGGGACATCACGGCTGACAAATTGGAGAGAGACGATCGCTCCCATTTTTGACTCGGAGACAGCTGGGTGTGCCTGTGGCGAGCGGAGAGAGGGGGACAGAGCGACTACAGAGGAGGGAGACATAGGCCTGACAGATTGGAGAGAGATGGGAGCTACGGGTTTGGACTGAGTGAGAGAGATATTTAGGTAGGTGCTCTGCCAGGATCTATGGGATTTTCTCCCATTTTAGAGAGAGAGATGGACAGGGAGAGAGATGCAGAGCGAAAAGCATGGGTGTGTATTCTTTGGGTCTTCCGAAAACGCTAGAAACCTAAAACATTCTCAGCTGCTCTGCAATGGGTTGGCGACTTCGATCATGCGTCCTACAGTCCGCATCGATCTCTTCCATCTCTGCTTCGTGATCCCTTCGATCCCTGCTTCCTCATCTTTTCGATCTCTGCTTCACGATCTTCTCGCCCCCTCATCCTGCACCCAATTTCTCTAGCCTTCAAGAGGTAATTAAATCTCACTTCTTTCTCTGATTCGTGCCTTATTCTCACTGTTTTTCTCGAATTGTTTGTTTTTCTTCGATATTGTTGTGTTTCGATCCCAAAATTTTTCGTATTTTAAGGGATCTTATTTATGGTATCTGATTTGTGGAGGGTTTTTGATCCTTTTAAACGTGGGGTTGTGGGTGTTTTGTCCAGGGAGCAAAATTTATCTGGTTAGGCTTTTTCCCTTTGAAAATTAATAGATGTTCAAATTCGGAACCGTGAATTATTAATTTATTTGTTGTTGCGGTAATTTAGGCACTTGAAAGCGAGGCAATCATGGTTAGATTTCATGCGGTTCATGAAAGACTCGGTCAGGCTTTAGAAGGTTTGCCTGATGAACTTTGCTTATCAGATGAAGTTGAGGAACAAGTATATTTTCAAGCTAATGCTTCCCATGTGTTATTTCATTTTTTTCACACAGATAGATTTTTATCAATTCAAACTATTCTCGCTTTGCTGCACACGTTTGATATAAGTCTGTCTGGGTTTGACGAGATTCAGAGTACTTCTTATCAAATTGGTCGCACGGACCACTACGAGGAAGACATCCTCCAAACCCTCTACATAGCATCGAGGTAAATCCCACTTCTGCTCTGCTTCACAAATTATTTGTTATTTTCCGTAATATATTTTGATTTCTAGAACTGTAATTTCAGATTATTGCCCCTTCGACTCCTCTCCCACTGCCTCAAGCCAAAACCAAACCCAGCTCCAGTCCTCTACAAATCAAACCTCACAAAGTAAAGCACTCTGATTTCGTTTTTTATTTCTGGTCCAGTAACCTTAGGTAAAGCGAAGAACTGTATAAATCCTCATGCATGTGGTTTGTTCTTTTGCAGAATCCGAGATTGGAGGTGATAAGTAGCTGGTTTTAGCTTCTGAGGCAGACACTTGAAGAAGGAGCAAAGATGAATGCATTAGTGGCAACGAACAGAAACTTTAAGTTTGCTGCTCAGCTTTTGGGATTGGACTCCAAGCTTGAGAAAAGTTTACTTATACCATTTAGTGAAATCAAGGTAATTTTGCATATAATCTCCCTTTTGTATATCCCTTACTCTTAATTATAGGTAGATTTCAGACCCTAAAACTAATGTGGTTATTGAGTTTTCTCCTTTCGTTGCTTTTGAACTATATACTTTGGTGCAGGTTGAGTGTACTATACCAAAAGACGATGGCAGTTTGGCTTCATTTGTTGGCTTCAGGGTTCAACATTACAATGCTAGAGGCCCCATGAAGGGAGGAATTAGGTATCACCCAGAGGTATATGCATACTTTGTTAAGTTCCACTTCTACGACAAATGTGAATGGTTGTCATATATCAAGACTTGCTGTCGTGAAATTGTCTTTAATTGTTATGGATCCTTTTATGGAAAATGTAGGTTGATCCAGATGAGGTGAATGCTTTGGCACAGCTGATGACATGGAAGACGACGGTAGCCAACATCCCATATGCGAGTGCCAAAGGGGGTATAGGATGTAATCCAGGGGAGTTGAGTCTTTCCGAACTAGAGCAACTCACCAGAGTTTTCACACAAAAGATACACAATCTTATCGGAATCCACACCGATGTTCTAGCACCAGATATGGGGATAGGTCCACAGGTTGAGCACGCCACATTTTCCATTAATTTTGTTCAAGAGATTTGATTACAACAGAATTTGGTTATCAAGTTGATCAGCTTGAATGTCCGAAAAATTTTGAACTGTATTTTAACAATTTTCTCTTCTCGATCTTTTCGGTTTTTTGGTGTTTAAACAGACTATGGCATGGATACTAGACGAATACTCAAAGTTTCATGGCTACTCACCTGCAGTAGTGACTGGAAAACCTATTGTAAGTAAATCATGGAAAGTTGCTTTAGTAAATTGTCTTTCTTTTTTTTGTTTTTTTTTTCTTGCAAATCAGGATCTTGGTGGATCACTAGGAAGAGATGCAGCAACCGGAAGAGGAGTACTTTTTGCGACAGAGGGTTTACTCAATGAGTATGGAAAGAGCATCTCCGGACAACGGTTTGTTATACAGGTGAACTTAAACTGATCACTAAAGGGTTATTAGGTTGAGAGTCTGAGACTTGGACCTAGATCATATTTCTATTGATTTATATAATTTATTTTTTGCTTTCCAGGTACAACCATATCTCACTCCCTCTGGTACTCTCTCTCTCTCTCTCTCTCTCTCTCTCTCTCTCTCTCTTTCTCTCTCTCTCTCTCTCTCTCTCTCTCTAAAATCTCTGTTGGGTTTCTACCAATATGTCAGTTTGTATAATTTTTTTTTGATGTGAGATTTGGTGCATTTCATTTGGGTTATGGTTTGAGATGTTATTTGGAAGATTTCATTTTTGAGTTGGATTCATGGTTTTTGCTTAAGATTTCTTTTTTATTTTTTTTTATTTTTTTGGTCGCTGTAGCATGCTGTGCATGTGATATTTTCTTCCATGTCCAATAGTATACAGTTTGCAACTTATAACTTCGCTCCCAACTCCCAAGAGTCTTACATAGCAAATCACCCTAATCGGCACACTCTAATCGATTACAAGTTTTCGGATCCTAAACACTTTGAAAGGGTTTCCAAAAAAGACATCTTTCCAAAGGCGAGTAGTCACACTGTCAATTTCCTCAACCAATCTTCACTGGAATTTTCTCCGTCATCCTATATATTGCAGCATTAACACATTTGATAAGAAATTTTCAGTTTCTGGTTACTTAAGATGGCAGGAAAATGAACACAATAAATTATCCATATTCTTTTTTGTTAATCTATTAATTTTAGAGCACTACTAAAGTTGAGCTGACATCTTTCCAAAGATGAGTAGTCACATTGTCAATTTCCTCAACCAATCTTCACTGGAATTTTCTCCGTCATCCTATATATTGCAGCATTAACACATTTGATAAGAAATTTTCAGTTTCTGGTCACTTAAGATGGCAGGAAAATGAACACAATAAATTATCCATATTCTTTTTTGTTAATCTATTAATTTTAGAGCACTAACTAAAGTTGAGCTGTTTAGTGCTGCTGCTTAATTAGAATCTAAATGGTGTATATAACTAATGCAGATAATCATAATCAAGCATTATGAGTGTGAGAATCTTCAGGTTGATTAAGTACTGCAAACAATTAGTGTGTTCGGAGAACAGGTTCTATGTTCGTAAGAGCGAGTTGTCAGCAAGTACTAGCACAATTTTTAATTTTTGGATTGATAAATAAAATATATAATATACATATGCATACTAGGGTTGAAGTTCCTGAAATCTTATCCTTAATGGTCATTTACCTTGAAAAATTGTTAGAGTGAAAACTGATGTATGTTTCTCCATCTTATATCTAGGTTCGTAATAATAGCTAGCTAGAGAAGCGAATTGAAGTAGCTGCTTTTAGCTTCTAAGGCAGACACTTGAAGAAGGAGCAAAGATGATTGCATTAGTGGCAACAAACAAAAACTTTAAGTTTTGGCTGCTCGGCTTTTGGGATTGGACTCCAAGCTTGAGAAAAGTTTACTTATACCATTTAGGGAAATCAAGGTAATTTTGCATATAATCTCCCTTCTGTATATCCCTTACTCTTAATTATTGGTAGATTTCAGACCCTAAAACTAATGTGGTTATTGAGTTTTCTCCTTTCGTTGCTTTTGAATTATATACTTTGGTGCAGGTTGAGTGTACTAATCAAAACCTATATATCCCAATAGGTTTTGTAAGTGGCATCAAATAATTAATTGCTTTTTTCTTGGTAAGTACCAAAATGTTTACACTTTCAGCTTAACAGAAAATGATAAATTGAGACAAACTTAGAACCTAATAATCAATATTAGCAAACCCATAAACTTATTTTGTGACTACCATGATATTGTTTCAATATTCTACTTTTGCTTGCAATTTTGTTCTCTTTAGGACATTAAAGTGCATTTTTGGTTTTTAAGTTTCACCGCCAAATACCAACTGTTTGATTGTGATCTCTTTGTGAGATTGGATATATGATTTAAAAATTATGTTAATAAATGTTAATTGTGATTCAATTGTTTTTCAATCATGTAGGGAGACGCAATCTAAGCGACTGTAAAAGATGTCGACTATGCTGTACTTGATCAAAAAATAGAAACTGCATGTGTGTATTATGAGAAGAAGAGGAGAGCAATCTGTCTCTGTTTTGGAATGTATTGGAATCAAAGAAACTAACTCAAGGTGCTAACTTTGAATTTTCCTGAAATATCTCTTCTTCTTTTTTATTAATTATTTTAGACATAGGAATTCTCCATGTTTTATCAGGTAGTTGAAAATATAAATTTGGGATTTAGTTATTTGGGAGTTTGAATTTATAAATTTAGATTTGTGTTTGTTTGCCCAGCTGCTATTTCAAAGTTGGAGAGAGGCATTGTGGTTTAATAATAGGAAATATGATGCTATGTGGTGCTGAGAAATGCTTAAACTGCTTGCACATTATGCACACCGAACCAGAATGAGGCAAAGGTTCCAAAAGGTGTTGCAGTGCTTCCAGAAAGCTTTCAATGAGGTACTTCCACTTACAAATCTCAAAGAAACTATATTGTTTTTATAACTTCCGATATGTAATAAGGAGGGTGGTGAGATTGACTGCATAATTTGTAATTTGGGTTTAGTGACTTATAAAATTGCAATTTCAAAGATCTTAAATTACAGCTTAGTTATCCATTTTTGAAATTCCTGTGCAGAGTAATTGATAGATATAATGCTATTTGAAAATTGTTATTACTGTGATTGTGCAGTGCTTACTCTGTATTTGCTTAGCTTAATTATAAATTACGGGTGGTTGAAAGTTAGAATTTTATTCATGCAGTTTGTGCAAAGAAGAGTATCTCATTACGAGGAGCTCAATCTAACAGAATATTTACTACTTTTAAAAGCATTTTGTGAACTCCAAGCTCAAGTCAATCCTTAATTTTCATCTACTTTTTATTTCTTTATGTCTAAGTGATTTACACGGCTTGTAACCATTAAATCACCCAACTTTATATTTACAATTGTGTTTCTGATTGTTAATATCAATTAAAATACTATTATTTAGGTTATTAGATTTTATGCTATATGTTAACATATTCATTTTAATAATTACCACTTGCTTTGATGCATTGAAAATGCTAATTCTGTGACAAGAAAATAATCTTATTTTCATGCTAATCATTCCAATTTTCATTTTTGTGTCGAATTCTAAATTTTAGAATCAGGGTTTAAGATTAGAACCATGTGTTACGCATTTGGGATTTTCAGTACAGTTAGTATTTCATGTTTTCCCTTTTTTTTTAGAGATAATCAACTGATATTAAGCTGTTTTGGTAGTGATTAGAACTTCCTTTAGAAATAATGAATCAAGTGATAGAGAGAGAAGCTAATCGAAACAGTACAAATATGAAGGAAAAAAGGTTTTGCTTTTTTAAGGTTTCAATTTTTTTGAAGTTTGGAGGCTTATGTCAATCTATAACAATTGTTTGAATGGTTGTATCTAAGTATGCATTATACATTCAATTGAGCTGATGATGCATGTGTGCCAACGAATTTTGAAGAGTTCAGCTTGGTTTTCTCTCTTTGGTCTTTAACATGAAAGGTGAGGCACCTGTTCGTTGACTAATTGAGTCCTTTCTCCAAGTTTTTAGTATATATTGAGTCGCTGTAATTTGCTTTTATGAGCACATCTGTGACTAAAGAAAATTTAAGCTGTCAAGTTCCCAAAATGTCTAAGGATATATCAAGTTTAACAAGTCACGAACTGTGATCAATCAAAATGCAGTGAAATTAAGGATTTTACACTAAAAAACTCAGTCAACTTTAGACCATAGGATTAGCATTTTGTACATGTGAGTATCATTAACCTGCTCATTTTATTTTTCTGGATGAGAAACAAACTGTCATGGGAGAAGACACTGTACAAAAACAAAGTTTATGTAAGATTTATATACGTGAGATCTTTGCTGTTGTAGTTTTTACTTGCTATATATACTGGGTCATAGTGGATAGCTGGGATAACCTCACAATAAGTATGTATTCTTCTTCTATATAATCAATTCTATAGCTGTTGTTTTTTCCTGATCCATATTTGCATTCTACATGTTATCTTTGTGACTGACTTATCAAGTCACTTGCAAGCTGATGTGCTGTTTTTTTATTTTAGTCAAAGGGAACAAACTAATGGTCCAAGAGAATGCCTAAATGGATCCTAGAATAGTAAAAAATGCATAAAAGTTTGAAATAAATTGAGATCCAATATTGTGAGTTGATTATCAATACCATACATAAAACAAAGGAGTTCTTCTTGATTCAAAGGTGAACCATTTCATGAAATTATGATATTCTGAACAGTGAATTTGTGTTTTCAGGTAAACAAGAAGCTAAAGCGTAATCAAAGGATTTGTCGACCTATTGTGGAAGGTGAGATGCCTACTTTGTTTCCCAATTCTTATCTTTTATGGAAAATTTTAATATTTTATATTTTGAAACTCTAAACTGATTGTCTTTCACATGTTTTATGTAAATAGTTACACATCTATACACAAATGCTTACAATAAGTTCATTCAAATCTTGGTTATTTAAATTCTTAAGAGATGCTTATGTTGATTTGTGATTTTGTTGGATTTATTCTGGCAAAATGTGTTTATTTGCATTGGTGCATTTAAGGTTGGGAACTCAATTAGTGCACCATTAGTTGTGCAAATGTCTGAATATTGGTGCTTTTCGAGAAAACAGTGCTTTTTGTTTTCTGGAACCGTTTGGATAGCGCACGACTTGAGGATTTTGGCGAGGGATTTCAGGGATTTGGTTTAGGGTTTGCAGAGTCAGAGATAGGGGTGTCCAAGAGAGATGTGGGAGGATTTAGGCGAGGGATTTCAGGGATTTGGTTTAGGGTTTGTTTTCTGCGATTTGCATAGACAGAGAGATGGGACAAGGGTGAGAGAGATGGGAGGATTTTCTGCAAGGGTTGAAGGGAACGGGTAAGGGAGGTATGGGTATGGGTTTGTTGTGATGGGGTTTAGTAATTTTCAACATTGTTCGACTCTTTTTAATCTGCAAAATCAAATTACCTATGGAATTTATAACATGCAATCAGTTTCTTTTTAGTTGAGTTCAAATAATGTTGATTGTACTGTTATAAAGCTCTTTTTTATAGTTAGGTTGAAAATCATATCGTTAGATTCTTTATTTATTGGTCCAATCTGTAACAAATGAGATTTGTTTTGTTTGATGTTTCAATCAAAATTTGATCTTTTTTTTTTTGTGTGAAATTATAATGGAATTGCAAGTCAACTATATCTTAGATTCTTATGGAAACAGGCGTCCTGCATGTTTTTTACTTTGTACGTTTGTGCTTGAAAACTTAGATGCTAGAATAAGAATGAAACAATTTTTTTGTTTTTTGTCAACTGCTCAAACATGTGCCTAACCTATGGGATATATATTTTGCCACCTTGACTACAGGGGCAAGATTTGTGTGAACTACATGTTTCTTTTGTTTCTTCTGTTTATTGGGGAACGGGGAACCAAAACGTTCAGTTTCGTCCTGTTAATTGTACAATGTCTTTTCATGTCAGCTAAGTTGAATGTATATAAAAATGAAGTTGCATATCTTACCGGTCCCATTTACTAGTCTATCCCTCTCTTCATTCATGATTATATTGAATTTATTCATGTAAAATGTATCTTATTCATGCAGTTCAACGTGATGCATTCAAGTCTTGCAGCATTGCGCGGGCATATTTTCTAGTTACTTCAATGATGGATGCTAGGTCTTTAGCATATGGTTGGTGGTTGGTAATGGCGTGTCTTCTACAATGCTTACTTGAACGTTGGATGTTAGTCTTCGATTGTTGAATTTGTGGATTTCAAGTGTGTTAGAGAGAGGCCGGTCTGGTGTGAGGTGTGTGGGTATGCAAGTGTGGGGTAAACTTACATAATTTTTAGAGTAGATGACATTAAGTTTCAATAAACGTACTTTTGAAAGTTGGGTGAACTTTTAAAATTTTATAACCTTTTAAAAAATAATTGGGTGATATACCATTGTATTCCTCCACTTCTAAGTGGGAAGTTTTATGTTCGAATCTAAAAAATAGCAAGTTTATAATTAATTTATTCTCTCACTCCCTTGTTAACGTTGGACACTTTTAGGTCCAAATAGTAGTGCATGCTGGGAAGGGAGTCTAAAAAAGCCCAAGAGAGATTGAGAAACCCAAAGCCCAAGGGGCTTAGAAGAGGATAAATCTGAGCGCAATAGCCGACACCTTACTAGAAGCAGGTTTCGTAGTCGGTTGTTGTGGGATTTGTGGAGGTGGTTGCGAAGGGAGGAGGCATTGGATGAGATACCTCCATGACGTGCACACTCCGGTGCATGTGAGTAGGGTTTTGACCAGCAACCTCAGCAGGATGTCGAGCATGACTTCTTCCGGTAGCATTTCTTCCACCGACGACCACCTTTGTCTCCTTTTTCCTTTTTTTTTTTCTTTTTTTTTTTTTTTTGTCTTTTTTTTAGTGGTTCTTCAGGAACCACCTTCACCTTATTGCCCGCTAACATTTCCTCCTCCGGGGATCTTCTAATTTCTTTTGTTCGGATATCTTCTTCCACGCATCTTCCTTCACTACTCTCAGTCTCAGTATCAAAGATTCAAGGTCTCTTGTAATGATAAGTACGATTTCTTCACTCCATGTTTAAGAAATTATCCCGGATTCGAATTAATAATCATCAAAATGTGAAATTCATGTGTGTATATATCGTTAAGTTAATGAGGATATGAACGCAATTAGTACAATAATTAACAAATTTTGTATCCGGAAAAGATGGTCATTGCTATCATCAACAGAAAAATTAATCGACGTTATGCGATAGGATTTGTTATTGACTTGTAAAGCATATACAAACTTCATTTTGATATTTTTTTCTTTAGTACCACGACAAATACAAACTTGCATGGATAAAATTATTACGCATGCATGTCTATAGAAAATCACTGATTTTTGGTACAAGCACAACTCCAAAACAAAATATTTCACTAGCTAAAACAATGACAATTAAAAATAGAGCTCCAATTATTTCTTCAACAAATATGGCATCTACGGTAAGATAATTAACAATGCATCATCATGCTTATAACTACATAGTTACTCCGCATCAACTGCAATTTTCATTCCCTTTTCACAATAAGACCCACCAATTGGTATGAAATAGTTTATGCCCTTCTTCAACACCACATGATCGTTTCCTGAACGGTATCTATCCATTCCCCCAGCATATACGTCACAATGCACGTAGCTGTCTTCGTTCGATATAGCAACTACGTAGAAGTTGGGATCGGTATATTTGAAAACTGTTCCAAAAACAACAAACAAACAAAAGAAATTGAGTAAAACCAACTAAATTAATCAATAAACTATAGAAGAATAAAATTGAGGATGCATGAACACAAATTGAAAACAAGTCTTTTTACCGAAGACATCTCCAGCCTTGAACTTCTTGCCCTCGGTACAATGAGATAATTTTCACAATTATTGAATAATTATTTATAGAATATTCCTTCTCCTTGTATGGTTGCATTCGTCGCCCATAATCGGGATCAAATCCTGAAAATCATTTGTCAACCTCTGATTTGTTTCTTCTATAACCATTTTCATTTGTTTCTCAAAAAATATATATTTTTATTTGTTTCAGCAAGGTCAGCACGTGCTTGAAAGTTAAAAGGCTTACACTTTTATCATTTTTTCCCGTTCTTGCAATATATCCACTACAACACAAGGGTGGACATTAGAACTTTAGAAACAACAATGAATCCCGAAGGGCAAGTTGAAATATCTACACTTTTTTTTCACTTCTTGCAATGTAATCCAGTATAAACTAGGGTGGACGTTGGAGTTCTAATGTAATCCAGTATGAAACTGCCGTAGATAATTTTCACAATTATTGAATAATTATTTATAGAATATTCCTTCTCCTTGTATGGTTGCATTTGTCGCCCATAATCGGGATCAAATCCTGATAATCATTTGTCAACCCCTGATTTGTTTCTTCTATAACTATTTTGATTTGTTTCTCAAAATATATATATTTTTATTTGATTCAGCAAGGTGCTTGAAAGTTAAAAGGTTTACACTTTTTTCATTTTTTCCCGTTCTTGCAATACATCCATTGCAACAGTAAGGGTGGACGTTAGAACTTTAGAAACAATAATGAATCCCCAAGGGCAAGTTGAATACACAAACAATGAGGCAAAAAGAAAGAAACTTACAGGCCGGTGGGCACTCTTATCATCTCCATCCATAAAAGGTCTCGCAGCCACGCGCTCAGGTGGGCACAAGTCTATCTTCTGGGCATAAATATGGACATGATCTATAGAACTGCTAGTGCTATATTCGGTTTCTTTTGTCAATGCAGTAATAGCACCCTTTCCAAAGATACACCTCCACCAAATGCTTTTGAAGAATTAAAAATCGTACCCCTCGTGAGGTCCAGGTACCTAGATCCAGCATTTCCCCGAAAGGATTAAGATTAGAATTGGGCTGCAGTAAACAAAACAAGAAAGGATTAGATTTGGGTTGCAGAATCAATGAACCCAGAAAGGATTAAGATCAGAATTGAAGCAAAGCAATGGATTTATTTTTTATGAGAAGCAATGCAAACATCTACAAATCTCTCACATTTGAGAAACCCATCTACTTTTTCTGAAATTGAATTGAATCTCTCGGTTGAGATAAATCATTTTCTATTGGCAAAGCTTTAGCCCTCCGTACAAAAGAGAATGTAAAACAAACCAAAAGCACCATTAACATTATTATGATGAAATTATCCTAACGTAGCCTCCTCGAAAGAGTTCCCATCATTTCAGTCACGAAATGCTTGATAATTCAGAGATCATAATGCATAACATCAATAATTAGGTAAATATCACTAAGCTACAAACATCTTTACAGCAGTAGAAGCTAGTAACCATTTACAGGCAACCCAAATCGAGGAAAGAGAATGAAAGCTCTACCAAGCCAACTTGGTAATAAATTCTACGGCCAAATCTCTTAAACAATACAAGGGTAGAAACTAAAATTAAACCCAAAAAGCACTTGGCTTTCTATTAGAAATCAGATCAGTCATTTTAATAAATTTCATACATTTTCAAACAAGCAAAAGAAAATTGGGTTCAACATCAGATTGAAAATATCAACAACACAAGGGCACGATTATTTAAATTCTCAAAGAACCAACCCACAAGGAAACACCCATTTCAAAAACACCACCATGATCATCGACGGAAAAAGGAAAGAGACTCACTGCAAGGCCTACAGCTCCCACATGCGAAAACAGCCACTGTTGATCCAGGAAAGTAGTTCCTCTTCTTTAAACTGTAAACGCAAAACAAAAAAAACTGTAAGCCAAATATTTCCCTGGCAACATGTCTAGTGTAATAACCCATCAATCTTCCAGCAGTAGTACTTGTCATCTAGGACAAGAACAATCTTGCAACCAGAAATTCTACCAAATCTTTCTTTAAAACTTCATCAATTCATCTTAATATTAGAAAAATAAAAATAATTTATCCCAAGTATTGATAGCATGATCAAGAAAACTAAAGCAAGAACATGAAATTGAGCAAAACACCACTCAAGGACTGACTGAGATTCGAATTGCAATAAACAAAGAATATATCACCATTATCCCCTGCAAGGCATTTTCAAACGATGAATTCTAATTAACATTGAGAAAGCAATTACAAAATTGAAACCAATCAAACACAAAATCAAAGCAATGAATTCTATTTAAAATTGATATAGCACGAAAAATCCAAACCAATCAAGGAACCCCAAGACTTGGTCAAAAGCCGCACAAATCTACTCTGTTGTCCAACCATTCAAAACAAACTTATACTCGCTAGCTATTATTCGGGGTATCAACAGACAACTTTAATTGATTTTGCAACTCAGGGGTTGTGCCTATGGGATCATTGAAACCCCCGTACCAACTTCCCTTCACCACATGGTCAATAGTTAAAATTCATTTCATCCAGGTTTGGTAAATACGGGCAACAAAACATACAAGACATTTAAAGAAAATTACTCCTGCAACAATATAACAACAAAAACATCAAGCTACATACTGTGCACATCCAAACCCTTTTTCAGCACAGTACAACTCCGACATCCACCCTAGTGTTATACTGGATTGCATTGCAAGAACTGAAGGGGAAAAAAAAAAGTGTAGACATTTCAACTTGCCCTTAGCGATTCACTGATGTTTCCAAAGTTATAACGTCCACCCCAGTGTTGTACTGGATTACATTGCAAGAACGGGAAAGAATAAAAAAGTGTAAACATTTTAATTTTCCCTTCGTCATTCATTATTGTTTCTACTTGACATTCTTTGCTTCAGGCAAGAACAAATAATCCTAACCTTTACACCCCACTATTTCACAACCGCAGCCCCACCACAATTAGTCTATATAAGCACTATGAAGGACATATCGCTTGAGGCAGCTCAAATGGATGGTTGCCAGTAGCTCTGATGTAATCCTAACGAAACAGAGTTCCCATCATTTCAGCCATGAAATGCTTGAAAATTCATAGACCATAATGCATAACATAAACGATGCGGTAAAAATCATTGAAGCTGCAAACATCTTTACAGCAGTAGAAGCTAGTAGGAACCCAAATCGAGGAAAGAGAATGAAAGCTCTAACCAAACCAACTCGGTAATAAATTCTACAGCAAACAATCTCTTATACAAGAATACAAGCGTAGAAAGTAAAATGAAACCCAAAAAGCACTTGGCTTTCTATTAGAAATCAAATCAGTCATTTTTTATTATTTAATAAATATCATATTTTGGAAAAAGAAGGAGAAAATTGGGTTCAACATGAGATGGAAAAAATCAACAACACAAGGACAGGATTATTGAATTCTCAAAGAGCCAACAA
Organism: Heteromeles arbutifolia; assembly: GCA_024362995.1. Lineage (NCBI taxonomy): Eukaryota > Viridiplantae > Streptophyta > Magnoliopsida > Rosales > Rosaceae > Heteromeles > Heteromeles arbutifolia. The sequence goes on along the minus strand of JANCRC010000017.1, from coordinate 8,729,223 downwards.
AACCAAGGGTTGATGATGAAGGCACGGACGATGAACGAGTAAACAAATTTAAAAAACCCCGACTTGAATTTCGATAAATTGAAAAAACAACCCTAAGATTCTCCCACAGCAAACTTGCCCGAGCAACAATGCTGCAAACCCTAACCTTATTATCCCGCTCAAATCGACCAAAGATTGGGAGATTGAATTGAGGTTGGTGGAGTGGACCCAAGCGTTTCGTCGGCGGGAATTTGGACCGGGGCGGGTCTGAGGCAGCAGTGGCGGCGGTACCCGAATGTTCGGCGCCTTGTTCGGGACGAGATCATCGTCAGCGTCGTGGTGTCGCCATTGCAAAAGAGGAGAGCGAGAGAGGAAGAGAGCGAGAAATTTGAATTGAATTGGGATCGCCATTCCAACCAAACAATCTCTCTCTCCTTCAAAAGAGATTTCATTAATTTATAAAAAAAAACATTAGAAAAATAAAAATCGGATATTCCACAAACCAACAAACAACAAAGTAAAAAGTGTAGAAAAACAAAGCCGAAGCTGCTTTTTTATTCATTCAACGACACCACGAGTCTTATTACATTTTCCAGACAACCTACTCCACCGCCGGGTTCACCCTCCGGCAATTGACCCTCACTTCGCCCTGACCTCCCGTCAGAGGGCTCAGGGCCGACATCTTCTGCATGGCCGCCGCAAAATCCGCCTCGAACGCAGACAGGTTCCTGCTGTAGCGCAGGACCTGCTCCTCCACCGCATTGCCGCCCCCGCCGCCGAACAGTGCCTGGTCCGACCGGAACAAGCCCTTCCGCTCCACCAGGTTGCTATAGTAGGCGTTGTCGAACATGTCGGGGCTCCGAGGGTCAAGGGGCGCCACTGTGAAGTCGCCCCCGACAGGTGGACAGGCGGTCTGCAGCCTGGCCGCGTACTCCCGGTCCATGTTGGCGTCGTTGTAGATGCGACCGCGGAAGAAACGGCAGCTCGATCTCCCGATGGTGTGGGCGCCAGACAGGGCCACCATCTCTGCCTCCGTGAAGCCCTTGGCGGCGAACTTTTTCCTGAGACCGGCGAGAGGGGAATCCGAGCCGGGCAGCTCGATGGTGGCGCTGGCATTGGGCGCCAGGGAATCCCTCCGGCCAAGAAGGAGGTCCCAACTTGGCCCGCCCACGGCAACGACCCCTTCTCTGGCTGCCACGGCCAGAGTGTCGGCGCAGGACACCAAGCCCGGGCAGACATGCTCGAGCTCCGACTTTGCGGAGTCGACGACCTGGAAGCCGCGGAGGGAATTCTTGTTCGGAGGGGTGCCCTTCTCTCCTTCCACGGCAGGGGTGTCGTCCAGGAGGACGGAGCCGTCGCAGCCCTGCACGAAGCAGTCGTGGAAGTGCATTCGGAGGAGGGAGGCCCCGAGTCGAGGCTCCCCGGCGACGGCCCTTTGGACCACTGCGCGGATGACGGAGGTGGCCCGGGGGCAAGTGGTGTGGTAGAAGGTTGAGGACAGGGGGGGAGATGCAGCTGCGGTGGATGGGTGGGGGAGTAGGAGTAGGGATAGGAGGAGGAGAGAAAAGGTGGTGGCGAAGAAGAGTACTCTGTTTTCCATCTCCGGTGGAAAAGAAAACAGAGCAAGAAGTTTGAGACTTGGAGTGGAGATGGGGTTACGAGGAGGACAGAGAGAGGGCATATTTATGGTGATTGAGAAGCAAAAGGAGGTGTTTCTTGTAGCTGTGAATCAGTGCATGGGCGATGAATGTGTATGTGTGAAGGCTGATATAATTGGAGTGTGAACGCAAGCTGATCATGCATGCATGCACAAATATGTATATGAACACTTCCCGATAGATTATTATGGCTTTCTTCCAGTTGTGAATGTTTCCCTTTAAACTGGATCATCTCTCGATTTGGTAGGGAATAATATTATCTGGCAAAGGGAATCTCACAAGCTACAAACTTGATCATCTGTGGTTTGGTATTTGGATCGGGCCTATTATTTCCTCTAAATATACATATACATATACATATATATATATATATATATATAATTGGTGGGCTGTGTGCTTCACCAGATCAAAACAAAACAAAACAATCAAATCAAATCTCAACAAGTTGGGCTCTATCACTACATATGTTTTTGGTCTGTTTAATTACTAGTCCAATCCAATGTGAAGAAGCTCTCTACATTTTTGCTTCATTCGGGTTTGGGTTTCCTGCTTAATTAATTAGGTTAATCAACTATGGCAAACCACCATGTCAAAGACACTACTGGACTGGTAGTGTCTCAGCGTGGACTCTCAGTCGTATATTAGTTTGAGTTTTTGCACGGTCCTGGTACTACCTACTTACTGTGATTTCTTCTGCTAACCCTTCCACCCTTCCAATGGTGGTGGAAGGCACTAGTCAAGGATGCTCCAAATTAATGTTGCAGACAAGGTTTTGCTTTCTCAGGGCCATCCATCTTTCACCTTTACTCCTTATGTCCCAAGCATTGCATCATTAATCAATGTCTTGTTTCCACTGCTACTCGTGCAGACGGTGATGATTCCGGCTAGATTCTATGGTCTTGTGCTTATATATGAGTCGTTCAATGCCGTTGTGCGGTGTTGTAATATGCATATGTATAATGGGTTTAATATAATCTGATTGGGCCTGGTTGGTTTGGTTGAAGTTCGTAGCATATCCCAAGCCCACGTATGAGTCCAGGTTGGACAAGTGATGTCTAAGCCCATGTACACATGTAGGCTTATGTTTAATGTGTTTACCTTCAAGTTTCACCCAAAATGGACTAAATGCGATAGGTACGGTTTTCTTGTTACGTATTACAAGATTCAAGATATTAAAAATATGATGGGTCAACATATAGCTTACAAGAACTAGCGTTAGATTGTTATGTATTTCAGAGGCATTATAATTATTAAGCTAACGCTAAATGTGTATTATGAGTTGATACCGCTTATGTTTTCTTTAACAACTTCAAATGATCGATGCATGTGTTTTCCTTACGGGCAGCGTTACCGAGGACAAGGAAGTTTCTTAACTTTTGCTGTCCTTGTTTTCAACTCTTGTTGGGATCCCCTCCGAAATCCCTACACATCCAAACCACTCAGTTCGATGTTGAGTCTGTTGGGCTGCCATCACCATTCGTTTTATCTACTACCTATCCAAAAGGATCTTAGGTTTTTAACCTGCAATTGATCCCAGATACTTCCTCGCGTTGGTTTGGTTGAAGTTCGTAACATATCCCAAGCCCACGTATGAGTCCAGGTTGGAGAAGTGATGTCCAAGCCCATGTACACATATAGGCTTATCTTTAATGTGTTTACTTCCAAGTTCCATCCAAAGTGGACTGAATGCTGTAGCTACGGTTTTCCTGTTACGTATGACAAGATTCAAGATATTAAAAATATGATGTGTCAAGGTTAGGATTATTTGTTCTTGCCTGAAGCAAAGAATGTCAACTAGAAACAACAATGAACCATGAAGGGAAAGTTAAAAGGTTTACACTTTTTTTTTCAGGGTGAACATTCAAACTTTAGAAACCATAATGAATCCCGAAGGGCAAGTTGAAACATCTACACTTTTTATATATTTTTTATCTGTTCCTACAATGTAATCCCGTATAAACTAGGGTGGACGTTGGAGTGCGAGAGTCCAATTTTTGAAGCTAAAATGTTGTAAAATTTGGTCCAAAATTCCATTTTAACAGCTAAATAGGGTTTTACCTGGAATTATTTGGAAACGTCATTGACGTTGGGATAAAAAATTATCCAATTTCTTCAAATGTGAAAATTGCGCCTTATGTGTACTCATAAGGTAATATTTGCACTAATCTTAAAAATAGGAACGTGATGCAATGATCCAAACTGTTTATTTTTTTCAAACAACTATAAGATTATGTTTTAAAAAAGAAACTCTAAAAAATTGGCTTTCGACGATGAAAAATTAAAGCGTAAACGTAAATGACAATCAGACGATTAGAGTTTGTCAATAAGACTTAAGAATTATGGTGTCATGTTTCAAATTGACTCATTCACAATAGTTGTAGGCCTTATCATTATGAGCATATATATATATATATATACATATACACACACACACACACACACATGCCCTTTAACAAGAGAGATTCCTATTTTTTTTTTTTAAATGAGGACATTCTCATGACTGTTGGATTGACTTTAATAAAATTGTGTGGTTGAGATGAAAACACAGGCCACACAATCTCAAACACACAATTTCATTAAAATCAAATCCAATGGTCAAGAGGGTGTTCCCATTTTTTTAGAAAAATGGGGATCACTTCCCTTAAAGATTTCCTATATATAGGAATTGCTTAAGGGGAGGGATCCTCATTTTTTCAAAAAAATGGGGACACGCTCCCCACCGTTGGATTTAACTTTAATGAAATTGTATGGTTGAGATTGTGTGGCCTGTGTTTTAATTTCAACCACACAATTTCATTAAAGCCAATCTAACGGTGGGGAGCGTGTCCCCATTTTTTTGAAAAAATGGGGATCCCTCCCCTTAAGCAGCATGTATATATATATATCTATATATATATACACACACATATATATATATTTTATATTTTCAACTTGTAAATTAATTAACTAATTTTCTATTTTTGTTAAGGAAAACTAATGAAAATGATTTGAAAACTTTGAGTTTTAACAAATGGGATTTGTGAGCAGTTTATTGGGAAATCTTGGTTTTGGGATTAGAATCTCTCTTGGACTCTTGGTGGGGTTTTTCCTTTTTGTTTATTCAAATCCCAAAGAAGTTGAGGTAAATTCATTTTCTATTTGTTCTTTGTTCATTCTTTGTTTGATCATAGATAAGTTCCCTCCATAAAGGTCATTTCCTCTGTGCCACTAAACCCAATAAGCCATCCCATCTCAAGGCAAATGAAGATTATCATGTCCTTGTAAATCTAATGGTCCAAAGCATGATAAAATATATTTAATTAGTGCTAAAGAGTTGAATTTTGAAGGTTGGAAGCTTGGCACTAAGAAGAAGATAGCAGCCGGCTTTTCAAGAAGAATGCTAAGATCAGTTTTTGGTTTTTGTTTTATTTATTATTTAAAAAGAACGCTAAGATTAGGCTTAGGTTGAATACTAAAAATAAAACGGCGTGATTGTAAGTGTAAAGGAATTTGGTTCGGTTCGGTTCGATTTAGTTTGGTTTGATTTCTAAACGTCTAAAACTCTTCTATTGTTTTGTTGGGTTTAAAAGTAGTAGCAGCATCATCTTGTAAATCAAAGTCTTCAGGTTAACAGCAGTAGCAGTGCGTGATTTAATGTCTGTAAACTGCAAATGGATTAGTAATTTGGAATACTCACTGAATGAAGGGCTATCATCGAAATGGAAGGTGTAAAAGTCTGTCTGTTTTTTCTTTCACGTCAACTCGACACCTTACTAGAAGCAGGTTTCGTAGTCGGTTGTTGTGGGATTTGTGGAGGTGGTTACGAAAGGAGGAGGCATTGGATGAGATACCTCCATGACGTGCACACTCCGGTGCATGTGAGTAGGGTTTTGACCAGCAACCTCAGCAGGATGTCGAGCATGACTTCTTCCGGTAGCATTTCCTCCACCGACGACCACCTTTGTCTCCTTTTTCCTTTTTTTTTTCTTTTTTTTTTTGGTGGTTCTTCAGGAAGCACCTTCACCTTATTGCCCGCTAACATTTCCTCCTCCGGGGATCTTCTAATTTCTTTTGGTCGGATATCTTCTTCCACCCATCTTCCTTCAGTACTCTCAGTCTCAGTATCAAATATTCAAGGTCTCTTGTAATGATAAGTACGATTTCTTCACTCCATGTTTAAGAAATTATCCCGGATTCGAATTAATAATCATCAAAATGTGAAATTTATTTGTATATATATATCGTTATGTTAATGAGGATATGAACGCAATTAGTACAATAATTAACAAATTTTGTATCCGGAAAAGATGGTCATTGCTATCATCAACAGCAAAATTAATCGACGTTATGCGAAAGGATTTGTTATTGACTTGTAAAGCATATACAAACTTAATTTTGATATTTTTTTCTTTAGTACCACGACAAATACAAACTTGCATGGATAAAATTATCACGCATGCATGTCTATAGAAAATCACTGATTTTTGGTACCAGCACAACTCCAAAACAAAATATTTTATTAGCCAAAACAATGACAATTAAAAATAGAGCTCCAATCATTTCTTCAACAAATATGGCATCTATGGTAAGATAATTAACAATGGAGCCTGATAATTAACAATGCATCATCATGCTTATAACTACATAGTTACTCTGCATCAACTGCAATTTTCATTCCCTTTTCACAATGAGACCCACCAATTGGTATGAAATAGTTTATGCCCTTCTTTAACACCACATGATCGTTTCCTGAACAGTATTCATCCATTCCCCCAGCATATACGTCACAATGCACGTAGCTGTCTTCATTCGATATAGCAACTACGCATAGGTTGGGATCGGTATATTTGAAAACTGTTCCAAAAACAACAAACAAACAAAAGAAATTGAGTAAAACCAACTAAATTAATCAATAAACTATAGAAGAATAAAATTGAGGATGCATGAACACAAATTGAAAACAAGTCTTTTTACCGAAAACATCTCTAGCCTTGAACTTCTTGCCCTCGGTCCAATGAGATAAATCAGCACCAGGGCTCCATCCTTTCTCATCCCCAACTGTGTATTCTACCGCATGAACTTGTTCACATTGGAGTAGTAAACTGACCAAAAGCCCAAATCCAATGACCAAAATTTTGTTCATTTCAATTGCCATCTTTGATTTGATTTGATTCGATTCACAAACTCACAAATTCTAAAGCCTTAACCAGTGACTATAGACTGGAATACGAAACCACATTACTAATCAATTTATAGATCATTGAGCCTATCCTGCATTCAATTCATTTTGATTGTTGCTCAAAATAAAATATGAAACTGCCGTAGATAATTTTCACAATTATTGAATAATTATTTATAGAATATTCCTTCTCCTTGTATGGTTGCATTCGTCGCCCATAATCGGGATCAAATCCTGAAAATCATTTGTCAACCTCTGATTTGTTTCTTCTATAACCATTTTCATTTGTTTCTCAAAAAATATATATTTTTATTTGTTTCAGCAAGGTCAGCACGTGCTTGAAAGTTAAAAGGCTTACACTTTTATCATTTTTTCCCGTTCTTGCAATATATCCACTACAACACAAGGGTGGACATTAGAACTTTAGAAACAACAATGAATCCCGAAGGGCAAGTTGAAATATCTACACTTTTTTTTCACTTCTTGCAATGTAATCCAGTATAAACTAGGGTGGACGTTGGAGTTCTAATGTGCTGAAAAGAGTTCTAATGAACTTCAAATGATCGATGCATGTGTTTTCGGTACTGTCTCCTTACGGGCAGCGTCACCGAGGGCAAGGATGTTTCTTAACTTTCGCTGTCCTTGTTTTCGACTCTTGTTGGGATCCCCTCCGAAATCCCTACACATCCAAACCACTCAGTTCGATGTTGAGGCTGTTTGGCAAACTCGGATGAAACAAATGTTACAATGTTGACTCGATGAATCAAAAAATGAAAAGAACGGCAGCAAGAAAGAGTTTATAACGAAAAGTACATTAGCACTACCATCTGCCCGCGTCCATGGAACTGCAAGAGATCCCACCTAAGGACGATGAAGGATACCATCACATCTTGAGTTCATTTCACTGTTCCGACTCAGAATCAATGAGGTTCCAGTTTTCGACTTCAAGAAGCTGCTCGTCCTCGTTGAGATATCGAACCACTTGTCTCATGGTAGGCCTAGCTTCTGGTTTGTAGTGAGTGCAAAGCAAACCTAGTTCCAGCACCAACCTCATCTCTTTAACAACTAAATTCGAACCCAAGTTCGGATCAACTGTATCCCGTATCCGTGCGATCCATTCCATGATTCTCCATCACCCAATCCGCCAATATGAATATGAACTCGCCTGAGCCGATATGTCCCTGCCCACAAGCCACTTCAAGGACTAGAATTCCATATGCAAACGCATCGGAGCATGTGGAGGCCTTCCCTGTGCGAGCCAATTCTGGTGCAATATACCCAATTGTGCCAACCACACCCGTAGTGTGTGATATTTCTCCCATGATCATACAGCCCAGCAAGGCTGAAGTCGCTTAGCCTCGGGTTCATGTCTCCATCTATTAACACATTACTCGACTTCACGTCGCGAGAATTGCCACTTGCTCCCATTCCTCATGCAGGTACAAAAGCCCTGTTGCAATGCCTTTGAGCTCCCTTATACAGAAGAGCGGGAGTATTTCCAAACTCTCACACCCAAATAGACTATTTGCCCACTAGCACCAGAAGAAGAGGTCTGCCTTTCTTTTCGTTTCTTTTCTTTTCTCAAGTCCTACTCTTTTCCATTTTCTGTTTCAATTAAAATTCAGCAAAGCGGCTGTACCTTCGGGGTGCGAATCTGACACAGACCCGTGATATGAGGCCCCAACACAGATTGCTTTCCAACATCGTCCCCCGTTCCCTTCCCAGCGCATTCATCCCATTCCCTTCTGCTGGAAAAACAAATACCAAATCAAAAACAAAAATTACATCACCATTATACCCTGGAAGGCATTTTCAACCATCGAGTTCTATTTAACATTGAAATAGCACGACAAAATTCAAACGATCAAACACAAAATCAAAGCAATGAACTCTATCCAACATTCAAATAGCATGAAAAGTCCAAAACAATCAAGGAACCCCATGACTTCGTCAAAAGCCGCACCAATCACAGAACACCATTCCAAACAGACTTGATACTCGTTAGCTATTATTCAAGCTATCAACATACAACTTTGTTTGATTTTTCAACTCTGGGATTGTGCCTGTGGGATCAGTGAAACCCCCTTACCAACTTCCCCTCACCGCATGGTAAATGGTTAAATTCATCCAACCATAAGGCTTGGCAAACACAGACAACGAAACAAACAAGCCATTTAAAGAAAAAATTACTCCTGCAACAATATAACAACTGTAACATCAAGCTACATACTGTGCACATCCAAACCCTTTATGAGCACATTACAACTCCAACGTCCACTCTAGTGTTATACTGGATTCCAATGCAAGAACCGAAATAAAAAGTGTGGACATTTCAACTTTCCCTTCGTGATTCAATATTGTTTCTAAAGTTCTAACGTCCACCCAGTGTTGTACTGGATTACATTGCGAGAACGGAAAAGACTAAAAAAGTGTTAAAACATTTTAACTTTCCCTTTGTCGTTCATTATTGTTTCTAGTTGACACTCCTTGCTTAAGGCAAGAACAAGTAATCCCAACATTTACACACCACTATTTCACAACAGTAACCCCACCATAATTAGTCTACAAAGGCTCTATGAAGGACATAAAAAGCAACTTTTAGAAACTAACAATTAAAAATACAGAGGATGAGGTGTGATGCACTTACTTGGACCAACCGTTAGCTTGAGGCAGCTCAAACGGATGGTCTGCCAGTAGCTCCGATGTGACTCCCAATAATCAGTTCATTCTTAGTAGTTTAGGTCTGAGAGGAAAATGATTTTCACCAGTTGACAATGGAGGAAAAAAGGCTTTCTGCAACCAAGGATCATGATCACTGTGGAACCAGTAACAGGGCTAAAAGTTCCGCCATTCCGGCCATTGCCGAGGAAATTGCTCTGATTCTTAGGAGATTCAGAGCCAGAAACAACCCCATCTTCTGTAATAAATAGTGATACTGATGACGGGTGCGTGAGATCATCCTTGTTTGATCTGTTCAGTTCTGGAGGTTGAAACCAGCTTGGAGAACCACCTGCAAACCCTAGACCTTTCTGACCAAGAGGACAACTGTTCCGCATTTTCCACATTCCCTTAGCATTTGCATTTGCATCATCCAGGGGTGAAGCACGCATATCTTGGGCCTTTGAGGGTACTAGGGAAGCAACTAGAATTATTATGCTTTTCTCGCGACATCGGTGACTTAATTGAAGATGGCTTGTTCACTTCATATGACGCGGGTCCATCCTTCAATGTGCAAGCCCTCTCCAGTCCCATATCGTTCACAAAGCCAGTCCCCATGTCTAATTGAAAATTATCAAGTGACTCGGAAACTGGCCTAAGCAAGGATACTTGATCAGGGACGTAACATGGGTCTACAAAAAGCTTTGGCTCCTCAGGTATAAGTTCATGATGCCCTTCACCAATGCGAGGAAGCATGGGATCAATTGCAGGTGAAAAACCTAAACTGCTGCTAGTAGATCCTTTTGGATAGGTAGTAGATAAAGCGAATGGTGATGGCCGCCCAAAGTTGATTGGATTATCAAATGATTGTATTGATGAGGACTGACCAGATAACTGAGGATTTGAACTTCTGTCTGAGACTTTGCATTTGGTCTACTTATTACATTTACACTTGATGATGAAGGCAGGGCGGTGAACGAGTAAACAATTGCTGCCATGATTTATTCGGTTCAGTCTCTGACTCTGGTTCTGAGTGAACCTGCATTGAATGCTCACATTTTAACACTTATTGTATGCATCTAAATGTTGTTATAATACGCCTACTATTCTTATCATTGTGTGGCAACAGGAGTTAAAATTAGTTTTGCAAATTGTAGATTCTTGGGTTGAGTTTCCAAGGAGCCAAAAATGTTGCGCCTGAATCTACTTAAGTTACTAAATTGTTGAACTTGATAGAACCACATTTTTAAATGCTCAGAAAGTCAGTCCAAACCTAATAGATGAATGGCATAATGAAGAAACTCAAGTGGATCACAGCCATGAATTATATCAATTCTACCTTAGAACTGAGGCAGGCTACGGATAACACAGTTAAAGTTATATGAATACACAAACAATGAGGCAAAAAGAAAGAAACTTACAGGCCGGTGGGCACTCTTATCATCTCCATTCATAAAAGGTCTCGCAGCCACGCGCTCAGGTGGGCACAAGTCTATCTTCTGGGCATAAATATGGACATGATCTACAGAACTGCTAGTGCTATATTCGGTTTCTTTTGTCACTGCAGTAATAGCACCTTTTCCAAAGATACACCTCCACCAAATACTTTTGAAGAATTAAAAATCGTACCCCTCATGTGGTCCAGGTACCTAGATCCAGCATTTCCCTGAAAGGATTAAGATTAGAATTGGGCTGCAGTAAACAAAAACAAGAAAGGATTAGATTTGGGTTGCAGAATCAATGAACCCAGAAAGGATTAAGATCAGAATTGAAGCAAAGCAATGGATTTATTTTTTATGAGAAGCAGTGCGAACATCTACAAATCTCTCACATTTGAGAAACCCATCTACTTTTTCTGAAATTGAATTGAATCTCTCGGCTGAGATAAATCATTTTCTATTGGCAAAGCTTTAGCCCTCCGTACAAAAGAGAATGTCAAACAAACCAAAAGCACCATTAACATTATTATGATGAAATTATCCTAACGTAGCCTCCCCGAAAGAGTTCCCATCATTTCAGTCATGAAATGCTTGATAATTCAGAGATCATAATGCATAACATAAATAATTAGGTATATATCACTAAGCTACAAACATCTTTACAGCAGTAGAAGCTAGTAACCATTTACAGGCAACCCAAATCGAGGAAAGAGAATGAAAGCACTACCAAGCCAACTTGGTAATAAATTCTACGGCCAAATCTCTTAAACAATACAAGGGTAGAAACTAAAATTAAACCCAAAAAGCACTTGGCTTTCTATTAGAAATCCGATCAGTCATTTTAACAAATTTCATACATTTTCAAACAAGCAAAAGAAAATTGGGTTCAACATCAGATTGAAAATATCAACAACACAAGGGCACGATTATTTAAATTCTCAAAGAACCAACCCACAAGGAAACACCCATTTCAAAAACACCACCATGATCATCGACGGAAAAAGGAAAGAGACTCACTGCAAGGCCTACAGCTCCCATATGCGAAAACAGCCCCTGTTGATCCAGGAAAGTAGTTCCTCTTCTTTAAACTGTAAACGCAAAACGAAAAAAACTGTAAGCCAAATATTTCCCTGGCAACATGTCTAGTGTAATAACCCATCAATCTTCCAGCAGTAGTACTTGTCATCTAGGACAAGAACAATCTTGCAACCAGAAATTCTACCAAATCTTTCTTTAAAACTTCATCAATTCATCTTAATATTAGAAAAATAAAAATAATTTCTCCCAAGTATTGATAGCATGATCAAGAAAACTAAAGCAAGAACATGAAATTGAGCAAAACACCACTCAAGGACTGACTGAGATTCGAATTGCAATAAATAAAGATTATATCACCATTATCCCCTGCAAGGCATTTTCAAACGATGAATTCTAATTAACATTGAGATAGCAATTACAAAATTGAAACCAATCAAACACAAAATCAAAGCAATGAATTCTATTTAAAATTGATATAGCACGAAAAATCCAAACCAATCAAGGAACCCCAAGACTTGGTCAAAAGCCGCACAAATCTACTCTGTTGTCCAACCATTCAAAACAAACTTATACTCGCTAGCTATTATTCGGGGTATCAACAGACAACTTTAATTGATTTTGCAACTCAAGGGTTGTGCCTATGGGATCATTGAAACCCCCGTACCAACTTCCCTTCACCACATGGTCAATAGTTAAAATTCATTTCATCCAGGTTTGGTAAATACGGGCAACAAAACATACAAGACATTTAAAGAAAATTACTCCTGCAACAATATAACAACAAAAACATCAAGCTACATACTGTGCACATCCAAACCCTTTTTCAGCGCATTACAACTCCAACATCCACCCTAGTGGTATACTGGATTGCATTGCAAGAACTGAAGGGGAAAAAAAAAGTGTAGACATTTCTACTTGCCCTTAGTGATTCACTGATGTTTCCAAAGTTATAACGTCCACCCTAGTGTTGTACTGGATTACATTGCAAGAACGGGAAAGAATAAAAAAGTGTAAACATTTTAATTTTCCCTTCATCATTCATTATTGTTTCTACTTGACATTCTTTGCTTCAGGCAAGAACAAATAATCCTAACCTTTACACCCCACTATTTCACAACCGCAGCCCCACCACAATTAGTCTATATAAGCACTATGAAGGACATATCGCTTGAGGCAGCTCAAATGGATGGTTGCCAGTAGCTGTGATGTGACTCCCAAAAATTCAGAGACCATACACAATCAGGTAAAGATCAGTAAGCTACAAACATCTTTACAGCAGTAGAAGCTAGCAACCATTTTACAGGCAACCCAAATGGAGGAAAGAGAATGAAAGGTCTACCAATCCAACTTGGTAATAAATTCTACAGCCAAATCTCTTAAACAATACAAGGGTAGAAACTAAAATTAAACCCAAAAAGCACTTGGCTTTCCATTAGAAATCAGATCAGTCATTTTTCATGTAATAAATTTCATATACTTTCAAATAATCAAAAGAAAATTGGGGCGAACATCAGATTGAAAATATCAAAAACACAAGGGCACGATTATTTAAATTCTCAAAGAAGCAACCCACAAGGATACACCCATTTCGCAAACACAAGGGCACGATTATATAATCCTAACGAAACAGAGTTCCCATCATTTCAGCCATGAAATGCTTGAAAATTCATAGACCATAATGCATAACATAAACAATGCGGTAAAAATCATTGAAGCTGCAAACATCTTTACAGCAGTAGAAGCTAGTAGGAACCCAAATCGAGGAAAGAGAATGAAAGCTCTAACCAAACCAACTCGGTAATAAATTCTACAGCAAACAATCTCTTATACAAGAATACAAGCGTAGAAAGTAAAATGAAACCCAAAAAGCACTTGGCTTTCTATTAGAAATCAAATCAGTCATTTTTTATTTATTTAATAAATATCATATTTTGGAAAAAGAAGGAGAAAATTGGGTTCAACATGAGATGGAAAAAATCAACAACACAAGGACAGGATTATTGAATTCTCAAAGAGCCAACAAAACCAAGGGTTGATGATGAAGGCACGGACGATGAACGAGTAAACAAATTTAAAAAACCCCGACTTGAATTTCGATAAATTGAAAAAACAACCCTAAGATTCTCCCACAGCAAACTTGCCCGAGCAACAATGCTCCCAATAGCAAACCCTAACCTTATTATCCCGCTCAAATCGACCAAAGATTGGGGGATTGAATTGAGGTCGGTGGAGTGGACCCAAGCGTTTCGTCGGTCGGGAATTTGGGCCGCGGCGGGTCTGAGGCAGCAGTGGCGGCGGTACCCCGAATGTTCGGCGTCTTGTTCGGGACGAGATCATCGTCGGCGTCGGCGTCGTGGTGTCACCATTGCAAAAGAGGAGAGCGAGAGAGGGAGAGAGCGAGAAATTTGAATTGAATTGGGATCGCCATTCCAACGAAACAATCTCTCTCTCTCCTTCAAAAGAGATTTCATTAATTTATAAAAAAAAACATTAGAAAAATAAAAATCGGATATTCCACAAACCAACAAAGTAAAAAGGGTAGAAAAACAAAGCCGAAGCTGCTTTTTTATTCATTCAAATTTAAAATTAACCAACAGAAAAATAAAAGGAACTCTGTTCAACGACACCACGAGTCTTATTACATTTTCCAGACAACCTACTCCACCGCCGGGTTCACCCTCCGGCAATTGACCCTCACTTCGCCCTGGCCTCCAGTCACGGGCTCAGGGCCGACATCTTCTGCATGGCCACCGCAAAATCCGCCTCGAACGCCGACAGGTTCGCAGGACCTGCTCCTCCACCGCATTGCCGCCCCCGCCGCCGAACAGTGCCTGGTCCGACAGTAACATGCCTACTACGGCAACCTGGTGGAGCAGAAGGGCATGTTCCGGTCGGACCAGGCACTGTTCGGCGGCGGGGGCGGCAATGCGGTGGAGGAGCAGGTCATGCGCTGCAGCAGGAACCTGTCGGCGTTCGAGGCGGATTTTGCGGCGGCCATGGAGAAGATGTCGGCCCTGAGCCCGCTGACGGGAGGGCAGGGCGAAGTGAGGGTCAATTGCCGGAGGGTGAACCTGGCGGTGGAGTAGGTTGTCTGGAAAATGTAATAAGACTCGGTGTCGTTGAATAGAGTTCCTTTTATTTTTCCATCTCCGGTGGAAAAGAAAACAGAGCAAGTTTGAGAGGATGGGCTTAGAGCGTTAAGGAGGGCTTAGGAGATGAGAGTTGGGGAAGCACGTCTGAAAGGAAGAGAAAAATGGAGATGGGGTTAAAGGGAGGATAGAGAGAGGGCATATTTATGGTGCTTGAGAAGCAAAAGGAGGTGTTTCTTGTAGCTGTGAATCAGTGCATGGGCGATGAATGTGTATGTGTGAAGGCTGATATAATTGGAGTGTGAACGCTGGCTGATCTGGCTGAAAAAATCAAACACTAATTAATGATGCATGCACAAATATGTATATGAACATCCCAAAGTCTTCCCGATAGATTATTATGGCTTTCTTCCAGTTGTGAATGTTTCCCTTTAAACTCGTTCATCTCTCGATTTGGGAGGGAATAAGATGATCTGGCAAAGGAATCTCACAAGCTACAAACTTGATCATCTTGTTGTAATCTGGTTTGGTATTTGGATCGAGCGAGTTGGGCCTATTATTTCCACTAATATATGTTTTTGGTCTGTTTAATTACTAGTCCAATCCAATGTGAAGAAGCTCTCTACTTTTTTGCTTCATTAGGGTTCGGGTTTCCTGCTTAATTAATTAGGTTAATCAAAGATCGCAAACCACCATGTCAAAGACACTACTGGACTGGTAGTGTGTCACAGTCTGCGTGGACTCTCAGTCGTAATTAATTTGAGTTTTTGCACGGTCCTGGTACTACCTACTTACTGTGATTTGTTGAGGCTACACCGAAGGTATCCCGTTCTTATGTTTTGGAACTCTGATAAGTGCAATACGTCCACTGATCAAGTGATTTGAGTTATGTTCTGAATCAGTTTTTCTCATGCTTTACTGGTACGGATTTGTCGGTTGCGAGACTTTGAAGAGACGAAAGAGAGTTACAACAATCTTTTTTATAGATTAAGAATAAAAGACTTTCAGGATTAAACAAATGTTACAGTGTTGATTCGATGCTCCAAAAATGAAAAGAATGGGAGCAAGAAAGATAATTTATAACGAAAAGTACATTACCACTACTATCTGCCCGCGTTCGTGGAACTGCAAGAGATCCCACCCACGGACGATGATGGATAACATCACATCTTGAGTTCATTTCATGGAACTAAAAGACTTGCATCTTCAACATATACTGTTGAGAGCGATTCCAAAGCTACTATAGAGTCTGTCACTCGCAGATCAGTTCGAGGATTATGAAGAGTTTTACCCCATTGTTGAACCAATATAGCGCCAAGCTTCATGCTTCAGTCAGGTTCAATGGCATTGGATCCGTCGAGAAGCTAATCAAGCAGCTCATGTGGTGCATCCTTGAATTCAAGAGGGTGAGTTGCCACCGTTGATCCTCCAGGCCTCCTCCCTCTCTGGTGACGGTCTTATCAAGGGTGAGTCATCGGCGGGTCTTTTGTAACTATTGAATCAGATTTGGATTGATGTATTCAATAGTTTAGTTGATGATAAAACTGCAACCTGAACTTCCTAGTCTAGCTTCAACCGATAATTTTACAGGCAGGTCATCAGTAAAAACAGATGAATTTGATAAATCAACGCAACATTGGCGCAAGTTTAGATATGAAAAGATCAAATGTAGAAAAAAGCAATTTTATTACATGAATCCTCAAGCCTCCACTCAATAATAGACCAACAAAGTTCATATCATCACATGCTACAATCAAATCCGCTACCATTTCGTTTATTCGATTGTTATGATTCCTGGGGTGAGACTGCATGCACTGGGAGTGCCAGAGAAGGCTGTTGCTCTTGCTTCCCTTGCTGTGGCGGTTCTTGCTTCCCTACATGTTCTTGTCGCTGCGGCAGCTCCTGCCCTAGTTGCGGTGGCTCTTCTTCTTGCTGCTGCTGCTCCTCCCCTTGCCAAGTCCAAACAATGTCCTTCAGAGCTGGTCTGATATCTTTCTTAATGACCTTCTGATACTCCAATGTATCTCCACTAGACTTCTTCACTTCCACCAGATGAAAAGTCGGGGTGATTTCAAATATCTCGGTGTCAATGCTCAGCACCCCCTTCCTGCCTTCCGTGGACCCTTCCATTTTCAACAATCCTCCATCC
The DNA here is from genome assembly GCA_024362995.1 of Heteromeles arbutifolia. Classification (NCBI taxonomy): domain Eukaryota; kingdom Viridiplantae; phylum Streptophyta; class Magnoliopsida; order Rosales; family Rosaceae; genus Heteromeles; species Heteromeles arbutifolia. Next base: position 8,712,055 of record JANCRC010000017.1, on the reverse strand, counting down.
CGCTTCTTTATTTTCAGTTTCAGACGCTTGGCAATGTCCTCCAGCTTAGAGATGATGGTGGAGGCCGTTTTGTTGGATGTAAACCGCACTTCCTTTTTCTGGCCTGTCTGCTCAAACAATCCAGACAAGTCAAAGCCTGTGGAGTAGGAGACGATATCAAAAGCATTCAAGTTAGACGGTTTTGATAATTCTTGCTTTGACTCGACAGAAGAATTGCTGTCTTCATTTGGTCCAAAAATTGCATCAACATCCAGAGGGGATGGCTCCTTCATAGGTACCTCAGCAATTTCCGGCTTTTGGACCAAACCCTTGCGGAACCAAGAACTCTGCATAATTTTGGCAATGGATATTCGAGTATTTGGATTGGGGTCCATGATCTTTGACAGCAACCTGCGTACTTCCGGCGAAAACCAGTTAGGGAATTTGAATTCGCCCTTACCAATCTTCTTATACATCTCCATCAGATTTGAATCGTGAAATGGGAGATAGCCAGCCAATAGAACATACAATACCACTCCACAAGACCAAATGTCAGCTTTGGCACCATCATAGCCTTTCCTGTTTATTACCTCTGGAGCAACATATGCAGGGGTTCCACAGGTTGTATGAAGCAAACCATCTTGCCGTTTAGATTCACCAAGGGCACTCAATCCAAAATCTGAAACCTTTAGATCCTCATTCTCATCCAAAAGTAGGTTTTCGGGTTTCAAATCTCGGTGGCTGACTCCTCGACTATGGCAGTAATCAACAGCACTGATGAGCTGCTGAAAATATTTCCTAGCATCATCCTCCTTTAGCTTGCCTTTGGAAACCTTGTTGAAGAGCTCACCACCTTTGGCATACTCCATGACAAAGTAAATCTTGGTTTTGCTGGCCATTACCTCATAAAGCTCCACAACATTCGGGTGTCTAATCAGTCGCATGACAGAAATTTCTCGCTTAATCTGATCAATCATTCCGACCTTCAAGACCCTCTCTTTATCAATTATCTTAACTGCCACACTCATGCCGGTTTTAAGGTTCCTCGCATGGTGAACCTTAGCAAAGGTTCCTTGGCCTAATAATCGCCCCAATTCATACCGCTGCATCAACACGCTCCCTTTGTTTTCCATTTCCGGCTAACTATTCTTGTACACAGCAGAAGCTACTTCTACCCGATAGCGTAATATGTAATACAGAAACTATATTCTCAAGAACGTAAAAGTTCAACCATCTTCATAGACATCATGTTTCGACAAGATGTGCCCGCCTATATTTCTCACTGAAGTGGGCACTTGAGCATAGAATCTGAACTCGTTGCGAGTTTTTTCAGTCTCATCATTGATAAGCAAGGGCAGCTCAAACAGAGCTACAACCTCATCGATAAGAGATGGCGACTTCTCGACCTTGAAGCACATCTTTCAGCATTCCCTGGCTTTCGTCTTCGATAACCCAGAGAAAACTGAAAAAGATGACTTAGCTCAAACTCAACCGGACACGAAACAAGGTAGCAAGCAGTCAAAGCGCGAAACTTGCCAACAACAAATATAAACCTGAGAGAGAAGAAGACGGAAATATAAGATCTTTGAGCCTACACATGCTTAAGGGTTCGTTTAAAAGTGCTTTAAAATGGCTAGAAGTGTTTTTAGTAAAAATATTTTTGAAATCAATTCTCAGAAAAAGTGCAAGTAAGTAAGTGCTTTTGTAACCCAAAATTATTTTCACTGAAAGCGTTTTCAATCATTTTAAAAGCACTTCCTAACAAGTTCTAAATTCAACGCATAATTTGCAGCAAATCTCGAAAATAATGCATAGTTTTCTGTATCTTTCATATTCGAAAGCTGTGAACTTCATCATCCGTTTCAACAATTTATAAAATAATCTGAAGGTTTTAATTTATTTCAACTTCTGGTAGGATAAACAATTCAGCAACATAATTACTTATTAAATTCAAGATATTCAATTAAAACCCATCCAAAAAGAAACAGGAAAAAAAATACCCATTTCCCAGCTTCAAATTTCCAAGATTTCAGCATCTCTACAGGGGAAAATAAAAGAAAAACTCAAATTTTCTAGGCAACCAAACAGGAAACAGATTAAAAAAAAAACTGAACCTAAAAATAAACAAAATTGAAAATTTCACACTTGACAGAACCAACAAATAGAATTAAAGAACCGAATAAAAAGATTCGAACTTTACCTTGAAATTAGAGGTAGAAATTCTCTCCCAGTTGGAAAGAATGAAGAACAGAATTTTGGTTTGCTTTTTGGATTCAAAGCAAGATAAAGAAAAGCGAAAAGAAAACCCAAATGGCTGTAGTGGTGTGTGGCTATCCTTTATAAGCTGTGCCTAACGCGCCAACCAATAAATTTCCATATCTTTTTCTCTCTCGTATTTTTTGGCTTCTTGTTTGCATCAGATCACAGCACTCCCCACTCACTGTTCTTGGACATAAAAACAAAGGCGCCACCTTTTTTTCTTAAATTATTTTCCATATTTTAAATAAAATATTCGTAAGATTAGTATAATATCTGTTTTGTTTTGCTAACTCCAAGCGTTTTTGTTAAACGGAAGCCATAATAACAGGTACTGGATCCACCTCACACAAGTCAACGACTCCGATTTCTTTTCCGCACAAATGTGTAGCTTAGGTCTACAGATCCCTACGCTTCAGACACTAAAGTTCGGAGTAGACCCAATTCCATAATAATAGTCATCATTTGCTTACCTTAAGTGCTTGTTTAATAAATAATAATGCTTTTGTGAGAAGTAATTTGTGTTGCTGAGTGTTTTGTTGAAAGTTTCATTGTTAGAGGTAGAATCATGCTCGTTTGTAACTACATCTACAAATGCTATAGTTTATATGAAAAAAAAAATAAGAAGCAGCTCGTTTGGAAGTGTTTTTAAAATGAATAAAATCGTTTTACAAAAAATATTTTTAGGTTCCAAAAATACTTTAAGTGCTTTCTTTTCCATGATTCATTTGCATTTTAAGTAAGAATTGAAAGTGCTTTTAAAATTGGTAAGGCAGTTTTGATGAAAATATTTTTAGAATAAATCATTGGTAAATATACAAGTGAATCCTAAAAAACCCAACAAGAAACACATAACTAAGGCTTTTTCAAGAAACACTTCAAGTTCTTTTCATTTTCAAAAACATTTTATCTAAAAACGTTTTCAGTCATTTTGAAAACACTTTCAAACAACTCTTAAGTGTTTGCTCAGAAAGCGCTTTTACAACTTGTAAACACTTTCAAATTTTTTAATTCAACAGAAAATATTTTTAATTGTTAGAAAACACTAGAAAACTCAATCTAATATAATTTTGACAAAAAAAAAAAAAATCTGATATCATTAACCTTAATCACTACGATATTAAAAACATTCAAGGCAATATTTTGATTTTGATTGGCGTTGGGGTGCAATGCATATAATTTGGGTAGGCGGAGGGCGGGCCAATGCGATGCTTCATGACGAATTTGGATCCTCTCCGAGGCAAGTGGTCAGGATCCTCCTGACCGGTGCTTGTGGATCGTTGAATTTTTTCTCCAACGGTTACAATTATTATAACTTTTAGAGAACTCTCTGTTTGTAGCCGTTGGATAAAAATCCAACGGCCCAAAAGCACCGATCAGGAGGATCCTGACCACTTGCCTCGGAGAGGATCCAAATCCGCTTCATGATTCCAAAATCTTTGGCATTGTCACTCAGAAACCAATCACGACACGACGCGATTAATTTATTATTATTTGTTGTAGGAATTTATTTATTATTAATTATGTATTATTATTTTTTGGAGGAATTTATTTATTAATATTCCAGATTTTGGTATTTAGCAGAGGTTTTCAACTGCGACGGCTGCCCACCGTACACGTCCCCCTCAGCGATTGCTTGGCACCACCCGAGCCTACTTGTCCGTGTCCGGTGGCCCCCACCGTCTCCCGGGTCGGAGTTGGCCGCTCGCTGCTCCATGCAAATTCAATGACATAATCTTGTACATTAAATAAGGCAAGTGAAATTCTTGCTCCGTACAAATTTAATGCTAAGGCAAGTGAAATTTGCACATTCATTCTCTTTTCTTGTTTACCGTTGTTTAATTTTGATCTTTCGATTGCGTAAATTAAATAAATTAATGAACATGGATGAATAAGGACGTGTGTACAAGAAAAAAAAAATGACGAAAACCGTTTTTTAAGATGAAACGAACCAAAATATACGAACGTTCGAATGAAATTATACTTAAAAAGTTGAACGTAAGAATGCTATAGCACTGAGAGAAAATAATTGAATTCGAAATTTAACATATGAAACATGTGGTCGGAGAAGTCTAGAATTTTCAAAAGCATGTGGGTTTTGCAAGTCGACCATTAAGGGGAGAATTATGGAAGCTTCGTGAAACCAATCAACGAACAAAATATAATAAGCAATCCTTTTTTATTAATTTCTTTAGCAAAAAGAAAGCATAAAGTAGGTGCTCGGCTTCTTAGTCTCCCTCGAACCTTCTAGTCTCCCACTCGTACTTGTTTATTGAGTCGTTTTCTTATAAGAAACAAGTGTTGTGTTGCGGTATTCAAAGTCAATCAAACACTGTTTTGACTTTTTTCCAAGTATCAACTAGCAGTACTATGTCGGTATCCAAAACTATTAAGCATTGTCATGTTTTTTAACTTTTTTGCATAATAATGCTTAATTGACTCGGGATACCATTCTAGCAGCGTCCGAGGTGTACACATATTTCTCTCCAACTGCGGGAGCTGGAGAATGGATTTGTATAGTCGCAGAGCTGTTCTGTGCTGCTAAAAATATAAAAGCCCTCTTTTGTTTTAGCAGCAAGGAAAGTTGTCTGCAAGCAACAGCATGTTCAACATATATAATTCAACGTTGCATCACTAAAACAACTAAAACGTTTGATTTTTCCTTGTTTTGCAATCTAAATATGATTTAGCATCGAATAACATAAGAGATTACGAATCGTCAAAGATAATGCGGTACAGAATTTTATCGTTACATATTTTAGAATAAATGTTGAATCAAGTCTCCTGTCACAAAGAGAATATAGCACAGCCGGGCACACTTGGGAGTGTTTTTACACAAACGGATGTGGTAGACACACGTCCACGTTATCTTTGTTCCCATGACGGAATGGATTCATCAGTTCGTTGTCTCTTTGTTGCCACGATTAAGAGTCGGAAAGATTGGATATGGGTTCCATAATGCTAGCTGTGTTTGAATTACAGGCATGTAGTGCAGTGCATATGTCTCTTGTTTCGAGGTATTGCTCTGCATTGGCAAGCATGAGTGGGGCATATTTGAAAACGAGCTTCTTGCACTGTTGAAAATTCAAGCAGGTTAGAAGAGAACTATATGAAGGTACTGAAGCAATGAAACTACTTTAAACAATTAGTATCATCTGTCCCAAAGATAGAGAAGAGAGACATTTCCCCGGAAAGATTTTGAAGGGCCATGATAAATAACCAAGTGATTAATCTGTTAATGCATACAGCAATAAAATTCTCATGTATGAATATCAGTTTTCGATTTGATCTGTTAACGCATTCATGAAAATCGGGAGTAAAACACACTTTTGATGAGAACGTATGAATCCATGGATATTGACTAATACTCTTAATTTTCCTCACCTTTTTGGTATAGTTCTCCACCGAACTGCATGCCTTCAGAAGTAACTCAATAATCTCCAGCTGACAGAAAACAAAAATAGAATTCAGTTGTCTAGGTGGCATGAAGCGCCGTTGGATAAAAACCACGAGAAATTTCTTGCTAGTAACAAGTTAATAACAATCACGAGAAAACCCAGCAGTCTATTTTGCCAATATTTGAAGTAAAAAGCTCCAAAGTTTTCAGCTCTCCTGGAGTATACATTTGCAACATTACTATGTTATTCCTATTTTGCAAAACGTATTGATATCTCCTTTTTGTTTGCGGTGAGTAGCATTTCTGAAAATGTACATCCCACATCGCGACAAATTTTCAACACACTTCTCTGAGCAAGAAGCCAACTGCAGAATGCTACTAATAAGTAGATAGAAAGAACTGTAGGTTTATTCGGGCCTAGACCCTATAACAGCAGTCTAACACTGGTCATGCGTGGCAAATGATTAAGTTCAATTCACATGTGCGGTAGCTTGTTCACCTTTGTAAACAAACTAAATATCAGCGATAAATAAAAAAGACACGCATTTAGGGCTCCAAGTTTTCTTCTTAAGCTTGTGGATTTAATGAATATGATCATGGTTCCATCTTCTAAGTTCAAAAAGATAACGGTAACCATAATTTATCACAAATCATCTAAAAACTGTGGCTAATCAAGATCAACAAGGTAAAAATTAACTTCAACACATCAAAATCTGATACGTTCAGGATTGTGTCTTCTATTATTAAAAGAGTACTGCAAGTACTACCCTGAGTGTCAGGATCTTTCAACTTAACTAACACTTCTGAAACAGCACGGTGACATAATCCACAGCTATCCTCTTTGAATTGTGAAGAAACCAAAGCTACTTGCTGACAGAGGTTGACCTTCTGGCAGAACTCAGCAGGTTCTAGAGAGACCTCTAAGAAGAAGAGAGGAGCATAATAGTCCACCAAAGTGACACACTGTCCCACAAAAAAATCGTAAAGACGTTCAGTAAGCTTTTTTTCTTAAGTTTTGGGAGAAGAAAAGTAGTATTAAACATCGCCAAATGATTTTGGTTTAGATACTATGCGTCATAGCTTATCATAACTCAAGAAAGCTTCTTATAGCAATATATCTGATAGTGTACTAATACTTTATAAATCTTGTAAATTTACAATTAGAAATTTAGAAAAGGTGATCTACCTGCTGCTTGAAAGAGCGCAACTGAGAGCAGGTTTGATGTAGGTACTCGATGATCTCTGTCTGGGTCTTGTTTTCACCAATGTAATCAAGCGCTTGGCCAGCAAACTCCTCACACAATGTGCACACTTCCTCATTCCCAACAACTTCTTCAACTTGGAAAGTTTGAGTTCCCACCTGGTGGCCTGACTTTGAAACTGAATCAGAGAGTAAAACTATCAGTTAAACAATATGTTCCCAGGAAGCAATTACTTCTCAAGATTGAGGTGTGAATGGGACCCTCGATTTTCAAAGACGATACTACGAAGCATGTTCATATTTCATTATCATTGGACAGTAAATTTTCTTACCAGACAAATCAAGGTTTGTCAGTTGTCTAGCATCACAAGCCCAACTCGCTGCCAACACAAAAAGGAACAAAACCCCAACTCTGACGTCCATGGTGCCTGAAGTTGCAATCATTTGTCAACACAAGAAAGCCGCCATGATAAAGGGTTCATAGTTATCAAAACAATAGCAAACAATAATAGGTCATAGTGTAGTTTCCCCTAAACAAAGAAAAGTAGGAACAAGATAATTATAAAGTCGTAGCAAGAGAGGTTAAGCTGCAAGTGCAATTAAGATTCAAGAACAGATAGAAGACCATATAATAATTTACTGACTCCATTCTATTTGCATCCCAAATGCACTTTGAACCTAATAATGGTTGGAAACTATTGTCTCATGTCGCTAGCTATTGAATAACAAGGGCTAACGTCAACTAGGGTCAGGACCGTAACCCATGATTCGCTACTGATTGGCATGCTGTCTCTAACGCACCTGCCTAAGTTTTGATTGAGCCGAATTCACCAAACCAAGTGGGGCAAACTAAAATCTCAAAGTCCATAGCAAGTTCAAAGTTTACTTATTTCCCAAATACTCTTCCGATTGTCAACTGATGTTTTTAACCATTTACCCAATTGAAGTCAGAAATTATACATCTAGTAAAAGCAATAACAGCTATAACACCAACAACCAAAAGTACGAAAATTTATCAACGCATGAAAATAGTACAACAAAATATGCAATTTTTCATATAAGAGAAACCATACAGAAACGCAAACAACAGAAATCAATCTATCGTGTTGTGTCATAGTTTAGTGACTCCATTCTAGTTACAATCCGAATACACCTTGAGCCTCATAATAGTCGGAAACTATTGCCCCATGTCGCAAAATATTGAATAACAAGTGCTACAAGGGTCAGGGCCGTAACCCTCGAATCAATGCTCCCTAGAAAACTGTCTGTAAGACCGTAACAGACCTGCCTATATTTTGAGGAGCCGAATTCACCAAACCGTGTGTGGCAAGGTAAATTCTTGTCAAAGTGTACAGTAAGCTCAAAGTTTACTTCTTTCCCAAATACCCTACCGAACCGATTAGCTAGTGCTACTGATAGTCTAAGAGTAAAAGCAAGAACATCTATATCATAAATAACCAAACAACAGACAACCTTAATCAGAGACCAAAAGCAATAAAATTTGTCAACGACATACAAACAGAAGAACCAAGTTAGCAAAACCATCCATACAAAAACACTAACATATAGCAAATAACAAACAACATGGACAGATACATAGAGAGATATTTACCTTTGATTGTCAGGGGGGAGAGAGAGAGAGAAGTTGAAAACTGGATTTTTTGGAATCCCTCTTCTCCCCTTCTTATTTGCTTCGAAGTGTTGGGGGTGGGGATATGCGTTAAATTGCCGTTGGTGGTCGTTTGCTTTGTTTTCTTGTTTGTTTTATACAGGAACAGCTAGCCCATCTGGGTTGGGCTTGTGTGTGCGCTAAGCAATATGTGACATCGACTCCTTCCTACGTGTCACATTGGAACTTGTGTTCTTGCCTCGTCAACTGCGTATCCACATAGGATTGGGTTTGTTTTGCTTTTTGAGATATTTTTGGTGTTTCATGTTTCTACGGAACCATTGAGGAAACTGCATATCCACGAACAAGTGCAACGGATATTCCGAAGAGGCATTATTTTTATAAACATTCGATTTTTATATACTAAACAAGGTTATCACTTCTATTTCCAAAAAAAAAAAAACAAGGTTATCACTTCTCTAAATTTTTTTTTTTTTTTTTTCAACTGTGGACCGCTGCTAACAGTCCACCTTTCTAGGGGCCGAAAAAACTCACAGAGACATTTCAACCTTACTGATCGTGTGATTCACCAGCGACATGAATCAAAGTCAGGATATGCCGTGTGAAACGCGGACCTGGAATTCGTCTCTAAACACTGGGTGTTTGTCAAATTTGGACTCTTGATGGATACCAACAGGGTAATTTTTAACTCAAGTTGGCCACCACATGTAGCTGGCTGTACCTTCCCGTCTTACCTACGTGCAAAATGATGATTGCCAGGCAAATGTTTGTTTGTTGGCACCATTTTTACAAAACAACTGATTTCAGCTCTCGTGGTAGGAGTCGCTATCGAGCGATATTGGAAGAGAGGGAATCAAACACAAGACCTCAGGTGAAGGGTTTAGTTCTTGTGTATCGCAAACATTTTTGGGAGGAAAATTAAACGTGGCTCTTGAAGAACTTTAGCATTAGCTAGGTGCATTTACTTCACAACCAACACATAAAGGTTACATATATAATGAACAGATCCAATAGTCTGGGAACCACTACAACCTAAACGAAACAAATTCTTAAGCAAGAACAATCTGAGACGCACACACATACAACTAAAATCAATTCTTGATTGACATAATAAGCCGATTGACAGGCCGAATCACTTCAAGTTTGGAGTTGGCTTCTTCTTTTTCCTGCTTTGCTTCGTCAAGAGTAGCGAGAATCGAGCAAATCCAGACTTCTTTCTCTTACCAGAACAGTTCTTGATATTGCTTTCCCTCTCACACTTCCCAGAAGAGGGTTGAACTTGATCACCATTTTGTTTCTGCAGCATTTGTCCCAGTGACACCTTTTGTTTTACAGGGTTTTTTCCGGCCACCTCCATTTCAACCTCTTCCGGCAAAAGCAGCTTCCTGCTTAGTATTTGTCCTATCGACAAAGTTGGCTTCAACACAGGTGTTGGCCCGTCACTAACAAGATTCAGACCATTCACATCCCGTAACTTCAAATCTTTCCCGTGATTAGACGGGCAAGGATTTTTGAACTTGGTAGAGTTGTGAACAGAACGTCTTCTTTGACCGTGCTGGGATCTCCATTTGCGAAGAGCTTCTTCAACTGCTAGTTTCCCCTTATTTGCAGCCTCCACTCTATTCAGAGCTTCTTCCAATTCCTTTTTACTGGTTTTGACTTCTTCAGTTGCTTCCTCTACTTTTTTCAGGATTTCCGTTTTTGACACGTTTGCTTCTTCAACATGAAGCATGGTATCTGTTACCCTCTTCTTAGAAAGTTTCTCTGCATCTCGAACTTTGCGGGTTAGGGCTGAGTATTCCTCCAATGAAAGAGTTACGTCATTGAATTTCTGCAATGAATCTCCACATGAACTCTCGTGGTATGATAGAGCCTTAATTTCTGCTAGAGCCACTGCTTCTACAGCTCTAGCCGCCTCTTTCATTTTTCTCGCAGCAACCAACCGGACTTCAGCTGTTTTTATCTTCGTTCCGGTTTGTTCAATCTCAGACGTTGCTCGCAAGACCTCTAACTTTGCAGCTTCTGCCATTCTTTTGAACTGCTCAGTCTCAGAACTCAGCCGTTGAAGCTCCTTAGAAATATCTAAAGAATTAGCAGTACAACCTTCAGTTTCACCATCCTTTGCCAATTGTAGCTTTAGTTTTGTTTGGTTTAACTCTTCTTCAAGAGACAACACTTTCGAAGAATTTGAAGTTAACCGCACACGGGTTTTCTCAAGCATGGTTCTTTCCTTTTCCAGTTTCCTGTTCAATGATTCAACTGAAGCTCGAATGTCAGCAAGATCGGTAGTAGTCCTTGTAAGGTTCATTTTCGCCTGCTTCAGTTCCATCAAGATTAAACCTGGAGCTGAAGAAGGGCAGGGAATCACGCTGCCCATTGAATTGTACTGACCACCCACATTGCCATGGTTTTCCTTATCCTCTTCATTTACCACAGGAGTCACGTATTCCTTACCTCCATTTGCCTCAAGGGCCACATTCACTTCAGATACTTCTTCCTGTAGCTTCCTTTTCAACTCATCAATTATCTTTTTGGTTTCTTCAAGTTCAATTAGAACATCCAGCGTTTCCCTTTCTTTCAAAGTAAGATCTTTCTCCAACTGCAAAGCCTGCTCCTCCAGTTTTGCAGTGTCAACATCTTCAATGTCATGCTGCTAAGAAGAGAAACATGTCACCACGTGATAAGAAAAGAAAAAAGCGAACTTGATGTTAAAAAGCTACCATTAGAAAACAACACAATCATTCTCTTTGAATCAGGGTCTTACCAAGTCATGGTTCAGTAATTTTATGAAAAGGGTACCATCCCAGAATGATTTTAACACAAAATGAATCCAAAGTTGCAACTAATGAATCTACCCTTCGGTGCAACCAACACGAAAGATATGACAAGATGTATGAGGACGCAATCCTATATGGTACAAGCCAAAACCCTTGAGTCCCCTACTCAACAAGATAAACATAAATCACCCTTCCTCTTTCGCAGTAGGCTGACACACATTTCATAATTCTCGATTGCCTTGGCATTAAATAAAAAACTTGCTAGATGTTCATTAGGCCTAAAGCCATAAACTCACAAAAATGGCAGAAACAGACAACTAATAGCATTTGGTGCACACTATTCCACAGAAACTGAAATTCATCAAATTCCATTACAAGTTTCAACTACATTCCGAAGCAATCGGATCACTCGGGCTGCTCTAAATCCAAGTGTAAGAATGCATTTCATTACAAATTTACAATTTGAACCAACAATTAAACAACTTTAAGCTTTAAACAACAACACAAAACCTTACATTTCAAGCTAAAACTTCATCGTCAGCCCAAAAACCAAAGCCATAACTCTCGATCCATGTAATTTTTCTCCTTCTAAGAAAAAACCCTATTCTTATTTCTACATTTCTCAAAAGAAAAACCCAATCTTTGTATGTTGAGAGAGAGAGAGAGAGAGAGAGAGAGAGAGAGAGTTACCGCAGGCCCAGAAGGCTTATTAGTGAGCTGAGAGGGCTTCCAGTAACCGACTCCACCGAATCGACTCACTGCTTCCTTCACCGATTGAAAAGGGGCCGAAGTATCGATCTCCGCCCTCAAAACCCGCTCCTCCTTCCCCACATCCAAACCCGACTCCGACACTACGATGATTCCGGTCTCCATGTCCAAACCCGACAACCCAAATGAAATCCCAACAGAACGAAACCAAATATTGAAACTTTCTCAGTAACCTAACAACACTTCGCGTGTAGATTAATGATGTTTGGTTTCTGAGCAGAGAGAGTTCACAGAGTCTTCAGACGGACACAAACCCGAGCAGCACGGCTATTAGTGCAAACCAAAGTGTACGTTTGATTTTTCCGGAGTTCCATAAATACCCCTGATAAATGGAGATTTTACACGTGTGATAGGGGTAGAGGAGGGGAAATAGTGCTGGGGTTTACGGGGTTTGCGGGAGAGGCGGGAGAGGGGTCGAATGACACGTAGGACAGTAGAGATGGATGGAGTGATGTGCGCATTGATTTTTTGAAATTTGGTTGGGGCGTCGGGTGTCGTTCGATTTTTTTCAACGGCAACAAAAGCCAATATCACCTAACGGGCTTCTGGCCTTCTGGGTAATGATAAAAGCGCGTTAAAGAAAAGCACTTTTGCTTGTCCTCTTGACTGCCGTTGGGCTGTTTGCTGTTAGTACGAATCTATCAGAGATACTACTCAAGTATATGATCCATGGCCGATCAACAAAACTGAGAGACGCTTCCTTTTTTTATTATCATTTTGGGTTGAGTTTAGATAATTACTCAATTTTTAGGATTAACGTGACATTGTATGACAGTGGAACCTATGAGTAATTGGGTTAAACTCAAACTAGGATTTGATTTTTCTAGAATAAGAGAAAAATACAAGAGGAGAAGGTTGATATACAAAAAGAGTGTTCACTTTCAAGATTCGCAAATCAAATCCTCTATTTTTGAATCCTTTTGCAAAGAATTTTAGGGTTATGACATGAGAATCTCTACCTCTATCGTATCATCTTCTTTATTTTTCTTAATCTAGAATGATCAAACCCTGGTTTGAGTTTAACTCACATCCCAGCACTCATGGGTCGTACTAACATAGTTGAAAATATTAAATTGTCCATGCCACCTTAAGCACAATTAATAGCCTTTTTTTAAAAAACTTATTTTACAAATAGAGTAAAGTGAAACATTAAGGAAGAGTGCAGGTGTTAAAGTGAGATAATAAAGAGTGTAAGAATTAAAGTGAGATTTAGTGAAAAGTACAAGTGTCCTAGCTAAAGTCCACCCGTTTTAGAAGAGTAACGACAGTTAGCTTGCCCTTACTATTCACTCTTAATAGTATTTACCTTCGTGCACTTCCACCCGTTTGCCAAGGGCACGGACAAGAGCAAGTACTATTCACAAATATATATTTTGATTTTGTGGGTTGTTTTGTTGCCCTTACCGTCTACCTGTTATAATAAATGTCTAATAACATAATAAAGGTCTAAATAAAAAACATAGAAGGTTGTAATGTGGAGAATGAAGGAGGAGGTTGGGTATTTATAGAAAGGTCAAAAAAAAAAGGAGTTTTAACAAAACACTTCCGGTACTGTTCACTTTTAACGAAAAACCACATTTTTACCTTTAACTGACACTATTCACTATACATTTAAAAAAGGCTTTTCATTAAAAGAGAAGTTTTTTTGGACTTTTCGTTAGTTTTTCTTAAAAAAAATCTATTTTTTTTCTTCTTATTTTTCCCTATTTTTTTTTCTATCTTATATATTTTTTATGGTTGGATTAATTTTGGCGGTTGATTTCCAAACTCATTTGAAATCCAACGGGCCAAAACGTGCCACGTGCCAGGAGGATAATTTTTCCAATTTTTTTCCATTGGAAATTCATCGGTCCTCACAAAGCCACATCAACTAGCCGTTGGCTGTCGATTGTTGGATTAATGCAGCGGACCCATTGTTGCAGTAACTATCAGCCACTCGCCCCTCTTTGAGCGTGTATTACATGCGCCTGACATAAAGAAAATTAAAACGTGGCTAACATTATGCTAACTTCAGCCTTGCCCGCTGGTGTAAGGTCGGACTTGAGATGCTCAGGCTTTTAAGCGGGCAGTAGTTGGCCCAATACTTTCTCTTGCTTTGTTGGACTGCTGAAGATGGTTTTTTGGGGCGGAGAGTTTCATTGTTGCCTTTGTTCTTATCTCCCACCAACCATGAAAGTGCTTTAAATTAAGAGGACATGTGCATTAATTACATGCACAAGCTATGCAGTAAAAGTATCTGTAATGGGGCAATAGACTTCGGCCCTTGGCTGCCACTTGTGGCTACGGGGCAACAGACATAGGCCCTTTTTTCTCATACTGCCTGCTGCAATATTTGATTGCTGGAGATGAGATGCAAATTGCTTGCACCTTGCTCTCACTTTCTCATCACTTACAGTGGAAAAACCCTAATAACTTTTGCCTCAGTTCCGTATATAAAAGGAAAGGAAATTACTAATCCAAAACCCAACATTACTTCTGTGTTGCTTTTCTTATTTTCATTTGGTTTTACTTTCAATTTTTATTTACAAAGTCAATGAGTACATCAATTTTACTGATCATATAAACCAATAGTTTGTTGCATTTCATTTTCAACTAGTAAAATGGTCATTATTTCTATAACCATGACATGGGATGGTAGTAATTTCTTGTACATATATAGGTGCATGTGATTTTTAATTTAGGTTGCCAAAGTTTACTTAGTCATGTGATGTAGCGGCATGTAACAAGGAAAACCGAACGATATTCCTTCACTAGAATCCACTAGGAAGAAATAGAGAGAAAAACTCAAGTTTTATTGATAATAGTTGAAAGATAACAATTTCAACACCTAAGAGATGTATATATAGTATATACATCCAAGTCATAAAACCAAACCCTAGAAGGACTCAATGTTTAAATAGGAAATAAAATATATGGTAAATAAGAATGTTGGTAGCTACAAGCAATGCGTGTGTAAGGTAACAAAATATGGGTCGTTGACTATGTTTTTCAAAGACTAGGAAACACACATTGTAAGTGATAAAGTGATGAAAATGTTGACTGGAATTTTTAGATGTGAGTCTGTCGAGTTTAGATTACTCTTTGCCAGAATCCTTGTTTACACATAAGCACAGCTGCTAAACCTAGAGGGGCGAAAAACAAAGTTGAGTGGGTTAAAAAATAAGTTTTGTAAAAACCTTTTCAAAAACATTATGATATTATATAAATGAATATCAAAGTGCGTAACAAACAAGATTATAAAATAATAAGAATATTATTAGGGAATTGTTATTAGCACTCCAAAAATCTCATTCTACACTCCTCACAAGTGTATTTTTCTTTCTAATTATAGAAAGTTTGGAGTGCCAAATGAGATTTTTGGAGTGCTAATAACAATTCCCTATTATTAAATAAATATGAATGTTGAAACGGCTACAAAACTCGAAGAGACTACATTGTGACTAACTTGTTATTCATGCTAAACTATAAACTATATTTTTTAGAGAGCAAAACCTAAAAACTCTAATTTGAATGGGCTAGACCATATACTAAACTAGCAAGCAAAACCTAAATAATAAAATAAGCCTAAATACTAATATTTTCCAACATATATATATTTTAAGTATAAGCAGACACTTATTTATACGATATATAAATAAATTTACTTAAATCCGCCTAGTTTGCATAGATCCCGCCTTACCGCCTAGGCACTAGGCCCCAATCTACCGCCTAACCAACTTCTAGCGTCTTTTAGGACCTTGCCAAAAATAACCTCTATATATTTATTGAGCATATCTTTTCTTCAAGGGTGGAACTAATGTGGAGCTAAAAATATTCACAAGGCGACATGTGGATTTTTGGATAAAAGAGGACAAAAATACCCTTGAGGCATACCGAGATTCCTACGCACAAGCAGCGGGCAATCATCTCTTAACAAAGTCAAAAGTGCCCAAATTAGGTAATTCCCAAAACCTAATTTATTCCATATATTTCCTATTTCATTATTTAGCTAATCAATTAGCTAAATAATATATCATTCCATATTTCCTAAAACCTTCTTTTTAAAACCATAATAATTGACTAATTAGGAGATTAATTGCCTAATTAATCCCCTAATTGTCAAATGATTCATCCATTTAACCCCAAAACCATGTCAAAGGCCGGCCATTCCCATCCAAAAAAGGAGTCCATCATGTTTTCTACCTTTTCTACCATTTTTCCTTTTTAATTACACTCATTAGCTAGCCAATGAATCCCATAACCACCAAAACATTCCCTTTATGTTTAATTAGCCAATTAATCATAATAAATTGGCCAATTAAACCAAAAAATAAACCTAAAAACCCACCTAATGGCCGGCCACTCTTTCTCCAAAGAGGACCGGCCTATCCCTATAAATAGGCTCCCATTTTCACCAAAAGGCCAGTCCAATACTCTTGAAAAACTCCCAAAAATTCTCTAAACACTTTTTCTCTCTAAATTCTAACTTTGGCATCGGAGGTTCTTTGGCCAAAGCCCCCCCAAATTCATCGTGGGCGCGTGAGGCTCTTGGCCTTGACCAAAGTTGTTAATTGTTTTGTAGGTGCAATTTTGTCCAAGAAGAAAACGGCGGAAATTTGCATCCACAACTAACATATCGCTCAATTACCATAAACCTTAAACTTCAATCTATTTTCGCAATACACATGATAACTAAGAACAAAGTAAATTTCACCGTAATCTAATACCACGCGATCGTTTCCTCGATCGTAGAAGTCCTTCAGACCAATAATAAAAGTCACTTATTACAGTGACGAATGAGCATAATTGACTAGTGTATTTGAAAGCTACACAAAAAAATATTGAACAATTAATTCATTTGGTTAAATAATGACCCTTGAGATAACTATGAACTTGATTTAGTTGGATATTTAAAGTATTAACAAACCGGAAATCAATTCTTTCATTAATAAATAAAAATTGTAATTATCCAAGTTCTTAAATTAGGTAATTCAACAATCAAATGCGAGAGCCACTTAGTACTACGGTCTAAAGGTATTTCTTTTCACTTGTAAGTGAGAGGTCTTATATTCGATTCTCGCCAAAGACGAATTTGAACCATATTATTGCTAGCATATTATGAGACTAAGCCCACCCCTTTTTATAAATAAAAAAAATTAAAAAAAAAAAAAAAAAACCAAACGCGAGAAGCAATTATTTCATAAATAAACAAGGAAAAACCAAAATAACATTCAAAATATTTATGGTCGTTAGTAAAATGGTCATTACTTTTAATAATCATGACACTGGATGAGAGTAATTTCTTGTACGGATATAGGTGCATGTGATTTTTAATTTAGGTTGTCAAAGTTCACTTAGTTATGTGACACATCGGGATATAACAAGGAAACTCAAACAATATTCCTCCACTAGAATCCACTAGAAAGAAATAGAGAGGAAAACTCACATTTTATTAAGATAACACTTTCAACACATTAGAGATGTATATTTACGTCCAAAAACATAAAAAAAAAAGAAAAAAGAAAAAACCCTAGAAGACTAAATGTTTAAATAGAAGATAAAATAAATGGTAAACAAAGTTTCAAAAGTATCTCAAACGCTATTTTGGGATAGTAAATGAAGGAATTTGGGCAAATTTGCCAAGAACAAGTGGGGAAACACTCTAGTATGATCAACATAAGGACTAAATTTTGGACTACTATTAGATTTATAAAACCATTTAGGTCACAATAAAGAAATTTGTTTAGGCCCTTTAAGTCCTTTTTTTTTCGAAAATCTCGATGGTACAAAAGTTTTTTTTTTGTTGAACAAACGATATTATCGACACTAAGGAGGAGGGGTAGTGGACTTAGCCTCACAATCACTGGCGGATGCATTAAGGGGCAAGGGGGGTCAGCTGACCCCCCAAACTTCAGTGAACGTCTATGGACATCTTAGGTGCTGACCCTCCGAACTTCGGTGAATGTCTATGGATGACTTGGATGCTGCCCCTTTAAAGGTTAGAGTTGCCCTTCATATATGCCCTTCAACTGCTTGATAAAATGCATTAGAGAGGTGTTGCCCCTTTACAGCCTAGTCCTAATATTATTTACCCCTGGCTTGTTTGTTAGTTGTGATTACAATTGTTGGCAAAAAAAAAAAAGAACCAAGTAAAAACTATCCAAAAATGTAAAGTAAATGAAATGGTGATCTCAAAGAATAACAAAGCATCATCATTCTTGGACAAACATATTAATTGGGATGCAATGATATCAAACATTGTTAGTGTGTTCAACATAAGTGTGTTTCTTTGTTAAGCATTCATATGAGAGCAACCTTGGAACATGTTAGTTACCCACGCAAATGAGGCATTAACAGATGTGCAGTATGCCTTTCCAAATGACTTCAGGCCTACCAAGACTCAATGAAATGACGATATGCATGCTATTTCTGCTAAAAAAAATTTGCGCGCTGCGCGCACTATTCTTACTGACCCCCCTAATATTATTTCTTGGATCCGCCACTGCTTACAATAGGTTAGCAATAATGTGGTTAAAATTCTCCTTTGGCAAGAATCGAACCTAAGACCTCTAACATACAAACAAATTAACCTTATCCCTCATACTACAAGATAATAGCAAGATCGAAAGATTGTTATAGAAAACCAAAAAATACTAACTAAACCTTACCCTCATATTTTGGCCCTTAAGTCTAAATTCCCCATAAAATTATTGAGTTCAAATGAATTTCACTAAAGGATACTAGCCAGTTTGGGTGATTCACAGTTATAGAAAACATTTGGCCTTTAAACTTGCAAAAGGACGAGCATTAAATTACGAACAGTTGTGACTATGACTAACAAAATATATGTGGAAAAATATGCAAAAATTATACAAAAGCTGTAAGTAGTTAAGGCATGGGAGCTGTATAACGTGAAGAAAGGGTGGTTGAAGAGGGGTGGAAGTAAATAACAGTTGTAAATGGTAGTTTTTGTTAGATCAAATGTCATTTGGTGTTTTACAATTCTATCAGTCCGTAGCGGGAAGGCCATTAACTCTTGAGGTACTTCAACAATAACATTGGTAGCAACAAGAAAATGTGTGTGTAGGGTAACATAATAGGGTCGATGACTATGTTTTTCAAAGATTTAGAACACTTTAATTGTACATGTCAAAAGTGATGAAAATGTTGATGGGAATTTTCAGATGCTGGTCTGTCGACTTTAGGTTACTATGTGCTATCTCCAATTCGACTTATCAATCCGACCAATTAGCAAATGACTTGTAACATAGTTCATTTAAAAATTTGCTTATGCAGCAGGGTCCGAAGTAGGTTTAATCTAAGAAACAATTTCACCTAACATGCATGTAAATTTATAAATAATGGTCTATAAAAAGTATATATTATCTATTCTAAAGTAGGGGGGAGGGTAGGCGCTGTTCATTTTGTTTTTTATTTTGCTTTATTTACAACAATACCAGCCGAATGGGATTGGGTTGGGAGGGTAATTCTCAAAATTTCAGAGGGTAATTTTGTCCATATGGCTTATCAGGGAGCCACTCAATTTCACGCTATTTACAACAAAGCCGTCAGGTTTGGGCTGATATCGGGGCTGGGTTGGAAGGGCAATTTTGTCCTGTTCGTTTGAGACGGATTAGGGTGGGTTTACGTTTGCTGTCATTCAGTGAGGGTTTCGGGGATGGGAGGCCATGCCTCCGATAGAGAGGGAGAGAGAGAGACAGAGCGAGAGGGAGAGGGAGAGGGATCCTGGCATGGGTGAGTGGAAGGGAGACAATGAGAGAAAGAGAGAGGGAGGGGTTGGATGGTGAACTGAGCCGAGTAAGGTCCCCTCAGTTCATGAATCACTCTGGATCGTCCGTTCCCTTTTGCATGTCGGATCAATGGCTGGATTTCGAAAGCTAAGTTCCATTTTTTATTCCATTCTTTGCTGTTAGCATAGATGTGAACTGTTGGGTTAGGTTTTTGGGGGTTCCTTTGTTTCGTTTTCTCTCATTTTCTCTCATTTTGGGGATGCATCTATCTGTTCTGTGCATTGTCTTCTGTTTTAAGGTCAGTTTTCTTCTTTTTTTTTGTGGCTTTTTTTTTTGGGGGTTTTCAGTTTGTTGATCTTTCACTCTCTATTTAGATTTTTCGTTCGTGAATGATTAAATGGGTATTGGGTTTTGGTGGTTGAAAATATGTTTTTTTTTCTGCTTAAGCTTCTTGCTCATTTTCCTGGGATTTTTGGTTTTCGGTTGCAAGGGTAAAGAGAACACTAAAATCTCAGGTTAAATGGGTATTGGGTTTTGGTGGTTTAAAATATGATTTTTTTTCTGCTTAAGCTTCTTGCTCATTTTTCTAGGATTTTTGGTTTTCGGTTGCAAGGGTAAAGAGAATGCTAAAATCTTAGAAATTGGTATTGGCAATTGTATTAATGCATTTGCATTTTCGTTGGTTTGCAATATAGGTGCATTGAGGCCTAAAAATATTTGCGTGAACTTCATAAATTTTTTTGAGGCTCCGATCCTTGAAAGGTATGTGTTTTTGAGCTAAGTTCAATTTTTAATTCGCTTCTCTACTGTTAGCATAGATTGTTATCATTTCTGCCCTTTTGTTATGAATTATTTCTGGATATTATATAAACTGCATAAAATTTGGATATGATGAGAAAACTAATTAAACTGAATCTTGGTAATGATTTCGTTTTTGAGAAGCTGTCGAAAAACAAAGTTTAGATAGGAAAAACATCATCCTTACCAGTTAGGTCATTGATAGCATTTTGAGCATCCTGAAAAAGTAAATGAGAGTATGATGAGATTCAATTTAGTTACAATTTGACAAACTGTTAAAGGCAGAGGCTGGCTCTAAACTATTGTTCAGTGTTTATCTGTACTGGTTTGTCTTACGGAAGTATTATTTCAAATTTGTTGTGTGCTTGAGGAGGTCTATCTTTTATTCTGTCCTGAAATTGGTCTGTCTTTGGAATGGAAAGATAAAAATTTCGTAAATGTTTTGGTATTTTTGACATGATTTATACTTGGGATTTATATTTTTCAAAGTTTGTAAAAGTACTTGACCTGTGATGAGTTCCTTTGTATACCTTATTAAATAAGTTACATATTTTTTCGTGAATAATTGTGTGTTTGATCTGGTACTAGAACAAGAATGCTATTTGAAATTTTGTTGGCGTGCTAAGTGAAACTACCACTACTGAGGCTTTGGAGGAATGGTGTCGAAACCCATCAAATTTTCCAATACTGGTTGCTTCATTTATTTTGTTAAGCTTTATTTGCCTCATTCTTCACCTGTGATGGTTTCATCAATATTGGTAACATAGGATAATTTCATGTTTTTTTCTTTTGGTTTTACGGCATTTTTCCTCGCTTCAAAATCTTATAGGCTTCATAAATTTACTTACATTTGTTGGGATTCTGATCTTTTTACTGAAATTGTTTTGGTCCCTGCTACTCAACTCTGATTTCTGCTATTAATTGCTGCTGAAATGTGACTTTTGCTATTAATTTATTTACCCTTCATATTTATCCTGCTTTTTGATTCCATTCAAATTAAATAATGTAGTTAATCTTGATATGAATTCTCTCTGCAACAATAATTAGCGATTTTAGTTTAAATTATTATTGATTTGTTCTTGATCTGCCATTGAATCTTTCTTAATTTGGACTGCAGGTGGTTCTGACGCGGAGGAGAAGCTGTAAGAGGTTATGATCTTGCTGCACTTAAGTGCAGCTGTTCTTCAACTCATATAAACTTTCTGGTAGGGTTCAAACTGTTAAGGGTTTTATTATTTTGTAAAAGCTTTTTCGCAGCAGAAGTTTGGTCTTTTTGTGGTTGCATTGTTACACTATACAACTTGAGTTAGAATGGGTTTCTTGCTAATTGATGTGACTTAGGAATTCTAAAAGCAGTTGCATTTTACAATATACAACTTCAGTTTGTCTCAGTTTCTCAATGAGTGCCATATGAATTCTTAATTTAATTTCAGAAGGTGATGCGTTTAAAGTTTGTGCTATGTGATGAAGTTAGCATTTTGTTTTTTTTTTTTTATTATATACTGGTGGTGAACATTTATAGCATATTGGTTGAGAAAGATGTATCATTTTCTCATTTTCGTATTTCTATAAATTTTGAGAGTCTTTGTTCTTCAAAAATCAGAAAGGTGACGATGTAGTAAGGGTATAAGAGTTGCCCAGGATCAAGCAAAAAGAGTAATACATTCAGCATTTACACACTGAAGTAGGCCAAAAGTGAAAACCGACCAGTAAAGATTATGGTAATTCACTAATTTAAACATAAACCAGCTTTGAGAGTGATACTCACCCATTGTCGGTTTTCCTTGCGAGCATATTTTCTACCCAAAGTTTCCCAAACTGTTCTTAAACCGCTGTATCGGCATATCTTTCCAACTTCTAATAGTCTCTGGTGCTAGAACATCTTCTAACTTCATTCTAAAAAAAATAGATTGATACGTAAAGACATCTAAAACTAGGTAAGTAAACAGTTTAATGAGGACGAAATTCAGAAGTAGACCCAAATTGTCAGATATTCCTTGGGAGTAAGCATTGTTCGTTTTTAATCACAAATGGTAGCTGAAATTATCTTATTTATTACCACCATTGATTTGAATTTGTAATACACAATGTTTAGATCATTTGATCGTTAGTTAGTTAAATTTAATACTGGTAGTTTGGTTGTGATCGAATTGATCCAATCTCAAAAAGTGTGACATGTGAGGTGATAACAGACTAACAGAGGAGAATGAGTTGACACTTCTGTGTTTGATTTACAAATTTTGGCTAATGCTTGCCTTTTTTTTTGTTTCCTGGTGATATATATCTGCCTTCTTCTTTTTAGTGATTTTTTTTTCCTAATGAGACTGCAGGTTTTGGATTTACTGATCTTCGATTCCGCCTCCCCTCTCCTCTACCTGACCCTCCTTGAGGGACGGATGGACAGGGAGAGAGAGAGGGCAGAGAGCATGCCCTGCATTTTTTGGGGTTAACGGGTTACCCCACGGGGTTGCTGAGCAGAGGATGTCTGAGGGAGGTATGGGAGAGGAGAGGGTTTTCAGTTTTGTCCTCTGATTCAACAGGTAAAACACTGTTCAGAAATCATTGTTTATTGTTTGGTTTTCCATTTGCTTTGTTTGTAAAACTGTGATTGACATTTTTTTTTGTGTCAATAAAATTGTAATGGATGTTTATAGCGTGTTTAGTTGGGTGTTAGGAAGATAGGTCTGTTTAGTGCACTGTTTCGTACACTGTTATAGTCAGCTTTGTGTCTTTTTAAATTAGAGGGTTGCACTCTGCTCATTTCTGTGTTTCTTCATGCTTTGCTGCTGTTTCCTTCTCAACAAATCGAATTGAGGTTCCTTTTCTGCTTTACATCCTTTGAGTATCTTTCTGTTGCTAGGTTGTTTCTCCATGTTTTGTTGCTTCTGTATTTGTGTGATAAGGGTGTTAGAAGAAAAAGGTGAAAGGAAATCACCATACCTATTATCACTTGAAGGATGCTTCTTTCATTCAGTATGAAATTTTCATTTTTTTCTACATTCTTGATTTATTTTCAGTTGTAGGTAGTCTCGATTTTTCAAAGTTGTGCTTCAAGCCTTAATCTAGACTCTGGAGGCTGAGTGGGTTTATCAAAAATAATAATTTAATAAAAAATGATTAAATGGCTGCTACCGTGTTTGCATAGTGTGAGAGGCTGATTTGCTTTTGGATTTGTGTCTATCTTGCTAATTGTGTCTATCAGAATTTAAGTTTTGTATTAGTGCATTTCATTGATGATAATCCAAAATTTTTAATCCTTTGTGTTTCAGGAATGCAGTGTTAATTCTTTGGACTATCTACCTCTGCCGTCTAATTCTCCTCAATGGTGCTTGCACCATTTGAACCAGAGGGAATCTTAAGGTTGATTTCTGCATTTGTCGAACTCCAACTCTATTTCCATCTCTCTCACACAAACACACTATGTCAATGTTAAAACATCATCGTTCCTGATTATTCAAAATTGGTCTTTGGTTCATTTTATTAGTAAATTTTCAATTCTCTGATGGTTGCTGTTACATGTTTAGTTGGATTGTATGATATTTTGGTATTTTAGTTATGATAGCTCTGGATTAAGCTCTCACCTTTTGTACATTGCACTATTTAACTCACCAACGTGTGAGCCGAACTTTAGGCTCTTACGTGCACATAATTTTCTTAAAAAGGGAATGAGAAAATAAAATGGGCAGTACCTTAATTTGCAGGAGAAGATTTCTGATGAGTTAGATAAGAGAGCGAAGAAGTTTCTTAAGAGGAGCAGAAGCAAATTTGGAGGTATGGCCTAGAAACTTTGAGTTTTCATGAAACGTATACATGTTTATTTGTCACTGCATCTTGGATTTTGTGTTTTCAGGGCTTGAAAGATAAGAAATTGAAGGGTCAACTTGCTGTTAGAGAAGAATTGTATGGAAAATCTGCACAAGCTGCTGCCAAGGCTGAGAAGGTGATTTGTTTTCCATAATGTGATATGTTGGTCTGTTCAAACTTTAATGGAAGGAAAAAGAATCTTACATAGAGTCATGCTTAAGCAGTAGACTGGATTTTGTACTCTCTCTTTTCCAGTCGTGTACTGTTGTATTACATTTTTCTCTGATTTACTGGATTTAGTTTATACAAGCGATCTTCTACATGAAATCTTGCTTCTTCTGTTCTTTTAGTCCATGTAATACTGATAACAATTGATTTGAATGTTTGTTTTGTTTTTTATCAGAATTATCGGTGGCTTCTACCAAGTGAGGGAGGCTATTTGGAGACTGAAGGCATAGAGAAGACATGGAGGATCAAACAAGAATCAATTGCTCTGCACCTATCAATGCCGCCAAATGGTAATAATGCTTCCCTCTCTTCTCTCTGCCTCTCCATATGTATATATTTATCATTTTCTAGATGGAATAATCCATTGATCATCCAAGTGGCTGCTCGATTTTGCATCTTCTCTTTCCCAATTGAAGTGGCTGTTCAATCCATACTAGCTAGATACATTTGAATCGGTTAATTATTGTTGCTGACAATATATGATATCTAATGTAATTGATTCATTCAATTTTTCATACCTGGATTTAATTCTTTCTTAATTAGTGCTGCAAAATCTGTATTGCAAGCTATTTTTTCCGAGAAACAATCAGATTATTGGATCTAAGTTGCTAATTGTTTTAATTTTGAGGCTTCAATAAAATCAGCACCCACAACTGGAGAAGTCAAGAAGCCTGACTGCTACCGCCCTGGAATCGTCGCTCTTCGGTAAGTTTTCAACACAATATAGTTCAAATCCTCTGAATCATGTTCTTGCATTTTACTATATGTATTTTGTTCTTTGCATTTTGTTATCTGAACTCTATTCTTTGAATTTGGTTACCTGAATCGTGCCTAATATTTGATGTGGCCAGTGGCTTTGTATGGCTGGCTGGTGTGATTTGGGAGTGTTTTTAGTTAATGGGAGACAGGGGACAAAGGTGTGAGGCAGTGAAGTCAAGTGGGATTAGGAATTTAGGATAGTAGAGTATTTGCTATTTATGGGATTAGAAGTCTTTCTTTATTTTTGTCTTGGTGCAATGAAAAAAAAAAGGGTGAGTAATTTTAACTCCAGTTTAAGGTAATAACATGTGAATTTTTCTCATTACTGCTTTTTTCCTTTCTATTAAAACAACCTTTGATTTCTTTGATAGTGCCTTTTTTTATCTGTGCTATTATAATTGTTCTCAGCTATATTGGAACTAAATTTTTCGTGATGCTCTTTCCTTTTCTTCTTAGTGAAAAAACATACTAAAGTAACAATGCAATGGTGGTGGGAATAAGCGTTTTCAGCTATGTATGGATTTGTGATATGAATTAGGTGGATGATGTTGAAGCATCAGTCAATAAAAAAAAAAGGATCTTAGATATTATACATTAATCCATAATGAATTTGTTGTCCGCCTTGCATCAAAGGTGAGAAAGGCCTTCTTTATTTCGGCCTCAATTATTAATTGAAAACTCATTCATATTTTTTCATAGAACTTCCGTCATTATGCGCTGCTATTTATTGCTCTTTTTGGGTTTTGTAGCCGAAAAGTCAGTCAGTGTATATTTAATTCAGTTCCCTTAATTTTCTTTTTAATTCATTTATTTTTTGTTTTGTTGGGTGATGCAGTTTGATCAAATCGGGTTGAATTGAATAATCCTTGAAGTGACAAGAAGGAACTGACTAAGCAAGTAATAATTCTTAATTACTTTCATGTTTTCATTTTAATTTATGATTTGATTGGCCCTTTCTTATATAAATTTTGAGCTCCATAATCATTGGACCATTGACATGTTATGAGTGCTGATTAGTTTATGTGTGTAAATATAGTGTATGGGTGTTAAGTACTTCAGATGTTATTGACGATCTCAGAAGGGAAGGGGTTCCCTTCTTCTTCTCCTTTTTCTTTTCTCTCGAATTCTCTCTCAAAAAACTAAACCACGGCAGCCAGTTTTCTTATCCCTAATCGCCGATCTCCTCAGGTTTGCACCAAGCCAGCGAAGGAATCAGGGGAACGGAGCTCAGACTGTCAGAGGTACAAATTCACATCCTTAATTTATTTTATTTTATTAATTTCAACCGGATCTGAGAAATTCTAAGCCATGGATCTATGAATAGTGTGTGTTGAATCTCTGAGCATCTCTATTTTTTTTTTCATCAAATGGTCTCTATAGTGTCTGTGTATTTGTGCATCCATGTATGAATATGATCTCTGCAAGCTCATTATTGTCCTGGGAAACCACCTAAATTATCGATTCCTTACTTTCTATGAACAATGTTATCAAACTCTAATTTCGAATTTTCTGATTTTGGGGTGGAGGGAGTGCTAATATAGTAATTTTCAGGTATTTTGGTTCTTTGCTGGATTTTTTTTGGGTAACTTTGTGATTTGCAGTTGATTTTAGGAATTGATTTATGGGTTTGGTTTGAATGCACTGACATAAGTTATTGTTTCTGTTAATGCAGATGATGGAAATTGACCCCGAGTTCAAACTGAAACGATACGATTATTTTCGTTATGGTGAGAACTCAGAACCCTTTCTTAAACTTTCATGTTTTTGGAATTGAGAAATTGGGTTAATTTTATGATGATTCACCAAGAATTTGTCAATCATTTTAATGCATATGAGATAGGGTTTCTGCTTTGTAGGATCTGTTTTTGGTCTTTAGATATTGCTTGATTTGGTATTGTCAAATTGTATATGAATTTCCATGTTCACTTTGTCAGTATAAATTTCCAAGATTGTCATTCGATTCTAAAGACATACATTGAACGATACATATTCCAAGATTGTTGTTGGACAATCAAGCAAATCAAGATTATCATTTGTCAAGATTGTTTTTAGAAAGTAATTTCTCTAATCAAACA
Organism: Heteromeles arbutifolia; assembly: GCA_024362995.1. Lineage (NCBI taxonomy): Eukaryota > Viridiplantae > Streptophyta > Magnoliopsida > Rosales > Rosaceae > Heteromeles > Heteromeles arbutifolia. The sequence goes on along the minus strand of JANCRC010000017.1, from coordinate 8,684,653 downwards.
AATCAAGCAAAGTGAACATGGTATATGAATTTCCAAGATTGTCAGTATGAAACGATACATTAATGCTTGATTTGGTATGGCGTTTTCTTCACAATTTAAATGTAAGAAGCTTTTAATTTTTCTGGATTCAATTTTTAATAAGATTCTGTTATGGGTTGTTAATCAACCATTGAATTGGTTTTGGAGTTTTCGTTTGATCAGAGAGATAGGGTGTTTTTTTGGTGAAAGTTTTAATCGGTGAGATTTTTAGTTAGGCTATGTTGTGGGTTTTGGCAAATTTCTAGCGTGTTTATGCATGTGGTTTTGATTATAGACTTGGAAGAAAATGGGATTGAGGGTGAGGGAAAAACGGCGGAGAAAGCATGTAAAAGAGATTTGGGATTAGGGATAGGGAAACAGAGGAAAAGAATATGATAGAGGAATGGGTTCAGTTCATTTTCACTATTTTTTTAACTAATTTGGGATTTTGTTTGAGGCCATCATTGGCGTTAAGGAGTTTATTGTCACACCGTGTGTGTTTTTTGCTAACTTTTATTGGTAATTTTTATGTTCTTGCGATTTTGTGTGGTAGGGTTTCTAAATTTTATCCTTGATCATTTGGTTTTTTTAATTTACGATTTTACTGATTTTCACGTATATATTGTGCAATCTCTTCTTTATTTTCTCTGCAGCATAGTACATTTATGAAATTTCTCATTTTGATGAGTGGGATCGCCAGTTTCCTCCACCTTTTATGTCGCTCACCGCTTCACTGCAAATAAGATTAAACCAGATCCCTTCCAAGTTTCAGCCACCGCTACCACCAGGACCTCAGCTATCTTTCCATTGTTCCTCAAAACTTTCATATTTGTACATAAGCTCAACTCTGATTCTATTTCAAACCCAAAGGTTGATTATGTTTACTCTTTTTTCTCTGTTATTTAGTAAACTTTCCCAACCGTCACAAAATGATTTATAAGATTAGGAATTGATAGAACAGTAGTTGTTAAACATTGTGGCATTTGAAAGTCCTTCTGTGATTAAGATGTGTATTTGTTTTAATTACAATTTAGGTGATGGAAAATTTAAATTTAATTTGTGCATGTTTCGTTTTTTTTCTACCCAGCTAACAATCTGTTGCTTGGAGTTCATCCTTTTGATTGTACACTAGCTCTTCATGTCAGCTTAATTGAATGTAAATGAACTCCAAACTGTTATCTTATCATCTCACCTATCTATTGGTTATTTGAATTCTCCAGAGATGCCTGTTTTGATTTGTGATTTTGTTGGATTTAGTCTGGTGAAATGTGTTTATTTGCATTGGTTCATTTTAGGGTGTGACTCTGTTCACGTCTGGGGTTGATGAAATTGTTTAGTGTGATGCTTTTTCTTTGTTTGTATTAATTGAGTTTACAATGTATTTTAAAGCCTGAATTATAGATTTGTTTTTCGTATTGAATGTCAAATTATCAGTGTATAGATACAAAAAATGATTTAGTGTATGTATTTTTATGTGTGTTTGTTCCCTTTGTCCCTTTCTCTTCTTCTTTTGCTTCGGTGGCTGAAGCAATTGGGACATTGGTCAGAACCCCTTTCTTCCCATTTTTGTTTATGCTAATTTGAATCGGTTATGTGTGTGTATATATATTTTTTGAATCCTTATCAAAGTTGGTTTCTTTAATGAAATGCAGAGGCTGCTCAGAAGGAATTGAGGAGGAGAGGGAAGGTTTTGGCGTCGAAAAAGTCATCTCGGATGGCTGCTGAGGGCTTGCTGGCTCTGGCTCAGAATGAGAACAAGGCTGTTATTATTGAACTTAACTGTGAGACTGACTTTGTTGCTCGATATCTTTCAATACTTGGTAAGTGACTGATATGATTCCTCCATATTTTTTTAGTTCTATTTGATTAGTTGCTATTATAAGTATATGGTTGCGTACTTAATTTCAGTCGTCCTTTTTTCCCTTTATTTCTTCTTCCTCTGCTTTGCTTTTGCTGCTTCTTCTTCTTCTTCCCCCTTTTTTCCCCCCTCTTGCTTTATTTCTTCCGATATTTTCTCTCTCTCTTGCTCTCTTCAAAATCCCACAACAGTCTTTGGAGTTGGAGGCTTTTGCTCTGTTGGGTTTTTTTCCAATAACTCAAAGGGCCGAAAGGTATTCCCTTTTCATATTCTTCTCTCCCAATTTCTTTAGGGTTAATTTCAATTTTCTTATGCCATTTGCAGTGGTGCTTTTTAGGGTTTAACTATTTGATTTCACAGATTCATTACAGACACAGTAAATAGGTACATTTTAAATTCGTATTTCATAACTTGGTTGCTTGATAGTACTGCCACTGTTCATCGGCTTCTCCTACGAGACAGCAGGGGTATGCAGAGATCATAATAGATGGGGGTTTTTTTTTTTTTTTTTAATATCTTTTACATAATGCTCTTAAATTTCAACATCATATTTATAACAATGTTGCCAAAATGCATTCTGATTAACAGGTATATCACTATGGAAGAACTAGAGCAAGTCCTCCACGAATACGGCTTACATGGTGAATTTTAATCTTTCCAGGTACACCCATATCTATATCCTAAACAACTGTTATTATGTATCAATTTGTTAGAGTCAACAAATGTTAAAGTCAATTTATATAATTTATTTTTTGCTTTCCAGTACAACCATATCTCACTTCCTCTGGTACTCTCTTTCTCTCTCTCTCTCTAAAATCTTTGTTGGGTTTCTACCAATATGTCAATTTGTATAATTTATTTTTTGATGTGAGACTTGGTGCATTTGATTTAGGTTATGGTTTTGAGATGTTATTTGGGAGATTTCATTTTTGAGTTGGATTCATGGTTTTTGCTTGAGATCTTTTTTTTTTTCTTCTGTTTTTTTCCTCTTTTGGTCGCTTTAGCTTGCTGTGCATGTGATATTTTCTTCCATGTCCAATATTATCCAAATTCATTACTGCATTTCAAGAGCTTGCGACTTATAACTTCGCTCCCAACTCCCAAGTGAGTCTTAGATAGCAAATCACCCTAATCGGCACACTCTAATCGATTACAAGTTTTCGGATCCTAAACACTTTGAAAGGGTTTCCAGAAAAAGACATCTTTCCAAAGGCAAGTAGTGACACTGTCAATTTCCTCAACCAATCTTCACTGGAATTTTCTCCGTCATCCTATATATTGCAGCATTAACACATTTGATAAGAAAATTTCAGTTTCTGGTCACTTAAGATGGCAGGAAAATGAACACAACAAATTATCCATGGTCTTTATCATGCTAGCTGACAACTGGAAAGTGCCTGAAGTTATTAGTTATTAAACTCTTCCTTTTTGTTTGAAATGCTGGTGGTGTTGGACAAACGGGATAAAAGAAATGGTTGTTGCCCTGTATTTTACTTTTTTGGTTGGCAAGAAGCATGTTCAGTTGATTCAATTTATTCTTTTACTTTCTATGACAAAGCAATCATTTCCAGTCCATTGGTATCAAGGTTTTTTTTTTTTGAACCAGCATTCATGGTATTTTATTGATTCACTACCCGATTAATAAAACTCATAATTTAATTTTATGGATTTTTGGCGTCTGATTTTGGTTTTTGATGTTTTCACAGTGATCGACTTCTTTGGTGTTCATTTTTTTATGTTTTCTCAGTGGTACGGTGACTACCAGAACTACTGGGTTTTCAATTTTATTAGAATCGGTTTTTAAGTCGTCGGGTCGGTATCCTTTTTGATCAGTTTTGTTTTAATCTCATAATCTTTGTTTCTTTCATCGCTAAATTTTGAACTTAAAACATGCAGACTCTAAGGGACACCATCCATCAAGAGTATCGTCATGTTGTCGAGAGGCGAGTTTTTACAGGTTTGAACCCCTCATCTTCTGTTTCTTCTGTAACTTATGGAAACAGGCATCCTGCATCTTTTTTGTTTTGAACATTAGTGCTTGAAAGATTAGCTGCTGAAACAAGAACAACACACTTTTTTTGCTTTTTTGTTTAGCTGTTAAAACACGTGCCTGGCCTGTAGGACATATATTTTGCCGTCTTAACTTGAAGGCCAATATAAGTGTTAAATGCATGTTACTTCTGTTTCTCAAGGAAACAGAGCATTTTTTTGCAACTATACCTTTTGTAATCAGCTCGGTTGAATGAATATAAAAGTCGAACTGCTTATCTTATTGGCACCTTTTACTCATCTATCCATTTTGTTCGTTCTTGATTATGTTGAATTTTTTTTTTCAGGTTAAATGTCTTAATTCATGTGGTTAAGGCTGGTGCATTCAAGTTCCGCAGCAACGCGCGGGCATTTTTGCTAGTTACCACCTAACCTGCAAAAGTAATTACGTACAAATAAAACCACAAAGTTTTAGCTCGTATTTTTTTGTTTTATTTTTAATATTTTAATTGTTTTTATCCTATAATAAAGATGTAATGGATTGAGTCAATATTACTAAATTGATTTTGCCTCGAAAATTTGCAAAAGAATTTGCAGAACTATCCAGAACTGGGAGAGGTTTTTCTGTGACCGTTACACGAAATAGTATACCATATGTTCCTATATAAATGGTAGGTTATGTGTGTTAAAAGCTTAATAACTTAAAAATTAAAAATTTTCACCACTTGCATAAAAACACGTGATGTACCATCCGTATTATTGTCACAACTAAAAATTTCTTCAGAACTGGATATTGAACCATGCATGAGTATTACATTTTAAAAAGACAGCCGTGGACCTCGACTTTCTATATACATGGAAGTGTTTGAAAAACAAAAATATATATGCAAAAGGATTTCCACACTGTTGAATTATAAGTCTATAGCTGATTAGTATTTAGAAATAAGATGAGTTCATTTGTGTATTCACTTGTGCAAAGAATGCCAAGTGTGAAGTTTTTATTTTGTAAGGCCATGAGTGTCATGTGGTATTTGATCCATGTAATTAGATAGATGTGTGGCTGAGATCAAATGTGATGTGAGTTGGCCCACCTATTGCCAATGGTTATGTAATTGCTCAGATGAGTGCTTTTTTCTTAAGAGAAGAAGAAATATATCTCTCTCTCTGCAACCTCTGCGAGAGAAGAAGACCATTCAGTTTCAATTTTTCCATTTTTGCTCTCTGTTCAGCTCTCTCTTCTAGTTTTTCCAATTCAGTTAATTCATTCACATTAACACACACACCATTATTCGTACCTACACATTGATTTTAAAAGACCAGTCGTTAAATTGAATAATAACCGAGTTTAGCTAGTATTCAAAGTTCTCCTCTCCTATAGCCCTAAAAAAAACATGTTCAAAGTCTAGCTCTTAGATTACTAGACCTACTATACTTGGATTGCTTGTGTAACTTGCAAACCAATTCCAAAACAAAATATTCATCTGAAAAAAAGAAAAAAAGAAAGAAAAAAAAAACTAGATTGCAGTTCAATAATTTCTTATGTATTCTTAGTATCTCTCTTTTTTTTATCATTGACTTCCATTAATCATCCACCTAATTCTTAGTATCTCTCTTTTTTTTATCATTGACTTCCATTGATCATCCACCTAATTATATAAATACACACACACACACGCACACACGCATATACAACACCCATGCAACAAACGCCAGCCACTTCCACAGCACAGAAAAATCTTTTTGAGAAGGAAGCATGGCTTTTCGTCTCTTATTTTTCTTTATTTCATTCTTCTCAATTACTAATGCTTCCGACAACACCTCTAACCCCTATTCTTCAAAGTGTCCTGACATGATGACCATCATCGAGCGTCATGTCCGCACTGTTGTCGTAGACGAGCCACGCATGGCAGCCTCGCTTCTCAACCTCTTCTTTCACGACTGTTTTGTGAACGTGAGTATGCTATATCTGTATATTCTTTTTGCTTTTGTACAATATTTTGCTAAATTGTATCTGGACTATATCATGGCACTCGGAGTGAAATTTAACGTGATTTTTATCTTCTTCGTAGGGTTGCGATGCCTCCATTCTTCTGGACGATACGGCAGAAGTGATAGGAGAGAAGTCCGCTCCCCTAAACTTGAGATCCCTTCGTGGGTTCGAGGTGGTGGACGACATAAAGGCAGCATTGGAGGTGGCGTGTCCTGCAACCATCTCTTGTGCAGACATCCTAGCGGTGGCCGCTAGAGATTCTGCAGTTGCGGTAAGAAATTTCAGTTTCTGTGGAAGTGTGTGTGCCAAATGCTGTTAGTTGTCTGTTTCTGCCGTTTTTGGGAGTTTATGGCTTTATGACTAATGAACAACCCATAGGATCATCGTTTTAGCGTCGGGAAACCAGGCGTGTAAGTTTTTGATTTAATGCCAAAGCAATTGAGAATTATGAAATCTGTGTCAGCCTACTGCGAAAGAGGAAAGGTGGCTTATGTTTGTATTGCTCAGTGGGGGACTCAACTGTTTAGGTTTGTTCCATATGGGATTTTGTCCCGATACATCTATATTTCGTGTTGGTTGCACTGAAGGGTAGATTCATAAGTTGCAACTTTGGATTCCTTTCGTGGTAAAATCATTCGGGATGGTACTCTTTCCGTAAAATTACTGAACTTCCTAAGTCCCTGATTTTGTTATTTCTAACCGTAGGTAGCTTTTAAACTTCAAGTTCGCTATTTTCTTTTAGTGCTAGCACTCTTTGTTTAATTGTGGTAGATTTTACAATGAGTGGAGAATGAGTGAAGTTGAGAGTTTGAGAGATATTAGAGTAATTTAGAGTAATTTTTATGAAAAATTTCGAATTTCCTTTCGAAGATATGAACAAACAACTATCTAGCTAAATAAGTCTATTAATATCAGTTTTGCAAAAAGTAATTGTTTTTCACGATTTTTTTTCTGTTGTGTCATTTGTTATTTTAGAATCCATATAATTCGTAGTCTTCTTTTTTACTTTGCTTCAAATTGGTGCCCAACAATTTATTTTGCTTCTAGTGGAATGGCCCTGCATAGGACGTCCAATTGGGCCGGAGGGACTCCACCAAGGCCAATTTCTCAGACGTTGGCGTTAATATCCCGTCCCCCAACTTCAACCTTTCTGAATTGATCTCTGCATTTGAGCGAAAAGGGTTCAATTCCAGAGAGATGGTGGCCTTATCAGGTAATTAACAAATTATTGTTTTTCAGTTTGATTATAACACATTTTACATGTCATATAATGTTGTGATGTGGGACTTTATTGATGCTTCTGTATCTGCTCGGTATCAGGAAATCGTAATAAAGAAGCACACTTTATTGCTTATATTGTCTCTGTTTGATTATAACACACTTTACTGCTTATTCTCTATCTGATTTTAACACATTGTAGGTTTTGTTAGGTTGGCAAAGTTCACTTGGTTATGTTCTAGTTTGACTAGGTGGGTTAAGGAGACAAAATTAGAATGCTTGAGGGTTTAAGAATTAGTATATGTGAGGGGATGCACCTCTTTAGTTATGTAGATTGTTTTGGAGACGAGATTTTGTAATAATATTGATTAATTGAATGTAGGGGCACACACCATTGGAGCAGCACACTGCGCCTCCTTTTACCACCGCATCTACAATGACAAGGATTTAAATGTGTCCCTTGGTGAGAAGCTAAAGGTGGTCTGTCCAAAGGAAGAATGGCTAAGCAATGTCACCAGTGTGACCCAGCCACTCGACATCACAACTGATACCCGATTTGGCTAAGCGATTTGACTTCTCCATTCTGATCAGCAACTAATGAACGGTAGCCTGACTTCATCTTATGTCAGAGCGTACATAGCATATCCTGATACATTCCATTCGGACTTTGCCCAAGCAATGCAAAAAATGGGAAGTCTGGGCATACTCACAGGCCAAGACGGAGAGATAAGATCAGTGTGCAGGAAAGTCAATATTCGATGTCGGGCCGCTAGTGGTGCGATCCACAATATTTTTACTAGTATGGTGTGTCTCCTAGTGCTAGCTATATTTTTGTTTTAGTTAGTAAAATTTGTAAATAACAAATTTTCTACACAATCATTCCAAAGCTGCAACTGTAATCTCTGAGCTTTGTTACTCGACTAGTTCTGTTAGTCTAACAGGTAGTATCTGCTCATTTACAAAATAGTTTCTACCTCCTTCGTAAACTATGTAATATCGTTATACCTTTAGTAAGGGGTGGTGGTGAAGTTTTCTCAAGACAGAGAGAGCAAGGGGCCAATTGCAGAATGCTACTACTAAGTAGATAGAAAGAATTGAAGGTTTATTCAGGTCTAGACCCGATAACAGCAGCCTAACATTGGTCATGCGTGGCAAATGATTAAGTTCAAGGCACATGTGCAGTAGCCTGTCGACCTTCCGCAAACAAACTAAATATCAGCGATAAATAAAAAAGACATGCATTTAGGGCTCCAAGTTTTCTTCTTAAGCTTGTGGATTTAATGAAAATGAACAGGGTTCCATCTTGTAAGTTCGAAAAGATAGCGGTAACCATCATTTATCACAAATCATCTAAAAACTGTGGCTACTGGCTGATCAAGATCAACAAGGTAAAAATTAACTTCTACACATCAAAATCTGATATGTTCAGGATTGTCTTCTTATTATTAAAAGAGTACTAACCTGCATGTCAGGATCTTTTAACTTAACTAACACTTCTGAAACAGCTCGGTGATCTAATCCACAGCTATCCTCTTTGAATTGTGAAGAAAGCAAAGCTACTTGCTAACAGAGATTGACCTTCCGGCAGAACTCAGCAGGTTGTAGAGAGGAGACCTTTGTGAAGGAGAGAGGAGCATAATAGTCCACCAAAGTGACGCAATGTCCCACAAAAAAAGGTTAAAGACGGTCAGAAATTTTTTTCCTCAACGTTTTGAGAGAAGAAAAGTACTAATAAATATCCCCAAATAATTTTGGTATACAATGCATCATAGCCTATCATAACTGTAGAAAGCTTCTTATAGCAATATATTTGATAGTGTACTAATACTCTAAAAATCTTGTTTATTTGCAATATGTTCAACTGTCCACGCAGAGCATCTTTCAGTGTATACGTTTTCTACAAAACTTTTGTCAGAAATTAGAAAAGGTGACTACCTGCTGCTTGAAAGAGCGCAACTGATAGCTGGTCTGATGTATGTATTCGATGATCACCGTATGAGTCTTGTTTTCACCAATGTAATCAAGCGCTTTGGCCAGCAAGCTCCTCACACAATATGCACACATTATCTTTCCCGTGATTAGACGGGGTAGGAATTATGAACTTGGTAGAGTTGCGAACAGGACGTCGTCTTTGACCGTGCTTGGTGTTCGCCCCCTAAATTCGCCATGGTTCCCGCGGGCATGCCGGGAACTGGCTTGAACAAGAAATTGGTGGGTGTGAGCGTACCATTACTAGTTGCCGCTAGTAGACGGGATTTAAATGATTGAGATTGCGCCTGAGTTCGATTTCTAACAAAGAGATTGCGCCATTGAGTGATTGAGTGGGAGTGGCTCAAATCAAGGTTCTTTTTTTACCTTAGTGGGAGTGGCTCAAATCAAGGTTCTTTCTTTACCTTAAAGATAAGAACTTTACTTATGTGGAGAGATGTAACAATATGTAAATGACAAGTTTGCTGGAAATGTAACTAACAGAGGAAAGTAAATGACTGGTATTGTAGATTGCTTGTAATTTAAATGATTGGAAATGTAGTTATACAGAAATGTAATATTTATATTACAAAGTTATATAAATACAAAAGATGCCAAATACAAGGTTGGAGCTTGTTCCCAAGGGATCAGGCAAGTTACTCTAGTCTTGTGGCAATTTCTAGTGGTTTGGGGAATGACTTTGAAGGTTGTAAATAAAAATACAAAGGAAATCAATACTACCGAGTGCGCAGCAAAGCTAAAAACAAGGAAAGTAAAGGGTGCTTGGCTAAAAGTAAATGTTTACAAGGAAACCGAGGAGCTGATTGAGTAGAGTTGCTTGATTGATTGTTTGAGTGTCCCTAACCCTTGTGCCTCTGCTACTTTATATAGAGAATTGAGAGAGCCTATTTGATGAGAACATTGAACCTGTGAAGAGAAGCTCCACTACCAGCTTGCTTATGAAATAATATTAAAAGAAGCAATCTTGCATTTCCACCACATGTCTATTAATCATACTGCCAGCTTGCCTATGAAATAATATTAAAAGAAGCAAGTTGGCTTCTTTCCTCCACATGTCCATCTCTCAAGTATGCCAACATCGTTACTCACAATAAAGCCACCGCTTCAAGCCATGTGGAGAAACATTCCCACATGCAACTTTTGGTATATTTGCACACTAATCCCTCAAAATGTCATATTTTGACTTTGAATCCAAATAAGTAAAATTGTGCATATTTTAGGTGCAAATACTGGGAACTCCACTTGCGAAGACTTTCTTCAACTGCTAGTTTCCCTTACAGCCTCCACTATGTTCAGCTTCTTCAAATTCCTATTACTGGTTTTGACTTCTTCAGTTGCTTCCTTTTCATCTGGCGATTCATTGTAGAATAGACGAAATAACTCTATTATGCCATGAGAATTCATAAGTTGGTTTGCTTTTGGTGAATGGAAATGTTCAAAATTTTAATTATTCATGTCTCTGGTTCTTCAATGGATGTCTCCAACCTTTCAATTTTCTAGCATCATCTCGTATCTTAACCTACGTTTCTGCTAATTTTTCAGGATTTGGGTTTCGTTAGAAACTGTTTTAGTTCATTAAACTTAGTGATTGTCTCGGAGAAGATTTTTTTTTCAATCTTGGTGATTTGTGTGTTTTGGTATTGTTTGTTCTTTTTTTTGTAGTATATCGACTTGGGAAAGCTATTCTTTTTAAATTAATATCTTTTGCTTTGTTTCATCTTGTAGGTGCAACTGAGACACCTTATAAACTAGATGTTCTTGATGAGTCTCTATTGTGGATTGAGAGTGCAGATTTAGGTGGCAGTTCCAGAACTGTTAGGATGGTTAATAACATTCATCTTAATCTAGATGCTTTTCATGGTAACAAGAAATCTGGGGGTGATCATAATAGTCTTGTGAAATAAAAATAAAAGAGACAACCAAAGATGGAAGGATGTACTTGTGAAATTTTTGTTACTTATGAAATGTTTATTGCTTGTGAAACCTTTGTTATATTCGTGTAAAACAATTGAAACATTTTTTACACATATTATGAAAGTTTATGACTAAATATGATTCGTTATGAAAGTTCGTGAAAACTAAAGACATAAGCACTAATTGAAACAGTAAACCAAGTTAGTATATGTAAATGGTACTAAATGACTGACTTTATCGAACATACCACGTCAAGGATATCGCGATCTTACGCTATTCTAAAAATCTCCGCCTAGCGCTGCCTAGGCGGCTGGTCACCGCCTTGATTAATGCCTAGGCATTTGAAAATTAAGAAAGGGCGCATAGACCTGTTGAGGCGCCCGCCTAGACCACATAGGCACCCGCCTAGCCCGCCCATACCGGCCCAGGTTGCGACTCACTTAGACGGAAAATAGATAACTTTCATTTTGCATTTTATTTTTTTCAATAAATTGTAAGAGACTTGTTGAATACTTAAATGAACACACATATATGCTTGTTCCCCATGTTTTCATTATATTCCAATACTTCATAATACATATATCATTCTGTTTTGTAATTTATGATGAAATTATATATATTTTAAGTATAAAAAGACAGTTATTTATATGAAGTATTATAGATTTACTTAAATCCGTTTGGTCCGCCTAGGCGCTAAGCCCCAGCCCGCCGTCTGACTAGCACCTAGCGTATTTTAGAACCTTGGTTCTTGGTCACGTACCAATCGCCCAAATATTTTTTTTTACTTGTAAATTTTTTTTTTTAGTACAACGATACTTTTTACACTATGGGGAGGAAAAGTTCGGTTAAGCCACACAATAAGCAACTACATTTGATATCGAATTTGCCATCCATGATATTATAACCTTATTGGGAATTATTACACATTTCAACTCCCGTAATAACAGTATTCATAAGGATTTTATGGTTTTATAAAGCCAAATGACTATATAATCATTGTCAAATCATTTATAATGCGATCATGAGCTTTTGCATACTTTTTCACATTTTTTCGCATTTATAAATTAATTATTATGAATTTTTTTAGGCTTATTATATTAACATCCTACAAATTGTTGAATAAACCCCACATACTTTCCCATAATACCCCTACACCCCACATTCTCAATATATGCCTTATATTTTGTACATACACCCCACATCTTCTATACACCCCACATTTCTCAATATACTCCTTATATTCCTCCACAAGAAGTGCTTTTTTTCGCTTGGTCTCAGAGATTGTGCTTGCTGTACAGGGTCGAAAAGTTGTGATTCGCAATGCAAGTTTCGGTTTATGATGAAATCAGATTGAGAAGGCATTTGAGATTGCAAATAAGGTGGAGCTCGAGTATAGTTTTAGGATAAATTTCGGGTAGTTTGATTAGAACAGAGACCTCTTGCTGTTGTTAGAAATGGAGCTGCTATAGTAATTCACTGATTCAATTATTTTTTTTCTTTGATTTGGTCTTAAAAAAAAAAGAGCTCTGCTAACACACCCCGACCTAAATATCGGGACGTGCTGGCCGTCACGTGAGCGTGACGTAGCCATGTGCGCACTGGGGAAAATAATATAAAGATCATTGTAAAGTGTGAAGGACAAAAACATAATTTACAAGGTTCGAGCATCCTAGGTGCAGTCCAGAATGACTTAACAGAACAACCAGAATATTTACATGGATAGTGCACTGTCAGATTTGCCTTGAAACCTCGCTTGCCACTAATGCTACCTAATAACTGGAGGGGCGCAAAACAAAAGCGTGAGTGGGCAAAAACTAAGCTTTTCCAAAATCACTTCGATATAAAAGTTATAACCCCTCTCTGTAAAATATATATACTTCCAAGAAAAAAATATACGTACTTATACTGAAAACCAACATTCAAATATTGTCATGTCCAAATAAACCATATCCAATAACAAATCATGCAATAAATATCATCAAAACCAATCAGGTGATATCTCAATGCATAACATACCGGCAGTGCATATAAGTCAGCCGGAGTCACCTATCATGACCTATACGGCTGAATCTATGGCTCATCAAATAAATCCTCAATCCAAACTCTCAATCAATAACCTGCACCCAGGTCGGAACCACCTGTAGTGGTCTGTACGACAAGCTGGGTATATAAAGACGCTCTGTGCTACGGTCATGTGAAGGCTGGCGACGAATCGCGGGTCACCTACAAGTCGGAACCACCTATAGTGGTCTGTACGACAGGCTGGCACCTGCCTTATATCCAAGGTGAGCGTACGGTGCGGGAGGTGAACGATCACGTGAAAGCTAAGCCCTACTCTGGCGGAGCACAAACCCCGATGTGCAGGTAAATGAACCATATGCTAATCTCATCAATATCACCATAATCATCATAACAAAAATACATACTCACCTGACTTACCTGGCATCTGCAGTGCCACAACATATAATCGCATAGACATAGCAATAAATATATATGGCATTCGACATGGCATTTAATTTCATAAAATCATTCAAAACGTATTTATGGGAATTAGCCAAGTGTGTGTATATATATATATATATATATATATATATATATATATATATATATATATATATATATATATATATATATACTGAAAACAAAAGCCCACTCACTGATAAGTAGACAGATCGTAGCCCCCAAGCCTCGCGTGGCTGCGCTCGTCCTCAGGATAAATCTCACCTATATGCGAAACAACTATACAATCGTTAATTACACACATAACCAAACTTAGGTAATAAATTCTCATACATTGCTCAATTGGGGTGTTTGAATATACCAACATGCTCTACTCAAACCCACGAACACCCCCATATTTTTAGAAAAATTTTCTGAAGCACAACGCGCCCTCACGCGCTGCCCACGCGCGACCACGTGTCGTGCATGCTGACGGAAACCCTAACGCCGTTAGGGAATATTCCGTTAAATCTCCAGAATATTTCGTTAAGGTTAACTGACGCCGTTACCTCCGTTAAGAATATTCCGTCAAAGTTGACGGAATATTCCATCATCTTCTTCGCCAGTTCATCGGTGATCGGCGCCGCTGCGTCGCCAGAAACTGGGTAAAACTTCCAACCTTGATTTCTCACTCATTTTTCAACCAAATTTCACGAAATTTACACCAAAATGAAGCTTAGGACTTGAGGAACAAGTCTATACCTCTTTTAAACCCAAAACACGATGGAAAATTGTTGGAGCAAAATCACGAATTTCGGCCAAACTCAGAACTCGCTATCCCGACGTCCAAAAACCTCCAATTTTGTCCTCCGAGCTTCACAAGAACATCTAAGGCTCCCTGTGATCTTAGAATGTCCTAAAAGTCCCTAGATTAAAAGTACATGATACTCACAGGAAACCTTTGTTTTCGAAGGTTTCAAGTTAAACCAAAGGTATATAAGTGATTATGAGCTTACCAGGGTCACGAATCCAGCAAGAACGACTTCGATCTATGCCAAAATCACCCACAACCACGACGTCCGTACGTTTGAGGCTAAACGGAAGAAAAATCCGAGAGAGGAGAGAGAAAGAGAGAGAGAGAGAGAGGTATGGTGTACGTGTGTATGTGTGTACGTGTACAAGATTATAGCCACACCACCAAGCCCAATTTCCAAAACAAGCCCCAAAATACATACACACGTCACCGCCGATGTAGGGGTAAAAATATCATTTCACGTCCTTGATACGAACATCTCGGGACGGGCTGTTACAATCTACCCACCTTAATAAAATTTTGTCCCCGAAATTTGGATAACAAGTACAATCCAGTAAAACTCATAAAACAATCGTGGATACAACTCTTTCATCCGCTCTTCTGTCTCCTAGGTAGCTTTCTCTACTGAGTGATTCCTCTATAAAACTTTCACCAAACGCACTGTCTTGTTCCTTAGAATCTTATCTTTCCAGTCCAGTATAGTAACCAGCTCTTCCTCGTAAGACAAATCAGGATTAATCTCTAACTGCTGCGGAGGTAATACATGCGATGGATCTAAAATATAATGGCGAAGCATCGACACATGAAACACATTATGTACTCTGGACAACTCTGGAGGAAAATCAAGTCTATAAGCTACTTCGCCAATCTGCTCAGTAATCTGATACGGTCCGATATACCTGGGACTCAATTTTCCTTTCTTCCCAAACCTTACAACACTTTTCCATGGTGATAATTTCAAAAAAACCCAACCACCTACATTATATGTCCGATCAGTAGCATGTCAATCAGTTAAACTCTTCTGACGATCTTGGGCTGCTTTCAGGTTAGATTTAATCACTTGAATATTTTCTGTAGTCTCGTTCACTATCTCTGGGCCCTCTAAAATTCTTTTTCCAACCTCAGACCAACACAATGGTGTCCGACATGATTTACCATACAATGCCTCGAATGGTGACATACCAATACTTGAGTGATAACTGTTATTATAGGCAAATTCCATTAGGTCCAAACGCGTATGCCATGCATCACCAAACTGCAAAACAGAAGATCTCAACATATCTTCTAGTGTCTGAATAGTCCTCTCAGACTGTCCTTCAGTTTGAGGATGATATGCAGTACTATACAATAATCTCGAACTAAGAGCTTCTTGAAATGTCGTCCAAAATTTAGAAGTAAACATCGGGTCTCGATCTGAAATAATGCTGACTGGCACACCATGATACTTAACAATCTTTGAGATAAAAAGTTCAGCTAACCGATTTAAGGAAAACTTCTCTCGAACTGGAATGAAATATGCTGACTTAGTAAGTCGATCAACAATTACCCAAACTCCATCATAACCATTCCTTGTACGAGGAAGTTTATACACGAAATCCATGGTAATATCTTCCCATTTCCACTGTGGAATAGGAAGTGGCTGCATCCGTCCAAACGGCTTCTTTCTCTCGGCTTTAACTTGCTGGCAAATAATACATCTACTCACATACTCAGCAATTTCTCTTTTCATACATGGCCAATAATAAAATGGTCGAATGGTATGATACATTTTAGTGCTTCCCGGATGTATAGCTTAAGCCGAAATGTGCGCCTCATCAAAAATAACCTTCTTTAACTCTGCATTATTCGGTATGTACATCCTACCTTCTTGCATGAGCATGCCATCAGTTTCTTGAATCCGAAGATCTTTCTTTTTCCCATCATTTCTTAATTGAATTAATTCTCGAATCTCGTCATCTTCCATCTGTGCCTCGAGTATCCAATCAATCAAGATTGGCCTAACTTGAAAATGAGCAAGTAAAGCATCATCTCGATCATTTGTCTCTGATTTCTCCATGACTAGCTTCACTCCAGTCGATCTTAACTCTGCCAAAAGAGGAACACAGCTAGCGTGAATAGAATTAATTCTGCCCTGAGATTTCCGGCTAAGTGCATCAGCTACTACATTCGCACGACCTGGATGATATTCAATCGTGCAATCATAATCACTTAGCAGCTCTATCCACCTCCGTTGACGAAGATTCAAATCTCTCTGGGTAAACAAATACTGAAGACTCTTATGGTCCGTGAAAATCTTACATTTCTTACCAAAAAGATAATGCCTCTATATTTTCAATGCAAAAACAATTGCCGCCAACTCCAAATCATGGGTAGGATAATTCATTTCATGCGACTTTAATTGTCTCAAAGCATATGCAATCACTCTACCATGTTGCATCAATACGCAGCCCAAACCATTTAAAGAAGCATCACTATAAATCTCGAAATTACCACTGCCGTCAGGAAGTGCTAACACTGGTGCCTAAGTAAGATAATATTTCAACTGCTAGAAACTCCGCTCACAACTATCATCCCACTCAAATTTAAAATTTTTCCTGGTTAACTTAGTAAGTGGCAATGCAATCACTGAAAAATCCCGAACAAACCGTCTGTAGTATCCTGTTAAACCCAAGAAACTACGTACCTCAGAGACGGTTTGTGGTTGCTCCCAATTCTCTCCTGCTGCCACTTTCTGGGGATCTACTTGAATACCCTGAGCTGAAATGACGTGTCCCAAAAATGCCACCTGATTAAACCAGAATTGGCATTTACTGAACTTAGCATAAAGTCTAAACTCCCTCAACTTCTTCAGCACCAAACTAAGATGTTGCACGTGATCTGCTTTAGATTTAGAATAAACCAAGATGTCATCGATAAAAATAATGACAAATCGGTCTAAGTACTGCTTAAATACTCTGTTCATCAAATCCATGAAAGCAGCAGGTGCGTTAGTCAACCTAAATGACATTACTAAAAACTCATAGTGACCATAATGGGTTCGAAACGCCATCTTAAGGACATCATCATTCCTAATCTTCAGCTGATAATACCCAGACCTCAAGTCAATCTTCGAAAACGCGCAAGCTCCTCGCAGCTGATCAAATAAATCATCGATACGCGGCAATGGATAAGAATTTTTAATCGTCACCCGATTTAATTGCCGATAATCTATACATAACCTTAAAGTACCATATTTCTTCCGTACGAACAAAACTGAAGCTCCCCAAGGTGAAGTACTTGGCTGAATAAAACCTTTATCTAATAATTCCTGTAGCTGAATTTTCAATTCTCTTAATTTAGCAGGAGCCATCCGATAGAGAGTCAAAGATATAGGGTCAGTACCTGGCAACAAATTAATGGTGAACTCAACGTCTCGATCCAGCGGCGAACCCGGTAAATCATCAGGAAAAACATCAGGAAAATGTCTGACCACTCTGACATCCTCCACCCTACTAGGAACATCATCATTCAGTAAAAGACAAGATTACCCTCGAGGCACACCGAGATTTCTATGCGCAAGCAATGGGCAATCATCCCTCAATTAAGTCAAAAGTGCCCAAAATAGGTATTTATTCAAAACCTATTTCATCCATCCTCATCAAATCTTCTCCACAAGGTAACCCCCAAATCATTCATTTCTAAATTATATTAATTAGCTAATTAATTGATTAATTACCCAATTAATCTATTAATTAGCTAACAAATTGACACATCCCAAACCGGCTCCACCGTAGCATGACATTGTCCGCTTTGGGCCACGCCCTCACGGTTTTGTTTTTGGATTTCGGCACGAGAACTTCCCAGGAGGTCACCCATCCTAGGACTGCTCTCGCCCAAACTCACTTAACTACAGAGTTCTCATGGGATCCGTATCCAGTGAATCCCCAAAAGGCCTCGTGCTATATGGAGGTGGGCATGTACATATAAGGCACATCACCCCCTCTCCGTTGGTCGATGTGGGATGTTACAATCCACCCCCCTTAAGGGCTCAACATCCTATTCGACACACTCACACCACACGACAGAGTGGCTCTAATACCATTTTGACACATCCCAGACCGGCTTTGCCGTAGCACGATGTTGTCTGTTTTGGGCCACGCCCTCACGGTTTTGTTTTTGGGTTTCGGCACGAGAACTTCCCAGAGGGTCACCCATCCTAAGACTGCTCTCGCCCAAACTCGCTTAACTATGAAGTTCTCATGGGATCCGTAGTCAGTAAGTCCTCAAAAGGCCTCGTGCTATATGAAGGTGGGCATGTACATATAAGGCACATCACCCCTTCTCCGTTGGTCGATGTGGGATGTTACACAAATCATGAATCTCACCCAACAAAACCATCCAAGTGCTTGGTCCATCTCCTCCCAAAGGGGTCAACCACACCACTATATAAACACCTTCATTCTTTCCAAAACCTAAGTTCTACACTCTTGCTAAATTCTCTAAATTCTCCCAAACACTTTTCCCTCAAAATTCTAACTTTGGCATCAGAGGTTCTTCGGCCAAAGCCCCCCCCCATTCATCGTGGGGGCGTCAGGCTCTTGGCCTTAACCTAAGGTGTTGTTTGTTTTGTAGGTGCAACTTTGTCCAAGAACAAAGAGGAAGAAATTTGCATCCACAAATTGGTGATTTCATTGAGAGTTTGATTCACACGCTCGAAGAAGACTCTCGCATTCAACTTTTCTAATTTCTCATTCATTTGTAAATTTTTCGTACGTTCTACTTCATAGAATTTTTTATAAAATTCTATGAATAAACGTAAAAGAAAAATACAATGACAAGAAATTTGGAAACCACAACAAACGAAACTTTCTACGTTCAAAGATCTGGATCAAGTGATGGAGATTGTGATGTAGCCCCACCACGACGATCCACAAGGCTCAACGCGGCGGCAAGATGAGAGCACCACCACCATGGGAGGCACGGGGACTACCGTGACAGTGAGGAGTGGGCCAGCTCGATGGCAATAGACCATGGCCTTTTGCGCTGCCACTACAGTAGCCCAAACCCAAGACCAAGCCCAGGCACAGGCGCTGGCAGTAACTGAGCAGAAAGCCCAGCAAGTGGCCAAATCTGCATCCTACGCCGTAGGGCAGTCGAGCCAAGCCTAGCGTGAGCAGGCTCAAACTGTTGCCCAAGCTGCGTTGACCATTCCCTCGGCCCAAATCCAATGCGCTCCCAGCGCCGTACCGCGCCCACTCGCCCTACACATGGGCTAGCCCATTCCCGTGGTGTCCTAAGTAGCCTAAGTTGGTCAAAGACCAGTTCAACTGTCCCAGCTCAAATGGGGCATTTTCACCCCATTTCTTCGCGAATTTGATATTTCTTAACTTAAATCTGGCACCCGAAGTCCACTACACTTCCGCTACTCAAGGAGACGTATTTCTTCCAAGCTCTTCCAACTCGAATGACGAACAACACTTGTCTCGACAAGTTATAAAGTTGACAAACACCTTCGTATAGCAGACAACCTTGGTGAATCAGCTCTTGCAGTGTACCGAGATGCAATGTGGCCCATATGAGGTGTCCCAATGTAGGACAAGGGCAGACGATGAACCTTTCCAGCAGCGTCTCGACAAGCAGCCACTTGACCAGTCACAAATCGAGTGTTCTAACGGAGTACACTCCCGACTAGACCCCCGAGATAACATATACTCTCGTCTTAGCATGCAGAATAACATGCACTCTTAGTTAGGCCCACGAATGAACATTCACTCACGGTTGGGGCCACACTTCGATAATCAACATGAGTAACCTTTTAGGCGAAGTGTTTATTAGGGGCAAGGCTCGCAAGGAGCATCATTTACCTCACATGGGAGTAGGCAGCATAGCAGACAAAGAGAAGTAATCACTCAATTTAGCTCAAGTTCAACCAGCAGCCTGCAAGTTACCCGCTCGCCTGATAGAAACATACCACATGCACCGTAGCCGTGATATAGACGAGTCGAACACATGGAAGAACAACCTAGACCAGCAGGTCACAACTGGGGGCAGCTGAGAGCTCCATTACCCCAACAAAGGTAAATTCAGGAAGAAGTAGAGAGGCTCATGACCAAGTGATCGTGTGATTTCCAGCGCAACGAAGCTACTGACGAGGCGCTCCGATGAGACATAACTAACATAAGCGGGTCATCTTTCAATAACAAGGTCGAGCATACATGACTATCCCACACAGATTATCTAATACAAAGATTACTTATGTTCCGACAAAGGTAACAGCTCAGCCCAATGGCGGTTAGGGGAAAACGAGTACTAGAAGGACACACCAACCTAACTACCAAGAACCCGGGGCAGACCTTGTTCTCAACACTCCAGGCAATTCAATAATGAAGCAGTACATCACTAGTAGCGGAGCATCATAGACCTAGTGGTCAAATGACTATGCACAACCTGGCCCAAGCCAGCCCCAACTCTGCGCTCACAGTCGTGCCTACCTACTCTATAGCTTCTAGCAGCCCTTGATCTGTCACCATGGCTCCCAGCCCTGCCGATCTCGCCTTGTGGCTCTTAATCGCCCCGACCAAGCCCATGTCACTCCAAACTTCAAAGCATTCAATGATGGAGCAGAAGACAAGGCTTTACTAGTAACCCCTACTAGTGAAAGACTTAGCGGTGAAGAAGCTTGCAATCTATTCAGATTCTCAGCTGATCACCAACCAAGTCTCAAAACGGCACACGACGAAACATCTAATGATGGCGCAATAATTCTAGGAGCAATTCACTGCGCTTACGGGTTAAGCGGGTTCCACAAGCAGCTCGAAGTCTTAAGCAGATCGCCAAACAAAACCTCGCAGGCTGAGTATTATTTCAGTTGTCCAGCAGTCCAGCTTTCCTCAGCTACACTCACGACAAAGATTTCCATGCTCTCCAGTGCGAAAAGGTAAACCAATCCATCGACACCCATCTGGGTAAGCTTTCCAGTACGAGAGGGTAAACTAATTGCTCTCCAGTGCGAGAAAGTAAACTAATTCTCGGACACCCATATGAATCTGATCTCTAGTGCGAGAGGATAAACTAATTGCTCTCCAATGCAAGAGGGTAAACCAATTCCCCGACACCTATCTGGGTCTGCTCTCTAGTGCGATATGATAAACTAATTGCTCTCCAGTGCGAGAGGGTAAACCAATTCCCAGACATCCAAAAGGGTCTACCCTCCAGTACGAGAGGTTAAACAAATTACTCTTCAGTGAGAGATGGTAAACCAATTCCCCGACACCCATATGGGTCAGCTTTCTAGTGTAAGAGGATAAACTAATTGCTCTCTAGTGCGAGAAGGTAAACCAATTCCTTGACACTCATATAGGTATGCTCTCTAGTGTGAGAGGGTACACTAATTGCTGTCCAGTGCGATAGGGTAAACTAATTGCTCTCGAGTACGAAAGGGTAAACCAATTGCTCTCTAGTGTGAGAGGGTAAACTAATTCCCCAACACCAATCTGGGTAAGCTCTCCAGTGTGAGAAGGCCACATAGCTCAAAAGATCAAATGATTGAAGACCAACTAGGCATCGAATGGTCAGGGGGTAGTAGCCACTTTGCATTCAACAAGTTCGCTCATCCGATAATTCATCTTCAGCAGCTCTGATCTTGGCAACTTTATCCTTGACTGCTCCATCTATGGTAGCTGAGAAATCAAACTCAAGCAGTTTCGTCATCTTTGGCAAGCAGACTAAACGAGGCAGCCCAAACCGTGGCCTATGGCATGCCACTTCCTCAGCCCATGTCGAGCCAATCCTTGGCTTTAGTCAAGCTGAGCAACACAAGCAATGACCCCTGCCACACCACCTCCTTGGCCTATGCCAAGCCGACTTCTGGCCCCTGCCAGCCGACGTGCCGCACCACCCCGACGACTGCCCCGTGGCAGCATTACACAAGAAGGAGATAAGGAGAATTAAGTTTTTCTTACATCAGTGTGGCGCGGAGAAGACAAAGAAATCAACGGAAGACGGTTCTTTGCACATGCAAGCAAAGAATAATGCTAGGGGAGGGGGAACAAATATCCTCTAGTTTTCCCTCTTTCTTGTAGTGACAAATAATTGCCCTCTGAAGTTGATTTAATCCCCTACTTAAGGTAGGCTTAAATAGGTTTTGGAGGCGATTTATTTCCCTTTCCTAGAAGAATCTATTCCAAGTCCAAGCGAGAATCTGCATCAAAGTTGGAGATCTCTACACCTACTGCCCTTTCCTGTGAGCATCCCAACATGTATGAGGGCATTTATGGAGCAAAAAATAGTCAAGAAAAATATGGAGGCGACACGTGGATTTTTGGGTAAAAAAGACAAGCTTACCCTCGAGGCACACCGAAATTTCTACACGCAAGCACTGGACAATTATCCCTCAATCAAGTCAAAAGTGCCCAAAATAGGTATTTATTCAAAACCTATTTCATCCATCCTCATCAAATCTTCTCCACAAGGTAACCTCCAAATCATTCCTTTCTAAATTATATTAATTAGCTAATTAATTGATTAATTACCCAATTAATCTATTAATTAGCTAACAAATCATGAATATCACCCAAAAAATAATCCAAGTGGTAGGTCCATCTCCTCCCAAAGGGGCCGACCACACCCCCTATATAAACACCCTCATTCTCTCCAAAACCTAAGTTCTACACTCTTGCTAAATTCTCTAAAATCTCCCAAACACTTTTCCCTCAAAATTATAACTTTGGCATCGGAGGTTCTTCGGCCAAAGCCCTCCATTCATCGTGGGCGCATGAGGCTCTTGGCCTTGACCTAAGGTGTTGTTTGTTTTGTAGGTGCAATTTTGTTCAAGAACAAGGAGGAAGAAATTTGCATCCACACATATCACAAATCTCTCGACATATTTTCATGTTTTGAAAGCATTCCATGACAACTTTTTTACCAATACCATCAAATATCTCTCTCTATAATAAAAACCATGTTATCGCTTATCTATTGAGCTCCTATTCAATTTCTCAATCGATTCTTCATAAATTTCATAGTCAAATATGCTCTTTCAACAATAACCGAGCAACCGAAAGAGTTAATGCTAACGTCACAAGTAAATAAGCTAGTGGATACACCTTATCTACAATATGTACTTTTTTATTACCAAAAAATTGAGTGGGGGCATCCACCCCTGCCCCAAGGTGGCTCCGTCCATGCCACTCAACAAATCCTCCTTAGCAATTTGCAATATGTTTTGTTTCAAAGTAAAATATACCCCAGATAATAGTGCTACCTGCTGAAATATGGACCAATTTTTTTCTGGTCGAATATGAACCTCCATTTGGCTTGTTATTATGAGGTGGATATTGTAGACATCGAAATTTCGGTGAAATAAATGTTGGCCAATAATTAAAATTTCAATGTTCATGTGTCACATAAAATTTACACGTAGCATGTGACTCAACGAAAAATCGAAAATCATCGGAAAAGTCATCAAACAGGACACGTGTCAACACCTGGCATAAATGATTTATTTCATCTGATTATTTAAATCCAAAAATCAAATTTTGGAATTCTATAAATAGGAAGCGAAGGCATTCATTTTCATTCACCAATTCACATCACACCAAAACCTTGAAGCTTTGAAATTCTAAAAGCTCTCAAGCAAATCCCGAAGGATCAAGAAAACTCTCTTCATTCTTCGTCAAATCCTCCTTCAAGATCAAGCCCCCGACGGCCCTTGAAGAAAGTGTTCATCGTTCATCATCTGTTCATCCTAAGATCAAGCCCCAACGGCCCTTTGGATCAACAAGATCAACAAATTCACACATCCAGCTGTTCTTCAACAAGCCCAAAAGCCCTTGAAAATCCGTTCATCTATCAACCTTCAAGATCAAGCCCAAAAGCCCTTGAAGAAACTTCCCTCAACCTTCAAGATGAAGCCCCAACGGCCCTTGAAGAAACTTCCAACTGTTCATTCAAGATCAAGCCTCGACGACCCTTGGATTAATCGCACATCCACAAATCAACACCTTATGGAGATCGAATAAGAGGATCGAAGTTGTAGAGAGATTGTAACCCCAAAATCAATAATACAAAATATTACTTTGCACACGTGTTTTTGTTTAGTTCGTTTCAGGAATTTCCGTGTTTACATATATGTTAGGGGTGCGAGGCAGCTACATTTTCCAACTTCAGTAGGACTTGAGAGTTAAATTCGAATAACAATTAGAAGAACTAACCTACTTAATTATTGATTTCGGTAATTGAAAACAATCTTATCAGGAAAGTATCAAAGGGACTAGGATTCTCTCATCTCCTGTGTTCATCTCCTTCCATCCCCTCACATTCTCTATTTTGTCTTTTTCTTTCTATAAAAAATTAATATAAGATGTTAACGTAGTTTAACTGTGACCATTCAAATAGAAGGGGAGGGGAGGCAAGGGTCGGGAAAAAAAGAGGGGAGAGAATCCTACTCCGTATCAAAGGACCACACACAATCGATAACCTCAACTACTAATTTGTTAGTTCACACTCAACATAATATAAGGACCATTGACATAGAGGCCCCTAAACATTGCCGAACGATTTCAATAACTGGATGTTTCACAGATATGGGTCTTAAATTCTCATTGTTTTGTTTTTTGTTTTCTTATACCAGGAGTGACTATTGGAATATAAAACCTCAAATGTAAGCTAAACATTCTTAATCACTTAACAAGTGCCTTTACTAATCACAAAAAAAGTGCGCGTAATATATCTTGGTCTCAAAGTTGAAACTTAAATACAAAATTAAACGCTCCGAATCACTTAAACTACATTTATTTTGCAGCGCCCGGATTATATAGTTCTAAAAATTAATCAGCATCTATCAAACAGGCCTTAGAGCCATTAGGTTTCAACTAACGATGCCAATCTGCGGAAGCAGCATGTATAGTAACAATTGGCCCTGCATGCTTAGATTATAAAGTCAACAATTGAGTTTCACGAGTTCATTAATTAATTTTTATGTTATTGGAATAAGTAGTTAATTAAACTATATATAAACGTATCTTATTTGTTTGACTTCATTGTGTTGTGGATTTATTTACTCCCAAAAAGCAAAACAAAGGCCAAGGCGCGCTCCTCTACTTTCACATTCTCTCTCAAACCCCACTTCAAGTTCAAGCACTTTCAAATCATACAAAAGCAAGCCAAACAACACCATCATCGATCAAACCAAAATCATGTTCAGTGGCAACCCAGACCCTCCCCAAAAATCTCTCACAACTAAACAAGCTGATGAGAACAAGTTCTTCTCTAACTCTAAGCATTTGTCCAAGGAAAGCTCCATAGCTAATCCATCATTGAGAGTCTATTATGGAGGATTGCCTGCTAATGTCCCATTCATGTGGGAATCTCAGCCAGGTACCCCAAAATACACATTCAGTGAGGACACAGTACTTCCTCCTCTCACTCCTCCTCCTTCATACTTTTCCAATTCCTACAAAAAACCAACCAAAAAACATTCAAGATCCAATCTTTTGCACACCCTTTTCCTAAAAATAAGTCTCAAGAAAACCCATGTGCCATCTTCACCATCTTTGCCTTCATCGCCGTCATCTTCGTTGTTGTCGTCATCATCAGATTCATCAGTGAACACAAGGAAGTACCATGGAAGGAGCCGCTTTCCGAGCACAAGCTCCTCGTTTGATTCTATCGGAGATTATGAACAAGAGGATGTTGGCTCGCCTACTTCAACATTGTGCTTTCGATTTAGCACAGTGAGCACTGGAGGCAACGGCTGCCATGGATTTTAATTTGATGAAGGCATGATGGCCTTGTTGTGTTAATATATGGCCATGGATCTGGCCAATGCAAGGTTACTCTTAGTTAGTAATGCTTTGTAATTTATCTTAAGATTTGTTTGTTTAATGTCTAAAATGTATTGTGGTAGTAACCTCAACTACTGCCTAAAAGTGTACATCTTGTGTTTGTGCTTCTTAGATGCATCTAAACCATGTTCTAATTCAGTCATGAATACTCCTTTTGCTTCTCTTTCGTTTTCTTATTTATACAAGTTCAAAGAACATCAATTACATAATTTATAGCTCAAGTAGTTAAAAGTGTTTATTCTTGTATTGGAGGTTTTGTGTTTAAATTCCTCTCCCTAATACCCATTCTATAAGGGGAAACAAACATAAATCTAAGTAAAATTTGGCTGTTACTGTCAATATCCAAAATGTATGCTTTATATATTGAATGTGCACCAAAGATAGAGATTGATTAACTTTAAGCTAGTACCATATTACAATATATGTCAAGTACAAATCTTTTATTAGTAATACTATCATGGTTTGGTTTGGGTTTATTTATTTTTAAGTAAATTAGAAGTGTCATCCTGACAACCATAAGTAAAAAAAAAAAAACTTGAAGATTTTAATTGGAGAAAAATAATTAACCCCCAACTAGCAACTTCTCATGTTCTAGCTTATTTTCAGTAGCCAAATTCTTTTGGCGTCTTCTTCCCATTGAACTCATCATCATTGTTTTCTTTGTAACGTATCGAGCTTGAAGTGTTTTCTCTTGAAGAGTAATGTTATTCAGGAGAAAAGCCTTACGTTTTTCCTAGGTGCAATATCAGGGGATGGTTTTGTTGTTGACGGGAGGGTGGAAGGACGAATCCATATTAATTGGAGTTATTGATTGAGCAGCTCTTGTTTAAGTTGTTCTTAATACATCTACCATAGACAGCATTTTATTTTGATTTGGGTTTTGGGAGATGGATTGCGTCTGGTAGTTCGTTGTTGGGAACATATTGTGTTTGATATTTTTTTTCCCCCTCTAATTCTGGCTGCTAAATATTTAAAGCAGTGGGGTAAGATCGGTGCAGGTTCCTGTCCATGTATTCAATATAGCAGCAGCGTGGTTTGTTGGGTATCTTTTGGCTCTGCCTTGTCCTCATCACATGTTAACGACATTTACGAACAGTAAAGGCTCTGTGTTTGCACATATAGTCCCTTCTTGTCCATTCGATCTTGCTACACCATTAGTGAGTGCTTGCATAAAATATTATTCCACAAGGACCAATATTTCATGAAGTTAATGTACTAAAAATATCTCTATAGAAAGCCAGCGGCATGTGCCTACAAAAATTTGGGATCACCCTCTTCAACAAATTTTTTTGGACACAAATGCTCTCAAAACAAAAAAATTCAAAAGAAGTCCAAAATAATACATCAAATAAGGCAAGGGCATTTTCGTCATTTTAATAATATTTTTTTTAATAATTAATTCTTTTGTGATTTTTTAATTAGTAGCTCACAATGGGTTAGCAATAATACGATTCAATTTCTCTATTTTTAAACACGTTCAAAATAACTTAAGAGGCGTGTAATGCCGGTTATAAAAAAGACCATTCGCACATGGATAATAATGTGATTAAATTAGTTGTCAAATGATTTTTTTTAACAAACGATATTATTGTGATTAAATAAGTTGTCAAATGATTATTTTTTTTTTTTTAATAAATGATATTTTCTACACTAAGGGAAATGGGGGTGGGCTTAGCCTCACAATGGGCTGGCAATAATGTGATTCAATCAGTTGTTTATTAAATATTATTTTCTCTACTTTTAAACACGTTCAAAACATCTTAAGAGACGTGTAATGCGGGTTATAAAAAAAGATCTTTCGCACGCGGATAATAATGTGATTAAATTAATTGTCAAATGATTGTTTTTTTATTTTTAACAAACGATATTATATACACGAAGGGAGAGTGGTTGGGCTTAGCCTCACAATAGGCTAGCAATAATGTGATTCAATCAATTTTTTATTAAATATTATTTTCTCTATTCTTAATATAAATTCTATAGAAACCGATTTTATTATGTGAATTCAACTACTTTAATTTGTTTATGAGAGGTTTCTTCTAACATGATCTAAAATTATTCATTTATTTCAAATATTTGACTTTCATTTTGTTAATTTACGCATATAAATACATTTAAAACATGTAGATCACGCATAGCACATCGTGATTTAAAAAATATTTTATGCACGCGCGTGCATGAAGGCTAGGGTCACATAAAGCTATCCATAAAGTTGTTTGCCTTTCTGTGATCCATTTAGAGACTTTAGCACATAAAAATAAAAGAAGTTTGTCACGCAGATTATCAACTCTTTGACTGTCGGTGCATCGAGTTTCGCTTTATAAAAAGAGAACTGCTTGGTTCATTATTTTTAAAGAGAAATATTTTCTTAGTACTTGTGGATCGATTACAATTGACACATATATTGAAAAGACTTGTTAAAACCCTAAATAAAAGTTTGAAGTTCCAATTATGAGGATTCTCTCCGGATCCTCTTTGTGAGGATTTTGAGAATTCTTCAATCACATCCGTTTATTGTACATTGTGTGGTCAGTTGTCATCAGGTACTGTTTATATTTAATTTTAAATAAAAAGATTTACAATAATTTCTGGTCGTACGATATACGATGAACGAATGTGATTGGAGGATCTCGGAGATCCTTACAAGGAGGATCCAGAGAGGATCCTCATTCTTTTTCATGTGAAGATGTGATCAAGGACAAATGACTGAACTGAAAGAATAACTCGATAGAGTAATGATATACGTACAACCTATTTGTATAATCATTTATATCATTTCTCTAATAGAGGTAAAGCTCATCATCGCATGTGGGTCCTATCTCTATTAAAGATGATACAAATATATGGTAAGATTAACATTTTTGAACTCGATAAGGTTGCCATCTTATTATTATTCATTCAATAAATTGTGAAATTATTATCAGTTCTTGGTGGGTTCCAAATTACTAATGGATACTAATTTAGGATTTTTATTCAATTTCTCCATTTACCATACGATTATACGGCAAAACACACCTTTTTATTAAACCATGAGATAAATATCATAAGATGTGGCACTCTGTGTCACAATTCTAGATTATTGACCGTTTCAAATTATAAAATTTGTACGAAGGTTAAGGACTTTCATCTTACTAGAAGTAAGGGAAGTATATTATACCTTATTTATACCCTAAAAACAAAAGTTTCAAGTAACTTGCATTTTCTTGAGAAAATACATTCTTTAAATTAAGGCATGAAATAATCATTCATCAGCACAAGATGTGGGACTCTTGACACAGTTCCAAGCATGGGCTATAAATATAAGCGTCCTTTCCTTTTTAATATGTACCAGAAGATCAAACAACAAAGAAATAGTGACTGCTGGGTACACCTACTAATTGTGTACACACAGATTTTATTCTTGGCATATTATTCAATGAAGAGGATGGTACTGAAAGAACCTAAACAGAAAGCAAAAGGTAAAGAATTTGAAACCACCAACCAGACGTATCGAACACAACTTGATCAATATATTTATATAGTTCTTTGTTTATCTAATTTGTCGGCAGCTCTTGTGCTGAAGAAAATGGCGACTAACTGCAGGTCCACTGGTGCTCCATGTGCGCACGGGCCATTCGTTGCATGGAATATTTTGGACACAAATGACTCCATCTGCATCCCGACGTACGACACATGCACAAAGCCTCACAAGTCTTGCTGAAACTTTTGGCAAACAATATATATCCAATTAAGGGCAGAACCATGAATTTATAGTCTTTTACATATGAACATCGAAGTAAAATTACTTCATTTCTTCTTAAGAAGCAGGAAACTCCAATGTGTTTAACTAAGAGAGTTGTTCTTCATTAATAAGAAGAAGAAAAAAAATGCTATGACTGGGTTCCATTTTAAGAGCCACTAGAGCGGGGTGAGCTAATTTTTGTTTGGTAGGCTTGGCTTATATGAAAAATGGGGTGGGAGGTCTAAAAATTATTAGATCTTTATCTTTCCCAAATTGATTTAGCAGCACCACAAATTTGGTGGATAACTATGCTTGGCATTGGCCTCCTTTGTGTTTAAGCTGTTCGGAAAAATTGTAGTTAATATTGGTGTCCAACTGAATTGTTTGATTTTACATATGTCAACATATGAAATTTGGTGTGAATTGTAATATTTCATTGATGATTTACAGAATGGTACAAAGGGTCCTTATAAGGTGGACTCACTAATGAGTACTATACAACATCACGATCCTAGAAATCTACTATTAACCAAATAATGTCACTGCTCAACAACATCATTTTCAACAAAGAAATCAGATCCGCTCCGGACCTTAGTGTTCGAAGCCTTTCGGAGCCTAAGGCCATCTCTAACCGATCCGGAAGATCTTGTTGTAGGTACTTGTTTGTGGCACGCGAACGTATCATCCTATTACGCCTCATGTACTCGTTTAACGAGATATTACCAGTCCTTGGATCGAAAGGCAAATTAGGCCCATCATATATTTTTGCACGAGCCTTCCTTGACCTATTTGGATCATCTTGGTCGTCATCATATTCTCCATCAATATAGCCATCATGCTCATCCTTCATAATCATGTTGTGTAATATGATGCACGACATCATGATGGAGTTCAATTTATCTCGACTCCACCATTTTTCTGGTTCCTTGATGATCTTCCAGCGTGCTTGTATAATACCGCAAGCTCTCTCAACATTTGTTCGGTATGCCTCTTGGTTTAAGGTAAACCACCTTTGACTGTCATCCACAGGGTTTGGAATTGCTTGGACAAGTGTCGTCGACTTTGGGTAGATGCCATCTGCCAAGTAATACCCTATAGTGTACTGACGACTGTTGATGTAGTAGTCAAGTTAAGGTGATTTACCCTCCGTCAGGTTATTGAAGAAGGGTGAACGCCCAAGAACTGTAATGTTGTTTTAGGATATGAGACTCCAAAGAAAGCATGCCAGATCCATGTGTCAAACGAGGCAACCGCCTCTAACACAATAGTTGGCTTTCTCGATCTTCCGCTAAAGCCTTATTGCCATCCGGTGGGACAGTTCTTCAACTGCCAATGCATGCAATCTAATGACCCTATCATGCTCGGAAAGCCACGATCTTCAGCTTTGCGAAGGAGTCGATCCAGATCTTCTTGATTTGGTTCACGGAGGTACTCCTCTTTGTAAAACTGAACAACTGTGTGAAAAAATTCAGTAAGATTATCAAGGCATGTAGACTTAGACATACCATATGTATCATCCATTGCATCAAATGGGGAGGCATAGGCCAGCATTCGGAGTGCAATAGTAACCTTTTGATGAGGTGAGAAACCATGGCAGTCTGCTCTGTCCAGCTTCTGTTGAAAGTATGGATTGACATGTTGGACATCATGAAGTAAATGCTCGAAGACATGACGCTTCATCCGGAAGTAACGTCTGAAATCTTCTTCTGTGTACACCAAGTTGGGGTTGAAGTAGTTGTTCATTAGATTGTCATGCGTCATCTCTCTGTTTCTTGGTTTGTAAGAGCGACCAACAACAGAACCACCCCATTAAGGTTATTTCTCAGTTGGCTCACACGCTATGACCCCAGCTATGGCTGCCATATATGATGTGTTGCGCCATGCTTCATCTTCTTCATCGAATCCTCATCTTCTCGTCTCATACGCGCTCATTTTTCCTTCCAATTTGGAATTGGATGAGGACCCCTAGTTGGAATCCGAAGAGGATCCAAAGTTGGAATTCATTGTAAACTTGAATTGAAAGAGATTGAGTTGAACGAGATATTGGAGAGGGCAAAGCTGAAGGTGTGTGAATTATAGCCCAATATCCACCCTATTTATGGACATTGGAAGCTGAAGATAAGAATTGCCACACAGATAAAAATCCTATCTAAAATTCCCACAACCAATTACATCTCAACACGTGGCACTCGAAATCCTATTCGAAAAATTATTGAGATTACATATCAACAAGAAATCTAGAGAGTTACTTATATATCGACACGTGGCACTCGAAATTCGAGACGTAAAATTATTGAGGTAGTTTAATTTAAGTAACCATATTAATTCAATTAAAATAATAAATTATGTTTGGCCTATGGCCCTTTGGCCTCTTCGGTTAGAGATGATTTTTTGTCACAAGGCTATGTTTGGCATATGGCCCTTTGGCCCCTCGGTTGTTGATGGTAAGAAATATAGCATGGCACTGTTCATTAAAATATTAATTCCTTGGAGGGCTATATGGCTAAAAATAGCCCTCTGGCCCTCCTTAAGTTGGAGATGGCCTAAGGATCAACTAATCTGGGCCGCACAAATTGAATCCAACGGTCTCCATTAACTCATTTTCCTGCCCCACCACACACAAACCAACAACTCTGATTTCTTTTACACACCAATTAGCGGCCCAAATGGATTAATCCTTAGGCTTCGGACACTAAGGCCATCTCCAACCGAAGGAAGGCCAAAAGGCCATGTTTAGCCCTATAACCTTGCAAGAAATTATATTTTAAACAACAGTGTCAGGCCATATTTTATACCATCTCCAACCGAAGGGGCTAAAGGGCCATAGGCCAAACATAACCCCTTCAATAATTTATTATTTTAATTGAATTAATATGGGTAATTAAATTAAACTACCATATTAAAATAAAGTTTTCGAACATATTTTGAGTGCCACTTGCGCTAAATGAATAAGTCTCCGGATTTCTTATCTTTATATTAAAATAACTCTCCATATTATTTCTTTTTCTCCTTCATCTCTCTTGTTTTGATCTTCCATTGCAATTCGTCTTGAGTTAGAAAATGGTCCATTGAAACACCCTTTGGCATAAAGAAAGCACAATAACGAAGAAAGCGTGGTATTCTTTCACCTGCCACAACGTCAAGCTTGACATTCTGACGCCAGATGGACTGGGCTGGAGAGCTGGCTGGCTAGCTGGAAAAGGCCAGCCTGCTAGGCTGATTTAGGGGGTTTTGGCCCAGTGGGGCCCACAAGCCCTTTGGCCTAGCCCTCGGTTGGAGACAGCTTTCATGTCATTCCGAGCTATTTTTAGCCCTATGGCCCTTTGGCCAGTTCGGTTGAAGATGGCCTAAGGTCCGGATCGGATCCACTTCCCTCAACAAATAGTGATGATTTAAATATTATAAAACATAAAAATTTACAATTAAATAAATGTGTAGTTAAGTTGGTAAGTTCACATTGTTTCACTTGGGTGGTCATGGATTCAAATATCCTAGTAGAAATTTTTTTTTTTCTAGATAAAATCTTTGATGACCGGAAAAATGCCCTGGCAAAAAACCAACGACAATGTCGTTGGCATGTGTTTCATGTGCAATGGGGCCAAAAATTTCATGTCTCTGTGTGCTTATAAATGTCTTCGACAATAAAGTATAATATACAAGAAATTCCCAAATATTCTCATATATATTTTTAGTATTTACCATGTTTAGTTTAACTTGGCATCAGAGCAATTCGCTCTTGGTGACCTTTTTTGTCTTGATTTCCTTCATTAAAAAAGAAAAAGAAAAAAAAAGAACAATGCCGTGAACAGTGATCTGCTACAGTGTTCTAGTAAATTGTTTTAATTCCGCTGTGTATCTTTTGTACCTTTATTGTTCGTGGTTTAGCTAAATAGCTCAATATAATTATAGTGTTGTTGTGCATTTTGGTGGAACAAATATATGGATAATTGATACTGGAGCCACTAATCATTTGATTGATGACCCTATAGTGTTTGATGAGTTACGTGACTATGTTCGTGATCCGTATATTACTAGTGCAAATGGAGCACCTTCTCCTGTGAAGGGTGATTGCACTATCTCTCTTACTCCGACCTTATCACTGGTCCACGCTTTACTTGTTCCTAATGTTAAGTGCAATCTTTTGTCGATAGGAAAACTACTTGATACCTTATATTGTTCCGCTCACTTCTACCTCACATATTGTTATTTTCAAGACATTCAAACTCAAAAGATAATTGGTCGTGGTAAAAGAATTGGGGGTTTGTACATCTTGACTATGAAGGATACTGTTGTTTCAGGCTCAAATAATCATCAAGTTCTAAGTGCTAAAGTGGATGACAGACATCAAATTTGGTTGTGGCATTGACGTTTATCATTCCGTTATATGAAGCATCTATTTCCTTCTTTGTTTCGCACTTGTAGTGATTTAGAGTTCAAGTGTGAAACATGTGTCATGGCTAAGAGTCATCGTACTTCCTTTCCCATAAGTGATTTTAAAGCTACTTTGCCATTTGATTTAATACATTCTGATGTGTAGGGTCTGGCGAATGTTACTTCTAACAAATTCTGTTGGTTTCTTACTTTTATTAATGATTATACTCGATTAACTTAGGTGTTCTTGATGAAGAATAAGAGTGATGTCTCATTGCTTCTTCAAGAATTTTGTGCAATGGTGTCTACTCAGTTTTAGGCCAAAGTTAAGGTCTTCAGGTCTGATAATGAAGGAGAATATGTGAATCACACTTTGGCATGCTTTTTTCGTGATCAAGGTATTATTCACCAAACGACTGCTCTGTTTACACCCCAACAAAATTGTGTATCCGAGCGAAAGAATCGTCAAATAATGGAGGTTGCTCACTCCTTGATGTTGGATAAATGTGTTCCTAATCATTTGTGGGGTCATGCTGTTTTGGCTGCTGTGTATTTGATAAATTATGTTCCAAGTAGGGTTCTTTATCTTCAAACACCGCTTAATGTGATACAAAAACATGTTTCTCTTGTTTCTATATTCAAACTTCCTCCGAAAGTGTTTGGGTGTACTGCATATGTGCATGTCTACTTTCATCCACGGAGTAAACTTGATGCATGTGCTCTCCGGTGTGTATTTATTAGGTATGCTAACAATCAGAAATGTTATAAGTGTTATCATCATTTGACTTAGATAACCTATATTACCATGGATGTCACCTTCCATGAGGAAGTTTCGTATTTTGTGAAGCCCTCTTCTGACTCTCTACTTTAGGGGGAGATAGAGAGTGAAGTGCAGATTCAAAGAGATGGTATGGATGATGTGTTACAGGCAGAGTTGGGGACATAACCTGTTATGTTGCGTGATACTGATCAGTCAACTATAAATAGGGACTGGTCAACTATCATTCCCGAGACCATTTCTACTGATGATTGGTCAGATGTACCCAACGAGTTGCATGTTGTTGGTATGTCTGACAAATTACCTTCTAATGATCGGTTACCTACTGCTGGTATGTCTAACGAGTTGCCGGATGATGCTTCATCCAGTGATGATTCTTCTAACGGTTTAGTACAAGATAGGGACATACATGAGGTAAATTTTGATTATTCTTCTACTTATCAATTGCCTCCACAAGCTAATCGTGGAAAACCTAAAGTACATTATGAGGCTGATATGCATATGCCAAAGCTAAGTATACTATCAACAATTATGTGTCTACTTATTGTTTGTCCAAACCATATGCATCTTACATATGTCAGCTATCTAGTGTATCAGTTCCAACAAAATTGCATGATGCTTTGTCTGACCTTAAGCGGGTTAATGTCATGAATGTTGAGATGGAAGCTTTGGAAAAGAATTCCACTTGGGATTTGGTTCCTTTGCCAAACGGGAAGAAAACTTTGGATGTATCTGGGTATTCATTATTAAGCGTAAAGCAAATGGTTTTATTGACCGGTACAAATCTAGATTAGTTGCTAAGGTTTATACTCAAACCTATGAGGTGGACTATCAAGAGATTTTTGCTCTTGTTGCCAAACTTAATACTGTACGTGTTCTTCTGTCCTTAGCAGCAAACCAAGATTGGCCCCTATTGCAGTTTGATGTTAAGAATGCTTTTCTTCATGGTGATCTCAAAGAGGAAGTTTATATGGATCTCCCACCTAGTATCGGAATATCTCCTGGAAAAAGGTGTTGTGTGCAGGTTGCGAAAGGCTTTGTATAGTTTGAAACAATCTCCTAGAAAGTGGTTTAGGAGGTTTACAAGTTCAATGAAGACGTTTGGGTATGTCTAGAGTCATTCAGATCATACTTTGTTTCTAAAGCGACAAAATGGTAAGCTAACTGCATTGATTATTTATGTTGATGACATGATAGCAATGTTCTAAAAAGCGGCCTAGGCGCTGGGCGTTGTTCGCCGCCACAATTAAACCAAAATCGTTGAAAAAATCGGAAAGGGTATTAGGCGACGCCTAGATGGGCGCTGGGCGGGCTAGGCGGCCTCGGCGACCGCCTAGGCGGCTTTGATGGTAAGTCGATTACAACGTCGTTCTTCCATTGTGGTAATGAGGTTGGATGATTGGGCAACCATCCTAACAGTTTTGATCTGCAATTGCAGAGAAAATGAAGTGAGACGATTTGGCTGGGATAAAAGCGATAGACATCGATCTGCAATTAAAAAGTAAAGATATGGAACGAGATAGTGGATCTGCAATTGCAAGGTAAAGAAGAAGGAATAGCTTGGCTGAGACGAGAAAATGAGAGAGGTATATGCAATTGTAGAGAACCAAATTAGGCGGCTGAGCTTGGATAATTAGAGTTAGGGTTTTTTTGGTTAGGAACTTAGGTGGCATTTCTTTAAAAACTAGGGAATAAACTTTTTTTTATTATAAATAAGAAAATAAGGCCCAATTCATTTTTAATGAAAAACAAAGGCCCAACAATGATTCAATTAAATGGGATGACTAAGTGTTACAAAATCAACATAAAAAGTCCTAAAAATTTACAAATATACTTAAATCCGCCTAGGCGCTAGGCCCAACTAGCGCCTAGCATTTTTTAGAACCTTGCATGATAGTTACTGGTGATGATCAGAAGGAGATACAATGCCTTCAAAAGTACCTAGCTACTGAATTTGAGATGAAGGAATTGGGTGAATTGAAGTATTTTCTTAGAATCGAGGTTGCACGATCCAAGCATGGTATTTTTCTATCTCAAATGAAGTATGTTCTTGATTTGTTAGCTGAAACAGGTATGTTAGATTGCAAACCTGTTGATACTTCGATCGCCCAACTAGCGCTTAGCGTTTTTTAGAACCTTGCATGATAGTGACTGGTGATGATTAGAAGGAGATACAATGCCTTCAAAAGTACCTAGCTATTGAATTTGAGATGAAAGAATTGGGTGAATTGAAGTATTTTCTTGGAATCAAGGTTGCACGATCCAAGAATGGTATTTTTCTGTCTCAAAGGAAATATGTTCTTCATTTGTTAGCTAAAACAGGTATATTAGATTGCAAACATGTTGATACTCCAATTGAGCAAAATGATCGTCTGGGCTTATTTCCAGTTGAAGTTCCTACTCATAAGGAACGGTATCAGAGGCTTGTGGGGAGATTAATTTATTTGTTTCACACTCGCCTTGACATTGCTTATGCAGTTAGTGTGGTAAGTCAGTTTATGTACTCACCTAATGAAGCTCATATGGATGCAATAATTCGTATTTTGAGGTACTTGAATATGGCTCTTAACAGAGGCTTGGTTTTCTCCAAGAATGGTCATTTGAATGTCGAAGGGTATACAGATGCAGACTGGGCAGGTTCTATCATTGACTGGCGATCTATATCTGGATACTTTATGTTTGTGGGTGGTAATCTAGTTACTTGGAGAAGCAAGAAACAAAAAGTTGTGGCTAGGTCAAGTGCTGAAGCTGAGTTTCGTCGTATGTCTCATGGTGTATGTGAGTTATTGTGGTTGAAAAAATTGTTGAAAGATCTTGTATTTAAACCCAAGGGTGCTATGAAACTCCATTGTGATAACAAGTCTGCAACATGATCGAACAAAACATGTGGAGATTGATTGACATTTCATCAACGAAAAATTGGATGCTGGAATTATTATGTTTCCGTTTATGGGATCTGAAGATCAACTCGCTGATGTGCTTACTAAGGCTATGTCTAATAGTGTGTTTTCCAACTCACTTGACAAGTTGGGCATGCGTGACATCTTTGCTCCAACTTGAGGGAGAGTGTTGCGAGTTATATATTAGTTAAAGTGTAAATAGTAGCATGTTGTCCCACATTGAGGAAGTGTATATGTAATACCAATTGTAACTCCTATATATACTCCACTTTGGAGATTAATGAGTATACAAGAAATTTCCAAATATTGTCATATATATTTTTGGTATTTACCATGTTTAGTTTAACTTTCTCTGTTGTGTGCCCACACATTAGTGTTCAGCCGAGCCAACCAGTACACACACACCATACGTCACACTTTAATAAATTCCCATTACCACCCCAACCCAAAAAACATTATGCGTGTTTAATTCATATTCTCATGTCACTTAGCACAATGGTATAGTGGTATTCTTGTACGTGAGATGTCTTAGGTTCGATTCTCGTCACATGCAAATTTAAACCATATTATTGATGGCCCATTATAAGGTTTAGCTTACTCTCCCACCACCTTAATGATAATATCGTTTGTTAAAACATTATATGATTGTACCTCTTTAATCTTAACTCGCACCCTCCCCCCAAACAGCTTATAAATGCCTTGCTTTCCTCTCAACGAAACTTCATCCATACCAACTCATCACACCTTTCTGATTTTTCCCAAAAGCAAACCCTCCCGAAAACATTTTGAAAACATGGCCTCCAAATCCTCAATTACTCAATTATAACTTCTATTACACAAAGTTTCACTAACCATATACAAAACCGTTTTTTGTCGAGACACGAATGGCAGCGTCGCTGTTTTTCACGATTGTTTCGTGAATGTAAGTATACATGCCTGTTTTTTATCTTCGTAATTAATGTATTTTGTATTTTCATGAATGCTAATGTGCCGCTGTGTATTGTAGGGTTGCGACGCCTCTATTTTACTTCGAAAATGAAAGGAAAGAAGAGGTCTCCGCCAAACTTGCTCTATGTCGTGAATAGACATCCCTGCAGTAACCGTTAGAGATTTTGTGTTTGCGGTACGTAATACTTAGTTTTTTAATAAAGAGATTAATATATATACAAAGAGGTTTTCTTGATAATAGTATAGGTAACTATATGTACTCTGAAGATGTGAAATGTGACATATGACAGGTGTAAAACTACAAGTCTAATATATATGCGTCGAGACAAGTCAAATATTATATATATACACACACATATTTGGTCAGCAAGGCACGAGCTGAACGGATTAAAAGTCCTTATAGAAACTTCAAAATTATGTGCCACGTCTCAAAACTGTAGGTTCGAAATTTAGTACAAACTTCAGGTTGATCACCTGCAATCTCAAATGCACTATATGCATTCGAATTGAAAAAGGCATATTAATTTGAGCAAATAAAGTAAAGGTTGGGCGGCATCGGGGCCCATTTGTGAGTAACAGACAAAGGGCTGATTTGGAGTGGGGTTACAGGTCCCAAAAAAGAAAAATGGAGCTGCCCAAATAAACAGAGGAGAATTTCTTTTTATTTCGTTGCTGGACTGAAGTTCAATTCAAGAAGCAACGGACTGTAAGGCTCAAAAGAGACCAAGCATTTCGGGCTGTCTTGTTTAAGCTTTGTTAAATATATGTTATTCTTGATATATCTCTATAATTAATATAAAAGCATATTATTGATATTGTGATACTGGTTATCATAATAGTATTGCTTAGATGCATATATCATTACATATTGGAGTGGATGGATAATGGTAAATTCGAGATTGTGTTACGAGAATGAAATTATCTTTTATGTGGTTGAGTTCAACTCTCATAAGAACCATCTAAGGTGACAAAAGTAAAAGTATATGAATGGTATGAAGTAGTGGGGAATCTGACGAACAAGAGAAGAACAAGATGACTAACAAAAGAGGAATTTGGGATGACTAAATTAGGGATGTTAGTTATATAATAGAGCTTCTGATTCACCACGGCAATGGTAAAATGCATATATAGGACATGCAAATCCGCTTGTTTTATTACATAAATGAATGGGTTTGGTAAAATGAAGTTAAGTTGCATTCATATTATATAAGACCAAAGTACCGATCAAGCTGTGGTTTTGCTCACTTTGTACATTTTAGACTTAGTAGATTCGGGACAAGATTAACGAATGAGATAAGATTGTAAAGATGGAGAAATGAGTTTTTATTTATTTTGGTACTGTAAAGATTTCTGAGTTTTTTTCAACTCCCGTATCGCAAATACCCCCATATCGAAAAAGTAACCAATCCAAAAACATCAAGAAAAAGGCTTTTTATTAATGGAATAATTCATCTACAAAAATACCCCCATATCGCAAAAAAGTAACCAATCCGAAATAGACACTTGGAAATGACACATGCCAACTCTCTAGTTCTACGAACTTAGTTGACTTTTCTACAGTTGGTCCTAATCTGACCATTGGTGCCCGTGAGAGGGCTCAGGTTTCCCATCTTTATCATAGCATTGGCAAAGTCGGTTCTGAAGGTTGCTGGATTGCTCACGTAAGCATTCACCTGAGAGTCGGTAGACCCACCGCTAAAGAGCTGTTGGTCAGAGTGCAATAGGCCCTTTTGGCTCACCAAATTGCTGAAATAAGCATTGTCAAAAGATGTAGGACTTGTGACATCCAGTGGGGAGAGATTGTTATCGCCTCCACTAGTTGGACAACTTGATTTCAGCGATGTTGCAAATGAAGCGTTTATGTTTGCTTCATTGTAAAGACGCGTCCGGAATGTTGTGCACCTAGCTTGCCCAATTGTATGCGATCCTAATTAAATAACAACAAACAAAGTAATTAGAGATTGCACTTGATTAATAATGCATGTTAAATAATTAATTAGGAATGATTTGAATTGAGCAAACCTGAGAGGGCCACTAGTTCCTTGGCAGTGAAGCCTTTGTTTGAGAAAGCAGTAATAAGCGCAGAAAGGTTCAATGTGGGAGCGGGTATGTTGGAATTGGCAGCACTTAGGCTTGCTGTGGTGGAGTCTCTTCTGCCCAATGGCACTGTATAGGTAAGTCCACCCAACTGCGTAAACAATTTAAATTGTTATAGATAGCACAAATTGAGATTTAACGATGACAAACATAGGGAAGTCGCCGTTAGCATTCTAAACAAATCATGATTCAACCTTTTCTTATAATAGTTTAAAGGAAAAATTACACTTGAAGGAATGCATGATAATTCTTTTTGGAGCATATCAGTTGATTAATTAGTAGGGTTTCTGACTTACTGCAACAATAGAGTCCCTAGCAGCAACAGTTAAGATGTCAGCACAAGAGACCACTTTGGGGCAGAGACTCTCCAATTGAGATTTAATTGTATCGATTACATCAAATCCCCTCAAAGAATTAGCATTAGCACCTGCTGTTTTCTCTCCTGTGAAATTGGCTGTGTCATCCAGCAGAACCGAAGCATCACATCCCTGCATGCACAATTCATATTTGTTATGCGAACTTGTCACCTTTTCTTTGAGAAACATGACTCTTTTTTTGTCCTAATCTGTACATGCATATTCACTATTTTTTGGTACTACGACAAAAAGCTCAGTATGAGACAACAAGAAGTCAAATCAAATTATCGTATGATTAAAAATAAAACAGAAATAGAAAAGAAAATAATTTGTTAACAACAAAACAAAAGGTCCAAGCTTTCGGCTATCGATCTGTGTTAAAATATATTGTATTTCTCTTGCATTTAGAGAAGACTTGCCCTAAGATTCAAATTAGTGCCTACTTTATCTTCCGCTTTAAAATTGTGGATGACAAAGAAAGCAAATGAAAAATGAGCTTGTTTCATTACAAAACTCTTTTCCGACAGAGTACTGTCCATTTGTCCTTTTGAAAAATATGTCCTTGTCAGGAAAACAAAATCACGAAGTTTCCTCAAATAAATATAAATAAATAAATAAAAGTAGAGTGATTGAGAATTCGTTTATAACCATATTCTTTTCTTTCTTTTTTTTGTCTCTTCAACTAGGTGTGTGAAAGAACTAACGGAATTCTATTTGAAGAATTTATTAACTTCTTTTTTGGTACGAAAAACCTCTAAACAAACTCCATGATCGAAATATGGTTTCAGAAATATATGGATAACCAAAATGCTTTTACCAATATGTTCCATAGAGAAACAAACATGTCAGCTGAGCTAAATTTTCAATTGGTTGGATTGCATATGTGAAGTCACAACAAAACCTAAGCATATACTAAACTATCCTTGACATAATACCTCTTAAACAATTATAAATAGTTGTTAATAGGACTCTAAAAAGGTCTCAGTACTCTAACCATGCACAAATAACAGGAAAAAAACACTGAAAAGGAGTGCAGAATGAGTATACAACAGGACTTTTTAGAGAGCGCCATTGGCATCCTATATATACTCACATGAGCATGCATGCATGCAGGTGAAAGATAAGAATTATATATGAAAGATAATCATGATTAGGCGGGAATTTAAAGAGATGAGTAAGTAGAAACCATCACTTGCATTAACAAAGCAATCATGGAAATGAAGGCGGAGCAAGGAAGCTCCCATGCGAGCTTCCTTCGACACCGCTGAGTCCACCGCGGATTTTATGGTGGACAGGGCATTAGGACACGATGTTCCATAGAAAGTAGAGGACAATTGAGCAGAAGCTACTCCAACAAGAAGGAAAAATAATGACAATGAGATTTTAGTGTTTGTGGGAGTGCATGAACCAGTAATGTATGAACCCATGACTAATATCTAACAAGGTTTCTGATAACCAATATAACTAAGAAGCAAAGAGAGAAGAAGAAGCTTGCGACTAATTTCTTGATTTAGTGCAGCATCATGTCCTATGTTTTTATAGCCTGTGGTATAACTGGACTCTTGCGTTTTGATAATGATTCTAGACTTCGAGTCAACTCAGAAATAAAAGAATAATATGTGAAAAAGTAATCATGAAATAGAGAAAGGGAAGGGAAGGTGAGGTACAGGTGGTTTCATCTAGGACTGTGATTAACTATTAGAACCTTCAGATTTGTCACAATTTAACAAGATCTTATTAATTAAATTGGTTTAATAAGATCTTAGGGCGTGGAAGAAAGATGTTACTTTTAGGTTAAGAAGTCCACGTTTCATAGCCAATATGATCCACTTTGTTATTTCTAATTTTATTTTGGAAAAGGAGAGGATGGTAGCTGCTATAACTGATTGTAATTTCTTCCAACCTTTTCATTTATTTTCTCTTAATAATTCTGATTTAATATTCATTTTCTTTGTGCTATTGACAATATTTTTTACAAGGATAATCATTTTTATAGTTAGTTGGGATTAATGCTAATTACATTTATGCTGTTGACTAGGCAAAATCATGTCGGCCCTCAAGAGAAAATATAATGCTGTAGTGGTTTTTGTATACGTGTGGTTTTGGCTCGTTTTATCTTGTTTCTTTTTTATTCAAAGGTTTATGTATGTAAACCAAAGTCAATCATTTACGGACAAGAGCAGTAGCACATTGGTTCTCTGGATAAGTCCAAAGACATATGAAACAACATGATTGAATTCCCACGATGTGATATAAAGATTCGACTTCTGGTTAACTTGGACATTAGACAGCT
This sequence comes from Heteromeles arbutifolia, assembly GCA_024362995.1. Lineage (NCBI taxonomy): Eukaryota > Viridiplantae > Streptophyta > Magnoliopsida > Rosales > Rosaceae > Heteromeles > Heteromeles arbutifolia. The sequence continues at coordinate 8,641,138 of JANCRC010000017.1, read as the reverse complement.
AAAAAATCTTAGTCCTTTGGATTTGGTGAGGTGAAAATAATATATTGATATATGAGTTTGTACAGCTAAGGCAAGAGGAGATATTTTTAAATTGTGTTCTAATTAATTAAAATTGTGAATGATTTAGCTTAATTGATATTATTATAAGGAGAAATTAGGTTTTGGCCTCTAGTCATCAATAGTTATTTGACTAAAACCTTACTGATTTCTAATTTGTGGTCAAAGTCCCTTAATTTTTTTTCACATCAGACTTTAATAATACATATTTTTTATATGTCATCAATTTTTATTTGGTATTTGAAAAATAGTATTTTTCTTCATGACCTAATTTATAGCCTTGTTAGAAAGTTGTTTATGGTAAGTTTTTTTTTAAAAATTGGAACGACTTATTCCTAACTAATCAACAAAATTATCTAATTTTAATTTAAGAAAAAAAAGAAAAGAAAAGATTATCTTCATCTTCGCACGCTACTCACATATGCTCTGGAGTTTATTGTGTCACAAAACTTTATAATCAAGGCCATCCATTAGAGGCAAGTTTCGTCTCTCTTTCAAGCTCACTTTTGTATTAGACAATACGCATCCAAAACAAAAGTTTTCTAGCGCGTATGCTAATCTTGTAAGACACAAAAACTATCAAAATATTTAATTTCAGTGACTTGCCGAATATTTTTCCAAAAGAACAAAGAACATCCACGTTGCATCACAACTTTTTTGTTCGATGTTCGATTGTTTCACATATATATGACATCGATCAAACACTATTCCTTCATGACCCTAACATTATTCCTCTAAAGACCCTTTCAGCAAAAGAAAAAGGAATATAGGCAACACCCTTTGCTGCCCTAGCTTCGCCACTCATCACCTACCCTAGTACTACACTAATTTGAAGAGTTATCTCAATCTCTTTAATTAATTAGTTTTAAAAAGTCTCATGCATTGTTTAATCACCTCTCCTAGATCCAGTCATGTTGCTTGCATGTTTCGTTTTCTGAAGGTATTATTTTGCTTATTTTTGCTTTTTAATTCTTCTTTCCTTTCCCTTGGAAAAAAAATCTTCTTTCTTTTCGTAGAAAAAGTGTGTTCATAGCTGTTTTTTTAGTGCCCATTTGACATTTGCTGCAATTTTATACCAAACAAAGTGAGGAAAGAATAAACATGAGCTTGTGTCCATGCATCGTTTTGAAATTTCCGCACCATGGACGGCCCCACACGCTAATTGCTTTCTATTTAGAATTTTGAACACCATGCATATTAATTTTATATATGCCCCACTAATTAAGCACTCGATTTTGATTGAGCATGAAGTTACAACTTTTTTCTGTATTAGTCAACAATCAAAGATTTTCTACATGATCGATGATTATGTTGCATGCATGCATGGTAATGGAGATCATTTACGTGTTGAGCTTGCCTAATCCATAATTGTTAATTTTAATATGGTTTTGGTAATTAAGATCTCTTGAGCATTTTTAAAAGTTAAGAGTACACAAACGCAATTTGAATTTTCCCTTGTGAAACCTAGCATATATGGAGGTTTTAGCTAGTTGACTTTGGTTTTCAAGTCTTGTTAGGCGTTAACTCTTTGTCGGTTCATGGACACATATTGGACAATAATCATATTTCGTTGTCAAAAAAAAAAAAAAAAAAAAAAAAGAAGAGGAATTCGATGGTTCACTTTTTAAAATTGTCGTATACTTACATAATTACATTTTGTATCTTGGCTAGTATTTGGTGTATACGATATTATTTCAACCAAAAAAAGAAAATAATACAATAGTATAGATGGACAAAACATCATTGTACGTAGTTGTACATATAAAATTGTTCAGACGAATTTGGTGTGTGAAAGTCTTACTTTTAGTCGGAAAATTTTGAAAACGTCTGTTTTTCAGACTTTAAACATCTCGATCCATTTTGATGGGATGGAGGTTGCTATGAGTCCCAATCAACGCGGTATTCCAAAACAAATAGGTGAATATGTGATTTATGTTAGTCTTAATTACCAATTAGCCTAAGAAATACAATAATTTAACTCTCATCTACCGCCTAAATTTAAAAAAAATTTACACACGGTGAATATGTGATTTATGTTAGTCTTAATTCCCAATTAGCCTAAGATAAGGATAATATTGTTTGAATCTCTACGTATTAGCTAGAAGTCATTATTTATTAAATCACAATTAACACATATAACAAGACATCTTATTTAAATCACAAGATGAAACTTTTCCCTACACCGGTATAAAAAAAAGTTCCCTGCGGCTAGGGAAAAAAACACTAGTCACCGACCCTGCTTTTGGGGTTGGGGTCGACCGCAATCCTTCTTGATTTCTTCCTTTGTTACTCTCGTTGTTTTTAGTAGTAGTCACTCTCTCGTTTTGTCAAGGAGAGCCTTCAGTTCGTGGTTGTGGTTGCTCTCTCACTTTGTCAAGGAGAGCTTTTGTAGTTGTGGTGGTCATGGTCGTGTTCAATCTCAAATTCTAGAGCGGCGATTGTTGTTCAGATCTGAGGTGGTGTTTGTGGTTTGTGCTCTTGAGAAAGGGACTACGAGAAGCTCTTGAGAAAGGACTATGAGAAGGAAACTCGACGTTTGTTGGAGATGACTCATAGAATAAGAGTAATTTGCCAACGAATGCAAAATCATTAGAGATTTTTGCGGTCTTTTCCTCATGGAACCTGTTCGATAGTTCTTGGGTTTGCGATGTTTTAGTCATCGTGACTAGCATTTAGGGTTTAGAATTTACGTTCCTTCATGATTGAAGAGATGTATTGTATTTTTGATGTGTTTGTAATTGTAGAGTTACGATGTTCATTTGACATTTGTAGTCTCATTAGTTCTTCAAAAAAAGAACGTTTAATATGTATGTCGTATGACCTTTTTTTATCATTTTTAATTATAAAAAAAATAAAAAAAAATAAAAAAAGTCTCATAATCTAATTGGTAACCAAGAAAAAAGTAACTTCTTATATTTACATGATTGGCATTTCGAAGATTTGGACTTTGCTTCGTTGGGCATGAGCCCCATATTTACCAAGTAAAAAAAGGAAGGGAAATGAAAGAAAATGCATGATTTTATATATATATATATATATATTTGAACTTTAATGGGTTATGCATGTGTGTTAAACCCTAGTTTCCATGGAGGAGTAAGTTCCAAGCAGTGTCCTATCATGGACTCTACATACAGAATGTGAAGGACTAAGTTCTACATCAATGAATCGGTGAAGGACTAAATTTTGTAGAAGCTTATAAAGAGTTGAGCTACACTCCATATTAACAATTAATTTTATAATAAAACCTCAACTTTCTTCAAACCTTATAAATTCAAGTCCAATAAATAAGTACAAATGTGATCACAATCTTCGGAGTTCAAAAATGATAATCGAAGGAGATGAAGTCTTTCATTAAGGAGTTGACACATGTTATGCAATTAAATTATAAAATTTCAACCAAGTCCACAAAATGCATATACCAAATCCTAAAACTACTGAAAAACAAGTAAGGGTGGTTTTCAAACGGATAGGAGTGGAAACTGTTGTAGCCTATTTTACTGAACAATTATAGAGGGAATAAGGAAAGGGGGCCGGCGGCAAGGAGAGAGAGATTTAATTGTGAGGTGTGATATTCCACCCCATTGTGCCTTTATTTATACTAGTAGGGAAGGTTAATCCCTTACCCTAATATGATTACAACTCTAATAGGATAATATCTAACCCTAGAGATATAGTAGAATAGTCTAAAGATATTCCAAATACTTTAGGATTTACACAATTACATTCATATATTAAATATGACTGCAACACTCCCCCTTGAGTGTGTAAATATTCAAACAAAACATCACATCAGGTCTTCAACAAATGAAGTAGATTAGTTGATGAAGTCGTTGGCACAACGGGCGAATGCGAGTCTCAAATTAAAGAAAGTATGCATTGATAGTAAAACTCACAAAACCTCGCTATGGTAAAATCTAAGACAGGTACAAAACCTATGGACTAAGGAGAAAAGTGAGAAGTATGCATAATGTCTAAAACAAACATCATAGGGATGAAAGTAATGAACCTCAAAGAGTATAATCATCCCAGGATGGGTGCCTCATCAAAACCTCGTTAGGTAGCAAAAACCTAGTGGGAAAAATGTTCCTAATCGTAGGGAAAAAGGGTACATTAAGATTAAGTTAGTATACTTCGGGATACTCCCCATGAGTTAGACATAACTTCCAAATAAGATAACTACAAGCAATTCAACTCAAACAGTTTATGCATACCGATTCAAACTGGACAGTGCCGGGATCTAAATGTGACATAGTGGGAGCATACCACGACAATTCATGGCGTTTTACAAGAACGTTAATGTTCTTATCTCCCCCTAACGATGGGAAAACACTACTACAAAATTATCTATTGTTGGCAGTCCAAAAACCGATAAGAAACATAAATTACTGTAGAATATTATGCAAAATCCGACAGAAAATGGATGCAGTGGCGGATATAATAAGCGACAGAATTGTCGGCGTCAGGAAATGAATTTTTCGATAGAAAATACTTTTAAACTGACAGAAATTGTGTCGGATATAATCGACAGAGAATATATTAATAATGAATAAATAAGAGCATTTTATGTCGGATAAAACCGACAAAAAATCTCTAAAACCGACAGAAAATATATATATCCGACAGAACTTGTGTTGGTTATAGCCGACAATAAATATTAATAATGAATAAGTAAAGCATTCTCTGTCGGCTAAAACTGACAGCAAATATATTAATAATAAAAAAATAAAAAGGACATGAGAGCATTCTCCCTTCTTCTTGTTGAGCATTCTTCTCCCCTTCCGCTCGAAATCAGAATCTGCAGCTAATAAGCAAACCAGATTGGGCAACATACTTGAACCCCCATGCACGATGGAATTTGAAGCTCAAATTCAATAGATCCAAAACCCAACTCCACCAACCTTCTTCCCAACAAAAAACACAACAATCCATCCCAAAAAAAAAAAGAAGAGAAAACCCACATCTTCCATAAATAGAACGAACAAAAGCATGGAGATCCCAAATCACACACAGCATTCAAACAAGTTCACTTTCAAAAGAAGAAACGTGCGTGTACGGTGTGTGTATGTGGTGGGTTGGACGAATCTGGAGTTGGAAGATTTTTTCACCTTCAAAAGCCCACTTGTTCAGCAAATCAAGTTCACTTTCCCCAAAACTGGTCCACTCTTTATGGCTCAAATCCAGACTTACAGAATCTGAGAAGAAAGAAGAGCACCCCAGAATGCAACACAGAATGCGGTGGATGAACCCATGCCTGAACCCAACGGAAGTTCTGAAGTGATAACAACGGTAGTAGGCTTAAATCAGAGCCATAAAGAGAAGGAATCAGAGAACGAGAAAATAAGAATCAATAGTCAAGAACTGAAAGTAGTCGATTATACAAACAAATAACGATTGCGTACCCTTGGATAGATGAATATAGCCAAAGAAAAGCCAACACTCCAGCACCACGTCCAATTTATGCCATTAGAATCTTCAGTTCATCAACTAAAGTGGCAAGTGATTTAGTTGACTCCAGTGAACATGAGGTTGGCACTAATGAGTTGGGAATATCTAATTCTGATATGACTGCTTTTAACCTACCAATACGCCCATTACTGTCGGTTAAAACCGACAGAACAGAAAAAAGAAAAAAACCAGTAGAAATCCCTCCAAAATTCCCTCTCAAAATTTTAAATTCCCCCCCCCCCCCAAAATTTCGTTACGATTTAAAAAAATAAAATAATAATTGTTTGGTTTAATAAATAAATAATATGTATTTAAATAGAATACTTTTTAAAAATTAAATAAATAATTGTTTGGCTTAATAGATAAAAACCAATGTAAAATATATAAAGAAACAAAAAAATAATTCTACAATGAAAATGCCGTCACACAATTGTCTAATCAATACTTGAAAAACATAAATAAAAATTTAGCACAAATTACTTTTCCCACTTCAAAATTTTGGCAAATTTATGCGTTCTACGAAACTAGTTTCCATGATCTAACCATCAAACTTGTTTGTAGATACTACAAGCTCGCATATGTAAAAAATCGTAAAAAGCAAACATTCAGAGATTACGTAATGGAACAAAAGTTTTCGACGGTTATAAACGAAAAATCACAATTTAACAGTTATTTTAGCTCCGATTTTGATGATTTTTTACAGCTACACTCATCGACCCTATAAGAATGTAATGAATAAATTCAATCTTTAATTTAAAATATTTACACTAGTGGATACACAAAATCTTATTTTATACTTAATAGAAGTATAATATTAACTCTAAGTGCATTCTACAAAACTTTTTTCAACGATCCAACCGTCAAACTTATTTGTACACAGTCCGAGATTGCATACGTAAAAAATAGTAAAAAACAAACATTCAGAGATTACATAACGGAATAAAAGTTTTCGACAGTTATAAAAGAAAATTCACAATTTAACGGTTATTTTAGCTCCGATTTTCCGATTTTGATAATTTTTTACAGCTACACTCCTCAACCCTATAAGAATGTAATGAATAAATTTGATTTTCAATTTAAAATATTTACAATAGTGGATACCACAATATCTTATTTTATACTTAATTGAAGTATAATATTAACTCAAGTGTTTGTTTAATCTACAGTTTTGACACAACATGCATTCTACGAAACTTTTTTCAACGATCCAACCGTCAAACTTATTTGTACACAGTCTGAGATTGCGTACGTAAAAAATCGTAAAAAACAAACATTCAGAGATTACGTAACAGAACAAAAGTTTTCGACGGTTATAAACAAAAAATCACAATTTAACGGTTATTTTAGCTCCAATTTTGATGAATTTTTACAGCTACACTCCTCAACCCTATAAGAATGTAATGAATAAATTCGATCTTTAATTTAAAATATTTACACTAGTGGATACCACAAAATCTTATTTTATACTTAATAGAAGTATAATATTAACTCTAAGTGTTTGTTTAATCTACCATTTTGACGCAATATGCATTCTACGAAACTTTTTTCAACTATCCAACCGCCAAACTTATTTGTACACACTCCGAGATTGCATACGTAAAAAATCGTAAAAAACAAACATTCAGATATTACGTAACAGAACAAAAGTTTTCGACGGTTATAAAAGAAAAATCACAAGTTAACGGTTATTTTAGCTCCGATTTTGATGATTTTTTACAGCTACACTCCTCAACCCTATAAGAATGTAATGAATAAATTTGATCTTCAATTTAAAATATTTACACTAGTGGATACCACAAAATCTTATTTTATACTTAATAGAAGTATAATATTAACTCTAAGTGTTTGTTTAATCTACAGTTTTGATGCAATATGCATTCTATGAAACTTTTTTCAACAATCCAACTGTCAAACTTATTTTTACACACTCTGAGATTGTATAAGTAAAAATCATAAAAAAACAAACATTCAGAGATTAGGTAACGAAACAAAAAATTTCGATGGTTATAAACAAAAAATCACAATTTAAGGGTTATTTTAGCTCCGATTTTGATGATTTTTTACAGCTACACTCCTCAACCCTTTTAAGAATGCATTGAACGAATTCGATCTTCAATTTAAAATATTTACACTGGTGGATAATTTTTTATACTTAATGGAAGTATAACATTAACTATTAAGTGTTTGTTAAATCTATCAATTTGATAGGATGCATTCTACGAAACTAGTTTCAACGATCCAACCGTCAAATATGTTTGTATACACTCCGAGATAGCATGTGTAAAAAATCGCAAAAAAAAAAAAAAAACATTCAGAAACCGCCAGAATATGTTAAAAATATTAAAAAAAAAAGAATTAAAAAATACTAAGGGTTATAATAATTTTATGGCGGTTAAATCCGCCAGGAATTTATGTCGGATATATCCGACAGAAAATAACTTTAATCCGACAGTAAATAAATTATGTGTCGGATATCTTTTATCCGTCAGAATGGCTTATTAACCGCCAGGATCGTCCGACACCTAAAGCTAATATTGTAGTAGTGAAACTGTCTCATCAAAGTGACACTGCAAAACGTGTAGTAAAGAGACTCTTGTCAAGGACTCTGAGTAGTGAATAATTATTGGCTAATCATAACTGACATAGATTCTCATTCTTCTTTGAGAACCCATTTTGGTAATTAGTGGCGGCGCTATTGGCACATAAACTGCGCATCCAAACACACGTAAATGCGAGACATCAAACTCGTATGCAGTGACCAACTGTAATGGTGAATAAGGTTGGGTAGTGATGGGCCTCAGGCGGACCAACATAGCTACATGCAATATTGCATAGGCCTAGGCAGATACTGGCAATTTGGTTCGCATAACCAAAGTACGAGCTATAGATTGAATGTGCTTTATGTAAGCTTCTGCCAGGCCGTTTTGGGTATGAACATGGGTACAGGATGTTCAACTTCAATCCTAACTGACATGCAATAGTCGTCAAAAGACTGCGATGTAAACTCTCTAACATTATCTAGTTGAATCAACTTAATTGGATATTCATGGTGGTGAACCCTAAACTTAATGATTTGAGCATTGCGTGTGGACAATAAGCAGACATGTGACCAATATGTCGATGCATCAACCAACACCGTGAAGTATTTAAATAGTCCGCATGTTGGTTAGATAGGTCCATAAATATCCCCTTGAATCCTCTGAAGAAACTTGGGAGGGTTTTGATTAATCTTTGTAGATGAGGGTTGAGTATTGAACTTCCCAAATGAAATGCTTTGCAACTCAGGAATCTAATATAAGAGGTTATATGATGCCCGTGTGAAGATTTGAGGATACGACGCATCATATCTCATCCAAGATGTCCCATACGATCATACCAAAACAACAAAATGTTATGGAACCCAAGCTTAAGGCCAGCCACGTGGTAGGTCTCTATGGCTCGAATGGTTGTGATGTACAACGCACTCGGGAGACGTTCCAGCTTCTCATGAATATGCTTCTGGCTATATTCATAAAAATGATGCAAAGAAATTCAGAACCATTATCTTCAGTGTTTCAATATGATATTTATTATCTCGAATACCTGTAAAGCTCAATAACGTTCTTCCAGGAAGGGAAGAATATAGGGCCTCTTTAATGATTAATTCAGTACCATTGAAAAACATTATACAGGTATTTTTGTATCCTTTAATCAGGTTGGATGAACCAAAGAGGGTTGTCAGATGTGCATTTTTAGGTACGAAGTTAGTAAAATAGTGTAGCTCACGCAAGATGGTGTGCGTGGTAGCACTATCAGCCAGACAACTAACTTCATCACTAGTCATACCTAGAAATAAATTAATTGAATTGGTCACATACATAAATAAAATTCCATTCATTCAATTAATCAATCGAGAAATAATATCCATATTCAAAAAAAAAAAAAAAAAAAAAAAAAAAAACCAAACCAACAAATTATTCCAAAAACTTGAAAAATTTGTTTGAAAAATTAAACCATAAGCCTAAAAATTAAGGGCGGTTTAGCCACTCCTAGTAGGTTCGGCCACTAGGGGTAAAAAACCACCCAAACATGTCTTAGAAAAATAAATTTTATTCTTCCGTAGGAGCGGATGCCTCCTAAAAATCTGAAACCTCCATAGTTGTGGTAGTATCTCCAAGACGTTCCACATATGCAAAGTTAGACTCACAACGAGAATGATACTTAGCTATAGCTTTAGGAGTAGCTCAACATACGTGTGACCAATGATCCCTTAATGCACAGTGGTAGCACATGTCTAATTTAGTGGAATCTGATTGAATGGTAGTTTTTTTCCTTGTTCTTGAAGTTAGTGGCTTTATAGGCAAGAGAATTGCGCTTATGGGTCAAATTTTCTCCCTTGGTAGGGCCTCTACTCTGTTGACCCTTGGGCACATGGCTGGGGTTTCTTCCCCATTTCCACGACCACGACGGTTCGACTATCGTTTATGGTTGCTAGAATTAATCGTATGTGCTTTAGGCGTAGTATTCGAGCCAGTGGGTCGGGCTTGATGATTCTTCATCGAAAACTTGTTCTGTTTTTAGCGAAAAGTAAAACAGAGATTAAATCCAAAAATTTGGTGAACTTCTGTGCCCTATATTGGTGTTGCAGGACAATATTGGTGGCATTGAATGTTGAATAGGTCTTATCCAAGAGATCATGTTCAGTCAAGTCCTCATTACAGAACTTGAGCAGTGATCGGATACAACTTCAAAGTTGTATTCATTCACGTACTTAAAGTCTTCGAAGCGTAAATGCTGCTAGTCGTGTGTTGCTTCAGACAAGTAAATGTCCTTCTGGTGATTAGCCAGGGCAAGCCAGATGGAGCATGGTTCCTCTTCCTCTTCAGTAAGGTACTGGGTCTGCAATGCATCATGAATGTCTTCGGATGAAGATCATACCAGTAGCTTTGTTAGCTTCATCAACTGGGACGTCCGTAGCCTCTTTGATGGTGGCTCGTAGACTTTTATCGTTGAGATGAAGGTTCACATCTTGAACCCACTTCAAGTGGTTTCTTCCAGATACTTCCAAAGCGGTACAATCAAGCTTGTTTAAGCTCAACATATCCCTAAAACAGAGGGTAAAAAAACGTGGTTAGTCATATGGGAAGCCATAGACATACGGTTTAGAACATTCAGGTTCTATAGGCATGTATAGGTTTAATTTAAACATGAAAGCTTCGGGTTTCAAGTGTAAATTTTGAATGAAAACTTCAGGTTTGAATGTCACTAAATTTGAAATACAAGTTCGATTTAGTTATGAACATCTAGTTCATAAAAAAGAGGTGTCAAGAACACAGAATACAAGGTACAATCTTAAGTGCAGTGGATTTGTGTTGCTTCAGGAACTCAAGTGTGAGTGTTTCGGGACTTCGAAAGAGAGTCAACCGTTCAAAGAATAAAAATAAATTATTGAATCGTTAATGGCTAAAAGTGGGCTTCATAGCTATAATTTTGGATGTCTTGTCAGATTAATGGACTGTTGGTCACTTTTAATTAATTTAATAGATCAAGACCATTCGAGGTTGTTCGTGGAAGAAAAATAATGATGTTGGGGTCATATTGGCTTTGATTGGCTGGGGGCTCAGCGATAGGTAAATTGTAGCTTAATTAGCGTTAACCAAAATGTCACAAAAGGTATATAGGTATGGTTAAGAAGCGAGGATGCCAAAATATGGGATCAGGTCAAAAAAATAACGCAACCCAGCTTGGTTGGGCTGGCTACAGTACACGAGATAAGGCCCCACAACACGGCTGCAGGTTTGTTAGGCCACGGGAAGGCTGCACAGCAGGCCAGTAGGTCGTGGGTCGTGGGTCGTGGGTCTGGGACAAGCCCAGCAACGTGACGTTTTTGGAGGTGGGCCAAAAGGTGTGGGGGCAACAAGCCTAGCTTGCGATGGCTTGGGCTGGCCCACGACGAAGCCCAGCATTGGCTAGCTTTGGGTTTTGGGCCACGGAAGGGCCAACCCAGCAGCGTAGGGGTTGCTGCAGGCAGGCAGATATGCAGGGACAAGCCTAGAAAGCAACAAGCTTGTTGGTTTGGGCCAGGGGCACGGGTGACGAGTCCAGCAAAGGCTACAAGCCTGTTGGAATGGCTGCAGGCTTCAGGCCCGTGGAAAACTAGACCCAGGTCAAAGGCCTGGTTGTCGATGCATGCGCAGCAAGCCCAAAGGGCTATTGCAGGTTGTCCAAATGTTAAAACGACGTCGTCCATGAACGACTTGGCTACAGGCCAGCCGATGTTTGTCGGTGTAGTGGTAGCGCGGCTTGGAGCCCCAACTCAGCCGCAAAAAATCCCATAAATTTTTATTTTATTTTATTTTTCAGAATTCTAGGGTTTGAAAAATCCTAATTGCTTCTAATTTCTTTCTATTCTTTGACTCACAAATTCCACATAGCAAAAAATTGCATAATGCATGAATGTGTGTGTGTATATATATATTGACAAATATATGAACACATACATTATATATCCGAAGGTAAATGTAAATATAGGGGTTCATGCATCATGGGGAATGTTTTCATGCTTCATGGTCGTTTCAAATATCTTCCTTTATTTTAAGCATACCTGATTGGCAGAAAACAACAAAAGCCTTTGACTTTGTAAAAGAGCCTCCTCCACGAACCTTCAGTTCCTTCACTTCTGGCAAGAACGTGCCGATAACGTCTTGTGAGCCTAATTTACTAAACAATTATAAAGGACGAAGAAGGGGGGCCGGCGACACAGAGAGAGAAGAAAGAGATGTGTAATTGTGAGGTATGTGTTATTCCACCCTATTGTGCTTTATTTATAGTAGTATGGAAGGTAAATTCCTTACCCCAATAGGATTACAACTCTAATAAGATAATATATAATCTAAGAGATATGATAGAATCTACTAAAGACATCCTAGATATGATAAGATTTACACAATCACATTCTTATAATAAATAGAACTGCAACAGAAATATAATTATAAAAACTAAAAATGCCAATCACCTTCTTCAACTTTGCATAAATACTCGATGACTCTCTGGGCCTCTACTGACAAAATTGCAAAGATTTTAGGTTTGGTTGTACGAAGAGCAATAAAATCCCAACAGTCGGATGACTGCATGGAAATGATATGTTACTTAACAAGGACTTTGGTCATGGTGATAAAAGAAATCTAGAATCGCCCTAATCAATTGATGGTGTGTGGGGGTGGCGCTGGGAGTCGAGAACGAGGATGTTGGGAATCGAGAGAAGTTGGTGGCTGCTAGGAAAGGAGAGGGATATTATTTTTCTTTTTGTTTTTCTTAACATAGTTTCTTAATTTGTCTTTAAAAAAAAAAAGGATTAACTGGTATTTTCGTCACGGCAATCCATCATTTAAGGGTCGGGAAGACTTACATAGGCTTTTCAGCCTCCTCCGGTCTCCATTGTGCAATTCATCAAAGCCAAGAATCGAACTCATGACTTATCATGTGGAATAGGGCCTGAAATTCGTCCCAACCACTGTACCACCCCGTGGCGGTTGTTTTCAAACATATTTCATTGCTTTAATTTTGGATTTTTGAGACGCCACTTAGTACTACTGTCTAGTAGTATTCCTCTTTATTTGTAAGTGAGAGGTTTTGGATTTTTTAGGTGCCACTTAGTACTATGGTGTAGTAGATAATATCGTTTGTTTAAAAAACAAAAAATTGGATTTTTGAGCAATTTTGTCAATGGATATATTTGTCTTTAGAAATTTAAATTTTTTGTGTGTTGATACACTATTTTTTGGTGTAAACAAAAAGAAGGGGAATAAGTAAGTGACCTTTTACCACAGTTGTGAAGATGAGTGTTGCTCTTGCACTACGGCGTGAGTTCGAACCCCGCCGACTCCCTAATCTAACATATAATCTAACAAATATATCATTTGACAAAATAAAAAAATGGAGAACAAATTAGCTGTAACTTCGTCATTTTCAAGATTTAAATTTAAGACATCTTCTTATAAATGAATAGAAATAATTCTAGATCATCAAATCAAGTGACGAAAAACTACATATATAATGAAGTTGACTCCAAATTGCTTGCTCCCTACATAAAGATCCGATCCTAGAATTAGGGGATTAATGAGCTGGAATATCAGATTCGATTATCACAGGAGTTTTCATTTGGGTCCTTCCCGGCGCGCATCAAGGGCTGCCCAAGGGGATGGGCATGATTCTGCTTAGTGTCGATGGGTATAAAACAGTTTTTTTATTTATTATTTTATATTAAAAAAATCAAACCACAGCCGCAGGGAGGAGGAATTTAATAACTATAAGAGAAAGATTTGGCTTCTCAACGACTGAAAAGGAATTTCTTCTTAAAATACTTTGATGTCTATTGGCAGAATTTCGTGCTTATGATTGAAATCTTCCATATTATAAATTACTTTGTAAAGATCCTCACTACAAAAAAAAAAAAAAAAAAAAAAAGAAGAAGAAGTTAAAAGTAAGATCATTTAGTAATCAAATTGTATAAAACAGATGAATAGATTTGATAAAAGCATTACGAATCATTTATCTATTTGCTACAATTGAATAACTAAACAATCTTAGTTTTCACTGACTGTTTTACTAAGATGATATTTATATAATGATTTATGATTTAATCTATAAACTTGTTCCTATCATATTCAAGAAGTTATGTAATAAGCCGATAAGGATTTAGTTTTGTTCTTTTGTGATTTCTCTCTCATGGTCGAACTTTTTATTTATTTAGTTTCTTTAAAACAATTGAGGTGACATCTCTTACACCTCTTGTAGCTAAGACAAGTGAGAAATTATGATGCATCATAATCCCTTGGGAAGCCTCATGGTCAGTCGCAACGCATTGATGTGGATGGCGGGAACGCTCATGGTCGCCACCTTCCTCACCGCCTCCAACGTCCATGCTTACCCTCTGACCCCTTCCAAAGACAACTACAAGCTGGCGCTCCACAAGGCTCTAATGTTTTTCAATGCGCAGCGATCCGGAAGACTACCAAAGCATAACAATGTGTCTTGGAGGAGTGACTCGTGCTTGAGAGATGGAAAATTCACCGATACTCTTAATGATCTGTTGGGTGGATATTACGATGCTGGAAATGCCATCAAGTTCAACTTCCCTGCATCCTTCGCCATGACTATGCTCAGCTGGAGTGTCATCGAGTATAGTGCTAAATACAAAGCTGCTGGTGAGCTCGCCCACGTTAAGGACATTATCAAATGGGGCACGGATTACCTTCTCAAGACCTTCAACAACTCTGCTGATTCCATTGATAGAGTCATTGACCAGGTTAGATGTCTAGTTTTGTTGATAGGTTTAGAACTGTTTTTGCAAGTATTTTTGTTCTTAAGTGTTTCTGTTAGAAACTTTTTCATCAGAAGAGTGTTAAAACACGAATGTTTTTCTTTCTATAAATGTACTTAAAACTTCCCAAGTATGCATGCCAAAATCACTAAAACTGATTTTATGTTGCATAAGCACTTTTAGTTTTTTATGCCAAACTATGTAAGAAATGTTTATACCTATTTCAGAAACAGTCCCTAATCATTTCCTCTCTTTTACAATTTTTCTTTCATTTACCGATTTTAATTCTCAATTTGACTGTTTCTTATTAATTTGCTATGTATTTTGATAGGTTGGTTTGGGGAATAATGATGGAGATAGTGAAAATCCAATTACTACAGATGGCGATATTTTTTGTTGGATGCGTCCTGAAGATATTGATTACATACGGCCTGTGACCGCATGCCACGCTTGCTCCGATCTAGCTGCGGAAATGGCCGCATCTCTAGCCGCTGCATCCATTGTTTTTAAAGACCAGAAAGCCTACTCAAAAAAACTCGTCCATGGTGCCAAAACACTCTTCAAGTTTTCAAGGAATGAGAGAGGCAGATACAGTTTCCCTGGTACAGATGCGGAACTCTTCTATAATTCTACCAGTTACTGGGATGAATTCATATGGGGTGCAGCTTGGTTGTACTACGCAACAGGCAACAACTCTTATCTTCAGCTTGCAACAACTCCGGGTCTTGCCAAACACGCTGCCTTCTCAAAGGGGCCTATTCATGGAGTGTTGAGCTGGGACAACAAACTTCTTGGTGCTCAGGTATGTTAAAGGAGTTTGTAGTGTCTATGTTTAATATATCTTCATTTATCTTGTTGGGTGTATTCATTTGAGATTTTAAAGAATTTTAATAGAGTTCAAAATTTTAAAGGTATTTAATAAGGATTTTAAACAAATTCATGAATGTCCAAGAATCCTTAACAAATCCAGCATCCTCTCTAAGATTTTGAGAGCACATTAACATGATGTCTATGAAAGCCTATACATTAAAACTCCATCAAACTCTATGGATTTATAACTCTTTTAAAAATCCTTCAAAATCTCAATCGAATACATCCCCTAATTCTTTGGGACAAATATGAAAATCATTTCCCTTAATTTTAAAATATTAATTTTTTGCTAGGGATAGAAAGAAAATATATGTAGAAAATGAGGGATAAATAAGGGTGTAAGAAAGTGATGGGAATGAGGAATAAGAAATGTATTGTAATGCACATGAAAACAATAACTTGAAAGTGAAAACGCCCAACTAAAATATTGTTTATGCTTTTTAGTCTGTAGTTTTCATATTGCGTATCATGTCCATAAATACAAACTTTTTCCACATCCTTCCGGCAATCCTTTCTATTTTTCATCTCGAATTATCCCTTCTGTATTTTCTATCTTTACATCTAATAAGAAAATCAAACTTAAAAAACGAAATGGCTATTATACCGGCCATCATAAAATTTTGACTCTTCCTTTGAAACTTTTATTGCTAATTGATCATGATGTTGATACTCTTTTTTAATAGGTACTTCTAACCCGTTTGAGGTTATTCATAAATCCTGGGTACCCATATAGAGAAACTTTGAGAAGATTTCACAATGAGGCTAACACAATCATGTGCTCATACCTCCCATATTTCACAACCTTCAAAAGGACAAAAGGAGGCTTAATCCAACTGAATCATGGAAAGCCAAAACCTCTTCAATATGTAGTCAACGCAGCTTTCTTAGCTAATCTCTACAGTGATTATCTTGAAGCAGCAGATAATACCAATTCAGCTGGGATGTTTTGTGGACCAAGCTTCTATTCTATTGATGTCCTACGTGAATTTGCTAAAACCCAAATTAATTACATACTGGGAAAAAATCCCAAAAAATTGAGCTATGTTGTAGGGTTTGGTAATCGTTTCCCAACACATGTTCACCACAGAGGTGCATCTATTCCGAACGACAAGATCAAGTACAGTTGCGATGGGGGTTGGAAATGGAGGGACACTTCAAAGCAAAACCCTAACACAATTGATGGTGCTATGGTTGCTGGCCCAGACAAAGATGATGGCTTCCATGATGTTCGTACTAATAACAATTACACTGAGGCTACTCTGGCGGGAAATGCAGGTTTAGTAGCTGCACTTGTTGCTTTGTCAGGAGACAAAGCTACTGGGATTGACAAAAATACCATTTTCACCGCCATTCCGCCAATGTTTCCAACTCCACCATCACCACCGGCGTCACGAAAGCCATGAGATGTAGTAAGACGGTCATATATGTTCTTCTGGATTTCAAATCTTACATTTAAACTTCGCGCATTTACCTGCATGTCGCTAAATCTTTTAATAATATTATGCTATATGAGCTAGCATGTAGTCTGCAAACGGCAGATATTTCCTTCTTTTTTATTTTTTAAAGAATGCACTTCAAAATGAATATATTTGTTAATTAAATATGTGAATATGTTATAAACTTTGTATTTAAGTGTGATTATGTAAATCTTATATTATATTTTATTCTAGTTATTCTTCCCTATTAGGACTTGTATTCCTTGGAGGAGAAGGATTCTTTCCTCCATTATTACTATAAATAAAGGCACTGTGTAGGGGGAATAACAACATCCTCTACACAACCCTACAAACACATCTCTCTCTATTCTCTCGTTGTGCCGCCGGCCCTCTCTTCCTGTCAGATAAAATAAGTCATAACACATTATCAGCATGCTCCTACCGTTGCGCTTAGGAATCTGACGTGGAAGTTTTCTGCATCAAACTAGTTCATCAATATCATCATGCAATCAGGTTCATTCAAAACAACGGTTTTTATCTCGATATTTTTGCTGCCCTGATAGCATTAACATTCACTATAATGCATGACCCAACTTTATGTTTTTCGAATTTTAGATTCTACATAAATTGTGTATGCATTATATCCATAATTGTTGAATTATATGAATTGATTTGCCCTGAATTGCCTTAAATGTCTACTCATGCATTGACTTATATGTTGAATATGCATTGAATTATAATCTAGAAATTGAAAAAAAAAATATTAGGGTTTCGTTGGGAAATTGGAGTGCGATGGCTGGAAGCCGAGTCACTAGGCTCCCTGTGCCGAGTCAAGTGAACAAAGCCACGGAGCCATAAGCTCTAGGCTTTGCAACCTAGAAAAACCCGACCTCATTAATGGCGTCCTTATCCACAACCATCATAGGCATGGCCTGCAGCCATCGCCCCGAGCCTCTGGTCACTGTCACCGACGACCAGAAGTCATCCCCAACAAAAATTGGACCGAGATTCACTTGAATCTCATCGAAATTTCTTGAAAATCCGATTTGAAATTTCAAGGGTTTGGTTCTTGAACACTGAGATTAACCTTCTCCATTCACCACCGTGGTCGTCGTCGACCACTATGACTCGCCCCGAGTTCTCTGAACCTAGACACGGCCACCAGAAGCAACGGCACCGGTCCTATTCTCCAATGCGCACACCCAACACAGTTGGGGTTTGTGTTTAGTCTAACCCACAGCCCTTTGGGCCTAGACTCTTCTTGACCTGCAGTAATAATAATAATAAAAAAAAGTTTTTTTATTTATTTGGGCCTGCGAACCTAGGCCCGCTGCTGATCACCTTAAGCCCATGTGACACCAGCTCGTTGGGCTTTGGTGTCCCCCCCTACACCCACGTTGCACCAAATCTCAGCCCCACGCTGGTGCATCCGTGTCCTCACATGCATTCCATCTCAGCCTACAGCTGGTGCATCAATGCATCTGCACCGCGTCACACTAGATCATAGCCAGTTTAGGCCCCTGTTTTTGGGCTTGCATTTGCAACCCAATTCTCTATGACGACTAGGCCTGCTCACATGCAAGGCCTGTGCCTACCCCTGCCCAGTTTTTGGGCCTGGACTTTATGGCACCAATTTTCTTAGCCCACCCGTGAACTTTGGTCCATATTTTTAGGCTGCGAGTTTAATTGCCTATTTTTTTAGGCCTTATTGGTTTTATAATTTTTCACCCACACTTTAATTTTGGCCCGAAGTCCAAATAATTAATTCAATCATAATTCTAGACCTGAAAATCTATTTGCATATTTTTTTTGTTGCATATTTCTATATATATATATATATATATATATATATATATATTTGCGTTTCTCTCAAGGAACATATGAACCTGAAGTTTATAATTCTTTCGAAACCTGAAGTTTCTAGAAACATGCCTTATTTGAAAATCTGAAGTTTTCGTTAAAAACATCACCTATGAGAACTCGAAGTTTTTTCATGTAAATTTAAACCAATACATGTCTATTAGAACCTGAATGTTCTACTCCTATGTGAATGGATTGATTTTTTCTCCATTACACTAACCATATCCTTATCCTTTATTTTGTGATAAGAACATGTCGAATTTGAACAAACTTGACTTCACCACTTTAGAGCTCTATGGAAGAAACTACCTCAAGTGGGTCTAAGATGTGAAGCTCCACCTCACCGCAAAGACTTTGCGTCCCGCCATTGAAAATGATACAGACAACCCGGTTAGCAAAGTTGAGAAAGCCACTACGATGATCTTCATCAAAAGACACATTCATGATGCACTACAAACCGAGTACCTGAGGAAAATCCACAAGCACTTTGTGTCGCGTTGGCTAATCGCTTTGATCACCAAAATAACATCTTCTTGCCTAAAGCAAGACATTACTGGCAGCATCTGCGCTTCCAAGACTTTAAGTCTGTGAATGAATATAATTCTGAAGTTTGTTGAATTTGATCACTTCTCAAGTTCTGTAATGAGAACTTGACCGAAAATGATCTGTTAGAAATGATCTATTCAACCTTCTCTGCTACCAGTATTGTCTTATAGCAACAATATAGAGCTCAGAAGTTCACTAAGTTTTCAGATTTGATCTCTATTTTATTTCTCGTTGAAAAGCAGAATTAGTTGTTGATAAAAAAATCATCAAGCTCGACCTACTAGAGCGACTGATGTGCCTGAAGCACATTATAGCATAAACCAACACCTAAAACGCCAACATAAACGTGGTAGGGGTGGCCAGAAGCCACCCTGTCAAGGTCAACAGAGCCAAGGCCCATCTAAGGGAGGAAACCGAGCACAAAAGCACCTTAACCTCGCTCCTAAGGCCCCAAACTTCAAGAATAAGGGCAAAGCACCTGAAATCATGAATGTGGACATGTGCTACCGCTATGGTTTAAAGAACCATTGGTTCCGTGCTTTCCGTGCTCCCCAGATGGTTGTAGTTGAATGTCATTCTCGTCGTATAAAGTTTGAATCAAAGTTTATGCAAGTGGATGAACTGGAGAGTACCAAGATGGAGGTTTATGACTTTCAAGGGGCTATTACCCCTATGGAGGATTAGAATCTTAGACATGAACTATTTTTAGTTGAACTTTAGAATAATAGGGCCGAATTCCACATAGTGGCCGAACCCTCCTTGTTTTTTGTTTAAGTTTGAACAATTTTCCTTTATGTTTGGATTATTTGTTGGTGATTTGTTTTTGGATACTAAGTTTTTTTAATTCCCATCCTTGAATACTTAAATTATTTTGAATAGATATTTGTTTTAAGAACTTTTATGTATGTGACCGATTCAAATTAATTTTTATTTCTTGGTATGAGTAGTAGGAAAGTTAGTTATCTGGCAGATAGTGCAACCACGCACACCATTTTGTGTGAATGCATCTATTTCACTAACTTCGTACCTAAGAATGCACCTTTGACAACCCTCTCAGGCCCATTGAACTTGATCGAAGGATACGATAAGGCACGTATAATTTTGTCCAATGGTACAATCTTGACCATTGATGAGGCATTATATTCTCCACATTCTGGAAGAACGTTGTTGAGTTTCAAGGACATTAGAGGTAATAATTACCACGCTAAAACCTATGTATAAAATGGAGTTGAATTTATGTGCATCATTTCCTACGAATATGGCCAGAAGCATATTCTAGAGAAAATGGAGCGTAACCTGAGGGGTCTATATACTACGACTATACGCCCTATAGAAAACCACTATGTGGCCGGCCCTACCTCACATTTCAAACCTGCTCCATTGGAAAGCTTATTATTAGGCCTTTTTATGACAAGATTCGTTCGAATCATCCTATTCTTTTACAAAGGATTCAGGGGGACATTTGTGGACCGATTCACCCTCCATGTGGACCATTTAGATATTTTATGGTTTTGGTTGACGTTTCCACACTTTGGTCACACGTGTGCTTGTTGTCCACAAGGAACGTTGCATTCTCCAAATTGTTGGCTCAGGTTATCAAGCTCAGGGATCCCCACCCGGATTATCCGATCAAATCTATTTAATTGGATAATGCTAGAGAATTCACATCTAAAACTTTTGATGACTATTGCATATCGGTTGGGGTTGAAGTTGAACATCCAGTACCCCATGCTCACACCCAGAACGGCCTGGCAGAAGCATTCATTAAGCGCTTACAAATGATTGCTCGATCATTGGTCATACGTACCAAGCTCCCAATCATTGCTTAGGGCCATTCAATATTGCATGTAGTCATATTGGTCTACCTGAAGCCTGTTGCAACCCAACCATATAGTGCCTTTCAGTTGGTTATTGGATACGAACCCGACATATCGCATCTGCACGTTTTTAGTTGTATGATCTATGTGCCGATTTTGCCGCCTTTATATACAAAAATAAAACCTCATCGAAGGATGTGAATCTATGTTAGATATGATTCTCCTTCAATTATTCATTACTTAGAACCTTTGACAAGCGATCTGTTTACCGCTCATTTCATAGTTTGTCACTTCTATGAGACAATATTCTTGTCATTAGGGGGAGATAAGAACGTCACCGTTCCTAAAGAACGACGCGAATTATCGTGACGACTCCCACTTTGTCTCATTTAGATTCCCGCACCGCTCAGTTTGAAACTGAAGTGCAGCGCATATTAGATATTCACAACGTAGCTCAGAGCATACGAGATGCTTTCACGGATCTACCGCGAGTGACAAGATTACATATTCCAATTGCGAATGTGCCTGTAAAGATGGATGTATGACATACTTCCTCCTGAAAGCCCGGGACGCCACCTTGGCCGATCCACGTACATTAGCGGCTAGCCAATCCTCTGCCCCTACACAAAAACGTGGCAGACCACTTGGTTCAAAGGATTCACACATGCTCCTCTTAAGCCTACAGTGAATTCGACTGTGGCCTACTTATTTTGTCCAACTCATGAGGAAATTCTAGATTACAGAAGCATCCTTAAAGAGACAAATCCACCTCCTTAGAATCACAAGATTTCGGTCCATTATGCTAGCTTAGATGATGTTTGGTGTAGAAATGAGATGATTATCAATGATGCATTAGCATATTAGTAGCTACTGAGATTATGTTGAGCAATGACATTAAACCCTGTTTTGTTAATGAATGTCGACGTATAACTGATTGGTCAAACTAGAAATAAGCAATCCAAGTCGAACTCAATTCACTTGCGAAACTTAAGGTGTTTGGACTTGTAGCTCATACTCCTCCACATGTGAAACCTGTTAGCTACAAGTGGGTTTTCGTTCGGAAGCGTAATGAGAAGAACAAAATTATGCGTTACAAAGCTCGTCTTGTTGCGCAAGGCTTCTCACAACGCTCCGACATTGACTATGACAAAACTTATTCACTCATTATGGATGTGATTACTTTTCGCTACCTTATCAGTTTGGTAGGTTCCGAAAAACTGAGTATGCAGCTGACAAAACGTAGTAACTGCCTATCTTTATGGGAATCTTGATACAGAAATTTATATGAGACATTGAATAGATCAAATATTTTCGATCTCAATTCAGCTGAGGCGTTCACTCTATGGTTTGAAGCAATCCGAACGAATGTGGTATAACCGTCTGAGTGAGTATTTGACTGGTCAAGGATATGTGAACAACGAACTATGCCCTTTGCGTGTTCATTAAGAAGTCACATTCAGGTTTTACGATTGTTGCAGTTTATGTCGATGATATGAACCTCATCAAAACTCCTGAAGAGCTTGAGAGAATTGACACGCACCTAAAGTCAAAATTTGAGATGAAAGATCTAAGAAAGACTCGATACTGTCTCGATCTCGAGATAGAGCACCGTTTGGATGGAATCTTAGTACATCAATCGAACTATACCCAGAAGGTGTTGCGCTGCTTTAATGAGGATAAAGCGAAGCCTTCGAGTACTCATATGGTCGTTCGTTCGCTAGATGCAAAACAAGATCCCTTTCGTCCAAAGGAAAATGATGAAGAGATTTTGGAGCATGAAGTTCCTTATCTAAGTGTGATAGGCGTTTTATTGTACTTAGCTTAATGCACTAGACCCGACATCTCATTCGCTATTAATCTTTTGGCAAGATACAGTACTGCACCGACACCCAAACACTAAACTGATGTTAAAGACATCTTTCGTTACCTTAAGAGTACTACGGATCCTTAAGTGATGCCACACCCCCTTATCTTGAGTCGATTCTCCGCCTTGTTGATTATGCTGACACATGTTACTTATCTAACCCACACAAGGCACATTCTTAAACGAGTTATGTCTTTACCGTTGGAGGCACTGCAATCTCTTGGAGGTCAACTAAATAGAACTTAGTTGCCACTTCGTCTAACCATGCTGAAATTCTCGTCTTACACGAAGTAACTTCGGAATGCTTCTGGCTGAGAGCAGTTGTGGGCCATATTTGAAGTTCTTGCGATCTTTACTCCGTCGTTGACATCCCGACGATGATCTATAAAGACAACGCGACATGCATTGAACAGCTCAAGAAGGTTTACATAAAAGCAGACAACACTAAGCATATTACGCCGAAGTTCTTCTTCTCACATCAACATCAAGAGCATCAGAAGGTTGAAGTCACGCAAATCCGTTCACATGACAATCTGGCCGACCTCTTCACCAAATCACTAACGAAGGCGACATTTCAGAAGCTTGTTCAAGGAATAGGTATGCGTAAACTTTCCGTTGTAACATTGTTAGCTCTCTTTAGAATTATGTCAAACTCAGGGGGAGTATCTTGAAGTATACTTGCTTGATCTTAATGTACTCTTTTTTCCTATGAATAAGAGCATTTTTCTCGCTGGGTTTTTGCTACCTAACGAGGTTTTGACGAGGCACCCATCTTGGGTTGATCATATCCTTGATGACGTCCATAGACGTTTCATTTGACTTTGCATTTTCTCACGCGTTTTTCCTTGGACTATGGGTTTTGTTCCTACTTGGGTTTTACCATAGCCATTGAGTTTTTTGTGAGACTTAGTTCCATATGCAAGTTCCTACTTTACTTTGAGACTAACGTGTTTCCAGAATCAGTGTCGACCAGTCGACTTCCTCAACTCTACATGATGCCGAATCTACTTGAGTATTTACACACTCAAGGGGGAGTGTTATAAACTTTGTATTTAAGTGTGATTGGGTAAATCCTAGATTAGATTTTATTATAGTTATTCTTTTATATTAGGACTTGTATTCCTTGGAGGAGAAGGATTCTTCCCTTCCTTATTACTATAAATAAAGGCACTGCATAAAGGGAATAACAAAATCCTCTACACAACCCTACAAACACGTCTCTCTCTATTCTCTCTCTGTGCCGCCGGCCCTCTCTCTCCTTATTAGATAAAATAAGCCACAACAGAATATATGAACTAGCTTAATTTGATATTATAATGTACATTTTACCTTGACCAGTTTTTTGGTGCATGTTGTAAGACACAAAAAGTATCAAGAGATTGAATTTCAATGACTTTTCGAGTATTTTCCCAGAAGAACAAAGGAAAACATTTCATGTCGCGAATTAAAGAAAGGTCCTTTTTTATTTAGACCCACTCAACACCCCGTATTTTAGAAAAAGAAAACTCAAATTAAATGTTTTGGTAATTAATCTTATATCAAATTATTATGTCAGGATTGAATTTTTTTAGTGACGAGTTTGCTCTTTTAAATAAATAAAAAAACAAGTACAAAAATCTTAATTAAATACATTATTTGATCAAATTATACATTTTGGATTTTGAAAGCTTGCAATTGCCACCATACAAACTTGAATCTCTAAGAAACAACTTGTTAGTCATAAAATCTGTTGTTGAGGAAGAATAACCCAAAAAAGCATCAACACATGGACACTCAAGATTGGTCAATTGAATCCTTATCAATATGTAAGGAAATCATTGCCACATCAAGCTGTAAAACCTCACACATTGCATCATAATAATTCCCATAAATGCATGCACCTCCATAATTTTGCTTTGCCAATCCAATCGCCACCGGATCAAGAAAACAAACATAGTCATGGACTTGTAACTCACGTGAATAAATATCTATAGATTCGGTATCAGACTCATCTACATAATTACCTACACATTCGGTATCAAATCCAGCCACATTACCCACACATTCGTATCAAACTCATCCGCTAGCCATAAATAAGACTCAAGTATAATAATTTTTAAGCTAAAAACCAATTTGTTCCACATAAATAACATTAAAGGCTTATTAATTGAAATGCCTCCTAAAACTGCCATTTAATCTTAATGTACCCCTGAAATTGATTTTGTCTCAATTTACCCTCTAAAACTGACATTTTCAACTCTATTGCTAATTTCATTAAAGAACTGTTAAATTTTAGGGTATTTTAGACTTTTTACACATCTATTTACCTCTATCTCACACACTAAATCAATCTCAATTCCATTTTTGACAACTCTAATTCAAACTCCATGAGTTAGGACTTCTTAAAAATAAATTATTCAATCAACAGAAAAATTCTGAGTAGCAATGTAAAACTTTTGGTTGAAATTGTGCACATTTGTTTTAATTTTTTTTTTTTTGGGAATTATTTTGGAATTAATGGGTTTTTTTTTAGATTATATGTAGTGCAACTGATCTGAGTTCATTTTTTGAGGGGTGATTATGCCAATTTCGATTAGAAAGATATCTTGAAATAGGGCGTTGATCATGTTTTCTTTTCTGTTGTAATGAGTATTTGTTTAAGTGCAAAGTTTCAAACCAATACATGGATGTCTAGCAAGTGAAATGACTCTAAGAACAAAAATGTAATCTTTATTTTGGTTGCTATAATAATTTTGTTGCTAGAATTTTTCAATTAATTGAATAATTTATTTTAAAAAAATAAAAATAAAAAGCTCAAAACTCATGGGTTTGAATTAGATTCATCAAAAATGAAATTGAGATTACTCTAGTGCGTATGCTAGAGGTAAATAGATGTGTATAAACTAAAATATTTGAAATACCCATGAATTTAACATTTCTTTAACAAATGGGATGAAATGAGACCAAAAGAGTTGAAACTGTCAATTTCAGGGGGCAAAAAGAGACAAAACCAATTTCAGGGAATAAATTGAAATTAAATGACAGTTTCAAATGATATTTCAACTAATAAACCTAACATTAAATTAGGAAAATGATGTTTTTTTTTAAATAAAATTATAAAGAATAAAATGGGCATGAAACAAAATGAATGAGAACCCTAGCCATTAGTTGACCTTGTCATCTTACTATGCATGGTAAGTTTTTTAACATCTAAATAAATAAATACTTTGCAAATTACAACTTTTTTGTTTGTTACCAGGGTAGGAGAGATTTTCTAGAAGAAAGGTTAAACGTGACCTACACTATTTCTTAAAAACCCCAATAATGGAAAGGCACGCAATAATACTATTTAGATTAAAGGTTAAGTGAGGAAAGAATAAACACGAGATTGTGTCCATGCATTGTTTTGAAATTTCCTTACCAGTGGACCGGCCCTGGCCCAGTGCCACCAGGGCGACCTCTCGGGACCCAAAAAACCAAGGGGCGCCAAAAAACGTTAAGTTGGTTCATATATGTATAAGGTTTTGTTTTATTCTTGATATATAGTAAACGCTATACAGAGCAATATGCTTTACATGGTAGGGTGGTTTTATTTGGTTTATGTTTCCGTGCCCACCCAGGTTCAATTCCCTCTCTCAGGGGTACTTTCCCTTATTTTATTTTTTTCATGTCTACTTTAAATAACAAACAAACATTAATTAGGGTTTGTCTAAATATAAATTTGGGTTTTTTGTATCTATTGACAATCTTTTCATGGTTTAGTAATCAACTATTGTCATTATCTTTTTATTGAACGAAGTATTGTTATTGACAATCCAAAAATATAATCCTACACTTCTTTGTATAATTTTTCCCTTATGATTTTATATATTTGGAATGAACTGCAACTTTTCATGAGCGCTTGAAAAACAAAAAACATAGTTGAATTACAATGTGCCCTTTGGTAGTAGCAATTTGTTCTTTTCATTTGTTGCTTACATATAGAAATTAGAGATCTTAAATATGAAAAATTCATTACAAAGGTTTCATAATGTGCAAGTAGCTTATAGATCAGTTAGTTAAAAGTGTTTAGCTTGTCACTCAAGGACTTGTTTTCGAATTCCCTCACCATATTTCTGATGAGTTTAGTGTAAATTATCCTATCGTTTGTCAAAAAAGTCATAAAGTGAAAAAGGTCTATTTTCTTTAATATTCGATGTACAACATACGAATACTAAGATAAATAATTATTTTATGTGAAGTTATGTGAGGGCATATTTTTCAATGTCGAGGGCTTCAAAAAACTCAAGACCGGCCCACATGAACAACCCCACACGCTAATTGCTTTATGTTATATGCATGCTAATTATATATGCCCCACCATTTAAGAACTCGATTTTGTTTACGCGTTAAGTTTGACTAATCCATATGTAAATGTTAATATAATATAGTTTTGGAAATTAAGATCACGAAAGAACTCTTGAAAGTAGAAAAAATTACAACCGCAACACGTTTGATATCTAAAGCCGGAGGTGTGAATGCAAGATGCCAGCGGAATGATCGGCCAGACAGAGGCTGGGGCTGCTTCCTAATTCATAATGTAAAGCCTGCATATTATGGAATATTGGGGTACGCTTACTACCTTTGGTAGTTGACTTGCTTTTCAACTTTCGACTCTTAGGATGTTGATCATAATATGTTATTTTTAGTGATGCATGGGTTTGTCCTTGTTATATATGGGGTAGATTTTGTATTGTCTTTTTATTGTGTTCTTTCGTATACAATTTTTGTCCTCTTGAGTAGCATCTTTCTATTTGGTTAGATGTGATTAGGTTGGGTAAATTTGGTATTGTCTTCTATTGCGTTTGTAATTATGGAATTGTATTCCTGATCAATGATGTTCCTCATTCTATTTGATTAATGAATTTTTTTTACTACCTTAAAAAAAAAAAAATCTTCTAATGGTAGTGGTTTGACAATTAAATTTTATTTAAAATGTAGCAAATTAGACCATTTAGTACTACGGTCTGGTGGTATTCCTCTTCACTTGTAAGTGAGAGGTCTTAAGCTCAATTATCGTTAAAGGCGAATTTGAACCACATTATTAATGTGCTCATTGTGGACCTTAGCATACTTCCCACCCTCTTAATGTAAATAATATCCTTTGTTAAAAAAATGAGCAAATTAGCAATCATACTTTGTAAAAAGTTGGCAAAATTTGAACCAGAATAACTAGTGGTGACACTCACGCACACAATATAAAACTTCAGTCCTGAAAAGAACACCATTATATGTAGTTGTATTTGGACTAGTGTTTACTTTCATGATTTACATCTCTTGGCTAGTATTTGGCAATTACTTATATGATACATCAATTGGCTAGTATTTGGACAAATATTAGATTATATGACAGAACACCATTATCCTAGGTTTTTTTTTTTTTTTTTAGTACATCGATATTTTACACTAAAAGAAGGGAGAGTTCGGCAAAGCCACACAATGGGCAGCCTAAGTTGGTATCGAATTCGCCATCCACGAGATTTGAATCTAAGATCTCTCACTTCCAAGTGAAGAGAACTACCACTAGACTGTAGTACTGAGTGGCACAATTATCCGTAATTATATATATAACTGTTCAGATGGATTTGAAGTGTGAAAGTCTTACTTTTACTCGGACATCAGCGCGGTATTCTAAAACAAATAGAGTTGAAGTCATTTAAAACTATTTAGTGCTATTTTTTTTACTTTTGGAAGTGATAAATTTTAGATTTTAATGTCGTGAATGACGAGTTCGATATTAATTTAGAGATCTATATTATATATATATAAAAGAAAGTATAGTGCTAGGTGGACCAATTTTTTAGACCAAATTTCCAAACCAATTGATGTGTTACCAATAAAAAATAAGCATGTTAATCAACATTTACTTAATAATTCAATAATCACGTCTTATGATTTACACAATATGGTCCAAATAGATTAGACTTGTATTCACATTCTTATTTTTGGTTGAGCTTTAAATTCTTGAATATTTCATATGATAAATATTAGAAAAATAATACAAACTAAAGTTTAAACCCTCACCTACCCCTTGCCTAAGGTGTGGTGTATTCAATTGGGATTTTGAGGTATTTTAATTCTTTTTACAATTCCAATGGGTATTCAATCAGAATTTTAAGTGATTATCTAAAAGTCAAGGTGTATTCAATCAGGACTTTAAAAGAGTTTATAACATCCAAGTGTATTCAATTAGAAAATGATTTTAAAGGATTATAAAAAGTTGGGGAATTCGAGGCAATTTGAGAGATTCCAGAGTTTATTTTAAGTTAGGGTGGGCAAACGGGTCCTGAAGCCTAGGGTCGGGACGGGTACGGGGCAGGTTCAAAAGTTCGAAACACAAAACGGGGAAGGGCAGGGTGGGTCTATGAAATTAGCGGGGTGGGGCGGGTCTGAAAATAAGAGGGAACAAGCCCCCGGCCTTGCTCGTTTCTAGCATGGGATAATCGATTGGATTTATGATTAATCAAATCCAAAACTTGACAGCGTTGGATTGTTTTTTCCTTTGGGGATTGTCATTCAGTCTCCCCTTGTCTCATTCATTCATGACTCGAGCTCGCATCGAGTCCTCGACAACAGTCATCCATCATCATCTTTCTGGCGGCCATCATCACCATCGTCTCTCCCAATAGCGACCACCCCATCATCGTCGTTGAGAACAACACCATCATCTTGCGAATCAAAATCGGCCACCATCATCTCATCTCCTCCTAATTTAAGGCACTTAATTTCTGGACTCTTAATTGTTAACTCTGGTTAATTTTTTGGGTTTAGGGATTTAGGTTTATCTGCAATTTTTGGTTCTCTTTAATTAATTTTTTAAATTTAGGAATTTAGGGTTTTCTGCAATCTCTGACCTTATTGGGCATTTCTTTTTTTTTTCTTTTTCTTTTTGCGACAAGAAACGATACCGTAGTATTTCATTAATCAACACAAACAATTACAAAGGGGTCATTGGGTATATAGCTCCAGTGACCTATAAATTAATCTGTAGTGAATTTGCACAGACAGACAAATAAGAGAAAACCCCTAGTAGACAACCACAAGCACAAACATACAATCGCCAAGTGCACAAGTACTACCAGTATAGATCTATCACAATAAACGATAGCCGCCACAGAGAAATACAGGCAGCCACAATGGCCATCGCTGAATAGTGAGGCCACATAAAGTCATCACATTAGAGCGAGACCACATCAAGTCATCGTTGACAGACGAGACTACGTCATGCATCGCACAAAGGCAAAGACCATTATAGCCAAAACAACAGCGCCACCACGGTGCACATTATGTGAGTAGAACACAACTATACTACACTAAGAAGGGATTCGCTAGTCAACTCATCATAGTGGGGGACGAGGCACTCAGGCCCAGGCCACCTACAAAACCATAAGAGCAACCGCAACAGACAGCGGAGCCGCCAGGTCTGAGATGCACAAGCCGAGCCGCATCGAGACGTACAAGGCAAACCGCCAGATCAAGTCGAGCCGCCAGATCTGAGTGCACAAGTCAATGCAGCCACCGAAACCATGCGAAGAATGTGACACCACCATGGAAACGAGTTGATGAAGGTGGATCCAACCCACCTGCAGCACAAATCCAAACCTCACACCAAGAAAACGAGCGCCAAATCAAAGAAAATCTTGAAAGCTCATGGCTCGAGTCAGGGTATAGGGCATAAATCCATGGAAATCTGCACACAAAATGGTGGGAGAGAAGCACAGGAAGGGAGAGTAAGTAGGTAAAGGTCGGGAATGAGTGGTCGGTGTGAGGTGGTGGGAAAAAAGTCATGTATGGCGAGGGGGAGAAGTCTGGGATAGGGAAAAGGGGGAAGAAGAAAGGAGGAAGAGCTAGGAGAAGAAATGGAGAGGCTACCACTAGACCCCAGCCATAGCCAGAGGCCGGTGACGATGGAGGTAGATAGCTAGGGTTTGGTTGAGAGAGAGAGCTTTTTCAGCAGTTTTTTACTGGGCATTCTATTGGCATTTCTTAATGTTTGAATGGGCATTTCTTAATGTTTGAATTGGGCATTTCTTAATGTTTGAATTGGGTTTTATGTATTGTGTAAATTTGCAGACATGTTGAACGTGCAAAGGATCATGTTGGCTTGAAGGTTTATTTATTTATATTTTATGTATTGTGTAAATTTGCAGATATGGTGAAATTTGAAGTTTTTAACTCAAAAATTTCGTTGTGGTTGTACTTTTAAATTGCTTGTGATTAAATTAATTTCGTTGTGGTTTTTAACTCAAAAGTTTTCAACCCTAAAACTGGTATTGATTGTGATTAAATTAATAGCTCGTAGTTCCTATTATTATACGTTGTAGAGATGGGATATTGGTTGAGATTTCTGGTGTATGACTATGAGTTTTGGATTTGCCAGCCACCCTGTAATCCGGTGTTTGAGTTTCGAATTCGGATTCCAATAATTTGTTCTACCAAAAAAAAAAAGTAAGTAAACCCGATTGGACCCCTGGACCCGCCAAAAACTTGCCCGTTTTAAACGAGTCGGATTAGGTTCAGTTCGTAAGTTTAGAATTCTTATACCCTGTAACAGCTCGTCCCGAGAAATAATTATCGTGGATGTGAAAAAACTAAAATGCCCCTAGGACGTTGAGTTTTGTTGTGATGTTGTGTGGTTTAAGTTTTGGATGTGGACAAATAGGTTAAGTCCCTAATATTTTGGAACCAATTAGGGACTTAGACTTGAGTTATTTTTGTTGTTTTGCTTTGGTTGGCTGGACCACACACAGACCACACACGCACACACCCACACGTTGACCTTCTCTCTATCTCTCATCTCCCTTTTGATTTTCTGCAACATCCGTACAAACGTATAGACGAACCTCAAACCAACCTATTCCATCACGGATAGAGCTTGTGCTTAGCATCATTGTCTTCATCTCCTCCTTACGAGTTCATCTATACCAGTTTTTGGACGTGAAAGCCTCGAAAACCCTAGAACTCGTAACCCAGAAATTGAGGTACTATTCATGCACACGTAAATGCGAGGTTTTTAGAAGATTCTAAAGCCATAGGAAGCTTTAGATCATCCTCACGAAGCTCAGAGAAGAAAAACCAAGTGATTTGGACGTCGGGAAGTGGAGATCGACAAGTTTGAAATTTGGCCGGAATATCGAGGAATTTTCCAATGAGATTTCGTGATTTTTGGAGCTTCAAAGTGGTAAGATCTTGTTCTACTAGTCGAGGGCTTCATTTTGGTATAAATTTCATGGATTTTGGTTGAGCAATGGCTGAGATATGAAGATTTGAAAATTTTCCAGAAACCGGCGAGAATTTGAGTTTCAGACGGCAGCACTGACGACGGCGGATGGTGGTCGCCGACGAGGTCCATTGGAGAAGAAGACAGAATATTCCGTCGGAGTTGACAGAACATTCTAATGGCGTCAGGTTAGTTTTAACGGAATCTGTTAGCTTTTAACAGAATATTCCCTAACGCCGTTACTATTACCGTCAGTGTGCCTGTCACGTGGCCGCTCGTGGCCGGCGCGTCTAGCCGTGACTTGGCCGGCTCGTGGCGACTCGTAAGGGGTCAGAAAATTATTTTTAAAATAGGGGGATGTTCGTGAGGTTGTGTAGATCACGTTGGTATATTCAAACGTCCCATTTGAGCATTGTATGAGAAGTTATTACCTATTGTTGGTTATGTGCGTTAAATAACATTTATTCAGCTATTTCGCATATAGGTGATACCTATCCAGAGGACGAGCGCCATCAATCGAGGCTCGGGGGTTATGACCCTTCGACTTATCTGTGAGTGGGCTTTTGTTTTCCGTATATACCTATATAAATGAGATTTTTCCTAGAAGATCAATTTAAGTTAAATGTGATATGAAATGTGATATGATATGCCATGCAAAGTATATATCTATTTTTATTCATGCATTAGTAGTTGCATATAATGGTAATTGGTGTTGTGGACGCACAGGTAAGTATCAGGTGAGTTATAGAATGATTAATATGAAATGATGATTATGTGAGATGTATTGAAAGCTCATAAACCTGCACCCCGGTGTTAGTGCTCTCGCCCAGAGTTAGGGGCACAGTCTTTCACGTGGATGTTCACCTCCCGCACCACACGCTCATCTTGGATCCAAGTTAGGTGCACAGTCCTGTCGTATAGACCACTTTCAGTGGGTTCGACTCGTAGGTGACCCGCGATTAGCGCACAGTCTTCATGTGATTGTTACACTAGAGCGTACTATTTACAACCAGTCATGTCGAATAGACCACCTTGAGTGGGTTTGACTCGTGTGCAATATACATATGTGATGATGAGATATGATGAGATATGATGAGATTGATTATGAGCTATAGTTTCAGCCGAGCTGATCACTCGGTTGACATGTTATCATCTATGATGAGTTTATTTCACTTGATATATTTATGTGATTTGATGAGATAAATTTGGTATGGCATATACCTTGCATATCACTACCTTTGACATGATTTTGAGTTATGAGTTGAGACGAGTATATATGTATATATGCTATTTTTCTGGGAAATTATACAGGTTTTACGGCGAGGGGTTAGAACCTTTGAAAAGAGAAAAGGTTTTGAAAAGATTTGTTTTTGCCCACTCACGCGTTTTGTTTTTCGCCCCTCCAGGTTCTAGGTAGCAGTGCTTTGGTGACCACGAGGGATCCAACGGTGTTTTGACAGAATTTACAAAAGTAGGTTTTACCTTCGGGTGTTATATCTTAGTAATTGTCCTTGACTGCAACTAGACGTTCTTATTGCTATGAATGTGTATTTATACATTTAGACTCTCACTAGCAATTTATTTGGATAGTACGGCTAGTA
This sequence comes from Heteromeles arbutifolia, assembly GCA_024362995.1. Classification (NCBI taxonomy): domain Eukaryota; kingdom Viridiplantae; phylum Streptophyta; class Magnoliopsida; order Rosales; family Rosaceae; genus Heteromeles; species Heteromeles arbutifolia. The sequence goes on along the minus strand of JANCRC010000017.1, from coordinate 8,607,103 downwards.
GTTGGTTTTTTTTTATTTATTCGTATTTATATTTATCTTATTAGCTTCCCCACTGTGCACATGGTTACGTCACTTTCACGTGACGGCCAGCACGCCCTCCTTGGGACGGGGTGTGTCATACCCGGCCTCCCCTGTCCCGTTACATTTTAAAAACAGGTCATGTCTGGTCCTTCCAAAATTGGGCCCGGCCCGGTCCGTGCCCATCCCTAATTTTAATGGTTCTCAAATCTCACATCTCCCCCCTTGCCTTGAGAAATTGAGGGAATTCACTAAAATTTTTACATATAAACTCTAGAAATCAATTAAACTCCATCAAATCCATGAATTTGTCGCATTTGCCCACAAAATCACATTGTAGTTTCTTAAATTGAGCATCAGAGGAATCTTGACGAGCTTTCATGGTGTTAAATCACTGGAAAAGCACATTAAGAGTGTTGTTATTCGTAGCGAGATGGTTTTGAGATTTAATGGCTTTGGTTTTGAGATTTAATGGCTTTCTTTGTCGACGGACGAGTTGTACAGCTAGCACATAGAATGGATTTAGGGATCAAGACTGGCTTGATACCATGATAGGTTCTAAATCAACCTTAACCCTAGATTGCTAAGAGGAATTATGAAGAAGAATAACATTGCATCTCTCATATGTGATTTTGGTTCTAATACAAAGGAAGCTACATAACAAAGAGCTCAACAATTATTAATAACTTTCTGTTACAACTCAATCTTTAGGATTAAGAAACTTGTCTTTGATCAAGATATGCCACGTGGCCTTCTATTACATTTGGTCGCATGAACGATCTCGATCTGAATTTTTTATATTTGTTTTTTTTTATAAAGATGATTCTCAAATGAAAATTAAGAAATTGAACGATTCTGATTATAAAATTTATACTACTAAGATACCTTATTTTCAAAGAGTTACGTATGTATATTCCCTCCATGAGAGGAATGCATATACCAGGAGGGATTCGCCTGTTGGAAAGGAATGTTAATTGATAAAAAGACATAAGTTAGACCAAATTTTTTTTTTTTAAAGAGAGACCGCCTAGTAAGGAATTGGTCGTTCTCAGTAGAGAGAGAGAGAGAGAGAGAGAGAGAGAGAGAGAGAGAGAGAGCCAAGTGAGTAATTGATCAATTTCAATATCTAAAACTGGAGAGGGAAATTAGCAAGAGAGAGTGAACGAGAGGCAGAGAGAGCGGGAACAAGAGAGAATAGAGATCTACTAGTATGGGCGTATAATTTTAATTTCTATCCCGACGAATTTAATATTTGACGGTAAATACACAGTATTCGCCAGGAAAGCATAAATATTTGCCATCTAAAATTATGTCGGCGAGTTGACAATTTGACAAGAAAAATATAAAATATATTTGTGTCGGCGAATCACTTGCTGGTTAAGGTTGGATCTCACCGGTGTAGTTTGGGCACCGTAACTTAAGTTAGTCGGTATCTTTAAGACGTCAAATGCAGAATTTCGCCGAGATGAATGTCCTCTCCTGGCAAATTCTAAAGTCGCCGGCATAAGTTTTGCAGAGAATGCCACTTATTTTGTAGAGTTTATTTTAAGAGATACATGTTGCAATACATGCAAACTCGATGCTCCCTCCACATTCTACAATGCTTTTTAATTTTATTTTTATAAACTATAACATAATTACACTAAATATGTCTGACCTAAGAGAATGAGGATTCGAGCTTAGATGCAAAAAATAAAGCACATTATTCTAGTAAACTTAGCTAACTCAAATTTGCACCTTCCACAGTACTTTGAACTATGCAATTCATGTAGAGTTATACGATCATATATATAGACTACATCCAAGGTAAGTTAGTAAACAAATTTACAGAATCTAACAACTCTCATATTCCCTTTGAGATGTTCCCGCACAATCCAAATTTCCAATCATTACGCCCTAACATTTTATTATTTTTCCCATATTGGTAATTAATTATAGTATATATATACATCTTCCAAGTTTCTAAACATATATATTATTCTCTCCTGCATGACATTGCTGCATCGATCCACACAAATCATATGGTTCATATCACTAATTCACTATTTAGTGTTCAGTGATTAATATCACTTGTCTCGTACATTAAACCGCAAAATCAAACCCTAAGCCCGAATGAAAAGGACAAACATGCCTTACAACAGCTATGAAAGATATGAAAATAAAACATTCCGTTGTAATTGAATATAAATACACACACCTATATATAGTCCCCTTCCGTTGAGGGATACCTTTTGGTGTTCATTCCATAACTTTTTTTTACGATCCGAATCATTTATATTTAATTTATTATTCGTAGACTCTTTTTGAAAAAAAATTATACAAATCCAAAATCTAACACTAATTATAGTGAAGAAAATAAATGAATATAGTTCTTTAAAGAAACACTAATTAAAAATGGTTACCATTTAATCTAACGGTCATATAAATACGAATTTTAGCAATTTTTTATAATGATAATCTTAGAGGAATGACCTTAAATATAGACGGTTGATCTTTGAATATATATGTGTGTGTGTATTATATGTGTAATGTACCAAATTGTCTATCTTTAATTAAATTATTCTTTCCACTCATTGGATGCAACATGAGCTACCAACAAGTGATCCATTACCCACTTGCCATACACGTGGGAAAATTTTGGCAGTTAGAATCATCCTTATTATTGGATCTTTCTACTATCATATATGTACCTAGAAAAATTCTATCCAGAATCTATATGCTTCAGCTTGAATTTGAACCTTTTTTATTTTTTCTTTTTGTAGTGCATGATATTTTTTCTGATAGAAACAATATTTTACTCTAAGGGTGGGGGATATTATACTCTATGGGTAAATTGGATTGGGCCGCATGGGTTAGCCACTACCTAGGTATCAAACTAAACATATATGTAAAACATTATTGCTATCATGTAAGTCAAAACTAAGACATCTCACTTGCGAATAAAGGAATACCACTAAACGTACTAGTTGGTTTTTTTTGTAGTACATGATTAATGATGTAAGTTTCACACATGATATTTTATTTTTACAAAGGCCTACTTGAGCACATTGATTATCCGCAATCATCTAATAATATAATTAAGCTAACATTTGTAACTATATGATTAATTGAACAGTTCATTGGCCCCAGTGGAAGAGGGGAATATAGCTAGGGGATAGGACAGAGAAACAAAGGGGTAGAAAGTGCAGCAAAAGGTACAATACGTATGATATATATAGGTCATTAATCTTGCTCACTGCTTGTGCTCCAAGTTTGAATAGCTTGCAAGACTGCTTCTTTCACCGCCTGAGCATCTATGCTATCCGCCGCCTGTTCAGTACAATGGAAATGCAACGTATAAGTAAAAAGAATTTGTATAAATTCTAAGATGATCTCAAGCAATATATATACCTCGAGTGCCTTCGTTTCGACAAAGTTAAAAAAGTGAGTTCTAACTCACTGGTTGAATTTTAAACCATGTAAATACAAAATTTGATCGAAGATATTAAGATACTAAATTATAAAGCCATGTCATGCCACAATAATTGTGTCAGAGCTAGTGTAGTCGCAATAAGGAGTACAAAGGGTGTGGTTAAGACCATGTTTGTACAATTTACTCGTGATGCTAATTTGTACAACATTAATATGCGTACAAATTATAGAGTACGTGACCCATATATACATATATGTATGCTGGCATAATATACACATTCAGAAAAAAATATATTCCTGATGGGTTCAGTACAAAGGGGCCAGAGTGAACGAAATTAAGGGCTTTTTTACAGTACATCGGTGTAGGATGCACCACTGCTTGGATAGATAGATTATGAAAGTTGAAATTCCACCATGCAAATTTTGTTGTCCGCTATACTGGTGCATCTCATACATTAATGCAGTGTAGAATTTTTGAGAAATTAAATATGATAATATAATTTCTTACTTCTCCAACAGCTTCTAGTTGGAAAGTGTCTGAACAAGAAACCCTAGCATCCAGCACATCGAGGCCGAGCTCCTCAAAGGCTTCGAGAATGGAGACCAGCAAACCCGGGCAATTCTTTTCCGACAACACATGAATTTGGAAACCCTTTTCTAGGGTTTCAACTGTAACCTGCTGGAAATTATAACAACAAGGACAGTTAATCAAATGAAGAACTATTATATGCTAAGGTGTCCCAAAGAAAATAAAACAATCTTCAGCAGTTTATTTAAGCAATATGCACCGCGGGTAATGGATTTTGGGCAATTGAATTCTGGGAAGTTCCAACGCCTTGGCTCATTGCGTCCACTTTGCGCTTCAACTCCTCGATATACTTGGATGCATCAACAATAATTGAAGTTTTGTTCAGCTGCCAAATCACAGAAAGCAGCAACAAATTATGAAATTTGGATGAAAGATATTGGAATCGCTAATAAAATTTGGATGTACATATTTAGTAACTAATTCTGGCTAAAGTAAGCCATTGCTTATTTTAAGTTAATTACAGCACTGGAATTAGTGGCAGCACGAAGTTGCAGCAATTTCTCATACAGAGCTGCTTTCTTTCGTTCCTTAGAACTCATGCTTCTTCACCCCTTCAGTCTCTCTTGATCTTATGATGGATTTGAGGGCTTTTAAAGAGGACAGGGATGTTGCATAGTGCGGCCTCAATATTGCCTATGTTTTTCTCCAGTATATTGACGTAATTGACCTTTCTAATTAACAATTTAATTATTTTTTACATAAAGTTGAGATTTAAGTTAAACTCATTATATTAAAGTATTAAAATGCGTTAACAGGGGAATCTATTTTTGTTTGACAAGCAAAAACCGGGAGTTTTTGCTTGGCAGCGCATGTACAGTTATTTTAGGGAAAAGTGTCAAATAGTTACAAATCATGCATGCGTTATGTGGAGTGCAATGTGTGACGGGAGGTATATTGTAGACAACATCATGTGATAGAGATTGGAGTAGGAAGAGAATATATATAAGGATAGGTCATGCTATCCATACACTCATTTTTACTTCTTAAATACCTTTTTAATTTTTTATCGTCGAGTCGAATGAATTGAAAAAAATTAATAGACAAAAACTAACAAAGATGTATAAATAGCACTACCCTATAAATATATATATGTTGGCTGAGATTTCTAGAGTATTTTGGTTAGGTCCTAAAAGGAAAATAAGAGTCGTAAATATGAGCTGTAATTAGCATTTTGAAAAAAAGTTATCATAAATTCATTTGTAATAAAATTTATATGTATTACATGCAGGTGTATACCTTTTTAATTTTTTATTATCGAATAACTTTCTTCTATGAGATTTAAAGACTACCTCCAACTAAAGGTGGATACTATAGCTAATTAAATGGCCACTACACCAAATGGCTTACAGTACGTACTGCAGTAATATAACTTTAGCTTGTAAGAATGTTAATAGGGATTTGAATCCTCTTTTGTTAACTACTCGGAAATATTTACGAATTGAAGAGAAAATAAAGAACAAAGAATAACAGAGAGCAAGATGAAGAATTAGAGAGAGAGAGAGTTTAGAGAGACAAATGAGACTTATATTCACTGTCAAGAATGATTACACAACTCTATTTTTATAACAGAAAGCCTAACAACTCTAACCAAATACTAACAAACTTGCTAACTATATTGATGACTTGTACAATCATTTAACTAAACATCTAATTAATGATGTGGAACACTCAATACTATTTGAATTTTTTCTCTGCTAGGATCTCCTTGAATTTTCATCTCCACATGCCACCTTATTTAAATAACATCTAATGGTTAGAAAACTAATACCATCATACTTTTTTATTTTATAAAAGCTTAATGGAGAAACTAATTATTATGTTTAATGCTCATAAGTTCTCTCCCAAATCAATTTCTTCTAGTGCTTAGTCTAGTGGAAAGCTAGTAAAGGTTTGGAATTCTAAACCCGAATTTGAACTTCAACGGATAAATTTTTTTGGGCCACCGGTACTGACTTAATGTATACTGTTTTACTCAGTGATTAAAAGTACGCTACCGCCTCATTTAGAATGAGCCTTCACACGGGAATAGATCAATATGCCATCAATAGGTGGTTGGATACTCATAAATTAGAATAACAAAAGAAAAAATCAATTTCTTCTTAGTCACATTGGCTCTTTTTGTTCTTGTTCTTTATTATTTTGATGGTTAAAGCTCGACCTAAATGCCATAATCCAATTAAGAAAAGTAGAAAAAAAGAAGGAAAAAAAAAGATTGAGCAAATTGAATTTTTATATGCATTTCTTAATTCAGAAATCTAAACCAAGAACTTCATCAAAAACAACTTGTTCACATTTTGTTAATAAGTAGCATTTAAATATTAGTTTCTGATGGCAGTGGTTAATTCACATTCTCGTGGTATTTGGCCATTCTATGTTCATATTATCACACACACACATTTGTTGTGTAAATCTTTTACATGAAACCCATTAATTTGCTGACATTTAAGAAGCATGTTAGAATTTCTCTGTCCCCATCGGCTAGAAGGCTTGAGAACAAGCCATTTATATAGAATTACCCCACTCTAACTATCAGCGAGGCCTTTTGGATTAAAACCCCACACCTGACGGATTGAGCAGGTGGCCAAGTGGGGACAGTATCGGTGTTGTTGGAGTGGGCCCTCGACCCGTCTACCTGAAATTTAAGATGGTATCAGAGCCAGGGGACGGGCCCGTACATCCACGTGAAAGGGTGGGTCCCCTTTGACCCTGCGCGAACGGGTGAGCCTCGACTGGGCTCCACGTAGGCCAAGAGATGCCACGTGAACAGGTGGGTCCCCATTTGCCCCGCGCGAACGGGTGAGCCCCGGCTTGGCTCCACGTGGTTGCCGATGTGTGGAACTCCACGTGTGACCCATAAAATGGGATCTCACATGTAGGGGAGTGTTAGAATTCCTCTGTCCCACATCGGCTAGAAGGCTTGAGAACAAGCCATTTATATAGAATTACCCCACTCCAACTATCACCGAGGCCTTTTGGATTAAAACCCCACACCTGACGGATTGAGCAGGTGCCCAAGTGGAGACAGTATCGGTGTTGTTGGAGTGGGCCCTCGACCCGTCTACCTAAAATTTAAGATGGTATCAGAGCCAGGGGACGGGCCTGTACATCCACGTGAACAGGTGGGTCCCCTTTGACCCCGCACGAACGGGTGAGCCCCGACTTGGCTCCACGTAGGCCAAGAGATGCCACGTGAATGGGTGGGTCCCCATTAGCCCCGCGCGAACAGGTGAGCCCTGACTTGGCTCCACGTGGTTGCCGATGTGTGGAACTCCACGTGTGACCCATAAAATGGGGTCTCACGTGCAGGGGAGTGTTAGAATTCCTCTGTCCCACATCGGCTAGAAGGCTTGAGAACAAGCCATTTATATAGAATTACCCCACTCCAACTATCACCGAGGCCTTTTGGATTAAAACCCCACACCTGACGGATTGAGCAGGTGGCCAAGTGGGGACAGTATTGGTGTTGTTGGAGTGGGCCCTCAGCTCGTCTACCTGAAATTTAAGAAAGCAGAAACTGAACATGAAATTCGAATCCAGTGACTAACTTCTTAGCCATCAGAATTTCAAAAAAGGGAAAATGATCCTTGTTGGGAGAGGGAACCTAAAAATCAAAATAATACATAACAAGAACATAAAGAGGCCAACGTAACGATCAAGGAAGAAGAAGTTGATTTGGGAACCAACTTTGACCATTAAAGATAATAATTAGTTTCTACTTTAACCTTCTTTAAAATAAAATACATAATATTATGGTGTGTTAGTTTTCTAACCATTGGAGGTTGATTTAATGGCAAGGTTAAAAAAAAAAAGAGCCAAGTAATTGAACAAGGAGAAAAGTTGATTTGATATGAAAATTCCTGTCCAAAAGGCATGAAGGAGTTGAGCAGACAAGATTGATGTACCATTATGTATCATAACATGCATGAGGAGAACAAAAATATTTTAGTTAAGAAAGAAACCCAAGGTCATATTTACATTTGGTGTGTTTGTGTGTGTGTGTATATACATAGTGTTTATAGCTAGGTTTTCCCCCCAGAGATTTGTAAACTGTGGACTATTGGGGATAGATATACCATAAATTAATCTGAATGAACTACTAATCCAGTGGCAGCAGCAATGGGGCGATTGAGAGCCAAGGACAAGGGGACGACGGCGATCGAGAGAGAGTTAGTACGTACGTGCGGGAGAGAGAAGTTAAGAGAGTCAGTCCCGTGAGGGAAGAGTTTTGGAAGGATTGACAGCTAAACAACCTTTGACGCATCCTTCACACCTTTCGATGCCACACTCACGTCCTCCCTCCTCATCTCTTCTCTGATCACGTGTAGATTCTCTTCGGCTCTATTACTTAACAAAAAGAATAATGTTTAGGGGATTAAATTTATAAACAAAATTTTATAAATTAAATGACATGGAAATTGATGATTGGATTATTAATTACTTAAGTGTTGACAAATGTGCTAATTCACATTGGTGACACATCATTTAGTTTACAAATTTTATCTACAAATTTAATCCACTTAGCATTACCCTAATGAAAAATATTAGTAACTCTCTCATTTGAATAATTATTTTTTACAACTCTCCTTATATTCAAACCATTTAATTTCTATATCACCTTCTAAAGATCAATTCTGTCAAAAACTAACCAAATTCAAAATCTCTTAATCACCTAATAGTTATCCAATAAATAAACGAACCTTGTTATTAACTTAAGCACTAAAATTTTAACATTGTTAATCAAACAGTTAAATGATTTCCGATTTGGTTGTTTTTTGCAAATTCAATCTTTTGAATTGTGAACCAGAAAGTAGACAGTTCTAATCATAGAACAACATTGCAAGATGAAAAGAAGAACCGAAAAAGTAGAATGAGAAGGTCCAACTGAAAAAGTTTAAAAATATTTCCCCTTAATTACCTTAAGTATAAAATAATCACTGTCTGAAACTCTCTTTTGCACGTGCCTTGTGTTGTGTTTTTTTAAAGATTCAATCATTCAAGAATCAAGCTGCACTACAGTTAACAATTTCGACGACATAAATGTTCTAAATGGCTTTCTATAACATGCAAATCAATACTAACAGTTTGCTGAATGTAGTACTACTTTGCTTCAGACTGAGCATTAATCAAGGAACTAAAGCATGAAAACCTATTACTAAGATATGAAAATCCCAAGTTTGATGATGATCATATATATATAGCTAGTTAATTAATAAGTAAAAGCGATTGCATAGTTTGTAGCTGGGAAAGAAAACGATTTGGATATTTCAAATATATTGCTTCAGATTGCACACAAACAAATAAGCAGGTACCTTCCTATTCACATGTGTGCCTCTTTAATCATCACAACACAACAATGTACAAAGAATACCCAGCAGCTCCGAGCCTCCGACCTTGTCCCTTTGCCTACTTTCAGTTTCTGTGTATTCTTAGGACGGGCTTTAAAGATCTATCATGCTCTGTAGTCATTATATATGCGTGTGTGTGTGTGTATATATATGTGAATTTTTTTTTCTTAAATGGGATCCTTTAAGTGCAAGGTATGGAGGTCAGAGTGTGAGATCCCATTTTGCGTGAGATGGCTGGTTGACACCAATGGACCGATTCTCTCACATTCGGAAAAAATCAATCGATTTTATTTTGTGAGCTATTATTAGGTATAAAAGTGGACTATGACATTTGTTAAGTTTGTGATAAAACTGAAAACTTTAAAAGAGTATATCCAGAATCATTATCAAGGAAACTTTAACGAAAAGCTCCCGGTACTGTTCACTTTAACGAAAAACCACATTTTACACTAAAAAGTTAATTTTGGTACTATTCACTTTACCCTTTATTTTGTCATTCTCGTTAAAACTCAAAGTTTTCAAGCACTTTTCATTAATTTTCCTTAATATTAATGCTTGGAATTAAATTCCTTCAATCCCTATATCACAGTTTATTTATATATTCTATATACGTATATTATAGGTTACTTATATTTATCCATATATATATATATATATATTGTTTGCTTGTAATCTACCTCTTTTCAGAATTAGCTGTATTTTATTTTTATCATAAATATATTTTTGGAAAATTTTGTAGTCTTTTCATGATATAGATATTTGTACGTGGCTTGTTTTGAAGTGCTTTTAAAATCGTTGAAAGCACTTTTGGTGAAAATATATTTTAAACAGTCCTTAGCAAAAATGCATTTTAATCCTAGAAAAGCACTTAAAGTGCTTCAAGCAAGAAGTACATAATTAGTGCTTCTTGCAGAAATCACTTCAAGTGTTTTTGAAACCCAAAAACATATTCGTTAAAAGCACTTTCAATCATTTTAAAGCACTTCCAAACGAGTCCTAAATATATAAAAAAAAACCACTTAGATTTTTGAAATTGTTTCTATAACTTCTTACATATAAATTAATGTAGAGTTTATGGTTCAATAGATATATATACACAATATTATTTCAAGGATAATGTTTGGCAGATCAACTTTTTAGATTAAATTTACAAATCATGTGATGGGTCATCAATTGAAAATAAGCACGTTAATCAACAGTTAACTAATAATCCAATCATCAACAACCGCATCACATGATTTACCAAAATATAATGTAAATAGATGGTCTCCTTAGCTTTACTCTTATCTTAATTAAACATATCCCATGACTGTATAGTATAATTAATCCGTAACTAATATACGTGCTGCTACGCACTAATTTTAGTCATAAACATATATAAATTTTTGTTGTCGATCCAACGAGATGGCCCTATCATGTATGGAGTTGCATCGATACATTATGCAAAAGAACTTTGTTTCAAGAATAATCAGCATGCAGCACATGCTCTACTACCTTGACTTATGTAATGATTAAGTGCTATGCCTGCAGTGAAATTGATGCATGCATGCTATTTGTTGTTTTCTACACAGAAATAACAATCTAATGCTACAACTAGATAAAGTGACACATAAAATGGACATCATTGGTCTTGGATTCAACAGCGGTCTTCAATCTCGTTTCAATTGAGCCTGACTTAAAGCTGATCAAACAATCATGCATGTGGTTACAAAATTGTCAGCCAATTAACCACAGAAAAATAGAGATTAACCTACATTTTTTTTTTATAAAGTTATAACATTACGAAATAACCACGTCTTGTCCAATTTAATATTTACAAAACTACAAGAAATATTTACAACGACCTAATTAATAAAATATCCTATCCTAACATAAAATAAATCAAATTGCTAATTAATATTTCAACAATATCTATGGCCAACATAAATTGTATTAGTGGAATTTTCAGTCACATACTTTGATACTGCAGGAATTTGTTAAACAGCAGATCGATGGTAGTTAGAGGGAGGCTCAAAATGGCTCTGTGAGTCTTTCCGGCTCTCAGAATGATGAATTGTTGTGATGAACCACCAGCTGGTTCCTTTATCTTTTTTTTCAAAAAAAAAAAAAAATGATAGAGAAGATCGCATTTTTGTACTATTTGACGAGGCAATGTTTACATGCCACGTAATTAATGAATCTATCTAATTGATTGTTGATTGTATACATCACTTATAACATAAGGTGATACACCAATGTAATTTAAAAATGCGATCTTCCTAACTTACTGTTGTTTTAAACCACATATCCAAATGCAAGAAGGATGAATGTGAACTGATAAACTGCACCTTATACAATATTATTACAATAAAGCTCACCTGATGTATATCTCACTGTCTATACGTGTGTACGCCAGATTATGAGGTGCAATGCTGATCTGTACACGGTTTAACTGTGAACTAATTTAAGTTTTACATGAACCGTGGGAAGAGTACATTTTAAGAAGAATGATTGGATGTCCTATCAGACAGTACTGATATTAATACAAATAGTGCTAAATTTGGAAACGTGTCTCGTGACAAACCCTATTTCTTTCTGGATATAATTTTCTTGCACATTGAGATTCCAATACCTTGGAAAATTAAGGGAAGGAAAAACTTAGCTCTATATGTGATCAAATAGATTTTCGTGTTCTTAAAACTAAACCATAAGTCTGCTTACTACTGATCATGATGGGCTCTTAAAATGGAAAAAAAAAAAAAACGAAACTTTCATGCAGTTGTCATAATTTTTTATCTTGTAAATTTCTGTTAATCCAGTCAGGCATAAAGTTCCCACAACCAAAACAATATTCATGCTATCTTAATTAAGATCACAAGAAGAATTGGTCTGAGACTGCCTCCAACTGAATGCATGAAACATTTTGAAAAACTATGGACCAGGTAGACATGCCTTATATACTTCTATTGTGAATCTGTATGATATTGAACTTGGGAGACAATGAGTTCACGGGCTAGGTACGTTTTAGCTAGGAAAAAGATTAACATAAATTTCATATATCATGTCATAAAACTAGATATGTAAGTACCTAGATAGATAAATTTTGGTAGGTTGGAACAACTAATTTCTATAAAAGGGACAAAAAATCATAAAAAATATAATTTCCAACTCCAATGAATATTCTAGAGCTCATGGAACATATATATAATCAAGGAGTACTAGTTAGGCATTTTTGTCCCCTTTCCTCACGTGTGGGATAGCCTGCAACCTTCACATATCATAGAACAAAGCAAAAGCATATGATAGCGCAACGATAGAACATCTCCGGACTTTTGTAAGACAAATTCTTGACATGGGGCCGTGGACAGCTAAGATATTGTCTGATCCCCATAACATAGGAGCCAAGCCAATACCAATGTCTCTTCAACAAACCTTTGATTACAATATAATAAAGTTCCAAAAGATATTATTCCAAATAAAAACGTAACTGATTTGTTAACAGGGAAATATTTCACAGTTAAGAATCAATTAGAACAGTCAGAACATAACAAGTTGATAGATAAGAGATTTTGTTGTTCTCAAATTGAGCTAAATCTGTAGTCTAAAACTTATATAGTTATCGGGAGTGTTTAATTACAATTACTATTAAAGAAAAAGTGACAGCAACTCTTCGAGACATTCATAACAATGTTTGATTAATTGCCTATCCAATTAATGATAGCTATCTGAGACGATAGGCCACCAACTCCAAACATATTGGCAGGAATTTCGAAACTCTAATTTGGGGTTACTCTATGATCTTATGTTTCACAAATCATATGCATGAACATCAATGATCATATTGACAAAAAATGTATAAGGTACATTTGTTATCAAAAGTTAATGATGCTTCTTGACTCCATTCACATCAATACTTCTGATACAAGGAAGGAGGGGCTGAAGCCCGACAGAAAAACTACGTAACTAGCTAATATGGAGAAGAACTTACATGAAACAGGTACACAACTACTTTGTGTCAGGGAAATAAAAATATATGTAATTTTTTCTCCGCATGTCCTTGTTCATTGACACAGTGGCGATGCATGAAGAAAGTTGAGATTTCTTCATAAAACCAGTTGACAATATGGGGAGTAGCCCAATTACTTATAAGCACATATAAGGTCTCTCATTTCCCCGAGGTAGAATTCATACTCTCAACACGCGCTCTCACGTATAGTGATTTTTTAAGCCTAACATATGAACATCACAAATCGGGTGACATGGAGCACGTGTAGCCGTTGGGTTTCATACATGGGACCCTAACAATGATACCATGAATAAAGTTGAGGTTCCATCATAAAACCAATTGGCAATATGAGGATTAGTAGCACAATAACTTATAAGCACATGGAAGGTCCCTTATCTCTACGATGTGGAATTCATCATACTCTCAACATCCCTTATATCATGTAAGTTGTTCTCTTAATCTAAACCAATTAAGGAATCCATCATATGAGGCATCCTATATTTTTCATACAAACATTAGCTAGTGAGTGGATTTAGGGTAATACTAGGGAGACCATCAATTTAAATTAGATTTTGTAACTATATGACGTGGTTGTTGATAATTAAATTATCACTTTAAGTGTTGATTAACGTATTTGCTTCTTATTGGTAATAAATGTGATTTGCAAATATGGTTTATAAAGTTGATCTACCTAACATTATTTGGGTTATGCTTCACATATCTCGAAACCACAAACAGTTTACAAGATTTTTGGCCATTGAAAGTCGTACGTATAGCCATACAAAAGTTACATAAACCTAGCGGTTACCAATTAATTGAGTGTTTGCCCGAAAAAATTGAATGTCTTTACTTTACAAGAACGAGAGGATGAGACTGTTTGCTCTCTTCTAGAGGGTGAGCTCCTGTATGATACTTGTTTCTCTTCTTTAATCTAAAGGATTATTCCGAATGCTCAATTTCCTTTTAATGCAACCCTATAATGCAGAATCATATAATATATATACACACACATATATAGAGAAGGAGGTTTACCCTTAAGTAATGTGAGGGAGCAAAGTGTCAAAAACAGCGCCCAGACGCCGCATGAGTTTTGTCAGTTCTTGATTAAATGTGGAAGCGTATTAGGGTTCTTGGTTTTGCTTATTAGGGTTCTTGGTTTTTTTCCATCAATTATTAGGGTTGTTGGTGATTGTCAATCTTGGAAGTGGGGTCCCGCCCTAATTCCCATCCTCAAATGGGAGAATAGTAATTAGCCCAGTGAACAAACAGTACTGCTATGATTGGGGAGGACAGCAAGGGTAATCCATTCGACCAAAAAGCTAGGGTAAGCATCATGTGCGGGGGCCGCAATGCATCGACGGTCAGATATTGGCCGCTCGGTTGACCATTGTACCAGAGCATAGATAGTTGGGCTTCATATGAAGCTACTAACTGCTGGTGGTTATGAGTAAGGGACGGTGGCCCTTTATGAGTGGGCTTCCTCAAATTCACATTCACCTCAACTCTAAAGTAAATGGACAATAAACTTATCCATCATTCTAATTTTATTTGGCTGTTAACCGTAGTTAAATGTGTGTCACATTACGAAAACTAGTCTTTAATTTGGTGGTATTTGTGGCCATTTAGTTGGAGAATGTATCAGATTTAACTCATGTGATGGCGATGAAATTATACATTTGTGTTCATTTCAACACATAGTTGTTGCTCATAAACGATTAGAATGAGATGAAATTATATATTTGTGTTCATTTTGACACATAGTTGTTACTCATAAACAATTAGAACTATTGGAAGCGGAATCTAAATCAACAGGTAAACTACTGATCAGTGTTGTATTGACAAGGTTAATCCACTTACGGTCTTGGTTGCGGTGGCGTACCTTTGTTCTCTCTATATGTGCATTATAAAAGTCTATAAATATCCCATGGTTTCTTAAAACAATATGCATCACATATAAAATGGAAGGGCAAATGTGTTATTATGCTATCTGATGAACTATCGGGCTAATGAGTAAAGACATGTGCGCATCCCAGATATTTAAGGGAATGGATATCCATTTTTTTTTTTTTAAATATGGATTAGTTGTGTCATTCAGTACTACGGTCTGGTGGTATTCCTCTTCGCTTAGAAGTGAGAGGTTTTAGGTTCGAATCTCTTGGATAGCGAATTCAATACCAAATTAGGCTGCTTATTGTGTGACTTAGTCGAACTTTTCCTCCCCCTAGTGTAAAAATATCGATGTACTCAAATGTGAATTAGTTGTAGAGCGCACACTATATCAAACTTCAACAATCCAAACCGTCTATTTTTCAAGTTGCACCTCTTAGATTATTCTTACAAAATATTAGCCAAATCGGAAATATTTGAAACATCTAGTTGAGTTCAAAGAAATTGACGAACACTTTGTTCTAAAAGAAAAAATGAAATAAATTGACGAACACTATGTTCTAAAAGAAAAAATGAAATTTTATTGTGATAATTAAATAGGCAAATGGTTTCAAATTGAATTAAATTTTTATAAGGATGATCAATGAATTGGGAATTACAAAATAGACGGTTCGAATGTTGAAGTTCGATGTAAAGTGAGTTTCATAATTAATTCCCTGTTGTTTTTTAAATGGGAATCCCTTCCCTTAAGGGGCTTGCTTATTTATGTATTACGCCAAAAGCCACTGTGTTTCAAATTCTCTTTTCAACTTAGGTTCCAGACTAATCCCTTGAGAAATTGCCTAACCCAAAAAATGAAAAACAAACTAACATTGGATTTGGTTTCAGCTGCTGCATTGTAAATGTACTCTTTGAACTACATCGCATTGCCTTCTTATCTTATGAACATGTCAAAAACAACCAAAAATTATGTTTCCTTTGCCTTTCTAAATTGAATCCGAAGACGAAAAAGAACCCAGTGAATCAAATGCAGTCAGTTGCTATGGCCATTAAGCAATGAGTGTCTTCTCTTCCTTACCAAGTAAAATCCAAGCCCTCCAAAAAAAAGAAGAATAATCAATCCATCAACAACTCCTACCAAGATCAAAACCCATTTCTTAAAATTTGACTTCCCATGACCCCCATGACCTCCCCTTGGAACCTTAACCATATAACTCAATAATCCGCTTCCCTTATTCTCAACCTGTTTAACACCAATTACCATTCCATAAACAAAGCACCCTTTAGCAGAAGAATACAATGCAGCTGTGCAATTACAGTCCTCTGCGCACAAATCAGCACATGCTTCTTTGCTCACATTAAAAATCTTTGTAGCGCCCCTCAAAACACTACTAACACCCTTCAATTCGAGCATCTCCGTCTTCGTTTTCTTCCCGCTTTTGCAAAACCCTCTTGATGAAATTCCTCGACCGCAATCAGAAGCTGTAGTACTAGTATTAGTACTCGTCTCATTGTCGGTCATCAAAAGTTGAATGCATGAACAAGTGCCCGATAATGTACAAACTCCGTAGGGCTTACACGCCAATGGAAGATCACATGTGGTGTTGAGCGCTTGAAAAGAAGCATCAAATTTCGACATGCTAGGTGAGTAAAAATAGAGCCTCAAATTTCCTGTTTGGTTCCCCAATGCTAAAAACCTCATGGGCTGAAACTCAGAATTTTCATAAGATGGATGTATCTGTGCAATTTTCTTTTGATTATAACTGAATAGCTCTAACCCTTTTGGACCCAATTGAATATAAGCAATGTTTCTGTTCTTGGTGGGCTTGAATTCCCAATAGGAATAGTTCCACGTACCAGAATTTAAGTAGAGAGCAATCCTGCTTGGTTCAATTTCAAGAGAATAGTACGAAGTGGAGTTACTTGGGAATGAAGTCAACCTAGAAGCGACACTTAGTCTCTGACCCCAAAGCATTGCATCAGTTGGAAAATTAAAACTCTGCCACTTTATACTGCCTAATGCATCGACTAGAACTAGATTGCCTGTCCTCAAAATCTGTAATCTCTGCACCAAATTGACAAAAAAGACAATATTCAATCAAATATTGTACAAACAAAAGGTAGTGGTTTTGACACTCTGTGTTAACCATCTGCATTCCAAATTGAATACTACAATTTTTGAGAAATGGTATTCGCCTTTCTATTGCAGTCCTCCTTTTGTTTATGTCCCTTAAATCTCATTTGATTTATTCAATACAATTGTCTCATAAAAATGAAGTAGGAGTGCAAGAGAAAAATAAAGTACGAAAATCATTTCCCTGTTTTTATACGGACTCACATGAGAAAGGCATGAGGGTAAAAGATGAGCATTAAACTTTAACAGTACGCACTCTAACTGAAAGAGTGCATGAGGTACAAAGATGAACGTTAAAATCACTAGCGAAAAATTAACGTTTCTTCGTTGTTTTTCAGTATAAACTTACCTGCACACCTTGTCCAGAAGTCCCACTTCTCCATCCCACTCTATCTTTTGGGCCCTTCAATCTCAAATCTCCATCATGGGAGAGTTCAAGAACACATATATTTGAAGGGTTAAACTTTGAGTAATGGCCAGAACTCCACACCTTGACATCTCCAAGAAAGACTTGCAAGGAACATGAGTACTTTCCACTCACATCTTCAACACTCATTGCAACTTTAAAACTTGGTTTGGTTTCATTGTTCTCCATCAAAAAAGCTCTCCCAATGAATCCCACACTGTACTCAAATGGCACTTCCAGAGTGAGCTGGTATCCGAGAGGAACATCGGTTTTCGAGTAGCCGTAAGTGAAGAAAATGGTGAGAGAGATGAAGAAGTAGAGCTGCATGAGTGAATTGCAGGCTCAAATTTCAAACATTAAGGCCTTTTTCTGGCAGGAATTTTATGAGAGACAGAGAGGGGGAAAGGTGGGCATGAATTGTGGGACTTTTGGGAAAAGGGTTTGAGCTTTCACTTTTTGGTTTGTTATTTGTGTGGGGGTGTAGTGGGTTTAAGCTTTCACTTTTTGGTTTGTTATTTGTGTGGGGGTGTAGTGGGTTTGAGCTTTCACTTTTTGGAATTCAGATCCTCTCCAAATCTTGCAGTCTAACATCGACAGATTGAGTAATTCAGACTGTTTAAGAGGGAGAGAGATTCAGACTATTGGTTTGTGTGAGGTGGGCTAATAAGATGAGCTAATGGGGGTCGTTGAATTTAAAATGAGTGGTAAGATTTTCTCGATCTATCGACTCCAAACTGCAAGATATGTAAAAGATCTCGATTCCTAATTTAAGGAATAAAACATAAAACTTGAGGGCAAAAATAAATACTCGTAAAGTTTTAATTAGGATTCATTTGATAATTCGTGTTCAGCTTTTATTTTTTATTTTAAGTTTTTATTTTTTTTTAAATTAAAATTTTGTTTGATAACTACTTTTAATTTTAAAAAACAATGAAAACTAAAAACTACTTGAGTCTTCAATATTTAGTTTCCGGTTTTCAATTTTTATTTATTTTTAACTGAATGTAGTGAGAAAGTAGGATTATAAATTTTTCGCATGCAGTGAAATGGAGAATAAGAAAGTGGTGAGGAAGTGTGGAGCCCATAGAACGAGAGTGATGTGGACCCGGCCCATCTAAATGCTTATGGGGGTCAAATGAGTGCCATTACCCGTCGTGGGCAGCAGGCCAGGCCCGCCAGGGCGTCTTATATTTCGAGATTTGTATTTGCATCATGAATAACATGAAGCCTCCTGCCGCGTGTGCGATCATTATGCTCTCCACGCTTTGCCAGCTGACATTGTTCTCGCGCCACATCGACATGTAGGGTTCCTTATGGGCCGAACCAATTGGGCACTTTTGGGCTTCACTGAGCAACCTGACCGGAGACAAATCCAGTTCATCTGAACCGGCACAACCAATGGACTTAACTAAATCAACCGCCAAACCAAGGAGCATTGGATTCGAACTTCTGCACTGATGATTTCGTATATTTCTGTGTCGGTCAAGCTTCGTCGTTTTGGGGCGTTAAAGGAGATCTGATATGTGACTTCATAGAGAAGTCAATACAAAATGTTGACGTAACTTAATCATGACTGTTCAAATAGAAGAGACGAGAGGGGAGGGAAACTTAGAGTCATTTCTATGGTATATGACATCTTTGATGTTCTTTTCAATTCCTTGTGCTTCTTTTAACACCCTAAATTGTTGTTAATGTTATTTAAAAACACTCCAAGAACCAAAATCTCACATGGTGAAAATGGTTCTTTAAGAAACTGTTTGATACTAGAAGTAAGCTAAGAATTTCACTAAAATGTTCCAGAGGTGGTCTTTTGAATCCGTAGTATTTAATTTATTCCCGCCACTCCTCAGTTGTTCTAAATTTTCAATAGTGCTTCAGGTAATAATTAATTTACCTTAATTATCACTTATTTGGATATCATTTTCCTAAATAAATAATCTTTCCTAGTCATGGCGAGGTTCTTACTTTTCCCTAAGGTGAAGGTCTTTTTTGTGAAAATCTTAAATACACAGACCATACTGGATGACTTTGTTCCGTTAAAGAAAACAGGGTAACATTTTGTCAAAATCTTTAGATAAATAGGCAAGCTGAGCTGACACACCCCGACCGAAATCAAAGCATGTTGGCCGTCATGTGAGAGTGACGTAACAATGTGCACAGTGCGGAAGCAATATAATATAGAAATTACGAATGAATAAAAACTGAAACACTAGCTGAGGCAAATATTAGCGTGAGAATAAGTGTGAACACATAATCAGAGCACTAATAGTCTAAGTGCAGTCAAGCATAGGTATTACTAATTAAATAACACCCGAAGGTAGTCCTACATGAGTGATGGTCTTTCAGAACTTCCGCTGGAAACCTTGTGAGCCACCCACAAAAGCTACCTAATACCTGAAGGTGCGCAAAACAAAAAGCGTGAGTGGGCAAAAACAAAGTTTTTCCAAAACCATTTCATTATCAATCTTCTAACCCCTCCCCGTAAAACCTGTATAATTTTCCCAGAAAATAGTATATACATATACTAAATCTCAACAGAATTCATCATCAAAATACTCATTCAAATCATGAATATGCCATGCCACATTATCAATTATCCAGGTAAGTAATCGAAAAACGATGATAACTGCAATTATCTCATCAACTGAACTCTAGCTCATAGATCATGCCTGCACACAAGTCGAACCCACCTATAGTGGTCTATACAACAGGCTGGGTGTATAATAAACAATTACGCTCAAGTGCTACGATCACGTGAACGATGTGTGAATGATCGCGGGTCACCTATAAGTCGAACCCACTGAAAGTGGTCTATACGACAGGCTGTGCACCTAACTTGGATCTAAGATGAGCGTGTGGTGCGGGAGGTGAACAATCACGTGAAGGCTAGGCCCTAACTCTGGCGGGAGCACTAGCACCGGGGTGCAGGTTTATGAGCTAATAATGCATCTCAACAATCAACATAAGGTAACACATAGCTTACCTGAACTTACCTGAGCGCTGCTAGCATCGAATCCCAATATGTGTATATAAATATATATCACAATGCATACATATAGCATAAACATATTTGGCATGGCAATTCATTTCATAAAATTGCTTAAAACGTATTTCTGGGAAAAATACTCATTATATAAAACAAAAGTTCACTCACTGGTATGTCGAAGGGTCGTAGCCCCCACGTCTAGCCTAGCTACGCTCGTCCTCCGAATAGGTCTCGCCTATATGAGAAATGACTATAAAAACGTCAATTAAAAGCACATAAACAAAACTTGGTAATAACTTCTCATATATTGCTCAAATTGGGTATATGAATATACCACAGTGACCTATTCAACCTCAGAAACATCCCCATATTTTTAAAATAATTTTTGGACCCCTCACGCGCCTTCACGCATAAGTGAAGGCACGGCCAGACGCGCTGCCCACGCGCAGGCACGTGCCAAGCACACTGACGATAACAGTTAACGGCGTTAGGAATATTCCGTTAAAACTAACATGACGCCGTTAAGAATATTCTGTTAACTTTAATGGAATATTCTTCCTCCTCCTCCGATGAGCCTCGCCGGTCGCCGTTGCCGCTGCGATCGCTGGAAACTGGAAAAAAATTTCAAAACCTTATATCTTCTTCGTTTTTTCACCATTTTCAATGAAACTTGAACCATTATGAAGATCTTACAAAGACGAACAAAACGAACCAGGATCCTCGCCGGATCTTTTCCTAGGGATCCTAGGGATCTTGCAATCCTGTCCGTTCATTTTATATCGTGCGGTCAGTTTTCGTTAGATACTATTTATATTTGAATTTTAAATTTTAAATTTTAAATTTTAAATAATTTTTGACCGTAAGATATACGATGAACGGACATGATTTTGGGATCCCTAGGATCCCTAGGGAATGGATTCGGAGAAGATCCTGGTTCGAACAAAACCATACCTGATTCGAGCCCTGAAACCACCGGAATCCCGTCGAAAAAAGCCTCGATATTCCGGCAAACCTTAAAACTCGTCAATCTCGCTATTCCGACGTCCAAATTCTTCCAACGAACCACTCCGAGCCTCGTGAGGATCTCCTAAAGCTTCATGTGAGCTTGAAATCCCCAAAAACTTCGATCCAACGCGTGCATGAACTATGCATGAAAACTGGGGTTAGGGTTTCTCGGGTTTTTGAAGGTTTCACGATCCAAAAATGGTATGTATGAACTCAGAAGCTTGCAAGGAGTTCGAATCTTACCTTCTTAATGTCGATCCGTGCGTGAAATGTTGGTCTTGATGTTCGTCCGTACAAGAGAGAATGAAAGAATGAGTATGAGAGAGAAAGAGAGAGAGATGGAGCACGGGAGAGAAGAGAGAGAAATGAGTGTCTTGTGTGTGTGGGGTCCAAAATGCACACTAACACCTCACCAAAACCACAACCACAACCATACAAAAATATCTAAGGGCAATTTCGTCTTTTCACACCTTCGAGAATAATTTTCCATGACAGGCTGTCACAATCTACCCTCCTTATAAAAATTTCGTTCCTGAAATTTATACAACCAATACAATCCACTAATAATCATAGAACAAGCGTAGATACATTTTTCTCATCTAATCCTCTGTCTCCCAAGTAGACTCTTCCACTAAGTGGTTTCTCCACAAAACTTTCACTAATTGCACGTTCTTATTTCTTAGAACCTTCTCTTTCCAACCCAAAATAGTCACTGGATCCTCATCATAAGTCAAATATGGGCTAATTTCCAATGGTTAAGGAGTTATCACATGTGACGGATCTGAGACATAATGTCGAAGCATCGAAACATGAAATACATTATGTACCTTAGACAACTATGAAGGCAACTCAAGTCTATATGCAACCTCACCAACTCTTTCAGTGATCCGATACGGTCCAATGTATCTAGGGCTTAGCTTACCCTTCTTCCCAAAATGTACCACACCTCTCCATGGTGATAGCTTCAAGAATACAAAATCATCAACATTATACACTCGGTCAGTGGTATGTCTCTCTGCTAAGCTCTTTTGACAATCCTGGGCCGCTTTCAGGTTAGACTTAATTACCTGAACATTCTGAGTAGTCTCCTCTACTATTTCAGGGCCCACCAAAACTCTTTTGCCAACTTCTGACCAACATAATGAAGTTCGACAAGACCTGCCATAAAGTGCGTCAAATGGTGTCATACTAATACTCGAATGGTAACTGTTGTTATAGGCAAACTCCGTCAAATCCAAACTTGCATGCCAATCATCGCCAAACTGCATCACAGAAGATCTTAGCATGTCTTCCAAGGTCTGAATCGTCCTCTCAGATTGACCATCTGTCTGGGGATGATATGTTGTACTATATAATAATCTTGAACCAAGAGCCTCCTGAAATGCTATTTAGAACTTAGAAGTGAATCTAGGGTCTCGATCTGAAATAATACTAACAGGAACTCCACGGTACTTCACCACCTTCGATAAGAACAACTCAGCTAATCGGCTTAAAGAATACTTCTCCCTCACTGGAATAAAATGCGTTGACTTAGTAAGCCGATCAACAATCACCCAAATTCCATCATAATCATTCCGTGCACGAGGAAGTTCGTACACAAAATCCATAGTGATATCTTCCCATTTCCACTGTGGAATGGGAAATGGTTGCATCAACCCAAAAGGCTTCTTTCTTTCAGCTTTAACTTGCTGACAAATAGCACATCTACTAACATATTCAGCAACTCTTCTTTTCATACCCTGCCAATAATAAAATGGTCGAATGGTATGATACATCTTAGTGCCTCCAGGATAAAGTGCATATGCTGAAACATGCGCTTCATCAAGAATCTCTTGATACAGTGCATATGCTGAAACATGCGCTTCATCAAGAATCTCTTTCTTTAATTCCATATTATTTGGCACATACATCATTTGATCTTGCATAAGCATGCCATCAGATTCCTGAACTCTGAGATCCTTCTTCTTTCCTTTAGAAATTGCAAAAATTAAATCCTGAACTTCCTCATCATTTCTTTGGGCTTCAAGTATACGATCAATTAAAATAAGCCTAACTTGGAAACTAGCAAGCAAGGCTTCCTCTCGTTCTGCTACAACTTCTTCTCGTTCTTCTAGCCCCAATTTCACTCCAGTGGACCTCAAATCTGTAAGAAGAGGAACACGAGAAGCATACAAAGCATTGATCCGACCTTGGGATTTTCTACTTAAAGCATCAGCCACCACATTAGCACGATCAGGGTGATACTCAATCGTGCAATCATAATCACTAAGCAACTCTAACCACCTTCGTTGCCTAAGATTAAGCTCTTTCTGGGTGAAAAGATACCAAAGACTCTTGTGATCTGTAAAGATCTTACACTTCTCACCATAAAGATAATGTTTCCAGATCTTTCAAAGCAAAGATGATAGCCGTTAATTCCAAATCGTGAGTAGGGTAATTCATTTCATGAGACTTCAATTGACGTGAAGCATAAGCAATCACCCTACCATGCTGCATCAAAACACATCCCAAGCCATTCAAAGAAGCATCGCTATAAATCTCAAAGTTACCACTCTAATCTGGAAGTGCTAAAACATGAGCATGAGTGAGATAATACTTAAGCTGCTGAAAACTCTGCTCACAATCACCGTTCCACTCAAATTTAACTTCATTTCTAGTCAACCTTATAAGTGGTAAAATGATAACTGAAAAGTCCTTAACAAACCGTCGATAATAACCTAGTAAGCCAAGGAAACTCCGTGCCTCGATGACGGTTCGTGGTTGTTCCCAATTATCCACAGCTGCAATCTTCTGAGGGTCTACCTGTATACCTTGGGCTGATATAACATGTCCCAAAAATGCCACTTGATCTAACCAGAATTGGCATTTACTAAACCTAGCATACAGTTGATGTTCCCTAAATTTCTTCAATACTAGAGTGAGATGTCGAACATGATCTGATTTCGACTGAGAATACACCAGAATGTCATCAATAAAAACAATCACAAATATATCCAAGTATTGCTGAAATACCTTATTCATCAAATCCATGAAAGCTGCTGGTGCATTCGTCAATCCAAACGGAATCACAAGAAACTCATAATGACCATAACGAGTTCTAAAAGCCATTTTATGAACATCGTCACTACTAATCTTTAACTGATAGAAGCCTGACCTTAAGTCAATCTTTGAAAACACACAAGCACCTCGAAGTTGATCAAATAGATTATCTATATGTGATAATGGATAACGGTTTTTAATCGTTACCCGATTCAATTGCCGATAATCAATGCATAACCTCAAAGTTCCGTCTTTCTTCCGGACAAACAAGATTGGAGCTCCCCATGGCGATGTACTAGGCTGAATGAAACCTTTATCAACCAATTCTTGTAACTGAATCTTTAACTCCCTTAATTCAGCCGGTGCCATTCGATAAGGAGCTAAAGAAATAGGATTTGTACCTGGAAGTAATTCGATGGTGAACTCCACCTCCCTATCAGGCGGTAATCCAAGTAAATAGTCAGGGAATACATCAGGAAAATGTTTGACAACTCGAACATTCTCCACACTAGAAGGAATATCATCATTTAATACCACATGAGCCAAGTACCCTTGACAACCTTTGTTCAACAATCTTTTGGCTCTCATAGCTGAAAAAACACCATGCCTTACTCCACTACGATCCCCTACAAATGTAACCTCAGGCAATCCAGGATGATGGAAAGTCACTATTTTCCCGTAACAATCAATATTGGCACAATTATAATGCAACCAATCCGTGCCCAAAATCACATCAAAATCGACAATATCCAACGGAGTAAGATTAGCTGGCATAAGCACATCCTCCACCAAAACAGGACATCCTGGATATACACAATCTACATAACACTTCTCCCCTCTAAGCATTGCAAACTCAAACTCATACCCAAGGGGTATAGATTGAGGTTGGGTTAACTTTGCAAATGTATGAGAAATTACAGAATGCGTAGCACCACAATCAATCAACACTTTAGCATAATAACCAATAACATTTGACGTACCCATGATTAAGTCAGGATTGTTCTGAGCATCCTGCAGAAAAATGTTATGGATACGTCCCTGGGTCTGCTGCCTTCCTCCTCGACCTCTATTAACATGAATACCTCGACCCTGAGCACTGCGTTCCTGACCTAACTGGCTGTGCTGCCTCGACGATCATGCGCTACTAGCAGCAACATCAACCTGTTGTGGCTGTCCTTTAGAATGCCACTGTGACCCGTCAACTGAGTACTAACTATAGTCACCTTGCTAATAAGGCATATATCCTCCCGAATACTGACCATAGCCACCTTGCTGATAATGATCCTGAGGGTACTGATATTGTCTTGAAGGATAAGGAACTGGATCTCCCTGGTAATGGTAAGCACCACCACGACCTGTCGAAGTATAGCCACTAGGTCCTGAAAACTGTTGAGTCTGCACTGGCGGTGGCATAAGAGGCTGCTGTGGTTGTTGGGGTCTCTGCTGATTCTGAGGGCAATACTTAGACAAATGCCCCACCTGTCCACAGGTATAGCATTCACTGCTACCTTGACAACATTCTCCAAAATGTTGATTATTACATCATCTACACAAAGGAGTACTAGCACCACCTGAATCTCTCGGCCTCTGAAATCTAGGGCATCCAGAAAATCTACCTCCTCGCCTCTGGCCCGTGGAACTAAAACCTCCACTGGAAGAACTCGAGCTCGTACCACTTCTCTTAAAACTCTGGGTATTACGAGGTCCTTGAGAATACTAACCTTTACCCTTATCATCTCTCTTCTGATTACCCTATTTTCCATCTTC
Organism: Heteromeles arbutifolia; assembly: GCA_024362995.1. NCBI lineage: Eukaryota > Viridiplantae > Streptophyta > Magnoliopsida > Rosales > Rosaceae > Heteromeles > Heteromeles arbutifolia. The sequence continues at coordinate 8,580,531 of JANCRC010000017.1, read as the reverse complement.
TTCTTCTTCACTATCGCTGGGCATATTTTATGAGTCCTCAACTCTCAACAAAATCTCATAGAACTCTTAATAAGTGGCACATGGTGCTGCAGTAGCTATAGAACGCCACTTCTTCTTAGTACCATGCTTAAAACGATGAAGCATCTCAACTGGATTGGTAGCAACTTCTGGATCATAACGGGACAAATTCGTGAACTTTCTATAATACTCATTAGCAGATAGCTTTCCCTGCTTCAAACTAGTAAACTCCTGCTTCTTTCGATCCAGGTATGCTGGAGGAATAAATCTCTTATAAAAGGACTGCTTAAAATTTTCCCAACTAGCAATCTCTTCGGGTGACCATTCAAAAGTCTATTGGCCCCACCAAGATGCAGGTTCTGGACACAAAAACCAAGAAGTAGTCTCATCCTACCTATCCTCGGGTAGGCTTCCTTGATTCTACATAACCCGAAACGTCATCTCGAGCTGTTGGAACCACTTTTCTGCCCCCTCATGTCCCTCATTACCCAAAAAATGAGGCAACTTCAAATTCTACACAGACTCCAGAGAACTTCTCTGAGGAGGGTGAAGTGAAGCTTGAATGGCATTAGCAATTTTTTTCCCATAACTAAGCGATATTAGGAAAATTAGGCTCAGCTGAATGACGTGGCACTCTACGAGGCGACATAGTTTTGACAGAAGACACCAAAATAATTAAGGAAGTTCACAAAATATCCAAGACTGCAACCTATGCTCTGATACCAAACTGACACACCCCGACCAAAATCGAAGCATGCTGGCCGTCACGTGAGAGTGACGTAAACATGTGCACAGTGCGGAAGCAATATAATATAGAAATTACGAATGAATAAAAATCGAAACACTAGCTAAGGCAAATATTAGCGTGAGAATAAGTGTGAACACATAATCAGAGCACTAATAGTCTAAGTGCAGTCAAGCATAGGAATTACTAATTAAATAACACCCGAAGGTAGTCATACATGAGTGATGGTTTTCAGAACTTCCGCTGGAAACCTTGTGAGCCACCCACAAAAGCTATCTAATACCTGGAGGGGAGCAAAACAAAAAGCGTGAGTGAGCAAAAACAAAGCTTTTCCAAAACTTTTCATTATCAAACTTCTAACCCCTCGCCGTAAAACCTGTATAATTTTCCTAGAAAATAGTATATACATATACCAAATCTCAACAGAATTCATCATCAAAATACGCATTCAAATCATGAATATGCCATGCCACATTATCAATTATCCAGGTAAGTAATCAAAAAGCGAAGATAACTGCAATTATCTCATCAACTAAACTCTAGCTCATAGATCATGCCTGCACACAAGTCGAACCCACCTATAGTGGTCTATACGACAGGCTGGGTGTATAATAAACAATTACGCTCAAGTGCTACGATCACGTGAAGGCTGTGCGAATGATCGCGGGTCACCTACAAGTCGAACCTACTGAAAGTGGTCTATACGACAGGCTGTGCACCTAACTTGGATCCAAGATGAGCGTGTGGTGCGAGAGGTGAAAGATCACGTGAAGGCTAGGCCCTAACTCTGGCAGGAGCACTAGCACCGGGGTGTAGGTTTATGAGCTAACAATGCATCTCAACAATCAACATAAGGTAACACATAGCTTACCTAAACTTACCTGAGCGTTGTTGGCATCGAATCCCAATATGTGTATATATATATATATATATATATATATATATATATATATATATATATATATATCACAATGCATACATATAGTGTAAACATATTTGGCATGGCAATTCATTTCATAAAATTGCTTAAAATGTATTTCTGGGAAAAATACTCATTATATAGGTATATACGGAAAACAAAAGCCCACTCACTGGTATGTCGAAAGGGTCATAGCCCCCACATCTAGCCTGGGTACGCTCGTCTTCCGAATAGGTCTCGCCTATATGAGAAATGACTATAAAAACGCCAATTAAAAGCACATAAACGAAACTTGGTAATAACTTATCATATATTGCCCAAATTAGGTATATGAATATACCACAGTGACCTACTCAACCTCATAAACATCCCCATATTTTTAAAATAATTTTTGGACCCCTCACGCGCCGGCCAAGGCACGGCCAAACGCGCCGCCCACGCAGGGGCATGTGCCAGGCACACTGACGGTAACAGTTAACGGCGTTAGGAATATTCCGTTAAAACTAACTGATTCTGTTAAAACTAACCTGACGCCATTAAGAATATTCCATCTACTTTAACGGAATATTCTTCCTCCTTCTCCAACGAGCCTCGCCGGTTGCCGTCACCGCTGCGATCGCCGGAAACTAGAAAAAATTTCAAAACCTTATATCTTCTGTATTTTTTAACCATTTTCAATGAAACTTGAACCATTCTGAAGATCTTACAAAGACGAACAAAATCATACCTTATTCGAGCCCTGAAACCACCGGAATCCCATCGGAAAAAGCCTCGATATTCCGGCAAACCTTAAAACTCGTCGATCTCGCTATTCCGACGTCCAAATTCTTCCAACGAACCACTCCGAGCCTCGTGAGGATCTCCTAAAGCTTCATGTGAGCTTGAAATCCCCAAAAACTTCGATCAAACGCGTGCATGAATAGTGCATGAAAACTGGGGTTAGGGTTTCTCGGGTTTTTGAAGGTTTCACGATCCAAAAATGGTATGTATGAACGTAGAAGCTTGCAAGGAGTTCGAATCTTACCTTCTTGATGTCAATTTGTGCGTGAAAGGTTGGTCTTGATGTTCGTCAGTACGAGAGAGAATGAGAGAATGAGTCTGAGAGAGAGAAAGCACGGGAGAGAAGAGAGAGAAATGAGTGTCTTGTGTGTGTGTGGTCCAAAATGCACACTAACACCTCACCAAAACCAAAACCACAGCCATACAAAAATATCTAAGGGCAATTTCATCTTTTCACACCTTCGAGAATAATTTTCCGGAACGGGTTGTCACATGAGCTATCTCTCTTTCATTTTTTATACAAGCTCAGATGCCATTCTGATATGAAATTTTTTTTTTATTTGAGGAAGACGTCTCCAACTTACCGATCATTTTAGAAAGATTTAGTTTTCTTCCAGGTTCTAAGCTTGCCGTTGATTATTTTTAATCAGATTTCAAGCTACGTATTATGTAGTTTACATCCTAAACTTGTTTTTTCTTTCTACGTGCGAGTTAATTGTCTATTCTTTTAATTGAAGTTAAATACATAACACATAATTACATGTGAAGGCATAAAAAGCCCATAGTTGCTTGACTAATAATTCTTAAATTGTATTTATTAGTTTATGTTTTTATTTTGTGGCATTTTTTTTGCTCTAATGTGGTTACAATTGTATCTGCACTAAATAAAATGACGAAATCAGGTGGAATATGATATGCTAAATGCCAAAGCAATATAGAAGGAGATCCCAAATTAATTCCACAATTGTGTTTGTATCTCTTGGAATTACTAGAGTTTGTCTTATAACGTAAAGGTGCAATTGCTTAGTCGAATCTTTCAACGTACAATTATTTATATTTGTTATGTTTTCTCTAACAGGTTGTCTATATCTTAGAAAAATATAAAAATTAATTTTATCACTACCTGAATGTGAGAAATTATAAACACATAAAATCATTGCATGTAGAACACGTATGGAGTGTTTTTATAATAACATGTTTTTATGTATGTAGAAGTGTGAAAAGAAAAGGCTCTTAATACTACGGTTTAGTGGTACTTCTCTCCACTTGTACGCGAGATGTTTTAGGTTTGGTTTTCGCGAAAAAGCGAATTTGAACCATGTTATTACTAGTCTATTGTGAGACTTAGCCTACTTCCTCACTCTATTAGTATAGATAATATCGTTTGTTCAAACAAAAACAAAAACAAAACAAAAAAGTAAAAATAAACAAAACTCTATATGCTAGCACACCGTCACTCTATTAGTATAGATAATATCGTTTTAGGTGTAGGGCACGTGCAGTTACCAATAGCCCAGGTATATTGATTGCATACTCTCTTTCCAAAATTTCCCTAGTGTTTCTAAAAACTTCAGAATTAGGGGTATACAAAACCACGTTTTACATGGATGAATGAAGAGTAACTCTGGGTCGAAGCTGGCATAAGTCCCTTTAAAAGGGGACTGGAACCGCTCCACGTGTCTCTTTCAGAACAAGCCTTAACCGACGTGACTGCTACTTATATGGACTCCTAAAATTGCTGTAGACATTAGGCTCCACTTCCCTCCCTCACGTTCATCTTCCTCACAATAGATTCTACATATGAGCATCCCAAGTCCCAACCAAAGGACTGGACCTCACTCTGTGTCTTTCCGCCTTCATAAGGATAATGAGGAAAAAAAAAATTTAAGCCATTAAATATTTTCTTCCCATATTTTCTCAGCAAAGGATCTCTAGAAAACGTATCAACAAATTTATTTGAGTATATATGCAAGTGGCGTGCTGGGCAATGAAATGTTGCTCAAAAATGAAAAAAATGAACAAACAATTTTTGTAAAAAAGTGAAATGTGTTGGATTTTTTTTTTTTACATTTTATGATAGTTGCAGAGGATGGCTATCCTCTGAGTTGTTGTTTTTTCCCGTATTCTTATGAACAAAGAGAAAGATAGAGAAAGGGGAAGAAGACGGTAGAGAAAATTTAGGAGAAAACGAGAGAGAGGAGAAGAAGAAAAAAAATAAACTATTAGATTAATCTCATGATGTATATTTATCAGCATAGAAAATAATTATGAGAGTATTATAAAATAATAAATGATTATAATTAACACTTGCTTTATGACGAGTTTTGATTGAATTATATTAATCAGTATGGAAAATTCCAGATTTCCAATGCCAAGCAAAGCCCATACAAGTTTTTCTCCCAAAGTCTATTGACATGCAGTCGAAACAATTGAAACTCCAAATCTTTTTTTATTAGGTGATGCTTACACGTGTCGTTTAGACAAAAAAATACTAACGAAATCCACGCCCGGAAATTAATGAGGCCTCCAAAGTAACACGAAGCCATAGGGAAAATTTATCAAAAAGAGTCATTTATAGAGTGGTGGAAGCGCCGAAAAAATCATGTTTGGGTTAATATTTAAACTTTAGGCCATCAGGAAGGGAAGCCCAAAAAGAATGCAATAAGGAGGTTTTGCCCGAGGCCCATCACCTAAGCCTAGACTATCCATTTCAAGATTTATGGGCACTCCCCCATTAAATGCAAAGGCTAGTTGCCTGTAAGAAGTGACAATTAATGGAAATCGATCTACTCTCAGCCCAAAAGAACTTTCTGAATGGCTGAGCATGTAAATTACTGATAAGTCACTACCCTTTAGTTGCTTTCGGGCAGGAACAAAGCTACAAGCAATCGGGCTAATTCGCTTATAAAAGGAGGAAGAGGGCACAGAGACAAAGACACTCAACCAAGCAAACAAACAAATATACAACTTGCCTCTCAGTCAAGCAAACACTCAGAAAGCTGCGCTTTGTCTAGATTCTGCACCCCTTTTAGCCTTAGATTTCCCGTAGAAAGACATCTTTTGTCTATGTAAAAGCTCTGCTACTTTCTCCAAATACTGTAGTATCGATTCTGTTATCTTGTTTACCATCCTTCTTCCCTTAAATCCCCAAATCCTTGTAGTTGCAAAGAAGAGAAACTGCAAAAGGTTCAGTCTTGCCCGACAAGGTTACATCTTGCCCGACTCTCTTTGTTTTATCTTTCAGCTAATAGATCTAGTGTTGTAATGCATTCCTCAATACATAGTCAAGTCATTTCAGGTCTTTTAATGATCAAAGTTCAACTTACCCTCAGATTTGGTTTGGTTAATGGTTTTACCATCTTAAAAGTGAATTAACTTAATGACTTAATCAGATCTAGACCTCCGCCCCTTTACTATACAAGATAAATAAAAGTCCTTGATCTCAAGGCATAGAAAAGAACTTAATGTGGACTTAACCCATCCACAACAATCCTTTGATAATAAGTAGTCAGAATAACTTAGGGCGCAAGTAATCGGCTTAAATCTATTCATTCTACATATGCCATACAAGAGATGGCAGTGGCACGCCTTTGCACTTAAGTTAGTTTTGATTGCGAGCCTCACAGCCTATATCTAAGGCCCGACGAATGCACCTTTCAGAACTAACTATGTCCTCTTCTTGAAGCCCGGCGAACAAGCGAGAGCCCGACAGTCAACCAAAGTGCCAACTCCGCGGGGAGTTGTGTGCTCGAGCCAGGAACGCCCACCAGCGATATTCCTACCCGAACAAACCCCATCTCCCCAAAAGCTGCTAAGAACTCAAATTAGACAATCGTTATTTTGCATTAACATAAGAAGTTATGGACGTCGGAACATTGAAACTTACTCATCTAATTTTCTTTCCAGCAACACAAAGAAGGATAGTGGTCCCTATAAATGTATTTTCTTTCTACTCACCATGCTAGGTTTGCTGCTCCAAGTTAAATGTGCAACCTTGCAGACGTCTCCATTTGACACAGACTACGTCATTGTTTTGATGTTAATTGCCAATTTATTTGCTTACGTTGGGACATTGGCGATTGTCAAGATATTGCAATCTTCACACAATGCAGATCTTTATGGATTAATGAATGGAATCAGCCTCTTATGTGGAACGTTTGCCTTGATTCTACTAACTTTCATCCTTGTTCCAGATTTTGGGTGGTTTGCTCTCGCATGCTGGGCCATATGCTTTGTGACAACTGTGGTTAAGTCCTACCCAGCCTTGAAAAGACTATGTACAAGTACAATAAATGCAACTTATATACTCTGTAATGTCATTCACAAATTGAAGGAGTTGAATATGAGATTGAATGGCACGGAAGAATCTTAATCTCAAGACCAAATTGGGATAGTTTAATTAATGGATATATTTCAGTTTGTCCATTCAAGTAATTGTAACTCTACCCAAAATCTTAGAATTGTACAACCTCATACAAAAAATTAAGATTTCAGTGTAATATCATAAATTTATCAATTTTTCTATCAGTATCTCTATTATATGACTACGTGGCATCACGAGGCCCACTCTATCACCTATATGCTACCCAAATTAAAAAATCAATAGAAAATTTTGCTTTTGGAAATTCATTCAAATCTTTTTTTTCAATATAAAAAAATATGATATTCATTGACGTGTTACTACAAAATGAACGTATAAATGTATAGTTTTTATTTTGGAATGAATATATATAATTAGTCACATCATAAAGCATATGAAGTTAACAATTTTTTTAACAATTCACGAAGTTAGGAACTTATTCTCAATAATGCCACTTGCTACATAAATACCCAATACACATAAATTGTATATTTCAAATTAAATTGCTATCACCCTAAAAAAATTAAATTAATGTAGTCGACAAAAAAATTAAATAAAATTGCTATATTTAACAGAATTTATAAATAAATAAATAAATTATGAATGAAAACTATGAAGAAGACCCAAAGTTCAAACAAACCGATCTGCTTAGTTCAGAGAGAGAGAGGTATCAAAATGCTTGCTTTCTCACCAATCTCTTTCAGTCATGAATTGTGTTAAATCCGGGTTCGGATCATTGCCTCACTGAGAAAACTCCACGTTCGCATTTTCGCTCACGGCCTCGGAAACAACATATTTCTCGGCTGCAAGCTCCTGAATTGCCACACAAAATTCGACCTTTATCAGATTCCCGATGGGTTTTCGACAGAATCGTCAACAGGAATCTGTCTCTCTGGAATGCAATCCTTGTTGGGCCATTTGGGTAAAATATGACATTTGAAGGATTAATGTGCAAGAAGGCTAACTTGGAAAGATATTTGGTTGCAAATGGGGTAGTTTGACATTATAATATTGTTTTTCCCTTTTATTTGGGTGGTGGACATTTGCTAAGGGATTTGTTTAATCAAGGCAAATGCATGCTTTTTTATTACAAGTGGATGGGAAAACACCATACAGACATTCCTGCAAGAGGACATGTGAAAGAAGCCAACTTGCTTCTTTTAATTATTAGTTTATTGCAAGTGGGGGATACATGTGCTAGAAACATGTGGTGGAAATGCAAGTTCCCCTTTTAATGTTATTTCACAATACAAGCTGGCCAAGCTTCTTTCGGGCAAGTTCATTGTTCTCAGCAAGGGGGCTCTTTCAGATCTCTATACAAAGAAGCAGAGATAGAAGGATTATGGACATCAAACAACCAATCAATCAACTCTACTCAAATCAAGCTCATAAGCTTCCTTGTAGACATTTAGCTTTAGCCAAGCATCCATTGCTTTCCTTGTTTATTAGCTCTACTGCTCACTAGTAGTATCGATCTCATTTGTAGTTCATGTACAACTCATTTTCAGTCATTTAAATTACAAGCAATCTACAATACCAGTCATTTACTTTCCTCTGTTAGTTGCACTTCCAGCAACCCTGCCATTTACATATTGTTCCATCTCTCCATATAAGTAAAGTCCTTATCTTTAAGGCAAAAAAAAGAACCTTGATTTGAGCCACTCCCACTCAATGGCACAATCTCTTGGTCAGAAGTCAAACTCAAGCACAACCTCAATCGTTCAAAACCCGTCTACTAGCGGTATCTAGTAGTGGCACACCCACACCCACCAATTTCATGTTTGAGTAAATTCCGGGCATGCTCACGAGGCCCATGGCAAATTTAGGGGGCGAACATATTTTGGCTCGCTCGGTGGGACCCTTAAATGGAGTTGGATCATGAACAATCCTTATGTTCATGATTTTTCTCAACATGCTTTTGACCACTACGTTCCGGAGTATGAAGAGGATGATGGTGTTAAAGAATGCCCGAACTATGGCTATGAAAATCATATGGAGCCAACCTATGAGTTGCCAACTTATGGGTACATGGCTGAAGAGTACTCAAGTCCCATGGAACATGATTGTTGGCCAACTAATGGCTATCAAATAAATAATAATAATCTTAAAGATTGGCCAACTTATGGCTATGATAAAGGTTATTATTCTTTTGATGACAATCACATTCATGATAGGCCAACAAATGGCTTTGAGTATCAAAATGCTTCCAATGAGTACATAGAGCCAATATATGAGATGCCAACTAATGATCATCCAGATGAAAAGCTCTACAATGAGGATGTGGGCAAATTAGAGAAGGTGTCCAAACTCCATGTGGCAAACATCGAATATGGTGAAGAGGTGACTAAGTGTTTTAAAAGGATGGAGGAAAGCTATACAACTCTCGGAGAAAGCTATACAACTTTCGGAGAAACCATGAGAAAGTTGATAGATCAAATGTGTCAAATCCCCTCTACAAAACAAACTCACCCTAATACAACCAAGGAAGAACAAATCATACACATTGATGAAAGCCAAACAATGGCCCCACCCAATGAAAAATCCATGAAAATGGATATGGTTGTAGGAGACAAAGTCGACAAATCGAAACCGATAACGGCTAAGATGGAGCTTATGACTATTATAGGCCAAACACCTACGCTCAGGGGGCTCGAACCCACACCTCATGTGGATCCCGAAGAAGAAGAAAATAGTTCCCACACTCCTCTTCGCAAGCATGTCGTCCATACCAAGATCTCATAAAGGACAAAACTTGGGATCAAACATGAATAGCCACCTCCTATGGTTCCTAAGCTACATAATATGGTCAATTTAAAAGGTGAATCTGATTTCTCTACACTCAATTGTAAAAAGAGAAAAGATTGGAGTGTTAAGAGAAAAGTAACATCTGGACAATCAAGATACTTCATCCCGTATGTTGAATGGGGCTTATTTTGTTGTTTTCTCTTCTGCCTGAAGTGAGTTTCCCGCCTCTTTCCCTTCCATGCTCTCTCTCTCTTCTCTCTTCTCTCTCCTCTCTCCTCTTGCCCTTTTGCCCGAATGGGCATTTCCTTGCTTTTTGAAGTAAAAAAAGTAACTCAAAATAAAAAATAAAAAAAGAAAAATCTGGGTTGCTTTTTCTAGTTGCCCGAAGAACTGTTTGTGTTAAGTGCCCGACTGTGCTATTCAGTTTGCTTCTTTTATTTTTTATATTTTTGTACTTTTTCTTTCTTTCTCTCTCCCCGTTCTCTCTCTATCTTTCTTCCTTTTCTCCTCTGTTTTGCTTTATTTCTTGCCCGACTTGGGCATATGTTATGTTGCCCGAATGGGCTTATTTTGTGTTGTCTTACTTTTTATTTTTCTAGCTCTCTCTCTATCTGGTACTATGCCCGACGTGGCTTATTTAATGTTGCCTGAGATGGGCTGTTATTTCCTTCTTTTGAGTTGCCCGAAGGGGCTATATGTATATATTATATTATATTCATCTTTATATTATATTATAGGAAAATTTTGAAATAGGTCTAATTTTATAGCCCACATTTTAAAATAGGTCTAATTTTTAGTGACTTTTAACTTTTGAAATAGGTTCAATTTTTAGTGATTTTAAACCCATATCAAAAGATCTCATTATTATATATGAAAAGAGGGAAAAAAAAGTCACCCTAAGTGGCTGTCACTATCTTTCTTTTTCTTTTTCTCATTTCCCTTTCTTATCCTTTTTTCTTTCTTTCTCTTCCTTCCTTTCTCTTTCTTCCTGTCTCTTTCTGTTTTGAGTTGCCCGAAAGCACTATATATTTTATATTATATAACAAAAGTACTTTACCCGAAATGGGCTGCAAATATCATTTTATATATATATATATATATATATATATATATATATATATTATATGAAAAGCAGCAAAAGACAAAAAGACAAAAAAAAGAAAAGAATAGTTGCCCAAAGTCTTTCTCTTCTCCCACTTTTTCTATGTTTTTCAGTTTGCCCGATTTCAGGCATTTTTCCAGTTTATCATCAAGAAGGATGCTCCCATGTTTTTTTATATCAACAAGAAGGAATACAAACCAGACAACATTCTTTCCAATGCTAGTTGCACTACCAATTGCCTCACTCCTCTTGCCAAAGTTTATCAATGACAGAAAGACAGAAGAGGTAGACGTGCCTCTTCCTTCAACATCATTCCTAGCAGCACTAAAGCCACCAAGGCTGTTGGAAAGTCATAGCAAACAAAGTTGCCCTTTATGATTAGTGGAAAGCCATGCAAAGGAATGATGACCTTTTGATGCTGCAAGTTCATACAAGTTTCTCAGTGGCTTTCCAAAACCATGCATTATTCCCATTTGCTACAAGAGAAAATATGACTTGGTGGCAAGGCTTTTTCCAGGTGATCTTCATGCTCAATGTCTCTTATGACTGTTATATACTCAATCTTCTGGGAGAGCCTATGAGAGTTGTAAGTTTCACAAACTTTGCTCAAATTTGTAAAACTTGGGGGGCTTCTGTTTGCACCTAAAATGTGCACCACTTCACTTATTTGCCATTTGGGTAAAATATGGCATTTGAAGGATTAATGTGCAAGAAGGCTAACTTGGAAAGATATTTGGCTGCAAGTGAGGTAGTTTGACATTATAATATTATTTTTCCCTTTTATTTGGGTGGTGGAGGTTTGCCAAGAGATTTGTTTAATCAAGACAAATGCATGCTTTTTTATTACAAGTGGATGAGAAGAAACCACACAGACATTCCTGCAAGAGGACATGTGAAAGAAGTCAGCTTGCTTCTTTTAATTATTAGTTTATTGCAAGTGGTGGATACATGTGCTAGAAACATGTGGTGGAAATGCAAGTTCCCCTTTTAATATTATTTCACAATGCAAGCTGGCCAAGCTTCTTTCGGGCAAGTTCATTGTTCTCAGCAAAGGGGCTCTTTCAGATCTCTATATAAAGAAGCAGAGGCATAAGGATTATGGACACTCAAACAACCAATCAATCAACTCTACTCAAATCAAGCTCATAAGCTTCCTTGTAGACATTTAGCTTTAACCAAGCATCCATTGCTTTCCTTGTTTATTAGCTCTGCTGCTCACTAGTAGTATCAATCTCATTTGTAGTTCATGTACAACTCCTTTTTCAGTCATTTAAATTACAAACAATCTACGATACCAGTCATTTACTTTCCTCCGTTAATTGCACTTCCAGCAACCCTGCCATTTACTATTGTTCCATCTCTCCATATAAGTAAAATCCTTATCTTTAATGCAAATAAAGAACCTTGATTTGAGTCACTCCCACTCAATGACACAATCTATTGGTCAGAAGTCAAACTCAAGCGCAACCTCAATCATTCAAAACCCGTGTTTTAGCGGCATCTAGTAGTGGCACGCCCGCACCCACCAATTTCATGTTTGAGTGAATTCCCGGCATGCCCCCGAGGCCCATGGCGAATTTAGGGGGCGACCAGGTGGTTCGGATGAAGTGTTCAAAACAAGTCTCGTGGACATGTATAACAAATGTGGATCGCCTAGAAGGACAGCCTGCATTTTTGGCGAAATGGATAGAAAGACTATTGGTCCTTGGAATGCGATGATTGCTGGTTATCTTAAAATGGAGCAACCCTTGGAGGCTTTCCTCTTTTTCTGTAGAGTGATGGGAGAAAATTTTGTCCCGGATTTGATAACTTTGTCCAATGGGATTCTGTCTTGTGCTTGCTTGAATTATTTGCGTACTGGAAAGAGTATCCATGGTTACATTATTCGAGCTGGTATTCAAATTGAACTATTTGCAGCGACCGCCCTCTGGTTGATCTATACTCCAAATCAAACAAGTTGATCCAGTCCAGGGAACTATTTGATAGAATGGAGAAAAAGGATGCTATATCGTATGATGTGATGATGACGGGCTATCTCCAGAATAATTATGCTAGCGAAGCTGTGCACACCTTTGTCGAAATGGTTGGAGAAGGTATTAAACCAAACCTAGGTTCCTTGTTGAGTTTACGTTCTGCTACTTCTGAGCTGAAATACATAAGAAAAGGCAGGTGTATCCACGGACATGTATTAAGGCTCAGGTTTGACTTGAATACGGAAGTTACGAATCAAATTATCTACACGAACGCAAAATGTGGTTGTTTAGACCATGCGAGGCAAATCTTTAACAAGGTGAGATATCGAGTTTTGGTCTCATGGACTTCAGTGATGATGGGTTATGTTTACTGTGGCCTTGCTGATGAAACCGTAACATTGTTTTGATCGATGCCAATGGAGCTAGCACAACATGATTCAGTTACTCTGGTAACTTTGCTTCAGGCAATTTGTCTTCTTGGAAGTCTGAGTTTTGCAAAAGAAGTCCATTGTCACTTGTATCGAGCTGATATGAACGACGATATATCTCTCACCAATTCTATATGGCTGCTAATCTATTTGAGCATGCAGTTGAACGGTGTCTGACATCATGGAACACGATGATCCTTGCATATGGGATGCACGGCAAATCCTTTAACCTTTTCCGTTTCATCGTCAACTAATTTCTGAAACATTATTCGCAGAGATCAATAACCTGAGTATAGCAATAGATAATCCAAATGTTAAGCACAAGTTTATCTCGCAAAAGTTGATAGGAATGAAGTTACCTTGATGCTGTCCTGGAATTGAGGAGAGACGTCTTTCTCAAAACTCTCAGAAACTTTGAAATACGTTACGAGACTCATCCCCTCTCCATCACTATCACCGAGGAACATTGCAGAGGGATAAGTGGGCAACTGTAACAACACGGAGGGCAATATCATAAGAAACTGTTGAGGACAATGTAAACAATAAAGCATACCAACATAAATTAGTTCTCTGAAAGTACCTGTACATGTTTTTTTTTTTTTTTTTTTTTTTTTTTTTTTTTAAGTACCTGTACATGTACGATGTGGACTGAAGCCACTTTTCCGTCGGCTTTTACTTTGGGAAGCTCAAGACGCTGGGCTGTGTGATGTATCTTATCTGGGCACACAGATAGAAACTAGCATCTTTACACATCTTCTCTTTTGAGCTCAAGTCTACTGCATCATTTTGTGGAATCATGCAGATGGAAACTAGCATCTTTATACACTAGGAGAAGTATGCATCTTCTCTTTTGAGCAAGTTTGGTCTGCAAGATTGCAAACCAGTGGGCACTCCAATTAAGGGTGGGCACTTAAAACCGAAAACCGAAATCAAAACACGAACTAAACCAAACCGGACCGTACCGAACGGTTTGGTTTTTGCGGTTTTGAAACCGAATCACAATGAGGAAAAGCGGTTTGGTTTCGGTTTTGGTCATCTGAAACTAATATTTGAAGTTTTTACAATTTTATATGATAATTTGATTAAGTGCACATTTTTTGTTTATGTTAACATGACATTCTTATCAAATATTTTTGTGAACATTTTAACCAAAAAAAAATTCAAATTCTAACACTAATATTTTTCTTCACAAAAACGTAACTAGATTGATTGAATTGAGAACGAGGGAACTGAGTATAGGGGATGAAGTTGTGGTAAGTTTTGGTTAGATAATTTGGTATTTATAGGAATGATGAGAGAACAAAATGAAAGACTAACCCAAATTGAAAATATTAATATTTCAACGGGGGCATTATGAAAAGAGAAAACAAAAGAATTTGAAAACCATCATAAGAGAGTAATCTAAATTGGAACGGTTATTTAATTGGAACCGTTGATCTTTCAATGGTAAAAAAATTTGAAAAGCAAGAATAAATCTAAACCCTCCATTTTAAACGGTTGAAAAGAAAAGAAAAAAAAAACAAGGCCATGTGACTGGGATCCATGCCTGCTTTTCCACTTAAATTGTCCTATTAGGTCTACCATTTCGGTTCATATAGAGTCCATATATGTGGGTACATACACCTAGGGGTGGATTTTTTTGCCAAATTGATGTGTCAACCGAATTGCCAATCATGCCATACTGATTTTGTGCCAATTGGTAATGAATACCATTACCCCGGTATTACCGTACCTTATCGAAAATATGATATAATATATCATTTATAAATTATATAATACATAATTATATAACATATATTTATAATATTCTAATAATTTGAAAATAAAACCCTAGAGACACAAGAGTCACAAACTACTCGCTCTCTCTCATTTCAGCCGGTCTACTTCTATTCTCTATGCTGGAGACAAAAACTCACCCACCTATCTCAGATTCTCCCATCGAACAGTCTCATCCATCTCATCTTCGTCTCTCCTGCGACTCCGTCTATCAAGGTTAGTTCTCTAGAGTTAGATAAATAAAAAATTCAGAAACCCTAAATTGATAAATTGGGGATTTGTAATTGATTTGTTAAATGGAATTAGACTCAATCGATTAGGAATTGCATGACCTTTTGATCGAGTTATCACTTGTCAATGATGCATATCTTTTGTCCTTCTATGCTTTTCTGCTTTTGGGTTGCCGGGTTTGTATAATTTGCTTTGTTGGGTTTAGTTTCGAGGTTTTGGGTGTGAAATGTGAAGGGAGGAGGGATTAGCTTTAGCTGGGTATGTCCCTGTGTGACAGAAAGGTGTGAGATTTGGAGCTGTGTGGGATGCATGCAGCATGCCTACTATCATTTCATATATAAAAGTGAAATAAATACAAGGAGAGGGAATTTCCTTTTTCCACAATCCAATTGCTTACTTCGATCATGACTTTTTTAAAGGTGATGCATGATTCTGCTTACTTCGAATTAGCAGATGTGTATACGATATAGCTTCTACTATATTTGGATGTATACGATATAGCTTCTACTATATTTGGATTGTAAGTTTAATTTTCATCATAAATCTTAATGCATTATTTGAATTATTGTGTGTATGAATTATGAATGATGAATAATAGATGAATTCAGACTTACAATGTATGAGATAAAAGTACAATAAAAAAAAAGTTTTGCCCTTGAATTGGGTTAAAAAAAGCAAAAACAGATTTTGTCTCAAAACAAAGTGACAATTACCATTGTCACACCATGGCAATACCAAATTTTGGTATTTCGAAAATTTGGTATGATAATAATAATAGATTTTACCAAATTGAAAATTTAGTACGGTAACTGGTACGAGAACGAGAAGATTCAAGATAGCCTTTTTTTTCCTCACATTTTCAAAATTGTAAAATTTCAAAAGTCAAAATGTCAATGTGAGCACGAAAATGCGTATCTGAGATGTTTTTGCCTTTTGGGACGTGAGCAGAGGCAGGGAGGGCAGAATTGTACATGGCTTAGCACGACGCAAGGATATTTGCCCTCCGAGTGTGATATATAAATGTGGTCCCTATAAATTTGATATTTGCCCTCCGAGCATAATATCACAAGGAAGTTCTGCCGTTGGATGATAGACTTAGGCCTCGTTTGGTAACTCGAATTGTACTGACTATTTCAATCGGATAGGATAAATAGTCGTCGGATAGTACTGATTAAATTAATCGGATGTTTGATGCAATATCGGACTAATCACCGTATTAATAAGATCGATTCTGTTATATTTTTTAATTACTTGTAAATAGTATTTTTGAAATGATAATTCAAGTTAAAATAAATTCGACAAAAAAAAAATCACAAAAAAATAAAAATCAAAAGAAACCCAGAGAAGGACGAACAGGGGAGAAATGCTCAGAGATTCGAGATCCCTTTGAAACCCATACCAAAACGAAAATCACAAACTAATCCATCAAACAGAGAAAATCACTGATCCATCAAATAGAAAAAATCACAAACTAAAGGATACAAGACAGAGAGAGAAAAAGAGAAAAAAAAAAAGAAAAAAATGGAAAATTGCAGCAAGAGGAAGACGATGAAGATGAAACGAGAAAACACCCATGAGGAAGATGATGCAATCAGGTGTGAGCGGGACTGGTTCTGCTGATTTAGCTCTAAATCTCCAGCAACAGACACGAGACGACGGAGCAGATGCGAGAGGGGTGCGAGGCGTTTTGAGGCCGACTAATTATACCGAGCTTTTTGAGCGTACTAACTAGCGGGTGTGAGGCGTACTAATTAACTTGGACTAGATTCGTTAGTTCGGCGACTATTTAGTACGTAAGTCTCCAAACACCCGCTCCCGTATTATTTATCTTGTCCGATGCTTAATACGGCATGCCAAACAATGCCTTAGAATTTGTTTTCGCCAGGGCTATCTTTTGTACCATAAAATAATAAAATAAAGCGCAAGTTGAGTAGATGTCTCATAACCCACGTTAACTGTGATCTATATTCACCGGAATTACCACAAACTTTCTACGCCGTTATGGGTCCTCCGACTCAACTCTAGTTAATTTTCGTTCTTTTTTTTTAGTTGAGTGATAATATTAGTAACTTAAATATCAGATTAGCTACTAATGTGTTTTGGATTCCCGCTGTCATACAATGGCAAAACACATTTTTATCATGGTGGTAAAGGGCCCTTCTATATTTTTAAAAACTAAAAATTTAATATCGATGAATATATTGAATATCGATATCAGTTACTTTCGATGGAAATGATGAAAATTTAAAATGAAACATTAGAGGTTGTTAAACATTGGTTTGGACGGAATATAAAAGTTTATCATATATTTAACAAATGTGTTAGAAATATCAACGACATATGTTAATTTTACCCCAAATTTAAAGTTTCTTCGATATAAGGTGAAGTTTAAACTTCATCTCCACTTCCATATCTTTCTCTAATTTTTTTAGAAATTTCCATATATAGTGAAGAAATTTTAAACACTATTCGTGAGTAAGGACTTTCTTGGTTTCTCTTAGGGCTGGGCACGGGCCGGGCCGGGTGCAACAAATTTTAAAATAGAAACCGGACCTAATCCGGCCCGTTTCAAACGAGCCTGTTAGGGCCGGGTACAGGGTCCTTCTTTTTTTTTGCTTTTTTTTTTTTTTTTTTACTCCTATTTTCCAAATCACCCAGAAAATAAAAACAATTCAAGCTTCAAGTTTGCTCAAAGAATCCCAGAGTAACAGTAATAAAAGAAGAAAACTTAGCCTGCAACTCTCTAACCAGCCGAGAAATGTACTGATCTGTCACAGCTACTAAATCCTTTTCAGCTTTTTGCAGGACTTCCTCTTTGTTGTGTTTACTAATTCTGTTCAAGTTCAAATTCCACATCAACAACATTTCAATGATCAAACACATCATTTTGGTCCCTGACATTGAAAATCAATAGAAATGGTCCCAGAGATTGTCCACCATCCATCATTTTGGTCCTTCCGTTAAAAACTCCGTTAAGTTTCCCGGAGCTCTTGGCCGGAAGTTTGGGCAATTTTCAAAGCTTCGTAACTCAATCGTTTCTTAACCAAATTCGACCCATAATATATCAAAATGAAGATAGGAAAGTGTAGAATAAGATTATACCATTTGGAAGTCCAATGGTTGCCGGAGATGGCCGGAAAATAGCCTCAAAGTTGACTGGTCCGAGTGAAAACTTGAAAACTCGCCGGAAACTGGGTAAACTTTAAACTTTCATAACTTCTTCAATACTCAACGAAATCAAGTGATTCAAAAACAAAAATCATACTTCTCGACGAGACGAAGAGAATGGTACCTTTTTCAACAGCTAAATCGCCCTGGTTTGGCCAAAAAATGGTTCAAAAGTGGCTGTCTTGGTCTTGAGTTAGCCACTTTTGAGCCATTTTTCGGCAAAACCAGAGCGAGTTAGCCATCGAAAAAGGTACCATTCTCTTTCTCTCATCCAGAAGTATGATTTTTGTTTTTGAATCACTTGATTTAGTTGAGTATTGAAGAAGTTATGAACGTTTAAAGTTTACCCAGTTTCCGGCGAGTTTTCAAGTTTTCACTCGGACCAGTCAACTTTGAGGCTATTTTCCTGCTATATCCGGCAACCATTGAACTTCCAAATAGGCATAATCTTATTCTACACTTTCCTATCTTCATTTTGATATATTATGGGTTGAATTTGGTTAAGAAACGATTGAGTTACGAAGCTTTGAAAATTGCCCAAACTTCCGACCAAGAGCTTCGGGACACTTAACGGAGTTTTTAACAGAATGACCAAAATGATGGATGGTGGACAATCTCAAGGACCATTTCTATTGATTTTCAATGTCAGGGACCAAAATGATGTGTTTGATCAATGTCAGAGACCATTTATGATAAAAACCCTAAAATTATTAAAAAAAACCAAAACCCAAAAAACAGAAACAAAATTTGAAGCAAAAGGTCGCAGCTTTCTTACCTATGAACCTAAAAGATGACTTTTTTGCTGTTAATGGTGATGTCGCGACTTGCTTTTACGACCTTTTCCCGCTTGTCATTCTACAACCAAAATAGGCAAAAACCCACATTGTAAAAACCTTCGAATCGCTCGTAAAGCGGCAAATTGGTGAAGTTTAAATTAGGGATTACGAGATTGTTGAGGTAATTGGAATATTTGGAGAAGGCGTCTTTCAGGGAAGAGGTTTCGACGGCGGTTGTGGTGTTCACAAGAGGACTCAACTCAAGTAGGAGCGGGGAGTGACGACTTTGATCCAAGAGAAGATGGGGTAGAGATGGCGTCAATGAAGATCGTTGTGGCTTCAACGAAAGGATGAGTGAGTGGTGGAGTAGGCGCTGAGGAAGCGGTAGCAGGCGAGAGTCTATCTTAAGAGATGATGGATCCTGGAAAAGTAGAGAGATGAGCGAGAGTCAACGACTAAGAGAACGAGTGGTAAAAATGAATGGTAGAGATTTAATCTTCATATATGGACGGTGGAAACGGTCCGGGCCCAGGTACCCGGTTTTTCAGAAATTTAGACCCGCCCCGCCCAGACCCGCCCCGCCCCACCCCGTTTTGAGTTTACAAAACTTGTACCCACCCCGAACCGGCTAGACGCGACCCGACCCGCCCCATGATTCCTAGACCCGTTTGCCTACCCCTAGTTTCTCTCACCGCCTTAAACTAAACCGATGAAACTGGTTTTATTATTTTAGTTTTTTAATTTTTCAAAATTTCTTTTAAAGATAAATTAGATATATAATGTTGCTGACTGTGTTGCTAGCTGTGAGTGATTGACTGTGGGGTGAAGAAAAATCATCCCATGAATCTTTATCTCTACCCACGGAGATACCGAATAGAGAATGGAATAATCGTACAAAAAGGAAACCCTTTTTCTTTTTTCTTTTTTCTTTTTTCGGAAAGATAAAGGAAACATGTTCTACCAGTATATATTTCTCTACTTCCTTCCTCTCCCCACCATAGAAGTTCCGAACTCAAATTAGATAGTCCTTATTTACATTACCATAAGAATTTATGAACGGCGGAACTTCGTATAATCCTCCACGATTCGCAGCTGGAGCTGGGTTATTATATTTTCCTTTACTTTCCTTTTCTTTATTAGTTATCATCTTTTTAGTATATTTTTTTTGCATCCATTCTTCTTTGAAACCTTTTCATTCATACACGCCATTCTTCTTTGAAACCTTTTTCATTCATGCACACTGAGTTCGGTGAAAGTCTACTGGCCTCTGCATTCAATCACAAGCTAATTGTAAAGCATAAGGGAAATAGTACACAATCTTGTTAACCTATTGACTATACTCTAGATGCCTACAGTGGCATCTTCGTTGGAGACTTGGAGGAGAGAGAGAGGAAGAGATAGAGTTGTGGGGACGTTGTCGTCCGAGAAGTTTGACGCCTTCGCATCTTTAAAGTCGGCGTCCTAAAAGATGACTTGATCATTTGTAGTACAAGATGCCTACGGTGGCATCTTCGTCAGAGACTTAATTGAGGGAGAGAGAGAGATGGAATAAGAGTTTTGGGGTACGTCATCGTCCTAGAAGTTCGATGCATTCGGCATCTTCGAAGACGACGTCCTACCACCTGACCTCATTTGTAGCACAAGATGCCTACGGAGGTGTCTTCATCAGAGATTTGGAGGGAGAGAGAAAGGGAGTGAAAGTTAAGGGGGACATTACTTGTCGTCCGAGAAGTTCGACTCCTTCGGCATCTTCAAATCTGGCGTTCTAAAACCGACCTCATTTGTTGCACAAGATACCAACGACGGCGTCTTTGTCATCGGAGACTTGGAGGCAGAGAAAGAAAGAGAGAGTTAAGGGGATGTTTCGTCGAGACGTCAGCCTCGTCGGCATTGTCGTCTTTGTTGGCATCATAAGTCGTCAGGGATATTGTGTCGACATCAGAGAGAGTTTCATTGGATGACACGTGTATCTGTGAGAGGGAGCTCTTACTTGTCCATCTCCCATCTCGCTCATCTCTGCCTCTCAGTTGTCTGGGGTGAAGTTAGGAGTTTTGAAATGATTCGTTCATTTGGATGGATAGTGCAAGTAAAGTATTATATATGATATGATGAAATTAAGCTGAGACGGCGGTGTAGGGGAAGTTCAAAAGGACGCAGATGAGGTTTCGCTGGTGAATTGAGCCATGATAAATTGCCATTCGTATTTAGACATAGAGAAGATAGAGATGGCTGTAAGATGCCTACGGAGGTGTCTTCATCAAAGACTTGGAGGGAGAGAGAAAGGGAGTGAGAGTTAAGAGGGACATTAATTGTCGTCCGAGAAGTTCGACTCCTTCGGCGTCTTCAAATCCGGCGTCCTAAAATCGACCTCATTTGTTGCACAACATGCCGACGGCGGCGTCTTCGTCCTCAGAGACTTGGAGGCAGAGAAAGCATAGAGAGAAAGAGAGAGTTAAGGGGACGTTTCGTCGAGACTAAGGTTGGGCATGGGCCAGGCCGGGCCCAAATTTGGAGGGACCGGACCAGACCCGCTTAAAAAGGAAACGGGACGGGCCGGGCCGGGTATTGCAAATCTGATCACTAGAACCGGACCTAACCCGGCCCATTTCAAACTGGCCGATTCGGGCCAGGTACACGGGTCCTCTATTTTATTTTTATTTTTTTTCCCCACCCAAACCCTTTGTCGGCAGCTCCGCCGTCAAATTTCCTTTGCTTGTCAACTTTTGAGTAAAATGACGACGCGGCGGTGACGATGATGGATGATCGGACGACAGTGATGGGGACGATGCTGAGTTTTGAACCGGCAGAGACCAATAAGTGAGATCCCAGTCCCTAGGCCCTAAATCAGTAACCCTAGGCCCTAAAACAACACAATAGATCCCAATCCCCAAATCAAAAAAACCCTAACCCAACCGAATCCCCAAATTCTGAAACCCTAGAATCTAACCAAATTCTGATCCCAGGACTTGAGATTGTCCTTGGAGATCTTCTCGTCGAGCTTGGCGGCGTCGATATGCCATTGTCGGAGCAATCATCCTCGATCACGTGCTTGATGGTCTGCGACTCCAGCGCCACCACCTCATTGACCTCGAATGAATCGCCGTCCGAGCTCTTGAAGGTGATCTTCTTCGGCGATGACAACATGGTTGGTGACAGTGATAACGATTCAAAACGACGGCGCCAAACTGTGAGAGGAGTGACTGGTGAGAGTCAAGTTTGATTTCTTTCTGGTAAGGAGGTGAAGAAGAAGTGAGAGAGATAGTTGTGATGGAGACTGGAGAGTGATGTACACGGGGCCCCAGCTAAAAAATAAAATTAAAAAAAATGAAATAAAGAATGAAAACAATGTAGTACAAATGTACTACCACTTGAGAAAACAAATGCAGTACTACTAATAGTGTAGTACCACTTAACCACAGCAGATATAGAATAGGGAGAAACGGGCCCAGCGGGGCCCCGTTTTCTCAGGCCTTTGCACCCGCCCCGCCCCGATAATTTTGTGAACCCGCCCCGGCCCTCCCTATTTTGTCTTTACAAATGTAAGACCCGCCCCAAACCGCATGGAATTGGCTCGCCCCGCGGGCCTAGGGCCCGTTTGCCCACCCCTAGTTTGGGTTGTGAGCAGATATTCTACCATTGATGACATGTCATTAACTAAGATGAAAGAAGTTGAAAATTAGGAACCCTGTTATTAGATTAATGCTAGGAAAATCATTTTCCTATACATTATTAGTACAATGTCGCTTATTTCCATGAAATATTTATAACCTATATGTTGTTTATAATATAGCAGATCTAAGGAGAAGGGTGGTCAGTACAATTCTCCACTGGCAGTACACAAATATATATTTTTTCTCCTCGCCATGCTAGGAGCCCTGCTGCAGGTGAAGCAAGCGACCGGAGATTTGCTGTCTCCATTTGTCACAGACCACAACACTGTTGTGATGTTGATTGTTGATTTATTCGTGTACATGGGGGCATTGGCGACTTTCAAGATTCTCCAAACTTCCAACAATACAAATATATGAATTGATGAACAACATCAGCCTCTTGGGTGGAACTCTTGCGTTGGTTCTATTGGTGCTCCTCCTCGTTCCAGCTTTCGGGTGGTTTACTCTTGCATGTTGGGTCGTATATTTTGCGATAATTGTGACCAAGTCCTACCAAACCCTAAGAAGGCTATGTACGGCAGCTGTTCGTTATGCCCATGACAAAATGAAAGAGCTGATGATGAGATTGCAGGGCACCGAAGAACCCCAGAACCAGAACGGGATCCCTAATTAGTTAATTAACTCATGTCTACCATGTAAACTTTAATAAATAAAATACTTGTTAGGGCCTTTGTATTACTTGGTCAGCGTTTTGTACCACCTTTTTATTAAACACAGAATGATCTGTTTTGATATATAGAAAGAAACAGAGTATCGATTAAGTATTCCTGGGCTTTTTTTTTGTTAAATACAATGTAAAATAGTGCTTGGAAACCCTTTATTTTGAATAACTGTTGGAACATAATTTTTTTATTTTTTTTTTTGAAAGACTGTTGGAACATAATTTATACATCCAAGTTATGGATCAGATGATAATTAAGCGGCAACATTGAGTACAACTTTTCACAACATGTGTCGTACTCAAATCAAAATTAGAAAATATCATATATGACAAAATCTAATTGTTATATGGTAATTGTATCACGCAAATGCATGTATCAATAAGGCTTCATCTCATCAATTTGTATTGTTTTCTTTTGCTCTCAGTCATTGCCGTGCCATTTTCCGCAGTGCTTTAAGCTTGACGGCCACAATTGGTCATATTCATCGCCACCAAACTCTGTTTTGGAGTTCTCTTTTACCGAGTAAAAAAAGCAGAGTTCTCGTTTAAAAAAAAATTGAAAAAAAAAAAGAAAAGAAAAAAAAGTTCTTGCTTGTGGGTCAGTGTGAAAAGAGAATGTGTAGAGAGTCTTCAATCTGAGTTATTTTTCTGTGTTCCTGGATCGGTGGAAATTTTGGTGAATTTGTAGGGAACCATATGAGGTAACTTTCAATTTTCAGTCTTCAATTCTCAATTTTATGTCTCTAATTTTCGATTTAGTTTGCAGATTAAGTTATAATTTAGTTATCTGTAAATTTGTTTTTCTTATGAATTTATGTGTATAATTGACTACGGGTAATGCTAGGGAGGGAGACCAAATTTTAAATAAAATTTGCAAACCAAATTATGTGATTATAGATGATTGGATCATTAATTAAGTGTCAATTAGCGTGGTTGTTTTTTATTGGTGACACATCATTTGGTTTGCAAATTTAGTTTAAAAATTTGGTCTCCCTAGCATTATCCATTGATCATATATATGTATTTCAAAATCCAAATCTGAAATCATATTGGATTAAGAGTTTAGGGTTTCTTATTCGTTCATTTTCTTCACTACAAATGAATGTCTAAATTGTTTTGTATTTGTCTAATTTTTTTGTAAGGATGATCTATGAATGATATTCTAAAAGATAGATGATTTGAATCGTTAAAATACATTACGGAGTGTGGCCCACATAACTTGTGTCAAAAGCTGTATAAAAATAAATAAATAAATAAATAAAAAATAAAAAAAACAGTGCCACGAATCCACCATTGTATGTATGTATATCTCTAGTTCTGCTGTTTTGGAATCTAGGCTTAGATTTTTGGATTATGTTTGTATTTCTTAATCCATAAGAATGTACAAACATAATTCAAACTTAGAATGGTAACTTCGAATAAATTATTTCCTTGCGAGAAACTGAGGCCGCGTTTGTTTGACGGGAATCTTGGATGGACCATGGACAGGAAAGCAACATTGGTTTAAAGATGTGGTAATGTGGAGCAATCACTGCATGCTTTCTCCTCCACACTAGGGTCCCTCCACATTAGTTGTGAAGCTCACAACTCACCTCAAGATTGGTTTAAAGATGTGGCAATGTGTATCATACCTGGATCCCTTCTCTATATAAATGATTTTAAAAACATGCAATTAAAAGTTTCAATATTGTAATTAGCGAACAAGGATCCTCTCCTAATCCTCTTTGTGGGGGATTTAGCAGATCAATTAATCGTGTCCGTTCATCATACATCGTGCGGTCAGTTTTCGTTAGGTACTATTTATATTAAATTTAAAATGATTTTTAATCACACGATGTACGATCAACATACAGGATTGATTGATCCTCGAATCCCCACAAAGAGAATTTGGAGAGGATACTTTTTCGTAATTAGCTACCATCTACAGTTGGAAATTGAAAGGAGTGAGCCTCCACATCAGCACAAGATCGTCAGCATAACTAAGAAATATGATGAACCGTCAGCTGACGGTTGATTCATGCACGCCATTCTTCTCCTGATCCTTTTTAATAGCAATTTTACCGTCTATGCAAATAGAGTCAAAATCACATAAAATACTTGTAAGAATACAAGGATGTTGTAGTATAGATGCTCATGCAAGGTCGTTCTCCTCAAGGACTATTTGAATAATTTATGTAGAAACCATTCCTAATTAACTACTTAGAATTGAAAATTGAGAAAAGAGATTTTGGAATTGGATAATATTAAAAACGAATTTTAATTAAAAATAGTATGATAAAAGAAAAGAGTTTTAAATACCAATTTAGAAAAACACTAGGGTTTCACCATCACCTAGCAATCCTATGAATTCTTACCAATTACTTATGATCTACACATGCCACTTTGAAGGTTAGGTTTTCCTAATTTATATTCTACTTGGAACCTCCAACATAGAACGTATATCTAACATGCAATCCGTCGAGACGTTCGGTTCAAATCTGAACACGAAAGACTCATTATGCTTTATGAAAACCCTTTGAAAAACTATGCAACCCTTAAGACGTGGTGTTCATCTTAATTGAAATTACAATTATTAATCACAAGAAGTCAGCGTCAATTTCAAGGAACATTCCGACCAAAATTGCATCAAATTACTTTTCTAAAGATCCTAACGGTGATCAAGCATTAAGACAATTGGATAGTTTTAATCACGGTGATTAATAATTCAAAGTATGCATGCACTGTCACAGCCCGTCCCGGAATTAATTAATCGAGGATGTGAAATGACGGGATTGCCCTTGAATCTACTACGGTATGTGACATTTCATTTGGGTTTTATTGTCTTATCCTAAGTTGTTTTGGAAAAATTGTTGAAAATTAAGTTGGAATTATTTTGTGTGGTTGGGGTGCTTGTTGACCACGCACGCACACTTTCATTTTTTTTCACACTCTCTCTCTCTCTCTCCCTCCCGCATACGCACGCACAGTCCCTCTCTTCCTTCTCATTCAAACGGTACGGACAACCCGGAGATTGTCAAACCTTCACGGATCGACGTGGTTGAGACCACCATCATACTCCTAGAGACCATACGAACCCATTGGTACCCATTTCAGGTAAGGGTTCATACGTTTTCACGTTGAAATCACGAGGCCCGTGATTGTCACTATTCACCAACTTTTAAATGGTTGCATTTTAGGACAATCCAAGCTTACCACGA
Source organism: Heteromeles arbutifolia (assembly GCA_024362995.1). Taxonomy (NCBI): domain Eukaryota; kingdom Viridiplantae; phylum Streptophyta; class Magnoliopsida; order Rosales; family Rosaceae; genus Heteromeles; species Heteromeles arbutifolia. The sequence goes on along the minus strand of JANCRC010000017.1, from coordinate 8,553,981 downwards.
GCTTAAGGAAGTCCCCACGAAGCTCGGAGTGCTTCGTTTGAAGGTTTGGGACGTCGGGATCATAAGGTTCGAAGGTGGCCGGTTTTGGTGAAATTTTCCCGACGCGATTTGGAAGGTTTTGAGGCTCCAAAGAGGTATAGCCTTCTTCCTCTCATGATTTGTGACATTTTGGTGAAAATTTTATGAAAAATGGTGCAAAAACGAGTGAGAAAAGGGCAGTTGCAGGGTTGCCCAGAATCCGGCGCCGGTGACACTGTTCCGGCGTCGGGAGGTTGAAGATGATGCGCGTGGGGGGCGCGTGAGGCCGTGGCCTCCCCGGCGCGTGAGGGCGCGTGGGCCCTAGAAAAATTTATTTAAAAATATTACGATGTTCGTGAGGTTGTGTAGATCGCGTTGGTATATTCATATGCCAAAATTGAGCATTGTATGAGAAGTTATTTTGAATTGTTGGATATGTGCTTAAAATAACGTTTTTATAGTTGTTTCGCATATAGGTGAGATCTACCCTGAGGACGAGCGCAGTCAGAGGCGTCACGGGGGTTACGACCCTGCGACATACCAGTGAGTGGGCAGTTTTGTTTTCATTATATGCCTATACTTAATGACTTTTCCCAGAAATTGAATTAAAATGAAAATATGTTTTGAAATGCCATGCATAGATTTATATGAATTATGTGATTGAAGTGCCATACATAGAAATTGCATGAAATATGTGAATGGATATTATATGATGCATATATTTGATTTGGTGCTGCGGACGCACAGGTGAGTATCAGGTGAGTTACATTTGATGAATTGAATTGTTGGATGAGATTTATGTTGATAGCTCATAACCTGCACCCCTGGTGTTAGTGCTTATGTTATTCACCGCATCACACGCTCACCTTGGATCCAAGTAGATGCTAGTCGTACAGACCACTGAAGGTGGTTCCGACATGCTAGTCGTACAGACCATTAGAGACGGTTCCGACTAGTAGGTGACCTTAGATTATGTGCACAGATGATTGATGAGAGAAGCACTAGAGCGTATTATTACACCATCCGAGTCGTACAGACTACTATAGGTAGTTCCGACTCATGTGCAGCGTAGTGCCGTACAGGTCGCAGTTGGCGACTCCGGCAGGGCCGTACAGGTCACAGTTGGTGACTCCGGCTGGATTGGATAATGAGCTTTAGAATCAGCCGTACAGGACCACTGCAGGGTCTCCGGTTGATTTATTATTTCACCTGATTATTGTTGATGCATCCATATTATGTTTTTGGCTTATGGCATGACATATTTCTCTGAAAATGATGAATGAGGGTGTTTGAGATTCCGAAGCTATATATATTTATATATATTCTATTTTTCTGGGAAAGTATATAGGTTTTTACAGCGAGGGGATATATACGTTTTTAAAGGAAAGATTTTGAAAGCTTTGTTTTACTGACCCACTCACCTTGTTTTGCGCCCCTCCAGGTTGTAGTTAGGAGTGTTTGGTGGCTCTCGAGGATTCCCACGGCTGTTCTGACGGACTTCACTCATGTAGGATTCACCTTCGGGTGTTGTAACTTAGTAGTTGTCCTACTTGACTGCATTTGAACCTTATGCTCTGATTATGTGTATTTCATACTTTAACTATCTCTCTAGCATGTTGTTAGGAGTGTATTGCTAGTAGTCGGTTTTTAGTTATTCATACTCTTTATCATATTGCTTCCGCATTGCGTAATGGTTACGTCACGTTTGTGACGGCCAGCACGCCCTGATCCTCGGGTCGGGGTGTGTCAGTTTGGTATCAGAGCTTAGGTTGCAGTCCTGTATAATTGTGAGCTTTCTAATTATCTTTGGTGTCTTCTGTCAGAACTATGCCGCCTCGTAGGGATCCACGTTCTTCTTCTGAGCCCAGTTTCCCTAATGTAGCCCAGTTAGGGGAAGCTATAGCCCAGGCCTTTCAGACTTCATTCCGTCCTCCTCAGAGAACACCCCTGGAGACTGTATATAATCTGAAGTTGGAGCATTTCGTTGGTAATGAAGGTCATGAGGGGGCAGAAAAGTGGTTAGATCATATTGAGAAGACTTATCAGGTGATGCAAAGTCAGGGGAACTTTCCTGCTAGTAGATGGGTCGAGACTACTACATGGTTTTTAGGAAGAGAACCTGCAAGTTGGTGGGAGAATGAGACTAAGTTTATGTCACCTGAGGCAGCAGTTGATTGGGAAACATTTAAGGAAACATTTAGGAGAAGATTTATTCCTCCAGAGTATGTTGATCGCAAGAAGCAGGAGTTCACTCAGCTGAAGCAAAAGAAAATGTCGGCAAATGAGTACTATAGGAAGTTTACTGATTTATCTCGCTATGATCCAGAAGTGGCTGCTAATCCAGTGGAGATGCTTCGTCGCTTTAAGTTGGGAACGAAGAAGAGATGGAGGACAATTGCTAGTGCTATTCCTTGCACCACTTATCATGAGTTTTCTGAGATTTTGGTTCGGATTGAGGATTCCGAAAACTTGCCTAGTGAAAGTGAAGAAGAGAGAGATAAGAATGGGGATAATCAGAGGAAAGATGATAAGGGTAAAGGTGATTTGACTTCGGGACCCCGTAAGACCCAGAATTTCAAGAAAAGTGGAGTGAGCTCGAGTTCTTCTAGCGGGGGATTTAGTGCCACAGGTCCGAGGAGAGGTGGAAGATTTACTAGTGGACCCAGGTTTCAGAGACAAAGAGATTTTGGTGGTGCTGGTGGTTCAGGCCCTCCATTCTGCCGTCGTTGTAATTCCAGACATTTTGGGGAGTGCAGGAGAGTTAGTGGTGCTTGCTATACATGTGGACAGACTGGACATAGAGCTGCACAGTGTCCCCAGAGTCAGCAGAGGCCTCAGCAATCTGTTATGCCTCCTCCAGCGCCGATTCAGCAAAACCCCAGGTCAGGCAGTTTTGGGCAGATGAGTCAGGGTGGTGCTGCTTACCACTATCAGGGTGATGCCGCTCCCTATGCTTCATGACAGTATCAGTATTCCCAGGATCCTTATTTTCAGAGTGGGTATTCCCAGAATATTGGAGGTTATACTCCTTATCCTTCTATGCCGGCTAGTGGATCGCAGTGGTATCAGGGAGGTCAGTTCCAGCAGGGAGAGGTTGCTGCTAGCAGTGCAGGATTATCTAGGCAGTCTAGCCAGACAGGTCAGGGACGTTCTCAGGGACGTGGTAATCAGAGTAGCAGAGGTCGTGGAGGACGACAGCAAAACCAGGGACGTGTTAACAACATCTCACTGCAGGATGCTCAGAACCATCCAGATTTGATTATGGGTACGTTAAACATCCTTGGTCACTTTGCTAGAGTTTTGATTGATTGTGGTGCTACGCACTCTGTGATTTCTCATACTTTTGCTCAAATGACACAACCTCATCCTACACCTCTAGGGTTTGATTTAGAGTTTGCTATGCCTAGAGGGGATAAATGTTATGTTGATAGTGTTTATCCAGGATGTCCAGTGATGATAGAGAATGTAGCTATGCCAGCTAATCTTATCCCGTTAGATATTGTGGATTTTGATGTGATTTTAGGGGCATATTGGTTGCATTATAATCGTGCCCATATAGATTGTTACGGGAAATCTGTCACTTTTCATCGTCCTGGACTACCTGAGGTTACTTTTGTGGGCGAGAGAAGTGGGGTGAGGCATGGTGTTATTTCTGCCGTGAGAGCAAAGAAGTTATTATCTAAAGGTTGTCAGGGATATTTAGCACATGTGGTGCTAAATGATGTGGCTCCTAGTAGCGTGGAGGAAGTTGGAGTGGTCAGACATTATCCTGATGTATTTCCCGATGATTTGCCTGGATTGCCACCAGACAGAGATGTGGAGTTTTCTATTGATTTGCTTCCAGGTACGAATCCTATATCTTTGACTCCATATAGGATGGCTCCAGCTGAATTGAGAGAGTTAAAAGCTCAATTGCAGGAATTAATTGATAAAGGTTTTATTCAACCTAGTAGTTCACCTTGGGGGGCCCCAGTATTGTTTGTGAGAAAGAAAGATGGAACACTGAGATTATGCATTGATTATAGGCAATTGAATCGGGTAACGATTAAAAACCGTTATCCATTGCCTCGTATTGATGATTTGTTTGATCAGCTTAAGGGTGCTCGTGTATTCTCTAAGATTGATTTGAGATCTGGCTATTATCAGTTGAAGATTAAAGAAGAGGATGTCCCTAAAACGGCTTTTAGGACCCGTTATGGACATTATGAATTTTTGGTGATGCCTTTTGGATTGACTAATGCACCAGCAGCTTTTATGAGGTTGATGAATGAGGTATTCCAGCAATATCTTGATAGATTTGTCATTGTTTTCATTGATGATATTCTGGTATACTCTAAATCGAAATCAGAGCATATTCGACATCTTCATTTGGTTTTGGAGAAATTGAGAGAGCATCGATTATATGCCAAGTTTAGTAAATGTCAGTTTTGGTTGAATCGAGTGGCATTTTTGGGGCATGTGGTATCGGCACAAGGAATTCAAGTTGATCCTCAAAAGATTGCAGCGGTGGAAAATTGGGAGCAACCACGAACCGTCACTGAGGTACGGAGTTTCCTTGGTCTAGCAGGGTACTATCGACGATTCGTGCAAGATTTTTCTATGATTGCTTTGCCACTAACGAGGTTAACTAGGAAGGATGTTAAGTTCGAATGGGATGATAATTGTGAGCAAAGTTTCCAGCGGTTGAAGTATTGTCTCACTCATGCGCCAGTATTGGTACTTCCTGATGATGGTGGTAATTTTGAGATTTACAGTGATGCCTCATTGAATGGTTTGGGATGTGTTTTGATGCAGCATAATAGAGTGATTGCTTATGCTTCTCGGTAATTGAAAGTTCATGAAAGGAATTATCCTACTCACGATCTTGAGTTGGCAGCTATTGTCTTTGCTTTGAAGATTTGGAGGCATTATCTCTATGGTGAGAAATGTAAGATCTTTACAGATCATAAGAGTCTTCAGTATCTTTTTACTCAGCATGATCTTAATCTTCGTCAGCGAAGATGGTTAGAATTGCTAAGCGATTATGACTGCACGATTGAGTATCATCCGGGTCGTGCAAATGTAGTAGCTGATGCACTGAGTAGGAAACCTCAAGGACGACTTAATGCCTTGTATGCTTGTCGTGTTCCTCTTCTTGCAGATTTGAGGTCTACTGGAGTGGAACTGGAAATGGAAGATCGAATGGAAGCATTTCTTGCTAGTTTCCAAGTCAGGCCGGTATTGGTTGATCGGGTACGTGAAGCTCAGATGAATAATGAGGAATCTCAGGAGATAATCGAGGCTATTGAGAAAGGTAAGAAAAAGGATTTTAGAATCAGAGAATCAGACGGTATGCTTATGCAAGAGAATCGGATGTATGTGCCTAATGATGAGGAATTAAAGAAAGGAATTTTGGATGAAGCTCATTGTTCAGCTTATGCTATGCACCCAGGAGGAACTAAGATGTATCATACCATTCGACCATTTTATTATTGGCCGGGTATGAAAAGGGAAATTGTTGAATATGTAAGTAGATGCATCGTCTGTCAACAAGTTAAAGCAGAAAGGAAGAAGTCATTTGGGTTGATGCAACCGCTTCCCGTTCCTCTATGGAAGTGGGAAAACATTACTATGGATTTTGTGTATAAACTTCCTCGTACGCAGAATGGTTTTGATGGTGTTTGGGTGATCGTAGATCGGCTTACCAAGTCAGCGCATTTTATTCCAGTGAGGGAGAAGTATCCTTTGAACAAGTTGGCTAAATTGTTCATTAGAATGATTGTGAAGTATCATGGGGTACCGGTGAGTATTATTTCTGATCGAGACCCAAGATTCACTTCTAAGTTTTGGGTGGCTTTTCAGGAAGCTCTTGGTACGAGATTGCTTTACAGCACTGCTTATCATCCTCAGACAGATGGTCAATCTGAGAGGACTATTCAGACGTTGGAAGATATGTTAAGGTCTTCAGTGTTACAGTTTGGTGATTCTTGGCATGACCGCTTGGATTTGATGGAATTTGCCTACAATAACAGTTTTCATTCGAGTATTGGTATGTCACCTTTTGAGGCACTTTATGGTAAAGCTTGTCGTACGCCTTTATGTTGGTCAGAGGTAGGTGAGCGAGCTTTGGTAGGCCCAGAGATAGTGGAGGAGACTACTCAGAATGTTCAAGTGATTAAGTCTAACTTGAAAGCGGCTCAAGATCGGCAAAAGAGTTTGGCGGATAGGCATGCCACTGATCGAGTATATAATGTGGGTGATTTGGTATTTTTGAAATTATCACCTTGGAGAGGTGTGGTTCGATTTGGGAAAAGAGGCAAGTTAAGTCCTAGGTATATAGGACCTTATGAGATTGTCGAAAAGGTTGGTGAGGTTGCCTACAGGTTGGAGTTGCCTCCGGAGTTATCCAAGGTGCATAATGTGTTTCATGTCTCGATGCTTCGACATTATGTTTCGGATCATTCGCATGTGATTCCTCCTCAACCTTTGGAGATTAATCCGGATTTGACGTATGATGAAGAACCAGTGACTATTTTAGATTGGAAGGACAAGGTTCTAAGGAATAAGACAGTGAGCATGGTGAAAATATTGTGGAGGAACCACTCGGTAGAAGAAGCTACTTGGGAGACTGAAGATCGAATGAGAGAGATGTATCCGAGGTTGTTTTATGGTTACTAGTATTGGTTTGGTTATGTGAATTTCGAGGACGAAATTCTATAAGGAGGGTAGATTGTCACAGCCCGTCCCGGAATTAATTAATCGAGGATGTGAAATGACGGGATTGCCCTTGAATCTACTACGGTATGTGACATTTCATTTGGGTTTTATTGTCTTATCCTAAGTTGTTTTGGAAAAATTGTTGAAAATTAAGTTGGAATTATTTTGTGTGGTTAGGGTGCTTGTTGACCACACACGCACACTTTCATTTTTTTTCACACACTCTCTCTCTCTCTCTCCCTCCCGCATACGCACGCACAGTCCCTCTCTTCCTTCTCATTCAAACGGTACGGACAACCCGGAGATTGTCAAACCTTCACGGATCGACGTGGTTGAGACCACCATCATACTCCTAGAGACCATACGAACCCATTGGTACCCATTTCAGGTAAGGGTTCATACGTTTTCACGTTGAAATCACGAGGCCCGTGATTGTCACTATTCACCAACTTTTAAATGGTTGCATTTTAGGACAATCCAAGCTTACCACGAGCTTAAGGAAGTCCCCACGAAGCTCGGAGTGCTTCGTTTGAAGGTTTGGGACGTCGGGATCATAAGGTTCGAAGGTGGCCGGTTTTGGTGAAATTTTCCCGACGCAATTTGGAAGGTTTTGAGGCTCCAAAGAGGTATAGCCTTCTTCCTCTCATGATTTGTGACATTTTGGTGAAAATTTTATGAAAAATGGTGCAAAAACGAGTGAGAAAAGGGCAGTTGCAGGGTTGCCCAGAATCCGGCGCCGGTGACACTGTTCCGGCGTCGGGAGGTTGAAGATGATGCGCGTGGGGGGCGCGTGAGGCCGTGGCCTCCCCGGCGCGTGAGGGCGCGTGGGCCCTAGAAAAATTTATTTAAAAATATTACGATGTTCGTGAGGTTGTGTAGATCGCGTTGGTATATTCATATGCCAAAATTGAGCATTGTATGAGAAGTTATTTCGAATTGTTGGATATGTGCTTAAAATAACGTTTTTATAGTTGTTTCGCATATAGGTGAGATCTACCCTGAGGACGAGCGCAGTCAGAGGCGTCACGGGGGTTACGACCCTGCGACATACCAGTGAGTGGGCAGTTTTGTTTTCATTATATGCCTATACTTAATGACTTTTCCCAGAAATTGAATTAAAATGAAAATATGTTTTGAAATGCCATGCATAGATTTATATGAATTATGTGATTGAAGTGCCATACATAGAAATTGCATGAAATATGTGAATGGATATTATATGATGCATATATTTGATTTGGTGCTGCGGACGCACATGTGAGTATCAGGTGAGTTACATTTGATGAATTGAATTGTTGGATGAGATTTATGTTGATAGCTCATAACCTGCACCCCTGGTGTTAGTGCTTATGTTATTCACCGCATCACACGCTCACCTTGGATCCAAGTAGATGCTAGTCGTACAGACCACTGGAGGTGGTTCCGACATGCTAGTCGTACAGACCATTAGAGACGGTTCCGACTAGTAGGTGACCTTAGATTATGTGCACAGATGATTGATGAGAGAAGCACTAGAGCGTATTATTACACCATCCGAGTCGTACAGACTACTATAGGTAGTTCCGACTCATGTGCAGCGTAGTGCCGTACAGGTCGCAGTTGGCGACTCCGGCAGGGCCGTACAGGTCACAGTTGGTGACTCCGGCTGGATTGGATAATGAGCTTTAGAATCAGCCGTACAGGACCACTGCAGGGTCTCCGGTTGATTTATTATTTCACCTGATTATTGTTGATGCATCCATATTATGTTTTTGGCTTATGGCATGACATATTTCTCTGAAAATGATGAATGAGGGTGTTTGAGATTCCGAAGCTATATATATTTATATATATTCTATTTTTCTGGGAAAGTATATAGGTTTTTATAGCGAGGGGATATATACGTTTTTAAAGGAAAGATTTTGAAAGCTTTGTTTTACTGACCCACTCACCTTGTTTTGCGCCCCTCCAGGTTGTAGTTAGGAGTGTTTGGTGGCTCTCGAGGATTCCCACGGCTGTTCTGACGGACTTCACTCATGTAGGATTCACCTTCGGGTGTTGTAACTTAGTAGTTGTCCTACTTGACTGCATTTGAACCTTATGCTCTGATTATGTGTATTTCATACTTTAACTATCTCTCTAGCATGTTGTTAGGAGTGTATTGCTAGTAGTCGGTTTTTAGTTATTCATACTCTTTATCATATTGCTTCCGCATTGCGTAATGGTTACGTCACGTTTGTGACGGCCAGCACGCCCTGATCCTCGGGTCGGGGTGTGTCATGCACTCAATCATAAGCAATTAAATAAAAATCACATATTCATGCTAAGGCTCAAGGTTTCGCCCTAGCAAAACGAATTAGTTACGCATGTTCATAATTAAAATCATAGAAAATCTCCAAGAGCCCTAGCAATTACTCTCTGTCTCCAAAGTTGCATAAAAGAAAGCGTACCTAAAACTAGGGCCGACTAAAACCTTAAATATCTCCCTAAAAGCCAGCGGCACAATCCCTTAGAACCAAGTCTCGTATCTCCACTAGGAAGCTAACTAATAATAAAATATATTAAAACATAAAGTCCTAATTAAGTTAGGATAAACTGCACAGAAACTGTCCAGCCACATTTTAGCCTCAAATATCCTCCAAATTCGATCCATAATAGCTTGTTTTGAAGATCGAGACGTTCTGAACATATCTCTAGAAGGCCACGAACCCATCAGAGGTCAGCTTGGGCTCCAAAAACGCAATTCAAGCCCAAAATGTCACTATTCCAGCACTGCTGCGCATCGCTCCTTTATTTTATTGCCAGAAAATAACCACTTAGTGGAAAAATCGGATATTTTAACACGATCAAGCTAAGCAACTCACGAACGTCCTTCGACTGGAATTACTCCAAAATTCATCTATTTGACCATGTTTTGCTCCAGAGAAAGTCGAAAGTCCTATATTAGAAATACAAATCAAAGTATCAAAATTTTTCCAAATTAATAGCCAAAATATACTAAGAATATGGATAAATATATAATATAAAATTCACTCATCACTTTTCATTCCGACATTTCCACTCACAACACCAGCATATTTATTCATCTTTTCCTACAGAATTTGGGAAAAAAAAAAAAAAAAAGAATGCATGGCTTCCCAGAAAAGTCTCGTTATGTACCAAGAAATATGATGAACCGTTTGATATACGCATGTCTTGGAGCAGAAGTTCTGCACCTAAAGCATGGCATGCAAGAAAGATAGAAAACCAGAATGAAGAAGACATGGTGGAATTCGAAAATCCAGAACATACAGAACTCACATGTCCAAACAGTACTACTGAGGTCTGGGACGATATTATTGAAAATTTTTGTCAACTTCAGTGAACAGGTTTTGCGTTTTTTCCCTTCTAAATCATAGATTAGCAATTCTAGATCAGAGAAGTAAGTAGTCTCGTAGAGCATCAATTTCCATTCATGATGTGCGTTTGATCAGCGATATAGATTATGGACATAATATTAGTAGTGTATTTTGTTTTCCAAAAAACATTACTGATAATTAGGTTTTGATGATTCTGGTCTGGTCTGTCTGTGGTGACACATTTTGCAGTTTTTTGAAAACCGATTGTTTTAGATTCTTTATACTGCAAACTTGTTACTAATGCCTTGGTAACACTTAAATTTATAGGTTGAAATAGTGAAAAAATGCCGGGAGCTCGATGTAGGTCCTGGAGGCTTTTATCGGCCAGGTTACCTAGATGGAGCAAAACTTCGTCTATAGATGATGTGCCTTGGCTGGGACTGGGATCCTCAGACAAGAAAATATGGAGATAAGCGAACAATAGATGGTACTCGGCCTCCTGGTATACCTACAAAATTTAGTTCGTTGGTTAAAAGAGTGATTCGAGAGGCGCATGCCCACATTAAATAGGAACTCAGATTTAATTAGCAGAGCAGAAGAAATACTCCCTTCAATGTCTCCTGATTTATGTATTGCCAACTTTTATACAACTGGCCAACTTGGTCTTCATCAGGTATTTACTCAAATACACTTTCAATAAAACCAAACGTATCTGTGCGTTGCAGGATCTAGAATCTATGTAAACAGCACTATAAATTACATTTACACATCAAAATTATGTTGTTTTCTTCAATGCTGTTAATTTTGGTTAGTCATATTCTTAAATTTGTGTCACTTTCCACCAGTGCCAATTGTTCTTGAAGGCAACAATTATTTTTTTACACTTATTTGGTGATCAGACGAAGTTTTGATTTTCAGAATCGCAATGAAAGCAGAAAGTCTCTCGGAGAAGGATTGCTTGTCGTCTCCATCTCTATAGCTGATTCAGCAGACTTCCTCTACGGAGATGAGAGAGATATTGCAAAGGCAGAGAATGTTGTTTGGAATCAGGAGATCTGCTGATATTCGGAGGTCGTTCGACTCATTTATTTCACGGCGTGACATCGATCCTACCGGACTCAGCTCCAACGAGTTTGTTGGAAGCAACTAGCCTTCGTCCCGGCCGCCTCAATCTTACCTTCGGACAGTATTGATTAAACAACATCTGTAGGTCTGACATCTATTCTACTTGGACATAGTGTTTAATTTTCGTTATTAAACTACAGTACTCCATATGGAGTAATATAAATTTTAGTATTTCTAGCAGTTTAATTACCTCCACAAGCTTTCAACAGAATCTTATTGGCTATGTTTACAAAATTTAAAACATGCCCTAGAAAATAATTAGTCGACTTTGAGATTTACGCTGTGACTGCAACTTGTTTCAGTAACCGATCTAAAATAATTGCTGCTATAGACATTTAAATTTTGGATGGTATCAAGCTTCTTTGAGAGTTACGCTGTGATTACGATGTGTTTAACTTGTATAACTCACTGACATCAGATTAGAGGCTTCATTCAATCACGTAACATTCGAACATAAATCGATTAACTAATTGCTTATGAAGCCTGTTATTAGTTCCCCGTTTGTATATTTGGTTTGCTGTGTACACCTAGAATGTTATTTTGGCTGTGCGGCTGTTTGATGGTACTCATGTTTAGTTTTCGTCCCTAAACTCTCATATTAGTTTTTTATGTTCTTCAACTTAATTCTGCGTTGCATGGGTGGTCCTTCCATCAAATCGTCTTATTTTCCGGCAAATTTAACGGTGTTATGGTCTACATACAAAAAGAAATCTAATTTATTTGAAAAATAGAAGAGCCTGACTCCTTAATACTACGGAGGAGTTCCTCCTCAAAATATTTTATGGTCTATTCACAGATTTCATGTTTACGATCAGAACCGTTCATACTATAAATCAATTTGCAAAAAAATAATTAAAAATAAGAGCATTTAGTCAATAAAGAAGTTCCCGATCATAAGCACGAAGTTCTATGACTATATTACGAGCTGTTTTAAAGAGGAATTCATCCTCAATCCTTGAGGAGCCAACTCTTTCTGTTTAAAAAATTCATCTTTTTATTTTTTGGATGAAATTTTAGTTTTATTCCTCAGCTTAACGAAAAAGTTGACGTAGTTAACGAAAAGAACTACCAGTGCAACAAATGACATAATTCGAGGACGAGAGACTATTAGTAGAGTTCAAAGATGAAAATTAAACTCGTGGTATAGATCAGAGACTTATGCTACAATTTAGCCTTCCAATTAAACTTAATGTGGTTATGTTAATCCAGTGGCTAATTAATTAATTATGAGTTAAGTGATAGAATTGGCAACATTCTACTTCTCAGCCGCTGCTTTGGATGCATGCATGAATCAGCATTGTCCTGTTTGATGATACAATTGTCTCATGCTTTTTATAATCTTGAACAGAAACCTGGATAATATGTCGACTCATTAATAAAAATATTATGCCAGATATGCAAGGGACCTAATTGGAGTTGTCAAGATAAGATACTTGCCCCAAAAAACAATATACATGGTTTTGATCTGGCGTCGGGTTCTTGTCTTTTGTCGATCAAGAAAATTTGAGTATGCCAGTTTGACTAGTTGGATGATTTGGCATTTTCACAAAAGAACGGTCTGCACCATATTTGCATACAACCCGGCCCTTTGTGGGTACAATTCCAGATGCATGCGTTCCCATTTTTATTTCGTGAGCTGGTTATTAGATAGCCCTGCTGAATATTTATTCCGCCGATTTTCTTGGGCATCAATTATGCTATACAATAATCTGGTATGTTAATCTGCTGACTGTATCCTTGGTAGTTTCATTGGCTTGATTTGCTGACATGGTTTGAAATGGATGAGTTTATCAAGTTGCGTGGATAACTATTTTGTTGTCGGCCGAGCATGTTATATTATTAAATTATCAATTTAAACTGTTGATGAAGTTTTGGGATCCCTTAAGTTTGGAAAGTGATCATTTCCGGATCCATTCCTCTTAATCCACCAAGTTCGGGAATCCGGACCATTGAAATTTGATCCAACGGCTAAAGTTATTATAACTTTTAAAGTGGGCCCATGTTTGTAGCCGTTAATTCAAATTTCAATGGTCCAGATTCCCAAACTTGGTGGATTAGGAGGAAGGAATCCGGAAAGGATCCTTTTCCCTTAAGTTTTTATTCGTAATACGTATTTCAAATTGACAGTGTGACAACTTACTTTGCTAGACTATCTTTTTTTTTTTTTGTTAACAAATTGTTTTTCGGAGGAAGGTTGTTCGGAATCAAAGGGAGATTAAGTGGTGACTTCGCCACGGCAATCCACTCTTTTTGGGTTTGGGAAGACTCACAGAGGCATTTCAACCTCCACAAAGCTATCATCGTGTAATTCACCAGTGTCCTAAGTTGAACTCAAGACATACTGTGTAAAAAACAAACCTGAAATTCACCCCCAATCATTGAGCCACCTCGTCAAAGTTACATTGCCTCAATAATAGGGATGTGGAAATCCTACGCAGAAAACACCGTGATGGTGGCATCTGATTAATTTGGACGTCGAAATCCATTTTATTATTGTGATCACGACTTCGTTTGTACTTGGGTCATTATTCTTATGATTATATAATTGAATCTTCATAGTTTAACATTTTTAAATGCATTATTGCCCTCCAAATAGGGAAGAGATCCTCTCCGGATCTCTCCCACCAAAGCCACCAAGTCCACTCATCCGGACTTTCGAAATTTGATCTAACGGTTAAAATTATTATAACTTTTTAAGGGGTCCCCTGTTTGTAGCCGTTGAATCAAATTTCAAGGACCCGGATGAGTGGACTTGATGGCTTTGGTGGGAGAGATCCAGAGAGGATCTCTTCCCCTCCAAATACACGATACATTTTTAAGTGTATTGTGAACATGGTTCCGTGCACTAAGTGTCATTATACAAGTGGATAGACACTTAAAAAAAAATTTCTCCTTGCTTATATTTTAACACTTAATTTATCGAAATATGTTACTGGTACACTGAAAAATCTCTCCCAAATACACAAAGGATAGCCACAACTTCAAAGCTGCTTTATTAATCGAATACATTGTTTAATAGTTCTACAAGATGATTAGTGCTAATCACCAAACTTATATAAACTTCCCACCTCATTAGTGATTGAGTGTTTCTAAGCAAGATATCCATGGTGTCGTCACTCCCCTTAGATAAACCGATATTTTTATGTACTTAGCACTCATTTGGCTTCGATTTCAGACTAAGTTCGTGTAGGATGGTTTATTAATCCTATCTAGGGTTCAATTATTGGCTAACCACTTTTTTGGAAAAGCCAAAATGTGAATGGTGTAGAGACGCACACATTTTGCTTAACAATACCCATTATTCGGTCTAAGTTCATGCTTTGTAGATGAACATGGGTCCATTTTTTGCTACTGAATGAGGTGAGGTGTTATGCTTGTTTTGTTGGGATGCATTGCTAAAGTAGACACCCATTTGTGGCTTTGTTGAGTGCGTGATTTACAATAACATAAAGATTAGTTGGTAAGGCAACCTCATAAGATAGTTGGTCAAGTTATTCTCATAAATGAAACGGCTATTTTGTATTTGTGTATCAATCGGCCTTTCAGCGGCGCAATCCTCAATATATGAAGTCACATTATTTATAAGAGTGTCTAACCAACCATGTGATTATTTTACCCTATTAAAATATTTAGGACAATTTACCACAATAAACATATTTTGACATTAGGTTACACTTTTGTTCACACTTTTAAAAAAAAATCTTTTGATCAAATTTTCATGTAAAAAGTCTATATTGCCCTTCATTTATCAAAAGGGGCAAAAGCGCAACGACGCCCTAACAACAGTACAACACCCAAATGACACTCCCCTTTCAGACGTTGAATCACAACTTAGACAACAACACAACAACGGCGCCACAACTACATTCTAATGACTTTAAAAACAACCAATAATCCATTTTCAAGAAACACCCCACTTTACCAGAAAGGACATATTTCAATTTGATATATGTAGACCAAATTCTTAGGATTTTGAACACCACTACAACAATAACAATCTAATGACTGTGGATGCAAATTTCCACCGTCTTCTCATTTGACGAAAATGCACCTGCAAAATAATAACACCTAAGATTAAGGCCAAAAGCCTCACGCGCCCACGATGAATGAGGGGGGGGGGGGGGGAAGGGCTTTGCCCAAAGAATCTCCGATGCCAAAGTTAGAATTTGAGAGAGAAAGTGTTTAGGAATTTTTGGGGAGAGAATGGCCTCGCATTTTAGTGGGGAAACATGGCTATTTATAGGGCAGTGACTGGCCCTATTTGGAGAATAGGGGCCGGCCACATATGGCCAAAGTGTGAGTGTAATTGCAAGATATTATGTGAAATAATATCTTGCAATTAACTTAGCAATTAATCCCAAATTGAATAGGAAAATTGGGAGTTACTTTTTGAGTGAGGGTTTGATGAGAAGTGATGAGAGGGTTTTAAATAAATACTATTTTGATCATCTTTAACTCTTCCTTGATTGAGTCGTTATTATCCGTTGCATGCGCGTGGGAACCCCAGTGTGCCTCGAGGGTAGTTTTGTCCTTTTTACCCAAAAGTTTGCGTGTCACCTCCATAATTTTCTTGATTATTTTTGGCTCCACAAATGTCCCCACACCTGTTGGGCTGCTCGCAGGAAATGGCAGCAGGTGTAAAGATCTCCAACTTTGATGCAGATTCCCACTTAGACTTGGAATTAGATTTTTCTAGGAAGGAAATAAATCGCCTCCAAAGCCTATTTAAGCTTACCTTAAGTAGGGGTTAAATCAACTTCGAACGGCAACTATTTATCCCTTTAAGAAAGAGAGAAAGCTAAAGGATATTTGTTCCCCCTCCCCTAGCATTCTTCTTCGCTTGCCCGTGCAAAGAAACGTCTTCCTTTGATTTCTTTGTCTTTTCTGCGCCACACCAATGTAAGAAAAACTTAATTTTCTTTGTCTTCTTCTTGGGTGGTGCTACCATGGGGTAACCGTCGGGGTGGTGCAGTAAATCAATTGGCAAGGGCCCGGAGTTGGCTTAGCATGGGCCGAGGAGATGGTGTGGTAGGGGCCACAACTTGTGCTGCTCGGCTTGACTGAAGCCAAGGGCTGGCTCGGCATGGTTGCTTACCAAGAATGAGGAAACTACTTAAGTTTGATTCCTCAGCTGCCGTAGATGGAGCAATCAAGGACGAAGTTGCCAAGATTTGAGATGCTAAGGATGAAGTGTCGGATGAGCGAACTGTTGAGTGCGAAGTGGGTGCTGCCCCTGCCCATTTGCTGCTTAGATGGTCTTCTAGTATTCGATCTTTTGAGCCGTGTGGCCTTCTCGCACTGGATAGCAATTTGTTTATCCTCTCGCACTAGAGAGCAGACCCAGATGGGTGTTGGGGAATTAGTTTACCCTGTCGCACTGGAAAGCAATTAGTTTATCCTCTCGCATTGGAGAGTAGACCCAGATAGGTGTCAGGGAATTAGTTTACCCTATCGCACTGAAGAGCAATTAGTTTATCCTCTCGTACTGAAGAGCAATTAGTTTATCCTCTCGCACTGGAGAGCAACCCCAGATGGGTGTCAGGGAATTGGTTTACCCTCTTGCACTGGAGAGCAATTAGTTTACCCTCTCGCATTGGAGAACATACCCATATGGGTGTCGGGGAACTGGTTTACCCTCTCACACTGGAGAGCAGACCTATATGGGTGTCTGAGAATTAGTTTACCCTCTCGCACTGGAGAGCAATTAGTTTATCTTATCACACTGGAGAGCATGGAATTCATTGTTGTGAGTGCAGTTAAGGAAAACTGGACTACTAGACAACTGAAATAATCCTCAGCCTGTGAGGTCTTATTCGACGATCTACTTGAGACTTCGAACTGCTTGTGGAACCCGCGTAAAGGGGTACGTGGAAAACACCGTGAGCTGCTCCCACACTTTCTTCAAGTATTGCGCCATCGTTAGATGTTTCGTCATGTGCCATTTTGAGGCTTGGTTGCTGAGAATCTGAATGGATTGCAAGCTTCTTCACCACTAAGTCTTTCGCTAACAGGGGCTATTAATAAAGCCTTGTCTTCTGCTCCGTCGTTTGATGCTTTGAAGTTTAGAGTGTCATAGGCTTGGTCGGCAAGAGCCACAAGGTAAGATCGGCACGGCTGGGAATCATGGTGCAAGATCGGCATAATTAGGAGCCATAGTAACAGATCAAGGGCTGCCGAGATCTGTGGAACAGGTAGGCATAGTTGTGAGTGCATAGCTAAGGTTGGCTTGGCCTAGGTTGTACGCAGCATGAGAAATTGGACCATTAGGTCCGTGATGTTCGGCTACTGGTGATGTGTTGCTTAGGTCCGTGATGCTCGGCTACTGGTGATGTGCTGTTTCAGTATTGAATCGCCTGGAATGTTGAGCATAAGGCCTGCCCCCGGTTCTTGGTAGTTGGGCTGGTGTGTCATTTTGGTACTTGTATGCCCCCGACACGTCATTAGGCTGAACTGCTGCGTTTATCGGAACATAAGTAATTTTTGTATCCGGCAATCTATGTGGGATAGTCCCGTCTGCTCGATCTTGTCAATGAAATGTGACCCGCTTATGTTGGTCATGTCTCGTCAAAGTGCCTCATCAATAACTTCGTTACGCTGGAAATCGCACAATCGTTCGATCAGGAACCTCTCAACTTCTTCCTGAATTTTCCTCTAGTGGAGCTTTCTGCTGTCCTCGGACGTGACATGTTGGTCTAGGCTTCTCTTCCATGTGCTCGGCTCGTCTATGTCGCCACTACAGTGCATGTGGTACGTTCTTAGCAGGCAAGCGAACCCCTTGCAGGTTGCCGATTGAACTTGATCCGGATTGAGTGACTGCTTCTCTCTGTCCATCATGTTACCTACTCTGATGTGAGGTAGATGATGCTCCTTGCAAGCCTAGCCATGAATGAACACTTCGCCTGAAAGGTTGCTCATGTTGATTATTTGAATGTGGCCCCAACTGTGAATGTATGATCGTCAGTGGACCTAACTGAGAGTGCACACTCATCCGCAAGCTAAGATGAGAGTATACGCTATCTCGGGGGCCCAGTCGGGAGTGTACAATGCTAGAGTGCTAGGTTTATGACTGGTCAAGTGGCTGCTTGCTAGGACGCTGCTGTAGAGGTTCGTCGTCTGCCTTTGTCCTACTTCAGGATGCCTCGTCTAGGGCATGATGCATCTCGGGACACTGTTATAGCTGATTCACTAAGGTAGTATGTTGTGCGAGGGCACTTGTCAACTCTATGACTTGTCGAGACAAGTGTTGTTCGCCATTTAGGGTGGAATAGCTTGGATGGTATACATCTCATTGAGTAGTGGAAGTGTAATAGACTCCAGGCGGGAGATTTGAGTTGGTATATCTCAAATCTGCAGAGAAATGGGGTGAAAATACCCCCAGTTCAATTGTCGATCCAGAAATCTGAAGCCGGGACGGTTAAACCGATTTTGGACCGGTTGGGATTGCTTGGCAGGCCACAATAATGGGTTGAACCGCAAGCGTAGGGTAGGCCTTCTTTCTTCTCAGCATGTCTTGGGTCGGCTGCTGTATGGCGCGGACCTGGGCTTGGCGCTGCTCTGTGGCATGGGCCTGGGCGTGCCAGGCTGCTGCTGCTAGCGTCTGGGCTTGGGCTGCTAAAATGGCAGCAAGCTGGGCTGCCTTCAGGGCTTGCGTGTCTTGGGCCGTGGCCTGATGGTCCCGCTGCTATGGAACTTGCCCACTCCCCACTGCCACGGTGGTCCATGTGGCTGCCATGGTGGTGGTACTCCGTGGTGGCAAAGTTGCTTCTCTTTCCATCGCGTTGAGCCTTGTGGATCGTCGTGGTAGAGCTACGTCTCGTCCTCCATCATTTGATCTGGATCCTTGTACATAGGAAGTTTCGTTCGTCGTGGTTTCCGAATTTCTCGTCATTGTATTTTTCCCTTACCTCTATTCAAAAAATTAAAAGAATTCTAGGAATAAGAAAGTATGAAAAATTTACGAACGAACAAGAAATGAGAAACTTTGAATGCGAGAGTCTTCTTCAAGCGTGTGAATCAAACTTTCAATGAAAGCACCAATTTGTGGATGCAAATTTCCGCCGTCTTCTCGTTTGACGAAAATACACCTGCAAAATAATAACACCTAAGATTATGGCCAAAAGCCTCAATCGCCCACGATGAATGGGGGGGCTTTGACCGAAGAATCTCCGATGCCAAAGTTAGAATTTGAGAGAGAAAGTGTTTAGGAATTTTTAGGGAGAGAATGGCCTGGCATTTTAGTGGGAAAACATGGTTATCCACATATGGTCAAATTGTGAGTGTAATTGCAAGATATTATGTGAAATAATATCTTGCAATTAACTTGGCAATTAATCCCAAATTGAATAAGAAAATTGGGATTTACCTTTTGAGTGAGGATTTGATGAGGAGTGATGAGAGGGTTTTGAACAAATACCATTTTGATCACCTTTGACTCTTCCTTGATTGAATCATTATTGTCCGTTGCATGCGCGTGGGAACCCCGGTGTGCCTCGAGGGTAATTTTGTCATTTTCACCCAAAAGTCCATGTGTCGCCTCCATAATTTTCTTGATTATTCTTTGCTCCACAATGACCACACAACACTCCAAGAATACTCCCTCTTTTATGATTTTGAACCAACAGAACTCCAACAACAATCTTATGACATTACAACGACACTTCAGTGGTCTCCCTTTTATGATTTTGATCCAACACAACCACAACAACACTCCGACAATACTCCTTTTTTTTATGATTTTGAACCAACACAACCACAACAACAATAGGATGACACTTAAGTGATACTCTCTCTTTTATGATTTTGATCTAACACAACCACAATAACAATATGATGACACCCCAACGACACTTCAATGATACGCCCCTTTTATGATTTTGAACCAACACAACCACAACAACAATCTGATGATGCCACAACGATACTCCAACGACACATTGCTTTTTTCTGATTTCGAACCACCATATCCACAACAATTCATTCAAGAAACCCTCTCCTTCTTCATTCCCCAACCACCATAACCAAATTTTAAATAAAAGAAATCGAATGTTCCAAGTACTTGGCTACTTTCGTGGAGTTCCAAATGTTCTTCACTGCTCCAAGTTTGATTAGTCAAGGCGGAGCAAGTGAAGAATGGATCTGAGAGTGTTGTTGGGTGCTATTAGGGTGTTGCTACGTTTTTAGTGGTTTATGATCAATGAAGGATATGCTAAAAAGATCAAGGAAGGACAATAAAGACGTTTCACAAGCAAAATTGATCAAAAATAACAATTTTTAAAAGTGTGATAAAAAATGCAACCGAATATCAAACGTGTCTATTGTGACTAATTGCTTAAACTTTTATGTGTTCTAAGACATAACAAATTCCGAAGAAGTATACACTTAGATTTTAACCGACGTCAGTCCTTGGAATTGAAACATCTTTGAAAATGACTTTCACCTTCACCCCACTTGTCTATTTGAATATTACGTGGTATCTTTCAATTGCTTTATACACTTATGAATAGGGAAGTCTTCCTTTCCTTAACATCATAATCCACGGGGATGGGATCCGGACTGAGCCTCCGGACCAACAAATTTGAGCTCTTAAAATTTGATCAAACGGCTAAAGCTATTATAACTTTTAATGGGATTTCCTGATTTTAGCCGTTAGATCAAATTTCAAGAGCTCAAATTTGTTGGTCAGGAGGCTCAGTTGGAAGGGATCCCGGATCCCTTTCCTAATCCACGGTGCTTTTTCTGAACAATTCTTGCTTTGTATTCCATGTCATATGAGTTTAAACGTCTAGTGTTTGCTCCACATGCTCGTTAGGCAATTGATTTGTAGGTCGCAGATTCTTGTTGGATTCTTTTTGTGAGGATGCCGAAGATTCTCTAATCACATATGTTCATTGTAGATCATGCAGTCAATTTTAGTCAAGTACTGTTTATATTCAATTTTAAATAAAAAAATTTATAATAATTTATGATCGCACGATGTATGATGAATGGATGTGATTTGAGAATCCTCGAGATCCTCACAAAGAGAATCCGACAAGGATCCTCACTCGAGTTTTGCATCTCAAATGCATCAATTATTTAGTTATATTAAGTAACAATGCGACACTTCACATCTTTTTAATACTTATACATGAATTTTTAACATTATGTAGGTCGTTTACAATGATAAACACACATGGACCCATTAATTTTAGTACTCCTAAGGAAGCACTTAGAAAAATGGAACTTTAACGAAAAACTCCCGGCACTGTTTACTTTAACGAAAAACCAAATTTTTTCACTAAAAAGTCAATCATGTTACTATTCATTTTACCCTTTATTTTATCCTTATCGTTAAAAAACTCAAAATTTTCAAACCTTTTTCATTAGTTTTCGTTTAGAAAAAAAAAGTACCTTCTTTTTTTATATAGCTAACAAGGACTTGGTGGGTGAGCCACTCCCCTAAGCTGATTACCATTTTTATGATTTCATTAGCTGTTATGTTTTGGACAAACAACTTTTGCAATATCTTTTTCATATTTCCCATTTACCCCAACCAAAATATTTTTTTTTTTTTAAAAAAGGGACTAGCCGGTGGTTTTGCCACGGCAGTCCACTCTTTCGGGGGGCTAGAAAGACTCATGGAAGTATTTTGGTTACCATTATGTGATTCACCAACGTCAAGAATAGAACCTAAAACGTGCCGTGTACAATAAGAACCTGAAATTCTTTTCCAACCCAAATAGAATTAGGACATTAAAGTTGAATGGAATATGTTCAAAAAAAAAAAGGTTAAAAGGAATGTGAGTCACAATTGGAATGTGTAGCATTTCACCGGATAGATTCATCTTTACCACCAATAACCAAATACAGATCACAGACATTTTTTAATTCTTTTTACCACAACCAATTAAGCTAATTAATCCTGCTTAAAAAACAAATTAAAAGCTAATTAACAACAATCCAACGCGACTTAAAATCTCACCATATATTCCCCCTCCCCGCCTTGCTCTTCCACCTCCACCTCCACAACTCTCTCTCTCTCTCTCTCTCTCTCTCTCTCTCTCTCTCTCTCTCCATTTATACTCACTCACATAACCACAAAACATAACCAAAAACTCCAGCATTTTCGGAGAGAGGCAGCGGAGCGTAGAAAATTTGAGAAAAAAAAAAAGATGCATGGTTTAATAGGGAGAAGGGTATTATCGGGAAGTGCAAAATCCCTGCGGTTGCAACAACAACGCTGCTTCTCTAAGGTGGCTCAAAGGGAGGAAGCCCTTCTCCAAGACAATGGCGTCGATGGTCTCAAAATGCCCCCCTGCGATTACACCCCTCCGCCGTACACCGGCCCTACCGCCGACGAGATCCTTGCCCAGCGCAAGAAGTATCTTAGCCCATCCATGCCCTACTTCTACGACAAACCCGTGAGCTCCACCGCACCTGATCCCTCCCTCCTTCACAATTTAATCACGTCTTTCATATGTTAAATTGGATATTAATGATTTTTCGTTTGTTTGGCGCAGCTGAACATTGTGGACGGGAAGAGGCAGTACTTGTTCGACGAGAAGGGGCGGAGGTATTTGGACGGATTCGGGGGGATTGCGACGGTGAGCTGCGGCCACTGCCATCCGGACGTGGTGGAGGCCATAGTCAACCAAACCAAGCGCATACAACACTCCACCATCCTCTACCTCAACCACGCTATCGGCGACTTCGCTCAGGCGCTCGCTAACAAGTTGCCCGGCAATCTCAAGGTCGGTTGAATGAGATAAACCTACTTACAATAAAAATGACACTGTAACGATATCTTAACTCAGTCATGTCCTCCTCTTGGATTGTATAGTCATCTCCTCGTAGCATTTTTTGGTGAATAAACTAATGAGGTCGCTATTCATACAGTGATACTGAGTTGGGTTATGGTCGCAATATGTCAACTCATTTCAACATGTTCATATAATGGTATTGAGTTGAGATGTAGTCACGGCTTATTAATTCAGTTTTATAATTAAGGACGGTGTATTTACGTTTTTTAAGAAGAATTGTCAGTATCACCGACGAGAGATTGTGATCTTTTGTCGATAGGGGTCGCAATCGCGCCCATGATAGCATCAATGCCTAGACGTTCATCATGAATTTTGTTTTCCCTTCTACAGTTTTTAAAAAGACGTAAAAACCCGTTCGTGATTTTTGGAATTTTATGGTATTTCTATTTGATTTTTAGTAAATTTGTTGGTAGGTGGTGTTTTTTACAAACTCGGGGACAGAGGCAAACGAGTTGGCAATGTTGATAGCGCGGTTGTACACTGGATGTCACGATATAATCTCGCTGAGGAATGCATATCATGGCAACGGCGCTGGCACCATGGGAGCCACTGCCCAGGCCAACTGGAAATTCAACGTCATACAGGTCATTTTCTTCTCCACTTTTTCTCTCACTATTCGTTTTTACTATCTAAAATATTTACATTTAAATGTTTTTAAGTAAGATTAGATGCTATGTTATCTAACTATTAATTAGGAGTTATGGATTTTTATGTGTGATTTAACTTGGTCAATGTTATGAATTGATTAGACCTCTATTTTCGTCCTAATTGGTGAGAAGTTAGAATTTGTGAATAATAATTGTTGAGCTCGATTTTAGTAGATAAATTTTCTTGGGGTGTGAATCCACACACCTCTTTTAATTTTTGGTGATCAGATCAGATGAATTGAAGAAGATCAGATGAATTGAAATTAACAAAAAGTGTGTGAGAAGTAAAAATGAGCGTGTGGATAGCACACCCCATTTTCTTATGCTTGGAATATTGTTGCAAATTATACAACGTTATGTGCCACGTGACATTATAAATTAGTCTATAACATTATAATAATGGTGCAACCGGTTCATGAAATTTATGCTAAGTAGGGTTATTGTACCCCGGAGCTTAATTTACTAGCTCAATTCCATGTATTCATACATTTTTCAGTAACTTCGATTGAGATTCGATTATAATACTTACATGTATTGCATACAATCATTATCTCGACCATCAGATAATGATTGCACTAAATACATATAAGTATTGTACACAGTCTATGATTCACTTCATTTGTGCAAGTGGGGAGGAAGGCACGTGAAGTTATCAAGATGTAGTGGTTTAAGCCTAAAGTGGCCAAGATATATGTTCATATGTGATCATTCTCGATTGGCTGCATGCTACATATAAGCTAACCCCATAACACGATATCGACACCACCTAACGTCATCCGAATACCTTCAATGATACAAAAAATGGAACCAAATACTATATAATATGACTAAACGATAAGGTTGTTCAAATCAATATTATGATTGATATTTTTCTCTAATATTTTCCTTAATTATTTTCCTTTCGTTGGGGACCATGGGTCATTTGTATACATGCATCAATAAGCACATTACGCATGAGCAAATCATTTTTGTAGCAGAAGTTGTCATTTCTATACCAACAGGATCATCTTCGGATTCTTTTGGCGAGGATCCTGGAGATCCGTGAATCGTGTATGTTCATCGTACATCGTATGGTCAGTTTTTGTCAAGTACTGTTTATGTTTATTTTTAAATAAAAATATTTAAAATGATTTCTGACCGCACGATGTACGATGAACGAACACGCTTTATGAATTGCCGGGATCCGAGGATCCGGACTCATTTCCATACAGGTAGTGTGATTTGACTTGTTTGCCTAGCTAATGCGGTAATACCATAGTTATTCCTTAAGAATACATTTCTTTACCTTTATATCACCTTACATTTGATAAGTTTTCAAGGACCATATTTAGTGTAAGATTTATACTTGATAATAAGTAAGTTAGGCCAATTAGTTAAGATAATGTGTCTGCCTCCTTCCATGTCCTCGTTCCTATAGAGTGAAGTATTGTAGTAGTTTGGAATATTATCTTGTAAAGTAGAAGACTTATATGCTTATTAATTTAATTAAAATGCAGAAATAATAGAAGCAATAATTGTTAATATGTTACGTATGTATGAGTTTACCTATAATGAGAGATTTTTCAGTGTGCTAGGAACACGGCCCATTACACTAACTGTAATAATAAAATTGGTTGGAAACATGAAAAAAAAAAATTCAACCAATTATATTATGACATTTTGTGTAACATATCACATTTCCAGCAAACTAAAAAATTTCTCACCTATAATTCTATTATTGGGTTTTGCTCCAAAAAAAATTATTAGAATGCCAAAAGAGAAGGTTAGGTGTGGAATAGATAGGATCCTTGCCGGATCCTCTTTGTGAGGATCACAAATATCCTTTAATCATGTCCGTTCATCGTGCATCACGCAGTTAGTTTTCGTCAGATACTATTTATGTTCAATTTTAAATAATATAATTTAAAATGATTTCTGACCGCACGATGTACGACAAAATGACAAGATTAAAGAATTCCTAGGATCCTCACAAAAAGGATCTGGCGAGGATCCTATCTCGGTGTGGAAAGCAAATTTCTTTTCTTTTTTTTCGGTTGATGTGGAAAGCAAATTTCAATAATATATATTATAATGTTGTAGCCTGTATAAAGAGTATTAGAGCATTAGATTAAGCATTAAGTAAAAGGTATTATGAAATTATGCATTCTTAAAATCTTTTTCTTTTCCAACAAGGATATTTAGATTTTTTTAATACTTAAGTTAAATACTTAAATCAATTTCTGTTTCTGATAAGTTAAATGAGGATTGTACGACATAGGAGAGAGAGTTGTATATGCATATACTTATTCACTACGGAAATTGTTATTAGCACTTTAAAATAGCACTCAGTATTCCATCTACTTTTTTTTTTACTATAGAGTGCATATTGACGTATATTTGCTGATACGTTGATGATTTTCACTTGCACCAAGTATATCAGTTCTGTACTAGAAGGGCTTACTGTAATTTGCGTTGTTCATAGTTAGCTAACATTCCCATTATATTGGTTTGATCAACAGAGTGGAGTTCATCACGCCGTAAATCCGGATCCATACAGAGGAGTTTTTGGTTCAGATGGAGAGAAGTATGCCAAAGATGTCCAAGATCTCATAGACTTTGGAACTTCAGGCCATGTTGCTGGTTTTTTATGTGAAGCTATCCAGGTAGGTCATCTGCCTAGTAATCAAGTTATTACTCACTCAACCCTTCCAGCGAAATGCGGCAAGAGGAAGAAAAATCCATGGATTAACCCTTTTTTAGTAATAATTTTGTAATTATGTTACAGGGAGTAGGAGGAATTGTAGAACTAGCTCCAGGTTACTTACCAGCCGTTTATAATAGCGTGAAGAAAGCTGGAGGACTTTTCATTGCTGATGAAGTCCAATCTGGTTTCGCTCGGACGGGGAGCAACTTCTGGGGATTTGAGGGCCACGGTGTTGTGCCTGACATTGTGACAATGGCAAAGGTATAGCCGAAGAGTGACTTAATAATCTCATCGATCTTTTCTTCAACCCCAAGAAATATATATTTGAAGCCGGTTTTCTGTGTTTGACTTAAATCTATGTCTGGATTTTGCAGGGAATTGGAAATGGCATTCCCCTTGGTGCTGTGGTAACCACTCCTGAGGTTGCAGAGGTCCTAACTCGCCGCAATTACTTCAACACCTTCGGTGGTAATCCAGTGTGTACAGCTGCAGGACTGGCGGTTCTAAACGTGATTGAGAAAGAAAAACTGCAGGAGAATGCGTTGCTCGTGGGATCGTATCTGAAGGAAAGACTCAATGCTCTTAAGGATAAATATGAACGTAAGCATTTTTCTTATTATGTCAGTATCCATGAGTCATCACAGACAATAATTTCCTCTAGGATAAGAATATATCTTATAAACTGTCTTTATCTCAACTTCTGGTGATGATTGCGTATGTAGTTATTGGCGATGTGAGGGGAAGAGGATTCATGCTCGGAGTTGAACTTGTTACTGATCGTGAGCTGAAGACACCTGCAAAGGCTGAAACCATACACGTAATGGACAAGATGAAAGGTTTGTTTTAAACCCATGCGATTCTGAATCCCTTTCGTGGTTCGCTGCTACCTGACCTGGTAATTAATCTTTACTTTGTTTTTCCTTCCACTATCAGATTTGGGAGTCTTGATCGGCAAAGGTGGCTTCTACGGAAATGTTTTCAGAATCACACCTCCCCTATGCTTCACCAAGGAAGATGCAGGTATTTTTTTCCTACCGTCTCAGCGAAATAGCAAATTAGCGAGTGACATGTCATTCCAGAAGTGTAGTGCCAATTTGTTTCTTTTTTCCTGGCTGCAGATTTTCTTGTGGATGCAATGGACTACACGATCTCGAAAATTTGAAAGCTAGCTCAAGTCTTATTGTAATCAATCACCAATCGGTCTAACCACCGATGAACTGTTATCTCTTGAAAATGAAATTATCAAAATATAGTAAGGGTTGTGCTTCAATAATTCGACTAAGATCACGAAGAGCCAACAACTCGTTGTATCTCACTCAGCACATATCCTGACGCTTGTTTGGTTTACTTCTTTATGATCTTATGAATATTTGAAGGGTGTCTCTCCATTTGTATATAGGCTTATTTTTAGCTGCCCCTGAAACTTGATTTTAATCCCGCTTACCCCCTATAACTCAAAAATCACCACTTTATTCTCTAAAACTTAAAATTAGTTTTACTTTACCATGTTTCTATTTCTTCTGTCAAATAACCATTAAAGTTGTTGACGTGGATGGTTAAAAAGGTAGTACATAGGCTTATTTTAAGGTACAGTCCCTCGAATTCGATTTTGATCCCACCATGCCCCCTAAAACTCAAAAATTATCATTTTGTAAATCTCCTCTATGCATTGTTGAATATTAACGCATACTGACGACGACAGAAAGTCGTTCTCCTCATTTTTGAATTTTGGTTCATCATTTTACTATATTCCTCTCCTTTTTCACATATGCATTTTAAATCATTAAGCATATTTGATGGTTTTGAACAGAATTACGGCAATGTATACCGAATTTTGAGTTTCATAGGGTAAAATGACAACCTTTGAGTTTCAGGGGCAAAGTGAATCAAAATCGAGTTCTATGGGTAAAGTAGGATCAAAATAGAGCGAATTTGCCAGAAGAAATGAAAACATATTAAAGTGGAGCAAATTTTAAGTTTCAGATAATAAAGTGATGACTTTTGATTAAAGAAGGCAAAGTGAGATTAAAATCGAATTTTAGAATGCGTATATTATTGGTTTAGCGTATGTACTTTTTTGTCACCATATTTTCGGGTTTTTAATTTTTGGGAACTGAAACTGCAAATTGATAAATTCTGTATTGCTTTTGTGTGTTTGGACGATGTAACTGAAGGACAAAACAGAGAATTTCAGAGGAATTGCAGGTGCAAATCGTACAGCACCGCACTATTTCATTAACTCAAAATTGGATGTCTTATCCTCATCGTCTTTCACTAAAGGCAAGGACAGTTACCTAAGAGCACTCTAAGCCCTTGAAATTAAAAGACTAAGTCTACACTTAATCACAAGACAACAAACAGAAAACTATCCGATCAAACTTGAATTAAAAAATTAACACAAACTAATTTCTTGCTTCTCAAGCTTGGACAAGAGGTAGACTAATCTTTCCTTTGGAAGAGCCTTGGCAAAGATATCTGTAATTTGATCATGTGATTTGCAATATACCAGCTCAATAGTATTCTCTTGTAGTGCTTCCCTTATGAAATGAAACCTCCTCTTAATATGCTTGGTCTTTTAGTGAATCACAGGGTTCTTAGTCATTGATATTGCAGAGGTGTTGTCACACGTCAGTGGTGTTGCATCCATTTGCATTTCCCCAAAATCCTTTAACACAAATCTCAACCAAATAGCCGGAGAAGTTGCTTCTGCAGCAATTAGATATTCTGCTTCTGCAGTAGACAATGCAACACTTTTGTTACTTGAGGGAAACCCAAGAAAATATTCCAGAACAAAATGTGAAGGCATAGACTGAGGTGCTCCTCATGTCATCCCCACTTCTACCCCAGTCACTATCATAGAAGCCTAACAAAACAGCTTTCTCACCCTTTTCATACTTGATCCCAAAGTCCAATGTTCCTAAGATGTACCTGAGAACCCTCTTTGCAGTTCCCATGTGAGTTAGAATTATGCATAAACCTTGACAAAGGCTGGCTGTAAACATGATGTTTGGCTTTGTTGCAGTCAAATAAAGTAGACTTCCAACAGTTTTCCTATATAATTTCTCAGCTACAGGTTCAGCTTCGTCTTCTTTTCACAACTTTTCTTTTGTAATTAAGGGTGTTGCCACAGACTTGCAACCTTTTAGATTGAATCTTTCAAGCAAAGTCTGAGCGTACTTCTGCTAATGAATAAAAATGCCACTAGTTCTTGAACCACACGAATTCCCATAAAGTGATAAAGTAGTCTCAAGTCTGTCATTTCATACTATTTCATTATATCCTTCTTGAATTCTGCAATCATTTCTTCACTACTTCCAGTAAACACATCATCAACATAGATGGAGACAATTAGCATTTCTGAGTCTTTACCAACCTTTGTGTAGATAAAGGGTCTCTAATTAATCATTCACCAATCGGTCTAAGCACCGATGAACTGTCCTCTCTTGAAAAAGAAATTATCAAAATATAGTAGGTTTGTGCTTCAATAATTCGACTAAGATCATGAAGAGTCAACTACTCGTCTCTCACCCAGCATATCTCCTGACGCTTGTTTGGTTTACTGCTTATGCATCTGTTATTAGTTTAGCGTATGTACTTTTTTGTCACCATTTTTCAGGTTTTTAGATTTTTGGCAACTGAAACTGCAAATATCATGTCAGCTTTGCACATTCATGTTTCCACAACGTGTAATGTATTGCAGGTGAGTCCAATTAGAAATTTGACCTATTGGAATTGTAATTTGAAAATAGAAAATTCAGTTATGTACACACAACTTTAGCTAAGTTTGTGGAAATTAGATTTCAAGACTATTTACTGACCATTTCCGCACGGCGAAGGAGAAGCAACGATGCACTTTCCGCTGATTTTTCGATGACATGATGCATTTACTGCGTTAGGGCAGAAGACGAAGAAGAAGAAACAAAACTGATGTGGACTCGTGACTAAATAACTTTTTCCCCTTGCTGTACTTGGAAACGAAAAGCTAATGTCCAAAAGCAATTAGACAAAGCTGTGAAGGATGGCTCCAAGGCAATCCATTGAAATCAACCACCATATCGTTGACATTATGTTGTTCATTTTGAATTGATCGTCTTATCCATAGCTTACTAATTCGCTTTGTATACAACGCTAGTTGTTTTCTAATGTTTTCGTTGTAATCAAGGAGCAAGTAGCTGACTTTGGTGTGCTTATAACTGCTTATAAAAGTCCATTTCCATACGTTTCTTCAGTTCCCGTTCTGCACAACCATGGAATGCTCTTCATTTACTTTTCCGGCCTTTCCTTCTTCCTCAACTCTAAGGCCAAAAGACGCATTCGTGTCCGAAGTTTTTACTCAGTTAACCATCTTTGTCGTTGCATCAACCGCATCCATGCCGTGCCATCAAAATTACCAAACAGCAACCGTTCCATTGGAATTTTCCCATTTCAAAGTTCAAGTTCCATTGTCCCAAATCAGCTTAGATCATTTTTGTTTTGCTCAAACATGAGTAAGCATATGAAAATGCAGGCTAGCATGAATATGATGGGGAAGTTTGGTGAGAGTACTAGTGATCAAGGGGCGGAAATAAAGGGAGCGAATTGGATGGAGGGGCTTGTGGTACTTGGTGAACTGTGGAACAATATTTGGGAGCAAAAAGAGGTTGCGGGCGAAGACAACGCTCACCATGAGGGTGAAAACGATGGTTGTGGAAGTGGTGGAGACGAGGGTAGTTGTGCGGAAAGTTGTAGTTTAGAAGAAAATGATGGAGAAATGAAAAACAGATCATACGATCCTGAATCTTTCTCGAGGTTTTTGGTTAGGGTACCATGGTTAGACACTAAGTTATTTTCTAAGCCAGCCTTCTTGCGCAACATGGCCAGTGTGATACTAGAGATCAAGGTATGTTTTCGTTAATCATGTACTTTCCACACAGATTTACATTCCAAATTTACTTAAGTCGGGCATTTAAGCATTTTCCATTTGCAATACTAATGCGCATGCAGGCCGAGGATTTGAAGATATACTACGGCCTACAATTTGTAACATCTTCATTAGAAAAGAAAGCAGAAGTAGCTTGTTTTATGGAAGGTTCAACAATGACAAAAGTACTTGCAGCAGCAAGCGAAATGGAAAGACGAGATGGAAAATGACCTTAGATCACTCCACTACTCCTCGCCTTGTGAGTGGTTTGTTTGTGATGACTCCAGTACTTCTACTCGTTGCTTTGTGATTCAGGTTATTTCTTATAAGCCCTTCATTCCAATCTTTGTATGACAAGTCTTTACTAACTTTATTTAGCACTAGCTAGCTCTCCAATGGCATTTGTTACATCGTACATACGGTTCAAAATTTTTGAAACAAAGAGATGACGTGCCACAGATTGGTAAATGCATAGAATGGTAAATTGGTAATCATCCTTCACTTGCAGGGAATGGACTCCGTTGCATCCCAGCAGGCATACCTCTTTTTCGAACCCACCAAATTTGAGGTAAGCATAGACATTCAATACATACTCTTATACTATATCTTCAAAGGGAAGAAAATGAGAAATTAACCATTGAAAAACTAGGCCTAGCTAATAGCACCGTCCCTATGTAGGGGCCTGTACCAGCAATTCATGCCAGAAATATTGGAACACTTACATAGAAACGGTGAACGCACAAAGCTTCAATTTACTGGCCATTGTCTTGGAGGAAGCATTGGTCTTTTAGTCCACATGATGCTCCTCACTAGGAAGGTTGTGAAACACTCTACTCTTCTGCCAGTTGTCACATTTGGATCACCGTTTGTGTTCTGCGGAGGCCACAAATTACTTGACCCACTAGGGTTGGATGCGAATGATCACATCCACTGTGTGATGATGCATAGAGATGTTGTCCCTAGAGCTTTCTCCTGCAACTACCCCAACCATGTGGCTACTCTCCTCAAGCATTTAAATGGTTCGTTTCAGTCACACCCTTGTCTGATAAAAAATGTAAGTACCAGTTTGATAAATTCATAGAAATGGGCGAACATACTTCAATATCATGTAACATGTCAATAGTAAAACGCGCCCACAGGCTATGGATATGTTGTCGAAAATATAAATATCGCTAAAACCCGTCGCCTAATAAAAGACGGACGTACTGCAAATAGAATTTTGTCTAACTCATAAAATCCTGCACGTTAGTAAATCATTTTTTTCTGATGTGTTTTTATGCAGAAGATGATGTACTCTCCAATCGGAAAACTGTTCATTCTCCAACCTGATGAAAAGTTCTCTCCCCCACACCCTCTACTCCCCATGGGGACTGCCCTCTATGCCTTGGACAACACGCAATCTGATTTCTCTTCTGATATCTGTAGGGGCCTTCTTGAACTCCCCACATCCACTAGAAACCCTCAGTGATCTAACAGCTTATGGTTCAGAAGGTACAATCTTACGCGATCACGACTCATGCAACTATCTAAAGGCTATGAATAATATCCTAAGGCAACACACAAGGATGGTTGCGAGGAAAGTGAGGAAACAGCGGAATCTCCTGTGGCCTCTGCTTACTTCACCATCTCCACACTGGTCCAACGATGAAGATGAAAGTGGTCTGTCGAGAGCAACGAGTTGGTAACAAGAGATCATACAGAGATATTTTAAAATAAAATAAAAAAATCCCTGCATATAAATATAGAGATTCTCATGAGGAATTTATCTCTCTCATCCACTCCCCTAATTTCTCGAACAAAGGCGCAAGTACAATCTACAAAATTTGGTCTATAAGATATTGAGAAGTCAGGTCGATTCAAATGACAGTGAAACTGCATGTATGATAAGATTAAATCTATTCACATTACTCACTGACTAAATTTGCAAGTAAATCTGATAAGCAATACATTGATTCAAGCAAAAAAAAAAAATCAAAATAAAATTCAAACTTGAAATGGACAATATTATGAAGATATCATGTTAGCTTAACTGCATTCGTGGAAGCGTTGAGATTATAAAGATATAATGTTAGCTTAACATAAGTGTTAATTACTTAGAGACTAATTGGTTAGCAAGGGGCATGATTATAAAAAAGCATTCCCAGCTCACTTGCATCACTCACTCTCTGAAATATACAAGCTCATCGGCTCTATTTCTCTACTCTTCTTGTATTCTCTCTCTGTTTCAGTTTCTGCAACCAATTTGTGGTGTATTGAGAGTATATATATCGACTTGTTTCTGAGGTTATATGCTATAACTCATTCAGCATGTTATTCTTCATTAAATTCGTTGTTGAGAGTTGAGTTTTCGTTTTAAATTGAAGAAAAGTTTGGGCACGAATCCATAATTTTTTCCATGGATGCAAATTCTATTTTATTTTGAAGCATGAAGCTTGAGATTGGAACTTTTTGTACCGTATGATTTGTTCAAAACAAAAACAAGACTATATAAACCATTGACAAAAATAAATAAATTTTACAAAAAAAATTAAATAAATGCATTGTATGGAGAACTATATAAACCATCGTCAAGCTAGCATGCATGTTGACTTTCAATCAATAATGGAGAGCCAATTGGTTCACCAGTCATATTAAGAAGTTATATACATGCACGCAAAATAAAAAAAATTAAAAAAATACATGAGAAAATTTAACAAATATCTAAATAAACCATTTATAAAAAAGTAATAATTAATCTACTAAGATAAACCATAATTATTGGCAGAATAATTCAGCTTAATTAGCCCGAAAACAAACTGAATTATATATAAGTACTGAATCTGAATCAAAACAACAGCACCAAAAACTTGAATGATATATAAACCACACCACTTGCATTCAATAAAATTGAAGCATGAATTTAATCCGCAGATAACACTACCGATCATTTCGAGCGAACATGGACGACATCGGAGACTGCCTGCCTCCCGCAGCAGAAACCCTTGCACTTCGAATGAAAACGAAGCCCGAAAATTGAATCGTTGATGTTAGAATCGAAACAAAGTCCATTATCAAAACCCCAAATTCCTCGTACACTTGTATGCTCTTCCTGAGAAATATTACAGTCATCACCGTCGACATGGCATCCTTCAATCTAGCCATTTTCTGCTTCCTAAGCTTAAGTTCTTAAGCTGTACTTTCTCTGTGATGACAGAACTTAGATTTGATATGATGTTACACCAAACATTGATTATGTTATGTTTGTATTATTAGTCGTACCAAACTAATAATTATATATACGAAGTTAAATTACTGATATACCCTTTATTTTACCACCTGAGATCTGAACTTTCTTTTTTTTTTCGTGGTTTGCATGAAGCATGCGAACAAAAGTTCAAACGCTGTTGCTTTCAAGTCGAAGGGTCCAAGGACACTATCGTAATTGGACGAGTGGCATGTGAGGGAAACAAAACGCTGAAAAAAGATGAGGACATTGTGGAGTCATCCTTTGGTAGATGCAGGCTTATGTGTTACTGTCTGTACTGAAATTTCGAATAACTTGCTTGAAAAATGTCGACACTCGATGTCATGGGACTATTTAAGATTAGTACACGCAATTTTACTTTACACCATACCTTTTATTGAGTTTGTATTATTGTTTTGGTAAGAAGAAAAATTTGGACAAAGAAAGCAGCACTCCTTGTCTCCCAAAGGTGGCGATAGGACAGGCACAGCGACTACCCGAGGGTGGATTCCCCACCGGCGCTGTCAGGTCTATGCAGACTTGACGTCATCCCCACCTTCTTCCGAATGATCACTGGCATTCAATCGAGCTACTTTGTTACAGCATCCCAATTAGAGGCTTTATATGGAGCTAAAAAATAGTGGATATAAATCATTTTAAAGCTGTGAGGAATCTTTAGGGCTCTAAAAAAGAACCTCTTTCAATTTGGGGCTCTATACCTTTGGGGTTATATATTTATTTAAGTGAAGTGCCAATTTAGTTTCTAAATTATTTTTTAGGTGAAATAAGTCCCTAAATTCAT
Source organism: Heteromeles arbutifolia (assembly GCA_024362995.1). Taxonomy (NCBI): domain Eukaryota; kingdom Viridiplantae; phylum Streptophyta; class Magnoliopsida; order Rosales; family Rosaceae; genus Heteromeles; species Heteromeles arbutifolia. The sequence continues at coordinate 8,518,772 of JANCRC010000017.1, read as the reverse complement.
TAAAATTGCTAATTCCATCTCTATTATTATATTTAAAGCTATTATATCTAACTTTTTGTCAACTTAAGTATACCGTCATTTTCTCGCCTTTAACATTTCATATAGATTGCTAATCTAACGTTTAATTTATCCTCCTTAGTTAACTCCATACATTTTTTTTTAATGAAAAATTATCAATCTACCCTCTAATGTGTATTACATGCAAGTAACGTAACTTAAATTGATGAAAAATTAAATATAGTAGTTTCGAATCTAATATTAGGGATGTAATTAGCATATTTTTATAATTCAATGATTGATTTTTTTTTTAAATAATAATTTAGGGACCTAAGTTTCACTTAGGTGATAATTCAAATACTACATTGGCAGTTCACCCTATTTATTTATGTAGTAATTTGATTACGTGGTAAATTTATTTTTGTCTTGACTTTCTTAAGTTGATTTTTTAACGTGTTTAACTTAAAAAAAAAATTATGAACTTTTCAACCTAAAAAATTCAAATTCTGAAAAAGTTAGATTTCGTCATTTATGCACTGTTGGAATAGGTTTACTTATCTCAATCTCATTTGTTGGTTTGTTTATTTGAAATCACACAAGATAAGATTCATTTCATAACAACCAGTGGATTGGATTATCTTATCTCAATCTGATATGTTGATTTATTTCTCTGATTGGCACATTCTTCAAAATCAGACAAGATAAGATTTCATTTCTTAGCAACCAGTGGATTGAATTATCTTATTTCAATCTCATCCGCTGGTTTATTTCTTTGATTTGCATATTCTCCGAAATCAAACAAGATAAAATTTCATTTCATAACAACATTTCGATTAGATTATATTATCTCAATCTCATGCATTGGTTTATTTCTCTAAATAGCATATTCTCCAAAATGAGACAAGATAAGATTTCATTTTCTACTAACCGTTATATCAAATTTCTCACCTCAAGCTAACCCATTGGACCGTTATCTCTAATATCATTCATTCTTTATAAATGGTATCACACTAATTTGAGAATACATAAGTTTCCAAACCCTTTATTCTCAAATACCTCATAACCACTAAACTGTAATGGCCCAACCATGGAATAATAACTACTCATCTGATGAGGATAATGCTACTTTTGCAATGGTAGGAGCCATGTATCAGCATTTCGATAGACGTTTGGAGGCTACGTTAGTGCAAAATGAGCTGAAACACGGTGGCACCTTGTCACGCCGACAAAGAGTAAATCGAGATCGGGAAGAGGGCCATGTTGAACTAATGCATGATTACTTCTCTAACCCTCCGTTGTATCCACCTCGCTTCTTCCGAGCTAGGTTCCGCATGAGGTGTGAGTTGTTTGACATGACCATGGAGAGAGTTGTCAATTTCGACAATTATTTCACTCAAAGACGTGACGCTCCCGGAAAGCTTGGATTTCCACCGTATGTCAAGATAACAGCAGCATTCTGAATGCTTGCATACAGAGCAGTGGTCGATTCCCTTGATGAATATTTAAAGGTATTAGAGACAACAAGTTAAAGTCTTGCAAGAGATTCTGTCGTGCCATCCATACTGTCTACGGACCAGAATACCTTCGTAAACCAACGAAGGATGACTTGCAATTGAGAAAAGCTAAGGAATGAGGGTTTCCTGTATGCTTGGGAGTCTAGATTGCATGAACGAGGGTTTCATGTACCATGAGATGTGAGGTCTCATAAAATTGACTAATAACTTCCGAGTTACCACCTTCGAAATGAAAAATGGGTTTAGCATCTTATTTTTTGTACTTTAATTAGTATAGCCAGTAATAATTATTAATATCAGTGAAAAACACTTTATATTTTCGATATTGAAAGATGTCTTAAGTTCTAATCCATCATTACTATTCAAAGGTCAAATTATAAAACAAAATACATAAAATGTCACCTATCAACTGTTGAGGCGCTTATTAGTGAAACTTTCATTTTTGGTATTGGTGTGGTTGATTGCCACCAATAAATTTTGAAAGACGGTTTCTGCTTAATTAGTTATTGATCGTTGTTAGTACAATGCTTAATTAGCCCCATTCTGTTTAATTAACACTTTGTGTGTACTCTTCCATGTGCTTTGTTCAACTTCCTTTCTACCATCATTCCTCCATCTTTGCTCATCCCCATTTTCCAATTGTATTTCCCCTATATCGCTAACATAAAAGTGAAAGCCAAAACTAAAACAAAATGGTTATCGATTCAACATCTCAAATTTACAAAAATCCATCACATTACAATTTACATACAATTCTAAGGACTATACTTAGGCTTTTAACTCTTCAACAAATTATTTTACATCCATCTTAGAGCGATGACGGCCTGCGTGTGACAGGCTAAAGTGCGTCTACGCCGCTCCTAAGTCTATCTAAAACTTTTGGACATTGTTATACCCCTAATGAAAGAAAGCTCGAAATTTGATTTACATGAAGAAATTCCAGCTCTGTCAAAAGTGAGAATCATTCCTTCCCACATGCCTTCAATTTTCAAATGCCTGAAATCAACAAGTAAAGTGTAATCTCTGTTATTTACCCTCTGCTGCCATCCTTTTCCGTATCTCATGAGCTGTATTGAATATGCCAAGAGTAGGCTTGTCGCACACGAAGCACTTCTTGTTCTTCGAATGATGCTGTGAATGAAAAGCAGATTAAGATTAGCAAAACAATTGAAAGAAACACAGCATGGGAAAACCGGAAACTCTATAATTGCAACGAGTTGAGATGATGCATTAAGAAAAGAGGAGTTACCTTTAGCGTGCAGTGCTCACAGAAGTAGTGGTTGCACTTGGTTACAACGGGATCAACAAAGGGTTTCCGGCAGATGAAACATGCAACTGGCAACGAGCCATCCTCATCGTCGTCATCATCATCCTCAGACTGGTCCACATCATCTTGGCCCAAAGCTAAATTCCTCTTCCGTGTTTTCTCTGCTTCCTCCCACTCCCTTTCCATCTGCCACCCAGATTTGTAGTCTCCACGATCATGCATAAATTTGCAGGAATCTCCATAACCACAATAACCAGTCTCTTTGTAGTCCTTACAAATGTCTGGCTGATAATCAAATCTTGTGGTAGCTCTGATGTGCGCAGAAGCTCTGAGAGGCCCATGGGAACCTCCCGCTTTCTCACTGGCCACTGTTAGCTCTCTTCGGAACCCAGCCTTGTAGTCAGTATAACCATGGATCCCTTTATATAACTTTTCATTCCCAGTCTCTTTGCTCTTCCCCTGCAAAGCCTCCTCAGCCTGCTTAAGAACTCTCTCGCGAACAGCTCGGGCATCTCTAGAAAACTCAGTCTCAGTCTCCAGAGTCGCTGTTGCTCTGCTATCATTTTCTACTTGGATTTCTTTCGAAGACTTGAACTCAAAGATTGCACTGCCATCAGATGTAGAGCTCTTCGCCGGTCCACTAGAAAAACACAGCTTGCCATCAGGCTTTGCGGCTTTTCTTTGACTTGGGAATGGTGTGCCCCCATATGTTGAGTTGTCCTCCTCCTCATCTTCATGAGGCCTTCGCCTTCTAATGTTTTGCTTCATTGATGACTTTGGGATGAAGTTGCAAACTGGGAAGGCAATAGATCAATGTTACAATGTACAACGATAGCTAAAAAATCTCAAACAAGTACAGAACATACCTTTTCCAGGTTCTGGATTTCCACCTGAATCCACCATATAGACACGAGCAACCAAAGCAAGTGTAGCAAATTAAGGTTGCCAAGGGGATGGTTTCACTGCTACTCTTGCTATTGGAGCTGAGTGGTTGGATTTGGGTTCTGAGAAGTAACTCTTCCTTTTTAAAAGGGGCTGCTGACAAACAAAATTAACTTAATAATATAACCAAAAAGCTCAAACAAATAGACATCATAGATTTTTTACATGAATTTATACATGAATCTCACGAAATAAAGTGAAATTGTAAAGAAAATGGAGATCAAGCAACCCTAAGCAACAACCTAAACTCTCCCATAAAAAAATTAAAATTAAAATTTTAAAAAAGAAGAGAAAAAGTATAAATGTAAGTGTTTTCTGTGGTATATCAATACTCAATTAAACAAAAGGATAGTAAAGTGCGTGTTTGCTTCCCAAGAAACCGATGAACCAACAAAAAATACACCCGTGAATCCTTAAGCCAGACATACTGCTCTTTCAAAGTTTCGGAGAAATTCAGACCACATAAGTGATAATTTGGTGAAACCCTAATAATGGAGAGAGAACTAATTTGGCGCAATTCAGCTCCAATGGTAATGCCTCATTCGCCAGATATCGTTGGTATCAAACCAATTCTCGCTGGCTTGATTTTGAAGAAAAAACTAATTCAATCATGACAATAGCTTCATGAATGGATTGATTTCAGGGTTGCAGCCAGGAATTTCCAAAAGAGAGCTGCCATTCTCTAATCTCTAACTAACTACGCAAGGAAAATCCCGCCCCTCGGCTAGGGCAATGTGCCTGCCCTTTGCACCCCAATTACAACTCTCCAATTCAGAATATCGTATTGTGATTGTCAACAAAACACGAAAAACTAAGCACGAAAAAAGATTTAATCATCTATAACTTTGTTATCAAGGGGCCATAATTTTGGTCACATCCCATCGTACGAATCACTTAACACTACAAGGTTGGCCAAAAGTATCCCTAAACAATCCACTATGCTAGAACCTTAATTCCTAACAATAAATTAAGTTGCAAGCGTAAGGATAATCATCCTTCTTCGAATATCGAAACGAAACGAAAATCCTTGAACCAATTCCAAATCAAGAACTAACCAGAACGCTAAACCCTAATTTCCCCAATCATAGAAAATCAGAAAACTCGCAATCCCCAATTCCCAAAATCTAAAACACCCAAATTCAAGTAACCCAACAACTAAATCACAAAAATACAAAAAAAAAAAAAATTTGAGAGAGAAGAAGTTACCTTGTTGCTGTTGATGGCTGGGTGGGCTATGGAATGCGTCGTCTTCTCTTCTGGGGGCGATTGGAAGATTGAAGATTCGAATTTTATACGTTTCGGAGTTTTTGAGTGCTGCAATTTTGCCGCGTTGAATGTGTGGACGCAGATCGAGAGTGGGACGAATGCGAGACAAAATGGGCTTGAGCTTGTCAAATAATGGGCTCAGTTGGAAGCTTCATGTTGGCCTTCCTTAGGTCGGTGCTCCAATAAGAGGTGGGCTATATTAGGTCCGAACCAAAAAAAATAGAATAAAAAGTATTAATTTATATTCTTTTTCAAAATTAGAAAAATTATTTCCGCACCCCTATTCTCTTTGTGCACATCCTTGTTTATTCAATTCATCGAGTTTCCTTTGAATTATTCAAATCTCAAAGCCAATAAGAAACAGGGATGTTCAGAGGGAGAAAACTGGTGAGGTGAAAATCGCTTCCGTAAATGTAATGCAACTAAAATAGGGTAAACTAGCTTAATCAATCAGTAGATATAGTATTTATTTATTTTTATTGTTGTATGAATGTATGATGCACTGTAAAGTGGTAGTGGGTGGAAATTTAAAAATGCATGGTTTGGCTGCCATTTTTCTTGCAAAGCACTCAAGAGAAAGGGAGCCCTTCGTTTGGTTGTAAGGCACAACTCGTGTGGGAGGAGCATGCTGTAGACACTTTCATGGTCCTCATGTGCATTGCATTGCAAATTTTTACCGTTTTGGAACACCGACTTGGCATCTATCCGACCAATGAGAGACATTCTTAGTACACAGGGTGGGCCCTAGTCAAACATTATCATTTGGACCTGGATTTTGCCCATATAACTTACATACATCTAGTGTCACTGATGTAATATCACGATTCAATCATATATTGTTAGTATTTAACTTTTCACGTGACAGTACGTGATTGTCAATCATGAATAGGTAATTTCTTATCCTAAATGTTTTTTTTTTCCAAAGAAAGTGAGTGCACTTGGCTAGAAAATCACATTCGATGTTGAAAAGAGAAATATTTTTTCCAAAGATATTTGATTTCCCAATAAGTAAACATCTTGCTATGAGATTGTTTGGATTTGAAAGTGGCAATTCAGGCTGAAATAAAGAAGCCTGGTTCAAATTAAAACCGTTGCTCTCCTACGCATATGAAAAAGTAAAAGTAAATGATTGAGATTTAACTAAATCTCATATGGTTAACTTCTAATTTTTCACTCGAAAAAAAATTTGTGCGGGAAAGAATTTCCAACACATGAGATCCGCAGCAGCTGCAATTTATTATTTTATTTTTCTACTTATTGTATTTGCTATAATACATATTGATTCTGATGCATGCACCATAAACATGTACCTGCAAATCAAACAGTGGCACGTACGCAGAAAACAGGTTCAAAGCATGATGATGTTCAGGAGAAATTTTTCATTATGATGGGAACACGGGCGATACATCACGTGTTTTTATGTAAGTGATAAGAAATTTTATTTTTTAAGTTATTAACTTTTTAACACACGAATCCCACCATTTGTAGTGACACGTGATGTACCACCTTGTGTGCCGGTCACACTGAAAAATTTCTCGATGTCCAAAGTCAATGAAAAGATGAATTTTTTATTGTGACCGGAACACGAGTTGTACACCACATGTTTTTATAGAAGTTGTAAGAAATTTTATTTTTTAAGTTATAAACTTTTTAACATATATATCCCACTATTTGTATAATGACACGTAATGTATCATCTCGTATACTGGTCACATTAAAAAATCTCTCCAATGAAACAAACGTACCATATTTAATCTCTGCCAAAATATCATCGGGATGTATGCTGATATTCCACAATTAGGTCGACAAATTGCAATTTGTTACGGGAAAATCATGTCAGTCTTTTGCCTCAACGGCTCTAAATCATATCGAGTATGCTGATATGTTATATAGCATCATCACTGACCTAAGCAACTGCGCATCAAACATAATCTGGGGTTTTCGAATTTGCACAGATATTGTACATGATATTTGAACTCATAACTTTCGGACGATTCACAAACATCGTCAGATCAATAGGTACATTAGTCGAAATGTGTTTTGATCATTTCTGTCATAGTTAATTGGTTATAATTAGGATGAAACTTCAACTTTCTTCATTAATTTTTAAATGTTGCACAAAACTCGTACATGAGATATGTTCCTAATGGTTTTTCAATAACATCAGATCAATAGGTCATTAGTACGCTTAAATATCGAAATGCATCTATAATTGTTAGCATTTTCTATAGTTCAAAAAATATATTTACTTTGAGATAATGACTTACATGAGACGGATATATTTTTGTTACATGTCAATGAACTAAAGACAAGTGTAAGTTTTTGTTCACGTATCTTTCATTGACACAGAACATCACGAAACGTTGTACTCGTGCCATATAATATAAATTATTCTCCTACTTTAGCTTTGTTTGTTAGTCAAAGAACAATAAGAATGGAAGGACACAACAGCCAGCACTAGGGAAATAGTGCAACATGAGTCATAGGCATCTTTTTAAATGTATGTTCCATAAACATGTGAAGTACCGTACGAGTGTAATTTTGCAATCTTTATCTTGTGAAGATTTGTTGTGTGCATAAACCCCCACATTGTAGGGCACGATTCCACAATGTGACCCTAATGCTTGGGAAAGTATTGCACAAGGCTTGTCCTGGGCCTAGTTTTTATTTTCTTTCGGTGTTGTGAATTGTGATGGCACAAAAAGAAATGAACGAGAAAGTTGGACGTGGAAAAAGGTGATGATAAAGTCCCATTTTTATTAAAATCTTTTGTTTGTGTATGCAAAATTGAAGAATTCTACGTCAAACCTTTCTCCTATTGGCCTTTGACGAATTTTAATACATGATCTTCTCTTTTTATCTTTTGGCTCTTCTTTCAATTCTAAAATGTTTTGTGATGATCAGAATTATTTATTTTCTTGGTCATCTTTTAAGGATGAACTCTATAAAAGTTAACAAAATTAAAAATTATTTAAGGGTTAAATTAACGGTCAAAGTATTTTATGATTTAATTGAAAAATATAATTCGTTTATTTATTAGATAACATTTAGTTGACTAAAGATTTTAAATTTGGTTGATTCGTAGGGTTGATATTTAAAATGTGACCTTGAAAATAAATATAGGCAGTTTAGATCATCGTGCAACATTGCAAGATGAGGAAAAAAACCAATCGAAAAGATTGCTAGCATTGAGAGAGAGAGAGAGAGAGAGAGAGAGAGAGAGAGAGAGAGAGAGAGAGAGAGAGAGAGAGAGAGAGAGAGAGTGTGTGTGTGTGTGTGAAGGAGGATGGCACTGAGGCTGATGAGTTGATTCTCATAAGCCTTTGTCTACCTCACTTTGATCCTTGTAGGACCCCTTCAAATGCCCTTACTTATTCGAATGCTGCATTGCATGTTAGTGGTTTATTGTGGATGGCTCATTTTATGCAGCAAAGTGACCTTGCTGCATTGCAGCAATCCATGAAAGTTATGATCACACGTACCATTCCACCACCACAAATATTGCTAATCATTGCCAGTGGCTCGGCCAAACAGCTCATAAAAATCTTCAGTGTGGAGTGGGAACAGTTAGGCATTGTAACATACTACCCTTCCTCTATAGCTCAAAAGATTGGTCCTGTTAGTTGCCTAGCCTTCCATCCCTACGAAGTGCTGCTTGCAGCTGGTGTTGCAGATGCTTTTGCATCCGTTATGTTGATGACAACTCTCAAGCCAGATGAGAATTCTAATTATACCCTCATGGTTTGATAAGGCTTTCATTTATTTTGGAAGGCAGTGCAAGTGGACAGACGAATTCCATTGCAATCTTGCTGTTGCTGGTCAATCGGTGTATCTGGACCATCATGATATACTATTCCACTACCCCAATTCTTCTTCGACTTCATTGGGTGCGTCTGGAAGCATTGGTAGGCAAACGTGTTGGTGATGTTTATAGCGAGGTTGTACACTGGGTATCATGACATAATCTCAATCAGCAACGCATATCATGGCAACGCCAATGGCAATATGGGGTCCACTGCCCAAGCCAATTGGAAATTTTGTCTCTTTTGCCATCTTACGTATACCATCTTTTTGAAATCATAAATCATGTTGTTATGTTATCAAATTATTAATCATAACTGTAAATTATGATCGAGCTTTGAATCGTATTTTCAAGTATGATTTACTTGGTCAATAGTATTTCAGGAGGCCATTTCATTGCTGACGAGGGTCAGTCTTGTTTCACTCGCACAGAGATTTGTGCCTGGCGTTGTGAAAATGGCAAAGGTTAACCGAAGACCAACTTTATCTCTTCATTCTTTTCTTCAACCCCAAGAAATATATATATGATCAAGCCGGCTTTCGGTGTTTGACTTAATCTTTGTCTGAACGTTTCAGGGAAATGGAAATGGCATTCCCCTTTGGTGTAACCACCTCTGAGGTTGGTAGAGGTCCTATCTCGTCAGAATTACTTCAACACCTTCGGCGGGAGTCAGTTCGGAAAGTGATTGAGGAAGAAAACTGCAGGAGAATGCGGTTTGTATGGGGTTGTATCTGAAAGAAAGGCTAGCTGCCCTTAAGGATAAATATGAACGTAAACTAGTTATCTTTATCTCAACTTCTGTTGATGGTTGCTTATGTAGTTATTGGTGATGGGAGGGGGAGAGGCGATTCATGCTTGGAGTTGGACTTGAACTTGTTGCTGATCGTGAGCTGAAGACACCTGCAAAAAGGCCGAAACTGTACATGTAACGGACAAAATGAAAGGGGGTCATGTTAACCTCTTCATTTCTCAATTCGTGCTTTGATGCTACCTGATCTGCAAATTATCTTTACTTTGTTTTTCCTTTTATTATTGAGATCTGGGAGTCTCGATTGGCAAAGGTTTACTATAAAAATGTTTTCGGAATCACACCGCTGAAGTGCTTCACTAATGAACATGAAGGTGTACATTTTTTTCCGACCATCTTGGCAATCATAGAAAACTAGTGACTGACATGCCATTCCAAAAATTTCTAGTACCAATTGTGTCGCCTTTTTTTTTTTCCTTTGCTGCCGATTTTCTTGTGGATGCAATGTTCTACAAGATGTCGAAACATTGAAGGCTCAAATCTATAGTAGATAAAGGGTGTCTAATTAATCATTCACCAATCAGTCCTAGCACTTGCATAGTGTTATATTCTGAATACATATCCATAAATTTAGGTTTGCTATAATCCTGTAACATGCAGAGTCAACAACTCGTTGTCTCTCGTACTGTTTTCTTGAATATAATGCATATGTTTAAATTTTAGTTTATGTACAATTTCCTGAGCATTGCCATAAGTTTGTTCAGTTGCACTTCTGCACCACAATGGCATGCACTTCGTTTACACCTCCGGCCTCTCCGGCTTCCTCAATTCTAAGGCCGAATGACATCTCCAAAGAGAGCCTTCGAGTCCGAAGATTTCACGTCGGGATATCACAACTTTAAATTAAGATAATCTTGACCCTGCTGCCATCGCCAATTGCTCCAAAACCGCGTGGTTTCTGAAAATTTCATAAAACCAAATACAGGAGAAATGAAATGAAATGAAAAAGGCGGGCCGACGATGGTAATACTGGTTTGGGGTGAGGTATTCAAATGAAGGGCTTTTATGCAATTAGTTAATAGTCAGGGTCATATTGAGTTGAGGTTTTTTATTTGATAAATGATTTCTGCACATCTACTTTTTACAACCTTTTTTGGTCATTGTTGAATAAAACTAAGAATGAAAATCCATAATTAAGAATATCTGTGTCATTAAGTAAAATAAGAAATTAAACGTGCATAAATCAATTTATTTTGTTATAAGCCTCTATGAGAATGTAAGAGGCATATATCGATTAACAGGCAACAATGTACTTTTACATTTTAACCGTTAGATTTGATCATATTCGATCTTAGTTGTTAGATCTAATGTATTTAAAATTAAATAGGTTTGAATATAGATTGTTAGATCAACTAATTGTCTAATAATTAAAATTGCCAGATCGAAAAAGAGTTGTTGGGCTCGTTTTGAGTGGTCAACATTCTCGTCAAGGGCGGGCCCCACTTCCTATCAGCCCTCGCATGTCACATCCCGGCCCGGGCACGACCCCACCACGGCATGATATTGTCCGCTTTGGGCCCCAACCACCCCCTCACGGTTTTGTTTTTTGGAACTCACACGAGAACTTCCCAGTGGGTCACCCATCATGATGGGAGTGCTCTCACGCACTACTCGCTTAACTTCGGAGTTCTGATAAAACCCGAAGCCAATGAGCTCCCAAAAGGCCCCGTGCTAGGTAGAGATGGGAATATACATATAAGGCTCACAGGATCCACACCCCTGGGCAATGTGGGATCTAACAATCCACCCCCCCTTAGGGGCCCGACGTCCTCGTCGGCACACCACGGCCAGGGTTAGGCTCTGATACCAAATTAAGATGTGGGATCTAACATCGCCCAGGGGTATGGATCCTATGAGCCTTATATGTATATTCTCATCTTTACCTAGCGCGAGGCCTTTTGGGAGCTCACTGGCTTCGGGTTCCATCGGAACTCCGAAGTTAAGCGAGTAGCACGCGAGAGCACTTCCCTGATGGGTGACCCACTGCGAAGTTCTTGTTGAGTTCCCAAAAGGCCTCACGCTAGGTAGAGATGGGAATATACATATAAGGCTTACATGATTCACACCCCTGGGCGATGTGGGATCTAACATCGCACGTCTTCCATGTTAGGCGCTTAGCCTTGCTGCGACCTTCACTTTTCTGGGTACGTCCACGCACATAAGGTGGGCTAGCCTTTTAACTTTGGCCAAAATTCTAGGTTGAATTTGCCCAAAGTTTAGGTTTTAACCCAACACTTATTGTAGACTCAATCATTGGAAAAAGTTTGGGTAGTTTAAAACATAAATTTTAGGTTTTTTCTTTTTTTTTTTAGTTCTAAATTTTAAGTTTTAACTCCAGGATTGGAGATGGTCGGGCAAAGCCAATAAAATAAAGAAAAGCAACAAATTTATTCACCGAGTATAAAGGAGAGAGAGGGATTCAAACCCTCGATAGTTCTTTGTTTCAAACTATACCGGTTTTCAAGACCAGAGCTATCTACTCGGCCAATCTCTCTGAAAGATCATTTCTATTTTATTTTTATCCCATGTTTTATTTTTATTCCACCTCATAGAACACGGACATATGAGTTGATACCATTACTATCTATAGAAAGATGTTGGGTGTGAATCTATAGGTCTATCTATTATGTATATGTGTGTGTGTGTGTGTATATAATGTAGATGCATGATCCAGCAAGCACGCCCCTTAAGGCAATTTGTTATCTTATTATTTCTCTACTTTTAGTCATTTTCAATAATATTAAAGAAAATCAGTATACTATGCACATGAGTAGGAGTGTAATTGTGTGTATAAAATATTAGTGGGACCTCAAATTGCGTCATCTCCCTCAACAAGGCTATTTTGCCTCATGAAATCTTTAATTGTGTTTGAATAAATGAAGTAAACTATAAATTAGGACAAAAGTCAGAATTTATAAATTGACATCAACTTCCTTGTTTGGATTCTTAAATATAAAAATATAGAATTTTCGCGTGAAAACATAACTTAGAATCCAAGACCTCCAATTTTCAAGTTTTAATTTCATGTAAATATGTGTCATTTTCAAATTTATAAGAGTGAGTTTAAAAATAAAAAATACAAAAAAACTCAACCATAAGTAGCCACCACCACCAAAACCACCACTACAACCACCACTACAACCACCACCCACCATCATCATCACCTTGTGGTCCTTATTGTTACCATTGGCACCACCCACCGCCATTGCCACCATCACCACCGATGTCGCCACCACCACCACTAGCACATTTCATAACTATTATCTTTCATTTATATATTAATGACTTTATACACACATTTCATATTCAAATTTCATTATTTTTCAGGTTAATTAAACTAAAAAATTCACAAATTCTAGAAAATAAAATTTCGTCATTTCTATTTCCATCATTTTATATTTCCTTAGTAACCTTAAATTTCCTCATCTAAATACAATGTTTGTCACATCCCGACCCGAGCGCAGCCACCTTCCGGACCCGCTCCATCACCGTAGCACGATATTGTCCGCTTTGGACCCTGACCAAGCCCTCACGGTTTTGTTTCTGGGAACTCATGAGCAACTTCCCAGTGGGTCACCCATCATGGGAGTGCTCTAGTCCCCTTCTCGCTTAACTTCGGAGTTCCTACGGAACCCGAAGCCAATGAGCTCCCAAAAGGCCTCGTGCTAGGTAGAGATGAGAATATACATATAAGGCTCACATGATCCATTCCCTTGGGCGATGTGGGATCTCACAATCCACCCTCCTTAGGGGCCCGACATCCTCATCGGCACACCACGCCTAGGGTTAGGCTCTGATACTAATTTGTCACATCCCAGCCAGGGCCCCGACCACAACCCGGGCATGCCTCCACCGTAGCACGATATTGTCCGTTTTGGGCCCCGATCACGCCCTCAGGGTTTTATTTCTGGGAGCTCAAACGAGAACTTCCCAGTGGGTCACCCATCATGGGAGTGCTCTCGCGCGCTACTCACTTAACTTCGGAGTTTCGATGGAACCCGAAGCAAGTGAGCTCCCAAAAGGCTTCGGGCTAGGTAGAGATGGGAATATACATATAAGGCTCACAGGATCCACTCCCCTGGACGATGTGGGATCTTACAATGTTAATCCCATGGAACCATGTTTTGCTGATGTGGAGCAATAAATCTAATTTGCCTAGTGAATTGTCTAGTCTTTTGGAGATGCTTTTAACTGCTAAATTTGGATAATACTAGGAATACTAAATTTAGAGACTAAATTTACAAACTAAATTATGTGTTACCAATAAGAATGTGCACGTTTATCAATACTTAAGTAATAACCAATCATCAATTTTTATATTCTTTGATTTTCAAAATTGTGTCTTAAAAATTTAGTTTCCTTAGCATTACTCGCTAAATTTTAGTTTTTTTTGTCTTTATCTACACATCTAATAGTTAAAAAGTTTGAAATATACTATACCCAAAACACTATAAATAAAAGGCCTTTTCTTTTCTTTCAGTGTTGTGTGATGCACAAAAAGCAATGAGAACAAAGTTGGACATTGAATAAAGGCGATTGTAAAGTCATTATGTATTTAACATTTTTTGTATAAAACTGCAGACTTGTAGGTCGACCTTTCTCCTTTTGGCTTTTGAGGAGTTTTTATATTGGTCGGTTTGGTTGTCCTTTTATTTTATAATATGCGGAGAGAGAGAGAGAGAGAGAGAGAGAGAGAGAGAGAGAGAGTGAAGAAGAAGAAAGATGGCACTGAGTTGATGTGTTGATTCTCCTATAAGGATTTGGATCCTCTCCGAGGCAACTCGTCGGGATCCTTCTGATCAGTATTAGTGGACTGTTGGATAAATCCAATAGTTATAAACAGGAAAATCCTCTAAAAATTATAATAATTGTAATCATTAGATAAAAATTCAAAGGTCCACTAACACTGGTCAGGAGGATCCCGACCAGTTACCTCATAAAGGATCCAAATCCCTCCTATAAGCCTCTGTCAACATTCTTGTAGGACCCCATGAAATGACTTTTGCTGATAATTCGAATGCTGCACTGCATGTTAGTGGTTTATCACGGATGGCTCAGTTTATGCAGCAAAATGACCTCGCTGCATTGCAGCAATCAATGAGAGTTACGACCCCACGTACCGTTCCACCAACACAAATATTACTAATAACTTCACAGCAGATTGTGCATAAAATTATGGGAGTTGTACATCCCTCGTTTTAATTTTTGTCGAGTAGGAAATTCAAACTTAATTATTGAAAGCAAGATACGACTTAATTAAGAATAAGTTGAGTCATCTGCAAGCGCATACGTTAACATTAGGATTAGCCTTAACATTCTTAGGCTTTGAGGTAAACCATTAAAATGGGGCTCTATGCCCTCAGAGCATTGCAACTTAATTATGGGGTATCGTCTAATTGTGTTTTAGGTATTTTAGTTGGTTATATGATGAATTGTTGGGGCATTCCAATAGCTACTTTGTATTGAGCTTTAAAAAATGTTCAATAGTACTTAGGCCAGTATTGTAATAAGTAAATCTAAATCAATAAAACATTGCCATAAATTATTTTTTTCTTTCTTTTGATATGAACGATATTAGGGATGGGGAATTGAACTTATGAACTCGGTATACTTAAATATGAAAGATATTAGGAACGGAGAATTGAACTTATATATGGACTCGATATATGCTCACATTTTTTAGAATGCTTTACCTACAATCCTTTGGACACCATTATGACATTACGGACTAATAATGCGATACCATATAATTTAATGTTTTCACATATAATGTCGTTTGATTAATTCAAAATTCTGAAACTTTAGTGTTCTCACTTGATATAACGTCTTCTCCACGTTCCCACTCCATACGAATGAGGCCAACTTTTTTCAAAATATAGCCACACCATTGTAAACAAGGAACCGTCATATCACTCAATATACAAAAAAATCAGAAAACGTTTTGGTGACTGAACACTCATTGATCAGTATACTCAATCAATTACCGCATGCATAGTACTGTTACTGTATTGGGGCCAGCCATCCTCAAAACCCCCGTTTTAGCAAACCCTAAGACCACACCAATCATCCGGTCAACTCAGTTCATCCCAACCAGTTCACGTGTCGTGCTTGGAATACAAGAACAGCCAATCATGGCCACGCAACCTTGATTACTCTGCATGCCTTCATAACGACGTAACTCCAGGCTATCTTTTTATCTCTCGGGTATTTGATAGACTTTTCCAGATGTTGCAAACCGTAGAAAATGAATAGTATTGCCTGTTTTTAGCTCACTGACGTTGATTGGCATGCGCAGGGTTAAGTATTTAGCTCGGAGAAATATTAAATAGACTCTTTAAAAGTGAGGTTTTTCATAAATTATCTGTTACCTCATAGTTTTTACAAAATATTTTATGATAATAACTTGAAAGTTGATGTTAAACTGTGAGATGACAGAAAGGTCATAAAAAACTCTACTTTGAGAGAGCTTTCTTAGTATTTCTCTTTAGCTAAACAAGATAATATTTGTTTCGTATCAATGTCCCTAAAATTAATCACACATTTACATTTCTGTCTTATTCAATCACTCATAGTAAAGAAGATCGCAAATGTTACTATCAAATCCACGTGGTATTCATACATGCCTGCCTCCGATTAAGCTTCATATGATTGAGTGTTGAACCATAATTCCTATTTTCCTATCCATATAGCGTTGTCTCGTAAGACAAATTCATGTATTCTGTTGGTGAATTATTAAGGCAAATGACTTCTACGTGTACTTTTTTTTTTTATATTTAAATACGTATGTTTGAAAAATATTAAAATGTTCCTTTCGGGACATCTGATAAAATGGGAAGGGGAATGATACATAAGCGATTAGTATATGGCTCCAGTGTAAGAATGACACATAAATGCTACTCAGTACTATGGTCTGATGGTATTCATTTTCACTTGTAAGTGAGAGGTCTTAGGTTCGAATCTCGTAGATGACAAATTTGATACCAAATTAAGTTGCCCATTGTGTGGCTTAGCTAAGTTTCCCCTCCTTTTAGTGTAAAAATATATTTTTGTACTAAAAAAAAGAATGACACAAATAATTTTTATTTTTATTTTTAAAAAGATAGCCAAAATTTAATAAGGTATACTAAATGTCACATCTCGCCCCGGGGCGGATCACTTCCCGGGCCCGCTCCACCACCATAGCACGATATTGTCCGCTTTGGGCTTACCATTCTCTCACGGTTTTGTTTTTGGGAACTCACGAGCAACTTCCCAGTGGGTCACCCATCATGGGAGTGCTCTGGCCCCCTTCTCGCTTAACTTCGGAGTTCCTACGAAGCCTGAAGCCAGTGAGCTCCCAAAAGGCCTCGTGCTAGATAAGGATGAAAATATACATTTAAGGATCACTCCCCTGGGCGATGTGGGATGTCACAATCCACCCCCCTTAGGGGCCCGACGTCCTCGTCGGCACACACGTGGCCAAGGATAGGCTCTGATACCAAATTGACACATCCCGGCCCAGGGCGGATCACTTCCCGACCCCGCTCCACCACCATAGCACGATATTGTCCGCTTTGGGCTTACCATTCCCTCACGGTTTTGTTTTTGGGAACTCACGAGCAACTTCCCAGTGGGTCACCCATCATGGGAGTGCTCTGGCCCCCTTCTCGCTTAACTTCAGAGTTCCTACGAAACCCGAAGCCAGTGAGCTCCCAAAAGGCCTCGTGCTAGGTAGGGATGAGAATATACATTTAAGGATCACTCCCCTGAGCGATGTGGGATGTCACACTAAAAGAGAAACTAGCGTATAAAAATAACTTCGCAATATTAATTAGGTAATGATTTCTCACTCCAATATTTTCTCATCTAACAATTGATTTCTCTTTATATTTTTTTATTTTCTTTTAATTTATGAAACTTTAAGATTAGAAAGTAGAAGGATGATCAAACGAGTGCATGAAAAGAAAATGAGAGTTTAAAATCACTTCCCTTGAGTTTTCAAACCGCACATCTTAAGTACAATCGACTTGACCAATTGTTCATTGTTAATTTTTCAAAAAATTAGAATGAATGCCAAAATTATAGGTCATGACTCAACTTAAGATTCACACCATTGTCTAGTAACAATCTACATGGATAAGCTATGAACTTCATTAGTGTAGTTTCCCTAAAAATTGTGTGCGAGAAACTCTTCAAGAATCAAACTGTTAATAATGAGGATAATAATAAAGGATGTGATTATTAATTTTTTTTCTTTTCAAAATTGCATTTTAATAGAAATTTTTTAGGGATTTATGCAGTCATATTCATTAAATGAGAACAATATTACAACCATTGAAATAACGGGTTCACTTTTTAAATTTATAGCTTATACTTATCTTCTTCTTTTTTGTCAAAAACAAAGCAAACAATTTCATTGAGGATTTGTAAAGAGAGAGCTTATACTTATCTGATTTGTTGGATTTGTATGTGTTGACCAAGATAAAACTCATTTCTAAGCAGCACTCTTAATATTTTCTTTAATCAAAAGACGTCACTACCCTTTCATTTTCAATGCGCATTTCCAGTGCATTACTTGGACTCTGACATTTGCAAAATTAAGGTCCTATGAATGTTTTTCTTGCAAAAGCGGATAACTGGTGGCAAACCATGATTATCTACTTTTTAATCAAAGCAAAACATGGTCACTTGTTCATATTTTTCAATTTATCATATAAACTAAAATTTTAAGCAATTTGTCATACTAATTTTACAAAATCATTAATTTGTTATCTCACCTTAACTCTGTTAAGTTTTCCATCCAATATAAGCCATGTGCGAGTGTGTTCGGGGTTATTTAGGTCATTTTAACATTTTTTCACAAGTTTTTTACTTTTCTTTAGTACAAACACTTAAATTTTTTACTCTTCTTTAGCACATATGCATCTACAACTCCGTTTATAGCTCAAAACGTCAACATGTTTCTCATTTATAGAGCCTGCATAAAATTATGTCTTCGTGACATGCTAAATTGCAAACTCCCACTTGTGTATCATTACATATTTGGAATATCCAAAAGAGAGTGCATTAAATGATTATTTCATTGCTATCAAATAAAAAATATTGTTCCATTGCCTGAGAAACCCTATAGTTTTTATTATACAACTTAATAAAAGGAAAGTAAGGTATTTAAATGACCAAAATAACCCTAAACACATGACTTATATTGGATGGAAAACTTAACGGAGTTAGGAAGAGATAACAAATTAATGATTTTAAAAAGTTGATATGACAAATTGCTTAAAATTTTAGTTTATATGACAAAAAAAATGTGTACAAGTTCATATGTTCAAAAAAAATTCCTTAAATATATATTATTGTCATCTTTTGCGATTAAATCGGGAGAATTTGGCATGTATTTTAACTCCATTGCTTAGTCCCTATGTGGACATCGGACGATACAAAAACCGACATGTGGACGGCGTACTTACTGTTTAAGCATGCGTAAAAGTACATAATTAATTTAAAGCTTAGTTTGTTTTTATTTTTTTTACTACATTGATATTTTTATATTAAGAAGATGAAGAGTTCGGCTAAACCACAGACAACCTAATTTGGTATCGAATTCTTCATCTACGAAATTTGAATCTAAAACCTCTCATTTTTAAATGAACAGAAATATCACCAAATCATAATATTGAAAGACAACGCTTAGTTTAATTTTTAAATAAAGTGCTTAATCATCTAGCTTAGCTTAGTTTTGTTTCCACGACATTTGATTGGGACAGGATGAGGTCAGTTCGCATGCGTCAGGGCATATGCTTTTTATGTTAATCTGTTGAAGCATATCTACATCAGAGATATTGAGCTCAAGCTTTATGGTGCGGTAGATTTTTTACAATCATGTTTGTGGTGGATATGTCTTTTTCTCTGTTTCTTTTTTACTTGTCTTATTGACAAGGGCGACCCTCATAATTTAGAGATCTTATGCAAGCTTTTAAAATTGAGTCATAGAATTTATTGACTCTCGACTTTTTGTATATTGATTTGTATAAAAAATAATTTGATAAATATATAAACAAGTTTATTTTTACATTAATTATTATTAAAAATTAATATCAAAAGAAGAAAGATTACAAACATTGCTTAAATATTACATGTCTTGCATTTTTACACTCAAATGTACTAAATAAGTTTACATAATCTAATTTTCAACCCATTCTATTTCGATTGGTAAAATAGCTAACCCATTCAATCTTTCTTGTGACATAGTTAATCGAAGGTAAGATTTGATCAACTTTAATTTTAAAAAACTTCCTTCTGCATTGATCAACTTTAATTTTAAAAAAACTTCATTCTGCAGAGGCAATTGTAACTGGTATGGTTAAGAAAATTCTATAAGTAAAGACTCAAAGTCTGCAAATGACACACCCCGTCCCGAAGGAGGGCGTGCTGGCCGTCACGTGAGAGTGACGTAACCATTTACACAGTTCGGAAGCTTAAAAATACCATTGTGAATTATGTCAGAATACCGTTGGATTCCTCGTGGCCACCAAAGCTCTGCTCTAACTCGAACCTGGAGGGGCGCAAAACAAAATTGAGTGGGTCAGTAAAACAAATCTTTTCAAATCTTTTTTTTTATCAAAGTTCTAACCCCTCACTGTAAAACCTGTATACTTTCCCAGAAAATAGCATATATAAACATATATAGCTTCAAAAATCTCAAAACACCATTCTTTATCACTTTTCAGAAAATATGCCATGCCATGTGCCAAAAACATAATATGGAAGCAACAATATAAATCAGGTGAAATAATAAATCAACCGGAGACCCTGCAGTGGTCCTGTACGGCTGATTCTATAGCTCAATATCCAATCCAGTCGGAGTCACCAACTGTGACCTGTACGGCACTGCCGGAGTCACCAACTACGACCTGTACGGCACTACGCTGCACATGAGTCGGAACTACCTGTAGTAGTCTGTACGACTCGGATGGTGTAATAATACGCTCTAGTGCTTCTCTCATCAATCATCTGTGCACATAATCTAGGGTTACCTACTAGTCGGAACCACCTCTAGTGGTCTGTACGACTAGCATCTACTTGGATCCAAGGTGAGCGTGTGATGCGGGTGAATAAAATAAGCACTAACACCAGGGGTGCAGGTTATGAGCTATCAACATAAATCTCATCAAACAATTCAATGCACCATATCTAACTCACCTGATACTCATCTGTGCGTCTGCAGCACCAATTCACATATATGCATCATATAATATCAATTCACATATCTCATATAATTTCTATGCATGGCATTTCAAACCACGTGATTCATATAAATTTATGCATGGCATTTCAAAATATACTTTCATTCAAAAATCGATTTCTGGGAAAACGTTAAGTGCATATATATATATATATATACTGAAATAAACTGCCCACTCACCTGGAGTTCGCCCTGCAACTCCCTAGCACAACACATCAAGGCGTCATGACGATCGGCGCCTAGAACAATCATCAAAACATGTCTCAGAAATCATATCGATATAATATATAACTTATATAGAACACATCATTATGAAGTTCGATTCGGAAGATTTGCAACTCAGATTTCCAATCCGTAACTTCCAGAGGTCCACAATAAATCTCTAGAACAACATCCTAAAATTTCGTTATGATCCGACGGTTGGATCTCCGCCCATTTCCAAAACCGAATGACGGTTAACTTTTTATTTTATGAACTTACAAATCCAATTCGGGAAGATCCGTCCGTCGAATTCCCGATCCGTAAGTTCCTACATTCTTCAAATATTACGTACTACTACGTATCAAAGTTTGGTGACGATCCAACGGTCGGATCGTCAATTCATATTTTGGCCTAACCATGAATCGTATCGAAATTAAGTCCAAATGATCAACCAACGTTAAGCCACTATCAAAACTGAACTCAGGACATCCAATATAGCTTAAAAATAACATTGGCGGCCCACTGGCTACGCGCCGCCGTGGTTGGCGGTCGGTCGCCCCGGCTCGCCGGAAAATCCAACTATCTCCAAAAATTACCAAAATTTACAGAAATTAAGATCTCAATGAGTAGAACAACTTTCATACCTGTGACCAAGACCAATTCGGCCTGGAAATGCTCCAATTTTGCCAAAACCGTACGAAACCCTTGAATTTGGTGTGCTCCAATTCGACCTCCAAACTTGTTCCAACGCCTCAACCACTGCCTGGGCTTTGTTCTAGGCCTCAAGAGGATGCCATGGGTGGTGGTAATTGGAAGAAATTGCTTCACATCTTGACGGAAAGGAACCCAACCCGTGCGCCCCCTTTTGCACGGTTTCTTCCATTTTCAAGACCCATTCTCTCCAAATTTGAGATGGAATGGATAGAGGAAGGGTCCTAGAGTGTCTCCCATGAGGTTTCTTGAAGCAATTCACCGGAAAAACGGGTGGAAATCGTCGAAAATGGACACGGGTGCCGACCGGGTCCAAAAACGGGTCAAGGGGATCTGGCCGATCCCCCGCGCCACTCTCTCCCTCCTTTCCTCCTTTCCCTGTTCTGATTGCTCCTTCTCTTCCTCTCTCCTCTCCCCATTCGTCCGGCTCTCTACTTTCTCTCCCGGAGCTGTCTTCTTCTTCCTCTGGTTGGGCAGTTTTGCCCAATCCACTTCTTCTTTCTTCTTCCGCCAGCCACACACACACACACACAAACTCATATAATCTTATTCCTTTTAATCCCAGCCATCCATTTCAGATTTCCTTTAATCTGGGCCATCCAAATGGCACACCAAACTTTTATAATAAAATTCATAAAATGCCCAAACTTCAAACTTTAATATCTTTTTCGATATAACTCCAAATCACGAACCGCTTGCGCCACGCGTCCACAGTGACGAGTACTACGAGAGTATGCTAAGGAAGAAATTATTAGGTGACACGACACCGTAAACAACCTCAGTCGAAACACGTGCCTCGAAGGGCAATTTCATAAAATCACTTAATAAATTATAAAATCAATATTTTCCGGGACGGGCTGTCACAGCAAACTTCTTATTTGAATAGACACAAAGTTTGTAATATTAATATATATATATATATATATATATATATATATATATATAAAGTAAAATAAAAATTGGGGGCCCTAGGCAGCCCACCTACTCCGACTACCTTCAGGGCTGGCTCTGCTTATTAGTTGAGAAAAAGATAATCAAAATTAATTGAGAGTATTGAATGGAAAACCAAATTTTCATTACTTATGCCATCTTATTCCCGCATAATTTCTTCATTTTGCAAAAATATTAATGTTGTGATCTAATTTTTTTTTTTTTAAAACAAGTAACAAAAACAAACCAAAAGTTTGAAATTTAATAAACAAATTTGAATAATGTAATGTACTGAAAAAAAAAAAGGATTATACCTAATAATTTAGCTCTATTAATTAGTATAGAATTATATACATGTTAAAAAACATGTGCACATATGTAAATTCATTTCCAAACGAAATCTTAGTGAAGGCAATTGTAGGCCTATGTCGTCTCCGTCTATGGTTGGTCATAGCGATGGAGGATGGTGGAGAAATGCGATACATATTGATAGGTTAGAGATCCGAGTTCCCTCAATGTAAAAGAATAAAACACCACTCAGTGTTTGTTTGAGATTATACTAGTGATTTCTAACCCATGTATGTTTTTGTTTGTTTCTTCTTTATTCCACAGATTAATACTAATTAGATGGTTCTTGCGCTAATGGTCGTACCGGTTTTGGAGGAATTTTTCGTACTCGGAGGGGCATGTGCTTGGTGCTTTCACCTCGAATACGGGGTTTGTTAATTCAATGGTTGCAGAAATATTAGCTTTCATGCTTCAGTTGTAGATTGAAAACACATTTGGGTTGAAGCTGATTCCTCATTGGTTCTGAAATATTTAAAGCCCCTACTTCAACTTCTTGGTTTGTTTCGGTCAATTAGAATAATTATTTATGGTGCCTTCGTCGTATGAATTTTATTTGTACACATATTTATAGGGAAGGTGATCAAGTTTCCATGCGTTAGCTTCTTTTGGTGCGACTCCCTCTGGCTATTATTGGTGGTCTATAGTTTCAGATTTTACATCTGCAGCTCATGCTTGTGACATTTCATTTCGTCCTTTTTTTTTTCGTTTTTGTTGATTTTTTTGTTCTATTTGCGGATCTTGGTTTTGTTCTCCCGCTTGTATTTTTTGTATTATTAATAAAATTTTGCACCACTTAATACTACGATTTAGTGGTATTCCTCTTCACTTGTAAGTGAAAAGTCTTAGATTCGATTTTTATCAAAGACGAATTTGAACCACATTATTGCTAATCTATTTTGAAACTTAGCCCATTACCCCCTTAGTAGAGAAAATATCGTTTGTTAATAAACAACAATAAAATAAATTTATGAGATGGGGGCCATAGGAGTCATTTGATCAGGAAATTAGTCATTTTTAATTGCTTTGAGCGATACGAAAATAGTCTACTTTTATAGTTGATAACTAAATCTCGAGTCTTAGTTCTTTCTGACCGTTTTGTGTGTGTGTTAGAAAGTAAAGCTATTTTTATAGTATGACTACAAAGTCATATGAGTAATTTAACTTGCCTAACCCTTCGTCATCTCATTTAAATAACAAAATCAAATGATAAGAATAAAATACTATAAATATAACTTAAAAATAAAGTAAGGAGTATGTTTGAAATGCCAAATGAGTTGATAGTGAATTTCCATGTAATTATTCTAGTGTTTGAAATTGGAATTAAGTGCTTAAATTCAATGGAAGACAACCAAACACGTGCTCGACGATCAAATCATGGAATTGGGACACGGGGTTCCAAGCTAGGAGAGGACAGACACACTCCCACAACATACTCGTGCGTACACCTTCGTTTTGAGTTGGCTATGGCCAACGAGAGATTTTTCAATGCTCGTGGAATTGTTAAAACACAAAATAATACATTATGTGTCGTTATATAAGTAGTATATTTGTGTTAAAAAATAAAATTTCTCTTAACTCATATTATGACACATGATGTACCACATGTATTTCGAGCACAATAAAACATTTCTCATGGCCATCAAGACATTGATCCGCCAATCCCTTCATCCATATATAATTACCCTGAGGTTTACTATTTAGATTTTCAATTACAAAAATATATTAACTATACTCTTAAGTTTGTTTTTGTTAGGAGTACTAAGGTGTAAAGCACCAGATTAGTTTTAGGCTGTGTGGGTTAGTTAGGGGAATACTAAAATAGTTAGCTTTGATATTTATGTATAAATATCTCATGTACAGAGAATGGTTAAAAAAATGAAAATCATTTTCACAATTCTCTCGCTCTCTCTACATTCTCTCTTTCTCTAATCTCTCTCTCTTTCTTCAAGATTCATTTCTTACTCACTAAGTTCTTACTTTCAACATGGTATCATCGCCGGAGTCCACCGACGTTGATCTCTCGCTTCCGTGTTCTTAATTTTCTTGCAATTTTCTTTCCTGCCAAACAGATTTTTTCTCGTCTTCTCTTTTCCCCTTTCTGTGCAAATTCGCCATGACTGTTGTGGAGAACTCTACCAATTCTTCCTCCTCAGCCGCGATTCCTCCTATTGATGCTCTGCATTCTCCGATTACCTCGTCACCGTTCAGAACATCGCCGGCATGGTTCCGACTAAGTTGAATCGGCACAATTACATCACCTGGCGCAGCCTCTTTCTTCCAGTTTTGAAGCGTTTCAAGCTTTTAGGGCTTCTCAATGGCACCGACATCTGTCCTTCTCAGTTCATCTGTGATTCTACTGGCACTCGAGTTCTCAATCCTGCGTATGAAGTTTGGTGTGAGCGAGATCAGATCTTGATGATTTGGATCAATTCAACTCTCTCTGAAGATCTCATTCCTTTGACTGTTGGTATGGATGATTCCAGATCTCTGTGGCTTTCTCTGGAAAAATGCTTCGCTGGAGCTTCTCGTTCACATGTTCACAGTCTTCGTGCCAAGATTCAGACGATCCAGAAAGGTGAATATTCGATGACTGATTACCTTAATTCAATTAAAGAAATTTCTGATAAATTGGCTGCTGCGGGTGAACCGATCTCTGAATCTGATTTGGTTGCCTATATTATGTCTGGTCTTCCTGAGGATTATGAATCTTTTGTCGATTCTATTGAAACCATAACTGAATCTGCTACTTCTGATGAAATTCATGGTTTGCTTTTGAGTAAGGAAATTTCTCTTCAAAAGCATAAAAATCGAGCACCGGCATCCACTCCATTTCATGCATATACTGCTCAACCCTCTCCTAATTCTGGTTACCACTCTGGATCCCGAAGGAATTATCGAGGTTGCAACCAAAACCGCTCTAAATTCAATCAGAATCGTAATTTTGGGGGTAATCGATTCAATCACCACACTGGTGGGATTCTTGGTGCTGGTTCTTCCCGATTTGGCGGTTATCAGTCTGGTCAAGCCCTTTTCCTCTCTGGAAAGTCCATTTCATGCCAACTTTGCAATCAGCATGGTCATCAAGCTCTTCATTGTGGTCGTCTTTCACAATTTGCTGCTTCAAAGACTACTGGTACTACTCATGGTTCTGGTTCTCCTCAGTTCTCTAGTTATTCACCTATGGCTATGTCTGCAACAACATCTGCTCCACCACATTACTTGATAACAGATAGTGGGGCTTCTCATCATGTTTCTCCAGATCATTTTTTCTTTAACTCTGCTATTCCCTACACTGGCAGTGACCAACTATTTGTAGGTGATGGTAAAGGTCTGTTGATATCACATATTGGTCATGCCTTTATACGCACACCTAATACAGTTTTTCGCCTTAAAGATGTCTTACTTGTCCCTCAAGTTTCTCATAATCTACTATCTGTTTACAAATTTGTCAATGATAATTTCTGCTCTCTCACTTTTGATCCGTTTGGGTTCTATATCAAGGATCTACAAACTGGGAAGACGCTTTTCCAGGGCCCCAGTGAATGTGGCCTCTACCCTTTCTACTGGACATCTTCAAATGGCTCTTCTGGAATAACAGTGTCTCCTCGTGCTTTGATGGTGGCGAAGGCTGACATTCATCTTTGGCATAGGAGGCTTGGACATCCTTCTAGTGCTGTCTTACAATCTGTGTTACATAATCATCGTTTACCTGTAACTGGTTCAGTGCATAAAATGCCATTTTGTGTTGCTTGTCGAATGGGCAAAGCTTATAAGCTTCCCTTCTCTGTGTTGCCTTGTACTTCAGTAAAGCCTTTTCATTTGGTTCATGCTGATGTATGGGGACCCTCCCCTTCACTCTCTTGTACTGGTTACAAATACTACCTAATACTAATGGATGATTTTACCAAATACAGTTGGTTATATCCTTTATATCTTAAATCGGATGTTGCTTCAGTTCTTATCAATTTCATTCTCAAAGTTCAAACACTGTTTGCCTCTAAAGTTCAATGTTTGAGGACTGATTCAGGGGGTGAGTTTTTAAACAACAGACTTCAAGATTTCTTTAATGCTCAAGGTATTACACATCAGCCGAGTTGTCCACACACACCTGAACAAAATGGATGTGCAGAGCGGAAACATCGTCATGTTGTTGAAATGGGCAGAACTCTACTTTCTCAGAGTGGTTTACCAGCTAAATTTTGGGTTGAATCTTTTCAGACACCAGTTTATCTCATCAACAGGTTGCCTTCACAGACTTCTTCCTTGAGTCCATGGGAAAAATTATTTCAAGCTCCACCGAAGTAACATACATTGAAGCCTTTTGGATGTGCATGTTATCCATGGCTGAAACCTTACTCTGGACACAAGTTAGAACTAAAGAGTAAGCTGTGCATTATTCTGGGCTATAGCTTAAATCACAGTGGATATCGGTGTTATGATCCCATAACTAAGAAGCTCTACATTTCAAGACATGTGGTGTTTGATGAGAGTACTTTTCCTTATCTCAATCCTCATTTTTTACCAGCTTCAAATTCTGTACTATCTCATTCCACACCTATCCCTTCTTCCATCTCAGTTACTATACCCGTGCCATTTACTTCCCAACCTGCAGAATGTCCAGCTCAACCATCTATTAGTCCTCATGTCTCTTCTACACCACAAATACCTGATCCTACATCTATTCCATCATCATCTCCTTCACCTCTACCAGTTTCTCATCCCACTGATATAGCCTCGGGTTCCACTCAACCTATTGCCGCACCTCCCAATACGCATTCTATGATCACTAGAGCCAAAGCTGGTATTCATAAACCCAAAGTTTTCACTGCTACTAAGCATCCCCTTCCATCTTCAGTTGATCCTCTCACAAATACCATCTGCACCAACCACTTATCTTCAAGCTTCCAAACATGCACCTTGGATGGCAGCAATGCAAGCTGAATTTCAAGCTCTTCAATCCACTGGTACATGGGATTTGGTGCCTCCTCATCATTCTTACAATCTTGTTGGTTGTAAATGGGTCTTCAAAGTGAAACACAAGGCAGATGGGTCTATCGAAAGGTATAAAACACGACTAGTTGCTAAGGGTTTTCATCAACAAGAAGGTTTGGACTTCTCTGAGACTTTCAATCCCGTGGCTAAACCACATACGATTAGGATTTTGCTTTCCATTGCAGTACATTATGATTGGTTCATTCACCAATTAGATGTTAGCAATGTATTTCTTCATGGTCAGTTAAATGAGGATGTCTATATGGTGCAGCCCCCAGGCTTTGTTGATACTTCTAAGCCTACCCATGTTTGCAAACTTAAGAGGTCTCTATATGGTCTTAAACAAGCGTCTCACACCTGGTATGAAGCCTTTTATCGGGCTCTTCTGTCCTTGGGCTTCTCTGCATCCTCATCTGACACTAGTCTTTTTATCAAGAAAGACACAACTATCACTTTCATCTTGGTTTATGTTGATGAAATAATCATCATTGGCAGCTCCTCTCAAGTCTGTCAAACTATCATTTCTCAACTGCAAGCTATTTTTCCTGTCAAAGATCTTGGTGATATACACTACTTTCTGGGCATTGAAGTGACACGATCTTCCAAAGGTCTATTTCTTCATCAGTCAAAATATACCTTGGATCTCCTTCAAAAACTGATATGTTAGGCGTCAAGCCTTGCAATACTCCAGTTAGTTCTTCTAAACTGGATCACTCAGGCACACCACTTGCAGATCCTACTTATTACCGGTCCATTGTTGGTGCATTACAGTACCTTACCTGAACTCGTCCTGATCTAGCTTTTGCTGTGAATCAAGTGTGTCAACATATGCAAACTCCTTGAACTATCCATTTGCAAGCTATTAAGCGTATCTTACGATATCTCAAAGGCACTATTGACTCCGGACTATGGTTCACAAAGGGTGCTCAACATCTTACTGCTTGGTCTGATGTAGATTGGGCTGGTTGCCCTGTTGACAGACGATCTACAAGCGGTTATTGTGTGTTTTTGGGATCCAATTTAGTGGCTTGGAGTGCTAAGAAACAGAACACAGTGGCTTGGTCTTCCACTGAGGCCGAGTACAGGTCACTTGCCAACACTGCTGCAGAAATTTCATGGATTTGCAAGATACTTTCTGATATTTCATTTCCTCTTCTGCGTACACCTATTATATTATGTGATAACAAGAGTGCTATTGCACTAGCTTTCAATCCAGTATTTCATGCTCGAACAAAACATGTTTAGATTGACTATCACTACATCCGTGAGAAAGTTCTTTTGGGCCAGATTGATGTCCAACATGTTGGTACAGTGTCACAGATTGCTAATATTTTTACTAAGTCCCTACCTGCTGATCGGTTTCTCTCCTTGACTGACAAGCTTTCAGTTCGATCATCTACCTTCAGCTTGAGGGGGGATGTTAGGAGTACTGAGGTGTAAAGCACCAGATTAGTTTTAGGCTGTGTGGGTTAGTTAGGGGAATACTAAAATAGTTAGCTTTGATATTTATGTATAAATATTTCATGTACAGAGAATGGTTAAAAAAATGAAAATCATTTTCACAATTCTCTCTCTCTCTACATTCTCTCTCTCTCTAATCTCTCTCTCTTTCTTCAAGATTCATTTCTTACTCAGTAAGTTCTTACTTTCAACAGTTTTTACTTGCACAAAAATTGTCATTTGCATATATTTTTATGAATCATCAAAGCAAATGAAAAACAGATCTTTAACGGTTAAGAGTGATGATAATTACGTTCTGTAAATTTGTTTCTGCAAACATACAAGCATGAATAATTAAACTTTAAATAGTAACACATAGAAATCAATATTCGATCGCTAAAGTCATAAGTTTCTGCAATATCCACCTCAAAGTTAACTAATCGAGAATACAATTGAATTTATCAAGATAATGCAACATGACTTTTTTTTCTTTCTTAAAAAGATTTTTCATATTTGACTTAAAAAATCAATTGAATTAATGTTTGCAGGGCGTGAGGATTCTTGCCGGATCCTCTGTGTGAGGATCTCGGGGATCCTAAAATCACATATATTCATCGTACATCGTGCGTAAGAAATCATTGTAAATTTTTTAAATTTAAAATTGAATATAAACAGTACCTAACAAAAACTGACCGCATGATGCACGATAAACATATGTGAGTGGAGGATCCCCGAGATCGTCACAAAGAGGATATAGCGAGGATCCTCTCTCGTTTGTAGGGGACTAGTGTTTTATTGATGTGTAATATGATAAGTTGAATGTTCTTTCATCCTACTCAGAAAAAGGGAATGATACTTGAGTACTCATTGGGAAGTAGCACCCGTATGATACCTGAAAATATGGTTTTTCGTTAATTGACAAAAAAAAAAAAAAAGAATATATGGTTTTAGGTTTTTTTTTTTTTTTTAACATTATTTTAACCTGCAAGCTAGAAAAGCTTATGTGTTCATCAGTTCAAGAACACCACGAAGATTCCAGTAAATTATGTTAACTTAATTTACTGGAATCGACATTGGCGAAAGTTACTGGAGAAGAAAAAGAAAGTGGGCTCGTTTTATAAATACAAATGATTTTACTTGTTTCTATTCACATAACACAAATTTTGTGGTGCCGGTGGATTAACAGAAATTGAGACGGATGTATGACATTGAAATGAAATAATAAATAAATATATGAGATTAAAATGTTTTAAAAAATATTATATGAAGTTGCAATTGAATTCAAACTTGAGAGTACAAAATGTGATTTATCGTAAAAAAAAAAAACCAATTAGAAATAACCAAGGTTCTAAAAGACACTAGGCGCTAGTCGGGAGACGGGTTAGGGCCTAGCGCCTAGGCGAGGTATAGGCGGGCGCCTAGATGGACTAGACCGATTTAAGTAAATCTATTATATTTTGTGTAAATAAGTGTTTGTTTATACTTAAAATATATATAATTTCATCATAAACTGTAAAATAGAATGACATATATATTATGAAGTATTGGAACATAATAAAAACATGGAGAACAAACATATAATGTGTGTTTATTTAACTATTCAGCAAGTCTTTCAATTTATTGAAAAAAAATTAAAAATTAAAAAATAAAATGAAAGTTATCTATTTTCTATTAAGTGAGTCGCAATTTAAGCGGGTGCCTATGTGGGTTTGGGCGGGCTAGATGGGTGCCTTAGCAGGTCTAGGCGCCCTTTCATAATTTTCAAACGCCTAGACATTAATCGGGACGGTGGCAAGCCGCTTAGCGCCTAGGTGGGGCTTAGACAAGCAGGTCTAGGCATCCTTTCATAATTTTCAAACGCCTAAGCATTAATCAGGATGATAGCAAGCCACCTAGTGTCTAAATGGGGCCTAGGCGGGCGGTAGACGATTCTAGACGGGAATTTTTAAAAGAGTGAAAATAACAAAAAACTGATACGACCCGTCCCGGACCCGGAGAGTGGTTCAGTGGACAGAGGTGGGTAGGGACAAAAGCGGAAATAAAGAAAAATTTGACGAACAAACGCACACTCGACACACACTCGCCTCCCCTCTTTCTCTCTAAACAGATCTTTTTTCTGAGTTTTTTTGGGTTTGTTTTTAGTTTCCTCGCTGTGCCGCCACTGTTTTATGCGCCTCCATCATCCTCTTCGTCGCCTAGGGTTTCTAGGGTTTTCAGAGGGATTTTCTGGGGCTTTCCGAGCTGGATTATTCCCTCTCCTTCCTCAGACGAATCTCCATGCGCCGCTGGTTCAGCGGCTTCGTTGATTAGGCCCCCTCTCAATTACCACCGCACTTTCCTCCAATCACTCCCCTCCTCCCGCGCCGCCGCAGCTCCCTCCCCTTCCAGCTTTCTCTCGATCCCTCTAATCCAAGGGTTTCAGTGAT
This sequence comes from Heteromeles arbutifolia, assembly GCA_024362995.1. Lineage (NCBI taxonomy): Eukaryota > Viridiplantae > Streptophyta > Magnoliopsida > Rosales > Rosaceae > Heteromeles > Heteromeles arbutifolia. The sequence goes on along the minus strand of JANCRC010000017.1, from coordinate 8,486,904 downwards.
TCCATTTGGCTATTTCTAGGCATGGTTGTTCAATTGATTGCTGTTCTGGTTGTGTTCTGAGGGTTTTTGATTTGGATGGCATTGGGGGATTTGATGGCCTCCCGGTTTTCGCAATCCTCGGTGGTGGTCTACAGTCAGTTGGACGACTGCGCCTCCAGCCACGACGACGGCGATTTGAGCTCCCAGAGAAGGGAATCAGAGACTGCCAGTAGTAGTTATGGAAATGCCACCGCTACGAGCATGGCTTACTTGCCCCAAACCGTTGTATTGTGTGAACTTCGACACTATGCTTTCGAGGCTTGCGTGCCCACTGGACCATCGGATAGTGGTTTGGTCTCGAAATGGCGGCCTAAAGACCGAGTAAGCCCCTGCTTTCATTACATGCTCTTCATTTTTCTCGTTGGCATGAATTCCTTAATAAAGTTGTATTTGTTAGATTATTTGACAGGAAAAGATGTCTCATTTTTTAGTTCAGTATGCCAGTGGCTTTACTTCTTCGGAAAATGAAATCCGTAGTTAAAATCCCACTAATTCAAATTTATAATTTCATGAATGATTGTTAATTTTTTTCCCTCATCGATTTTGAGCATGTAAAGATCAGGTATTTGTATTGTGTCTAGGAAGTTTTAACGTTCCCTCGCTAATTGTTCTTTTGAGTACATTATTGTCAGATACTTTGGTGATACAACCCAACAACTTGGGTTTGAATTAGGTTTCGATCAATGGTTTGTATGAATAGTTCCATTTTTAGTTCGATAGGAAAGAAAAGTTTGTCAATTTCTTATATTTATTGTCGGTGTCAATCATTTCAGCAGATAAAATTTAAGGAAGTGATTTTCACACTCCTAGATTTCTTCTTTTGCACTCCTCCCCTTTTTTTTATTTACATTTATTCTTCTTTGATTAATTCAATCCTAATGGTAGAATTAAGGGGATGAGTGCAGAATAAAGGGGAGTGCAAAGACCACTTCTCAAATTCAATTTGTTTATTTCTCTGTAAAACCAACAAAAAACCAAAGTGCTTAAATCATGTGGTCTCGAAAAAGTGATGAACTGAACAATTCTAAACAAGGAATAATCACTCAAGAAGCCACCTTGTTCACAATTCATCTAGTCATATCCTGCTGGAAAGCCCTGATTGTAAGAAAAGAGTTTTTTTTTTTCTGCCCTCTTCAAGGCCAGGTTCTTTTCCAGTTGGCTTTTGCTGCTAGTTTCTGTCGCTGCAGCGATTCATTCAAACCTCCCACAAATACGTTACATTTCCTTTTTCCAATTTATTACAGAATGATATGTGACTATCCTGAGAGAATTTCAACCAGCATTACATGTATGATGTATCACATGACAGAAAGAATTAGTATAATGGTTGGTTAACTTTGATCGAGAAAAAAGATTTATACGATTTGGGAATTTCTAAATTTAATGCCATGTTCTTCTCTTTCTATTATTGAGACAAAGAAAGGACTCAACTTCTGCTTTTATTTTGGATTTCCAAATTATCATTGCTTGAACCATTGGACATTTTGAAAACTGTACTCGTGCAGTTTTACCAGTGAACATTGGTGTTTACGGGTAGTAACGGATCACACAGAATGCCTAGGTGCCTCCTGCGGTCTAGCCTATTGGTAAACTTTGATGGCACTGTCAATGTTGGTTGAAGTTTTATCTGCTGAAAACCTGATCTTTGTTTAGGTTTTTAGAATATGCACAGTCGTGTAGAATGGCAAATTTAGGTTTTTTGTCCTTTTGTTATGAATTTTCAACCCTATTCTTCGACGACAGCATTGAAGCAATTATTAAATTTATCTGTTTCCTTTGTTGAACTTAGTTTCTTTTTTTTTTGTTCTAACTGAAGATGCTCACAATATTGTACTTGTTAATTTGTCTTTGCTTTGGTTTAACTTTCAATTTCTTTGCAGATGAAGACGGGATGTGTAGCTCTAGTATTATGTTTAAACATTAGCGTTGATCCGCCTGATGTAATTAAGATATCTCCCTGTGCCAGAATGGAGTGCTGGATAGGTGATTTTACACTGCTGATTTTTACTTTTCCTTCAGTTTGTTGGTTGTGTAGTGGTTATTAATTCTTTTCTTTAACTGTTCGGGTTGGCTTATTGAGTTTCTTACTTTTTGGATTTGGTACAGCGTGCGTGAGTTCTAGATCCTCTTATCCGTTTTTCAATACCAAAGCAGCCTTGGCATGCTACGGCTAATAATTTTAATCTGCAATAATAAGAGATTGGTTTAAGTTCTTCACTAAAACTGTACATATTCCGTAGTGAAAGTTTGAAGTCTTTTTTGTTAACATCTTGTACCCATTATCAAATAATAAGTAAATACATGTTTCCAAGAGGGAATGATACACAGTTTTAGGGCTACAACCATTATAACTCAGACACAGCCAAACTTCCTTTTACTTTTATCATCCCTTTGGCAATGAAATATAACAAAATGAAAAGTTTGGATAATTATATACTTTTCTTTGTTGAGTTTACCATTCTGTTAACGTATTTTTCTGTGTCTTCAGATCCATTTTCTATGGCTCCACAAAAAGCTCTAGAAACAATTGGTAAAACCTTGAGTCAACAGTATGAAAGGTGGCAACCCAGGGTGAGAAAGTTTTTGTTTTCTTTGTGCACGCTGTTGATTTAAAATTAATTTTTAATTTTGTTTTACAATATGTGACCAGGCTCGCTACAAGGTTCAGCTTGATCCTACAGTAGAAGAAGTGAAGAAACTTTGTAATACATGCCGCAAATACGCCAAGTCCGAGAGAGTTCTTTTCCACTATAATGGACATGGTGTACCCAAGCCAACTGCTAATGGTGAAATTTGGCTCTTTAATAAGGTTTTTACCAATTTGAAGCCTGCTGTTTTGTTCCCTTGCTATCTATAACTAAAATACCTTCTAGGTACTCATTTATTTAATTTTTTTGGGAGAAGAGTTATACACAGTATATTCCCTTGCCGATTAGTGACCTCGATTCGTGGTTGAAGACACCTTCAATATATGTGTTTGATTGTTCTGCTGCTGGGATGATAGTCAATTCTTTCATTGAGGTATCCTACAGTGCAGTTATGAATGTTTATGTATATTTGATGTTTTGGCTTTCGATGATGTTTGAACTTGTATTATTTTATTCTATAGTATAGAATCATTGTAATGTTTGGATTTTTTTTGGTTAGCTTTATGATTTGGGTGGCTCTAGCTCGTCTGGATCTGCAAGGGATTGTATCCTGCTAGCGGCTTGTGAACCACATGAAACTCTGCCACAGAGTGCTGAATTCCCTGCTGATGTGTTTACTTCTTGCCTCACAACTCCCATTAAGATGGCATTAAGATGGTGAAGCTTGTCTCCTTTTTTGTTAGAAGTTGTGATTATCATTCTTAAGTTTTGCCTTACTGTTATTGTGCTTCATCCTCCAGGCTGTTGTACAATTACTGTCATTGATTATAATTTCTCATGTTTTCACTATTTGTTTATCTCCTTGTTATGTTCTAGCGTTCTATATATCATTCGACTTATTTGATTGTTATGTATTTTCTCAGGTTCTGCACACGATCATTACTTCATGAGTCTATTGATTATTCGCTGATCGATAAAATACCTGGCCGCCAAAATGACCGGAAAACCCTCCTTGGCGAGTTGAATTGGATTTTTACTGCGGTCACTGATACGATTGCATGGAATGTTCTCCCTCATGGTAGCTTTTATGTCTTTCCAATTTACTGGTCTGCTGTACTGTTATCTAATGTTTTTGAATTGGATGTTCATTTGTATGCTTTGGTGGTGGCACATCCATGTAATTCTCAGTTCTGTGTTGCAGATCTTTTCCAGAGACTGTTCAGACAAGACCTGCTCGTTGCCAGCCTTTTTCGTAATTTTTTACTTTCTGAGCGAATTATGAGATCTGCAAATTGCTCTCCGATCTCTTACCCGCAATTGCCTCCAACCCATCAGCATCATATGTGGTACTACTAAAGGAGAGAATTTTTCAGTTGTGCCATATGTCAGCTAAATCAATTATCAATCTTTTGCATTTTCACTCTGCAGGGATGCATGGGACATGGCTGCTGAGATATGCCTTTCTCAGCTTCCGTCATTGGTTGAGGATCCTACTGCGGAGTTCCAGGTGTGCTTCTGGGTTCTTTTTATCCTTTGTTGCATTTTTTACGTTATGCAGTTAGGTTCCTATTGGTGTTATGTGGAATTAGATATTTGTATGAGTTTCCTGATTTGTCTGTTTGTGACATGCCTAATATTCACTTCTATCATTATATTTTTGCTTTATTCCAGCCAAGTCCATTTTTCACTGAGCAGTTGACTGCTTTTGAGGTATGGCTTGACCATGGGTCTGAACTCAAGAAACCACCAGAGCAGTTGCCTATTGTTCTTCAGGTGTGGTATTATACTTCTCACCTTTTAGATTTGGTTCGCTAAAGCATTCTGGGATATAAGTTTGATGTTTTCTTTTCTTTATATCATGTCTAATTGATTTTGTTTTTAAAGTGGGTTGAAAAGTCACCTTTATGCTGCTTTTATCCTGTTTGAGGCATTTGATATAAAGCTTCCTTAATTACGTATTTGGTAACAGTATTGTTTTTGTTAAGCCCAGCTGTGAAATAATTGGGCAAAATGACATGGTAGTTCTAGGTAGTATTGGTTAAGTTCGGTTCAATTAAGATGATAACAGAGTAGTGCCATGGTCCCTAAGTTGTGGTGGTGTATTTTGGTTTGAAGGGCAATTCTACTTTTCTTCATTATGTTGATTCAACTTGATTTGTCGTTCATCATGTATCATTGTGTTAAGTTCATTCCCTGCCAGATTTTTCTGTTCCTTAATAGCCTGACTGAATAACATCTGTATTTTAGGTGTTACTAAGTCAATGCCACCGATTTCGAGCTCTGGTTCTTCTTGGAAGATTCCTTGATATGGGATCCTGGGCTGTAGATCTGGTATTTGTGGTCATTTAAAATTGTTCCGTCTTGTTATCTCTATGTTGGTTGAGAGCAATATTTTGATGGTCTTTTAAAAATGACATTTCTGTTTTTAGGCCTTGTCTGTTGGGATATTTCCATACGTTCTGAAGCTGTTACAAACAATGACACCTGAACTACGACACATTCTTGTATTTATTTGGACAAAAATTCTTGCTCTTGATAAGGTATGCCTAGATTACTGCAGCACACTCTTTGTCCAGATATTTATAATTGCTATCATCATGACATGCTCTTCGTCAGAATCTGCTGCTGTCGCATATTATCTTGGTACCTGCTTCTAATCTTAGGCATCAGTGTCTACATATCAAAACTCTTTGTTATCAACAATGTGTGAAGCATGTGCTTCTTTGCTTTATTCCTGATGCGTCATGATTTTTTTTCGATTTTGCTTGATAAGTTCCTTTCTGGTGCCATATACTTGCCCCCTTTTGTTTCAGTTAGTACTACAGTAGTAATCACACTTATTTATTTATTTATTTTTTGTGTGGAATCAGTCATGTCAGGTTGATCTAGTGAAGGATGGGGGTCATACGTATTTCATCAGGTTTCTTGATAGTATGGAAGCGTATCCAGAACAGCGTGCAATGGCTGCTTTTGTTTTAGCTGTAATTGTCGATGGGCATAGACGCGGGCAGGAAGCTTGTACTGAAGCAGGTTTGATACATGTTTGCTTGAAGCACCTTCAGGGTCCAACTCTAAATGATACACAGACAGAACCACTATTTCTTCAGTGGCTTTGTCTCTGTCTGGGAAAGCTGTGGGAGGATTTCACAGAGGCCCAAATATTTGGTTTGCAGGCAGATGCCCCTACAATATGTGCTCCTCTACTTTCTGAGCCCCAACCAGAGGTAAAGTTTTACTGTATAGACTTTTTTACGAACCAATGGCATTTTTGGGTTCTGTAACGTAGTCAATGAGATTCTTCTATTTCAGGTTAGGGCTTCTGCTGTTTTCGCACTGGGTACCCTGCTTGATGCGGGTTCAGGCAATGGTGTTGGTGGAGAAGAAGAATACGATGATGATGAAAAGATTAGAGCTGAAATTAGTATTGTTAGAAGTCTACTAAGTGTTGCTTCAGATGGGAGCCCTCTGGTCAGGGCTGAAGTTGCTGTTGGTATGTGATTAGTCATCTGATATTCAGTTAATCATATTCGTTTGGTTGGACTTCTATTGCTTTTTGGGTAATAAATATGCACTAGATTGTCTGTCACCAGTACATACCCTAGTGTTTTTCCTTACCATCTTTCCCCCCATTCATAACATTAGCAGGATTCTTTTACGGGGCCCTGAAATTTGATTTGTCATGAAGAGATTTCTTGTAGGAATTTTGATTGTGTAAAGTTGTATATTCATCTTTACAGCACTGGGACGCTTTGCCTTTGGCCATAACAAGCACCTCAAGTCACTTGCTGCTGCATATTGGAAACCACAATCTAATTCTCTGTTGAATTCCTTGCCCTCTTTGGCTCATATGAAAGGTAGCGTTGTTTCATCTCAAATTGGTCCACTTGTGAGAGGGACCAATGACAACTCATTGTGTCGAGATGGAAGAGTCTCCACCAGCAGCCCTCTAGCGAGTTCTGGAATTATGCATGGATCACCATTGTCTGACGATTCATCTCATCATTCTGATTCTGGAATATTAAATGATGGTGTGAGCAATGGTGTTGTCAACCACTCAACACTTGAACCCCTGGACAATGCAATTTACTCTGAGTGTGTATTGGCTATGTGTACTTTAGCCAAGGATCCATCTCCACGCATTGCAAGCCTTGGTAGGCGGGTTTTGGCCATTATAGGGATTGAACAAGTGGTGGCCAAACCCATGAAGTCCACCGGTAACAGTTTTCGACCTGGTGAATCCATTACAGCAACTCCGATTCCCACTTTTTCTGGATTAGCTCGATCTTCTTCATGGTTTGATATGAATGGAGGTAATGATTTGAGAATTACTTACTGTTTCTCCCAGTCATTGTCTTTTTATTAATTGCAGGGACCAACATTAGTATGATTAAAACATCAAAAGGGGCTGAATGTCGGGGAAAAATAACTTGGAAGTTATTATTTAACCTGATATTCTGCTCCACTTGATGTTTTGATGTATGGTATTGGTGGTTAGTTTAATCTATCTATGCACTTCCAATCTTGTTATTTAGTAACCGATTTTTGACAGGTCATATGCCATTCCGAACTCCTCCTGTCAGCCCTCCTCAGCCTAATTACTTAGCTGGAATGCGGAGAGTATACTCTTTAGAGCTCAGGCCTCATATAATGAGTCCAGATTCTGGATTAGCGGATCCACTTTTAGGTTCTGCGGGAACTTCTGGAGCCTCGGAACGCAGTTTTCTTCCTCAATCAACCATCTACAATTGGAGTTGCGGGCACTTTTCCAAGCCGCTTCTCATTGTGGCAGATGACAGTAAAGAAGTACTTAGTAGAAGAGAGGAGAGAGAAAAATTTGCCTTGGAGCACATTGCTAAATGCCAGCACTCGTGTTGGTTTTCTTCTCTAATTCTTCTTCTCATTCTTTACCTATTATTTTTGTTTACCAATTTTTAGGCTCTTTGATGGAATTAATGTATCTTCCATGTTCGTGGTCAGCTGTGAGCAAGCTTAATAATCAAATTGCTAGCTGGGACACCAAATTTGAGACGGGTACAAAAACAATCTTGCTGAATCCATTTTCTCCTATTGTGGTTGCGGCAGACGAGAAAGAGCGAATCAGGTGCGTAGGTTATCACTTTTTTCAAAATTTCTTTGTTTAATATGTATAATTTTATATGTTTTGTGTGGCTAATATTCATTCTATGTTGTCTTTGTTCGTCATGATAAACTTTCAGAGACAGAAAAACTGTGCTAGAAATAGTCATTAAGTTATTATGACATGTGGAATTTGGAACAGATGCCTGTTTTCTCGTCCTGTGTGTGATGGATTTCAGTTGGCTGTTCCCTTTTACCTTATTGGGGCACAGCTCAATGCCCTTTGTGTACAATGGTCCTGTTTTTTAGTTTTGTTTTCTGTGATAGTTAATAGGTATGCTTTTGATTTATGCATCAATTTTTTATGAATGATGGAGGGTTGGTACCTTGTTTGAAAAATAAAAAATGGCCTATGCCGCCTTCTTTGTCAACCTATCAGGTTCTGTTTGGGTTTTGGGTAGCTATTGGATGAATATGGGTTCATGTATGAGTGAATTTGGTTCATGTTGCTCAAATATATCTTTAGTCTAGTATAATTTTGATGGTGTGTTGATGTTTTGGTGGTTATTTCTTCATAGGGTGTGGAACTACCAAGAGCAGAAGGAGGCTACCCTTCTCAACAGCTTCGATAACCATGATTTTCCTGACAAAGGAATCGCCAAGCTCTGCCTTGTGAATGAGCTTGATGACAGCTTGCTTCTTGCTGCTTCAAGTAATATTCTATACTACAGAAAGATTAGCTTCTTCGTCAGGAAGGGCGCTATTATTGAACCTTTCTAATTAATTTGCACCTTTTCTGTGGTCATATAATTAGGCGATGGACACATTCGAATTTGGAAAGATTACACATTGAAGAGTAAGCAGAAGCTTGTCACTGCATTTTCTTCAATTCAAGGTCATAAACCTGGCGTGCGAAGTTTGAATGCTGTTGTGGATTGGCAACAACAATCTGGATATCTGGTACTTATTTTCTTAGGATGTAATACGTTAGTGCTATAGGACAAGTTCTGTTTCAATTTTTGTGATTCTTGTTCTTTGTTGTGAATAATGTTTTGATTGCTTCATCCCTCCATTTGCTAGTATGCTTCTGGCGAATTATCGTCCATTATGCTTTGGGATCTGGATAAAGAGCAGCTTATTAATTCTATTCCTTCTTCATCAGATTGTAGCATCTCAGCACTGGTGAGTTCTTACCACCTCAACATACTTTCGACATCTATTCAATTTACAGCTGTAGTTGTATCAATTACAGACGTAGTCCGTGTGGATTTGGCTATTGAGACGTGTAATATGTTTTATCTTGAAAATGAATGGTGTAATAATGACTGGATCCTGCATTGTCTGTGTAGTCTGCTTCTCAAGTTCACGGTGGTCACTTTGCAGCTGGTTTTGTGGATGGTTCTGTCAGGCTTTATGATGTGCGAACTCCTGAAATGTAAGCTCTTTGTGTCTTCTCAGGCAAATTTATGACATATTACTTCTGAAAGCGTTGCAATTAACTGCAAATGATAAGTTGCAAATAGTTAGATTTGCAGACCTAGATGGCCAATTTCTTTTATGGCCTTGTGTAGTCTTTAGGATTGGATTGGAATGGATGACTCACTGTATTCAAGGTATTTGAAGGTAGAGGGGGATGATTTTTCATGTTGGGGATGGGACATGAAGATGAAGTAAACTTATTCCTTATAATCCTGCCATTTTTTTGGGGGTGGGTGGGATTGATTGGAATGGATGAGTTTCCTTAATGAGTAATCAATCTTCTACCTTCAAGATGGGCACAATTTTTTTCCATCTCTTCCTCCAAAATGTCTTGAATATAGTGGGTTATCCATTCCAATCCAATCCTAGCGACCAAAAGAGGCCTATTATGCGTGTGGCAAAGGATACACTCTTCGTATCTGTTTCTGTCACTATACATTTGTCTTTCCAATCCATAAGTAAAAAATAAACATATTAGTATGCTACTGGGTTTGAGTTCAGCTCCTCACTAAACTTGGATTTCTTGCTGTGATATTGATGATTTGCGTATGCTATTGTTTTGAGCTGTTTTATTTGTGTGTTTGTAAATCTTAGGCTTGTCTGTTCAACCCGGCCACACACTCAGAAGGTGGAAAGAGTTGTGGGGATCGGCTTTCAACCTGGGCTTGATCCTGGCAAGGTAAGTGGAGAGACCGTTGTTTGATATTTGTTTTTGAAGTTATTCCGATTGAAATTGAGACTTAGATGAAATTCTTCTCTTCATCCAGATTGTCAGTGCATCTCAAGCTGGTGACATTCAGTTCCTTGATATCAGAAACGACAGGGATGCCTACCTCACGATTGAAGCTCACCGCGGTTCACTGACAGCTTTAGCTGTTCATAGGCATGCCCCAATCATTGCCAGTGGCTCGGCCAAACAGCTCATAAAAGTCTTCAGCTTGGAGGGCGAACAATTAGGCACAATAAGATACTACCCTTCCTTTATGGCCCAAAAGATTGGTCCTGTTAGTTGCCTAGCCTTCCATCCCTACGAAGTGCTGCTTGCAGCTGGTGCCGCAGATGCTTGCGCATCCATTTATGCCGACGACAACTCTCAAGCTAGATGAGCATTGTAATTCTATCTTCATGGTTTGATAAGGCTTTCTTTCATCTTGGAAGGCAATGCATATGGATCGACTTCAAATGCAATCGTGTCGTTGCAGATCACTCGGGGCAGCTGGACCATTGTGTGATATAACATTCCTCTGCCCCGATTCTTCTTCAACGTCAACGGGTGGATCTTGAAGCACCGGTAGGCTGCTGTCTACCGATTGTGTATGCTATAATATTCGTTAGCCTCCGGTGTAGAGGGTCACAGTTGTGGGGAACAAATTCCTGCGTATTTATTGGGGGCTCTGGAAAATAATGTGTTATATAGGGTAAATGCTTGTAAATATCCTTTCCATTTTTTCTCTCCTCATTTTGGTGTGTTCATTTCTTTTCTTTTTTTCTTTCCCTTTGTTCGATTTGTAAAAACAATTAGATGGTAAATGTTTTGAATTCGATAATCTTGCGATGGCTCGTTGTGTACTCGTTATGTTGAAGTTGTAAATGATTCATTAGTCATTTCCTTTGCGTTTTATTCTGTATCTAGTCGCCAGGTACTTTTGCCATAATGAATGTAACTATCTGTGTTCCTAGCGAAAAATTGTTGCTGAGTTTTACTTTTTTCTTGGGAAATGGCCAGATTGTTAGAAACGGAATTGGATCCTCTCCGAGGCAAACCCTCGGGATCCTCTTGACCCAATAACACGGGCCGTTGGATTTTGATCCAACGGTCCGTGTTAGTCGATCAGGAGGATTCCAAGGCTTTGCCTCGGAGAGGATCCAATTCCATTAGAAACGATTAAAATGATTGAGATATTAATTAAATATTGGTGACACTAGCAATCTGATTCTAATGTTGACGTCATATTTATAAGATTGAGTAAATTGGTCATTTCATCATCAAAATTGTACAAATAGTTAGTAAAATACGGAATGAGTAGGGATGGTATATAAATATGGTCTGATACTGTTTATTAAAAAATAATTTCTAATCTGAAATTCTGAATGCGCAAAATATGCTTAGCTGCATCACCATCGTCACCATATAGATTGGAAGTGTCCAGCTATAAACATTTCGACTTCATTTCAATATCATGAAAAGCCTTGGTTTATGAAGAAAAATGCTACAAAGTCTTTTGAGTCGAATGATTCTGCTGACTAATGGCAGCAGCAAATCTATAAAGCGCACCAATCTAACGAAATTCGAATGTATCACAAACTGGGAGAAGACGCAGATACTGACTGATATACAAGGTATATTCACAAAGCTGCATCCCGGTTCGTAATCTGTACGACAGTATTTCACTTCCTCCCACCTACCATACCTTGGCCCGCAGCTCCTGACAAGCTAGATGATGTATTGCTGTTTGTCATCTTAAACTTTCCATCTGCATTGCCAAACACATTCAGATCTTCAAATAATCGGTACGAGGGAATGTAGGGCTTTTGTCCTGCTGCAGGGGCAGGGCTCCTAGGACCGGGGCTCACTGAACCTCCGTTGGTATCTATCCCATTCATTCCCCTTGTAGGGAACGAATTGAAGTGCTGCAAAGGTCTAGCTGATTGTGCTGGCGTATAAGATGTGGTGGCGTTGGCACGAGGAGTCGATGTATTATTGGTGGAAAAATGATTTTGGTTAGAATATCCCGGTGAAGCTGCCCATGGTGGGGGAGGGTAGGCAGACGAGTATTGAGGATATTGAGGTTGAAATTGTGATTGAGGTTGGAACCGTGGCTGTTGGAGTTGAGATTGCGGTTGTGCTTGTGCCCATGGAACAACATAGCTGTTATAGGACCCCATCCCTGGATATCCAGGATAAGGCTGGGAAGGATAGGGATTTCCTTGTACGGTGGGGGCAACAGGCGCCTGATGTGTGTTGTCATTAGATGCTGGAACCGTGTGAGGGTCTTGCGTGGTGTGAGGGTTAGATGGTGCAGCGTGAGGGGTGGTGTCAGGGGAGGCAGCTGTTGTTGATAAAGTGATACTTAGAAGGTCGATCATGTCCTGCTCTTTTGTAGTCTTAACTGGTGCAGGCGGATCAGCCAGAACTAACGCATTGCTTGGAGTGGATGTTGTAGCTGCTGAGGAAGATGGATCTATTGTGCTACTGGTGCTCACCAACGCCAAATTATCATTATTTCCACCAGATGTGTTTTGAGGAGGCACGGACCGTGGTTTAAAATGCCTGCATCCATAGAATAAGTGCAACACTTGTGAATGAACTTTCACCAAACTATGAGATTAAGATAGATACTAGGTATACCAAAAGTTCTTTATGCAAGTTATCATTAAATCACAAAACGGAAGAAATAAATGGGGGCCCAGCAATGGTTGAAACCATTGACATAAGAAAAAGCATTTCTATGACCTAGGAAAAGGAAACAGAAAGCAGAGAAAGATGGCCAGTCATGCACAAACCTTCGAGCTAGTTGTGCAAATTCATCTTCCTCTTCTTCGTCTTCATCAATCTGGAACCTGGCCATGTTACCAACTGGTGCAGATAGATTAGCATTAGGTCTTGGACTAGAGTCACTTGTGCTGAACTCTTTTACTTCAGTCTGCTTGGAACTTGACGGAGACTTTTCAGTCGGTTGGGGACTAAAGCTTGTAGCTTGAGTTGGCACAGGCAAACCAGAAACTATAGCATCATGTTTTGCAAGCAGATTTTGCATCCTATCGTTCAAATCGAGACCCCGAGCAAGAAGTTCTTCATCTCTGGATATTACCAAAAATGTGTAACGTTAAATATTCACTGCTTGAGTATGTTTTATGCGCTGGTTAATTAGAAAATAGAAGTGACGTTGAAACTGTTAACTCACCCAGTTGTAGTTAGCATATGGATTAGTTTTTTCTGGTTGGTACGACATCCATTGACAAGCTCGTCTATCACTTCATCTTTTATGGCCTACAAACAAAGAAACAAAAGGTAAATCTCTTTACCCATAAGTTGTGAGGAATAAGTTGAAAACGCCATAGTTCCTCATACCAAACGGTCACTAGGGTTCACAGCTTGCAGCATGTCATCTAAAAGCTCCATAACATTCCTCATAGAATCCAGGCTTGACAAACTAAAATTATTAAAAAGAAAAATCAAGCAGAGGAATGAGCAGAAGATAGATCTTACAGAAATCCTTAACAAGAGAACTAACAAATGCAGAACTGGGGAAACGGTAAGGGCTAATAGGTAATCAAAAGTAGAGTCAAACTCACCTTAGATTCTCCATTTCTGTAGCCATTGTTTCATCAAGCCTTCTTGAGGAATTGCTAGGCATTCCGTATCCAGCTTGAGCATGCCGCAATGTTGTCTGTGTAACAGGTGGTGTAAATATTGGAGCTGCTTCTGATGCATGCTTGGGAAATTCTACACCGGAGCGCTGTCATTCATGCAGTACACTTTTATTAATTAATTAATATCTCTTCAGGTTGTCATATACAAAAGAATCATTCTTTACATAACAGCCACTATTTCCAACCTAACAGAAATAACTGCAAAAAGAGGGAGGGCACATCCATTAAAGACGACTCGGAAATAGAACTTGAGAGGTTCTAATATGTTGTGTACTACAATTGATGTGTATCTGATTATATGCACTCTTGATTTGGTATTGCACCTCAATTGTCAATACCAAACTTGAAAGACAACAATCATAAATTAAAAAATCTGAGCCAGATCGCTAAATGTATACCCTTAGTTCCTCGCATGCCCAGTAGTACTGAGGATGTTTTCCTGCAGGACCACCAAATGCCTCTTGCCAAGAGTCCAGCAATATCAAGATTTTTTCTCGAACCTGCATATCTACCTAAAATTCCATACATATGTTTCAAAGTGAGATTGAAATACTTAACCAAAGAAAAACTAACAGGACTTGTTAAGAGTAAAATTAAACAATGGATAATAGGCTAAACAGAATAACAAAAAGAATACGTCCATCGTTTGGGTAAAAAAGGTTCAACAACCAACAATGCTTAAACAAGGCGAAAAGGCTTTCATGTACCGCATAAACACACACTACAAAAGATGCAGTAAAGAAGTCATGAGAAGAAATGTCATAAAAGTGTGAATACTCTAAATTGAGACATTGCCAACATGTCATCAAACTCAAAATTTGTATTCAAATCCACAAGAACAAAGCTTATCTAAGATGTAGAGAGGCCTTGAAAACCAGAAAGAAGTTTCCATTTGAGCACTAATCATTCTAATACCAAAGACTCATTAAAAAGAAACCCACTTGCAGGATTATACAAAATGACACCCTCAAAAATACAGAGTGGTGTGTCTAAGGTATAAAAGAATAAACAGGTCAATAGCTTTCAACAAAGACCGCAAACCTGAAAGGAAGTGCGAATGAAAACCCAGGGTAACAAAGTCGTCAGAAAAACCATTTTAAAGGCCATATGTCTTGTTAATAGATATTCTAAAAAAGTTCCAGATTTCCGGTGCAATATATTTGAAGACATGAATGCCCTCCCTAGACTCAAGATTATTTATCATTGATGAAAACGAAAGGCTCCAATGACAGCTTAACGAAAAAGAAACAGAAAAAAACATAACCAAAATTTTTCTTTCTAGCCCAAAAATACACTGCCAACAACACATTCAAGACTTACCCTCTTTCTCACAATTTTAACCATCTCTCCTAGTATATTTCTCTCTGCAATTTGAACATGGACATAATCCCCACAGTTCTTCACCATTGTCTCCAAAAGCTACAAAAGTAGATTAGCACATCATTAGCCATAAGTAAGGAAAAGTTTCCATGTCTGACGAAAAAAAATTGGAAGAAGATAAAAGGCTTCCTATAGAAAATACCGTCAAGGCTAGAAATTGAACTTTGGGGCTCTTATGCTGCAACCTTTTCTTAACAGCTTTTACGACATCTTTTGCCTGCCTGAGAAATTTAACACACACCGATCAATGAACAACGACAAAATAAGAATTTTGTTATACAAAAAAGAAAGGGAAAAACTAGAACAAACTACAACTTGCAAGAACATGAATCAATTGTATTTGGTAAGACTAAAACCATGAATATAATTCCGTAAAAAGTGCAGAAGCCCCTTTAATTTGTTTCTGTCCCCAAAAAGGCAAAAAATCCAGAAACATTGTTTGCACCAGAAATCAGCATATATGTTGAAATTTAGATGTCCTTATTGAAAGGGTACTTTCCGCTTCTTTGAATTTCCAAATAATTGACATACTCCAGCAGTTTCAAACAATTAAACAATAATCAAAAACTTCAACATCAATCTCTTCCTCTATTTCTCTCATACATAAATACACACAAAAAATTACAAATTCTAACGGCAAAAAAAAAAAAAAAAAAAAATCATGGACCCTTTATTTATTTATTTTTTTGGTATTACACAGATAACATCAAACTGATAAATTTCCAATCAATCAGAGAAACCCTAGGCTGAAAGAAATACAAAGTCAACTCAAAAAACCAAAACAAAAAGAAACAAACAAAACCCAAAAGATTGAAAAGGCAAAAGCTTTGAATATATACATGTATATACACATATACACATACCAATGATGAGAATTGACGGAATCGCAGATGTCTATGTTCATAGTCCAATCAGGACTTATCAGAAGATCGCTCGTCGCCTTGTCCACGGCCACACTCGCCGAAGACGACGTTAACGAGGACGTCGCTGCTATCATCTTTCTCTCTGTCTCTAGACTTCTCTCTGTCTCTCTGACTTTTCGGTGGAGCAGAAACAAAAGAAAGAAACTTTCCCTCTGTTTGTAACGGAATCCGCAACTAAAATGAAAACCCACAACTCACTTTCCCGGAAAATTCACCCGCCACGATTATTTCTTGTTTGGATGGGTGGAAAATCTGGAAACCCTAACAAGAAAAAAAGAAAGCTTTCGGATTTTTTCCTCTCTGAAAGAAATCGAATTTTGGATTCCTTGTTTGTTGTATTTGTATACATTCCTAAGCTGTTGCCAAGTTTAGCATGCTTTTCCTCCGAACTAGTTCGATTCCATCAGCTCACGCGCCACGTGTAATAAACGCGCCAACGGCTGCTTCGGCGTAACCGCATAGCTCGCCACATACGGTCGCTATACTGTATTTTTGTACACGTCGGACCTTGGAAAAGTCCCTTTTCCTCTTTTTTTCTCTCCTTCTTTCCCTTTCATATTTTTTGTTTTAACTTTTTTTATGTCCACTTTTATTTAAAAGAAAATAATTTTAGCAACGCATTTATTTTAAACAAACGATTATCTAAGCCTTAAAATAGATTAACAATAATGAAGTTCGATCATAATTCAAATTGGATAAATAAAAGAATAATGCATACTTGAATTTTGCTACATTTCTTGACCAGGTTCAAATCTCTTACTTATAAGTGAGGAGGAATACCATTCCATAGTAATTCAAATTGGATAAATAAAAAAATAATGCAGACTTGAATTTAGCTATGTTTGTCGACCAAATTCAAATTTTTCTTGATAATATAAATTTAGTATATTTATCTTATCATTATCAGAACATAAAAACTCAAATAAGAATTTTTTTTTTGAGTGCATCGATATTTTTACACTAGGGGAATGAGGAGTACGGCTAAACCACACAATAGACAACCTAATTTGGTATCGAATTCGATAATTCGAAAAAAGATATAAATTGGAAAAGGAATTATATAGAAACCATTTTATTATAAAAATAAGTTAATTTATTATTTTAATATTGGTTATATGATTTATTTATGAGAACTTTAACCAAAAGCTTCCGGTATTGTTCACTTTAACGAAAAACCACATTTTTACACTAAAAAGTCAATCATGATATTATTCACTTTACCTTTTATTTTGTTATTTTCATTAAAATTCAAAATTTTTAAGTCTTTTTCATTAGTTTTTATTTTATTTATTTATTTGATGAGGATTTAGTGGGCAATTGGTGAGTGGTGATGATAATTAGGTTAGAAAAGTCATGAGGGAATAATGGGACCTTTTTGTGTTTGTGGATAGAATTGAGGAGAATAAGTCTCTATGGGGGCCGGCCTTGTCTCTTTTCTTATTTTATCTTCTTCAACAATGTATCTTTTTATTCCCACAAAAAAAAAAAAAAAAAAAAAAAACTATTCCAATATTCATTTTATTTCATTGAAAAGTCGGGAAGAAAGTCAAGTTTCATTAGAAATTCAACTGGTAATATGGGGTATAGCCAACTTAATTAAGTTTATATAAGATTCCTCCACCTGTTAATATGAGGTTCATTCTCAACAATCTGTATCGAACAAAATTAAGATGAGTGTAATTTGTGCTTTCTCAACTCAACATTCTCAATAGTCTATATCGAATAAAATTAGGACGAGCGTAATTTGTGCTTTCTCAATTCATATTCACGCGGTGCATATAACATGTGTACTAAAGTGTCGTTCTTTCTTGATTCACTTTCATGCGATGCATGTAACATATGTACTTTGTAAGTGCTTGTTACACTCACGCACTTCTCACTGCAGAAGTATAGGAGTGTTTAAAGATAAAGCGGGAATAGCTACATTCTAAATTTAAGTTTTAAGATTCGAATTTTTAGTTTAAATTAAGTTGTTAAAATCATATACAATTTTTCTAAAGTGATTATTTTTATTTTTATGGATTATGATTAACGAATTGTGAGTAAATCTGTCGTGACTTAAAACACGAGCCTCCCAGGTTTTCTTCTTTTATTTTGCATGGATTCATATCATGAGATGCTTCTGCTTAATTTACATATATTTCCATCTGGTGGGATTTTTTTAATAACAAAAAACCTTGAGATCATCAGCCCTTTTAAAATTTTTGTTTGTGGATTTTTCTTAGCAAATCTTTGCTACCAATTAATAATTCTAATAATAATAATTATATAATCCTGATTATGATATTTATAATATTTAACAGGATTATTTTATTGGAGTAAGTAGAGATAATGGACAAAATTCGAACCTACACTAGTCCTTGGGTTCTTAGACTTTTGACCTCAACAGTGTGATTGTTGTTATATATATATATATAAATAGGAATTCTTTAACAAGAAGGATCTCTATTTTTAAAAAAAAATGAGGATACTCTCTTGATCTTTGGATTGACTTTAATGAAATTATGCGATTGAGATTAAATCACAGGCCACAAAATCTCAATCACATAATTTCATTAAAACAAAATCCAACGGTCAAGAGAATATTCTTATTTTTTCAGAAAAATGAGGATCCCTGGTTACCAGAGCTATATATATAAGACTGCAAAAAGCTAATCGAAAGGGGTATTTTCGTATTAATATTTTGATTGGTTTCAAATCATGAACACGTGAAACTTGCTTTTGACATTTGTCAGTCAATAATTACTAGCTAAATAGAAATTTCAACACAACATGCTGGTCTTTTTAATGTATTTATTTACTTAATTTTGATAGGGAAGAGAATCCTCTTCCTATCCAGTTTGTGGAAATCTTAGGGATTCTGATATTTTAACCGTTCATTGTATATCGTGTGATTAATTTTCATCATGTATTATTTGTGTTTAATTTCAAATAAAAATAAATAAATAATTTTTGACCGCACAGTACACGATTTAGATCGGGATGGAATCCAACTCCTTTTGATAGGCCCATGAAGACTACGATTAAATAAGGATAGGGATGTCCACGCCCTACCTCTTCACCGAAAAAAAATTACTTGAAGTCTTGAATAATAAGGTATATTGCAATTGTAACGTTTCATGGCAATCGCAATATGTTATAGAGAGAAATTTACCCTTAATATTATATGATTGACACGAGAAATGATGATGTCTTTACCAGATAATTGAAAAGCTTTCGAATCGATGGGTATTCATGCCTCTTTTCAGTTGACGGATTACTTTACAGGAGTTGGTGCCACTAGAAGTAGTAAGCGCGGCGGTGGAGGACGAGTCCCGGCGGGGCGATCGCGTGCAAGAGAGTGGCCATAAAACTTAAGATTTCTTCAAGTTTGTATTGATCAATGCAAGAGTTGGAAGAATTGCAGGGAGAGTAAATAAATAATTAAAGAGAGAAAATAGAAAGCAACGAGGGATTGCAGAGAGAGTAAATAAATAATTAAAAAAAAACTTATTTTATATCATTTTTTATCATTTCACATAGTCACATCTGTTTTACATAAAAGTTTACCAAACACTATCAGACTGCTTTTTTTTCCAAAAGCACTTTTACAAAAAAGTTTACCAAACACTCTGCTGCTTTATTTCACAGCCGGTTATTCTCACAGCACAGCAGAAACAACTTTTTTTTTAAAGCACAGCAATACCAAACCAGCCCTAAATGTAAAATGAAATTTTTTGAAATGCTAATAACAGTTCATTTTTTAATTAATTACGAAAATAAATCAAACGATTAATCTTACTTGTGCAATGATAGTCTTGTCTTTGATATATATACAATATAGTGCATGATCTTTCCCTAAAACTTCCTTTGACCTTGAAATCATGGGTGTCTTCCTTTGCGTTAGAAGCCAAAAACATATCTAATTCTGTCTCCAAGTGGATAAACCCCGACATTTTGGCGTTTCTTTGTCAATGTTATTAGCGATTAGGGATTATAGTGCAGTTGATTCATTTTTATGTTTCGCTAAGTTTGTGTAATCCTATTGTATCAGTGTTTTTTTGCAATCACAATCGTAATCGAATATCGAGTTTGCATATACAATCGCCACTGCATAAGGGAGATCACAATTCTCGAATTGCATGCTCCTCCATTGTAATTCTGTAATTTCTTGTGATCGAGCATGTATCTTTACTTTTATTGTGATTTGCAATGTAATTTTTTACTGGAGCTGACGATTATGGTATTCATAATGCAACCATTTGTTAGAACTTATATCAGTGAATTCAGTACGGCCTTGGTGGGAGACGTAATAGGCATGAAATACGAGATTAACATATTAGCCCTGCCTAGTGGACTAGTTGGCAAACATCAGGTTATCTTTACTTTGTGGCAAGAAGGAGGCATTAGAACGTCAACTTTACAACTGGACAGAGTCCTTTTCAACAACTTGCAGTTTCCATTACATGCGGTGATGGTGTTATTTTTTTGCTCAAAGTAAGGTGCATTAATCTATGTTAAAATTTGATAATGAGATTTTATTTCCTTTTTTCAGGACTCCTGACAATGAAATCCCGGAGAAGGGAGACAGTGAGGAAATCCTAGAAGACGGTGATAATGAGATGTTCGATGGAGAAGGCTAACTCCCAAATGATGGTTGGTTTGAAGACCATAATTTGACCACTAGCGACATAATCCGGTAATTATATATCTGTGTGTGTAATGCCTATTATTATTTTACAATATATTATTAACAACTTAATCTTTTGAGAATAACTGATTTTTCATTATTTTAGGTTCTCGAACCAAGGAAATAGCCCAACGTACTCCCGTATTTCAACCATTAAGATTCTTTTTGAAGGCTTTGGCTCTCAACGTTGTGTGGAACAACAACTTGTCTACCTCGGCAGGACTATGTTGTAAAGATTTATCATTGCCACTGGAATCAGAAAATCTATGAGCTCCTGATAAGTCAGCGGTGAGGTAGACAAGCTGTTCCACACGTCTGTTGAGAGCCAAAGGCTTCAAAAAGAATCTTAATGGTTGAAATACGGGAGTATGTTGGGCTACATGTACGTTTCCTTGGTTCGAGAACCTGAAATAATGAAAAATAAGTTATTCTCAAAAGATTAAGTTGCTAATAATATATTGTAAAACAATAAAAGGCATTACACACATAGATATATAATTACCGGATGATGTCGCCGGTGGTCAAATTATGGTCTTCAAACCAAACATCATTTGGGGTTGGCCTTCTCCATCGAACATCTCATCATCATCGTCTTCTAGGATTTCCTCGCTATCTACCTCCTCCGGGATTTCATCGTCTGGAGTCCTGAAAAAAGGAAATAAAATCTCATTATCAAATTTTAACATAAATTAATGCACCTTACTTTGAGCAAAAAAATAACACTAACAAAATATATACTCACGCAGCAAGCAGCACCGCATGTAATGGAAACTGCAGGTTGTTGAAAGGGACTCTTTCCAGTTGTAAAGTTGACGTTCTCCGGCCTCCTTGTTGCTGCCACAAAGTAAAGATAACCTTATGTTTGCCAGCTAGTCCATTATGCATGGCTAATCTGCTAATCTTGTATTTCATGCCCATTACGTCTCCCACCAAGGCCCTATTGGATTCACCGATATAAGTTCCAACAAATGGTTGCATTGTATAAACTCCAATGGTTTCTGGAGGCTCTTCATGCGCTTGTAGGGTATGTGGTGCAATGAGATTTATCATATCTGGGTGTTGAGCAATAACGACAGGTGGTTGTACACCACCATTGGCTAGTACAGTAGGTGGAAACCCGTTTGCTTGAGCCATGTTTTTACCTGTCAGATTGAATACCTTGTATATTCTGCCTGCAATCACTCATGTCAAAACCTGCTAACCTCACCAATTCTTTAACACCATCATTTCTAATTTCAAATCTAAGCTGAGCACACATATACAGTATCAAAATGCAGAACAAACAATTCAAGGAAATTTTAATTGCATTGCATAGTATAATTGTAATAAATGCTGAAATTTTCATACTTTCATTTACTGCCATAAAGAAATGCATACCAAGCATAGATCACACTAAAATCACACTAAAATAACTCCAAAGGCATCCATCAAACGAACAATAATAAAGACTTGTACACTGGAGCTAGCAAAGAAATATTTCACCAAGAAGGAATAAACTTTTCTTAAAAGATGTCCTCATCATCATGGTAAAACCAAATCTTTAGATGTGTTGAAACCACGATGTACAAACTTTTTGTTTCATCATTTTTCAATTGTTTTCTGTGTTTGGATTCATTTTCGAACAGAACATTAAATTGAAGTAAGTAATCAATTTGAACATGAATGAATTACATTAATCGTATGCGATTAAAGGCAATAAAAACAGTTTCAAATGAAAATTACAGAGAAATAGAAAAAAATCATAATTTCAACATGATAAACATAATATTTATAGCCCTTATACAGAAACAGATCATTTCTATATGACAAACATAGATCTAGAGTCCTATAAACCACAATGTCAATACTGTAAAGAAAACTACACAAGCAACTTACAGGACCAACGTGCTCTGTATCCAAAAGAAATGATAAATGCATTCGAAATCCTTGTTTAAAACACAAGAGGAATTAGAAAATACCTTAAAAAGCTATATGTGACCTACTACCGTTCTTCAATCGGATCGCACTCTTCATCTGCTTCCTAGATTATAAATACCATAATCGTCAGCTCCAGTAAAAAGTTACATTGCAAATCACAATAAAACTAAAGATATGTGCTCGATCACAAGAAATTAGAGAATTACAATGGAGGAGCATGCAATTCGAGAATTGTGATCTCCCTTATGCAGTGGCGATTGTATATGCAAACTCGATATTCGATTACGATTGTGATTGCAAAAAGACACTGATACTAGGATTACACAAACTTAGCGAATCATAAAAATAAATCGACGCTATAATCCCTAATCTCTAATAATATTGACAAAGAAACACCAAAAAGAAACACCCTAAAGAAACACCAAAAAGAAAAAAATTGCAGGACCCTTTTTGTCTTTCGGTATTACACAGATAACATCAAACCGATAAATTTCCAATCAATCAGAGAAACCCTAGGGAATAGAAATACAAAGTCAACTCAAGAAACGAAAACAAGGAGAAACAAACAAAACCCAAAAGATTGAAAAAGCAAAAGCTTTGAATATATACATGTATATACACATATACACATACCAACGACGAGAATTGACGGAATCGCAGATGTCTATGTTCATAGTCCAATCAGGACTTATCAGAAGATCGCTCGTCGCCTTGTCCACAGCCACACTCGTCGAAGACGACGTTAACGACGACGACGCTGCTATCAGCTTTCTCTCTCTAGGACTTTTTGGTGGAGCAGAAAGAAAAGAAAGACACTTTCCCTCTGTTTGTAACGGAATCCGCGACTTAAATGATAACCCACAACTCACATTCCCGGAAAATTCACCCGCCATGATTATTTCTCGTTGGTTTTTATTACAAATGATCCTGAAATTGAACCACTACCACGCTGCTCCTGAAATTGAAAAATCAATCAATTAATGTAGTCCAGGAAAATAAATGTTACAAATCAATGTGGTTCTTCCGTTAAAATTTCAATCACCGTGGTTCTTCCGTTACAATTCCGTTAAAATTTCTGTTATGTGCTTATGTGTCACATAATGGATCCTACAAATCTAATTAAATATTAACATCTATATTAAAAATATTTAAATAATAATAAATAAAAAAATTTATGTCAAAATAAAAATAAAAATATTTTTTTCTTCCATTGTCTTCCTTGCGCAGGCTTGGCTGCCATGGCAGCCTTGCCCACTACCAGCCGAAGCAAGGAGGAGGTGGGTCGAATGGCTGTGCTGCTCCGGAGCTGGAAGTGGTGTTATTAAATATTGCGGATTTGGTGGGTGAGGATGTGGTGGCGGAGGAAGCTCAGAGCTCTGTGGTGCTGCAATTGAAGAGCTTGCTGGAGATTCATGGTGGGAAATTACGGTTGATTGGCGCGGCGGCGAGCCAAGAAGTGTTTAGAAAGCTTTCGCTTTGGTTTTCGACGATTGAGAAGGATTGGGATCTTCATTTGCTTCCCATTACTTCTTCTAAAGCTTCAATGGAAGGAGTTTACTCGGAATCCAGGGTTGTCTAACTCTAGTTTTTGCTTTAGTGCAAATGCTCAATATGCTTCCATGGATTGATTCTTGATGGGTGTCGCAGAATGCAAGTCTTTTTTAATTTTTATTTTTATAAGTTTTTAATTTTACAGATAAAAATTGCGTTTTATAAGTTTGTGGGACTCACTTATGTGACACATAAGCACATAACAGAAATTTTAATGGAATTATAACGGAAGGACCACATTGATTTGCAACATTTATTTTTAGGGACTATATTGATTGATTTTCAATTTCAATGACTATCTTGATGGTATGGTTCAATTTCAATGATCATTTGTGATAAAAACCTTTTCTTGTTTGGATAGGTGGAAAATCTTGAAACCCTAACAAGAAAAAAGAAAGCTTTCGGATTTTTAACTCTCTGATATCGAATTTTTTACTCTTTGATATCTAATTTCCCTAGATCAACAGCAAGTAACAATGGCGGAGGCAGATTGTCTGCCCTCTTAATACCATGGCTTTTTTATCCCTTCCTATTTTATGCGGTCACGGTTAAGCCACGTTAATATTTTATATTGATTTTTTTTATAGAGATAATAAGACAAAAAACAATAGGAATATGAAATATTAACGTGGCTTAACTGTGATCGCACAAATAAAAGAAGATGTGAAAGGTATGGTTTTAGGAGGATACAATCTGCCTCCAACAATGGCGGAGACGCAAAGTGGAAGGAGACGACGAAATTAATTTTCTATTTGTTTCTTAAATCTGACTGTTCTAACCGAATAAAAAGGCTTATAAGCCTTGTGAATGTCAGCTGGCACAAAATAACAACTTATAAATTTTTACAATTTTTCCCCTAATTGTTTACACATTGACCCTAAAACTATTAAAATTGTTTACCGGTGCCCAAGTAGCCACAATTCATAACAATACTTCCCCTGAAGAATAACCTTGTCCACAAGGTTTTAGAATTGGAAATCTGGGAACTTGGCTTGAAAATCTTCGAAGTCCATCTCGACAGTCCTCATGTAATACGACACTGAAAAAGTATAACATAATAAATTCAAATTTTGTTGTACGTGTACACGATACTAGAAGCACATCTCACAAAGTTAATGTATTGATAACACCACATCTACTTACTAGAAAATAGGAAAAACAAAAGAGTCGAGGAACTTGAGAATACCGAAATTAGGAATGACAAATGGATCAACTACTCTTTGATAATCTCGTTTTTAATTTGACTGCATTTGATTACGAATTTTAAGATCGTAATACATTTTTTCTTTGTGTATATATATATATATATATATATATATATATATATATATGGCTTAAATGTCAAAATGGTCTATGTGTTATAGTCATACGGTCAATTTAGTACCAGTGTTTTCAATTTAGCTAATTTAGTTATCGTGTTTGTCTATGTTAGCCAATTAGGACATTTCATTCAATCTCCTTTAAAAAAATTCATAAGAAAGATTATATGAGATGTAATTACCCTTTCTCTTTAGACCATCTCCAACCTTTGGGTTAAAATATAAAATTTTTAGCCCAGAAAGCTTTTCTACTCCAACCCTTCTGGCCTAAATTTTTTTTCTTCTTAAATTAACTTAAAAAAAAAAAAATTATGTAGACTATCGTAAACTAATTTTATGAACATTTTAATCTAAAAATATTTAAATTCCAATAAATATTGAAAAATCACTAAATTGATACCTGAAACACTATGGAAGAATATGAAAATCATGATAGAGATGTATAAACACAAAATACATGAAACATACAAGACACACATAACACATGTGAAGCACATACAAAACATATGTGAAGGACATACAAAACACATGTGAAGCACATACACATGTGAATGACATACAAAACACATGATAGAGATGAAGCACACACAGAACACATGATAAAGATGAAGCACACACAGAACACATGTGAAACACATGACACACACGAAACACATACCAAAATACATACAAAACACATGAAACACAAATATACACACATGAAACTGAAACCTTCAATCATCCTCTATATAAACACAGGTTGAATATCAAACCATCACACAACATATTCACCAATCTTTCAACTTTCAAAGTGTTTTGTTTCCTAAAAATCCTCAATATCTCATCAATGGGTGATAGAAGAAGGCGTAGCAGGGCAATGTAGATGGCACAATACCAAGCAAGCCTTGACAATGCGGATGCAAAAATGACCAACGCAGATGCCGAATTTGCAAACTCGCTTATGCAATATGAGCACCATGCCGAATCTAGCTATCGTGGTTCTGTCACAGGGCGTTCATTTATGCAGCGTGATAGAGAAGAGTGTCATGATCGAATGATGAAAGATTATTTCATCGAGCGTCTGAGATATCCTGGTCAAGATTTTCGGAGGCGGTTTCGGATGAGGAGAGAGCTTTTTGAAAGCATCTTGAACGCAGTTGTCAATCATGACCACTATTTTGCAAGAAAGATAGATGACGTAGGTTGACAAAGTCTATCACCTCATCAGAAACTTACATTTACATTTCAGATGCTATCTAATGAGTGTTCTGCAGACTCAACTTACGAGTATTGCCGACTTGCGGAGACTACTGCTATTAAGAACCTGAAGCGCTTCTGTGAGGCAATTGAAGCCATATATGGAGCCACATACCTCCGCAAGCCAAATTGTGAAGATTTGAAGAGGCTTTTATGCAAGGCAGACAAAAGAGGTTTCCCTGGCATGATAGGAAGTCTCGATTGTATGCATTAGGAGTGGATGAATTGTCCTACTACTTGGGCTGGCCAATTCAAGGGCAGTTATAACAAGTTAACCATCGTGCTCGAGGCTGTGGCGTCTTACGACACATGGATTTGGCATGCATTCTTCGGCACTCCTGGATCAAACAATGATATCAACGTTCTTTGGTCTTCTCTTCTGTTTGATGATGTTATTAATGGATGAGCACCAGAATTTCGGTACAAGGTAAATGGTAATAGGTATAAGCTAGGTTACTACCTAACTAATGGTATTTATCCTAGTTGGTCTACCTTTGTCAAAAGTTATTCTCATCCCGATAGTGCGAAGAAGAAATTATTTTCGCAGAGGCAAGAGTCTTATAGGAGGATGTGAAGAGAGCGTTCGCGATCTTACAAGCTCGATGAGCCATTATTAGAAGGGCTGCACGATTGTGGCATACCGAAGACCTCTATTCAATTATGATGACGTGCATAATTTTGCACAACACGATTGTGGCATACCAAAGACCTCTATTCAATTATGATGACGTGCATAATTTTGCACAACACGATTGTGGAAGATAAGTACATCGAAATTAAAGAAGATTAAGACGAAGATGTGGATGATGACCAACCAACACATGCGAGAGCTATGGCAAGAGATGTTGAATATCTCGCTGCAACCACATATGAGACCCGACAGGATAGGGTCACATTGAGTGAGTATATGAGACGTTTAAATATAATTCAAGCTCCTCAAGGTCATGAAACACTCCGCAAGGATTTGGTTGAGGATATATGGCGCCGAAAAGGTGAACGTTGATAATGTTGGTGTATTAATGTGTCCTTGTGTTAATTTTAAATGTGTTATGTTGTTATTTTATGTAATAATTTTAAGTGTACTGTGTTGGTATTTTCTAGTAATAAATTGAAGTGTTTTCTTGTGCAAAGTCTTTTGTCTAGTACGTTGTCAAAATTATTGAATGTCGTTTGAATTATTGAGGGCATCTATTGTACATCAAAGTGTGCAATAATAAGTACAATAATTATTGAAGGCATTTAGATTAATAGAAACAATAATTAATAAGCCATAAATTTAATACACACGACAATTAATAAAGTACATAAACTTAATACAAACGACAATTCATAAACCACATAAACTTAATACAATCGATAATTCATAAACTACATAAACTTAATAATGATATCCACCATCTTGACTTGGTGGTGGACTTGATGGTGGACTTTGGATATAGCCTTGAGGTGATTCATCATCTTGAAATATACTCCTTGTGGCATACTTTCGCTAAATTTCCTTTTGCTTACCACATAGGAACTTCTTCCTTTTTGGAGTGTATTTGTTGAGATCCTCCATCATGAAATTAATTTCAAACCTCTCTTGCTCCCTATCCCATTCTTCCCTCATGGCCAAACGCAATCGGGTCGCTTCTTCTTGCTGAGAGCTATGGCTTTCGGACAATTTTGTAAATCCAGTAGCAATGTGTCCACTCATCGGCTTTTGGGACTTCCCTTTTCTCTATGCTTCCTTTTGCTTATCTCTTCCCGGGGGCCTTGCAATAGAAGAAGTTGGGGTCATTTCATCGACACCTTCATTGACACCTTCATCTCCATCATTTATCGGTGCGGCTTCACGTTGAAATAATCTTCCCCATTGTTGGTCTACATCAGTTGCCCACCTCAAACAATCCTTGAGGACGTCCCAAACATGATGCAACTTAAAAGGTTGATTTTTTGGTGTTACTCTTGTCTTGTAAATTGCCATTGCTTTGTGCCATTGCTTTGTCACCCTAATGCAAAAAATACATAAAAACAATTAGTTGCAAAATCATATTATGTACATGACAAATAAAATATCAACAAAAAAACTCACAATTTTTGCGGCGTTCCTTCCACTAGCCATGTCAACCATGGCTCTCTCCAAGCTTCCCTTCCATAAAGTGCATGCTTTGTTGATAGTATTCCACTGATCGTAAACACCACCACATTCCCTCCCACCGCCGTTGTAGTTTTCATGGAACTTTTCAATTATTTTATCCCACAAAAACTTTTTATTTTGATTCGCGCCAACTGCACTATCTTCGCTAATAGAAACTCATGCCAAGCATAAAACAACATCTTCCTCACAAGTCCAATTACGACCTCTAATGGTAGAAAAAAAAAATGGAAGAATTGTAGGCAAAAAGTGAGTTTTATGTGCATGTTTGAACAAATACATAGGTATTTATAGAGTTTTTGGGTGAATTTTGAGTTAAATAATTTTTTTCACTGTTAGATTTGATTATATTCGATCTCAGCCATTGGATTCAACAAATATATAAATATAAAAAAAAAGTTTGAGTCTAGGCCGTTGGATCAACCAACTACCTGTTGATTCCATCCGTCGGATCAAAAGAGCCGTTGGCGCGCCTGGGGAACGTGGCCGACATGCCCACGTGGGTGGGGCTCAGTTGGTCTGATAGCTCATGCTTCGCGCGTGTCTAGCTAGTGGGTGGGGGTGTTTGGGGCACAAACGCCCGGTTTCAGGAGCACTGGTGGGGCCCACGCCAAATCCTGGGCTAATTTTTGGGCGGAATTTGGCTTGGGTTTGGCTTTTGGCTTTTAGCCCAAACATTTAGGTAGGTTAGGTTGGGTTTTGGGGGGGGGGGGGGGGAGAATAAATGGGAAAATTTGGCTTTTAGCCAAGGGTTGGGTTTGGGGGGGGGGAATAAATGGGAAAATTTGGCTTTTAGCCAAGGGTTGGGTTTGGTCTTACAGAAAAATGAAAATCAATGAGAAATAACACATATAAGAGATAAAACTTCCAATCTGAAAAATGATTAAGGTTGTGACATAGAAAAGAGATGGGGTAATGTTAGGGATGAGGTCAGGGAGTTGGGAAGATAATAGTTTTTCTTTTAATTTTTAAATATTTTAAATCACATAAATAATTTTATAAATAAGTTTATAATAATTTATAAATTTTTTTTACAGAAATTAGATGGAAATGTACTTAATTGACTAACAGAGATAAACACAAGGACCAAATTGGCCAAATTGAAAACAGAGAGACTAAATTGACACAATGATTAAAACACAATGACCATTTTAACATTTAAGCGTGTGTGTGTGTATATATATATATATATATATATATATATATATATAAAGAACACTAATAACAGGTGTCAACAGTCTATTAGTGTATATGGAGAGATAAGGTTGTTACAATAGAGATGGTTGTATTGGATAAGCCACATAGGCAAGTTAGTTAGGATTGTTCTATATGTACTGTTGGTTTAGCACTATGTGCAATTAATGAAAATCGTTCAGTTTGTTGTTCTCCCTCTAAACTTCTCTCTAGCTTTCTCTCTCCCTCATTCTCTAAGTTCATCAATCTTTCCTTTGTGTTCATCAATCATTCTCATTCATTAAGCTTTTCTCAATACAGTTATCATGGTATCGAGCCAGCGATCTATTATGGAGTTTGACGATTAGCTTCGGTGGTGCGAATTCTCGATTTGTGGTTTTTCGCAACGAAGCAGTGGCTTCATTATCGTGATTCTGGCGATCTTGCTTGTCGTGATTCCGGCGATCTTGTTAGCAAATTCTTCTGCATTTGTCTGATGGTATTGATGATTCATAGTAAAAAGGTGGATACTGGTGAATTTTCAGGTTCAATGCTCGAAATCTTGTTGCTTCTTTCTTGAATATGAATTGGGTATTTTTCTTGGATATAGTGTGTTGATGTGAATATGGTAGATTCTGCTTTTGATTTCTAAATTTGATTGCTTTCAACAAGGCCGATACCGATTGCTTACTATACTTAATCAAGATTCTGAGTTCTAAGGGTGTGGAAAGCTAATGCTACCCATTTATGTTGTGATTAGTTGAAATTTGAAAATCATAGTATGTGATGCTTGTGAAAGATTTGAACATTTAGTTTTCTTGTTGAGATTGATATCATGGTTTTGTCTACTATGAAAATTGAAGGTTTGTTGGGCATGCTCACCATAAAACTGAGTGATAGCAATTACATTAAGTGGGCATTTCATTTTAAGTCAGTCTTGAAAGGTTACAAATTGTTTGGTCATTTTGATGGATCTGTGGATTGTCCACCTAAATTTATTGTCAGTGCTGAAAATATATTGACTAAAGATGTTTATGAAGATTATCAAGAGTGGGAAACATTGGATTTGGCTTTGTTAAGTCTATTAATTACTACTCTCTCTGATGATGCAATTGAACATGTTATTGGTTGTAGAACTGCTAGAGATGCTTGGTCTAATCTTAAGGAAAGATTTGCTTATGTGTCCAAAACTGGTGTTAACCATTTAAAGACTGAGTTACATACAATTCAAAAGGGTGGAGATTCAATGGATAAGTATCTTTTAAGGCTCAAGTCCATTAGAGACCAATTGACTGCAACACGAGAGTTTTTTATAGATAATGATGTCATTATAGCTGTTTTAGCTGGTTTGCCAAAGGAATATGCAACTATAAGGACTGTAATATTGGTAATGGATACTGCTATTTCAATGAAAAAGTTCAGGGCTCTACTGCTTGGTGTTGAAAGAGAAAATGAAACAGTTATCAATTCCTTATCTCATGGCATGTCAGCATTATATATGAATGGTGCATCATCTAGTTCTTCTGGTAATTCTCAATTTAGCAATGGTGTTTCAAGTTCTCACTCCTCTAATGTGGAATCCAATACTGGAGGTAGGATTACAGCAGTGCCTCAGGTTCCATATGGTTCTCTACCACATGGTTTTACTTCTCAGCTACCTGGAATTGTTCCTTATTTCCCTGTTCAAAATTTTGGCTATGGAACAGGTTTTATTGGTAGTAGTAACACTGAACTAGGATCTAGTCAATTTTTTGGCACAACTCAATATAATGGTGGACAACAACAACAACAAAGGCCATACAGTGGAGGTTAACATAGGAGTAATGGAGGATATAAATCAAATTACAAAAGTAGAGGATTTAATGGATACAGGCAAAACAACACTTGGTCTGAAAATACTGAATCAAGGACAACTTTGCATCATGAATGCCAAATCTGTCAAAGAATAGGTCATATAGCTTCAAATTGTTTCTTCAGAACTTTTCAAACACCTAATACTGGATTCTCAACTGAATGTCAGATTTGTGGAAAGCATGGTCACACTGCTCTTGAGTGTTATCACAGGGGAAATTATGCATATTAACCTACTGGACCACCTATTTCTCAGGCACCAACATTCACTGCATCCTCAGCTGTGCCTTTAATTTCTTCTGGTTCATTTCCTCAGCAGCAAGGCAATTCTAATGCATCTGCTCCTTTCATGGCACATTATTCTCATCAAGTTCCAGGCTCTGCAATGTATACAACATATCCAAGTACCTCTAATCATGGTCATGCTTCTTATCAAGGTCCTGATATGACTGCTCCAAACAATTCCACCGATGCCACTGCACAAAATTCTCCAACTTGGATTCTTGATACTGGAGCATCCCATCATATGACTTCTGACATTGCAAGTTTGAACAATATTATTCCATTTGAAGGCGCATAAACAATAAAAATTGGGAATGGTCATGGATTATCAATTAATAACATTGGCAATACTATGATAAAACATCATTAAGTTCTCTAATATTGAAACAAGTGTTACATGTTCATTCAATAACAGTTAATTTTTTATCAGTCACTCAACTGTGCAAATACAATAAATGTTGGTTTATTTGTGATGACACAGTGTTCTTTGTGCAGGACAAGGCAACAAAGCAAACCTTGTACCAAGGAAAGATTAAGCCTGGAGAATTGTTTCGAATCCTTGCATCAACCTTTTCATCTTCAACAACTTTTATTGGACAGTTGGTGAAATCTTCAGTGGCACAACAGATTGGGGCATCCAACAAATGAAGTATTGTCTATTATGTTAGCTAAGTCACAAATATCTCATGCTAGAGATGATGTGCATAGGATGTGTACTGCTTGTATTCATGGAAAGATAACTAAGAAACCTTTCTCTAGTGACTACGTGAGATGTATTCTTCCTTTTGATAGAATTCATATGGATGTTTGAGGGCTAGCATCTGTTAGATCAATTGAAGGATATAGGTTTTATGTTACTTTTGTGGATGATTGTACTCGACATGTATGGATTTTTCCACTATTCAATAAATCTGAAGTTTTTCAAACTTTTGTTCAGTTTTATAGCTTTGTTGAGATACAATTTGGGATTAAGATCAAAAGTATGCAATCTGATGGAGGTGGTGAGTTTATCAGTAAAGTTTTTAAGGATTTTGTTCATTCAAAAGGAATGACTCACATAATTTCTTGCCCTTACACACCTGAACAAAATGGTTTAGTTGAGAGGAAGTATATACATATAATTGAAACTGCTATAACCTTAATGAACGCTGCTGGATTACCTCAAGAATTTGGTACCATGCTTGTGCTCATGCAGTGTATTTGATCAATAGAATGCCAAGTAGAACTTTGCAGATGGTTTCTCTTTACTATGCATTGTTTGATAAACCACCACAGTTGCATGACCTAAAGATTTTTGGATCAGCTGTCTATCCATATTTGAGGCATTACAATGATTCGAAACTTCAACCTAGAACATCTATGAGTTTGCTTCTAGGTTATGCTTCTGGATAAAAACTTATAAGGGTGTTATCTGTTACAATTTGGAATAAAAAAGGTAGATCTTTTCTAGACATGTTTTACATGATGAATCGATTTTTCCAATCAAGATTGATAGATCTAAAATCACAGAAGTGGTAAGTAAGGTGTCAATAGTGCATAACTCTCCAATTGTAGTCAATGTTACTCCTATTTCCAAAACACATCAAACTTTGCCAACTGAAACACAGTCTATAAGTCACATTCCTATTTCAGTACATGGATCTCAGAGTGGTTTAGGTTCAAGTTCTTCTTACAGACATTTTTCACAAGCTCCAATGTATAATTCTTCTGAGAATGGTAATGCTGCTACAACAAGTCAACTAGTGACAGAACATTCATAAGGATCTGAAACTTCAAATTCTCAGACTCATCCTCAAGGTCAAGGTTAACTTTAACCTTTGTTGCATGTCCTCAATCCTGAACATCTACAGGTAATCCTTCCATTCACTCCTAGTGCATCTCCACTTTCTTATTATATTCAAGAACCAATTTTAATTAATTCACACCCTATGCAAACAAGGCTAAAGACATGAGTTATTGAAAGGAAAAATTATGCTGCTTATCTTGCTGTAATTCCAGAACTTCAATCATTACACATTAATGATACTTGTGATACTATTTTTGCTGGATATTCATTCATTGCTGATATTCATGATGGTGATTAACCAAAAACATTTTGAGCCGCTGCATCCAATCCTAAATGGCAACAGGCAATGTAAGAAGAGTTTGATGCTTTAAAAACTCAAGGGACTTGGAACCTTGTTCCTACACCATCCAATAGATCAATAGTTGGCAACACGTGGGTTTATAAGAAAAAGAGAAATCCTGATGGAAGTGTAGCAAGATATAAGGCAAGATTGGTAGCTCAGGAATTCACTCAACAACATGGTATCGATTACTCAGAAACATTTAGTCCAGTAGTTCGCCATACCACAATTAGATTGATATTGGCTTTGGCAACCTGTCACAAATGGGATCTAAGGCTACTGGATATAAAGAATGTTTTTCTACATGGAGAGCTTCAGGAAGAAATTTATATGAAGCAGCCACATGGTTTTCTTGATTCAAAGTATCCCAATCATGTCTACAAGTTAGTCAAGTCCTTGTATGGGCTTAAGCAAGCTCCAAGAACCTGGAATGCAAAGTTTACTGGAGTTTTGCCATCTTTTGGTTTCACTATGTCTCAATCTGATACAAGCTTGTTCATCAAGCATGATGGTGAGGATATTATCATCTTACTACTTTATGTAGATGATATAATTCTAACTGGTTCAAATAAAGCAAAGGTGCAAACAATCATCACTCAGCTTGCAGAACTGTTTGATTTAAAAGACATAGAGAGATTGACATATTTTCTAGGGCTACACATTCAATATAGACCAGATGGTAGTTTGTTCATAAATCAGTCGAAGTATGCAATGAAATTGCTTGATAAGGCATGAATGAGTTCATGTAAACTGCCCCAACACCTTCAAAGCCTCATACTTAGTTACTTGTCACAGAAGGGACACCTATGGAGGATCCAACATTATACAGAAGTATAGTAGGAGCATTGCAATACTTGACATTTACTAGGCCAGATATATCATATGCTGTGAATGTTGTATGCCAGTATATGACTCAGCCAACTAATGCACATTTCTTCTTAGTAAAAAGAATCCTTTGATATTTGCAAGGTACACTTGAGTGTGGAATCACCTATATACCATCCAAAGACATCAATATCTTAGCATTCTTTGATGTTGACTGGGCTGCATATATCAGCACAAGGAGATCCATCTCAGGGTATATAGTGTATGTTGGCAATAATCCCATTTCATGGCAATCGAAGAAACAAGCTTCAGTTTTGAGAAGCTCAACTGAAGCTGAGTATAAGGCTTTAGCTCACTGCACTACTGATGTTTGTTGGATCAAATCAATTCTAAAAGACCTGCATCATGTATTGACTTGTCATCCAGCCTTGCATTGTGATAATTTGTCTACTTTGGCACTCTCCCCCAATCCAATGTTTCATTCTCGCATTAAACACCTCGACACTGACTATCACTTTGTCAGAGAACGAGTCCAAAAGAGAGATATAACAATGCATTATGTACCAACAGAGTCCCAAGTTGCTGATATACTTACCAAGGGATTGCATAGTCCTCTATTCATTAAGCACTATCATAATCTCAGGCTAGGGAATCCCGGATGAGATTGAGGGGGAGTAATAACAGGTGTCAACAATCTATTGGTGTATATGGAGAGATAAGATTGTTACAATAGAGATGGTTGTATTGGATAAGCCACATAGGCAAGTTAGTTAGGATTGTTCTATATGTACCGTTGGTTTAGCACTATGT
The DNA here is from genome assembly GCA_024362995.1 of Heteromeles arbutifolia. Lineage (NCBI taxonomy): Eukaryota > Viridiplantae > Streptophyta > Magnoliopsida > Rosales > Rosaceae > Heteromeles > Heteromeles arbutifolia. The sequence goes on along the minus strand of JANCRC010000017.1, from coordinate 8,451,149 downwards.
GCAATTAATGAAAACCGTTCAGTTTGTTGTTCTCTCTCTAAACTTCTCTCTAGCTTTCTCTTTCCCTTATTCTCGAGTTCTTCGTCAATCTTTCCTCTGTGTTCATCAATCCTTCTCATTCATTAAGCTTTTCTCAATACAGTTATCAAACACGAGTAAGTCAAAAACTTATTTGACTCATTTTTATCCCATGCGCATTTCCAGTAAGTAAACACGAGCAAGTCAAAATCTTAATTGACTCATTTTTGTCCTAGACACATTCCTAATAAGTAAACACTCCATCCAACATGAATATCTCACTTACACTCATAGTAGCTCGTTAAAGTGACACCTATTTATTTTTCTTTTCATTTTTAATTTCTGGGGCCGGCAGGACCCCAAAAAAATAAAGAACGAAAATAGCTCACATAGAATAGCATATGATATCAAACGTTCTCCAAAATCCCCAAATCAAAAACCCTAACTTTCTTCGTCCATTGAAAATATGGGTGGGGAGAGCCGATAATTATCAGAGAATACGACCGAGATCGATGGAATCAGTGTCAGTGAAAAGGCTTCCTGATGAAATCAGAGACGAATAATACCTAAGGTTACCCATCAAATCGCTACTCAAGTGCACCGCCGTCTGCCAGTCATGAAAGTATCTGATCAGAAGCCCCCCACCCCGCCCCCCCCCCCCCCATTCATCCACACCCACCGCAGCCGCGCAACCACCCAACCCAACATCCCAAAAGGCGGCGCTCAGCTCCTCCTACTACACACTCGCGACGACATTGACATACAAGTACAATTACGTGAAGGAACCAGAGATGAAGACGACGGCTTTTCGCTGCATTTGGATAGGGACGGCAGCCCCTCACTCATTGAGTATTTCAAGCTTTTAAATCCCTTCGTAGCTTACAGTGAAATCAAAGGAAATAGTACTAGTACTACTGCTACTATCCCCCAACCCCCCAGCAGAAGATAATTTGGACCCAAAACAGCGGACTGGCGAGGTGGTCGGAACTTGTAACGGGCTCATATGCCTCCGTGCTCGTGACCACAACACTTAATTTGGAATCCCTGCATTAGAAAGTTTGTGGTTTTGCCTCCGCCTAGTGTTATCTACACTTGGAATGCTTGTATTACTCAGCTAGTAAATTTATGCCTTTTGCGGTGGTGATTCGCGTACCAACGACTACAAGGTTTAGAGAACTTTGAGTCGGTTTGCTTTGATTCGCCACAAACACAAACCACTAAATGTGAAGCGGCGATTTGGTCCTTGGCCACGGGCTCGTGGAAACGTCTTAGCGCTGCTGTTATTTCTACAGACTTATCGCCTGGACTTGGTATTAGTGGTGAAGTTTATTTCTGTGGTGCTTTGCATTGGATTCAGCCCCCTTACATATTCAGGGGGAGGGGGAATTTTTTCATTCTGTGGTTTGATGTGCTCGGTGAATCATTTGGCAAGATTGTGATGCCCACAACAGCTTTGGGAAGGAAAGACGACAGGAATACCATATCCTTTTGCGATAAAAGGTTGTTGCTTTAATATTTCAAGATACGGGGAGTCCCTTGCCTTTTTTGAGAATTATCAAAATATGGAGGTTAACTCCCCTGTTAATATTAATGTGTGGGTGATGAAAGAGTATGAACTGGTGGAAACATGGACAAAGTTGCAAGCTATAAGCCTGCCAATGCGGGATATCTCCCCACTTGGTTTCACAAAGAGTACTGGTGAAATAGTGGTGCATTTGTTTGATTTGCGCGATGGAAAATCTGAATATCACTCCATGGATCCCAAGACCAAACAATTGAGTGATTTTCAAATTGATGGGTGCCGTTGGCACTACCGCTTCATGGATTACTTTGCAGAGATTCTTGTCTTACTTGACCATCCGGATGCTATTTCATACTAGAACAGGTTGGATTGGTTTGAATTAGTAATACAGTTTCGTATGTCTTGAGATTAAGTATCTGTTTGGTATGCTTTTTTTCTCTTCTTTGTTTTGCATATGATATTACATCTAGCACTCATTGTGATATTTGTTTTCAAATTTGCTCTGTAATTTGTTAGTATCACATGGTTTAATGATAAACAAATTCATTATCTTGAATAAGAGCCAAAAGTGGCTGGCTAACATAACATTGCAAGGTGTATATAATCTGTAGTCCCTTTCCATCCTATCAATCATGTGCTCTGCTTTTGTGGACCAATTTTGCAGTGAGTGTTCTAAAAGGAAGATGCTGTCTTCAACAAAGATTCCTAAGTGGTGCAGGGCAGTAGCGATAAGCTGCTGTCCTGCAGGTATAAAGGGCAGATTCCAAACCATAATTAACAGAAAAACAGAGAGGAAATCGTGATAGAATCAAGTAGGAATGAAAGTAGTAGAGTTCTAGGGAAACCTAAAATGAGAAACTCTTTTGAGTCTGAAAATCCGGAATATTGATGATAAAAACCGAACACGAGTGTAAGAATAACCTTAAGTTTTTCTAATGGAAGTGGTGTGATTTGGATTGTGGACTATCACCCATATTTATTCAGCGTTCAGTTTGTAAACTTTGTACTAATCTAAATCCTTGTGATGCATTTCGATTGATTTACAATAGGATTTGTCGACCTTGCATTTGCTTTATAACAGTGTGTATGTGCGCGTGTGTGTGTGATGCCTATTTCTTGGTCGCTCTCGTGGTCACGTGTTCTGGGTATGCTATGTATATATCTTTGGTAAATGCTGGCAATTTCTTAAAGCATTTAAAAAGTTCAAAAATTTAGGATCTATCTATGTTTGGTTTTATCAATAAGAAAATATTTGGGTATTCATAATATTGACTTTTAGAAGGATCATGTCAATGGGAATGAATGAACGATGAGAGTTAAACAAAAATAGGCTGGTTGGAACGCAAACACCTTGTCTAAGGCAAATAGACATACCCTTGTTAAATTCAATCTCATTGGAATGCCTAATCATGTAATGTCTTGCTTCAAATGCCATGAAAAGCTAACTGGCAAGTTGAACAAAGAGTAGGAGATTTTTCTGAGGAAAGGATAACAAGACGAACCCTATAGTTTGGAACCATGTCTGCTCCCCTTAGGTTACATGAGGCTTAGGAATCAGAAGAATAGATCATTGACGAACCCTATAGTTTGGAACAATGTCTGCTCCCCTTAGGCTACATGAGGCTCAGGAATCAGAAGGATAGATCATTTCAATAATGCTCGTCTTGCTAAACTAGGTTGGAAAATCTTGACAAACCCCAATAATTGGTAGGTTTAAATTGTTACGAAAAAGTACGAGACATGAGAATTTTCGAACTTGTAAAGTGAAACAAAACTACTCCATGGTCTGGAAAGCCATTTTTCATTGTAGGGATATCATTTCTAAAGGGATGAGATGGGTGGTGTGTGATGGCAAGAACATCTTGTTCTGGACCCATCCTTGGGGTTTTTCTTACCCACTATTCCACCTTATTCCCGATAGTACTAGACCTACTTTGAACTGGGATCTTAATGTTTGTGATTTTCTTCTGAATAACTGCTGGGATGGAGAGAGTTTGAACCAAGTTTTGGAGTTTGATATTGTTAAGAAAATTTGCAGCATCCATATCCCTATGCAGGAAACTCAAGACAGATTTATATGGGGTCTGTATGCGAATGGGAAAGTTTACCGTTAAATCAGCGCTATGGTTGCAAAAGGAGAACCTTCAGAGCTTTGCAAGACAAAAGTTGCTCAAGAAAATGTGGAGCTTAACTATTCCACGGAAGGTAAAAATGTTTCGTTGGTCATTAATTAAAGAGGGGCTTCAAACAAGAAACTTCTTTGTAGATTCATCAAAGATTTGTATAGTAAATGTGCTTTTTGTGGTATGTCAGATGAGGACCAAAATCAAATTTTCATCAACTGTAATTATGCTAAGGAGGTTTGGAGTTTAACTCCAGACCTCCCTCAAAATGTAACCTCAAATGTTAGTGCTGATATTTTGGACTGGCTCGATTCCCTCAGAAACACTCAGTCTACTGAACTCTCCTCTGAGTAAGGCATTATTGATCTGCTGACAAATTTGGAATGATAGGAACATGCTTATTTTCCGGATTGCGAAACCCATTCTTGCTCGATCTATTGCGCTTTCAGCTGCTGCAGGTGTGGAATTCTTCAACTTCAATGCCAAAGATTCTAGGAGGAAGTTAAGCCGCATGAGGTAATCAAATGGCACCCGCCGGAGGCCTCTTTTTTGAAGATCAACTTTGATGGATCAGTGGTAGGGAACAATGTTGCTGCCGATTTTGTGATAAGAGATGGAAAATGGCCATCCTATTTTGGCAAGGTGCTACGAACCTGGGTGAAGTGACTCAGTGGCAGAATCTTTGAGTTTGAAGGATGCTCTGAGTTGTGCTAAACAAAAGGGTTTCCTTTGGATCTGTGTGGAGGGATACTCCAAACTTGTTATTGATGTGGTTCAGGACCTATGCAGTGTTTCTTGGAGACCAAGGCCCATGAGGACATTCGATGGTTGGCTTTTTCTTTCATTTGTATCCATTGGAAGCATATTTACAGTGAAACAAATTTTGTAGCTGATGCTATTACGAAATCCGCGCAAGTGTTGGAGAACACCCATACGGATGTGCAGAACTAATAAACCAGAGGCATAAATTCTAAAGAAAAAACATTGATTGATAGTGTTTTTAACATACACGATTTGTTTATCATCAACTAAAAGACTAAACCATTGAACACTTCAATCGAATCTGATAAGATAGTCACAGAAGACAACAGACATAAATTCAAAATTCATGATTCTGCAACACCGTACTCTTTCATCACCCACATGCTAAGAAAAGAGCGTTATTTAGCTCCAAATGACAAAATTCAATTTCTAATATGACATATTTAACTTAGGCTAAAATAGGTCAGGGCTCTCAAGGGGCTAGTTTTGCCTCGACTCGTGCTTACAGCTCTTAAAGTGTTAACTTAGGAAGAAGCTGGTAGCTAATGAAAACTAGTCACTTAATATGTTTTAGCCACTAACCTCTCACACTATTAGAAGAATGAAATTTAAAAGAGCTAGATTTCATAAAGAATGGCATTTTGAGAAGCCAAATAAATTCGAAAATTGAAAAACCACAACTGGTTAGTGAAAAACAAAAATTGTGATAGACAATATATACATAAACCAAAGTGTTGTTGCCAACGAGAGTTGGTTGAGTTGGTAAATATCATTCTCTTCTCTAGATCAAGATATAGACTGCCAAAGACAAAGATGCATTGTTCATAAAAAAAAAAAATGCAAAAGAGAAAGATGCATTGTTCATAATTAACATAGGAAGTAGATTCAAACTAATTATCACCTCAATTTTGATTACCAGTTAATCTCATCAAGAATCACAATAAGCGCAACGATGAATGCTTGGTCAATCCCAGGATACACTGTCACCATGAAATTGTCCTTCCCAAACAGCACGCTTTTAACTGTGTGCTTCTTATGCATCTACAAAGTGATTGCATAAAATAATTAATTAAGTATATGATTGCCAAATTAACATTGCATTAATTAAAATACTAACGTATCATAATAAAAATTAATGAAATTAATCTTAATTACTTGGGCAACGATGGTGGAGGAGTTTCCCCCGTATATGAAGCAGGATTGTTCATGCCAACTTCCTTTGACCTTGAAGTCTGGTGCATCCTCTGTAATGTTATGTGCTAAGAAAACATCCAATGTGGTCTTAAATTGGACGACTGAAGATTTCTTAGCACTGAAGATGAGATCCCTGGTTTCTTTGCTATCCCCTCTATAAACTTGCCATCTGTCGTGTGCACTCGTCAACTATATATACACCATAAAACTTATGAATCAGTATGTCGACTTCAGTAAAAAGAACAAACTTTCAACATCTTCTCGTTCAGATTCTTCGCTAACGAGGAAAGTTATGGTTTTACCAAAAAACTAATTAGCAATACAGAGAGTAGTCCAATTGCATATAAGCAAATAAGGTTGAGATGTGAGATTCACTCTAAACACGTCTCCTAATGTGGCGAATTACACGCACAACACAAATAGCGAGACGTGAAGTACGTGTGGCTGTTGTGCTTCACACGAGGGACAATTTGCTCTGATACCATGACAAAAGTTGGGTTCTCTCATGAAATCAATTGGTAATATAGAAAGTAACTTAATTATTTATAAGCACATGCAAGATCTCTAATTTTTCCAATGTGAGATTCACTCTCAACAGGTAATCTATACATCATTTAAATCGAGAAGCAAATATAGTTGGTATATGGATTTGATTTGCGAATCTAGGACATGTATGATATAACTTATTACCCTTAATAGAAGGCCATACCTTTTTTCTTAGAGTAATAATAGGATACCCGGCAGTGTCAAGCAAGACTCGGTGGTCATGAAGGCTGAATAAAAGAGATCCTCGTACTTTAAAAATCATGTTACCAGTGATATCGGTGACTACAAAGTTGCCCTCACGTATCGTTAAAACTTTTCTGACAATTGCAAGATCCATAGAATGGGAACTACAGAAGTGAGGGCTGATGATCGCAGCAGCTGGATTATCGGACGCTATTAGGTCGCGATTAGCATACGCTGAAGGAGATGGATCAGCGTATGCTAATAATCGTTCGCCGGCTTCTGCTTCTTTCATGGTCGGAGAAATGTTGGATGTCGATGAACACCTGTGATCTTTTGTTTATGGAGAGACGACTGGGCGTTGAGGTTGGTTATATGTACGTATATACGCCAAAGCGTGTTACGTATATTGGACATACTCGATTGGAATAGAGGAAAGTCAATAAAAGAAACGGAAACTAAGACTTTTGACCACAGGACCTTTTTGTTTTGGGGTCAAATTTAATGGTATTCTAGAAGGTGGGAAAATTGAAGGTTGCAATTGGAAAAATGAAAGTCATGGTACTCTGAAAGGAGAGGATTTTCTGGGGGTGCCAAAACTCAGACGAAGTTTAGGCACGAGGTTCAACACGTATTTGATTTGAATGTTGCTTTTTATCTCAATGCCATGAGACAGCTCGAGAGAATGAGAGAATATGCATGCCAGTATTGGAGCTGCCAACAGACAATATTTTGTTTGAGTGTGTGCGTAAGTTGTCGTTAATCTGATTTCTTATATAAACGATTGAGCACCAAGCAGGATGTTGGTTTAGTTAAATTCTTTATGTGCCTCGAGCGAATGAGGGCTTAAAATTTAGTGTAACTTTGTGTATGCTTGCCTAAAAGTAAATAAAAGCGAAATAGAAACTAGAACGAGAAACAAAATGTATATCATTTCATAACAAACGTTCACAAAAGTAAAATTTAGGCAGATGGGTTGAGCTACATAACTTGAAATGTAAATTAACTGAAAGTATAAAGACATCAGTAAAACTCTAGCAAGATCAGACCCATAAGGGTGAGATAATGCTAGAGAAATTCACCGAAATCGCTGGTGTTCGATATGACTTAGTACAAAACATGCGTCTCAGAGAGGAAGTCAGGATGGTATGAATTACAGATCACTTGAATCATACCATGGGGTGGTAGAGCTGTAAAAGTTTTAAATATCAGGGATCATAGGTGGTGTTTTCTTTGAAGGAGGACTTTGAGATTGTAGCTGAAGAGCTAAGAAAGTTTTGCTAAAGATCAATTGGGGTTGTGCTGAAAAACAGTTGGGTTGATTGAAGAATCACTCAAGGTTTTGTTTAATTGTAGAGATTGAATTTGATGAAGATCTTGAGCTTGAAGGCCTCTATTTAATTTATAGGCTGGGGAGAAGGAGCAACCTCGATCATATCGCTGAGCTGAAGCAAGGTAGATCAGTCAGTAGGTGCTGACAGTGACTGTTATTCCTGGTAGGTGGCCTTCAACTGTGTCTTGAGGCGGTTAGCACGACCTCAGTAGTGACCTCAGCATGTCTAATGACGCATGCGTATACATTTAAGGGGGCAAGATATACCAGGCCCTCCGTATGTGTGGCAAACACACTTCAGAGATACTTATGTCTGTAGCCTCAAACAAGTTGGAGATAAGTGAGATGGTCGTCTTAGCCTTGGTTTGGGCTTCAAAGTTGGTAGGTCAAAGTCGTGCGACTTTTGCATAAATAAAATGGGAAGGCTCATACCAGGCCTTCTTTTTATTTATGGCCAAACATTTTCTCTTTAGAGGAGGGGGCAATGGGCTAAGTCACACAATGACGTAATCATAATTAGACATCTAACTCAATAATATTCTACACACTCACCATCCATGTGTATCGAACTTACTCTCTCACTTATAAATGAAGCAAAACACCAATAGACTAGTTATGCGCCTAAACTTCCGTTGATTTGTACTCCACTTTAAATTTTCCCTTAACCCTTTTTAATTTGAAATTAATAAAATTCGAACAACTAAAATTAGGTAATATCCCCTAGTTACTCATTTTCTCTCAAATTTCAATGTCGGATAGTTGCGAAATTTGAGCATGCAATTGTGATCAAATTGGCACAATGAGACCAGTTGATACCACTCATAAATCTTAAGATTTGTTATGTAGTAGTGAACTTCAGCTACATATTCCCTTCAATAGTTTATATTCAACTTTGATATATGATCAGTTGTATACGTACAAAATTATTATTGCTAGTGTGGATTTATAACCCAAATTCATTTTTCACCCCTTGTTTTTTTTTTTTTTTTTGAACAATCAATATTATCTACACTACATGGGAGGGGTGGGCTTAGCCTCACAATGGGCTAGCAATAATATATTCAAATTCGTCTTTGGTAAGAATTGAATCTAAAATCTCTCACTTGCAAGTGAAAATGAATACCACTAGATTCGTCGTTAAAATATCGTTGTATAACAAAGCCTGAAAGACATATTGTTCAGCATCGAAAGTTAAAAAAAAAATAAAGATAAAGCAAAATCGAACAATATTATTGCAGCCGAGAAGTGCGGCCTTTTCCTCTCACCCTTTTCCCTCCCGAGAAAACCCTAAGTTGCAGTCGCCATAGCCGTCGGGTCCTTGCCATGGCTTGGGGCCAGTGGCAGCCCATCCTATCTCCCCCTAGCTTCCCCTAGCGAGTGTCGTGGCCGTGTTGCAATGATGGCTGGATATGGTTTTTGCATTGAGCGATGTGTTATGTGGTCTCGTCTAACTACGATGATTTTATGTGGTCTCGCTTCCGAAATGACTTTATGTGGCCTTGCTATTTAGCGGTGACTTTTTGCAGTTGCCGATACAAGTTTGTTATACCTATTGTCTTATGACAGTTTGTATGGGTGGCGTGTGAAGTTTTCGTACATATGGTAGCTTTTTAGGGGTTTACTATTGTTGTCTTGTTTGAGCAAATTCATCTCTAGATGATTTTCTTGGTCACTGGAGTTTTATACTCAATTGGCACCTATGTATTGTTTGAGATGATTAATGAATACCAATCTATCATTGCTTGTCAAAAAAACCTAACAAGGGCAAAAGCCCAAACAAAGCAAAAAGCCAAAGGACAAAGAAGCAAAACACCAATAGACTAGTTATGCGCCTAAACTTCCGTTGATTTGTACTCCACTTTAAATTTTCCCTTAACCCTTTTTAATTTGAAATTAATAAAATTCGAACAACTAAAATTAGGTAATATCCCCTAGTTACTCATTTTCTCTCAAATTTCAATGTCGGATAGTTGCGAAATTTGAGCATGCAATTGTGATCAAATTGGCACAATGAGACCAGTTGATACCACTCATAAATCTTAAGATTTGTTATGTAGTAGTGAACTTCAGCTACATATTCCCTTCAATAGTTTATATTCAACTTTGATATATGATCAGTTGTATACGTACAAAATTATTATTGCTAGTGTGGATTTATAACCCAAATTCATTTTTCACCCCTTGTTTTTTTTTTTTTTTTGAACAATCAATATTATCTACACTACATGGGAGGGGTGGGCTTAGCCTCACAATGGGCTAGCAATAATATATTCAAATTCGTCTTTGGTAAGAATTGAATCTAAAATCTCTCACTTGCAAGTGAAAATGAATACCACTAGATTCGTCGTTAAAATATCGTTGTATAACAAAGCCTGAAAGACATATTGTTCAGCATCGAAAGTTAAAAAAAATATAAAGATAAAGCAAAATCGAACAATATTATTGCAGTCGAGAAGTCCGGCCTTTTCCTCTCACCCTTTTCCCTCCTGAGAAAACCCTAAGTTGTAGTCGCCATAGCCGTCGGGCCCTTGCCATGGCTTGGGGCCAGTGGCAGCCCATCCTATCTCCCCCTAGCTTCCCCTAGCGAGTGTTGTGGCCGTGTTGCAATGATGGCTGGATATGGTTTTTGTACTGAGCGATGTGTTATGTGGTCTCGTCTAACTACGATGATTTTATGTGATCTCGCTTCCGAAATGACTTTATGTGGCCTTGCTATTTAGCGGTGACTTTTTGCAATTGCCGATACAAGTTTGTTATACCTATTGTCTTATGACAGTTTGTATGGGTGGCGTGTGAAGTTTTCGTACATATGGTAGCTTTTTAGGGGTTTACTATTGTTGTCTTGTTTGAGCAAATTCATCTCTAGATGATTTTCTTGGTTACTGGAGTTTTATACTCAATTGGCACCTATGTATTGTTTGAGATGATTAATGAAATACCAATCTATCATTGCTTGTCAAAAAAACCTAACAAGGGCAAAAGCCCAAACAAAGCAAAAAGCCGAAGGACAAAGATGCATCATTGCCTAATTAACGTAGGAAGTAGATCCAAGCTAATCAATCACCCGACGCTTGAGCCCCAGCTCGAGGAGTGTTAATCTCACAAAAAATTGCAATAAGCGCGACAATGAATGCGTAGTCAATCCCCGAATACACTGTCACCGTGAAATTGTTCTTGCCAAATGACACGGGTGTAACTGTGTGCTTCTTATGCATCTGCAATTTTCCCCATAACATATTTATCCCAGTCAGTACTTTCTGAAGAAACAAACTAAGCTTCTGATTGCTTAATTATGTTAATTATAAGATATTATGGCTGAATATAAAATTGCTGAAATCTTACTTGGGCAAGCATGGTTGAGGAGTCCCCAGCATGTATGACACAAGATCGTTCAGACCAATTTCCTGTGACCTTGAAGTCAGGTACATCCTCTGTTATGTTTTGTGCTAAGAAAACATCCAACTTGGCCTTCAATTGGAACATTGAAGATCTCTTAGCGCTAAAAATCAGATCGCTTGAGTCTTTGCTATCCCCCCTGAAAACTTGCCATCTTTCATGTGCAGTGAAGAACTATACATAAGACATACAAATAAGTTAGTTTATTTATTTATTTACTATTAATTATTAGGGAGAGAGTTCAAAATTATTACAATAATTAGGGGAAGGGGAGTTTCGAACTGATGCACATTAATAGAAACCCACCACCTTATCCACTAAGATATTGGACAACATGCATTATTTATTTGAGAATATAAAAACAAGTTAGTTATGTGCAATAGACTTAGTATATAAACTAACAAAAGTATTATCTCGTTAAACTGTCATATTGTCAAATTCTGAGTTTGAATTATTAATTAAGCTGATTCGTGTCAGAATATATGGTTTACATTCACTAACTAGCAACATTACGTTATGAACTGAGACTTTAATTCACAAACAACAGTTAAAGTTCAAGAGCTACATAATATATCAATGGGTTTTATGTTAAGAAAGCCTTACCTTCCTTCTTAGAGTGACAATAGGATGTCCGGCAGCATCAAGCAAGACTCGGTGATCATGAAAGCTGAAATGAGCTTCTTTAACTTTAAAAATCATGTTACCATTGACATCAGTGACTACAAATTTGTCACCTGTTATGGTTAGAACTTTTCTGACAATTTCAATAACCACAGGGTTAGGACTGCAGAAGTGAGGGCTGATGATCGGGACAGTGGGATTAGCATGCGCTGCTGATCCGGGATCCGGGTTAGCAGATGCAAACGATGGTACGCTAGGTTTTGCTTGTCTCATGATCAGAGAAATGTCGATGTCGATGAACACCTGGTTTTTGATTTATGGAAAGACAATCTTGGCACTGCGGACGGTTATATGCTTATCCCAAAACGTGTTCCGTATATTGACTACCGTCGTATATAAAGTCGTAATCCAGAATATATGCATGCTGCATACCACGACTTGGTCTCATGATAATCTGCGTACTGCGTGTTGAACAAAACCTAAATTATAGTGAAGTTTCCTCTACAGCTGTACGAAGACGTCTTAAATATTGAGCGATGATGACTTTTCTCTTTTCTTGTACTACATACCATGATTGGTCTCATGTAAATTTTGAGGTATCTCCCAGCTTCCAGTTTTCAACTTTGATCCCAAATGTTGTTTTAACATTTAATAGCCAATAATTAGTTGCGAAATTTAAATCGATAGAACAAAAGAGGTATTTTGTAATACATGATAGTTGCGAAATTTGAATAATTAATTGCAATGACACAATACAATCGAGTTATCGACACAATATAATTGATCCACGGCCACTAACATTCCGCAAAACTATAAATTGATCGACAGCCAGGGTTGATTGATCATTAGAGATCAGTTGCATAGAAATTATGCATGGAAAAAAAAAAATCCAAAATCATAAATCGGACGAGTTTTTTCGTTCCCTTTTCTTGATCAAAGTTCGACATAAAAAAAAAAATTTTAAAAGTAAAAACCCAATGGACCATTATTCCAGCCCGTTAATATGCCCAAAATACTACATGTCGTTTTTGGTCGTCGTGTTCCCTGCAAGAAGTTGCAGAAACTGAATAATCCCAAAGAGTATTTCCCACCTGAAACAAACAGATGAACCCAAACAATCCGAGCTCCAAATCGAATAAAAAATGGTGAGAGCATCTGCACTAAAACCCAGTAGCAAATTCTTCCTGAGAAAGCACAGGAAATGGCCGGTCTCGCCGTACAACACCAGATGGCAACAAATCTTCAACCAAAACCAAGCCTTCCAAAGCCTCAAAAAATCATCGCCGCCGCCGGAAACCCCACCCTGCCACCTCCTTACGACGCTCATTTACTCCTTTAAAACCTACAACGTCGACCCAACCCCGGAAGCCTACCACTTTGTCCTCAAAACCCTCACCAAAACCTCCCAGTTCGACCACATCGTTCCGGTTCTCCGCCAGCTCGAAAAAGTAGAAGAGTTCGACACGCCGGAGCACATTTTTGCCCTTCTAATTGGTTTTTATGGCCGTTGGAGCAGAACCCAGGACGCCATTGATTTGTTTTACAGAATTCCCAAGTTCAGGTGTGTCCCTTCTGCTCACTCTCTCAATGCATTGCTGTATGTGTTTTGTGGGTCCTGTGAAGGTCTTAAATTGGTGCCCGAGATTTTGCTCAGGAGCCATGTAATGGGCATCCGGCTCGAAGAATCGAGTTTTCGGATTTTGGTCAATGCATTGTGTGGAATTGGGAAGGTTGGATATGCTATTGAGATTATGAATTGTATGATGAATAATGGGTATGGTTGGAATGTGAAGATTTGCGCTTTGATATTGTCATCATTGTGTGAACAAAAGGATTCAGAGTGTGTTGATGTTATGGGGTTTTTGGGAGAAATGCAGATACTTGGGTTTTGTCCTGGGATGATGGACTATTCCAATGTGATTAGGTTTATGGTGAAACAGGGGAGGGGTTTGGATGCTTTGAATGTGTTGGTTAAGATGAAAGAGGAAGGGATTAAGCCTGACATTGTTTGTTATACCATGGTCTTACATGGCGTTATCGCGGAAGGGGATTTCAAGAAGGCGGATCAGGTTTTTGATGAGTTGCTTTTGTTGGGTCTGGTTCCGGATGTTTATACCTGCAATGTGTATATAAATGGTTTGTGTAAGCAGAATAAAGTTGAATCGGGATTGATGATGATTTCTTCTATGGAAGAGTTGGGGTCCAAGCCTAATTTGATTACTTATAACATCTTGCTGAAGGCACTGTGTAACAGTGGGGAGCTTAGGAGGGCTAGAAATCTTATGCGTGAGATGATGTTAAACGGTGTTGGGGTAAACTTGCAGACTTATAGGATTATGCTGGATGGTCTGTTTGGCAAAGGAGACATTGAGGAAGCTTGTGTCTTTATGGAAGAAATGTTAGATAAGGTTCTTGTTTGTTTTTGTTCCTCATTCGATGAGGTGATTTATGGGTTGTGCCAAAGGGGTTTGGTTTGTAAAGCAATGGAATTGCTGAAGAAAATGGTTGACAAGAACGTTGCTCTGAGAGAAAAGGCTCGGGAAGCACTGCTAGGCTCAGGATCCAAACCCGATTTGAAAGAGACTATTTGGACTGGTTTGGTGGAGCCAATTATAGCACTAACAGAGGACCAGTAAGTTGTGCATCTCTTCGTTATACATTTACCATTAGTTGTTTGTGCCATATAGAATCCACAGCGACGGTTGATTGACTTCACCAGCACAATGCAAGGCTGAAGCATAAGTCAGCTGCATCCATGCACATCAGATTCCTTTACTTCTAATCTTTTGCTTAAGAGAGGCACCTGAGCCTGGCACATCGTGCTGTACTTGTGCCGGTCTTTTGTCCATTTCTTCGTCCGAGAATGTTTGGCATAAAACTGTATATGCATTTTGTACCAACCTAGAGTCTTCTGTCTTACTTGCTATGCTGGTGAACTCTTGTTCTTGGTTTTTTCTTTACCAGAAGCATTACCTTTGAGTTGATACCTTGCTTGTACATATTAGATGATGGCAATTTCTCCAAAAAAACAATGAAATTATTCTTTTAAACTCTTCAAAATTACCCATGCTTATAAGTTTGCAGTTTTTTTTATTTTTTATTTTTCTCTCTTTTTCAGTGCATGGATTGTTAGACAATATGATATGCGTTGCAACTTTGTTGAACTTAAGTATTTAAGTTTCGATTTCGGTAGATATATTGGTATTTCCAATCTCGATTTCGGTAAATATATGATACTGGTTGGTCCTTTGCTTGTTCTTAAAGTCGAAATGCAACCATTTTAATTTTCCTTGAGTACCTACAGACACTCGATACCAACACATACCTGACTGTTATCAACGGTCCTCGATCACTTAATCCAAGCAGTTCGATTGTGTAGTTCTTTTGAGCCATAATTAAGCCACAATGTCACTCATGCGGAAGCAAAACCTCATCACCTAGTTCCCTTCAATTCATAATGTGAGTTTTGAAGTCAAGGTATTGAAAACTTTTGAGAGAAAAAAGATAAAAGTGACATCTTATCTTGCTTTGTGTGGGAAAAGTAGCAGCCATTTACTTAAAAAGTAAAAAACCAACAAATAAAAGAGAGAAAAGAAACAGATTTTTCTGGCTTTGCACTTTCTTTTCCCGTGAAATCAAATTATTGAGGCATCCAAAGATTGCTGTTTGTCGCCTTTCCAAAACATGAAAAGTTTTGTCGGTGTGAAAAGGGCTTCTTCTTTGCGGGGAAGAGCAGAAAAATCTGCAGTCACACTCTCTCGAACTAATTAATTTGAAATTAATCAGCTATTAAACCACTAAGCAGAAATTAACTACACAGTTGAAAAGTTGGAGAGATTTTTCAATGTAACCAGAATACGGGAATACACCACGTGTCTCTATATAAGTGATGATATATTTGTGTTAAAATATTAATAATGTAAAAAGTAAAACTTCCTATCACTTATATAATAACACGTGATGCACCACTTGTGTTATGAGAACAAGAAAAAAATTCGCTAAAAGTTGGATTAGAAACATATCAAGAAGCTGTGGATGCATTTGTGTTGCAAATCGTTGTTAGTCGGACGTGGATGAGAAGAAATAGAGACAAATGTTGTGGTGTTTCCTTGGTGGTGGTACCATGTTTCCAATTTAATTTAAAAGGGGTAAGATTCGCCGATAGGACCAACTCCAATGGTTAGTTTAAGGCCAAAACAAATTTTGGATGAGTTACCAAAAAAAAAAAAAATTTGGATTTTGGCTTTTAGATTTTAGCTACAAACTGTATTTTTTTCTCTAATGGTATGACCTAAATTTTACGTTAAAAATTGTTAATATCGTTTTACCTTAATTTTTTCTTTCCGTTAATTTTAAAAAATATGGGAACTGTTATTAGCACTCAAAAAATCTCATTCTACGCTCCTTACAAGTGTATTTTTCTTTCCAATTACAAAAAGTTTGAAGTGCTAAATGAGATTTTTGAAATACTAATAATAATTTCCAAAAATATCTATTTACATTAATTGCGCTTTATTATGGGAACATTTTTACTTAAAGATATTTAAATTACAATAAAGTATGAAAAATCGCACAATATATACATATGGACCACACTTTAACCACTTTCTACAAACACAATTACACTCCAACCTCATTCATACACCAACACAAACCACACATCCTATAGCACCCTCTTGCAAAACCATGAAGTAGAGTTGTACTAATTTGGTAAAAGCATCTCGTTGTCTTGTCGTTAAGACGAAGAGGGACCTGCCTGCGACGGTGATATAATAGCCCTTACGTGTCTTTCTCACTCATCGTTATCTTGTAATCGCGTGAAAGTGAGAAAGACAACGTAAAAGGAATACCACAAAAAGTATATCTCCATTGTAAGCAAGTCCCTATATATTCATAATTTTAAAATTCTGTTGCAGGCAAGTCCCTCTTCGTCATTTAGACATAAAAAAGAGCATATCACCGTTGCAGGAAAGTCCCTCATAATATGTTGACTTACCTCGATCAGTATCCACACAAGAATGACAACAAGAGCAATATGAAGGATGCCAGAAATTAGGAATAGAAAAGAAAAGGTTAATTAGTGAGAAAGTGAAAAGGATTAATGGTAATCACACTTAATACTGTCCAAATATATCATTGTTATACAAATGATGTTCATAGCAATTATGGTAAGACCTTGACGGGGTTGCTTGCTTTTCAAAAGCATTATTTACTTCCACAATTGGAAAACTTTCCGCCTCATACTAGCTAGGGGGACAAATGAAAACCTGAAAAGCAATTTCTCTTTTGTCTATACCACTTTGGATGAATTTTTATATAAAAAAAAAATGTGTTTATCAGAATTAAGGGTACATAATATTAATTTAGTTACTGTATTATTTGAAATTTTAGATTTTTTTTAGTATTAGATATCTAACAAGTTGCTAATCCTTCAAAAAAATAAAAAGAAAATAGGGAAATTATTGAGCTTCATGGCTGCTTATGCCCTTAATTATATGAAAATGGTTGCTGCAGTAATCTTATGATCGTAACAAAAACGTAACCCAGATAGCATTCTTCTTCATACAGTGATTATCAATTTATCATTTGCATATTTACTACATACCGAAATAAATCTAGATCAGAGAGAGAGAGAGAGAGAGAGAGAGAGAGAGCAATTGGAAACCAAAACAAAATACAAAAAATACTGAAGTTAAAGTTCAATATAATTTGCCACGAATTTTGTTGAAAAATTATTAGAGCACTATTTCAAACCTATGAACACTGCAGAAACACATTAAGATTTCTTGATCTCTTTATCCTTACAGTTAATAGTATTAATTAGCATTGCAAGTTCTTTATCCAATTTGGAAATTCAAAAATATCAAGCTAAGTGTATTTACATATATAATTAAGAAAATGCAGCGAAAACGATCACCTGACGTGGAGCTAATTATTCAGCATTATTGAACACCTGAATTGAAATGTCTGCATGGTTATGATTCACGGTGACAATCTTCATGGAAGCAACAAGGTGGAGTGGTCATGATGGGGAAGAGGGGCACATGAACAACTAACTCATCACTGGATATATATGAGATACACATATAAACTTGTAATAAATTCCCAGCTGCTAAATAAAAAGCAGTACATACATATACATATATATCTCAGTATACGCGATCGAATGAGTTAGAAATGCACGTGCCCTGCTTCTCCATCTTGCTCAACTCACCTTTCTCTTTCTCATATATATTTCAGAATTTCCTCAACACTCGACTGAGAGGACAGCTCTACGAGCTAGCTAGCTACCTAGAGCTACCCTTCTCACAAACAAGCTCATTAGGTTAGAGAGAGAGAGAGAGAGAGAGAGAGAGAGAGAGAGAGAGAGAAGTGATCTTAATCAAAACGGTGAATCAGCTGAGACACTCTTCTGCACTTCTCTGTCCTGCTAGCCCACTCATTTATAACAAAACAGGCAAATGAGGGGTGTTAAAGGTATATGGAGAAACAAGGAAATAATTGGCTCCTTCCTTGATGTAACCATTTCCATTTACCTATCGATCACAGTTTAAAATGTGTATAAAAGAGGATCTTTATGTCTTTTTCTTTTGACGCGAAGCATATTCAATAAAATAGCAAAAGTCCTAATTAATAAATTATTTCTATAAATATTAAACTGTAATTTACATGTAAAAGAGACTCGACAAACAAATTTTAAATTTTAAATAAATGTTTTAAAAAGAAAGAGTACTGCAAGGCTTAGTTGGGTGTAGGACCCCATGATGCGTTAGGGGTCCACACAAATTGTGATACCTTGCAACAACAGGACAACATCACCACAATATCACGATATCACTATTAGCCAATATCAGATACAACAATATTATTAGTGTAGGCGCATTAATATCTTGTTTAAAAGTTTTATGATCATATATACCCACCTGAACTGTAGGAATATATGATCAGCAGTGCATTTGGCAGTACCCAGTACTGTAAGTTTTGCCTTTCGCCGGTGTGACCATTTTCTTAATGGGATGGTGACTGCTGTCCACAGAAACCCTAAAGATTTTGGAGTGCACATGCACAAAGGTCAGTGGCTTTCCAACCAGCTAAAATCAATATCAGAGAAAAAGGCCGAGTAAGAAAGTGCGTTTCTGTATCTCAGTCACTGCCATCATTGTTTTTAATTCATAACAAAGTAGGTGTTAATATTATTTTGAAGATCATGCTATCTAGATATTGGCTAGCTGCATTAGTATATAGTGTATCTGCCACACTTGTTACTCCATACCAGCACCACTAAGAAAAATATTTGCGTTTGATGGGCCATAATGTTACGTAATTTTACTAATTCACGAGTTGTGAAGTAATTAGACGACATGATTGATATCACATTCCGGCCCGGGGCAGATCACTTCCCGGACCCGCTCCACCATCGTAGCACGATATTGTCCGCTTTGGGCTTACCATTCCCTCACGGTTTTGTTTCTAGGAACTCACGAGCAACTTCTCAATGGGTCACCCATCATGGGAGTGTTCTAGCCCCCTTCTCGCTTAACTTCGGAGTTCCTACGGAACCCAAAGCCAGTGAGCTCCCAAAAGGCCTCGTGCTAGGTAGGGATAAGAATATACATTTAAGGATCACTCCCCTGGGCGATGTGGGATGTCACAATCCACCCCCCTTAGGGGCCCGACGTCCTCATCGGCACACTTCCGGCCAGGGATTGGCTCTGATACCAATTGTCACATCCCAGCCCGGGGCGGATCACTTCCCAGGCCCATTCCACCATCGTAGCACAATATTGTCCGCTTTGGGCTTACCATTCCCTCACGGTTTTGTTTCTGGGAACTCACGAGCAACTTCCCAATGGGTCACCCATCATGGGAGTGCTCTAGCCCCCTTCTCGCTTAACTTCGGAGTTCCTACGGAACCTGAAGCCAGTGAGCTCCCAAAAGGCCTCGTGCTAGGTAGGGATGAGAATATACATTTAAGGATCACTTCCCTGGGCGATGTGGGATGTAACAATTGATATTATGGCTGAAAATCTAATTAATAGTAATAAATAAATAAGTATATTGTAACTTGTGTGAATTAATAACACTTGCAGCTTTTGTGTTGGACACAATCCCCTTCCCTTTCAAACTTAAAACATGATTATAGAGGCTCTAGTGCATACATATCACATGCATCTTGCCTTTCATCCAACTAACACTGGTCCACTACCGCTGTCCCAATACTGTCTTAATTAACCCTTCCAACACAAGCTATATGATTAGATTTCTCTCTCTGGATTAATTAGTTTAAGTGTTGACAATTAACTAGTAGCTAGAAGGAAATTATATTCATTAAGAATATTATGAACAGAAAATGTTACAATCCTAAGACGGTGACCTGCCCTACGTACCAAGGCCTTCTCGAGGTCTTGTAATTTCAAGACCATAGTCCTCTTGGGAGCAGGCTTGTGCTTGCGACAGAACATGTAGTGTCATATCCGTCTTCAACATCAGTATATTTTTATCTATCTCAACTTCTGAAACAATTTCGTTTCTGATAGAACAGTTAACCAGGATGGAGAAGATGATGCTGATTGCTGATGTCGTTTACCTAATAATATGCAGAAACAGCGTTTGAACCGTAATCCCGTGAACATAAACTTTTTTATATGACTTGATGGTAATGGTGTCGAAAATAGTTAATTTAGCAAGATATTCTTTGACTCTTGATGTATATTTAGAGTGTTTCACTAGTAAAAAAAAACCCTTGCGTGATGAAACACCCATGGTCGCGCATAGTCACTTTGCGCGACGAAATTTTAAGGGACGAAACAAACATCATCACTCAAAGTCACTTTGCGTGACGAAATTTTAAAATTCGTCCCGCAAAGTCTTTACAAAAATAAAAAATTATTTTTTAAAAACCTTTGCGCGACAAAATCCAAATATTTCGTCGCCTAAACTAATTTATTTTCTTTATTTTATTTAATTTTATATTATAAATTTTAAAATGTAGTTATTTTCATAAGTTTTTATTATTTTTTAAAAACTTTGTGCAACGAATATCAATATTTCGTCACCTAAACCCTATTTATTTGTTTTTTATTTAATTTTATATTTTATATTGTTAAACTAAATTATTTTCTTTGCGCGATAAATCAACATTTGGTCGCCTAAAACCTATTTATTTTAATTTATTTATATTTTAAATTGTAAAATAAAATTATTTTGTTTTTTATTATTTATAAAAAACATTTAAAAATTTTGCACGACGAACATATATTTCGTCGTGCAAAATCCTTAAATTTGGACGGGCACCAAAAATGGGACGTGGGAATTTTTTTTTTAAATTTTTTGTTTTAAGACTTTGCGCGACCAAAATTTTGTCACACAAAACACTAAAAATTTGGGCGGGCCCCAAAAATGAGAAGCGGGAAATTTTATTTTTTAAATTTTTTTAAGACTTTGCACGACCAATATTTCATCGCGCGAACTCATATCCTTCGTCACTCAAAGTGATACAGTTTTTAAAACCAAAATAACTGCTCCACAATTTTCTCAATGTCTTTCTCTATTCTTTTATGTAGTATCCCACATCGGCGGGGTGAGCGTTGGTCCCTGGCCTTATATGTACATGCCTCTCTCTTCCTAGTATGACGCGTTTTGGGTAGTGAGGTTCTCTTGCCTAGGAACAAATCCGTGAGGACGTGGCCCAAAACGGACAATATTGTGCTATGGTGGAGTCAGGATGTGACACTTACCTCTCATCTCTTTCCCTCCCCCCAAATCCGACCCTCTTTCACACTCACTACTCTAACTTAATCTCTCTTATCTCTCTTTTCTTTATCTCTCACTCTCACTCACTCTCTCATCCCTCTCTCATTATCTCCTCTAACTCTCTCACACTCATACCTCTCTCTCATTCTCACTCACTCTCAATCTTGCCAAAAAGGTATTTTCTCCCCAAATTTTATTTTATTTTTCATTAATATGTGTTTTTGGAGTTAATTAATTGTGTCACATCCCGGCCCGGGGCGGATCACTTCCCGGGCCCGCTCCACCACCGTAGCATGATATTGTCCGCTTTGGGCTTACCATTCCCTCACGGTTTTGTTTCTGGGAACTCATGAGCAACTTCCCAGTCGGTCACCCATCATGGGAGTGCTCTGGCCCCCTTCTCGCTTAACTTCGAAGTTCCTACGAAACCCGAAGCCAGTGAGCTCCCAAAAGGCCTCGTGCTAGGTAAGGATGAGAATATACATTTAAGGATCAATCCCATGGGCGATGTGGGATGTCACAAATTGGGTTTGGTGTGGGGTGGAGTTTGGGGTATGCTAATTGTAGGGGAGATTATGCCGATTTTTTGGTATTATTTTATGTTGTTTTTTTGGTTATTTGACCATGTTTGTTTTGTTCATAGGGAATCATCGAGACTTTGACGGCGAAAATTGAGGATTAGGACGCTATCAGACCATATCCTTCGCCACTACCACCACATTAGACTTGTATTATGATTTTATTATTGTACTTTGTTAATTTATGTGTACATTTTTAATATAATATATATTATGGATACTTTGATCACTATTTTTCATATGTAATTTTATTTTGAATACGTCAATTTAAATTAAAGTAATTAAAAAAATAAAGATACAATTAAATTAAATTAAATTCAAAAAGTAAAAATTCAAAAAAATCTTGCGCTACCAAATATTTCGTCACACAAACAATTACTATAATTAAATTAAAATAAGAGAACTAATAAAAGAAAAATAAAATACCTTGCACAACAAAATATTTCGTCTCACAAACAATTAATTTCATCGCACAAAATATTAAATTCATTAAATTAAATAAAAAATAAAAAACCAAAAACTTTGCGCGACGAATATTTATCTTTGTCGCGCAAACCCTATCGTAACGAGCTTTGCGTGACCAATCATGCGTGACAAAAATTTTGTCTCGAAAGGTTTTGAGCAATGAAATCATACTTTGCGTAACAAATCTTATTTCGTCGCACAAAGTGTTTTTTGTAGTAGTGTTTAAAGCGCTAGTGCTAATATTATTTGGGATGCACTTTTAGTCTTCTAGACAATGGTTGTAATTGGAACCAAGTTGTGACAACCCGTCCCGAGAAATAATTATTGTTGATGTGAAAAGATGAAAATGCCCTTGAGCGTTGGTTGTGTGTTGTGTTTTAGGCAATTGAATCGGGTAATGATTAAAAACCGTTATCCATTGCCACGTATAGATGATTTATTTGATCAACTTCGAGGTGCCTATGTGTTCTCTAAGATTAATTTGAGGTCCGGTTACTATCAGCTGAAGATTAGAGACGAAGATGTTCCTAAGACTGCTTTCAAGACTCGTTATGGTCATTATGAGTTTCTTGTGATGTCATTTGGGTTAACTAATGCATCAGCATCTTTTATGGGTTTGATGAATAAAGTATTCCAGCCATATTTGGACAGATTTGTTATTGTGTTCATTGATGATATTATGGTGTACTCTAAGTCTAAAGCAGAGCATGCTCGACATCTTGCTTTGGTGTTGAAGAAATTGAGCGAACACCAATTATATGCTAAGTTTAGCAAGTGCCAATTTTGGCTTGATCAAGTGGCATATCTGGGACATGTCATATTTGCTCTGTTACCAAACTGACACACCCTGACCCGAAATGAGGGGTGTGCTGGCCGTCACGTGAGGGTGACGTAGCCTTGTGCACAGTGCAGAAGCAAGAATAATAAAGAGGAATACGAATAATTTAAACCAAGCAGCTAGCAGCCCTAACTCTGATTCCCATTTTTCTCTTCTTCTTCTTCTTCTTCTTCACTTTCACTGGGCATATTCTCCGAATCCTCAATTCTCAACAAAACCTCATAAACTCCTGGTAAGTGGCACAAGGAGTCGTAGTCGCTATAGTACGCCATTTCTTTTTAGTACCCAATTTGAAACGACGGAGCATCTCAACCAAATTAGTAGCAACATCTGGATGATAACGAGACAAATCAGTGAATCTCCTGTAATACTCATTTGCCGTCATCTTCCCCTGTTTGAATTGAGTAAACTCTTGCTTATATTGATCGTAAGAAGCAAGAGTTTACTCAATTGAAACAGGGGAAGATGACGGCAAATGAATATTACAGGAGATTCACTTATTTGTCTCGTTATCATCCAAATGTTGCTACTAATTCGATTGAGATGCTCCGTCGTTTCAAATTGGGTACTAAGAAGCAATGGCATACTATAGTGACTGCGACTCCTTGTGCCACTTACCAGGAGTTTATGAGGTTTTGTTGAGAATTGAGGATTCGGAGAATATGCCCAGTGAAAGTGAAGAAGAAGAAGAAGAGAAGAATGGGAATCAGAGTTAGGGCTGCTAGCTGCTTGGTTTAAATTATTCGTATTCCTCTTTATTATTCTTGCTTCTGCACTATACACAAGGCTACATCACCCTCACTTGACGGCCAGCACGCCCCCCCTTTTGGGTTGGGGTGTGTCACAAGTAATAAGCCCTCTTCATATTTTTTTTTCTTTCTAATATATTTATATATTTACACTAAAAATTTGAGAAATAAATTAGCATCGAACTTGCTATTTATGTTTTTTTCTTTGATTCATGAATAAAACTTTCCTGGCACGATTTAGGTTCCCAAAAGAATGGTAATAATTTATTTAGGTTCCTAAAAGTTTAGCCCTAAACCTTTTCTGGTGAGAACCCTAATTTTTTGGGTAAAGTACAAAAAACTACCTCAACTATTAGTGTCACGACACTTTCATACCTCATTTTTTTTAAATTGACAATGTCATACCTCATCTTTAGAATTTGGTCCAATGTTATACCTTCCGTTACTTGGCCGTTTACTTTTCAGTTAAATGCTGACGTGGCTTGATCTGAGGCCCACTTTCTATTAAAAAATTATTAAAAAAAATTAATAAAAAAAAGTAAAAAAAAAAGAAAAGAAAAAGAAAAAGCAAACAACTATCTGTTCGTCCCTCCCCCTCCCCTCCCCCTCCTCTCTCTGCTCCCCATCTTCATCTTCTTCCCCCATCTGCAACCCCAAAAAAAAAAAAAACAAAAAAAAAAAAAAAAAAAAAAAAAATTGAAAACCTATCAATCCCCACCCCCACCCCCCCCCCCCGGCCGGCGCGAAGAAGGAGAAGCAGGAAGAAGAAGAAGAAGAAGTGAAGGAAAAAAAAACAAAACCCAAATGAAACCCAGTTTCGTCCCCACCCCACAAACCCAACCCCCTGCAACCCAAAAAGAAGAAGAAGAGGAGGAAGAGAATATCCAAAGCGAACCCAGTTCGTCCAACCCAGAAAGAAGAAGAAGAGGAGGAAGAAAATATCCAAAGCGAACCTAGTTCGTCCACCACCCCCCCCCCCCCCCCCCCCCCCCCCAAAAAAAACCCAACCCCCTGCCAACCCCAAATCGACCACTCTCACCCATTCTCCACATCCTTTTCCGCACCCATCCTCCACCTTCTCCGCGCACCCATCTTCCCGCTGACGGGATCTAGGTTGTTTTTTTTTTCTTTTTTCTTTTCTAGGTTGTAGGAGGGAGAAGAGGGGGTCGTGGGGAGGGAGGAAGACAAATTGAGGGTGGGTGCGGGGGGAAGACAAATTGGATTTTATATTTTTTTTTGGGGGTTGCAGATGGGGGAAAAAAGATGAAGATGGGAGAGGAGAAAGGGGGGAAGAGGGAGGGATGGACAGAGAGTTGTTTTCTTTTCTCTTTTTTTTTTTTTTTTTTGACTTTTCTTTATTATTTTAAAAAATATTAAATAATTTTTTTAGTTTTTAATAATATTTTAATGATTTTTGAATAGAAAGTGGGCTTCGAATCAAGCCATGTCAGCATTTAACTGAAAAGTAAAACGGCCAAGTAACGGAAGGTATAACATTGGACCAAATTCAAAAGATGAGGTATGACATTGTCAATTTTAAAAGATGAGGTATGAAAATGTCGTGACATCAATAATTGAGGTAGTTTTTTGTACTTTATTCTAATTTTTTTTTTTTTTGTTCAATACCCTAATACAACTTTTTCTGAGACATCCGAATCCATCTCCCTTTGATTTCCTTTTTCCTTTTTGTTAAAGGTGATGAATAATGTTTAATGACCTGATGATTAATTGTACCAATAGTTGATTTACTAGACCCACTTCCTATCAAGTTGGCTCCCAAGTCTCTTTCCAAGTGCACTTCCCTATGTGCAGCTGTTACTAGATCTATATATGCTTCTCTTGTCCTTGAAATCAGATGCAGGGAAATAGACTTAGCACAGTTTTCCTTTGGGTTAATCTTTACTACTCCAAAATTTTTTGGTTTTTAATATTTGACACATGAAGTTTTTTTCATCTCAGAGTGGTACATAAAGTTATAATTTTGGAACACTTTCATACATCCGTTAAGGTTGCCGTTAAGTTTACAGTTAACTGATAACGTGGCATCCACATGGACAATGACTGAGCACCACATGGACAATGACTAGACGCCACGTGGATATTAAAAAATAAAATATTAAAATAATAAAAACTAAAATAAAAAATAAAAAAATAAAAAAATATTTTGGGCGTCTTCTCCTTCACCCCTTCTGACCCCCCTCCCTTCTCTCCTCTGCACCTACTCCATTTCTCTCTCTCTCTCCCTTCCCCAAACACCCGAATCTTCTGCGTTATTTCCACCTACAACCACACCAAGCACAAATGAAAACATTTTCAGCTAGAAATTTTAACATACAATTGGTACCCACAAAATATTACTGACAAATTCCGACTACCCACGATTCATTTCTTCAAATTAATAAGAACCCACATCATATTCTGGAAATCTTTAGAAATACTTGGTACCCCAGAAATTATTTCTATGAAATGAGTGAAAATGACCGATCTTTCAGTACCTTAGGCATCACAGGGTCATTTTCGGAAATGGCGCCAAAGTTGGGCTGGGATATGGGGAAGAGGGCGTCGGCGACCATGAGAAAGTTGGGGTAGTCATCAGAGGTGTGGGTCCCAAGAACGAGCTTATGGACGGGGAGGGAAGGGTCGGTGTGGGGCTGCGGCGCCGAGGGAGCCTAGTGGACAGTGAGAGACGGCTATTCGAGAGGGTGAAAGATGATAAGGTCGTAGAGGAAATGGTTGTTCTTCTTCCAGACAGCGTACTCTTCCTCTAAGACAGGTGAATCTTGGTCCTGGTCTTTCGCCATGGGATGTGGTGAGGAGGGAGAAGGGTGAGTGCAGATGCCCAAATTTTTTTTTAAATATCCACGTGGTGCCCAGTCATTGTCTAAGTGGATGCCACGTCATCAGTTAACGGTAAACTTAACAACCTTAACGAAGGTATGAAAGTATCCTAAAATTATAACTTTATGTACCACTTTGGGATGAAAAAAATTTTATGTACCAACTGTTGAAAACCAAGAAATTTTAGAGTAGTAAACTGAGATTAACCATTTTCTCTTTTACGGATCAAGCTACAAAACTAGCTAGGTTAATGAGTTTCGAACCTTTCATACTCATTAAAGCTTAGTTGTAACCGATTGTATATATATTTGTGTTTATTTTTTATTTGATGTAATTTGTCACGTCAAGAGAGAAAGACATATAAATCATTGACTAATTTTTATTTATTTATATGTATTTGGCACTGTATGATCAATAATATTACCAGAGTTTGTAACCCCCTTGGTATATTGAGGACCATGTGGGGTTAAGGATTATGACTCTCTGGGTGAGAGAAGGGAGAGATATTCGTGAGTAGACATCCATGTTCACTTCAGAGGATTGTGGAAATCTTAGCAACCTGTAAGAAAACAACAAAACTAATACCCAATATGTAGAGCAAAACATGGTCCAAGGAAAAAGCTAATAGCTAAATAGGTAGATACAAAATTTTGTTCACACATTTCTCTGCTTTTTCATTGCTAGCAAGCTCGCTCGCACCCAAATAATTATTGATCAAGTTTTGCGTAAGAAATTATTTCATTTTAGTGAATAACCAATGTTTCAAGACCATTGTGATAAAGGATAGTAGTAAAGGAGAAATCATTTGCATGCACTTCGTTTCTTCTTCTGCACATTTATGTTTATTTATGTTCATTGATTTATCTTTGATTTATTCAATCTAGTGATTATAAATGAATTGAAATGTGTGGAAGATAAAGAAAAGTGTGTGTAAATCCTTCAATAAAGAAGTGAAACAATTTATGAGGATTGGCCGCTAGCACACATTTCTCCTTAACCATGAATATAAAAGATTAACAATTTACACATATATGAATAATTGCCAATTGTTGATGCATATGAATACACTAAAACTATCCCAAGGCATAGCTCTTTGAACCAAACATGCATTAACGAATTCTAAAACACTGTTTCTACTATTATGACCAAATGGTGATATCAAACAAAAGAAGGTTGCTATTATATTAATTAACCACATCGTTATGCTTAGCAAAATACAATTAGCCTCTTTTATATTATAATTTCTCTTGGTCCAACCACAGCAATTAGTCTGATTGCTTAATAGTATTTTGGATCTTTGAATCAAATTCTTAGCATTTTTCTATCTTATCAACACAAAAAGCATGTATTAAATATGTTGGATGCGCGCGGCCCATTGACCTGGCATTCCACTCCACTTATAAGGCAGTGATAGAGATGTGAGTAGTAGAGACAAAATTAACCAAATAAAACTGAGATTTATGAATGCGAAAGCAGTGGAGGGAGGATTACACTTGGAAAGTCTTTTGGGAATTAGGATTATAAAATCTCAGAGATGTCAATTCTGTAAGCTATACTTGACATCACATGCCAAAAGAAATATTAGTTTATGATTATAAGTGAAAAGGGTCTGTATTAAGTTAAATTTTGAGTTAGTGGTTAATGAGTTGGCTCTCAGCAAAAGGCAGGAGACAAGCATGGAAAGTAGGTAAAGCTGCCATTAGGCAACTCTAGTCCTCGTTAATGGACATATCACTCGCAGCCACTGGCATGGCATGGCACACTATCCCTCACAATGGACAAAAAATAATATACATTGCAATATCTTTACTTCATTTCAAATGAATACGAAGATATAAGACTTACAAAATCATATATATTTCTAGAAGAGTGCTTAAAAATTGACATATAATACAAAACATTCATCATGTTTTATGACCCAATTTTTTTAGGTTTATTTTTATTAATATAATGTTATACTTTACCTAAAATTTTACTTCAGCTCTTACAATTTATTTTATCTTAATTCACCATATGTCCTCATCATTTGTGCATGACAGTGAATATAGGAATACGTCAAAAATAAAAAAATTGAGACCTCCTTCATTGATGGACGTTGCACATGAAACGATCAATTCGACTCAAGGTACGGCTCTAACATAAGTTGTTGACTCTCCTAGCAGCGAAGGGTAATATTTTTTTCATAATAATAGTGGATGGTCTCGTGAGATCTTTTAGAGGATTCCTTATCACGCCACGCACGGAGATCTTTCCATTGGAAGGTAAGAGGGCTCCTCTCTTAGCATTTCACACTGGAAGTTCTGTAGCTATACCGGCCTTTAATGGATGATACTTTTGGCGGGATAACTGTGTATTGTTGGGGATCCTGGAAAAGCAAGTGCTAGTAGAAAAAAAGATAAAAGCAGCATTGGTGCACGATGGATATAACCCAATTAGTATTGTAATAAAAAGACACGAAATTTCACTGTAGCTCTTACATTTTATTTTGTCTTAATTCACCATATGAACTCATCTTTTGTGCATGGCAGTAAATATGGGAATACGTTAAAGAAATTTAAAAAAAAAAACAGATTTTTTCAGTATTGAGATAATAATAATTTTCTCCAACACTAATTTACTTATCCATCTTTTTAGGTTTATTTTAGCTATATACTCTTTGTACTTTACATAAAATTTCACTTTAGCTCTTACAGTTTGTTCTGTCTTAATTCACAATTTGTACTCATCTCTTTGGTGATGACAGGGAACATAAAAATACATTAAAAATAGAATCTTTCAGTATTAAGAAAATAGTTATTTTCTCCATCACTAATTTACTATATTTACAAGTCCTAGTGTGTGTAATTATTTAATCTTTGTTGTCTCACAGACTGATGATTGAGTCAACATGATCAACGGGTGATGGAGCATCATAATTGATAAAGCTCCTTAGCTGTAAGCCTTAATCTAATCTTACGCTTATCATTTAGCAACTAATTGAAGGAGTTAACTTAATTAATATCAGTAATTAAGAAGGTACATATACACAAAACGGTACTTTTATATATCAGGCGGCGCCGACGACTAGAATTCTTTAAAAACGACTTAAATTTGCAATATTATTGTAAGTGATATAGTAGCTTTGATGTTACGATCGGTGTCCCTTCAGTTTGTACAGAAATTATAAAATAACAACTAATAACAATTTCTTGATCTGTTCTCAATTATCTTACCGAAAAAGAAGATTATCATTGGAATTAGAGACTGGGCCATTCGTGTTACATATCTGCCTGCCCTACAATCCATGTATAACTTTATGATCTCGATCTATAAAACAATATCCTGATTCCTGAGCATGAGGCAGCGTCATGGTGGCGTAAGGTCTAGGCATCAACTTTGTTAGGGTTTTGGGGGTTTCCATCCAGAACCCTAAGTTGGATTATGCTGACTATTACCAGTTATAAACAGTAAGTACAATGGGATTGAGTAAAATGTAAGCATTAAGTTATCTTCAGACTTCACGAAGTATCCCGTTACAATAATCAGCCGTTTACATTCATTTACATGCAGTTAAGAGAAGAATTTCATGCACTTGAAATGATATGAAAATAACGGTGTATAAATATTTGAGATATTGACATCGAGACATTTCAGTAAAAGCAATTAATTTCTCTCCACGTATAAATGACTGAGCTTAAATGTATTTATGCAAAAAGAGAGAAGTGTAATGAGTCTGCAGCCTTAATGTTTGACGAGTAGCACCATTAATTCAATTGTGAGTGACAAGCATGATTAGTACTATATTTTGTCTAATCAAGTGGAAAATTGTCGGAACGATTGTCCAAGATCCTCATCTTTTCTTGTCTTCACTCAAACGGATCTTCTAGCTTGTCACACAACCATATGTTTAGCAGCCTATAATTGTATTTTATCATGTAATCCTTGGTTTATATAAGAGATTGATTTCTCATTAATTATTAATAAAAAATTGTCACACCCCATATGGGATAAACATGTCAAGACTCATGGACTAATCTTTCTTCTCAAATAATGATAGATGATTAACAATTAATCCCAAGACACCTGTCTACTAATTAATTTGTTGAACTAAACTATGGTCGCACATAATGTCATTAACTAAATCAATTAAATTAGCAGAGGTTTCTGGATGGAAACTGTTTCCGTTTTAAACTCAATTTGATGGCTCTGCACTCGATCAATTATCTCATGTTACGGCCGTTTACAAGTTTACTAGTCAAGTTCCTAAAGATTTGTCCAGTTGGATTGGAAGTTTGGAACTAAAAAACAGTTGGGAATACGCATCATCTGCTTGAGTTTCAGAAACTAGGGTTTATCAATTAGTTTCCTTAGTTTCATGCTAGAAGAATTGACATTTCCATAAATGTTCAACTTGCAGATGTCCTCCAAATCATTTTCTTTATCAAGCGGAACCAAGGGATTTGAATTTAAGTTTCAATGTCAAAAAGAGAAATACTACTAAATTAAAAGCTAGTTGCGCCTCACATTCTTTTAGCGACAAACGAAACAAATGTATAGGTTGTGACTTCATCAAAGAATGTGAAGCAACCACCTACACCAAGTAGGAGGCAAGAGCACTATAGACCAGAAAGCATCTCACACTTTTCAACTTTTCCAGAGGGTGTGCATAAGACCTGTTTGGATTAATATTTGAACATTGGGCTGCAAATGTGAGGAAGCCTAGAGATGCCAATTAAAAGAAGACTTGCCCGAAGCTCAGCATCAAGCCCAGAGACAAATTGACACCTTCCCATTAATGCATAGACCATGTGCCTATGGTTTAAATGTCAAGTGATGGAGACTAACTCACAATCAGCCAAAGAGCACTTTACAGTGGCAATACAAGTAAAATGTTGATGACTCACTACCCTCCAAGTGCTTTCAAGCAAGAGCAAAGTTGCTGCAGTCGGGCTAATTGGCCTATAAAAGGGGGAAGAAGCCCCAGAGACAAGGACACTCAACCAATCAAACAAACAAACATACAAACTCTGCTCTCAAGTCAGATTTGCATCCAAAAGTTGTAATCAGCCCATATCTCAGTCCTTTTTTCAGGACATTTCCCTACAAAAGCCATCTTTTGTCTTGTTTAGAAGCTTTGCCCTAGTGGCGTAGTATCGATTTCCTTGTGTAAACTTGTTTACCATCCATCCCTTTTTAGTGTAGAAATCCCTGTAATCACAAAGAGAAGTGACTGCAAGAAGTTCAACCTTGCCAGACAAGGTGAAATCTTGCCCGAAGCTCTTTGTTTGCTTTCTAACTTTGTAGATCTATTACTTAATGCATTCTCCAGTATGTATTCAAGTCATATCCGCTTGTTTTCCTACTTTAAAAGTCTTATTTGTATCTGGATCTTGTTAGTCTAATGGATATGCTTTCATTTAAAACCAATCAAGAACCAAACAAATGACTTAAGGGATCTAGACTCCCCTTATTCGAACATACAAGACTATGAACTGAAAGTCCTTGTTCGCAAGGCAAGAAAAGGAACTTAATGTGGACTTAACTCATCCACGACGATCCTTTGATAACAAGAAGTCCGAGTAACTTGGGGCACAAGTAATTGACTGAAACACACTTGTTCTACATCTGCTATATTGCAATAGCAGTGGCACACCTAACACTTGGTTAGTTTTAATTGCGAGCCTCAAGGCCTACACCTAAGGCCCCACAAAAGCACCTTTCAGAATGAACTTTGTCCTCTTCTTGTAGCACACCAGCAAGCAAGAACCCGACTATACATCCAAAGTGCCAAATCCCTTGGGGAGCTGTGTTGAGGACCGAGGACCCCTCTCCGGAGAAATCTTCGCCCGAAGACCAAAATATGGATGATAGGAAAGTGAACCCTAGAAAAGCTTTCTTACTCTTAAAGGAGAAACCTAAGACCGAATGAGGGTGAGACCAGAAATCCTAATCATCCATATCGCAGCAACACGCAGTCAAGTTCTCAACAAACCCACAAGAGTCCAGAGAGAGAGAACCAACTAGCAGGAAGAAGAAGAACAAATTAATAAAAGAGAGTGATAGTCAAACACGCTTTCTTTCACTAACTTCAAATTTGAATTAGTCTGTGGACTAGATCTTGTGGACTTTAATCTTAAAAATCATGGATTATTCAAATCACCAATCAGAGAAATTTACGGATTCTTCACCAAACCAAAGGAATTTTGTTGGGAAGGATCATATTCACTTATAGGGAGAAGCACACCAATAGAGAATGTGGTCACTTTCCTAACCCCTTCAAATGCCCAAGTTTGATATCTTTCATAGAAAGCTATAGCGTTGTATAACTAGGATATATGATACAGAATTGCAAAATCAAATCAAATTATAACCTACCAAGAACATCAAAGATAATCTTTATAGATATCAAGAACACAAATTTCGAAATGTACTATTTTCGTGTTGTAATAAGAATGGAGGACAAGGTTTATATGCCTCACTTCTAGAGTATATTAATATAAACAAACACACATATTAAAATTTGAGTAAAATAATAACAACCGCATTCTAAGCACATTGAGCGAGAATCCTTGGCCATCGATAGGCATATAAAGTGGTCCCTTTTTCTCCTGAGATTTTGAAATAATTGAGGTTGTTAAGAGAAGCAACATGCATACACGG
Organism: Heteromeles arbutifolia; assembly: GCA_024362995.1. NCBI lineage: Eukaryota > Viridiplantae > Streptophyta > Magnoliopsida > Rosales > Rosaceae > Heteromeles > Heteromeles arbutifolia. The sequence continues at coordinate 8,417,594 of JANCRC010000017.1, read as the reverse complement.
GTCCATGAGCTAAAGCCACAACTCAGAAGATTGATGGTCAAATGAAAGCGAGAGCAGCTAAATTGATATAAGAACCAAATAAGAATCCCCAGTACGTACTAGCTTAAGATCGTTATTAGCTTCTTCTCTATAATCAGGATTTAGACTAGACATATATTGGTTGGTTGTGTTTAAGAGACGTCCATGGCCATACTTAACACAATCATTTAGAGTTAATTTTGTTTTTTTTTTAACAAATGATATTATCTATATTAAGGGGGAAGGGGTAGGCTAAATCTCACAATAGCTAGCAATAATATGGTTCAAATTCACCTTTAATGAGAATTGAACCTAAAAGCTCTCACTTACAAGTTAATTAATATATACACTGGAAGACTCTTATATCTCCCCTAATTAATTTGTGTTAGTTTTGTGTTAAACAACAATTTGTTTGTGATACTTTATGTAATCAACTGAGAATTAAGATTAAGAGTTTGGAGAAAGAAAAAAATCACCCGTCGAATGCATACCTCACAAAATGTCCAGGCCAGATGACAAGAGTCATGGGTGAGTTGTATTTTGATGTAAATGCTCGTAAAAAATTCAGGATGTAATGACACATTGTTCATTTTTTATGATATTTTTCACAGAAACTAACAACGAGGACGAAATTGATGTGCGGTTTACAACGTGAGGTAGTTCTATAGACCTTCAAAGTAAAGGACGAAAATGAGGAGTTTTGTATGTGTCCAAGACAAAAGGTGATAAAAACCCATGATTCAAAGGGTTATAGGATCATTAAGAATTTAACAAAATTTTTAGAGAATTATTTTTCTTTATTTTTTTTTAAGTTTGGGCCTAATATCAGACTTTCATTTACCACAACATTCTGGACTCTGGATCCTCCGACTGAACCTGGCCTATCCACATTGCCCACCCTCAAATAAAAGTTGGACCCAATTTTTGGGTTTTTTAAAGGGTTCGGCCTATGCTTTTGTTAATCTCTTTTTACCTTTTTATTTAGCTTTTTTTCTTCCTGATTAAACTTTTTTAGAGTATGTTTTATTTTCGGTAGTTGTATCTACATATCCATTATATTATAAATTTAATTTGAGCCTGAGCCTGAGCCCGAGTTCATAATTTCACTGAGGGTGAAACCGCTTTTTATGATCAGTTTTCAATATGTCGTTAATATCTCATTGATGTATCGTCTATATATATATATATATATGATGTATCGTCTATATATATATATATATCAATTTTTTATATTTCATTTCGATCAGTTTAACATTTTAGAATTGATTTTACATTATCTTAACCAAAAGATTTTGGATTTGCTCTAAAACCTCACTCCACCATTTTAGAACTAATTTTAGATTATTTTAACCAAAAGATTATGGATTTGCTGCCTCATCCACACCCTTTTGGGCCACGGCTTAAATCCTCACTCTACCACTCCTGAACTTTTCTTATTAAGGTGGAATAATTAAATTAAAAGTAACTAAGGATGGCAATTAAATTAATAATACGACAAAATTATGTGATAGGTGAGGACTAATGGTGTGATTTTTTCCCCATAAATAATAAGACAAAACTGTTTGGAAAAAAGAAAGAAAAAAAGATGAAGTGCTCTTTGAATTATCACTTCAGTGAAATTTAGGTTTATGAATTATTTTTTGGGTAAAATAAGTCACTAAATTCATTAAAATTACTAATTTCATCCCTACTATTATATTCAAAGTTGTTTTAACCAATTTTTTGTCAACTTAAGTCACTTGACACACTTTAGAGTGTAATACCATCATTTTGTCGCCTATAAGCCCTTAACATTTCATATAGGTTGTGAATCTAATGTCTATTTTACCCTCCAAAGTTAACTCCATACACTATTTCTTTATAAAAATTACCAATCTACCCTCCAATGTGTATTACATGCAAGTAACGTGGCTTAAATTAATGAAAAATTGAATATAGTAGCTTCGAATCTCATATTAGGGATGTAATTGATAGATTCTTATAATTCAAAGACTAATTTTTCTATATAAAAAAATTGTTTAGGAGTCTAATTTTGGAAGCTTTCATGAAAAGGACTTTGGCTAAGTTTATTTTAACAAAAAATCATGCTATAACTTTATTTAATAAAAAAAACTTAAATATTAATGAAAAACCTTTAAATTTTAATAAAGAGGACAAAAGAACTTAAATTTTAATGAAAATGACACACTTTTAATATTTATAAATAAAAAAAAACACTGACGCGCGGGATCCGCGCCTGAACAGTACTACACTATTTATGAAACTTAACAATACTTCACTATTTATGAATCTGAACGGTACTACACTATTTATTGGTCCAGATTCATAAATAGTCCCTAGTTCTTGGTTCACTTTAAAAAATAATGCCTAGTTATTAGGTCCTATTTCATAAATAGTGTATAGAAATTGGTATAATTTCATAAATAGTGTCTCATTCTTGATCGAGTTTCATAAATAGTGCCTAGTTTTTTGTTTCCTTTCATATGTAGTGCCTAGTTCTTTTTCATGTTTTATAAATAGTGTATAGTTCTTATCTAGTTTCATAAATATTGTATAGTAATTGGTATAGTTTTATAAATAATATCTCTTTCTTGATCTAGTTTCATAAATACCGTCTCGTCCAATTTCATAAGCAGCTATTTTTAATTTCGTTAACTATTGGAATTCCCAAGCCTTTCCACTTATTTTTCCCTCCTCCAAAACACGGACAAGAACAACTAAATTATCAATTTCTTGCAAAATGATCACAACTGACATTTGTAGATTCCAATATATTTGCAAAATGATCATAACTAAATTATAATATTCCAATATATTTGCAGATATGAAGATGCAGATTCCCATCCTCCTTTTTATAAATCTCTTCCTCTTTTAACTTGTTCCACTTTTTACTTTATTTCTGATGGAAAACAAGACATAGCAACGGCATAAATGGCGGAAACCACACAAAGAGAAAAAGATGGATCATGATTCAGCAGCAAACTCCATAGGACTGACTTGCCCGGTCATTGTATGCTTTTCGCGTTCGTTTTCAAGTTGGCTGTAATTTCCTCTGCTGGTGAAGAAATTTTTAGTTGTGACGGGAACACAAATGGTATACCCCGTGTTTTAATAGGAATGGTGAGAAAATTTATTTTTTAAGTTATTAACTTTTTAACACACATATTCTATTATTTGTATAATGACACGTGGTGTACCACCCGTCTACCGGTAACACTGAAAAATCTCCCCTGATGGTGTGCGGGAAATGTTGGAGATGAGGGGGAGACAGAAGTAAAGGGGTTGGTGTGCTCACCGCTTTTAGTTAGGATTTTCTTATTTTTCTATTTTTATTTTTATTTTTTTCTTTCTTTCTTTTATGTCATTACTATTAAATAAAATTAGTAAATAATTTTTTGTTAAAATTCAAAGTTTTAAAATGTTATTTATTAATTTTCTTTTTAATTTTCATTCAGATGATAATTCAGAAATTAAATTGGTAGTTCACTAAAAAAAAAAGAAAAAAAAAGACAAAACTGTTTTCATAAAATTAATCCAAAAGATCTTCAAAACAAAATTAGTGAGCAGGATTACATATTTATGTTTAAATTTTTTTTTAATTTGCAGAAATTAAAATCAATTTACAAAGACAAACGACAACACCAACCGCCAACAAGCAGGGCGTGCTCCCTCCAAAATTTGGCTGTGCTCACTCACTCACACACTCACTCACTACCGCTTCCGACTGGACGATCATTTCCCGATGGCGACGATGGCATTTGGTTCCGGCCTTGTTTCAGTTCGCGCCGAGCAAACCGGCGCTGTTCGGAGCTCGCTGCTGTACACCCAGAACTTCAATTTCTTGCTGTTGAAGAGAAGCTGTGCTTCGTCGATGAAGCGGTGGCGCGGCGTCGGAGTTCCACGAGCCACTGCGGAGGCGGTGGGCGGTCGAGTTATTGAGAGGGGAGAGGAGGTGAAAGAGAAGGAGAAAGGTAGCGTTCTGAGCGTTGGCGTCGTTTGCGGAGGTCCCTCGGCGGAGCGTGGGATTTCTCAACTCGGCTCGATCAGTTCTCGATCACATTCAGATAAGAGTTTCTTCACTATGTAAAGCTGGCTGTGATTTTCTTTAGGTTCTGTTTGGATGCTGAGAAAATAGTGTAGTAGATAGTGAGTGAGAAAATTGCTTGCTTTGAATTTGAAACAGGGAGGTGATATACATGTGAATTGCTATTACATTGACGCTGGCCTCAATGCATTTGCAATATCCCCTGCTGAGGTTCGTTTATGTAAAAATGCATTAATTGATTCGAAAATTTCGTAACTTGATCTTCTAAAGTTTGTTAATTTTGCACATTTATATAGATTTACTCAAACACTCCCGCGGACTTTGATTTTAAACTCAAAAGGTAAAATTTTTGTGTTTTAGAAGTTTGGAATTTGGTGACCTTGTATGTTGATCTGCCCAAGTATTTGTTTCTGTAGCCTTGCCCAAGGTTTCCGGTCTTTGTCTGACTTCGCTGAGCATCTAGCTGGCTCTGTGGACATAGTGTTCCCAGTCATACATGGTCAATTTGGTGAAGACGGTGGCATTCAGGTGTACTATAGCATAACCTTTACTACCACTGCAAGTTTTCAAGATATACACATAACGGTGCATTTATTTTCTGTTTCTTCCTTTGGAATTTAATATTTGAACACACAATGTTGCAGGAGCTGCTGGAAAAGTATAATGTTCCATTTGTTGGCACGGGATCAAGTGAATGTTGCCAAGCATTCAATAAGGTGTCAGATGACATATCGACAATGATTGTTATTTCAGTAAATATACATATGTAAGGAAAAAAGGAAAAAAGAAGATGACAATAACTGTGTGATTTTGAGTTATCGCAGTACAATGCTTCGTTGGAGCTCAGCAAACAAGGATTTATAACAGGACCAAGTTGTTTAGTACAGGTACTATCTCAACTTGTATTAGTTAAAATTTCTTTATCTAGATGGATGTGCTTTTTCCAGAGACACTAGGGATTAGCATCTGTACAGTAGTTTACGTGACTAAGTCATATCATCTCCAACAACTTAGATAGGGTATACTTCAGTAGGTTGCATAACTTGTGTCAATGCATGATGACATTATTAGTTGACGTTTCGATCTTTGCTTCTGTCACTGATTATTAGTATTGATATTTGTTTTTGAGGACCTTAACTCGGATGGTTATATACATTTTTGTGAATTCTGGCATTGGATGTTCTTGTTCCTTCAGTTTCTCCGACTTTAATGACCTGTAGGGAAGTGAAGCAGATGAATCTGAACTTTCAAAATGGTTTGCAAGAAATCGACTGGATGTTGAGTCAGGGTAAGTTGTGGTAAGACACATATCTAATGTTGTAACGTAAACAAACCCAGAGCATGATATTTTATATTTGGTCACGTTATGAGATATAACATCTTTATTATTTTGTTTCAGGTAAAACCAGCACGAGCAGGATCAAGCATAGGTGTTACAGTTGCATATGGTATGGCTGATACATTTAGCAAGGCTAATGCAATTATTACAGAGGTAGTTTTCTTTGTTTCTTTTTTGTCCTTTTTGAACTCTTGTAAATATTTCAAGAAATTTTTTAGCGTACATGAAGTTGGTGTTAATGTGACTATGAGTTTTTATGAAAAAGAAGGTGCAATATCTTGATATTAGTTTTGCAAGAACATGGTTTTACTAAGATGTATTTCTCATGGAATTTGTGCTCTTTTTATGTATGATAGGGAATTGACTCCAAAGTCCTTGTAGAAATATTTCTTGAAGGAGGGAGTGAGTTTACAGCAATTGTTCTTGATGTGGGGTCTGGATTAGATTCCCATCCTGTTGTATTACTACCAAGCGAGGTATGAATGGTCCACGACTGCATTTGCTTCATTTCATTGTATTTGAATTAATTTGTTGAAATATCATCCTCACCTTGGAGAGAGGATGTAGGTATACTACGTATGCAATACGGACTACTGTACGATGAATATTTGCATTAATATTAGTCTTTAAAATGACCAGGTAAAACTTCAATTCCATGACAGTGGTGATAAGGATGCAATTTTCAACTACAGAAGAAAATATCTTCCAACACAACAGGTAGACCTTATAGAATCACACGATCTGTGTTAGACCTCTAGTTCATAATTTATATGCAATATTATTTGACTTCAAATGTGTGATGTGTTATAAATTTCTCGTGTCATCTTCCTGATTTTTAATCTACGAATTGCCAAACAGGTTGCTTATCGTACTCCACCTCGTTTTCCTATTGGTGTCATCGAAAGTATTCGAGAAGGAGCATCTCAGTTATTCAGAAAGCTTGGTCTTCGTGACTTTGCTCGTATTGATGGATGGTTTCTCCCTAATTCTATTCATGTACCATCATCGTCAGATAGCAAATTAGGAAGGACTGAGTTGGGTACAATATTCTGTACTGACATTAACCTGGTAGGAGTGGTGTCTAATAATCTCATGATATACATTCTAGGTGTTGATTCTTCTTATATTTTGATACTATCTTTGTTTGATTCGTCAGATTAGTGGGATGGAACAGACCAGCTTTTTATTTCAGCAAGCCTCGAAGGTTATTCTGTTTTTAATTGTCTTGTAATGGAAGTCATTTTAGCTTCTTTATGGTGTGACCATCTAACTGATTGTTGCTGTTTAGCATCGTAATATTTTACATTAATCACTACAATAGCATCTGTTATGAAAAAGTTAAACATTGCTTTAAGAATGGTTCTTAGAGTACAGGCAATACATGACATGCAAATCATGAAAAGCTTGTTATGCATGATACTCCCCAGCCCACACACCATTCATTTTTTTCATTCACTCAGTAGTTACAATAATCCTTTTGTTTCCAAGACCTTGCCTGAAAACCCCATTTCTGGATCCAGGTTGGATTTTCTCATTCAAATATTCACCGGAGCATAATTCATCGTGCTTGTATGCGGTATCCGAACCTTGCACCATTTTGTAGTGCATCAGATCATGTTCCTAGAAGATCAAAAACTTCACTGCATAGGGAACCAGTTCGCAAGGGTACTCGTAAAGTTTTTGTTATTTTTGGAGGAGACTCGTCAGAGAGACAGGTATCTCTGATCAGCGCAACAAACATTTGTCTCAATTTGCAAGCTTTTGACGATGTAAGTATCCAGTTAATGGTTTGAATATGCTGAAGTTGTGGTTTGAAATGTTTAGAATGGGAACACTGATTAAATTTTCATGACAATACATAGAAGTATGGAGGGGGATTTGGATAGAAATCCTATTTTGGAATTAAGCTGCAGAATGTATAAGCATGAGTCGACTAGCTTTTACACTCATTCAAAATTTTGACTTTTTTTATTCATTTTCATTTAGAAGAGGAACATTTCATCAAATCTTTGAGTCTGTTTGAAGAGTTTTAGCAGCTCCTTTTCAAGGTCTTGAGACTATCTTCACTACTTAATGATTTAGAACTCATTCACTTTGTACTTTGTAGATTAGTGTCTTTTCATTGAAAGTACTCTTTAATTAATCAAGTGCATTATAGTATGATTTTGTCTAAAATTGACAATCTTGTTGCCTACAGCTTGAAGTGATTCCATGTTTGCTTGCCCCCACAATTGACAAAAACAAAGTTGACGTGAGTTCCAGAACCGTTTGGTCTTTACCGTAAGTCTCTATCTCTCTCTTGAAGGTTTACTCATTTATTCGAAGTACAAATCCCTACAACCAGAAATGAAATTTGGATATTGTCTTGTTTTCCCCTCGAAGTGATCCTTCAGTAAACTTGTGAACACTTTTACTGATAGAGAACTTTTGTTTTCTTCAAATACATATATGGTAGTTAATTCTCCATCTTCTTTGACATGAATATTATGCTATAGAAGGTCTACCAGCATCTAGAGTTAGTAAATACCGTGTCATCTGTTACGAATTATATACCTTCAAATCAATGTATCTAACAATGCAGTCCAATAGAGCATTGTGTGAAGTGAAGCATCATAGCTGCTTATGACTTATATTTCACCAAGTTTTTAGCAAAAGCATATGGGGTGTAAATTAGATAGGGCCCTCTTCCCCTAAACATTGCTTCATAGCATTTATTTAGGTTTCTTTGGAAACAGTTACTCTTTTATTCTGAGACACACCATAGAGGAAGTTCTTGATGCATGCGTAGAGGCAATTGAACCAGACCGAGTTGCACATACATCTCATTTAAGGAACAGAGTTGTTCACGATCTTACAGAAGGCTTGAAGAAAAATTCTTGGTTTACGGGATTTCATATCGCTGATGAACTGCCCGTAAAATTATCAGTTGAACAGTGGATCAAGCTAGCCAAGGAAGTTCAGGCTACAGTTTTTCTTTCAGGTTTCTTTGCCAACCATTATCTGCTTGTGGTAGAATGATGATATTTAATTCTTTCCATTATATCAGTACGGTATAACATAATTACCATTTGTATGAGCAGAATTGGTGAGAATCAAGAACAACTTATAAGTGTGACTGGGCTCCATGCAACTGTGCTTAGAGATCAGAAGATTCAGACATCAAAATTTTAAAAGTACTTGCGAGGTTTATCTAATGTTATTTACAGTGCATGGAGGCATTGGTGAAGATGGCACACTTCAGTCTTTGTTGGAGGCTGAAGGGATTCCACACACAGGTTCATTCTAATCCACACTCGGTTGAGGAGGACATTGTTGTCTTTTTCTTGTTGTTAACCATCCCTTTAACTCTAAATTGAAGGTCCTGGGGTGATGGCTTCAAAGATTTGTATGGACAAACTTGCAACATCCCTCGCTCTTAATCATGTATGCTAATTAAATGTCCAAGAAGATGAATTGGGCTTTTTTGATAGTTAATGTCCATATGACCCATATATTTTGCTACTTAACAAACCATTCTGATCTCTTATAATGAACAGCTGTCGGATTTCGGAGTTCTTACTATCAACAAAGATTTGAGGAGAAAAGAAGATCTCATTAGTTCATCAATACCAAATCTATGGCATGAATTGACCTCAAAGCTTCACTGTGAAACATTGTGTGTTAAACCTGCAAGAGATGGATGCTCAACGGGGGTTGGAAGGTTATGGTAGGTTTATCCTTGTTTTACTTTTTCCTTTTTTTAAATATTTTGTTCAATGGTAGTGAATAGACTGGTAAGCTCTTTATGCACTCAATACCATAATTGCCTTGTCCTGCAATGGAGTTATGATGTACTCTTTCGGGTCAAATTATTTTTGCATGCAGCTGCGCTGAAGACCATTTTAGTGTATGTAAAAGCACTGGAAGACTGTCTTCACCGGATTCCTCCTAATAGTTTCTCTAAGGTATAAAATGGTTTAATTGTAGATCTTCTCAGTATGGCCTCTTATCTCTTTCTGGAGTTTCATTTCAGATATATTTGTTACAAATGTTCATTTATATTATTTTTCACTAAAAATATTGCTCCGTGTTTTCTGCGACTATTATCAATAACCACGAGAAAGTAGAATGTAGCTTGTCCCTTAGGCCGTACAACATTTGGCTTGACTGCCTTTAAGTGATGAGATCCATGCTAATTCAAGTCTTTCCATTCTCTGGCTTCCTCCATGTATTCACAAGCCTTGTCACTCTTCTTCACTAAGTGTGTATTGTCATGGAAGTTAACATCTTTATCTCGGATTAGTAGGTGATATTAGTTGGAGAGATACGAATTATGTATGAGTATAACACACACACACACACACACACAGATATATATATATATATGTATCATATTGCTTCTAATTTTATTTAGCCATTTTATAGAAATACCACCTTCGAGTTTGATCTTGGTTTCTGATGTAGGCGCATGGAACAATTGAGATGCCAAACCCCCCTCCAGAGCTCTTAATCTTCGAGCCTTTTATCAAGACCGATAATATAATTGTTTCATCAAAATCTAGAAATGAAAAGGGGCATCAGATCTTGTGGAGCGGAGAGAGTAGATGGATTGAAATAACTGTCGGAGTTGTTGGAACACAAGGATTTATGCGCTCGCTGACTCCTAGCATCACAGTCAGGGAGAGTGGTGACATTTTAACACATGAGGAGAAATTCCAAGGTAATCTTTTGTTGATTTTTTTATTTGCCCCTTCGTTAATTTCCTGCTTACATGTTATTAATGATAAGTCGCTTGTATATGGCAGGTGGGACTGGCATCAATCTGACTCCACCTCCATCATCTATTATTAGGTTTTTCCAGAACCTTTATCCTCCAGTCACTGTTGTTAGTGGTGCTCTTCGTTCTCTGTTCTGCATTCTGTTATTCGAGTCAAAGATGTGCAGAAACTGCCATTAAATAGTTCCATACATAGGCAGTAAAACTTTTCTCATACGCCAGATGTTTCAGTGTCATTCTCGGACATGTTATTCTGAACTGACTGATTTTTGCTTATTCCGTTCATATTGTATGATCCTCTCTCGTGTTTGACTTAAAAAGCTATTTTCCTTTTTGGGCTTTGGATGTTCGAATCATTAGTCTAATTTCTGTCTCCCCTCGTAAATCAGCAACGAGGCCTTGCAGAAATGTAAAAAACATATCAAAATAATTGCAGACAGTCTTGAATTAGAAGGATTTTCACGGATTGATGCATTTGTCAACGTGGACAGTGGAGAGGTATGATGTTTTTTCTCTGCTTAACTGATCGAGTTTGGAGTACTCTGCAAGAATTGTGCGCATGTTATTTGCTAACTCATTTTCATTCTGTTGTCAATTTCTTTTCGAAGGTCTTGATGATAGAGGTCAACACAGTGCCTGGAATGACGCCTTCCACTGTCCTGATTCATCAGGTACTCTATTTCTACTAAAAATTTTCTTTTGAGGGTTACTTTGCATCGATAATATTCTTCTGAGCCTGCAACAGAAACTAAATCGAACTATTTTGGTTTTGCATTCCATTAGAGGAAACACATTCGAAACAATTTGGTATTTCAAACTTATTGAGGAAGTTTAAAACCTGTTGAAAAGAGGATGATCAAATGCAATACTGTTTAGAGTGAGGATGTGTATTGAGGAAGGAAGAACTGCTAAGTAGGTTGACATTTTTCTTGTCCGTTTCAATTTTCAGGCGCTAGCCGAGGAACCGCCCTTGTACCCTCACGAGTTTTTCCGGTCGCTGCTTGATTTAGCACTAGAGAGGACCGTTTATACGCCTTAGTAAATTACTGTCGATATCTCTGTTGTTTTCGTCTTGATAAACTCGTTTTATTGGCGTTGGAGGGTACCCTCTCAACTGTGACCTTATGGAATCACCATATGTATTTGTTCACTCAATGTTCATGTTTGTAGTTTATGTAGTGAGAAGATGTTTCTAATAATATTGTAATGTCAACTGGCGTCTGGCAATTAGTCTTTTTTATTTATTATTGTTTTTTATGAAGAATGTTGTAATCTTTCCTAGTTTAAGTGTGATTGTGTAAATCCTAAATTATATTTGATTCAAGTTATCATTTCCTATTACAACTTGTATTCCTTGGGGATGAAGGAATATCTTCTCTCCTTTTACTACTATAAATAAAGGCACTATGTAGGAGAGATAACACACACATTCACCTACAATTTTACAAACACATCTCTCTCAATTTCTCTACCCTTGTCGTCGGCCCTATTCCCTTTGTCAGATAAAATAGGCTACAACACGTTATCAACACACTCCTACCGCTGTGCTTAGGAATCTGACGTTGAAGTTTTTTTTGCATCAAACCAGTTCATCCATATCATCACGTATTCAGGTTCTTTCAAAACAACGGTTTTTATCTCGATATTTTTGCAGCCCTGATAGCATGAACATTCATCATAATACATAGGGGTGGTTCGGTATGGGATCCCATACCGAAACCCTTGTCCCGATTCCCAAATCGAAATTTTCGGGAATTCCAATTTCAATACCGATCCCAAACCAAATTTTCGGGAATCCCGATTTTTGGGAATCCCAAAATTCCCATACCGAAACCCTTGTCCCGATTCCCAAACCGAAATTTTTCGGGAATCCCAATTTCAATACCGATCCCAAACCAAATTTTCGGGAATCCCGAAATAGTTTCGGGATTTCGGGACAAATCGGGAATCCCGAAATGGTTTTGGGCTTTTGGACTAAAATTTGACATATTATGCTTTTCGGCTAAAATTCAACCTTTTGTATTGAAAAATTGACATATAAGCATGCCCAATCTGCCAATTTGTTTATACTAATCTGTGCACACAAATCTACCAATCAAATGGCAAGGCCCAGTTAGTATCTGCCTATTCAAAAGCAATCTACCAATATGAAACGTTAATATATGCTTGAGTAAACTTTTGTACATATATAATATAAATATTATATATAGATGTAAAGTTTTCTCAAGCAGATTGTAACTTATAATCTATCCATGTATCCATCTATCAATCTCCCATGTTTATTCTGCATCTATGTATCCATCTATCAATCTCCTGTGATTTAAAAATTCTGCATATGTTCCACTATCTATCTTAGGGCTCATTCCTGTATATGTTCCATCATCGATTTCCAGTGCTCCTTAAGTATTTCAATTTTCACTATTGTAGGTAGATGATGTCACATCCCGGCTCGGGGCGGATCACTTCCCGGGCCCGCTCCACCACCGTAGCACGATATTGTCCGCTTTGGGCTTACCATTCCCTCACGGTTTTGTTTCTGGGAACTCACGAGCAACTTCCCAGTGGGTCACCCATCCTGGGAGTGCTCTGGCCCCCTTCTCGCTTAACTTCGGAGTTCCTACGGAACCCGAAGCCAGTGAGCTCCCAAAAGGCCTCGTGCTAGGTAGGGATGAGAATATACATTTCAGGATCACTCCCCTGGGCGATGTGGGATGTCACAGACGATGTTCCCCTTAAAGATATGATCCTATATATTTAAAAATTAAATAATATATATATATATTTATATATATATATATTTTTTTTCGGTTTGGTTTGGGAATACTGAAATCCAAAAAACTTGAGACCGATTCCCGTACCAAAATTTCTGGACCGGTTCGGTATTGGGTACCGAAATTTTCGGGAATTTCGGTTTGGGATTTTTTCGGTTTGGTTTTGGGAATTTTTCGGTTCGGTTTGGGATTTTTGGGATTTTTTTCCAGCCCTAATAATACATGACCCAACTTTACATTTTTCGAATTTTAGATTCTACATAAATTGTGTATGCATTATATTCATAATTTTTAAATTATGTGAATTTGATATTTGCCATGAATTGCATCAAATATATGTACATGCATTAAAATATTATTGATTTGAATAGGCATATAATTGAATTTCACAATTGAAAAAAATAATTAAAAATCGTCGTCTGGGTTCTTCGAACCTATGACCCTGAGCAAGCATGGAGCATCAAGCTCATTTGAAACCCGATGCCCATAGCGTCCAAACCCAGAAAATCCACATCGCCTGAAGTGAGACCACGGCTTTGCCGTGCAATTTTTTGACCAAATCCAACATGGTATCGTAATTTTGATTCGATAGCATTGAAATTCCCGAAGAAATTTTATCGAATTTGGGTGAAATTCCAGTTTGAATTTCTTAGGTTTTTTTTTTCTCCCCGATGTTGAGGTACTCTCTCTATCCCCCAGAACTTGCTTGCCGTTGAACCTATGACCTTGCACTGAGAAATTTTTCCCAAAACACGGCCGCCTGCAGTGGCAACACTGACCTTCGTCCCTAATGACTGCACCCAGCTCCGGCTAGGGTGTTTTTTTTTATTGAAACCCTAAGCCCCAAATCTTTGGGCTGACCTTCTCGGCCTGCAAAAAAAAAGAAATTTTTTTTAAGAACAGGGCTCACATGATGCGGCCCATTCCTTGGCTCGACCCAACACTGGCCCGATGGGCCATGGTGTCCCGGCGTTGTGTGCCGCACCAGATCCCAATTTCGCTGGAGCATCTGTGTTCCCTCGTATCGCATCACACATGATCTAGCCCCTCTTTGGGCCACCTTTTTGGGCCCGGCTCCTTTTATGCAGTCGGTCTACTATATTGAGCCTGCAGCCCACTATTAATATTAGGGCCTGATCAGCTAGTGAAAAGAGAAAAAAAAAAACACAAAATTCTTGGGCCCGTCTGCAACGGGCCATGTGGATTTTTTTTAGGGGGGCTCGCCTGATGCGGCCCGTTTTGTCCTTCTCCTCCCCGTAGGTCTGAAGCCTACACTCGAGAAACCCTAGCCCAATTTTTGGGCCTGGGTCACACTGACCAAATTTGCTCAGCCCCCTGTGGGCTTTTGCCTATATTTTTGGGCCCTGAACTTCGTTGTTTAATGCTTTTAGACAATTTGGGTTTTATATTTTTTCACCCACACTTTAAACTTGGCCCGAAATCCAAATAATTAATTCAATTATAATTGTAAACATGAAATTTTATTTGCATATTTTTGTTGCATATATTTGCATATATATTTGTGTTTGCTTGCAGGAATATATGAACTTGAAGTTCATAATTATTTTGAAACCTGAAGTTTCTTATAAACATGCCTTGTTTGAAAACCTGAAGTTTTCATTTAAAACATCACCCATGAAAACCCGAAGTTTTTTTTCATGCAAAATTAAACCAATACATGTCTATTAGAACCTGTATGTTCTACTCATATGTGAATGGATTGATTTTTCTCCATTACACTAACCACATCTTGTCCATCTATTTTGTGATAGAAACATGTCGAATTTAAACAAACTCGACTTCACCGCTTTGGAGGTTTCTGGAAGGAACTACCTCAAGTGGGTCCAAGATGTGAAGCTTCACCTCACTGCAAAGAACTTGCGTCTCGCCATTGAAGAAGAGACGGGCAACCCTGTTGGCGAAGTTGAAAAAGCCATTGCTATGACCTTCATCCAAAGACATATCCATGACACCTTGCAAATTGAATACCTTGTTAAGGAGGATCCACGTGCACTATGGGTCGCTTTGGCTGATCATTTTGATCACCAAAAAGACATATTCTTGCTTGAAGCAAGACATGACTGGCAGCATTTGTGCTTCCAAGACTTTAAGTTTGTGAAAGAATATAATTCTGAAGTTTGTCGAATCAAATCACTTCTCAAGTTTTGTAACGAAATTTTGACCGAAGAGGATCTCCAAGAGAAGACCTGTTCGACATTCTCTGCTTCTAATATTGTCCTGCATCAACAATATAGAGCTCAGAAGTTCACTAAGTTCTCAGATTTGATCTCTGTTTTACCTCTCCTTGAAAAGCAGAACAGCTGTTGATGAAGAATCATCAAGCTCGACCTACTGGGGCGACTGTTGTGCCTGAAGCACATTATAGCACAAACCAACGCCAAAAAAGGCGTGGTAGGGGATGCCATAAGCCATCCCGCGAAGGTCAACAGAGTTAAGGCCCATCCAAGGGAGGAAACAAAGCCTAGAAGCGCCCAAACCCCAGAAGGTTGTAGCTGAATATCATTCTCGTCGTAAGAAGTTTGAATCAAACTTCGTGCAAGTGGACGATCCAAAGACTACAAAGATGGTGGTTTCTGACTTTCAAGAGGATACCAGCCCTATGGAAGATTAGAATCTTAGACATAAACAATTTTAGTTTGTTAAAATTGCATAATGGGGCCGAATTCCACTTAGTAGCCGAACCCCCTTTATTTTTGGTTGATTTTTGAACAATTTTCCTTTATGTTTGGATTATTTGTTGGTGATTTGTTTTTGGATATTAAGTTTTAATTAATTACCATCCTTGAATAAATGAAATTATTTCGAATTGATATTTGTTTTTAGAACTTTTATGCATGTGACCGATTCAAATTAATTTTTCATTCTAGGTATGACTAGTGGGGAAGTTAGTTGTCTGGCAATAGTGCAACCACGCACACAGTTTTGCGTGAATGCATCTATTTTACTAACTTCATACTTAAGAATGCACATCTAACAACCCTTTCAGGCCCATCCAACCTGATAGAAGGATACGGTAAGGCACGTATAATGTTGTCCAATGGTACAATGTTGACCATTTATGAGGCACTCTATTCTCCACGTTTCGGAAGAACGTTGTTAAGTTTCAAGGACATTAGAGATAACAATTACCACGCTGAAACCCACATAGAAAACGGAGTTGAATTTATGTGCATAACTTCCTACGAATATGGTGAAAGACGTATTCTAGAGAAGATATAGCGTATCCCAAGTGGTCTGTATACTATAGCCATACGCCCCCATTGAATGCCATTATATGGCCGACCTTACTACTAGGACAACGCTCGAAATTACACTTTGGCATGACAGTTTGGGACATCTTGGACGAAAAACGATGCACCATATCCTTAAATCATCACACGGGCATCCACTAACTCGAAGTTTAGGTTTGATCCAAGGAATCGCATGTCAAACATGTTCTATGGGAAAGCTTATTACTAAGCCTTTTTATGACAAGATTCGTTCGAATCCTCCCATTTTCTACAACGGATTCAGAGGGACATTTGTGGACCAATTCACCCTCCATGCAGACCATTTAGATATTTTATGTTTTTGGTTGACGCTTCCACACGTTGGTCACACGTGTGCTTGTTGTCCATAAGGAACGCTGCATTCTCCAAACTATTGGCTCAGGTTATCAAGCTCAAGGCTCACCACCCTGAATATCCGATCAAATCTATTCAATTGGATAATGCTGAAGAATTCACATCTAAAACTTTTGATGACTATTGCATGTCGGTTGAGGTTGAAGTTGAACATCCCATACCCCATGTTCACACCCAGAACGGCCTGGCAGAGGTTTTCATTTAGCGCTTATAAATAATTGCTCGATCGTTGGTCATACGTACCAAGATCCCGATCGCTGATTGGGACCATGCAATATTGCACGCAGCAAAGTTGGTCTGCTTGAGGCCTGTTGCGACACAACCATTTAGTGCCCTTCAGTTAGTTACTGGATATGAACCCGACATATTGCATTTGCGCGTTTTTAGTTATGCGGTATATGTGCCGATCTTGCCGCCCTTATGTACAAAAATAGGGCCTCAACGAATGATGAGAATCTATGTTAGATATGATTCTCCTTTGATTATTCGTTACTTAGAACCTTTGACAGACGATTTGTTTACTATTCATTTCACGGATTGTCACTTCTATGAGACAGTCTTCTCGTCGTTAGGGGGAGATAAGAACGTCAATATTCCTGAAGAACGACAGGAATTATCGTGGACGACTCCCACTTTGTCTCATTTAGGTCCATGTATTGCTCAGTCTGAAACTGACGTGCAGCACATATTAGATTTCCAGAGCATGCCAAATGCTTTCACCGATCTAGCGCGCGTGACAAGATCACATATTCCAGTTGCGAATAAGCTTGTAAAGATGGATGTACCAAATGTACAACGGACTTCCTTTTTGGAAGCTCGAGACACCAATCTTGGTGATCCACGTACATTAGCGGCTAGCTAATCATTTGCCCATACACAAAAGCGTGGCAGACCCCTTGGTTCAAATGATTCACATCCCCGGAAGAGGAAATCCATGGCACAAGGTCTTGAAGAACCTACCGTGAATCTGACTATCGTTTACTCATTCTATCTAACTCATGAGGAAATTCTAGATTATGGAAGCGTCCTTGAAGAAACAAATCCTCATCCGAGAAATATGAGATTTCGGTCTATTATGCTAGCTTAGATGATGTGTGGCGTAGAAATGAGATGATTGTCGACGATGCATTAGTGCAGTAGATACTGAGATCATGTTGAGCGATAACATTGAACCGCGTTTCGTTGATGAATGTCGACGTAGAACTGATTGGTCAAACTGGAAACAAGCAATCCAAGTTGAACTCGATTCGCTTGCGAAACGTAAGGTGTTTAGACCTGTAGCTCTTACTCCTCCATATGTGAAGCCCGTTGGTTACAAGTGAGTTTTCGTTTGGAAGCGTAATGAGAAGAACGAAATTGTGCATTACAAAGCTCGTCTTGTTGCACAAGGCTTTTCACAACGCCCCGGGATTGACTATGACGAAACTTATTCACCCGTTATGGATGTGATTACTTTTCGCTACCTTATCATTTTGGTAGTTTCCAAAAAACTGAGTATGCAGCTGATAGACGTAGTAACCGCGTATCTCTATGAGGATCTTGATATGGAAATTTATATGAAAGTTCCCAAAGGACTTACATTGACTGGTTCAAATATTTCCAAACCCCAGAACACGATCTCAATCGGCTGAGGCGTTCACTCTACGATTTGAAGCAATCCGGAATAATATGGTATAATTGTCTAAGTGAGTATTTGAATAGTCAGGGATATGTGAACAACAAACTATGCCCTTGTGTGTTCATTAAGACATCACATTCCGGATTTGCGATTGTTGTAGTATATGTCGATGACATAAACCTTATCAGAACTCTTGAAAAGCTCGCGAGAATTTCCGCGCACCTAAAGTCGGAATTTGAGATGAAAGGTCTAGGTAAGACTCGATACTGTCTCGGTCTCGAGATAGAGCATTGTTCGGATAGAATCCTAGTACATCAATCGAACTACACCCAAAATATGTTGCACCGCTTTAATGAGGATAAAGCGAAGCTTTCGGGTACTCCTTTGGTCGCTCGATCGCTAGATGCAAAACAAGATCCCTTCCGTCCAAATGAGGATAATGAAAAGATTTTGGAGCCTAAAATTCCTTATCTAAGTGCTATAGGCGCTTTATTGTACTTAGCTTAATGCAATAGACTTAACATCTCATTCGTTATTAATCTTTTGGCAAGATACAGTAATGCACTTACACGCAGACACTGGACTAGCGTGAAAGACATCCTCCGTTACCTTAAGGGTACTACGAATTTGGGCTTGTTCTATCCCTATGAATCCTCGAGTGATGCCGCACCCCCTGCTTCTCGAGTCGATTCTCGCCTTGTTGGTTATGCCGACGTAAGATACTTATCTGATCCGCACAATGTGCATTCTCAAACGGGTTATGTCTTTACCGTTTGAGGCACTGCAATCTCTTGGAGGTCAACTAAACAGACCTTAGTTGCCATTTCGTCTAACCATGCTGAAATTCTTGCTTTACATGAAACAACTCGAGAATGCTTTTGGTTGAGAGAAGTTGTGGGCCATATTCGAAGCTCCTGTGATCTTTATCCTCCTGTTGATGTCCCGACGACGATCTTTGAAGACAACGCAGCATACATCGAGCAGCTCAAAAAAGGTTGCATCAAATGAGACAACACCAAGCATATTGCGCCGAAGTTCTTCTTTTCACATCAACAACAAGAGCATCAGATGATTGAAGTCACGCAAATCCATTCACAAGACAATCTGGCCGACCTCTTCACCAAATCACTACCGAAGACGACGTTTCAGAAGTTTGTTCATGGAATTGGTATGCGTAAACTTTATGAGTTGTAACATATTTCTCTTTGTAATTGTGTCAAACTCAGGGGGAGTATCCTGAAGATACTTGTTTGATCTTAATGTACTCTTTTTCCCTACGATTAGAAGCATTTTTCCCACTGGATTTTTGCCACCTAACTAGGTTTTAACGAGGTACCCACTTAGGCTGGTCATATCCTTGATAATGTCCCGTATACGTTTCTTTTGACTTTGCATTTCTCACGCATTTTTCCTTAGACTATGGATTTTGTCCATCTTCGGGTTTTTGCCATAGCCTTAGGGTTTTTTAGTGAGACTCATTTACTTATGCAAGTTCCTACCTTATTGAAAATAAGCGTTGCTCCTTAGAATCAGTGCCGACGAGTCGACTTCCTTAACTTCTGCATGATGCTAAATCTACCTTGAGTATTTACACACTCAAGGGAGAGTGTTGTAAACTTTCCTAGTTTAAGTGTGATTATGTAAATCCTAAATTAGATTTGATTCTAGTTATCTTTTCCTATTACAACTTGAATTCCTTGGGGATGAAGGAATATCTTCTCTCATTTTACTACTATAAATAAAGGCACTATGTAGGAGGGATAACACACACTTTCCCCTACAATTCTACAAACACATCTCTCTCAATTTCTCTACCCTTGCCGACGGCCCTATTCCCTTGGTCAGATAAAATAGGCTATAACAAAGAATATATTTTAGAAAATAATCAACTTGCTAACCACTCATAGTCTCAGTAGGTGGGTGGTTTTTTTTTTTTTGTTTTTTTTTTGTTATGAATTTGTTTTTTCTTTTGAATCCCTAACGAGAGAAGGGCAATTTTGAAATTATGCACAAATTGTTTGGAAACAATGAGTTTTAATCCAACATACAAGTAAAAGTAAACAAAATATATGAGAAACTATACACCAGAGACCAAACTATTCATATACATATACATATATATATATATATATTATAATAGATTTTGCATGAAAAAGTATATTTTGAAAAGTATGAATACAATAGTTTGTTGTAGTGATAAGGGAAATAAAAGAAAAGAAAAACAAAAATGATTCAAATTCTTTGGGATGGCAAAAAGTGCATGACTTTGTGGGAGCCAGAAAGTCATTTCTTACCACCACAACAAACTATCATTTTCATGTTCTTCAAAATATATTTTTTCGTGCGTGGAGGCCGACTCTTTTTCTAAGCACAGGGAGCTCACCTCGTTCTGCGTGCGTGAAGTCCACCTCTTCTTGTGTGTCTGGGTTTGCCTCATTCTGCATACGAGGTGTCCACATCGTTTTAACTGCCAGAAGCCCTCCCCTTTTTGTGACCACAGAGATCGTGTTGTTTTGGTGTGCACATAGTCAGTCTCGTTTTCCATGTGCAGGGCTAGTCTCGATTTGTGCGACGTGTCCCGTCTCGTTTTTCGTGCTTGAGCTGGCATAGTTTTCCATGCCAAGCCCGCCTAATACCCATGTTTTTTTGACAAAAATGAAAGTTTTTTTATCTTCGCAAAATATTTTTCCTGAGCATTAATTTAAACTTTTTAAGGAATTTGGAAGCAGTTTTACAGTTTTTTGAGCAACAAATGTATTTTGTAGAATATTTGAGCCGAAAACTAAAAAAATAAGTGAAAAACATAGTAGTGAGTCCTAGAACACTGTCAAATGGGGTTCGACACTCAAGAATCTCAACGGAAAGTCTCAGCTTAATTATCAAAACTTCAAAGTGAGGCGAAGGTGAAAATAAATAGATTGAACAGTGATTTATGTAAAACTTTGCAAAATCGACTGAAAACTGTGAGTATTAATCCACTGCTTTTGTAAAAAATGCAAATTTTTTATTTTCTTGAAATATTTTTTGTGAGTATTAAAGAAATTTTTATAATGTATTTAGAAGCAGATTTACGATTTATGGAGCAACAAGTGTATGTTTAGTAGAATATTTAAGCTGAAAAATAAAATAATAAGTGAACAATATAAAGATGTTAAAATGTATATTTTTAATTTTTTTTTCAAATATTAAAGCTGTTAAAATCATATGTGTGTGAGGCTTAAATAAAAAATAGCAAAAATTTTGTTTTGTTAAATAGTCTTTCACCCCTCTTTTAGTTGATAAATAGAGTTATATTAATATATATAGATATATAGATATATATAATTTAACATTAATACGCCTACCTAACTATGGCCAATGTTTTTTCTCAGAGAACCAATCTGATATGACAACGTAACCTATCCAGAAAGAGTTAATTTATCAACTTTTAATTTTGAATAAATTTAAAATTTAAAACTTTGGAAAAAAAAAATAACAAAAACAAAAAGCTCCAACGTCAGTGGTGGTTTCATGGCTATGCTTCATTTCTTTCTTTTTTTTTTAAATAATTTTTTAATAAAATTATAAATTAGTTATTTAATTATCATTTTTAAAAGGCATAATCTAATATAAAAAAGTCAATTGCTAAATGCGTATGCATGTGTCAAAAGACTAGTTGCTGTAAAATGTCAAGATATTCAGTTTGTTTTTGTTGTTCTTAATTTCTAAGACAAACAAATTTTGTTAAATAAAACTGAAGCGTGTGGCAAGAGGCTAGTAATTGTAAAATGTCAAAAATTCATTTTATTTCTGTTGTTCTTAATTGCCGAGACAAACGAATTTTGTCAAATAAAACTGACAATTTAAAATTTATTGTTAACAATGGCTCACATTTTTGTTAGAAATACCAAACAAGTTAAAAACTTTCCTGTTGTTAACTTGTTAGTTGTTTCAAAGAGGCTATTTTAGGTGGCTGCGGGTCTGTTGTTACAAAACTCCCCAGTCCCCACCCATCCCCACCACGCACCACCCACCACCCCCACCCCCATCCACTCAGCCCCTGAAAGCCACTAAGCCGGCCACCCCTGCCTTACTCGTCGCCATCCCACAGCCCGCAAATCCGACGCTGTCCGAAGACGTCGACTCTTCAGTGGAATCCTTGTCCTCGGCAGCAAACTGGAAACACCCGACGCTGTCCGAAGACGTTGACTTTTCAATGGAATCGCCGTCCTCGGCAGCAAACTGGAAATACCAGACGCTGTCCGAAGATGTTTACTCTTCAGTGGAGTCGTCGTCCTCGGCAGCAAACTGGAAACTCTCGGTCCTGTATTTGTCTTTCCTCTGCTCAGTCATCTACTTTTTTCACACCCAAATCTCTCACAATTTGCTAATCGGCCATCGGCCTGTCAGAGTAAAAAAAACCAGCCCAGATCTTCCCCTTCGTTTCCGGTCCGACGGAACCTTCAAAATCCTGCAGGTAATTACTCATCGTCTTCTATTGCTTTTACTGTATGATCTATAAGATTAACTAAATGATTAGGATTTTAATGGGGTTTTCGTTAATTAAGGTGGCTGATATGCATTACGGGAATGGAAGGTTGAGTCGCTGCCGAGACGTGTTGGACTCCGAGTTTGACCGGTGTTCTGATCTCAACACCTCCCACTTCCTGAGGAAGATGATTGAAGCTGAGAAGCCTCATTTCATTGCTTTTACAGGTACATTTTTTTGTTTCTCCGACATAAAAATGTTTTATGATTTTTTGTTTTGTTTTTGTTTTTGTTTTGGTTGGCTGTCTGAGTTTTTAGGTGTTTAAGATATTTTCTTTTTGTTTTTGTGGTGGATATTGTTCCATGATAATTTGATTAAGATGCTAAACCAACTTAATTGGTTATCAAAGCTTAATTAAACATCTAAACCAAGAAAAACAGTCATATCATCAAAGTCCACAAGGATGAATGCTTAAAACTAAAACTTGTTGATTATCTCTAGGTTATATATTAGGTGCAGCTCTTGCCTCTGGACCTTCATATTTACTTTCCTTCTATACCAAGGCCTAAGTTCTTCATGCAGCACATTTACGAGGTGGCAAAATGTTAAATGTGGTCTTAGTTGGTTTAGGAGTGGAATTTTTTGCCATTCTACCGTACCATACTATTACCATACTGATTTTGTGCCATTTTGTATGCCAAACGGTAATTTTATCGAACCAAAGATATTTGGTATGGCATTGGTATTCAAATCCTACATAATATTTATATATATTATATTTAATTACTTATATATATATATAGAGAGAGAGAGAGAGAGAGAGAGAGTGAATTGTAATATAATACTAATTACTAACATTTATCATTAATATATTTCATTTAAATTGCAACTTGAAGTCTTCGACTTCTATTTGATTTGATTTGATTTGGTTTGTAACCCTAATATTTTTAATCCTTGATGTATGGTTTGACTCACTAAATGTGCGAAATAATGATGAATTTTGGTTGTATAAAGCAAAAATCGTTTTGGGCTGAAAAAAAAAATAGTCCTATAGCAAATTGGTACAATACCGTTACCATACATGCCAACCGGATTTTATGACATACCGAAATTCAGTATTCCGAAAACTTGGTGTGTCAATGATACTAGATTTTGTCATACCAAAAGTTTGGTATGGTAATTGGTACGAGAATTTTGGTATGGTAACCGTATCGAACCCACCCAATTCATGCTCCAACGAAGCCATAATCCGGTAAACTTAATTCCTCAGTTATGCAAGTGTTCCTAAGTGAATGTCGGCACCAATTATCTGAAAAGAAAGCCAACTGTACTTAATAGTTTACAATGTGTTATGGCCCAACTTTCAACTTACAGACGCACACACAAGTATTGATTTGACTCGGTTCTTGCAAACAGGAGATAATATATTCGGGTCAAGCTCTGTTGATGCTGCTGAATCCATGCTTAGAGCATTTGGTCCTGCCATTGAATCAGGACTTCCGTGGGCAGCAGTTTTAGGAAACCACGACCAAGAATCTACGATGACACGTGAGGAACTGATGTCTTTTATCTCACTTATGGATTATTCAGTTTCACAAGTTAATCCATTAGCTGAGGATCTCTCTAAAGGAGGAAGCGCGAAAAACATTGATGGATTTGGCAATTATGATCTGAGAGTATATGGTGCCCCGGGATCCTATTTGGCAAACACAAGCATCCTCAATCTTTTCTTTCTTGACAGTGGAGACAGAGAGACTGTTGAAGGAGTTCAAACTTATGGTTGGATTAAGGAATCTCAACTCCATTGGCTTCGTGACGTTTCTCAGGGATTTCAGGTATATTTTCAACAAATGCAATGCATAAGAACAATGCGGCTGCATTTTGTTTCATTTGTTCTGATTGGTTTCTAATTGTTCTGATGATTATGAATTGAATCGAGAAACTTTTCATACTTGCTTGGTAAAGGGAAATTTTCATTAAAATTCACATATTCATTTCCGTATTTAGTGGAAATGTGTTCCCTATGTTTTCAAAAAACATTAACAACCCCCCACTCTTGTTTGCAAAATTGCAATTCCATACCTGCATCAAGTTGTTCATCCTGTATTTTGTATGAGTTGCTCATCATGTTCGTCCTTTCCCCACAAGGGAGGTTTCGTTAGATTTAGATTTCATTAACATTTTGCAAGAAACACACTAACAGGGCCACATTGGATATCTAGATCGCTCAGCAGAGGCTTTTCCTCCGGACAAACCACCAGCGCTTGTATTTTTTCATATCCCAATTCCAGAGGTCCGGCAGCTGTGGTACAAAAAGATTGTTGGCCAGTTTCTGGAGGCTGTGGCATGTTCAAAAGTGAACTCAGGAGTTTTGCAGACCCTTGTATCCATGGGAGATGTGAAAGCCGTGTTCATGGGACACGATCATACCAATGACTTCTGCGGGAATCTTGATGGTATTTGGTTTTGTTATGGTGGGGGCTTCGGGTACCATGGTTATGGAAACGCTAGGTGGCCAAGGAGAGCAAGGGTCATATTGGCAGAACTTGGGAAGGGAAAGAAAGGCTGGATGGGCGTTGAGAGGATTAAGTCATGGAAGCGTCTTGACGATGAGAAACTGAGCAAGATTGATGAGCAAGTCTTGTGGAAATATGAACCATCAGGATAGTCCCGATTCATAAGGTATCCTATTTCTACTAAAAAAATTCTTTTGAGGGTTACTTTTGAGCCTGCAATGGAAATTAAATCGAACTCTTTTGGTTTTGCATTGCAATCGAGGAAACACGTAATTATTCAAATAAACACTCTTTATTGGTAATTGAAAAAAATTGGTATTTCAAACCGTTGAGGAAGTTTAAAACCTGTTGAAAAGAGGATGATCAAATGCAATACTGTTTAGAGTGAGCATGTGTGTTGAGCAAGTAGGAACTGCTAACCAGGTCGACATTTTTCTTGTCCGTCTCAATTTTCAGGCACTAGCAGAGGAACTGCCCATGTGCCCTCACGAGTTTTTCTGTACACTGCTTGATTTTGCATCAGAGAGGAGAGGACTGTTTATGTGAAATCCAGGTAGGAACCCATATCTGCTGTACTCAAGTTGCTGAACAATTAAAGTCATGGCCACAGCAGAGGAGACCCTTACAGTTACAAACCCTTGTTCAAGAATTTTAGTCATTAAATTAGTACTTTCATATCACATTTTGGTTAATAATATCATAAATTTTGAAAGGTGGTTATAATTCTATACAAAGTCCAAAATTTGGTTATTTTTCCAAATTTTCCATTTCACTATTGCAAACTACGTATTTGTATTAAGGAGATTTTATATTATTTTTGGGAATTTATATTAAATTTAGATTTTAATTAAACTAATTACGAAGTTTGAATTTTGGTCAGTAATCATTAAAAATTCATGGACTTTACGGGGTCACACTAAGTATAATTGGATAGAGTTCGATCCTACGAACGCGTAGGCGAAAACCGTTCGCGAATCGAAGAAATTAAAGACGTTTTAGTTGTTTAAAAATAAAGTAAAATAAAATATAAAAAAAAAAGACTGGAGGCTGCCAGATGACAGAGGGAGAGAGGGGAAAAAGAGTGCGGGAGAGAAAATGAGGGGGAATTGGGCCAATCAGGGGAAGAAATGAGGGGAAAGGAGGGAGAGAACTACCCCAAACCGAATCCCTTAACGACCCGTGACCCAACCCGGTGGCACCCATGTTTTCCGATGCCAATCACGGTGATTTTCCTGCGAGTTGAAGCCACTCACCACCTGGAAAACATTCCCCATCGTTCCCTCTACTAATTCCACCCCAAAATGGAAAAAATTTGGCTCGATTACACGAAGAACCGAACCGGTGGGTACAAAGGTTCTATGGCAGCTATCCATCAATCCCGATGCTAACTTCGTCAACCACTACCACCAATAGACTCCCCTAAACCTCAGGAACAAAGCCCATGCTTTGGTTAGGGCGTCGGTGCTGTTTTGGAGTCGAATCAAGAACACCCAAATTTAAGGGTTTTCAGCGGTTCGAGGGCAATTTGAGGTGTTTCCCGGCCGAATTGAACTTTGGCTTAAGTATGAAAGTTGTTCCTCTCGTTGAACTTTACTTGCCTGTAAAATTTGGTAATTTTTAGCGTTAGTCGGAAAATCGGGTTTCCTTTTGCCGGAAACCGTCACCTGCAACGGCGCGTGGCAGTGGGCCGCCGATGCTATCTTAAGCTAAATTGATGTCCTTATATCAGATTTGATATCCGTATGGTGTGGTTTGATTATTTGAACCTAGTTTCATTATGATACATCACTTGATCATTATATGAATTGACAATCTGACCGTTGGATTGTCACCAAATCTTAATACGCTATAGTACGTAATATTTGAGGACCATAAGAACTGATGGATTGGAAATCCGATGTACGGATCTTCCCAAATTGAATTTCTAAGTTTTTAAAACCAAATGTTGATAGCAACCTAAACTCTAGCAATTGGCGGAGATCCGACCGTTGGATCGTTCCGAAATTTTAGAATATTGTTCTAGAAGACAAATGAGACCCTTGGGAAGTTACGGATCAGAAAACCATTGGCGGATGTTCAAGATAAACTTGTATAGGGTTGTGGACCCACCATAGACGGAGAGTTAATCTTTGGTCAATATGTTGCGAATTGATCTTAAATATTAATATAAGTATTACTAGAGGTGATGTAGGGCTTAGTGGGCCTATATTGGTTAGTGAGTTATCCCGGTTAGTGTATACCTTGGTTTACGTGTGTGGAATGTCATATTGTGAAATATATATGTGTTCATTCATCTTCTTAATAATGTGAATGATAAGTATGATAAATGTTATGACAATGTGATCCTAGAATCCTATTAGATGTATTCGGTAGAACTTATATGCTTGTGTGACATATTAGTTGGTGGTCATGAGAAGTTGATGGTGTAGGTGACTACGTTGTAACTCATAGGGGTTGAGTTGTGGGTAGGTTGTGTGTTGAATTTACTACACCATGTAGCAGTGGTACATGGATGGTCCTGCTTGGTATAATTGCGTTGGGGGACCATACGTATTTTAGGGGTGATCATGCTTGGTATATCCGCATTGGGTGATTACTACCTGGATGATGAGATTATGTTACGGTTCTACTTGGTATATCCGCGTTGGGAGACCATACGCATTCTAGGAGTGATCATGCTTGGTGTATCGGCGTTGGGTGATCACTACCTAGAGTTATAGGATACAGTCCTGCTTGGTATATCCGTGTTGGGGGACTATTAGGGGTGATCATGCTTGGTATATCTGCATTGGGTGATCACTGCCTACGTTATTAGACTATGCATATGGTTCTGCTTGGTATATCTGTGTTGGGTGATCACTACCTAGAGTTAGGATGTGGTCCTGCTTGGTATATTCGCGTTGGGGGACCATATGTATTTCAGGGGTGATCATGCTTGGTATATCCATGTTGGGTGATCACTACCTGCACGATGAGGATTAGTTGTACTTGGTACATTCCGATAGGCGATTATATTTTAGTTGGATTCTGTTAAGTGGTCCGGAATCCTTGCTCTTGCTCATTTTCATAAGGTTAGTCCGACCCTAAGATATAAATGAAATTCACCATGTTATTACTTATAATCCAAGTGGGGAATTATGTAGAGTTCTTTAATTAAATTCGTGTAATGGTATGTTATTTCATTGATTGATTAACGTAGTTAGACATTAATATCGTGCATCTTTGATTCATGGATTTGATTAATTAACGTGATTGTGGAGTGTCGTTGGATATGATTGTTATTAATACGATTAGATTAGTTGATCAATGTGACTAGTGGATACTATTGTGCTTTGTTGATTCTTTGATATATTACATGCTATGAATTGCGATTTTATGTTGAAACATAGTGATTTATATGATGGATGAAATAGAAACCTTGATTGTCATAGGGTTCGTTATGTAGCTTGAATCGAATAATTCATGATTGTCAAGTCCAAATGATTGATTGAGGAATGTTATACCTTTCGGCTTGAACGGACTGTGATATATGTCGAATTGTAGCGAAGGGTGAACTATGAATGGCTTGATCCCTTTTTGGGGTACGTAGGCAGTCTAACGAGGAGGTTAGATGTAGCCATAAAGTATACGAAAAATTACTATGTGATTGGATTGTCGAGTTATGCTTTGCCATATCCTGGAGGCGGGGGTATGTTAGATATACATGTAATTGGTGATGTCACGGGTTGATTTTGGACGTATGTCGGGATCAGGGCGTGACAGTTTATACGTCTTAGTAAATTATTGTCGACATCTTTCTGTTGTTTTCGTCTTGATAAACTCGTTTTATTTGGGTTGGAGGGTACCCCTCTCAATTGTGACCTTATGGAATGACCGTATGTATTTGTTCACTCAATGTTCATGTTTGTCGTTTATGTAGTGAGAAGATGTTTGTAATATAGTAACGTCAACCGGCAAACAAACTTGAACAAGGCAAAAGCATCAGAATTCACAACTGTCAGGCAAATGTACGCCTTTTTCATTTCTTTTTCTCAGGTAAATATTTGTTTGTTTTAATGAATAACATGCTGTGATTACATTCAGAAGGCGAATGTTGTGGTAATTAAAGAATGCCTTTTTTGTTTCATTTGGATTGTGGATGAACTTTTTGGGCTACATGTTATGTCATCCTTTCAGTGCTTCTTGCGTTTTGACTAAGATATCATCACTACCTAAAACTTAAGATATATCGTCACTGCTATTATAGGATCCGATCTGTTGCAACCACTAATGCCCTATTTGAGATTGGTCCTATAAGGGCTCAAAGTGATTTTCGACAACCATAAGTGCTTCTAACTACACTCGGTAGAAAATTTTAAACGTGCGTCTTGGAGAAGCATGTGTTTCATGAAAAATTTCTATTAGTTAATACTAAAATCACCTTAGCAAAAATGGTTATGACTAGAAGTGCTTTCTGCAAAAGCAATCTCAAATCAACGTTAAGATTTTGGGTTCGAAAGAAGCGGAGTTTCATCTTACAGTGAACAGCAATCGGACTTGGGAGTTGTGACTATCAACAAAGATTTGAGGAGAAAAGATTTCGTTACTTAATCAATACCAAACGTAATACATGCCATGAATTAACCTCAAACCTTCTAATCTTCTCCTCTCCTCGGGGACCAAAAGATAGCAACAATGAGCGCCTATTTGTTCGACAGATAAGATCAAATTCTCTAGGTTAGTGGATGAGAAACGCGGGAGCATATCGACTGATATTCCACTCCATTCCCTGCGTTCCGTTGGTACCAAAAGGCCAGTTGCGACCGTGGTATTAAATCGATGCAGCTTAGTTTTTGTGCTGTTTTTCTTAAACCCTGCAAAACAATCCAAAACTTTCTTCACTCCATTTTCCCTTGATGTACTTTTCCATCAGATAATTAGAATGTACGAAGACATTTCAAACCGGTAATAGGTTTGTCAAAACACTTCTCTAGAACTTGGTTAGATTAAACAGTTTTTTCTGTCTGTAAGCTGCAGATCTTTTTATCCTTCTTTTTTGGTGGGAACTGGGATGACATATGTCACTAGTTGGAAGACCGGAACTTGTGAAGGACTTGGTAAAGACAGAAGACAGACAACAAATTTCAACATCAATGTACTTGATATGTATGTGTTCCACTATTCCTCTCTGATCATCAGTAGCCACAGCAAGATCTTTTGAATTGATAGGTAACAATTCTCTCTTTTCTGGATTTCAATGAATTTGATCATGGGTTTTCGCCCTAGTGATGTCTACTTTAGCCTTGCGTAGTGAAGTGATTCAACTTCCATGGCGAATGAATTTTTAGTTTGTAATCTTCTTTTACAAGAAGGAATTTTTTTTAGTTTTGTCCATTGTTTGTTTCGAACTCTTCATCAGCTTCTTGGGATGACCAAGTTTCCTTGATTAGACTGTTTTTCGTGTTATGTTTATGACCAGCTTCTTGGGATAATCAAACTTCCATGATTAGCGTGTTTTTCGTGTTATGTTTATGATTTTTGGGACTCTGGCATTGAACATCTGATGTAATATTAGGATATTGAACGTGATTCCATGAACTTGTAAAAGATACCGACCGAGGTACAGTCTGGTTCAGCATTCTGAATTGCAGTTTCTTTCCGAATGCAAGAGATTCATTGTATGAATTTCAGGTTTGGCTGCAATGTGACTCCAGCTGTGGTAGTAGCATAAAAGAGATTGATTAAAGACTTAACTTGAGAGTGAAGTACCACTAAGATGGTTATGAGGCTGATGACAACAATGTGCTTTGTTTTTCGAAATCACAAAAGGGACGGCTTACTTAGTGACAAATGGTCACAGAAGAGAAGAAATATCAAGTACTGCACCTTCTTCAAATAGGCAAGGTTTTCGAAAACGTTTCAATGGGATTCTTGCTCAGAAGATTGATTGGGCATCCCCGAGTAAAATCTGCAGAAAATGGATCAGAATCATCTGAATGTGGCACTCCTCTTGTGGATAGTTTGTGTTGCTGTCTCTGGAGCAATCCTTTTTCTCGTGATGACAGGAATGTTAAACCATGTCCTACAGATGCAGTCACAGAGAAATGAGTGGCATGAGATTAACAATCAAATTCTCAATGCTCTCTTCACTCTCATGAGTCTTTACCGTCACCGGAAAAGGATATACTGGAAGAACGGAAGTTGCAAGCCCCGTGAACAGATGAACATTATGGTCGTTGTTGTGTTACTCCATCTGGATTGCTTTGCTCAGTATGCCTTGTGTGCGCTTAACTTGGGATACAAAATATCTGAGCGACCGGCTGTTGGTTTTGGTGTCTGCCTTTCAGTTGCAATTGCTGCTCCTGCAATTGCAGGTGTGTACTGCATTGTCAGCTCCCTTGGCACGGAGTATGAAGTTGATAGCGAATCGCAGGATCATATTCTCACAAACCGAACATTTGCATCTAGAAATTAGCAAAAGATTGCTGAATTTGAACCCCAATGGAGAGGGGGTTTATTTGATTTTCAAGATGATATTGCAACATCACATCTTTCTTTTTTCTGCACCTTTTGTGTTTTCCGTTGGAACACCGATAGGCTTGGATTTGGCAACATGTACGTGCACATTGCAACATTTCTCCTCTTCTGCACAGCCCCATTTTTTATCCTCAGTTTGGCTGCCTCCCATATCGACAACGAAATTGCAAGAGAAGCCTTGATTTTAACTGGCATTGTCGTTTTGTATATTTGGCTTGCTGTACGGTGGCTTCTGGAGAATCCAAATGAGGAAGAGATTCAACTTGCTGGCGAATAACTTATGCTGTGGAAAGCCTGCAGTAACAGACTTTGATGAAGCTCCTGTTTCCTCCAAAATACAGAGAGAAGAAAATATCGAACCAAAGATGTAAAAAGGAAGGAACTACTGATGAAGCTCTCAGAAGAGTGCAGGCACTAATATGTGTTTTTGATAAACATAAAACTGTTTGAATCTTCATATATACTTCCTCAGTTCCATCATATCCTCTGGTATGTCTTCAATCAACTTTACCTGTAGTATGTTGCAATGAACTATAAAAGTATACTGCACCTTTAATACATATTGGATTTGTTTCACGGGTAGAGAATTTGGCGATCAGTTTACCCTCTGGCACTACTGTTGTGTGCAGAAAAATTATGAAAAACACAATTTGGAGGGCCGAAATTGCTACTCTTATTTTATCAGAAGAGAACTTAGGTATTGAAAGCTAAACTGGGAGTACCGAAATCGCTACTTCTATTTTATCATAGGAGAATAAAAGGTATCAAAAGATAAATTGGAAGTACCGAAATAACTATCCTTATTTTATCAAGAAGATAAATTGGGAATGTCGAAATCACTACCCATATTTTTACGGATATAGTTGGTGGTGCAATGCAGCAAGTGTATCGAAATAAGACATCTTTATTCCTTTTTAACCACACAAAATATGCATGCATAGAGCTAATACCACTATGATTTTGGTGACAACTCGCAAGGTCCCCTAATTAATGGTCGTGATGCTGCTGAGGAGTAAACTCAGGTTCAAGCCTATGGTGAAGGATGAAGAAAATTGAGGTTCCATCATAAAATTAATTGGCGATATGAGGAGTAGCGTCCAACTTACTCATAAGCTCATGCAAGGTCTCTTTTCCCATCATTGTGAGATTCATTCTTAACATGTCCCCTCACGTGTGGCCAATTTTTAAGCCTAACACGTGGACAACACATGACGTGTGAAGCCACGAAGAAGGTTGAGGTTTCACCATAAACCAATTAGCAATATGGGGAAGTAGCCCAACTTACTTATAAGCCCATGCAAAGTCCTGTTGGAGAACAATTCAGAAAATAAATAAAAATAACAGAAATATTGATTCTTTATTAATGAAAAATACTTGCAAGCAATACAGAATGAAATAAAGAAAATAATTACAGGAAATAAAATGATACTAAGGTCCTGTTTGGCACACCGTATAAGGCACCAGATAGTACTAATTATACAGAGTACAGTGTTCGGTGTCCGTTTGGATTAAATAACCACCGGTTTTATACGGTCGCTTGCTTATATCGTCCAAAACCACGATACAATTTAGTCGGGTTGAAATCTCTCGCTCTCTCCTTCCTCTCCACACGCACTCTTGGTCTCCAGATGCTCTCTCTTCCTCTTCAGACGCACTCTTGCTCTCTCGTCTGAATCTCAGGTTCATCTTCTCAAATTCTTCATCTTCATTTGAATCCCAGTTCGTCTTTTCATTTTTCTTCTTTTTCCAGGTTCTGCCCCTCCTTCTGCTCTTCCCCCTCCCTCTGTTCTTCGTCGTTGGCCAAATCACCATTGACCCAAAATAGCAGCACTAATTCACCAGTCGTGCGCCGAACCGTTGGCCCTCCCTCTGTTCTTGTTTTTCCGACGAACAGGAATCGACGGCAATGATTCTTCTGGTAGTTTGTGGATTTTGGTTTAATTTGCACCGGTTATATGTTTTTGGGCTTCTTCTGCAACTGGGTCTTGCAAATAAACATCTTATATTTGCAGAGAGGTTCTTGACTGAAATTGCAGTGAAGGAAAACTGAGTTTGTGGGTGTTAATTGCAGAGCTTCGGAGTCGGAAATCAATCAGGGAAGAAGAAAAAGAGAGAGAGAATGAGGGAGTTTGGGGGGTGCGGCGGAGAGATCTGGGGAACAAAAGAGATGATTTCAGTTTTTTTTTTTAATTTTATTTTAAGTTTGATTCCTCCAATCTGGTATAATACCAAACACAGTATAAATAATATGGTCATTAGTTCGATACTGCACCAAACGCTCGACTAATTTAGTCAGCACTATCCGGTGGCTATTTATCTTATCCAACAGAAATAGTTAGTACAATCCGAGTTGCCAAACGAGGCCTAACTTGATTGAATCACATATAGAGGTTAGCGCAAAAGCTATGTCCTTCGAACAATATTTTCGTCCCATTCTTGTGCTTGTGGTTCTACGATGTCTGCTCGACCAAGATACAACTATCTAATTCTACAACCCGCACTGGATTATAGAATTATGGCGAATTGCTTTGTGTGTTTACTTTCTAGGAATATTTTGTACGGAAGAGAAAGAGAAAAAGAATGACTCTGTTTGAAACTGAGACTGCAAATATATGTTTCATACCCTTTCAAATACAAGTTGAACGTATTTGAAAGTGCACAACTCTTTCTAAAAGCTGTGTCTCTTAATCAAAACAGTTTTTAATTAATATGTTAATTAAAATCTTAATCCAAAATTGAAATTAATGAACTCTGATTAATTTTAACTTCCAAGGCCCCAAGGCTCAAGGCCCTTGTCTTGATTAATTAATGTTAGTTATATTAAGCTATATTACACAAGCACTGTATTATAAAATTCTGGTGAATTGCTTTATGTGTTTACTCTCTAGGAATTTTTTGTACGGAAGAGAAAGAGAAAAAGAATGACTCTGTTGGAAACTGAGACTGCAAATATATAGATTGTTTCATACCCTTTCAAATACCTGTTGAACGTAATTGAAAGTGCACAACTCTTTCTAAAAGTTGTGTCTCTTAATCAAAACAGTTTTTAATTAATATGTTAATTAAAAACTTAATCTGAAATTAAAATTAATGAACTCTGATTAATTTTAACTGCCAAGGCCCTTGTCTTGATTAATTAATATTAATTATATTAAGCTAAATTACACAAGCACTGGATTATAGAATTCTGGCGAATTGCTTTGTGTGTTTATTCTCTAGGAATTTTTTGTACGGAAGAGAAAGAGAAAAAAAATGACTATGTTGGAAACTGAGACTGTAAATATATAGGTTGTTTCATACCCTTTCAAATACATGTTGAACGTATTTGAAAGTGCACAACTCTTTCTAAAAGTTGTGTCTCTTAATCAAAACAGTTTTTAACTAATATGTTAATTAAAAACTTAATCCAAATTAAAATTAATGAACTCTGATTAATTTTAACTTCCAAGGCTCCAAGGCGCAAGGCCCTTGTCCTGATTAATTAATATTAATTATATTAAGCTATATTACACAAGCACTGGATTATAAAATTATGGTGAATTGCTTTGTGTGTTTACTCTTTATGAATTTTTTGTACAGAAGAGAAAGAGAAAAATAATGACTCTGTTGGAAACTGAGACTGCAAATATATAGGTTGTTTCATACCCTTTCAAATACCTGTTGAACGTATTCGAAAGTGCACAACTCTCTTTAATAGCTGTGTCTCTTAATCAAAACAGTTTTTAACTAATTTTGTGTGTTTACTCTCTATGAATTTTTTGTACATAAGAGAAAGAGAAAAAGAATGACTCTGTTGGAAACTGAGACTGCAAATATATAGGTTGTTTCATACCCTTTCAAATACCTGTTGAACGTATTCGAAAGTGCACAACTCTTTTTAAAAGCTGTCTCTTAATCAAAACAGTTTTTAACTAATATGTTAATTAAAAACTTAATCCAAAATTAAAATTAATGAACTCTGATTAATTTTAACTTCCAATGTGACGACCCTTCCCTACTTTTCACTGTGATTTATTTTCTGTTGGTGTGAGTTGACTATTTCGCCCTTTTTGGGAAACGTGTAATCTGACATGGATTTTGTTTTCGACTACTAATTATTTTTTCTAGTTTCGTACTTAATTTGTACTCGTTTATACGAACGCGTGAGCGCGTGTTAGACTTGAAACAGACTTGTAACGAAAAAGTTACGCTCAGTCAAAGTACGAAGATAATGGGTATTTTTGTACGCGCGTGTGTACAAATCGATCAGTGTTAGAAACATTGTATTAGATAGGGAGACAGATTTTCTGAGCCCTTTCCATTGTGCAAAATTAGAAAATCCTATCCCTTCCTTTCTTTAAATGCAACCTGTGCCCTCTCATCTTTCACCCACCAATCAAATTATTTAATTTGATTCTCCACCAATCCCTGTCCTCCATTCATTTTCCCCGTTTTTCCTCCTGACTAATCAAGTGCCTTCCCTCAATTCTGGCACCCAATCAGTGAACATGCTTCCACAAACCTTCACCCAATTAGAAAACATAAATCACTTTCTCTCTCCTTATTCTCTCTCTTTCTAACCCGAGAACCCTTTTCTCTCTGCAACTCTCTCAACCGACGTCCAAACCATCCAAACGTGACATGCAACTTACACCATTGAACTCCCCTCAACTCCATGAACACAACAATGTAATCAGATCACGATTTGGTTGAGTTTTGACTCACCAACTCGGAAGCTCCGACTCGGTGAGTTTTGGGTCGACGAGTTCCAGGCCAAGTCACGGGGTTTTGAAGGTCGAGGAAGCTCCTACACAACTCCCCGAGGCTCCTAAACTAGTTTTGGTGAAGGGTTGACTTCAAAAACACGAAGGTTCGAAAAGTTGAGTTTTGGCCGTACCTTTCGAGCTGTTTTCAGGCCACCCCTGTCCACTTTTTGGACTCCAAAAAGGTATGACATGATTCTACTCTTCATAAGCTTCATTTCCATATAAATTTTGTGAAAAATGGTTGAGAAATTAAGAAGATATGAAGGTTTGAAATTTTACCCAGAAACCGGCGACTTTTTCCAGATTCCGGCCAACCAAACGGCGGCGGTGACCGGCGAGGATCAATGGAGAAGACAACGAAATATTCCATCAAAGTTGATGGAATATTCTAACGGCATCGGGTAACGCCGTTAACTTCTGTTACCTTTTAACGGAATATTCCTAACGGCCGTTAGCCTCCGTCAGCTCTGTCTACGCGTGGCCAGCGTCCAAAAATTATTCTAAAAATTTGTGTAGGTATGTGACATCGAATAGATTGATTTTGTATATTCAAACCTTATGTTTAGGCAATCTATGGAGGTTTTATTTAAGTTTCTGTTTATGTGTTATTAAACTAAGTTAATTAATAATTTCACATATAGGGGAATCGTATCCCGAGGACGTGCAGGGTTAAGCAAGGCTCGGAGGCTTTGTTTCAACTGCATACTATGAGTGGGTAGTTTACTTTTATATATATATGAATTATAGTTTCCACAAATGCATTTAAATGGATTTACCCCTATTATGCCATAATTTTAGTTTAGTTTAGCTTGGTAAATGTTGCTTTGTGATTGGAATTATAAAATGGCTATGGCATAATCATACGCATTTTACCAGCTTATATATATAGTACTGTGGTAGAATACTAAAATGATTCTACAAGACGTGCAGGTAAATTCAGGTGAGTTTATTATAGTGATTCAAACTGTATGGCATTCATATATTCATATAGTTAGCTTATCATTACTACACCCCGATGTTAGTGCTCCCACCCGGGGCCAAGGCCAGCCTTCACGTGTATGTTCACCTCCCGTACCGCATGCTCGCCTTGGATCCAAGTTAGGTGTTAGCATGTCGTACAGGTCACATTAGGTGACTCCGACTTGTAGGTGACTGCGCCTAGCGTAAGCTTCACGTGATCGTAGCACTAGAGCGTATATTATTATTACACCAAGCCTGTCGTACAGGTCATGTTAGGTGGCTTTGACTTGTGTGCTAGTATAGATTGATGAGCCATAGGTGACTCCAACTTGCGTGCTAGTATATTTGTCAAGCACATGCCTATATTTCTATTGTTGTGAATTATTCCTGTTGTGGCATATTCTGATATATATTGTTGGCATACATTAAATCTTCATACTTATACATAGTATGATTTTAAGGAAACCATACTTGTTTTACGGCGAGGGGTTAGTATGTTCGAAAATAAAGGTTTTCTTACAAACGTTGTTTTGCTGACCGACTCAACTTTGTTTTTCACCCCTCCAGGTTTAGTAAATGTACTTATGTGTAAACAAGGATTCTGGAAAATCTCAAGAGATGGTTATCATTAGTGGTATAACCCTCATCCTATTTACTATACTGTCTCATGCTCTAACATCACGTGTGAAATGGGTTCAATCCCGCTCACCCGCGCACTCTTTTGATTAGGCACTTTTAGGTTTAAATTTATTCACATTTTTCTTCCACTACACTACACTTTATGGCTTCGTCACCCTCCGGGTGTTGGCCAGCACAACTCGATTCAGAGTCCAAGTGGACATTCCAGGTCGGGGTGTGTCATCGAAGGCCTAAGAGCCTTGTCTTGATTAATTAATATTAATTATATTATGCTATATTACACAAGCACTGGATTATAGAATTCTGGCGAATTGCTTTTTGTGTTTACTCTCTAAGAATTTTTTGTACAGAAGAGAAAGAGAAAAAGAATTACTCTGTTGGAAACAGAGATTGCAAATATATAGGTTGTTCCATACCCTTTCAAATACATGTTGAACGTATTTGAAAGTGCACAACTTTTTCTAAAAGCTGTGTCTCTTAATCAAAACAGTTTTTAATTAATATGTTAATTAAAAACTTAATCCGAAATTAAAATTAATGAACTCTGATTAATTTTCACTTCTGTGGCCCCAAGGGCCAATGACACACCCCGACCTAAATCAGGGCGTGTTGGCCGTCACGTGGAAGTGACGTAACCATATGCACAGTGCGGAAGCAAAGATTAATGAAGAGGAACTCGAATAAATAGACTAATTTATGCTTTGATACCAAACTGACACATCCCGTGTGACAGCCCGTCCCGAAATTTTATTCTCGATGACGTGAAATGACGTAAATACCCTTGAGCGATGGGTGTGTGTTTGTGTATTGGTTTAGCTGTAGGCCAATTATTTTATGCCCTAAATAATTGGAACCAATTATAACTAAGATTTCCTTAGTTTGTAATTGGTTACATTTGGACCACACACACATCACTTCTCTCTCTTTCTCTCTCAGAATCACTTTCTCTCTCTTCTCTCTTATACGGACGAGACTCAAAACCCTTCGAAACTTGGCAGATCGAGGGATTTAAGCACACCTTTGTGTTCGTGAAGCTCAGACGAATCGATTGGTACCATTTTCAGGTAAGGAAACCTTCGAAATCATGTGAAAACCTTAACCCTGATTTGGGGTACTGTTCATGCAAACGTTAAATGTTGTGTTTTTGGAAATTATAAGCTCTCAGGGAGCTTTGGGAGGTCCTCTAAAGGCTCGGAGCATTTCGTTTGAGGTGTTTGGACATCAGAATTGTGAGATCGGAACTTGGCCGGTTTTTCTCGAAAATTCCCAATGAGATCCCGTGGTTTTTGGGGCTTGAAAGAGGTATGATTGTGTTCTCCTTGCTCAGGGCTTCATTTTGATATAAATTGCGTGAAAAATGGTGCAAGATCGACAGAGATATAACGATTCGAAAAATCCCCAGTTTTTCGGCGCCGACGACGGTCGTCGGAGGTTTGAGGAAGAAGACGATGGAATATTCTGTCAAGTCTGACGAAATATTCCAACGTCGTCAGTTAAAGTTGATGATTTCCGTTCAGACATAACGGAATATTCCTAACGCCATTTGCTGTTCCGTTACACATGCCAGGCACGTGGCCGCGCATGGCCGGCGAGTCTTGCTGTACACTCGCTGGCGCGTGGGGCACTAAAAAATTATTTTAAAAATTTGGGGATGTTCGTGAGGTTGTGTAGATCACGTTGGTATATTCATATACCCAATGTGAGCATTGTATGAGAAGTTATTACCTATTGTTGGTTATGTGCGTTAAATAACGTTTATTCAGTTATTTCGCATATAGGTGATACCTATCCAGAGGACGAACACCATCAATCGAGGCTCAGGGGTTACGACCCTTTGACTTATCTATGAGTGGGCTTTTGTTTTCCGTATATACCTATATAAATGAGATTTTTCCCAGAAAATCAATTTAAGTGAAATGTGATATGAAATGCCATGCAAAGTATATATGTATTTTGTTCATGTATTAGTAGTTGCATATAATGGTGATTGGTCCTGTGGACGCACAGGTAAGTATATATCGATGATAGTGAATGATTAATATGAAATGATGTTTATGTTGAGATGTATTGAAAGCTCATAAACCTGCACCCTGGTGTTAATGCTCTTACCCAGAGTTAGGGGCACAGTCTTTCACGTGGATGTTCACCTTCCGCACCACACGCTCATCTTGGATCCAAGTTAGGTGCACAGTCCTGTAGTATAGACCACTTTCAGTGGATTCGACTCGTAGGTGACCTACGATTAGCGCACAGTCTTCACATGATTGTAGCACTAGAGCATACTAGTTACACCCAATCCTTTCGTATAGACCACCTTGAGTGGGTTTGACTCATGTACATGATATATATATATATATATATATATATATATATATATATGATGAGATTTGATGAGATTGATTATGAGCTATAGTTTCAGCCGAGCTGATCACTCAGTTGACATGTTATCATTTATGATGAGTTTATTTCACCTGATATATTTATGTGATTTGATGAGATATATTTGGCATGGCATATACCTTGCATATCACTACTTTTGGCATGATTTTGAATTTATGAGTTGAGATGAGTATATATGTATATATGCTATTTTTCTGGGAAATTTTGCTGGTTTTACGGTGATGGGTTAAAACCTTTGAAAAGAGAAAAGGTTTTGAAAAGATTTGTTTTTGCCCACTCACGCGTTTTGTTTTTCGCCTTTCCAGGTTCTAGGTAATAGTGCTTTGGTGGTCACGAGGGATCCAACAGTGTTCTGACAGAATTCACAAAAGTAGGATTCACCTTCGAGTGTTATATCTTAGTCATTGTCCTTAACTGCGACTAGACGTTCTTATTGCTCTGAATGTGTATTTATACACTTATACTATCACTAGCATGTTATTTGGATAGTACGGCTAGTAGTTGGTTTTTATTTATTCGTATTTCTATTTATCTTATTAGCTTCCGCACTGTGCACATGGTTGCGTCACTCTCACGTGACGACCAGCACGCCCTCATTGGGACGGGGTGTGTCAGTTGGTATCAGAGCCTAGGTTGTAGTCCTGTGTATCTTAAGAATTTCTTAGTGCATTCTGTCAGAACTATACCGCCTCGTAGAGAGCCACGTCGTTCAGATAAGCCTAGTTTCCCGATATAGCTTAGTTAAGGGAAGCTATTGCTATTGCGATCCAGTCTATTATCCAAAGGACTTCTCTTGAGACTGTTTGTAAGTTGAAGCTGAATCATTGTATGGGAAATGAAGAACCTGAGGGAACAGAGCGATGGCTCAATCATGTTGAAAAGACATTTCATGTGGTGCAAGTTAAGGGAATATTCTTTTTATAAGGTGGGTCGAGACGACTACCTGGTTTCTGAGTATTGAATCTACATCCTGGTGAATACAGTAGTCTTATACGATGTCACCGGAGGAAACAGCTGATTGAGAATTGTTTAAAGAGTTTTTTAAGAAAAAGTTTATTCCTCCAGCATATATTGATGGTAAGAAACAAGAGTTTACAAATTTGAGACAAAGAAAGATGACCAAGGTAAAGGTCAGACATCTCAGCGACCTCGCAAAACTCACAGCTTCGAAAGAAATGAAGCTAGTTCTAGTCTTTCTAGCAGAGGTTTTAGTGCCATTGGCTAGATGCGAGGTGGTAGATTTACTGGAGGTTCCAGATTCCAGAGGCAGGGAGATGCTGGTGGAAGAAATGTACCTTTATGCCGTAGGTGCAATAATAGACACTTTGGAGAGTGTAGGTGAAAAAGCAGATGATGCTTTACATGTGGACAAATGGGACATAGAGCTGCATATTGTCCCCAGAATCAGTAGATGCCTCAGCAGTTTTCTTTGCCACCACTAATGCCGATTCAGCAGGTTCCTAGATCTAATAGTTATGGTCAGATAGGCAGTGGTGAGCAAGGGCGAGGTATTTAAACTAATAGAGGTCGTGGGGGACGACAATAAGCCTAGGGACGTGTAACCATGTATCACCGCAAGATGCTCAGAATCATTCGGACTTGATTATGGGTACGCTAAACATTTTTTGTCACTTTGCTAGAGTTTAATGATTGTGATGCAGAAATTTTTTGTTCTTGACGATGTTGCCAAAGAAAGTATTGCATGAGCACGATCGAGGCGTGTATATGTATTTCCCAATGAAGGGCAAGATGGTAATATTGCACCCTCAGGAATTGTTACTTACTTATCGAGACAACAGTGAGTTATCGGTATTACG
Organism: Heteromeles arbutifolia; assembly: GCA_024362995.1. Classification (NCBI taxonomy): domain Eukaryota; kingdom Viridiplantae; phylum Streptophyta; class Magnoliopsida; order Rosales; family Rosaceae; genus Heteromeles; species Heteromeles arbutifolia. Next base: position 8,375,342 of record JANCRC010000017.1, on the reverse strand, counting down.
GGCTGCAGACCGTAATATTAATAACTTATTCGTTGGATTCGTTAAGCAAGTAATCAGGGAGGTCATTATATGTTATTATTGTGTTTATTCAAGGTGTTCAGTGATGGTAGAAGATGTACTTATGACAGCGAATTTTATTCTGTTAGATATGGTGGATTTCGATGTTATTCTAGGCACAGATTGGTTGCATTATGATCGTGCCAAGATAGATTGCTATGGGAAATCAGTTACTTTCCATCGTCTTGGATTACCAGAGGTTACTTTTGTGGTTGAGCAAAGTGGAGTGAGGCATGCCGTTATTTCTGCTGTGAAAGCAAAAAGGTTGTTATCGAAATGCTGCCAAGGATACTTAGCTCATGTGGTGTTGAATGATGTTGCTTTGAGTAGTGTGGAAGATGTAAAGGTAGTTAGACATTGTCCTGATGTTTTCCCTGAGGATTTACTTGGATTGCCGCCAGACAAAGATGTGGAGTTCACTATTGATTTGTCTCCAGGTACAGATCTTATAATATAGAATGGCTCCTGCAGAGTTGAGGGAATTGAAGGTTCTGTTGCAGGAATTGGTTGATAAAGGTTTCATTCAACCTAGTACGTTACCTTGTGGAGCCCCAGTTTTGTTTGTGAGGAAGAAAGACGGGACCATAAGGCTGTGCATTGATTATAGGCAATTGAATCGGTTAACGATTAAAAACCGTTATCCATTGCTGCGCATTGACGATTTGTTTGATCAGCTTAGAGGTGCCTGTGTGTTTTCCAAGATTGATTTAAGGTCTGGTTATTAACCGTTGAAGATCATCAATGAGGATGTCCCTAAGATAACTTTCAGGACCCATTACGGTCATTACGAGTTTTTGGTGATGCCATTCGGATTGACGAGTGCACCTGCTGCTTTCATGGGTTTGATGAATGAAGTATTCCAGGAATATCTCGACATGTTTGTTATTGTTTTCATTTATGATATTCTGGTGTACTCTAAGTCGAAAGCAGACTGTGCTAGACATCTTAAATTGGTGTTGCAAAGATTGAAGGAACATCGGTTGTATGCCAAGTTTAGTAATTGCCAGTTTTGGTCGAATCAAGTGGCATTTCTGGGACATGTCGTATATGCTCAAAGTATTCAAGTGGATCCTCAAAAGGTAGCAGCGGTGGAGAATTGGGAACAACCACGAACCATGACTGAGGTTCGGAGTTTTCTTGGCTTAGCAGGCTATTATAGACGGTTTATTAAGGATTTTTCAGTCTTTGCTTTGCCATTGACGAGATTGACGAGAAAAGAGGTTAAGTTTAAGTGGGATGAAATTGTGAGTAAAGTTTTCAGCAGTTAAAGTCTCATGAGATGAATTACCCTACTCATGATTTGGAATTAGCGGCTATCATCTTTGCTTTGAAGTTATGGAGACATGATCTTTTTGGTGAGAAATGCAAGATTTTTACGGATCATCAGAGTCTCCATTATCTGTTCACTCAAAGGGATCTTAATCTTAGGCAACGAAAGTGGATTGAGTTGCTTAGTGATTATGATTGCACGACCTGGGTGACCATGCAAATATTGTGGCTAATGCACTTAGTAGGAAGACTCCAGTGATAATTAATGTTTTGGATGCTTGTCATGTTCCTCTTCTTACAGATTTGAGATCTACTGGAGTGGAACTTAGGGTGAAAGATCTAGAAGAAGCTTTATTGACTAATTTTCAAGTTAGGCCAATTTTGGTTGATTGTGTGCTTGAAGCTCAGGTGAATGATGAGGAATCTCAAGAAATAATTCAAGCTGTTGAGCGAGGTAAGAAGAAAGACTTCAGGATCAGAAAATCAGATGGCATACTTATGCAAGAGAATAGAATGTATGTGCCAAATAATGAAGAATTAAAGAAAGAAATTTTGGGTGAAGCACATTGTTTGGCTTATGCAATGCATCTAGGAGGAACTAAGATGTATCATACCATTCGACCATTTTATTATTGACTGGGTATGAAAAAAAAAAAAAAAATTGTTGAATATGTAAGTAGGTGGATCATTTGTCAGCAGGTTAAAGCGGAAAGAAAGAAGCCTTTTGGATTGACGCAGTCACTTCCCATTCCGCAGTGGAAATGGGAAAATATTACTATGGATTTTGTATACAAGCTTCCTCGTACACTGAATGATTATGATGGTATTGGGTGATAGTTGATCGGCTTACTAAATCAGCTCATTTGGTTCCAGTGAGGGAGAAGTATTCTTTAAGTCGATTAACTGGAAATTGTTTACAGCAAAGATTGTTAAGTACCATGGAGTTCCAGTGAGTATTTTATCGAGGCGTGATCCCAGGTCTACTCCTAAGTTAGGATAACGTTTCAAGAGACTTTGGAGGATATGCTGAGATCTTCAGTATTACAGTTTGGTGACACTTGGCATTAGTGGTTGGATTTGATGGAATATGCCTACAACGATAGTTTTCATTCGAACATTGGTATAGCGCCACTTGAGACACTTTATGGCAGAGCTTGTCATACACCCTTGTGTTGGTCAGAGGTTGGCGAAAGAGTGCTAGTGGGCCCTGAGATTGTGGAGGAGACTACTCAGAACGTTTAGGTAACTAAGTCTAACCTGATAGCGGCCCAGGATCACCAGAAAAGCTTAGCAGACAGTCATGCCACTGACAGAGTGTATCAAGTTGATGATTGGGTATTTCTGAAGCTATCACTATGGAAATGAGTAGTAAGGTTTGGGAAGAAGGGTAAGCTGAGCCCTAGGTACATCGAACCTTACATGATCGTCGAACAAAAGGTGAAATTGCTTATAGGCTTGAGTTGCCTTCTGAATTGTCTAAGGTACATAATGTGTTTCATGTTTCGATGTTTCGACACTATGTCTCAGATCCTTCGCATGTGATACCTCCTCAACCATTGGAATTAACCCAGACTTGACGTATGATGAGGAACCAGTGACTATTCTGGATTGGAAAAAAAAAAAATCTGAGGAATAAGACAGTGCGCTTGGTGAAAGTTTTGTAGATGAACCATTCAGTAGAAGAAGCTACTTGGGAAACAGAGAAACAGATGAGAGAGATGTACCCAAGGTTGTTTTATGAGTACTAGTGGATGTTTTTGGTTTTGTAAATATCGAGGATGAAATTTTTATATAGTGGTTAGATTGTGATAGCCCGTCCTGAAATTTAATTCTCAATGACGTGAAATGACGTAAATACCCTTGAGTGATGGGTGTGTGTTTGTGTATTGGTTTAGTTTTAGGCCAATTATTTTATGCCCTAAATAATTGGAACCAATTATAACTAAGATTTCCTTAGTTTGTAATTGGTTACATTTGGACCACACACACATCACTTCTCTATCTCAGTCCCGTACTCTCTCTCTCTTAGAATCACTCTCTCTCTCTCTCTCTTCTTTCTTGTACAGACGAGACTCAAAACCCTTCGAAACTTGGCAGATCGAGGGATTTAAGCACACCCTTGTGTTCGTGAAGCTCAGACGAATCAATTGGTACCATTTTCAGGTAAGGAAACCTTCGAAATCATGTGAAAACCTTAACCTCGATTTGGGGTACTGTTCATGCAAACGTTAAATGTTGTGTTTTTGGAAATTCTAAGCTCTCAGGGAGCTTTGGGCGGTCCTCTAGAGGCTCGGAGCATTTCGTTGGAGGTGTTTAGACGTCAGAATTGTGAGATCGAAACTTGGCCGGTTTTTCTCAAAAATTCCCGGTGAGATCCCGTGGTTTTTGGGGCTTGAAAGAGGTATGATTGTGTTCTCCTTGCTCAGGGCTTCATTTTGATATAAATTGCGTGAAAAATGGTGCAAGATCGACGGAGATATAACGATTCGAAAAATCGCCAGTTTTCCAGCGCCGGCGACTGTCGTCGAAGGTTTGACGAAGAAGACGACGGAATATTCCGTCAAGTCTGACAGAATATTCCAACGTCGTCAGTTAAAGTTGATGATTTACGTTAAGACATAAAGAAATATTCCTAACGTCGTTTGTTGTTCCGTTACACGTGCTAGGCACGTGGTCGAGCGTGGCCGGCGCATCTTGCTGTGCACTCGCAGGAGCATGGCGGCGCGTGGGGCACTAAAAAATTATTTTAAAATTTTGGGGATGTTTGTGAGGTTGTGTAGAACACGTTGGTATATTCATATACCCAATCTGAGCATTGTATGAGAAGTTATTACCTATTGTTGGTTATGTGCGTTAAATAACGTTTATTTAGTTATTTCACATATAGGCGATACCTATCCAGAAGACGAACGCCATTAATCGAGGCTCGGGGGTTACGACCCTTCGATTTATCTGTGAGTGGGCTTTTGTTTTACGTATATACCTATATAAATGAGATTTTTCCCAGAAAATCAATTTAAGTGAAATGTGATATGAAATGCCATGCAAAGTATATATGTATTTTGTTCATGCATTAGTAGTTGCATATAATGGTGATTGATGCTGTAGACGCACAGGTAAGTATATATCGATGACAGTGAATGATTAATATGAAATGATGTTTATGTTTAGATGTATTGAAAGCTCATAAACATGCACCCCGGTGTTAATGCTCTCGCCCAGAGTTAGAGGCACAGTCTTTCATGTGGATGTTCACCTCCCGCACCACACGCTCATCTTGGATCCAAGTTAGGTGCACAGTCCTGTCGTATACACCATTTTCAGTGGGTTCAACTCGTAGGTGACCCGCGATTAGCGCACAGTCTTCACGTTATTGTAGCACTATAGCGTACTAGTTACACGTAGTCCTATCGTATAGACCACCTTGAGTGGGTTTGACTCGTGTGCAAGATATATATATATATATATATATATATATATATATATATATATATATATATATGATGATGAGATTGATCATGAGCTATAGTTTCAGCCGAGCTGATCACTCGGTTGACATGTTATCATCTATGATGAGTTTATTTCACCTGATATATTTATGTGATTTGATGAGATATATTTGACATGGCATATACCTTACATATCACTACTTTTGGCATGATTTTGAATTTATGAGTTGAGATGAGTATATATATATATATATATGCTATTTCTCTGGGAAATTATACAGGTTTTACAGCAAGGGATTCGAACCTTTGAAAAGAGAAAAGGTTTTGAAAAGATTTGTTTTTGCCCACTCACGCGTTTTGTTTTTCGCCCCTCCAGGTTCTAGGTAGCAGTGATTTGGTGGTCATGAGGGATCCAACGGTGTTCTGACAGAATTCACCAAAGTAGGATTCACCTTCGGGTGTTATATCTTAGTCATTGTCCTTAACTACAACTAGACATTATTATTGCTCTGAATGTGTATTTATACACAGACTCTCACTAGCATGTTATTTGGATAGTACGGCTAGTAGTTGGTTTTTATTTATTCGTATTTCTATTTATCTTATTAGCTTCCGTACTATGCACATGGTTACGTCACTCTCACGTGACAGCCAGCACGCCCTCCTTGGAACGGGGTGTGTCATCCCGACCCGAAAGGCGGGGCGTGCTGGCTACGTCACCCTCACGTGACGGCCAGCACGCCCCCTTTTCAGGTCGCGGTGTGTCAGCCAAGGCCTTTGTCTTGATTAATTACTATTAATTATATTAAGCCATATTACACAAGCACTGGATTATAGAATTCTGGCGAATTACTTTGTGTGTTTACTCTCTAGGAATTTTTTGTACAGAAGATAAAGAGAAAAAAGAATGACTCTGTTGGAAACTGAGATTGCAAATATATAGATTGTTTCATACTCTTTCAAATACCTGTTGAATGTATTTGAAAGTGCACAACTTTTTCTAGAAGTTGTGTCTCTTAATCAAAACAATTTTTAACTAATATGTTAATTAAAAACTTAATTCGAAATTAAAATTAATGAACTCTGATTAATTTTAACTTACAAGGCCTTTGTCTTGATTAGTTAATATTAATTATATTAAGCTATATTGCACAAGCACTGGATTATAGAATTCTGACAAATTGCTTTGTGTGTTTACTCTCTAGGAATTTTTTGTACGGAAGAGAAAGAGAAAAAGAAAAAATATGACTCTTTTGGAAACTGAGACTGCAAATATATAGGTTGTTTCATACCCTGTCAAATACATGTTGAACGTATTTGAAAGTGCACAACTCTTTCTAAAAGCTGTGTCGCTTAATCAAAATAATTTTAATTAACACGTTAATTAAAAACTTAATCCGAAATTAAAATTAATGAACTCTGATTAATTTTAACTTCCAAGGCCTTTGTATTACACAAGCACAGATTATAGAATTCTAGCGAATTGCTTTGTGTGTTTACTCTCTAGGAATTTTATGTACAGAAGAAAAAGAGAAAAAGAATAACTTTATTGGAAACTGAGACTACAAATATATAGGTTGTTTCATATCCTTTCAAATGCCCGTTAGACGTATTTGAAAGTGCACAACTCTTTCTAAAAGCTGTGTCTCTTAATCTAAACAGTTTTTAATTAATAAGTTAATTAAAAACTTAATTCTTAATGAACTCGGATTAATTTTAACTTTCAAGGCCCAAGGCCCTTGTCTTGATCAATTAATATTAATTATATTAAGCTATGTTCCCCAATGTGGGACATGGAGTTCCAAAACTCCAACAAGTATACCTATTAATGTGAGATTTATTCTCAACACAAAATATTCTTATCATTGATGAAATTGAAGTGCTTAAAGCAAGCTTATGTTCGAAACATTAACATGGGATGACATCTTAAGATTTCGGTCGTATTATTTTGTTGGGAGAGTCGGGTAAAGGGGATCACACTGGAAGATATCTCTCCGAGACTCTAACAGGCAATTGAGTTGGGATAAAATGAAATGGTTTGACTACAAACCTATTTATGGACAACCAAATGTTACCATTCAATATATGTAACTCTTGTTGAATGGATGTAATCCTTATAGAGTATAACCATCTATTCAAGGACTGTATCTCTCCATACATTCATCGTATCCAGTTTATATATTGAAGTGACGTATCTCTACCAATGCCCATTTTTTTAGAGACATGCATCTTAGCAAATAGGCGTATCTTTTTATGTGAAACACCATCACATGGATCACTTTATTATTTCATCAGAGGCTTTCATTTCATATTCAGAAGTAAAATTTTAAATTTATTAATGACGAACTGGAAATTTTTTTTATCAATGATGTTTTCATTAATCAAGAACGAAAGTTGGATTTTTGAAAACGTTTTTATGAGTTGTTCCATTTCATCCGATAAACTACACTTCAATTTTTCTTAACACATCCAAATCATGCGCTGTTCGAACTCAAACCTCCAAACCACAAGTACCCTTTATTTAATTTTTCTCCATATCCCATATTTTTTCTTGCTAATTCACAACATCAAGTCCTCCAATTAAAATTCTAAATAGCAAGCAATAGGGTTGGCAAGGAGCGGTGGAACAGGTCCTTCGGCATGCTCTCCCACACAGTGAAGCTCTCCCACCCCTCCAGCTTCAGATCCCTCACAGTCAGCCACGTGTTAAAATACTCCCTGAACTGCGTAATCAACCCATCTTTGAGGGTCCACGCATGGACCCAGTAGGCCTTGGCCCCTTCCCATCCCTCGGCAATGATCACACCATCTCCAATCTCTGTGATGCTTCTGGGCTCGAACCTGAAGTCAGTGTGGCTGGACTTCCCTGTGAGCACGCGCATCATGTGCTGGCTCTTTGGGGGGCCATGGAACCACCATTCTAGGTCAGTGGCTAGAAGCTTTCCCACTGTGTCTGTTTGGCCCTGTGCCAATGCCTTGTAGAGAGCTTCAACAGTTGCCTTGTTCTGCATTTTTGGTAGATTGTTAGAGAGAAAAGAGAGAGAGGGGAGATAGGAGGGGAACAGAGTTCACTAAGAATATTATTGGCTTTTGCTCTCTAATTTGGGTGCATGACAATATGGCTTTATTGGACCACTATTTATAGCGAAACGAAGAGCCTAAAGTTACATGGCTATGGCCTGAGAATAACAGAAAAATATTTAGATCCCTCTTAAGTTGTGACTATTCATTGTCTTTCTTCTTACAAATAAATCGTAGTTCTGTATTGTATAGATTTTTATTCGTTTTAACGATTTATTTGAGAAAATTATAGCAATGGTCTTTTAACTTTAACTTAATTGGAGCAATGGTTCATCAACTAAAAATTTATGATCATTGGTCCCTTAATTCATCAAAACGTGTTCTTGTTTTTTTTTTTTTCTTTTTAATTGTTATTAAGCACATAAATAAGAATGATATGCTCAGTTAATTATTTCTTACAAATTCAATCCTTATAAGTAAACATGTTTGTATTTTTTTCATTCAAATCATAACATACAGATAAGAAGATATACATTACAAGTAAAGAGCTAAGTAGCCTCTTTGAGAATATACTAGTTGTGGTGAACGATTATTTTCATGACATGTATGATTCAATGGTAAGGAATTGCTCCAAAAACAATGGATGTATTTACTATTTAGAATAAGATATTATTCTCCTTTCGGCTTATTAGATAATGATAATATGTTTTTTAATGAGGTTAAATATAGTCATTTATTGTTTTTCAAAAAAAAAAAAAAATTATATATATATATATAGAGTCATTTATTTAAATATTGATAAAGCTCTATGCTTTGTGGGGACAAAACGAAAGTGGTGGTTGTAGGTCTTTTTAGCATAGAATTGCCGATGAACACTAAAAAGTTGCTCATGTAACTTTACCTGTGCATCATCATCGAACAATTTTCTCTATTTTTTTCCTGAGATCTCTGTGCTCGAAATTGTGTTATACATACCTACATGTTCAGTTAAATTTCACATTCTAATAACTCCAAACTAATCTGACATGTTTTATTTTTGTATCATGATGAACCAGAAACTTGGTACGAAGATTTTTTTTTTTTTGGTCTAAACAAAAACATGGCTAGTATGTATACATTTTTCACAAAATAAAACTAGACATAGTATTTATACATCTTTACTGTATTTGAAATGTCATGTTACCTTTACTATTATGTGAAGCACTCCTAATAAATGGAGAAATTTTTCAGTGTGTCGAGAACTGGATTCGGTACACCAAGTGTCATAATACAAATAATTGGATTTTTTTTTTTAATTTCCAACCAATTATATTATTATATTTAGCGTATCAGGCCGTGTTCTTGACACATTGAAAAAACTCTATAATAAATTAAGGTGGATACTAATTTCAGACACCTCTTTTTATTAAGTGTTACAGACGACGTCACCAAAATAAGAGTCGCCTAAACTTCTTTAGTTAAAAAAGAGTGATGTTATTCCCACCCCAATGTACGTCTTATCTTTCCACCCACCTTTTAATGAATTTTTTAATTACAAATTTGTCCATTTGCAAAAAGATTGATAAGGACATTAATTATCTTGCTTTGCTTAATTTAAAAAAAGAAAAAGAAAACGGTTGAGCGTGGGAGACGATTTGTCTACCTTAAACCCTAACTCATATTTTCATTTCCTTTCATTTAGAGAAAGTAAAAAAATATCAATAGACTTAGAAGATGACTTTTTCATTGAACATGTGGAAGATGACGCTTCGACGGAAGAGGTAGAAGATTATGTTTCCATTGAAAAGGTTGAAGAATAATTTGTGTGTAGGTCATTTGAATTTGTCCATCATATTTTTACGTTGTCGAATTCTTTTGAATTTGGATATCTCTGTCGTTTTCATTTGAATTTGCAGACCTTAGTGGTTTTCATTTACATATTATTTGTTATATTTTTTCAAAGATAATTTTATAATTTCATATGTATGTATATATTAAATGTTATTTTGAGAATAATAATGGGTGGAAAAATAAGATAATGGGATAGGTCTAGTAGCTCTCTTAAAAAAAGGCTCATGGAATTAACATTTTCCCAAAAACCCAACGTACATACCCACATGCATGGGATAGACCGCTCACAAATTTAACTTACTGAATAATGTGAAAGCAAATTCCTTCTTTATCTCGAAAGGTAATATAGGAGACAATGAAGTGCACTGGCAAAAAAAAAAAGAAAAAGAAAAAGAAGACAATGAATTGCAGCCAAAAACAGCTCCGCGACCCCTCAATAGTAACACCCTTATCCTAAACGTACATCGACTAATAAGAAGAGTTTGCAATGCTTGTCAGTAATTTCAAACTTTTCCCTTGGAATAATTAATTTCTAAGTGTGTTGAAAACGAATTATTTGTTTTGCACCTTAAGGAAAAACAAAACAGAGTGGAAAGAATTATGGAAGGAGAAGATATTACTGAGGTTAGCCTAGTGATTAGAGTAGGTGGGTGTAGGATGATGGGTAAGAGTAAAGTAGAGAATTTAAAATCTTCCATGGTAAAATTAACGATGAAAAAAAAATAGACATTGTTTGTGCTTATAAGGACTTAGACTATACTTTTCATATTACTGATGATTTTTGTTGTGGAACCTCAAACTTCATTGTATTAGAACATGTTGGCTAACATGTGAAGCCCAACGGCTATACGTGTTTTACGTTACTTAATTTGAATTATACACGTGTTAGACTTGACAATTTTATCACAAATGAGAGAATGTGTTGAGAAAAATAAAAATGGGCCCGCATATGTCTTTCAGTCCATATACAAAAAGTTGGCTTAGTTCATATATTCTCAGTTAGTTTTAGGGTAAATCATCAAAATGGTCCTTGAGATTTGCATAACTCATCACTTTGGTCCCTGAGATTCCAAATCGATAAAAGTGGTCCTTGAGATTGTCCACCATCCATCATTTTGGTCCTTCCCATTAAAAACTTCGTTAAGTGTCCCGGAACTCTTGGCCGGAAGTTTGGGCAATTTTCAAAGCCTCATAACTCAATCGTTTCTTAACCAAATTCTACCCATAATATATCAAAATGAAGATAGGAAAGTGTGTAGAATAAGATTATACCTATTTTTAAGCCCAATGATTGTCGGAGATGGCCGAAAAATAGCCTCAAAGTTGACTGGTCCGAGTGAAAACTTGAAAACTCGCCGGAAACTGTGTAAACTTTAAACGTTCATAACTTCTTCAATACTCAACGAAATCAAGTGATTCAAAAACAAAAATCATACTTATCGATGAGACGAGGAGAATGGTATCTGTTTTGATGGCTAACGCGCCGTGTTTTGGCCGGAAAATGGCTCAAAAGTGGCTAACTCGAGACCAAGACAGCCACTTTCGAGCCTTTTTCCGACCAAACCATGGTGATTTAACCATAAAAAAAAGGTACCATTATCTTCTTTTTGTCGAGAAGTATGATTTTTATTTTTGAATCACTCGATTTCGTTGAGTATTGAAGAAGTTATGAACGTTTAAAGTTTACTCAGTTTCCGGGAAGTTTTCAAGTTTTCACTCGAACCAGTCAACTTTGAGGTTATTTTCCGGCAATCTTCGGAAACCATTGGGCTTCAAAATGGTATAATCTTATTCTACACTTTCCTATCTTCATTTTGATATATTATGGGTCGAATTTGGTTAAGAAACGATTGAGTTATGAAGCTTTAAAATTTGCCCAAACTTCTAGCCAAGAGCTCCGGGACACTTAACAGAGTTTTTAACGGAATGACCAAAACGATGGATGGTGAACAATCTTAGGGACCACTTTTATCGATTTGGAATCTCAGGGACCAAAATGATGAGTTATGCAAATCTCAGGGATCATTTTGACGATTTAGCCTTAGTTTTATAGTGAAATTTTAACTTCTTTTGCTTTCGAAAATAGTAAAATAATTGACGGTGGCTGGACACTGAGTCAGACGGCCTTGACTGGATTCGATTATGCCGTCGTTTTTTAAGGATTCCATTAACCAGTGAAGGTAGCCTCCCTCGCCATCACTTTCAGCTTGCATGGACATGGAGATACCCAAAATGTCCTTCCAAGCTGTCTTAATTTTCTTTGGTGGACCCCTAACCTAGTCAAAAATGGAGTTCCTGTGTTTTTTGTTTTCTTCCTTCCTATACAGTCCCACTCCCACCCACCTGACTAGTTTCTTTCTTGGGCATGCTGGCAATCCATAACCTTATTTTATGCAAGTCGAAGAGGCGTCGAAGGGGTGTAATCTGCATGGTTACATATATTGGATTACCATCTTAGTTATATAACAAAGTATTTTGGTGTTGAAACGAGAAATTTTTTAATGTGCCGGGTATGGCCTAGTACATCAAGCATAATAATTTAATTGGTTGAATTTTTTTTCTTCAAGTTTCAATTGTATTATTACACTGGTTGTACTCCGACACATTGAAAAAATCTCTTTATTAAAACCCTATTGTAATATATGTACACCAATCAAATTAATATCACTTTGGTTAATATACTCTTAAGTATAAAAGTGATATTAAGGGAGATGCATGGTAAAAGAATAATTGTTACGTAGTACTACGCTCTAATGGTATTCTTTTTCACTTGTAAGTGAGTGGTTTTAGGTTCGATTCTTGCCAAAGACGAATTTGAACCACATTATTGCTGACCCATTGTGAGGCTAAACTCAACCCTCCCCCATAGTGTTATTAATATCGTTTGTTAAAAAAAATTACTCTTAATCACTTGAATTACTAACCCTTTACCGTTTTGAATTGTATTAATCATGAATTGCATCTTACTATATACAGTTTAGTGGTTTGGTTCCACTCACATAAATGACGAATTTGATATCAAATTGTTCCTAACTCACTGTGAGGTTTAACTCAATCCTATTCTCAATATGATTGTATAAAAAATAAAAAAATAATGTGAAAATGGGCCATATTTGAGTGACCAAACCTAAAATTCAGACCATCTCTTAAATATTGGACCAAACCTAACCAGAACTTAAGGAAAACAAAAATATGACAATACAATGATATTTGAGTGACCCATACATTTATGAAGACCAGTTGGATCCAACCCTAGAACCAGACCCCTCGTGCACAAGGGGATAGACATTCTTTTCTAATTAATCCCAGTGACCCACATAAGCAAATTATTGAGAGTCCAATGAACTGAAAACTCATATGGATGGATGGGAACCATTGAGCCAACGAAGCATTATTTCTCTAAATATATGTCTTCTATCCATCATTTCTAATTTTCTAGATTCTTGCTGTCTGATGACTCTTTCATGGAATGTTTGAAAAATCAATTTAATGTGATCTGCGTTGATTTTCTTTTATCGTTTTTTTCATCTTCAAATCCACAACTTCTAATCCACAAAATCCATGATATCTATCTTTTATATATAGAGTAAATTGTAGCAATGATTCTATAATTTTAACTCAATTGAAGCAATGATTCCTTAACTAAAAATCCATTATCATTGGTCATTCAACTCATCAAAACGTGCAGCTATGGTCCCTCAATTAAAAATCCATTATCATTAGTCCCTCAACTTTAATCAAACTGGAGAAATGGTCTTTCAACTTTAACTCAATTGGAGCAATGGTCCCTCAACTTTAACCAAATTATAGCAACATTCCAACATAACTCATTTTGACAAAAAATATGACTAAGTTAACGAAAATGACCATAGCTACACGTTTTGATGAGTTGAGGGACTCCAATTGTAGCAATGGTCCTTCCAACATAACTTATTTTGACAAAATTCTAACGAAGTTGACAAAAATGACCATAGCTACACATTTTGTTGAGTTGAGGGACAATTGTTCCAATTTGATTAAAATTGAGGGACCATTACTACAATTTATTCTTACATATACACACACACACGCACGATCTTATTTAAACTTCGAGAAGAAGATTTGAACTCAAGTAAAGAATGGAGAATACAATGCTCGCCAACTCGGATGCAAATATTTATCTTAATTAGTAGGAGGAGGTCCATTTTCCAAACTTAATTAAGCTAATTCCTTGTTAATTAAGCTTAACCAAATCAGCATTCAAATCTGGGAAACTAAATTAGGCTACAAAGTTTGGCATAGATGATTAGCCGCTTTCAGATCAAATTAGGCTGAGCACTATCTTAGAAAATGGACGTTGAACAGAAATTGGCCCAAATTTGGGTCTATAAACCTAAAATGTGGATCAACTTAAAGTTGGTTTTAGGATTTTGTTGGTTGAATAATCAATGATTCATTACGGCTTATGATGAGTTAAGTTTGTTGTCTTAATCATTAATCCACATTAAGGCTTATTGTCTTGTCGACTGGCATTATTCTCTACGACATGAATGAAATTAGTACTATTTATATGAGTGGTAGAGTTATGATAGTTATAGCTGGATGAGCCAGCTAAAGAACCAGCGTCTTGAAGTGTCTAAGTTGACCAGCGTCTTGAAGTGTCTAAGTTGATGCAGATAGAGAGCAATGAGAAAATTGACAGGGTTGAGTGAGATTTCATCTGCTAGATTCCATCTAAAATCACGCCTAAGTTGGGTGCTACTCTCTCTCTCTCTCTCTCTCTCTCTGAAAGCCATAAAAAAACCCTAACCCCCTTTTGCTGCCGACTCCTACTTTTGAAGAAACTTTTCATTGTGACGGTAACATGGATGATACACCACGTGTTTTTATATAAATGGTGAGAAATTTTATTTTTTAAGTTATTTAACTTTTTAACATACATATCTCACCATTTGTATAATGACATGTGGTTTACCATCTCGTGTGCCGGTTACACTGAAAAATCTCTCCTACTTTTGGGCAGGGTCGGTGGCAACTCCTCTTACTTGCTAATCACATCTCCTTCTTTCTATTTCTTCTGCCTCTATGCATTTCTATTTCATTTTGGACCTTAATTTCTAGTGTTCTTTAGGCTTTTGTCTCAACTTCTCTGCGCATGTCACGGATAAGGGCCTTTATGTCCCTCTCTTCCTCATATATTTCTTGTTCTTCATCGCCAACCCCTACTTGGCACATCAGGTGTCTCTCTTTGGTAGGACACTTTGGTGTTGGGTGGTTGCTAAAGTGCTATTAGCTCTATTTAGGATTATGGGAGTGTTTTTTGCACGGGTGGCTCGCTCACCCCATTTTCCATTCATCCACAGTTTGTTTATGGTTTCTTCTTCTTGATGGTGGTGGCGGATTTGCGATGGCAACGCAACTGATGTGGTTAAGGTAGCAGTCTTCCAAATTAGAATTTTTTGTTGTTGTGAGCTTGCGCTTTTAAGTACTATCTATTGTACATTACCTTTTGAGCTATGCTTATATTTGAATTGTTTTTGGGCTTTCCATATCATTTACCAGGTTTATTATTAGTTTGTTTAAACATAAAAAATTATCTTGTTTGGCAACAAAAAAAACAAAACAAAACAAAAAAAAAAAAAAAAAACCTTAATGAGCCAGCTAGCCTGCTAAAGCTGTGCGGTGCGCATGCTTCTTAGATTTTGCTTCACAATTTTGTAGCATGGTATATGTGGGTACCCCCACTGTACATCAACATTAAGATGATGTACATTCTACAACTAATTCAAAGAGGATTGATTGATCGATTCGGATCCAGTGATGTTTTGAATCTTCTAGCGTCAGACACCGCGCATGAGTGAAATGTAATCCTTGTTAGTTGATTATAAAGACCTCACGTACATCAATGGTTAGAAATCGTCTACACGCATATGAGTCTAGAGACAAAACGAAGAAGGTATTTTCTTTTGTCCTCAATTTGAAACAGACCTTATATTTTTCTCATACACTTATGTTCTATATATCTCAAAAAATCTATGATTCATCATGTTCTCGATAAATGAGATAGAAGAAAAACCAAAGATTTATTCTCCTACATCTTGATGTGCGTCAAATTCATAGTGGATGATTGGTAGATTGAACTGAAAAGTTTTCTATTTACACTAGTTTATTAAAAGGAAGTGATTTTGACAGATCCTTTCTATCTTCTCACATATCCTTCCTTATTATAACAAGAGTGTGTAAGAGGCTAATAAGACAGTGTAAAATTTTTTTCGTTATTAAAATATATATATATATATATATATATATATATATATATATATATATATATATATATATATAGATAGATTAAGAAGAGATCGTTGAATTTTCTTCGCAGGCCTCAATTTGCATTGGGACCGCTATGTAATCGACCGATCATTGCTAGTGTGTTAGGTGATAAGTGACAAACCTATATAGTAGTTGCAAAGTCACAAAGTCAAAGAGGCTGTAGCCATTCATTGAGGTTCATTTGGTGAATGGTCAAATTGATCGCGTGCATTTGTCACCGTCACTCCTGTAGACCCTCATGCAGATGGCCTTGACATTTAATTGTGCCTCCAATATTTTAACTGCTGCTTGTTTGTTGGCAATGACAAGTTAATTAGCTGCATGCATATGACAGAGAGATGCATGGCCCATGAATCATTTGGATATTAGAACCCTCATTAATCAGACTGTATTCGCTTGGTTTTAATATTTTGATTAGTCTGTATTTTTTAATGGAGTGATTTTGTGTACATTCAAGTTTTGTGTTTGGAGGCTTTTATTTTTCTGAACACTCAGATTTACTTTTACACATTTTGTTGGACACCAAAAATAATTTACTAGACTTCTAAGACCCTCTTCAACTTTTGGAGTAAAATCTAAAAATTTTAGTTTAGAAAATTGAAGTTTTAATTCAGAAATAATTTTTCTGCTCCCACTCTTCTGACGTAAAATTTTAGCCACAGATTATTAAAGAATGAATTTAGGCTAATTTTTTTAACTTAACTTTTTTAAAAAAAATTATGTAAACTATCGTAAATTAATTTTATGAACATTTTGACCTAAAAATATTTAAATTCTAATAAATATTGAAAAAATCACTAAATCGACACATGAAACTCATGAAACACTATAAAAGAATATGAAACACATGATAGATGTGAATGCAAAATTTCACCTTCTTCTTCTTGGACGAAAATGCACCTGCAAAACAATTAAAACCTAAGATCAATGCCAAGAGCCTCACGCGCCCATGATGAATTAGGAGAGGGGGAGGCTTTGGCCGAAGAATCTCCGATGCCAAAGTTAGAATTTGAGGGAAAAGTGTTTAGAGAATTTTAGAAGAGAATTGAACTTAGGTTTTTTGAGAAATGATGGGCTATATATAAGGGTGTGGCCGGCCCTATTTGGAGAAATGGGGACCGGCCACTTATGGTGGAAATTGGCTCTAATTGCAAGATATTATGCCAAATAATATATTGCAATCAATTAGGTAATTAATCAATTAATTAGGCAATTATTCCGAATTTGAACAGAATAATTGGGAGTTACCTTGTGGGTGAAGATTTGATGAGGAGTGATGAGATGATCGATTTAAAAGAATACCATTTTGATCACCTTTGACCTTGATTGAGCCGTTATCATCTGTTGCATGCGTGTGGAAGTCCCAATGTGCCTCAGGGGTAATTTTGTCTTTTTCACCCCTAAAGTCCATGTGTCACCTTCATAATTTTCTTGATTATTTTTTTGCTCCACAATAGAGATTGGAAGAATTGTAGATGGGAAG
The DNA here is from genome assembly GCA_024362995.1 of Heteromeles arbutifolia. Taxonomy (NCBI): domain Eukaryota; kingdom Viridiplantae; phylum Streptophyta; class Magnoliopsida; order Rosales; family Rosaceae; genus Heteromeles; species Heteromeles arbutifolia. The sequence goes on along the minus strand of JANCRC010000017.1, from coordinate 8,357,924 downwards.
AAATGGTTTTGGAAGATGGTAGAAAGAAAAATTGGAAGAATTGTAGGAGAAAAGTGAGTTTTGTGTGGATGTTTGAACAAATACATAGGTATTTATAGAGTTTTTTGGTGAATTTTGAGTTAAATAATTTTTTTTAATTATTTTAGCCGTTGGATTTAAATTTGGGTAGTTAGATCTTTTGTTTACCGTTAGATTTGATTTTATTCGATCTCAGTCATTATATTCAATAAATATATAAATTTAAAATTTAAAAAAAAGGTTTGAATGTGGACCGTTGGATGAACCAACTGCCCAATTGATTGTGGCCGTCAGATCATAAAAGAGTCATTAAGCTCAGTTACCTATCAAACATTAGGGCAAACAGCCCCATGTGGGTGGGCCATATTCTTTGAGCTTTACCAAGTTTTTGTTGAATATAGCAGATGACTCACTGATGACTTGGCAACTCAATCAATGCTGACATGGCAGATTTGCAGTTAAAGATTGATGACATGGCAGCTGTGGTTATTACTGTTATAACTAATCTATCAAGGTAGTTAGAACAGTTAGGAGAATCTGTTAGTCCTTTCAAAGCTATATAAGCTGAGATAAGCATGTAAGATGTGTGTGGAAAACGCTTTGTTAATAATAAACTCTCATTTCTCTCTCTCTCTCTCTTTCCAAACTTTCGAGCCTTTCCTACTTCCATAGTTTCCTTCATTTGTTTCCTTTGATTCTGTTATGATGGTATCAACAGCCTAAGACTTCTGGGTTGTTTCATCTCCTGTGTTTGAAGTTTTCAGTGGTTTTGAAAATCAAGGTTGCAGATTTTCTTCCAGGTTCATTGATTCTGGTTCTTTATTTTTGCGTCTATCAGGTGTTTGATTAAATGCCTAAGTGAGAAAATTTTTGGGTTTAGTATATGTTCTTGATGAATTGAAGGCCGAAGCCGTTCTTTTTGTATGAAAGATCAAAGATTGTTGATTTTCTACACTTCAAAGGCCGAAGCCGAAGTTGCGAAGAAGATTCAAAGTTTGTTGTAGTTGTTCTTGTAGTGATATTCAGGAATTTGTTTGAAGGAATTTTCTGGGAATCTTTTGTGTTTGGGTTATAATACGTTTTCTTGGTGATTAATGATGTGTGAATCGGTGAAGATTGAAGGATTATTGGGTATGCTTACGGTGAAACTCCAAGATGATAATTTTGTAAAGTGGAGTTACCAATTTCAATCGGTGTTAAGGGGATATGATCTGTTTGATTACTTTACAGGGGAATCACCTTGTCCTCCAAAGTTTGTAATCAACACAGAAACGGGTGTCACCAATGAAGTCACAACAGCATATAAGAATTGGGTCAAGAAGGATTTGGCATTGCTCAGTTTATTGATTGCAACTCTGTCTGATGATGTCATGGAATATGTCATTGGGTGTAAGACTTTTCAAGAAGCATGGACATGCTTGTAGGAGAGATTTGCTTCTGTTTCTGTGGTTCGAATCAATCAACTAAAGACTGAGTTTTATTCTTCACAAAAGGGTGGAGAATCTGTTGAGAAATTCATGTTGAAATTGAAGGCTATAAGGGATCAATTAACTTCTGCTGGTGAAAAAATATCTGACAATGACTATATGATTGCTGTGCTATCAGGATTACCTGCTGAGTTTGAAATGATCAAGACAGTAATTCTTGCTAGAGAAACAACTATGTCTTTGAAAGACTTTCGAGCACAACTGATTGGGGCTGAAATAAGTTTTGAAGCAAGAATGCATTCCTTGAGTACATCTATGTCTGTAATGGTGGTACAAGGAGAAGGATCTAGTTCTCAGCGTTTTCAAGGGCAATATGAACATGGAGACAGCTCTAATACTCAGAGAAGTCAGCAAGATTATAATGGAGATCATTTTGGTTTTCAGGGAGGAAATGGATATGTTGGAAATAGACATAGGACCTATCAACAAAGAGGAAATTTTTCTGGGAATAATAGGCGGTTCAATAATGGAAATTCAAGGCAGTATTCTGGTAATGGAAATCTTGGCAACAGAAATGGGAATATGGATGGTAACAATAGTTCACATTTTTCAGGCAGTGGTAAACAGTCTTATAATGGTAACTCTGGAAATTCATACTCTGGGCAGAATAGTTCTTTTTCTGGAAATGGAGGTACAAAAGGCAGCCATTGGAATGGTAACATAAATTACAAGTCTGGAAGCTCTCCTGAATGTCAAATCTGCTCCAGAAGGGGTCATACTGCACCTAACTGTTACTATCGCACTGATAATGATAGTTCTTCTCCAGGGTTTATAGTGTGTCAAATATGTGGAAAAAGAGGTCATATTGCCATGGAATGTTACCATAGGAATAACTTCACTTATCAAGGGACTTCACCACCTCCTTCCTTGACTGCAATGTCTGCACAGGGTAATATTGAACAACAACAAGCATCTACATCAAATGGTCATGGTTTTTCTGCAGCGGATACCTGGATTATGGACACAGGAGCTACTCATCATATGACAGCCAATGTTAATCATCTCAATCAAGCCACTACATACAATGGGAATGAAAGGATCATAATTGGAAATGGGGAAGGTTTGATAGTCAAGCATATAGGATCCTCCATTATTCCTACATCATCACATCATTCCTTCAAATTACACAATGTTTTGCATGTGCCTATGATCACTGTTAATTTATTGTCAGTTAAGAAATTATGTAAAGACAATGCTTGTTGGTTTATCTGTGATGATGTGAACTTTTTTATACAGGACAAGGCCACAAGGGTGATCTTATACCAAGGAAAGAGTGATGATGGGGAATTGTTTCAAATACCAATCAACACATTTTCCAATGGTTTTGCTGCAAAGTTGAGTAATTGTGCTGCATTTCTGGGAAAGAAAGTTCAGGCTTCAGTTTGGCATAGGAGGCTTGGACATCCGTCTAAGGAGATATTAGCTGCTATGATTAAAGCTTCAGATATAACAGTTAGTAAATAGTCTAGTTCAAGTATGTCAATGTGTCAATCTTGCATCAGAGGTAAAATGAGTAAACAGCCATTTGCTGTAAATCATGATAAGGCTAGCAGTATGTTTGATAAGATTCACTCGGATGTATGGGGTCCATCTCCAACAAAGTCTATAGAGGGATATAGATACTATGTGAACTTTGTAGATGAATATTCCAGATTCATGTGGATCTTTCCAATGGTGAATAAATCTGATGTTTTTGATATCTTTGTCAAGTTTCATGCTTTTATATCAACTCAATTCAATGCATCTATTAAGTGTTTTCAATCTGATGGTGGAGGGGAGTTTATGAGTCACATGTTTAAAGAGTTTTTGGCAAGAAAAGGAATTAAACACATGGTTTCATGTCCATATACCCCTCAGCAGAATGGCCTTGCTGAAAGGAAACACAGGCATGTTGTGGACACTGCCATCACACTCATGGCAGAAGCTAATTTAGCACCAAAGTTTTGGTACCATGCATGTGCTCATGCCACTTTGTTGATTAACAGAATGCCATGCAAAGTGTTAGAAATGAAGTCACCTTATCAGTGTTTGTTTGGAAGAATACCTGAAGTTAATCATTTCAAAATTTTTGGAACAGCTGTGTATCCATTTCTTAGACCTTTTAATGCCACCAAACTTCAATTTAGGTCAACTCAGAGTGTTTTTCTTGGTTATGCTGTTGGATACAAAGGAGTCATATGTTACAATGGGGAAAATGACAGGTTGATATTATATAGGCATGTGATTCACGATGAAACTGTGTATCCATCTAAAAAGACATCTGTTCCAGAAGCAAATAATATGTCAAATTCACAGCGTTCACAAGCTATGATTATGGTTCAGTTCCCAATTCCCAGTGTCACTGATGTATCCATATCACACTCTGGAAATTCTCAAGAGACTCAGGATGTGATTGTATCAGATATTCAACACCAATTGAGCTCTTATGGTTCTGGCTCTTCGACAATGCAAGACTCTTCAGCACTTCAAATTCCTCATCATCATCACTCTATTCCAGACTCAACAATGCCACCCTTGCTGCTTGTCCACCACAGTTCACAGTTAGAGGTAATTCTTCCCTTTTCATCTCATGATAACAATATTGGTGCTGATTCATCATCTGTGATTAGCTCTACCTCACATCATCCCATGACAACAAGATTGAAAAGTGGGGTACTTGAGAAGAAAAATTATGCAGCTTTCCTAGCCAAAGTACCAGAATTACAGTCATTACAGTTAAGTGAAGAAGAATCATTCACTGGGGGTTTCTCTTTTGTTACACAAAATACTGATATAGCAGAGCCATCAAGCTTTCGAAAAGCTTCTAACATGCCACAGTGGCAGCAAGCTATGCAAGAGGAGTATGACTCTTTGCAAGCACAAGGGACATGGAGTTTAGTTCCTATGCCTGATGACAGGGCAATTGTGGGGAGCAAATGGGTTTATTAAGTGAAGAAGAACCCTAATGGCAGTGTATCAAGGTTTAAGGCACGTTTAGTTGCACAAGGCTATTCACAAGAACATGGTGTAGATTATTCAGAAACCTTCAGTCCTGTTGTAAGACATACAACAATACGAATTATTTTGGCTATTGCTGCAGTGAATCGTTGGGATTTAAAGCAACTTGACATCAAAAATGCCTTTCTTCATGGAGATTTGCAAGAGGATGTTTATATGAAACAACCACAAGGGTTTGCTGATCCTAACTATCCTGATCATGTGTGTAAACTGAGAAAGTCTTTATATGGTTTAAAACAGGCACCAAGAGCCTGGAACTCCAAGTTCACGAGTTACCTTCTTGCAATGGGGTTTCATGCATCTTTGTCAGACACAAGCTTGTTCATGAGGAAAGATGGTTCAGACATTGTCATATTGTTGTTATATGTGGATAACATAATTCTCACAGGCTCAAATAATTTGAAGATTAATCATGTTGTTCAAGAGTTATCTGAAGTCTTTGATTTAAAGGATCTGGGAAAGCTTACATTTTTCCTTGGTCTACAAATACAGTGCAAAGAGAATGGAGATATCTTTATGAATCAAGCTAAATATATCAAAGACCTTATACATAAGGCAGGTTTAGACTCTTGTAAGCCTGCAACAACACCTTGCAAGCCTCATACTTCCTTGCTTATGAATGAAGGAAATCCCTTGACAGATCCTAGCACTTATCGAAGTATAGTTGGATCACTGCAATATCTGACATTCACACGACCAGATATTGCATTTGCAGTAAATTCAGTGTGTCAATTTATGACTACACCAACTGAGGTACATTTTGGAGCAGTAAAGCGGATATTACGATATCTTCAAGGGACAATGCAGTATGGAATTTGTTATTTAGCAAAGGCAGAGATGAATTTAAATGCCTTTTCTGATGCAGATTGGGCTACAGATCTTAATACACGAAGATCAATGACAGGGTATGTTGTTTTTCTGGGAACCAACCCTATATCTTGGCAATCAAAGAAGCAAAGCTCCGTTTCAAGGAGCTCCACAGAAGCTGAGTATAAAGCTCTTGCACATGTTACTGCAGATATGAGTTGGGTGAGACATATTTTGAAAGACCTAGATGTATTTCTTCCTACTCCTCCTTTGATCCAATGTGATAATATGTCTGCAATATCACTGAGTGCAAATCCAGTGTTTCATTCTAGGATAAAACATCTAGATACTGATTACCATTTTGTGCGAGAGAGAGTTCAACAAGGAGATTTGGAGGTTGTGTATGTTCCAACGGATGATCAAACAGCTGATATTTTGACTAAAGGTCTACGTAGTCCTTTATTTGCTAAGCATTGCTACAATCTGCAACTAGGGAATCCTAGCTGCGATTGAGGGGAGATGTTGAATATAGCAGATGACTCATTGATGACTTGGCAACTCAATCAATGCTGACATGGCAGATTTGCAGTTAAAGATTGATGACATGGCAGCTGTGGTTATTACTGTTATAACTAATCTGTCAAGGTAGTTAGAACAGTTAAGAGAATCTGTTAGTCCTCTCAAAGCTATATAAGCTGAGATAAGCATGTAAGATGTGTGTGGAAAACGCTTTGTTAATAATAAACTCTCATTTCTCTCTCTCTCTCTCCAAACTTTCGAGCCTTTCCTACTTCCATAGTTTCCTTCATTTGTTTCCTTCGATTTTGTTATGAGTTTTTTGGGCTAAATCTTGGGAGGAATTTGAGTTTTTTAAGGTTTTAATACTTAACTCAATTTTAGAACAAGGGTTGGAGAGAAATGAGGGTTGAATAGAAGAGAAAATTTAGGACTTACTTTAAGGGTTGGAGTTGATCTAAGGATACCTTTCTTTTACCTTTTATGAATTTATTTTTCTTGGTCACCCATTTTTCACCTGGGCAACAGAAGCAATGATACGAAACCAAGAAGTGGGGTTCAACTGCCTAAATTTCCAATGAAAATAAAAATCCTTCTAACCCAATTAGGAGTAGATTGGCACGCCATCGAAACTTGCAAAGAAAACGTCAAACAATGTTCAGTTCTTGCGTTCTGAATGCCTCCAACCCTTCCTCACAGGAAGGAAGTATAATCTCTCTTTCGCAACGGCACAACCCCATCTGAAATTTGTTTCTTAAAATGCCAATTTGATTGCGGTGCATATCATACCTGCAAGGTGCCTCAATGAGGTGAATAGATACACTAAAAAAAACTCTATTGAGTGTTCGAAGAAAATAATTATTTTTCTTAAGAAATCACTAAGCCCTTTATGGTAATTTTATACATGGGTATGAGAGTTTTTTCTTTTAACTAAAATTAATGGACAAAACTTGAATGTACAAAAAACCGCTCTTTCTAGTGTTATATTTGTTTTTTGAGTTGAGCGCTTGAAACTTGAGGCCTACCACCACCAGAAGGCCCTGACAGACTGGGGATGAAACTAAACTCTAAGTAGTTTAATCCCAAACTCGGCTAAGCTAACTTCGATCACCAGCTTTCTCTCTCATAGGGTTTGAATTTTGCTCGTCGATCACTCATTGGCTTCAGTGAAACAACTTAGCTAGATGCATTTAGCAAGAAATCAAGTACGAGGCAGATGATTCATATACAAAGGACAATAACTTTTTCAAAGCAAATTGATGGTTCTTCCGAGAAGATCTAATTCAATGGAAAAGCTTCAGTAAGTAAACAAAAAGTTGTTTGATAAGCTAATTACCTCGCTGGCCTGTGATTCCAAAATTAGAATCTCCCTGCTCCTGCTGGGCAACAAGTCAAACACTCAAGCTAGTTGTCAAAGAAGATGAATAGGAATAAAGGAAACAAGCATACAACGAAAGCCTCTAACCTGGGCTAATGAAAATCATAATTCCTTAGGAACTAATTAAGCATATATTACCTCAAACTTCCCTTGATTCAAACAGTTATTTGCTTCCCTCAAACCACAGTTAGCTTTCTTTTTCCATTGATTCAAAGACTATACAATATGTGTGTGTGTGTGTGTGTGTGTCAAATGAAAGTTACAACAAATTGAGCTTACCTCTTACATAATCCAACCTGGAAAACAAAAGTTTTTATACTACATTAAACAAGTGAAACTCTTGCACTGCAGAACTAAATCCAATAACTAACTTCTGCACAGGTGAAGTGAAGCTATGAACAATAGTGAATCAGTAAGTACCAAATCTAGCAAAAGAAAAAGCAAACCACTAAATCTGACCTAAAAATATCAAAAAAATAAAGGGAAATTCGGGTAATAATTTTTTTTTTCCCTAAACAATTTCAAATCAGATATTTTCTCATAGTCCCTATGAGCAAAGGCCAAATACTTGCAGCATCCCAAGGATTTGATGATGAATAAGATGAATCCTTAATATCTGTTTCTTTGACCAGCAGAAAAACCTAACACCAAGACAAAATTGTTGGAAAGTATTAGTATTTTTGTTTATTTGAATGATTGGTTTTCTGGGCTTAACACGTTAGCATTAGGGTTTCGGTTTCTTACCTTTTAGGATTAGGGTTAATTTATTATAAATAGCATGCTTGTTATGCAGTCGAGAACAAGTTCGTCACAATGTAGCCTCTTGAGGTTTTATAGCCGTTTTGGCATTCTAGTTTGTTTAATAATCTTCTTATTATTTTATAATCTCATTTGTCGCGTAGTCTGATATTCAAATTGATATCAGAGCAGGTTCGATTCTTCGGAATTTAATCTGTTCTGGGTGGGTATCAATTTGTTCATCCGTTTGTCCGTTGCGTATCATTTCGTCGTGGTACGTTTTGTTGGTTTGTCTGTCTGGTAGTAGTTAGGGTTTTGTTATATGTAAAAAAAAATTAAAAATAAAAAATAAAAAGATTGAAATTGCTAGAAATCTGAAGCTGAGTCACCAAGCAACGGGTACCGCGTCGCTCTGAAGACTAGAACCCCATTGTTGCAATTCTCATTTGCCGTTCATATATCGCCGGTTTGTCAGCGTTTCTGTTGACAAATAATGATATGTGACTCATGTTCCTTGTAGACCAGTCACGCCTGCACGAACCCGCCATGCCTGCACCACTCGAATCGTGACCCGCATCAGATCCGCCACACCTGTTCAGTTATACCAGACTTGCATCACACCGTCTTGAAGCCATATTGCTGCAAACTGCCTGCCACCGCACACCCATCTGCCCGCTGCTCTCGCCCACATCAGACTTGTTACGCACCACCACCATCCTCACGATTTGCGTCTCTCGCTGCTGCAACCAAACCACCACCGTTGCTGCCTGTTTCTTCTGTTTGCAGCTAATTACTTCCTGCCAAGTTGCATCTGCTGTGCCTTGTTGATCTGACTATTGGTATGGTGTTTTTTGTTTGATTAGTTTGGGACCATGAAGTAAATGAAGAGAAAATAAGGAGCAAGGAAATGATAGGGAAAAAAAAGGCAAAAAGAGAAAGGAAAGAAAAAAAAATTGTTTGTTGTTGCTTTAGGCCCACACGGGCAAAGAGAAAAAATGGTTAAGTTTGTTTTAAGGTCCACACGAGTTGTTGGCCTATTAGGAATTGTTTGGTGACTGTTATTCGAGTGCTTGGAATTGTGACCACTCGAGTGATAGTTGTGTTTGTTCGTTCGTTGCTACAATTGAGAATGGAAATCTCTTCTATTTAGAGGCGGGTTCTTTCCATACCCTCAACACTAGCTAGTTTGAATCAGAATCAGTTTGCCAGCCATAATCAGCTTGCTAGCAAGAACCAGTTCGCCAGTTAAGTCAAGTCAAGTCAAGTCAAATCAAGTCAAGTCCAGTCAAGTTGCATGCCAGTCCGCCTAAAGGAGCTAGTCCGCATCTGCTTGTTTGCAAACTCATGTCGCATACCGCCATGAGTTTCACCAGGGGTGTTGGAAAATATTAGTATTTTGGTTTATTTAAATGTTTGGTTTTCTAGGCTTAGCCCGTTAGCATTAGGGTTTCGGTTTTTTACCTTTTAGGATTAGGGTTAGTTTATTATAAATAGCATGCTTGTTATATAGTCGAGAACAAGTTCGTCACAATGTAGCCTCTTAAGGTTTTACAGTCGTTTCGGCATTCTAATTTGTTTAATAATATTCTTATTATTTTGTAATCTCATTCGTCGCTCACTTTGATATTCAAATAAAATTTAAGAGTCAGTTGAAGAGATTGAAAAGAAATTCAATCCAAAATCCAGTAGAGGTATTGAGCCAAGGGGGGGAGAGAGAGAGAGTAGCAGTCAGAGGTTAGATAGAGAGAATCGGGCGTCGGAGGCTCAGAGAGAGAAAAAGGGATTTCGTTTTTTTGAGACTTTTATTTTTGCAAGAAAGAAAGCGGGAAATGAAAATAAAGACCCATGACGTCGTAGAATTTAGCTTCGATGGCATTAATTGAATTTCACTGACGTTTGCTAAACGCCGCCATGACCAATGATGGCGTTGGAAAGACGGCATGAAATATGAATCTGGTAGTGTTTTAACGGCGCCTTATGAACGTCATTAAAATCCTTTCACTGTTCCGACCCTCGTGACAATAATCCTCCAAAGCCAATCAGTTCCAATTTTAATGATTTTAATGTTATGTGACGAATTTCAGGGGGTCACAGAAGCAATGTTTTCTTGTAGTGTGTAGTTATCAGACTCCATATGTGAGACAACCTACTCTGCTCTAATACTATGAAAAAATTAGAATATTTCAATTTTCCCGTGAGGCTCACACTTATTATCCCTTGCACCTGCCCTTTTTAACAAAATATTTAAGATACCAAAACTAATAGAGGAGTGCAAGAAAAGAGAGTATGTGATTCATTTCTCTTACATATAGAAGATTGCACTAAAAAGAAACAAATACAACGTAGTCGTCGTCGTCGTCTTCATTATCTACCTCTAATTCAAGCAAAATATGAAACACATAGTTGAGGTCCTTGAGGATGAAGTACTAAGAACTTAAGCTATATATATTTATATCTAAAATCCAATTAGCTAGCTAGCTAGAGCATATATATTCCAAGTTTCCAAGCTTAGGGACTTACAATCTCACCCACGTCATCTTCTGTATTTGGAAACATCAACCATTCATCTGGTGAAAGGCTCTGATCATTTGCATCAACCAAAGCAGCTGTGTCCTGATCATCATCTACTTTACAGTTGCTATTCTGGTTCTGACCAAACAACCAATTAGAACTCCCCAATGGCAAAGGATAGTTTGACTTGTCAGCATCTTTGCCATCTAAAGTCCTCAGAAACCCTAGCCACCAAGAATATGAAGCAGCTTGGCTCTCCCCCCACTCAAATTCCAAGGCTTCCATGGCTGCTGAAGGAGCATAAGGCAATACTGAAGGTGCAGTTGTAGACCACACTGGCCCAGGCAGAGGCATAGGCTCCGCCAATGAATCAAACTGTGGACCCACAAAAACAGGTGGTGGTGGCGCCGACGCTTCTGGTGCCGCTGATGATGATGATGATGATCTGTGGAGTTGTATGGCATGGAGAATCTCCCTCCTGATTTCAGCGGCATCGACGTCACGTGTTTTGGAACCTCTTTTAGTGGTAAACCTTCTTCTTACTGGCTTCCCTGAAGAATTGCATTTCTCTGAGGACGAGCTCTTTTTTTTTGTCATGGAGGTTTAAAGTTGAAAGGGTTTGATGAGTTGGAAACCCTAATTGGATATCAAGAGAGAAACCTACATGTCACTAGTATACTATTATTATAATATGTCGTGCTAATAATACAATAGTTTGTATAAAAAAATTTACATAGTGTTACAATAATTTTTGTGTCATAGAAGTTCCGCTGGAAAGAACAAATGAAAAGAGAAAAGATGGGTCAGAAGCTATGACATGTAAACTGGCGCGTAGTGGATTCAATGGGACACATCAAATTTGGTTTTGGAGAGCTTTTGGAGGTCGCTGTCTGCCGCACAGTCACTCTGCAAAAGTGTACGGCCCTTTATATTTCTTTTGTAGTACTTTCCTGCTAAGGACTTTAAAACAGTGGATTTTCCTCCAGGCAAAACACTGATCCCTTTGCTAGCTACAAACTTTTTTTTGGATCAAATTGCAATATTGCTACATAGCACTGTGGATGTATGTGGCTTCGAGACTTGTGAGGATGGGATGATGAGAACCTTAAGAAACAACAAAGTGAACCCCATTTAAAAATTTTGCATTGTTCTGGTCCATCCAACTTGGAAGCACAGTTGTCCTACTAAATCCTTCCAACTAACTGGTACAGTTGCATTCATGTATGGTCCCAGTCTTTTGGCTTTAGTTAGTATCAATTCCACCATGAAATGCAATTTGTGTGTTGTTAAACTAAGGTTAGAGATAGTCGTTCACGTGCGCGTGAATGATTGTCAGTCATTATTGGAATATATAGTAAGACAATTGTTCACTTACCAATAGATATTTGTTAATTGTTAGTTTAATGTGTAAAAAATACTATTGTCGACCCTAACTCGTAATAATGCATAAGCATGTATGGCATGGGCTCATCATGCGACTTTTGCAGTTGGATTTTTCCTTTTTTTTTAGGGTTTTGCTTTTCTTAATTAAAGTCTATCAAGTATAAATAGGATGGAGATTATTAAACATAACCAAAACTACAAGAGATACATATTGCAAGTGAGAGAAAGATTGAACCTAGGGATTAATAATAGATTAAGGAGGTTGACATCGTAACCAAAGCTACTTCTCTCTACTTGTAAAAAAATTCAAGATGATCGTCGGGGACATAGGAACAAATTGCCAAACGTCGTAATTTTTTTGCGTTCTCGTGTGATTTGATCATTTACTGTTTTCTTTGTTGCTTGGTTGTTTTGACTATCATAATTCATTTTTAAACAAGATACTGGAGTGTTTGAACCAACAGTTTTACCTCATTGATGATTTGTCATTTGAGAAGCAAGTGTTTGGGGTGCATAAATTCACCGAACTGCGTCAGCTAAGTTTGAGTTAACGTTTGCATCAAAAGGAAATAAATTAAGGGTTTTCGACATGTTTTTCCTGGCTACGCTCATAAACCACCACATTCTTCAAGTTCTTCAGGTTCAACATCAAGTCAGCTGGTTGAGATCTCTTCTCTTTTGTTTCACCATTTTTGTCTGGTGTAAAATACTGGCTCCCCAAATGCAAAAGCTGAATTTATCCATCCCAAGCAGTCCATTTAAACCTTGGCAGTCGACCCTATTGGGCTTCATGCTAGACCTGCCAGGCTCTCAATACAAAGCCCGATTTCTGTCCATGTCCTATCACTCTATGAGGCTGTCCTCCATAATTTCACTTCAGACCCAAAACCAGCAAATTTGAGGTTAGACGTTCTGTACCGACGATACAATATTATATGGTCAGAAATTTACACGTGCCACTCATTTTATCATTGACACATAATGCCACAATAACAGTTTACTTAATTGTGTCCTGGAAATTCTTCTTCCAAACTAGATATAGTCTATAGGCACATAAGTCTCTAAAGCTGTCTTGCAATAGTTCCCAACAAAAACTGTTGGGAGTAATGTTGTTACAGGAACTCTCACATGTCTCTTTAAGTATAATTGGTTCGCGATGTACTTTCTAACGTGACATTCTAAAAGCTGCTTGAGAGATGTTCTCCACCAGTAAAAAAAAATGTTTTATTCTTATTTTTTATAGCAAGCTAATATTCTCCTGTTAATTCATATTCAAGGTATAAAATATCGATGATATCGAAAATATCGGTAGTCTAAAAACACGGAAATTTCGATGGAAATATCTAGATATTATCGATATCGATAAAAATTGAATAAAAACCACGGAAATTGTAAGAAAAACTTGGAAATTTTTATTGAAACTTTGCAGGATGTTTATTTAGTCAATTATCTATTAGTTTATCACAAAAAATTAAGGAAATGCATTGCATGATGGATTTAACTGATTTAAGTTGATTATATAGCGAGCTGGCAAACATTATGAGTGTAGAAAATATATAAATATTTTAGCATATTTTCACAAAAATATAAGTGATATGGTGGTCAAGGTGTTGAAGGAGTAAAATGGGAGGGGTTTGAATCCCCTTGGTGTTTTTTTAAATATAGAAATTTAAAAAATACGAAAATTTCGATGGAAATATCGATGATATCGGAAATATCGGTAGTCCAAAAACACGGAAATTTCGATGGAAATATCGGGATATTATGGATATTTTAGACCTTGTTCATATTGAACTGGATTAAATTAGAGACCTAATAAACTATTAGTAGTACGGACTAGGAGACTACAACAACCAAAAAAAAAAAAAAAACTCTGGCAGCCGTCGGTTCAATTTGTGTATATTTTAAGGGTTTAGTCTATAGTTTTATATAGACCATTAGTAATTTAGTACTTTCTACTTGACTTGCTACTCCAGGATGCTAGGGGCAATGCCGAGTCACATAAATAATAATTAATCTATAGCTCTACAAGTTGTACTAAATTGTTGACTATCTCGGTGAGAACTAAGAACTATGGTTGCACTCCGTTACCTAGGATTTCTTCGTTTAAATTAAACAAGTGGGGAGCCCACTGTGTTTAATTTAACTTTAGCCCTGGATCCATGAACAATGGTAGATATTCATGATATAAAAGTAGGTTAGATATTCATGTTTAAACGCAACAGCAAACGTATTCCTGGCCATCCAGTTATGGGCCGGCCAGCATTCGTTTCTGAAATGGTTGATATGTGCACCTATATTCCGCCGAGTGTCAAAAGTTTTAAGGTGTAAAACAAGTCATGGATCATGGAATAGCTATTGTGGTTAGTGTTATCTTCTCTTTTTGAGATTTATTTTCTCTGTATGGTTGGTAAAATTATATATCCCTCAGTTGGAATCGGAAGTCTTTCATGACACTGTTTGTACTTGTTCTCTCTTTCATATAATTCCTCCTTTATCCAAAAAAAATAAATATAAGTCATGGATCATGGATCATGGAATAGCTTTTGAAATTTGAGTGGGAATGGGAATCCGGCAATGGAGTTCCATGCAATATAATATTCTTCAATAGAGAACTTTGTCTTTGTAGTACGAGTCATCCATTGATTTTCATTGATCGTTCACTTGTAATTAATTCTCTAAAAAATTAGATATGTCGGAAAAAATCTTTCATGCACTAGTTTAAATATGTCATGAACGTACCACGTTCTTAATCATGTGCTACTCATATAGTATAGTAAATATAAGACACTCATCTCATGTAACAAATGTACGAAAGTTTTTCCACGGAAAAAAGATTTATAATAACAGTGGGGACATACTTTTCTTAAACAAACAATTGATATCGAACTCTGAACGAAGTATTTTTAAGAAATACCGTTTTCTCGTACTTCGTCAAACTTTCCTGACTGTCATTAGCGTATCTTTTTCCCCTACGATTGCACTTCAAGAATCAATGGCTTTGTTTGAATTTTGATTCATTCAACTTCATGGGTCACATGTGCAGCTCGTATTTAGATGTCAAAACTCAAAACCATGACCATGACAGCTTTGATACGCAAATATGCACATCTTCTCACCCCTTTAGGCTTTATCCCGTATTCTTCATATATTCAAATCCAAAAAAGTAATGCTATACTAGTGGATGGCTGTAGTGCTTACTGCATTAGGTAAGGTACGGTTAATGATACTTAATTCTCTTTGGTTGAGGTTTTTTTGAAGAATTTGTCGTTCACAAAATTTTAAAATGCGTAGTTGTATATGGACTCATTCCCCCCTAAAAGAAAAATGAAAAAGACAATGCAACTTGAATATAGTTTTTCATCTTAAAACATTATGCCATCTCATAATTAAATACACTAAACAAAGTTCTAATTTCTAGTTTTACATTTTACATTTTATCTTACTAAATTAAGAGATTGAGTACTAAGCCACCAAATTGGTCAGCGCCCAAAATTTACACTTGAATTTCGATGAATATAGAATTGACAAATGAACCCTACTACAAACCCAAACACGACAAACCTTTTCCTAATCTATGATTGTACAAAATCACACCATGAAATGGGAAAAAACAAAATGAAAACAAGCTAGGCTACAAGCCAACACAATTTCTTGAAGTGGTGATTCCACCATCCACAACCAAGTTATGACCACTAACATACTTGGATTCATCACTAGCAAGATAAAGAGCAGCCTCAGCTATGTCTTTTGCCCTCAAAGTTTGACCTTTTAAATTTGCAAGCCCTCTCACAAACTCTTCCATTTTCTCCACTTCTTGCTCACAAGGCATCACTAAATCCATGCATTCCTCTTCATCTTCTTCATCACCACCACTCATCCTCCAAGCGTTGACCAGCATTGACGTGGCAACTCCAAACGGAGAAATGCAATTTACCCTAATTCCGTACCTTCCCAATTCACAAGCTGCGTTCTTTGTGAGCCCTACAATGGCATGCTTTGAAGCTGTGTAACCATGTGGCCCCAGCCCGCCCGTGACTCCGGCTACACTTGCAGTTGAAATTATGCACCCGCCGATTCCTCTGGCAACCATCACTCTTGCAGCATGCTTCATCCCCAATGCAGCTCCTCTAACATTCACCCGCATTACACTATCAAATTCATCGACATCGAAGTTCATGATGCTCTTGTGTTTCGACTGGTTTCCGAGGACCCCGGCATTGTTGAACATAATGTCCAGTTGCCCGTAACGGGTGATTGTTGATTCAATTAGGTTTTCCATGTCCTCTTCCAAGCTAACATCACAGTGAACATATGTAACTGAAGGGCTCAGGGAATTTGCTAGGGCTGTGCCAACTGCATCCTCCACGTCAGCAATCACTACTTTGGCGCCATGCCTTGCAAAAAGCTTCACTGTTGCTTCTCCAATGCCTCTAGCACCACCTGTCACTATAGCAACTTTTCCATCCAACCTGAGAAATTGAAATTAATATCGCTTAGTTCTCTATTTTATTTATATAAAAAGTAAATTAACAATGAATAAAATTGTTTTCTTTTCAATTTGGCACTCTTCCCATGCAAAATATTGGATTAAAATGTTCTGAAAGTATGTGCATTTTGGGCATCTTTTAGTAACAATTGAGAAAATGAATCGAGGAGAAAGTACCTTTTAGGAAGAGGAGTGGTAGTAATGTTGTCCCTTCCCAATCCATGAATTCCATGAAGGGCTTTTTCTGGCATAACTTGGGCAGGCATGGTTGGCAACTAACTCTATAAACACAGGGGAGGGGGAGAGAGAGAGAGAGAGAGAGAGAGAGAGAGAGAGAGAGAGAGAGAGATGCTTAACAAGAGAGGGCTGTTTGTGAAGAAAGAAACAAACATATGCATGTGGTGTTGAGCGAAGAAAGAATGGGTTTTATAGGCAGTAGAGACATACATATGCATGAGGGTGAGTGGGTTCCAAGAGAGGTCTGTTTGTGTTATTTCAAGGTAACTTTTTTAGAAATATATACCTCACTTTTGTACCTCTATTCCTTGCCTTTTGGAATTTAAGCGTGGTAGCAGATCTGTATGAATTAAGAAACATTAATCTCAACAAATAAATATTACAACTAGCTAATTATTACTAGTTAAGCTGCCAATTATAATGGCAAAGCATATACTATGGTGATGAAATAATCTTTTGTGTCTTTTCTTGTACATAGCCAAATTTTTTAGGTCGAATTAGTGATATTTTTCTTCCTAATGTTGGAAGAGATCTCAAGTTCGAATCTTCATCCCAATGCAGATTTGTTTAATTTGACTGCATACAATGGCCATAAAAAGGGCTAAAGAATGAATTCACATTACAGGATGTGAGAGGCGCCATAAATCTCAGAAGTCCAATATTCTAGACTCAATGTAGATATTGTTATGAGAAGTTAATGATTTTTTCTTCATAAACAAATCTCCAAATACCAAAATAAACAGAGTGTCGATACTAAAAAAAAAGTTTGCAGATCATATATTTCCATTGTTAATTTTGTGATGTAAAACAAACCAGCTATCGTTTGTTCAAAATGTCAAACAACTAATAGTGCTCGTTAGGTGAATCTGCAGCTGCATGTCTGCTATTTTAAATATAAAATTTCAAACTCCATTCTGAATGAAAAATTCTGGTCCCAGTTACATATAATTGTGTTATATTTTTCTGCCTTGTGGAATTGAAGGCAAGAAAGTGCCTGCTGAAAGAAGAAAACATCGCATTGACGAAGAACCAGAGCAGGTGAAAAACTGGGGAATTTGTTTATAGCTTCAGCTGGCAGATGAGATACAACGAGGCCCCAGCTGTGCTGGCGTGTGATTAATTAGTAGTTACGACTGATAAGATGCCTACTAAATGGGAGAAAATGAAGATTAAAGCCTAACAAATTAAACTTAAACGCAGAACTGTATAAGATATCCTGATTTAAGTAACAAGATTTAGATTCTAATTTAGCCAATATTAATGGTTTTGTGTACGCAAAAGGACAGTAAATTAAGTTAAATTAAAACCGAGAAGATTTCATGATTTAAGTAATAAGATTTAGATTCTACCGGTACCAGAGTCGACCAGTCGAGCAAGTTTTTCTATTTTCCGGACCTTAATTGGTCTTTTTATTAGACCTAGAGCGGAGAAAAAGCCATTCCATACAGACTGTACTCTAGGGTTTTTAACTTTTAGTCCTTAGAATATGTGAAAATATAATGACGTACGTGTAATTTAGCTACCAAATTTTGCAAGTTTTAACAAGAGAAGAGAACCAATAAGCTCCTATTTCTGTTTCAAAAAAAAAAAAAAAAAAAAAAAAAGCTCCTATTTCTGTTTGGGTGCCTAATCTGATCCATTTTTTTACGTCCAAGTGCTTTCCTTGCTTCCATTAGAAAATGGGGTATTTAATCCAACACCCCCAAATACTATATTATTTGAAAAGTGGTGGCCACGATGACATTTTGTAACGACGGAAGAGGCCTCAAGTTTATGACCAAAGACTGCAGCTAGCTTTTTTCAAGGTAGAAGTCATCAATTTTGACCAGAAAGAAAGAAAAAACAAAAGTGATCAACTAAATTAGAATTTAATTAATTTGGATAAATTAATCTTTAATATGTCCGTATATTGTATATCATTGTTTACGTAAACTTAAATTTATAGATACGGGTCCAATTGCAGGTCTGACTGATGGCTTCTATGCTACCTAGTCAGTAGTCACCATACCATATCGAGATGCATGAGATTTTGGATCGATTCAAGACGACTTGAAGTCAAAACGTTAGAAATTGAAAAAATGAAAAATACTTTCGTTGAAATTGGCTTGAATTCACGTGTTTGACTTGAATTTAAAAAGGTGACCATTGATCGATTACGTAGTTTATTAATCGTCAATACTGTAACGTAGAAGTATGTCAAAACAGTAATAAGTCAGTCTTTTGCAATATAAAGTATAAGTACTTTAAGGATTTTAGAACCAAAACGACACTTACAAAGGAAATACTTTGAGTGGTAATCTTAAGTTTAAACAAAAGAGGTTTTCTTACCATCCAAAGAAGTTATTGAATTCTATTTAAATTTTCAGAGAGATGAGAGGCACATTTACCAAAAACATATGAATTATGTGTTCTTGTTTGTGTTTTCTCTTCACAATCCATTAATTAACAAGATCCATAAAAAATTTGAAACAACAAATATAAATATAAACAAAAAGTTTCACGTGTTTCATGCAATGAGCGTATGAAATTATTTTCTTCTATATTCTATGAAGTTACATATTATACATTTCTCCTGAGATTAAAGATTTGGCCTCCTTACATTTCTCCTGATACATATTATACTGAAAACTCCCATGATGTGTTTTGGAGCCAAAGCAAGGGATTGAACAAACCATATTCCCAAATGAATAGTTATTCCTAATTATGATTACGTTGTGGGTCGTCATTTGCTTATGGAAACTTCTGTAGCAAATAAATAGAGCAAGATGAGATGCTATGGGTAGCCTCTCTTATTTTCGTTCTTTTCAAAGTCCAGTTGATTCAAACACTATATTTTTATATACAAGACCAAAGTCGGTGATCTCTTATTTGTGTTCTCTTTAAGATCAATCCGGCCCTAGCATTACAATTTTTATATACAATACCACATCCGATGATCTCTTATTTGTGCTCTCTTGAGGGCCGGCCCTGACTTTGTATTTTTTATATACCAGACTAACGTCGATGATCGTTCTTATTGCTATTTCTTTTTCTAATTATTGCATCAAATCTTGAACGAGTATGCATTATGTACAATGTACATGATTAGTTGGGTACTTTGAGCAATACTTTACGAGTAATTGCTCCTAATGATATACTTTTCAACTAATAGACCACCATTCATGATTTGTATATGTTCCCATAAATCAAAAGGAAAAAAGAGCAAGGGGACCATTGACTCCATCTGAAATTTTATGTGTTTTTTTTTAATTCCACGTTATTATTAATTATATTAACCAACTATAGAATTCTTTTATTTGTTTACTCTTGGGCATGATGATTTGTATATTAGAATGGGTAGTGCTATACATACACCCATTTTACTTTTCACGTACCCCTCTCTATTTCTGGCATTCAGATCGAATAAACTGAAGAAGATCAATTGTCAAATATTAACAAGAGTGTGTGGGAGATAAAAATAAGTGTGAAAATAGCACTATCCTATTAAAACAACAGAACATTAATGTCCTTTTTGTACGTCTTTTACTACAATTTTATGAGCACGAGAGAGGAGCCAGAACCTATGCACAAGCTTTTATTTGGATGGGCAAATCAACCTATTGAGTTATTAATGTGTAATCATGAAAAGCCGCTTAGTTTGGTTTTACTATAGTATACTGGTGAGATTGGTAGTAATGATGATGATGCTATGGTCGAATCAAACTAAATGGGTCTTAATAGTTGCGCATCAGCAACCCAATGAGTTAATTTTATTTCTCTCCCGAGGAGATTTCAAGCCCAAATAAGCTTAACTGGCTGAGTCTACTTATTGCCAAATAAAAATGGACTGGACTATGAATTGCTCAAAGAGTTTGGGTACAGGCCCCCACACAACTTTGGGCCAAACTTTGTACGGCCTTTCTAAGAGGCAAGGACGGTATATCTTCTGGCTGTTAGAAGATATACCGCAAAACAGCCGGTTGAGATTAGCTCAAGTGATTATTGAGGGGGATTAATAACTTAAGTGATTAATATAGGTTCGGATTTTGATTCTCTTTATGTAATCACATAAGATATATTGCAAAATTTTCAGAGAAAAAGAATATATCCACTATATCAAATAATGAAGACTACGGGGAGCTTCCAGCTCAAAAGATTCGAACGCATAGCTACGAACTAGAAGAAATTCTAAGGTCCGCAAAACGGACCAGATCATTCCTATGGACACAGGCACAAAAACCTTCTCATATCCCACTCTCCTTGCTTTGCCATGCTAACCCCGGTAGCCCCAAAATGGGCGCCGTACCCAAGAACCTCTCACGAACGAGGGTGTCGGGGGTACACTCTCGCATTGCACACGACCAACAAAAAAGGGGAAGGGCATTTCCTCTTAGGGGTACCATGATCGGAATAGCAAATCCAAAGCTATAGGATTCGGGTATTCATCTTTTTTCGAAACGGAATGGCTAAAGACACCATCCTTTGTTGGGCAAGTCAAATAGTTTACACTAAAACTAGTGGTTGCTATGTTATTTTCCCATAAATGAATCAGAAGAATCATGTGTATTTACCATAATGAGACATAACAAAGGTAACAAATAAGCTAGGGTTTGGTGGGTCAAGATTCAAGTACCCCATAACAGCAACCACTAATTTAAACACAGTAGTATTTATGAGGAAATAACCCAAAAAGATTGACAAAGTTTGCTGTGTAAGAAAATGGTGGACTATTCCCCCTTCATAAAATGCACGTTACTTTTCGCATTAGCATTAACAAAGAAGGTGGACATACCATACAGTCGTTGGAGAAGAAGTTGTTGGCAACTGGAAAACCAATTCAATTGCGGCTACACCACACACCATATATATTATATACACAGTTGAAAGCATATGCGTTCCACTACCAAGGAGTCAAAGCTTTGAAGCAAAGCTTACTTGATTGTTTGAAGCTATAGCTACTCTCGCCTACCATACTAAGTTGTTAATTATGCAAGATTTAAGTATATTGCATCATCAAAATATGAATGTATGTATGGTTTTTACAGTGAAATGAGCATCTTCAGTGTTGATGTGTAAACGAGAAGTTATCGTCGTTTTTAGCCATCTTTATTTGTCATTGTCCATGCTTCAATAAAGGAAGATCAAATAAGGTGTACATAAAATATTTGGTTGGAGGTGTTAAATTTTGGTTAGATTTACACTTTTATTACATTTTGAAGAGGTAAATCCCATAGCTAGTGACGGAGCTAGACTTCGTATTTTGGTGGAGCTAAACTTTGTATCTTGTGGCAGAGAGTGGAGGTATAGCCACTTCAAGACTATACTAGTTTTTGTTGACTTCTCAGTTTTGAGCATTAACATATATAATTTAAAGAAAGAAATGTTCACTATATGCGAAAAATTTATTATTCTCTGGTGCATGACTTCACCAGATCAATAAATGGTTCATTATTTAATTAAAGATTCAATGAATAAGAATTTAACAATCGAAATAACATGCACCAAAACAATAAATAATTCATTATGCAATCAAAGATTCAATAAATAAAAATTCAACTGTATAACATACATTACAGATACAAACTAAAAAATTGCGTACATGGCATATTCTTGAAGCTTAACATAAAGAGAGTTAAACGAGCAAGTCCCAAGAAGAAGACCAAAAGGGAAAACAGAACCATAGAAAGCAAAAGGTAACAACTACTGGTATATGGTACAACTACATTCCATGGAAAAATTTACCAGAAAGCAAGGACACCTTGAAAAAGACACCCTTTAACTCCCACTAAAACCGCTTGCACACCACCAACCCTTTCTCTTCTTTTCACTCTCTCTCTGCACAAAGTCATAAATAAAAAAGGCTCAACGAAGCTTCCATATTCCCGTTCAGATTTCAGATTGGTAAAAAAGGAACCCAAAAATCTAGGTGCACCCAAAAGTACTGGAATCCGGGAGTCACATCAATGACAGCCATTTTATCACATCATGCATTTAGATTTCTGTTCACTCTGATTCCATTGTGATTTGGCATTCATGTCCTGACTTTCCTGGGCTCCAGTAACCAAAGGATGGCTATCTATCATTCGTACCTTTAACTTCAAAGTCCGACTTGACAAAAAGAAAAAAAAAAAAAAAAAAAAAAAACCTTCAAAGTCAGGTTAAAAAGTGGTTTAGAAGAAAGATAGTCAGAAAACGCTTATGATAATTTTTGACAGAAAAATTATAATCAATAGTGAATTGTTTTTGAGAAAACTCGACAAACTTTTTAAAAGAGTAATGCGAGGGAGATCAAAAACTTACAATGTGATAGAACACTTCTTGGCTTTGATCATTATACTGAACTAAAAGCGTGCCTTGAATAAACTCCGATGACTGCTCAAATCATTGTTTTGTGGTTTTTCGAGAAGCATTTATTTTTTCAATATAAGTTTCAAGATGTTTTCAACAAGGTGTTTACGAAACGATGGCCATCGACAACAGTAGGTCTCATTCTGTTGGACCTTACCCTACCTTGATGGTTGTATTTGGATCAACAGTCAACATGGTATGATACGATCAACGGATGGCCAACTGCTATTTACCTAAAACCCCAGATTTTCCCCTTTCCTTTTATTATTTTTAGGTTTCCTTTTCACATATGAAACCCTGAACTGCATCTGTCAACAAACAAAGAAAAAAACGGATAACATACTTGTCAATTGGTATTTAATGATCTAGTTTTTAGGCCTAGTATGTCCAACTATTGACAATGTCGATATTGTAGTCTAGTTCCGACTGTATAGGGTTTCATCACAAAAGATCTTAGTGATACTAGTAGTTAATCTCTTGCATATAAACTACATATTACTTTACTATATCTACGATGTGAAACTCTATTCTCAAACATTTAATAACCTTACAGGTTCGTGAAAGGAATCAAATAAACAATATACAATATTCATAGCTCCTTGACGTGGTGAGAACTAATTAGGGTTCATTCTTTGTTAATCATGTCTTGGAGTCTAATTGACGCAGTTGGGATCTATAATATGATGACAATATCTCTTGCACTTTTTCTCAAATGTACATGAGGGTCTACTTGTTTGGCAAGCACTAAGCAACAAAAACCATCATGATTAACACAAGTTGTTGATGTATTTTATTACTCAAACGGTTTCCAATAAAGTAGTTTTTAATTAACATATAGATTTTATCATATTAGTTTGTATTTTCCTTTTGACAACCAATTTACAAATGTGACAATGCACCAATACACTACAATTAATATTGAACTCATTACGCTTACATATCATTTTTGTATTTATGTGAGTTAAATCGAAGAAATGTTACTAAGTGGAGTTAACTGGTACTGAACCAAACATTGGTTTCATGTCATTTTTATGTAAGAATTGTGTCGTTGTCTTCCATCGTGTTGGTGAATCTCATTATTAATTGGGTACAATCTCACGAATGACTTCGAGTTGCCATTGCATTAGTTAATCTTTTAATTTGATTTTAAGGGATTGGATTTAGGACTTATTTGCAACTATTTTTGTAGCAAACGTTTTTGCTCATAAACACTTATATTAGAAGTGTTTTTATTGAAAGCATTTACGGTTGTTAGCAAACATTTTTAACTATTTAAGAAACAATGTGATTGACTTGATCTGTATACAAAATGCTTCATAGGTATTCCAATTCAGTATCAAATATTGAACAACCTAGTCACCCAAAAAATAAAAAGAGTAAGGCCTAATTGGATCAATAATTTTCATGATGATACGGTAGTCGAAAGATAGCCATGTGATAAAAATTAAGATTTAAACTTTTGTGGTTAAGTCCTTAGGTTTTAGGTATAAAATTAGAAGTTTTGTTGACTTTCTGTTAATTGTTAGCACGTGAGCTAAAAATTTAAAGTTAGCCACACGTGTGACATGTGAGCCTCATGTGCTAATAATTAACTGATAGTTATGTTTTAACCTCACATGTGTGGCTCACGTGCTAACAATTAATGGAGAGTTGATAGAACTTTTAATTTTAGACATAAATCATAACAGACTTCACTAAAGGGTTTAAATTCTTTTTTTTTTTTACTACATAAGCTATATTCCGACTACGCTATTACTACATAAACTAATAATCCAATTAGTACTAAGAGTAATTTCCAAGCCAATTGTTTCGTCATTACCCCTCCTATTCAACTTTGGATTGTCTTTAAGCACCAATACCTTGTAGTCTTCCAGGCAAGCGATTCCAACTCAAACACACCAAGACATCATATTAAATAAAGATTTCTGCACAATTGTTTTTTTCTATTTTTCAAACTATTATTTGTACAAAATTAAAAAGAAGCGTGTGAAAATCATTGGTGTATGAAAAAAAGCGTGTGAAAATTATTCACGTTTTATATTACATCTAGGTCGGAAAACGAGTCGTATTCGAGTCGTTTTTATGTCATACTTATTATCTTAATGGATCATGTCTTGTTGTGTTAAACTCGTAATCTTACTTGTTCTTAACAGTTGACCCGATAACGACTTGATTCGTTAACATGTTATGCCGTTTCATGTCAGGTTGATGGGTTATTCAATAAATTGTCTTGTCTAATATCTAGATCTGACAAACGATGTCTTATCGGGTTCCTAACAAATGACACGACTAATGACTCGACTCATTAACGGATTCTTAATAGGTGAGCTAATAACAATCTAACTTGTTAACAAATGACACAATAACTACTCGACTCGTTAACAGATTAACAAATCGTGCAAAAAATTATACGGTCCAGTTACATCATACGTACCATGATCCGATACAACGGGCGCCATATAAGCGCCAAGTTGGGCGCCGAGCCCCCTTTCTTCATCGTTGCTTACATTCCAAAATTCTCAGTTAAAAACTATATCATTAATTACTTCTCCTCCCCTCTGTCTCTCTCTCTCTCTCTCTCCCCTCACGTCTGTCTCTCCCTCTGACCACCACCGCATATTCTCTCTCTCTCTCTCTCTCCTGGAAATGTAAAATCGAAGAGCAGAGTTACATATACAATTTGCAGTTTCTGAGCGATTAGGGTTTATCGGAGTGGAGACCTGAAGAATGCCGTTGACAAGGTACCAGATAAGGAACCAGTACGGCTTGGCAGATCCGGAATTGTACAGAGCAGCCGATAGGGATGATCCGGAGGCTCTACTGGAAGGCGTCGCCATGGCCGGCCTCGTCGGTGTTTTGCGGCAGCTCGGCGACCTTGCTGAGTGAGTATCTTTTGCCACTGGTTTTACTTTATGTGGGTTTTGACTCGAATTGTTGAAAGTTGTTGCTCTTACCAGAAATTCTGAGACTTTAGGGCTTGAAATTTGGACTCTTGGAGTTGATAATTCGATTAATGTGATAGAATTACTATTTTGGGAATTTTGGTGTAGATTTAGACTTTTTTACTGGATTAACGGCGAGTGAAATCTGTTGACTTAGTTGACACCAGTACTGAACTATGCTGGTGATTAAATATGCGATTTTTGGAGATTACCATTTGATCAGGGCGATTGAAGTGCGCGTAATTGGGACTATTTTTCGGAAATGAGTCTGTTGGATTAAAAATTTGGTTGTAGGATCATACAGAAATCCAAATGTTCTAGAATTTGGATTTAACTTGGTTAATGCAAATGTGGCATGGATAAATAATTACTTCTCTGTCCAAGAATTGATGTTTAAAGCCTTTTCAGCTGACATGTAATTTGGGTTTTCCGGTTGATACGTCTATATCACATAACTGAATTTTTATCATGGCGTTTTAAATTGTTTATGTGGTAGGTTTTAAGTTAGTTGGTAATGGACTCACGAGAAATGCATTTCGTTGCCAATTTTTTGTTTATAGGTTTGCCGCTGAAATATTTCATGACTTGCACGAAGAAGTAATGGCAACTGCTACACGAGGCCATGGTCTAGTGGTTCGTGTCCAACAGCTTGAAGCGGACTTTCCCTCAATTGAGAAGGCGCTTCTATCTCAAACCAATCATTCTTCCTTCTTTTCCAATCCAGGTTTGACTACATGTTATGTAATTTTTTACTCGTAACTTGTGCACCTTGTTAAAGCTATAAAAATCTGATGCATTAGTAAAAACACTTCCCTTTTGGCCATGTTGATAGTAGAAATTAATTACAGCATATTTATGCAAGTGCACAATTCTATTGCAGGGGTTGACTGGCATCCTAATCTGCGTTCTGAACAGAATATGATCACTTGTGGAGACTTACCTCGCTTTGTAATGGATTCTTATGAAGAATGCCATGGTCCTCCTCGGCTGTTCCTTTTGGACAAGTATGATGACCCAATTTGTGTTCACTTATGCTACTTTAACCTATATAGTAAAGTGAAAAGATTTTGGCAAATTTTAAAATAATTATGTTTATCCAATTCTAACAGGTTTGATGTTGCTGGAGCTGGGGCATGTTTGAAGCGGTACACTGATCCGTCATTCTTTAAAGTCGAATCAGCATCTTCAATAACAGTAGAGATGCAGAGAGAAAAGAAAACCCGTAAAGTGAAGGTATTCTTTAAAGTCGAATCAGCATCTTCAATAACTGCGTATTCTTTAGTTACTTGCAAATTTATTTACAATTTGAGCTCTCACAAAATTACTTTAAAGGTATAAACATGAAAAGAAAAGGAAAAACACATGACATTGCTCCTCTGGGAGGAACGCTGCCACCCATGGGCAGCGACCATGATTGTTTTCCATGGTCTTGTGCTGCCTAGTTCAGTATGAGCAAGATATTACTTACACAGATGCCACCCAATCGATGTTTAGTTCTTCTCTTTGAGATTTAATTTTAAGCATGGACCTTGATTAAGTTCTGTTTATGTCACTCCTTCTGACTGACTGCATGTGCTAGGCATCTCCTAATCTTGATTTGGGGTGTGAGCCAGCATGCAGGCCTATGTGGAAACCGGGGAATGCTACTTTTTTTGTACTAAGAATTTGCAAATTAGGTTCTCCTTTTTCTGTTGGCAAGTCATTGCTATACTATACACCTTATGTCATTACAATATTTACTATGGTCTTCTATGTGTAGCAGAAGAAAGGATCCCGCTGGAGGAATGGGGAAACCCCAAAAGTTGCACTGACATCACATGCCAAGTCAAATGCCAAGTAAGAGATCTTTTTTCATATTACCACACTGTTCTCATTCACGCTATTGTAAATGTTCATGTTTAAAGAACATCTAGTTGAGTGGCTACTTATTGTTTTTTCAAACAATGCAGACTGCATGAGTTGTTCCTGGAGGAGTGTATTGAGAATCGTTCTAGTGATCCTGCACATCGTGTGAAATTAAAGAAAAGGCATTTGAATGGATCTGCAGTTGACTCAAAAACTGGGAAAAGTTACATGAAGACATTTCTGGAGACTCTTTCACCAGAACGCAAACTTATTTGTGAAACTTCTGTTGGTCCACCGCTCTTGAGATTGACCTTAGATGATAGTAGTGAGCCAGACCTTAGAATACTTGACATCACTACAGTAAGTCCTGCTGAAATGTCCCCAGAAAGGAAAAGTGCTAGCTCTTCACCTGATGTCCATGAAGATATATTTAAACCATCCGTGGATGGATTTAATAGGGGGGGTTTCGATAGAGAAATTCGTGAGGGGTCTGAACCAAACTCTGATGTTGAGACAAATGAAAATTATTCCAACCTTCATCAGGTGGCAGCTGATAAACAATTAGCAGTTGGTGGAGAACATAAAACTGAAGGCAGCATGGAGGGGTCCACCCCCTCCAGTTCTGATGATAGGACCAGTGAGGTAGACAATTACATGGATGCTCTTGCAACTTTGGAATCAGAAATGGAAACTGACAATGAATTTAAACCTAAGAACAATCTACGCTTCCAGAACATGGAAACATACGGGACGGATTCTGATGCAAATCAGGAGGAACATCTGGAGCTTCAAACTCGATTTTCGGATTCTCAATCGATTGGAAACTCCTCTACATCGGATGATGGGAATAATTCATTTGAAAAAGATACAGCCAGTTTTTCGCACTCTGATAGTCTAAGCAATGTGGTTCAGAATTCACCATCAGAGTGTGATGGAGCAGCTAAAGAATTCCCTTCCACTGAAACCTGTGGAGCTGAGATTTTTGAGATGTCATCCAACCAGAAATCTGAATTTGTAGAGTCACTAGAAGCCACAACAAAGGAGCAGGTGGTGTCTCATAATGCATGCATTGTGGGAGACATAATCCCTGATTCTGGAGATACATCTTACAGTGCATTTGTTAGGGATATGAGTCCTACGCTACACTCAGACCCTGGAGCAAACTCGCCAGTGGTATCATTGGCAGGACCTGTGTTAGATGATAACCCCTCTGGCGAAATTAAAGTTGATTGTAAACCATTAGACATTGACGAAAATGAGACAAATCTGGATGATTCTCTGCCTGTTGTCCATGACTCCCAGACTAAAGATGCTTCACCAAGCCATCCCATTGATGAGCCAGACATGGAAGATTTAGGTTTCAGTTCCGATGCTTTGCCACATTTGTCAAACGTTGAAGAGCTTGCTTCTGAAGATCAAAGTAGAAATAATGATGTGAATAAAATACTTCAGACACAATGTGCAGATGAAGATTCTCTAGAAAGCTTTGCCAGAAAGATTGATTCACCACGCTTAAGTATTTCATCCACAGAAGAGCAGCTTTCCTCAGCCCTGCCAGAAGAACAAATATCTTCAGGTAATACATTACTGCCTTATTATAGAGATGTTATAAATCTTGATAACACGGCTTCCAGACTTGATAATCCTGTTACACCAACTGCAGTCAACTCTGAAGTTGTACCGGTTGTGGTGGATGCTGCATGGAGTCATAGCTCAGAAGAGCCTGTAGTGGATGCTCCACAGACACATGGCCTAATAGATCAGCAGGATGCTTGGCAGGCACATGGTCTAACAGAGCAGCAGGATGCTCCACAGACATGTGGCCTAACAGAGCAGCAGGATGCTCCCCAGACGCATGGCCTAATAGAGCAGCAATTATCTGATTTAGATGAGGATGTTCCCCAACTTGAATCCGTAAAAGAAGAAGTGGGTATTCCACATTATGAAGAAAATTTCAATGTAGAAGAGAGATTTAGTGACGTGGATGACGATGAATTATCTGATTTAAATGAGGATGTTCCCCAACTTGAATCCGTCAAAGCAGAAGCGGGTATTCCACATTATGAAGAAAAATTCAATGTAGAAGAGAGATTTAGTAACGTGGATGATGATGAATTACAATTATTCACAAGCGATGCTGATGTAGGAGGTGATACCGTTTCTGTGGAACTTCCATCTAATTGTCCAACTTTCACAGGCCATGAAGATCATGTGAATTCAGATGATCTGGTACCTGAAACACTAAATGTAGAAACTGCGGCTGTGCCCTCTGCTGCTGTTGCCCAACCCGATAATGACGTCAATGATGTTAGTTATTCATCTCCAAATGCAATTTCTTCTCCACCAAGGAACTTTATAAATTTGCATGAATCTCTTCCT
Source organism: Heteromeles arbutifolia (assembly GCA_024362995.1). Lineage (NCBI taxonomy): Eukaryota > Viridiplantae > Streptophyta > Magnoliopsida > Rosales > Rosaceae > Heteromeles > Heteromeles arbutifolia. The sequence goes on along the minus strand of JANCRC010000017.1, from coordinate 8,327,870 downwards.
GGATTTGGGGATTTCCATGAGAATGAATCTGAACTGAATGAAGTTTCTCCAGAATCTGTCACAGACTCAGAAGTGCAAATGGAAGCAAGTAAACAAGATGTTTCTCCAGATTCAGAATCTAACTCAAGTCAAGCAGTTACTCATGACCATTCCAGTTCAAAAGCATCTGATGATGGTCATAATTTCTCTCGGGATGAACAGACTGAGAACAGTTTGGCTGTGCATGATGTCCCTGCAGAATCAAAACCAAGCGAATCAACTACTTATGACCATTCCAGTTCAAAAGTATCTGATGATGGTCATAATTTCTCTCTTGATGAACAAACCGAAAGCAGTTTGGTTGTTGGTGATGTGACCATAGCCTCAGCATCTTTAGAAAATATGGAAGTTGTGTCTTCACCTACCTGCTACCTCCCAGAGCCTGAAACTAGTTTGGACAATTCAGTGGATTTGCAAGCAAACCAAGTTGATATCGGATATTTGCCAAGAGATGGAGCAAGGGATCAGCCAGAAGCTGACGTAAAGCATTCTCTGGAGGTTCAATCTGATGAGCTTGATGTGGAAAGTTCGGATGAAGATCAAGCAAGCATCAACTTATCAAGTATTCAATCTGCACAGGCAGGGTCTCAAAACCACATGGATTCGGAGAAATCCAACCAGTTACCATCTACGGAGCACATCAGTCAGGAAGTATACTTGGATGCTTCCCTGGAATCTCATTCTGAATATCTCCCAAGCCAAGCTTTAACATCAGAGTTCTTACCAGCATCATCAGGCCTGGAACTTGATGTTACGAAGCAAGCATTGGAACCATTTACCCTTCCTAGATCAGTCCTGCCCCCTGAAGGTACTGTGGTCAGTCTGGAAGACATGCCACCATTGCCACCTTTACCACCAATGCAATGGAGGATGGGAAAACAACACACTTCCCTTTTTTCACAGAGAGAATCGGTTGGAGTTAGCCAGGATTCTTTACTGCCAATACAGCCGTCGGAACCGGATGAGAAAGCTCAATTTGATATGCCAGCACCACAGAGAGGTGTGCTGCCGCCCCAGAACCCATTTTTGCCTCCCGCGTTTGAAGAAGGCGAGAAGTTCCAACATGTTTCTGAACCTTTAATTGGCAATATGGTACATCCTGCCCCGTATTCATTGCAGTTACCAGCCATGGTTAATGATGCTAATCTTCAATATAATTTCCCTGACTTAGGGGGAACACAATTCTCAAACCCATTTTTGTCGTTACCAGAGGTTTCTGATGACAGGCCTGGAATTAATCACTTTGCTTCAGCGGGAGAAAAAATTCAGACTGGTTCAAATCCATTCACTGGACCAAGCTCTGAATGTACAACTTCTACACATGACCCTGAATCTTCTCATGGATCTATTATCCAGCCTGTGCAGCAGGTAACACCAGAGACAGGTATTGAGCCTAAGGTGCTTCAACATTCACTGAAAAATTCAGAATCGGAACAAGATCCTCTTTCCACATCCGCGACAGCTCCAACAATGGTAGAGCAGCCTCAGCATAGTTTACCAACATCAGAGGGAGAAATATCATGGTCATACAATAATTCTGCTGTAATGTCGGACTATGAAGTTGGAAGGTCTAATGGAGTTCCAGTTACTAAGCTCCCTCGTCCTGGAAATCCCCTCATCGATGCTGTTGCTGCTCATGGTCAAAGCAAGGTAAATGATAATCCATTTATGGCATCTGTTTTTTTTTTCTTTTCTGGATATGCTCTTCTTGATATTTATGCTTTACAAAGTACCTTTCTAACGTGTTGACATTTTGCAGTTGAGAAAGGTAACTGAACGAGTTCGGCCTCAGGTTGAACCTGAGGTAGATGAAAGAGATTCATTGCTGCAACAGATAAGAACTAAGGTCAGATATGTCTATTTTTGCTGTACTTGGGCTCTCTATTTTCGAAGTTAATGACTGAACCAACTTTTGTTATCTTAGTCCTTCAACTTGAAGCCTGCAATGGTGACAAGATCTTCAACAGTGACAAGACCCAGCATTCAGGGCCCGGCAACAAACTTGAGGGTTGCTGCTATCTTAGAGAAAGCAAGTGCAATTCGCCAGGTTACTCTATCTCCCTCTGCTACCAGTATTTCTTTGTTAGTTAATATACTAATACGAGAAGAATTTCGTTACAGGCATGTGCAGGAAGTGATGAAGATGACGATGATAATAGTTGGAGTGATAACTAAAGGGGTTTATTCTACTAAACCTCTTAACCAGTGCTGTTCTTGGCTTGAAATGGCTGGTCACTTCTCTTTCTTACAGAACGCTGGACGTTTCTGTAGTTTGGTGTATTCTTTCTCCTTACTCAAAATTCTTGTATTATACCGCTCTCCTCTCGCTTCAAAATCTACTTGTTGAAATGTCGCTCAGCTCTATCCGCGGGAATCTAGTGTGAGGCAAAATGCTTTATACAAGAACGACAGCTACAGCTCTGCGCGTAAGCGCGGTTCCAATCTGCGTCCAGATATACTCATTTTTAAGATCTTGTTAGGTGTATATTGTTTGAGTGATATAAATGTAGTACGTAGCGTACCGAGAATGAAATTTTGTAATCCTGTATGTAATTGAAATGTTACGTTGCATATATGTATCCCTATATATATACTAATACTCTGTTTTTCTGGCTCATATTTAGCGGCCATTGTTTTTGTGTTCATATAATGTCGATTTGTGGAACTTATTCAAGACTACAAATTCTTAAATTCACCGTTTCTTTTCTTCCGCAGCGTATTGGCCCGTAGGTTTATCTATTCCTTGCAAATTCTTGTCTGCAGTTTTGATTTCAGGAGACCTGGGTCCCAATCACGACAATGACTTATATGCTACGGGTACACCGTTCCGTTCTAGTCCCACTCATTCAGTCTAGATTAAACAGCCGGACTATATGGTGTGGTGTCTAGACCGAGGACTTTCGCCAAATCCAGCAACTCTGTCAAAATCGTCGACATGATTCCTAAGCGAACCCTCTAAGTTTTCCAGCCACATCAACAGTTTTGAAGAATTTTTTGGCAAGAAACATTAGGGCTGAAGTGGCACACAAAACAAGGTTCGGCTATAATGTTATGTCTTATTTAGTGGTACGAGCTTTATGCAAGATTTAATCGTTACAAAGATCCATTAAATTACTATATTCAAGATCTAACCGTTGATTTTTGGATCATTCAGCTGTACATAGAACGAAAGAAAATTTGCACAAAACATAAAAGATAATAAAATTTTAAAATTGGTGGGAAAATGAGCAATATAAAATGACCGTTGAGGCATTGCCCTCCAAAATTCGCCCAGTCTCAAACAGGTTATGACAGCCATAGCCAACAGAGCCTCCTCCCCTGCATTTTCCAAAGCCTTAGAAACCAAGCAATGCCTCCTTCAAGGCTTCACCTCCTTCAACCACCTCAAACACGCCCACGCCCGGCTCCTCCGCCTCGGCCTCGACCAAGACAACTATCTTCTCAACCTGGTCCTCCGCTCCGGCTTCGATTTCCGTCACACCGCTTACTCCCGCCACGTCTTCCGCCAAACCGCGCAGCCCAACATCTTCCTCTGGAACACCATGATCCGCGGCTTGGTTTCCAACGATTGCTTCGACGACGCGATCCAATTCTACGACTCGATGCGGAAAGATGGATTCTTGCCGAATAGCTTTACTTACCCTTTTGTTCTGAAAGCGTGTGCGCGGCGATCGGACTTCCAATTGGGGCTGAACATTCATACCCTTGTGGTGAAAACTGGGTTCGATTTCGATGTTTATGTTAAAACCAGTTTGCTCTGCTTTTATGCGAAATGTGGGTATTTGGAACATGCACATAAGGTGTTTGATGAAATGCCGGAGAAAAATGTTGTTTCTTGGACTGCCGTGATTTGTGGGTACATTGAAGCTCGCCGGTTCAGAGAAGCTATTGATACGTTTCGCGGGTTGTTGGAGATGGGTTTGAGGCCTGATAGTTTTAGCCTTGTTAGGGTTTTATCTGCGTGTGGGAGGTTAGGGGATATAGGCAGTGGGGAATGGATTGATGGATACATAACGGAGATTGGTATGGGGAGGAATGTGTTTGTTGCTACCTCTTTAGTTGATATGTTTACCAAGTGCGGAAATATGGAGAAAGCTCGTCGCGTCTTTGATGTGATGCCCGAGAAGGATATAGTTTCTTGGAGCAGCATGATTCAGGGATATGCATCAAATGGGCTTCCTAAAGAAGCCATAGACCTCTTCTTTCAAATGCAGAAGGAGAATTTGAAACCCGATTGCTATGCCATGGTCGGCGTACTTTCTGCTTGTGCAAGATTAGGAGCGCTCAAATTAGGGGACTGGGCTATCAATTTGATGGATAAAGATGAATTTTTCACTAACCCAGTTCTTGGTACAGCTCTAATTGACATGTATGCGAAATGTGGGAACATGGTCCTTGCTTGGGAAGTCTTTAAGGGGATGAAGAAAAAAGACCACGTTGTTTGGAATGCTGCAATGTCTGGGCTTGCTATGAATGGACATGTGAAAGCTGTGTTTGGACTATTCGGACAAGTGGGAAAAATTGGAATTCGACCTGATGGAAACACCTTCATGGGCCTGCTTTGTGGATGCTGTCATGCTGGTCTAGTTGACGAGGGCCGGAGGTATTTTAATAACATGACGAGTGTCTTTTCCTTGACTCCGACAATTGAGCATTATGGATGTATGGTGGATCTTCTTGGCCGTGCAGGTTTGTTGGATGAAGCTTACGAGTTAATAAAAAGTATGCCAATGGAGGCGAATTCCATCGTTTGGGGAGCGCTGTTGGGTGGATGCCGGCTACATAGGAATACCCAATTGGCTGAACTTGTACTGAAACAACTCATAGGGCTAGAACCGTGGAACTCAGCACACTATGTTCTCCTGTCAAATATTTACTCTGCAAGTCATAAATGGAATGAGGCAGCAGATACCAGATCACAAATGAGTCAGCAAGGGATGAAGAAAATCCCAGGTTGCAGTTGGATCGAAGTAAATGAGGTTGTTCACGAATTCCTTGTCGGAGACAAGTCCCACACATTGTCAGATAAGATATACGCAAAACTTCACAAGTTGGCTAAGGAATTGAAAGCAGCAGGTTATGTTCCGACCACAGATTTTGTGTTGTTTGACATAGAAGAGGAAGAAAAGGAGCATTTCCTTGGCTGTCATAGCGAGAAGCTGGCCGTTGCATTTGGTCTGATCAGCACTGCTCCTACAGATACTATCCGAGTTGTGAAGAACCTTCGCGTGTGCGGTGATTGTCATGAGGCGATAAAGCTCATCTCGAAGATTACAGGGAGAGAGATCATCGTTCGGGACAATAACCGATTTCATTGTTTCATTGATGGTTCATGTTCATGTAAAGATTATTGGTAATATTTAATTTTAGGCTTTTTAGTTAAAATGGTCTTTAAGATTTGCATAACTCATCACTTTGGTCTTGAGATTTGAAATCAACAGGAGTGGTCTATAAGTTTGTTCACCATCAATCATTTCGGTCATTTCTTGAATAATTATGTTAATTAAGAACCAAATGACAAAAATACTTTCAATTTAATAAACAATGAGCCAAAATGATTTGACAAAAATTGAGGGTATTTTGTTATTTTATCCTTATTTAGTGGAGATTTTTCAACGAATGATCAAAATGAATGATAGTTAACAAATTTATGGACCACTTCTATTGATTTCAAATCTTAAGGACCGAAGTAAGAAGTTTTACAAATCTCAAAAACCATTTTGGTTAAAAAGTCTTAATTTTATACAATTTTTTCATAGCGGTCCCTTTGATGACAACACTCGAGGAGGCTTTCTTTATCCATTCTGCTTATATACAAACGATGCTTGTGAGACAAAGAAAGGGCCAAATGGTTAGGTGCCGTGATTTGTGGGCAGAGATACATCCAATTGTACCACGGGAAAGACAATCAAATTTACTAGTATAAACGCGTGACAATCATTCATGCGTATTAAATGAGTTTCATCTAAATCGACAAATGACCATCAAACTTACTAGCATCAACCATCAACAATCACTCGAGCCTCGTAAGGTCTCCTTGGATCAACGGATGACAATCACGAGCACGCCTTGTGAGTTTCTCTTGCATCAACGATCACCAATCAGACTAGGATAATGCTAAGGAGATTAAATTTGTAGACTAAATCTTATAAACCAAATAACATGAAACTTGATGATTAGATTATTACTTAAGCTTTGATTAACGTACTTATTTCTTTTAATAATACATCATTTAATTTACATATTTAATCTACCTAACATCATCGATCAGACTAACTGACAATATGATCACTTGAGCCTAGTATATCATTGCTCATCACACACGTCATGGAATACATAAGCTTGATGGAAACTTGTAGCTGAGGGCCCACAGTGACATGGAAAGCTGCTGATATTACTATTTACCAAGCATTATCCGGACGATTGTGATAAATATTAGAAAGTAGCCTCATCCAATAGCGCCAATTACCGCCATTTTATAAAGGAATAAATAAAATAAAAAATAGAAAAATTCCAACAGAAAAAAAAAAAAAACAGAATGAAAAATACAGACATCTTTGACGAAAAAAGAGAGAAGGAAAATACAGACATCAAAGCAAACGAAGTGATGAGGAAAGAAGACCACCAAGTCGACCACGAACACGACGTCCTACGGCCACGAGATATGGCAGCGATGTAATTTCCCTCCCCACTTCTCAAAAACTGTTTTCGAATCCCATTTTTGCACTCAAACAACACAAAAAGGTAAGCGAAAAATTGAAAAACCCAAAAATCTCCAAACTTGAAAACTGTTTTCTCGTTTTTGAATCTCTTCCAATATTTTTAAGTTCCGAAATTTCAAGTCTTTTTTTTTTCTTTTGCAATTTTTTAATAAATGGGAAAGTCGCTTCGCTCCACCTCCAGGCTGTACCAGGTGGCCAAAACGACGTCGCAGAACCTTGTGACCTCTCCTCCAAAGCAATCGAGGCCCACCTCGCCGACAAGCCAGAAATCGTCGAAGCGGCCGAGGTTGTCGAAGAGGAAGGAGATGGAGACTGAGAGCAGCTCAGTGAAGGCGAGCAGCAGCAGCAACGAACATCGCGTGCCGCTCTCCGCCGTCGTGTCGGACTGTATAAAGCGGTGGTTCAAGGACACGCTCAAGGAGGCCAAAGCTGGCGATATTAACATGCAGGTTTTGGTGGGACAGATGTATTACAACGGCTATGGCGTCCCCAGAGATGACCACATGGTAATTGCCTTTCTGGGTTTTTTGGGGGTTTTTAATTTGGGTTTTGGGTTTTGGGTTTTAGGGTTCAAGTTCTGAGCTTTTTGTTTTGTGATCTTGTTTTCGTGTTCTAATCCTAATTAGTTTAGATTAAGTGGCTAAACTTGTTTTTTGATCAATTTTATTAGCTAAAGTTGCAAGCTTTGTGTTTGTCACTGCAAATTGTAGATTAAATGTTAGGATTAGTACATAATTAGAGCTCTGGTTCTGATTGTGTTATGATTCTTGCTTGTGCTAATGCTTTTTGGTTTTCGGGATTTTACAGGGAAGAGTATGGATTACAAGAGCGTCGAGGACGCGATCTTCGGTTTGGAAAATTAGTGATAAGCAGCCAGGTTGACTTCTGTCTTTGAAATTCATGTAATCATTGTCATTGTGCTAATCATCCTCACCATAACTAAATGTGCCACTGTTTGGGTTTCTGGACCTGTGTCAGGTTATAATGCAAGTGACTCAGATTCAGATGAACTGAAGGGTGATTCTTAGCACAACGAAGTCGGCCTTCGTGTCCGATCAAATTTTGAGCTGGTATCGCTATTGTTCTTGGCCTTCTTGTGCTTGTTCTTCTTCATCCTGCAATGTTTAGAATAACATGGCATGCAAACAATGAATATGTTATCCATTCTCAAAAGTTTATGATCATATGAAATCCGAAGAAGTTGGATTTGTGTTCTTTTACTGGTTATCAATTTACATGCTTTCTTTGTTTTTGTTTGGTGGGGTAACTGCATTTTTTGTGTGCGTGTACTTGATCCTCAATTGACTGACATTGACATGCTTTCGTTTTTGTTTATCTTCATTTATACTGTTGATGCATACGAATTTACAGAATATTGCTTGTTTCTCCTAGATTTTCAAGCTTAGAATTTGCTCCCTCCTCCCTAATTTCCTTCCCTTTTACCAAAGCAAGAGGACCGGAGCAACAGTGCATCACATATTTTCTTCCCACTATTGTTCGTGATTTTCCCTTTACATCCTTCCATTTCTCCATCCTTATATTTTTCTTAAGATTAAATATTTCAATCTCAAGTGGTACGCGACACCTTTTAGATCTCGGCGTTTGGCACTATCTTCCTTTACCTATATGAAAAGGCAGCTGCCATTTTCACTTTCAGGTTGTCATTTTGTACTCCAAAATCAATATCGTATCATGTTCAAACACTCGTTCACTCAGAGAAGGATTGTAGGATGACAAACTAGGAGTGTGAAAAGCATTGCGCTTCGGAAGACCCTTATTGCTGACATAATATTTATAAGGGGATAGGTTGTCCAGGATTTTCATTATATATGTCTGGTAAAAGAATTTTGAGGCAATATGGTCAAATTGAAATCTGAAGAGAAAAAAGTCAAAACTATTCCGTAAGCTTGACCTTTCAAGCTCTGTGTGCTAATATCTGTGTGTGTGGATTGCTGTATCAGCCGTATCCCAGAGGAATTCAACTCATCTTTCGTTGTGCCTTTTTACTGATGAATAGTTTAGCATATGTCGCTGCATAGAAAAAACATAAAATAGATTCAGCATTGTGCATATTTTTGTTCCTTATGGCTATTCATTTTTCTCTGGTACGAGACTGGGTATATGAAACTGAATAGTAAGCAATATTGTGATACGTAATGGTGGCAGCCAATTAGTGATCAACAAATAACTGTATCCTCTGCCAGATAATTGATGCTTTCCTTCTTCAATTGTGCATATCCCGCTAAATTGATCTCTAATGTCTTGTTTCTTGTGGTAGGATGTCGTAGGCTGTGCTTGGAGTCGTGCTGATCCTCGCCCGTCATGGATGTGCCTGTAACAAGATTTATACTTTCTTCAGTTAATTTTGTTTATTTTCTGGACGTATCAATGTACCTAAGCCTTTATTTTCATGGGAAGACAATCATTTGTTAATTGCAATTTCATCTCTCAAATTTCGTTTGAGTTATATGGACAACGTGTACAACATAACCACACAGGTTTGACCTAATACTTGGAGGAGATATGTTCATCTCTACCTTAGCTCAGTCCAGGCTCCGGCCCAAAGTGTAGGTTAATATATTATTTGGAACCAGGATCCTCTCCGGATCCATTTTCTAGGGATCCTAGGGATCCCACAATCCTATCCGTTCATCGTATATCGTGCGGTCAAAAATTATTTAAAATTTAAGATTTAAAATTCAAATATAAATAGTATCTAACGAAAACTGACCGCACGATATAAAATAAACGAACAAGATTGCGGGATCCCTAGGATCCCTATGGAAAGATCTGGCGAGGATCCTGGTTCTATTATTATTTGGGCCAAACTTTTCCATTTTAAGAACAAAATTTAATGGCTTAATTCACCTACGTCGTCGTCTGAAACTCAATTCTCCTCACTTTGCTTTGCACCGTTAAAATCTACCGTTGAGGTGCAGTTATGGAAGAATACATGGATGTTGTCGTCTAATTCGGAATCCCATCGTTTTCAAGGGGAATAGTAGGGATACGTTTTAGACATAAACTCTTCTAAGTAGTCCTTAATCTTTGAGCTAATAAATTAGCGGGGTAATAAATATCAGCAAAGTGAGATAATAAATGTTAGCAAAGTGAGTAATAAAAAGTACAGAAAAATGAAAAGTCAAAAAGAAAAAAAAAAAAAAAAAAAAAACCTAGTTATCTTCAACTTCTTTGCTAGGCAGACTCTGCAACTCAAAAAATTCCAGATTTCTGCAACTTAAAAAAGAAAAAAGGACGCCTCAAGCATGCCCCATGAAGCCTAGGCGGGTATTTCGCCGACTCCCACAATAAAACTAGCAGCCAAAACTGATGCAGCCAAGAACAAACCAGCTGACACCTATTCAACTATAAGAGGAAATGGAATTAAAGATGAGGATTAAGTGAGGGAGTAATTGGCATAAAGACTACCTAAAGAGTTACAATTGTTTTACCATTTCCTCTCACTTATTGTCATCACAAAATGGCTATTAGTGGGGGGAGTTATGGAGCAGAAATGGGGCAGCAAGCAGGGGCATAAAGGCTGCAGGTTGCAGCGGCAAGGGAGAAAGATTTGAGAAGAAATAAGATAGAAAAAAAAAGGCAAGGCTGCTGCGTTGGGGAAGGAAGTAAAGGAAGGAGGAAATCTTGGCATTCTCTTCTTTCGGTTTTATCTTCTCAAACTCATGTCTTTCTTTTGGTTTTATTTAAGGATTATGTGTAACTAATTTTTAGAAGTTAGGGGCTGTTTTGAAGCCCCAAATATGATTGCAAGTTTGTTATGACATTTTGTTGAATTACTATTATGAAAGGATGAAAATTGCTTCACTACTTGTCTCATTGATGAATTCTTTATGTGTTTTCTACGGATGCATACTTAGTAAGCATATCTAGGATTCTAATGCTATGAATATGTGTGTGCCTGCCCTTGTCAAATGAGGACCTACATATGTTCTAGAGTAGTACTTGTTAATTGTGATTAACATGTGAACCAATTTCTAGGATAAGTAAGACAACGCCAGTACTTACGATGCCTTGTGATGACTCAAACTCTTTTCGTTCTTAATAATTTCTACTTGTTAAATCTATGAACACGCCATTCTAGATTGCATGATAGGGACTAAGTTAAGTTGAAAACGTCATTCTCTTAACATACTATGTAAGAAAGAGTAATAGGTTGAGTTCTAACATTGAGCCAACTTGAGCATCTTCATCCGGAAATAAAAGGAATTTGAATGAAACATAACATGTTTTCATGATTATTTGGTGGTGGATAGCAATTCCCCTAACTCGTTTTTCTTAATTTGTGAACTACTTAAAATCTGTTTCTGTCCTGCTTTTGTTCAATTTAATTTAAATAGCAAATCAACTCCAAAAATCCCAAAAATTTGTATGAGTGTAGCTCTGTGTGTCTAGTATCTTCATATAAAATTTCGTAGACTTTAGATAAGTGTAAGTCTGTCTAATAAATATTTTTCAGTGGTTGGTCAGTAGGGACAGCAAACCAGTTTTTGTGACATTTTAAGTAGTTAGATAAAACAATCGTCTGCGGGAAAGACCCTTATTTTCATATGCTACAATTGACAAATCTTAGTATTAATAAGGAAAATCAATAGGACATTTGTGTGTTACTTTGTGGTGTGCATTTAATCCTATCAGGTCTCATACTCGACTTACATATGGATGGCAAGTCCACTACCTAATCATGACAGACTTATTGTGTGACTTAACTCAATTCTTTTTTCCCAAATATCAGTGTACAAAGCACATTTATGCTACTAAAACCGTAAATTAGTTTTAGGAATTCAAATACCGAGTGAAGCTAGTATTATTTGAGGAAGCGATCTTTTCAAAGTCATGATTCCTATTTGCGGACAGATTTTATCATGTTACGGAATAAATTTTTATGCCAACGTCCCACTCCTCTCCTGATCAGACACAGAATGACCCTAACATGAAATGCATCCGATTGCACTCAACAATTTCGCAAACTGCGATGGAAATGGTGAAGGGACCTTTTGCTATACCTGCTTTTAATAAGGATATTTTGGATCATCATGCATGCGAAATGATACAATTTGAATACGATGCGACTCAAATTGTACCTTGCATGGTAGCTCATGTGAAAAGTTTTATAAGAAGTTAGTCACTCCACGTTGAACCCCAAAATTCTCAACTTAATTCCAATTTCCGTACGAAAGCCCGAGAGCTAAATATATGTATATTCAAATGCCATATATTATAATGACAACTAACTTCCCATTTTGCTCTTTTGGTCCATCTTTTGGGCAATATAACTAGTCAGAATCTGCAGTAGCTGGGTTGTCATGGTATTGGTCAAAACTTGGAAATGCAGGGGTTTTGTCCGTACAATTTGACTGCGGATAAACTTATATGGCACAGATACACCGTACGGCGATCGTGCCAATAAAATAAAGATAAACTTATATGGCACAGATACACCGTACGGCGATCGTGCCAATAAAATAAAGATGTGTAAATTTTGGTTTAAATGTCATTTTCTTACACCACGACTGAAATTGTGTCATGTAGTTTTCTTTCTTGAAAATGAGAGATTCTCTTTAGTCACAATTTAATCACATGTAAATCATCAGTTAAATAGATATATTGTACTTTTCAAACACGTAATAAACATTTATTGGACGACACAACAAAAACCAGGGTTTGAGCATGCAATGAACTTCCTCAAGGAAAATAGAAAGAATTATCGAGTGCAAGTGACCATTGACAAATAATCATATACTTTGTAGGAGAATTTTCTACCTTTGCCGTTTTTCTTTGAGGCTTCAAAGTTTAAGAAAAAAGGTTGCTTGACTAATAGTTAACATAAAAGCATAAAACCATTTCAATCATCTGAAATAAGGAGTGAAGATCAGACCTTTTTGTAAAGCATGATTAACATGCATGGATGCATGTCTGAATTGTTCACGTAACTTATATTATTATTTTTTGTATAACATTGGACCCAAACCCTAAATCCTAAACCCTAAAGTTGAAAGTATTCGATGGATTCACGCTCAAGGATATGAAATTGATGGTAAACTAGATTTTTCCAAGACAACTCAATCACGTCGTGTATGACATTGCGTACATACACAACCAACTTTTAATCTGGAGCGGATGGACATTGGGATCAAGTTGGTCTCAGGATCATCCAGAGTTTTGGGAAATATACATGTAAAGGTCTTTTTAAGGACCTTCCAAATATTTGGTAGGGTCCCTTTTGTACTTTTCAAGTGTTTGATGTAATGTATGTTAGACATATTTTGATAGGTTGCATCGATCATACTCTACAAATTCTCTTAATCACTCATCAAATTGCTTCAGCTTATTTCGATAGCTATTGACATATGCGCAACATGGTTTTGCTTACGACAACAAGTTCACCACGTGTTTGAGCAAATGACTCAGTTATTCACTGTTTTTTTTTTTTTTTTTTTTTGCGCGCTTCATGCTATGTTTCTATTTTAAGAAATTTGTATTTACCACTGAGATCCTCCAAAGTTCTGAATCCTAATCTCCATATAAAATCTCATATATCGGAATCAATATAACCAAGTCTTCCTCTTTGATCGCCAAATAAAAACACCTATGCATGTCTTTATCTCACTTCTTGGTTCTTCCGTAATAATTTATGTCAAATGGATAGTGAGATAGAGGCAAGGGAGATATATCTGTTCAAGAATACACAATATATAGTGACAGTTTTATTCTAATGACATTGAAGTTTTTCGTAATGAACCCCTTATTATACTTAACGAATTACCTAGTAGGTGGTGAAATGTACTCATGACTTCGTTTATAAGAAAGAAATGACTTGGGTATGGTTATTTGCTATATTAAAGGCATTTTGAAGTACGAAATGAATGACAATTTTCTTATTTTGTCCAAGAAAAGTTGTCCCTTTAGACGGATTAGTAGGATATATTTTCTTCATTAGTAGCCTTCAATTTGAACAAAATAAGGAAGTTTTCAGCCATTTTCCTTAATGCCGTTAGTGTTTTTAGTATAGTGAATAATCCTATTCAAGTCTGTCATCTCTAACAGGCGAGGCATGCTAGTGCTTTTAGTTATAAATCGATAACCGATATCTCTGAAATATTGATTGATATATACCGCGTTGTTGGTAAGTCCTCCTCCTCCACACTACTACAAAAGGGGATATCAGTGGCGCAATAAAACCGATAAAAAGCAACACTTACTGTTAGATTTTTGGTAAAAATCCGACATTAAATCGTGCAATGTCGCATAGTGAAACCGACGCCAATACTACCATCACAAAAAGGTATTGGCGTCGCTTTGACCCCCTTAATCCGCCACCATGAAGCAAAATAATATAAAATGAAAAGGGTATTAACGTCGCTTAAAACTGACATAGGAACTGACGTCGCTTATAAGCGCTATAGAATTCTGACATGATGTCGGTTCAAACTGACATTAACTAAAAATAAAGAATTAAAATATCATACTTGGTGTCGCTCCCAACCGACATTATCTAAAAATAAATAATAAAATAGTCAAGCTGATGTCGGTTACGACCGACATCACCTAAAATTCGATAATACATATATTGGAACTGACGTCGCTTATAAGCGACACTACATATATAAAAAATAAAAAAATAAAAAAACTTCTTTAGTTTTTAATGAATATTAATTACAAAAATTTATATCAAAATAATTCCACATAACAAACATTTTAAATTTCACATAACATACAAAAACTCATAACAAACATTTCATATTTCACATAATATACAAAAACTCATCCGTCATAACAAACAACAAATCCAACATTACAAATATACAACATACAAAAAAAAAAGAAAAGAAAATATCGTCTCCACATAAACTCAGGTCCTTAGCTCCGACATTACAAATATACAACATACAAAAAAAAGAATAGAAACTATCGTCTCCACATAAACTCGGGTCCTGAGCTCATCACTATCTTCTTGCCCAGACTCAATCATACTTTGAATATTTCCCTCCATAGTTGCTTTGCAATAAAAATTTTAAAAATAAGAATTCAACGATATATAATAAAATTTAATAACAATGATATAAACATTGACATATTATACTCTCTTCAAGTAACAAAATATTTATACCTTTGTTTGCCAAAAAAAAATAAAAATGTCTACCTTTATTCTATTCCAGAAAGCTTACGTGAGATCTTCCTTGATCATACGCCAATCTCTCACCAACGGAATATTTCTATAATCCCTAACCTCTGCCGCTACATGTTTTGAAAAAGCACTAGAATTTTAACTAATGCATTTTCCAGATGCATCAAAGGAACAAAGTTGTTCCGTCCAATTGGGTGTTGAGGGTCCTCGTCCTCGTTGAGTTGTTCCTTATAAACAAAGAAAAAAACAATTAATAACCAAAAACTAAAACTAAAAACCAAACACTAAAAAACTGAAACTAAAAAACCAAAAACTTAAAACTGAAACTAAAAAACAATAATAAAATAAAAAACCATAAACTGAAACTAAAAACCAAAAAGCAATTATCAATTTGGGCATCATAATAGTTAGACTACAAAACCAAAAACTAAAACTAAAAACCATAATAAAATAAAAAAGTACCACATTTCCAAAAAAAATTAAAATTAAAATTGGACAACCTTCAACTTCTTCCTCTTCAAATTGGAGTTCGTCAGCATGTTCATCCTCAAAATGATCCATAGCAAAACAATCTTCAAGAAGTAATAACCTAAAAACTGAGAAGGGAGAAGAAATGGAGGTTGAAACTGAAACTCAAATGAATGCACGGCGAAATGGGGGAAGAAGAGGTTTAAATAAAGCATGATCATCCTCACGTCGCAATAAAACCCCCTGGCGTTGTAATAAGTGAGCGTTGGTGTCGGTTTAAACCGCCACCAAATTCTGACATTCATTTCAACCACTTTCTGACAAAATTTATTGAACAAAAACTGGCGTCGGTTTAGTTGCACTTGGTGTCGGTTTAAACCAACACCACCACTGACACGCATTAAATCTATCAACTAATTCTGACATAGTTTTCTGACAAAATTTATTGAACAAAAACTGGCGTCGGTTTAGTTCGACTTGGTGTCGGTTTAAACCGACCACCACTGACGCGCATTAAATCAATCAACTAATTCTGACATAGTTTTTTGAAATTAATAAGGCGTCACTTTAATTAACCTTAGCGTCGGTTAAAACCGACACCATGGTATGACAAGTTTAATAAGGCGTCGCTTTAATTAACCTTAGTGTCGGTTTAAACCGACACCACTACTGCCAAGCAGGAAAGTTCCCGCCTAGTTTATTTTGAATATCTAGAGTGCAAAACAAATTAATTTAACATAATATATTCTTATATTACTGAATATTATAAGTTTATGTTATATTTAATATTGTTAATTTAACATAAATGCTTATAAATATTATTCATTTCCATTTTCTCATAACAATTCAAGTGACAAAATTAATTAATTCGAATAAATATACAAAAAGTCATCAAAGTTATCAAAATAACAACAAAAACAAATTAAAATAAGGTCAAGAAGTGTAGTTGTAAAAAATCATCAAAATCAGAGTTAAAATAACTGTTAAATCGTGATTTTTCGTTTATAACCGTCGAAAAGTTTTGTCCCGTTACTTGATCTCTGAGTGTTTACTTTTTGAGATTTTTGGCGTATGCGATCTCGAAGCATATACAAACAAGTTTGACGGTTGGATCGTTGAAATTAGTTATGTAGAATGCGTATCCCATCAAAACAATATATTCACTAACACTTAGAGTTTATTTATACTTTCATTAAGTATAACATAAGATTTGTGGTATCCACTAGTGTAAATATTTTAAATTGAAGATCGAGTTCATTCATTGTATTCATATAAGGTCAAGGAGTGTAGTTGTAAAAAATCATCAAAATCGGAGTTAAAATAACCGTTAAATCGTGATTTTTCATTTATAACCGTCGAAAAGTTTTGTCCCGTTACTTGATCCTTGAATGTTTGTTTTTTGCGATTTTTTGCGTATGCGATCTCGAAGCATATACAAACAAGTTTGACGGTTGGATCGTTGAAATTAGTTTCGTAGGATGCGTATCTTATCAAAACGATAGATTCACTAACACTTTAGAGTTTATTTATACTTTCATTAAGTATAACATAAGATTTGTGGTATCCACTAGTGTAAATATTTTAAATTGAAGATCAAATTCATTCATTGTATTGATATAGGGTGAAGGAGTGTAGTTGTAAAAAATCATCAAAATCGGAGTTAAAATAACCGTTAAATTGTGATTTTTCGTTTATAACCGTCGAAAAGTTTTGTCCCGTTACTTGATATCTGAATGTTTGTTTTTTGCGATTTTTGGCGTATGCGATCTCGAAGCATATACAAACAAGTTTGATGGTTAGATCGCGTATCTCATCAAAACGATAGATTCACTAACACTTAGAGTTTATTTATACTTTCATTAAGTATAACATAAGATTTGTGGTATCCACTAGTGTAAATATTTTAAATTGAAGATCAAATTCATTCATTGTATTGATATAGGGTCAAGGAGTGTAGCTGTAAAAAAACCATCAAAATCGAAGTTAAAATAACTGTTAAATCGTGATTTTTCGTTTATAACCGTCGAAAAGTTTTGTCCCGTTACTTGATCTCTGAATGTTTGTTTTTTGCGATTTTTGGCGCATGCGATCTCAAAGCATATACAAACAAGTTTGACTGTTGGATCATTGAAATTAGTTTTGTAGGATGCGTATCTCATCAAAACGATAGATTCACTAACACTTAGAGTTTATTTATACTTTCATTAAGTATAACATAAGATTTGTGGTATCCACTAGTGTAAATATTTTAAATTGAAGATCAAATTCATTCATTGTATTGATATAGGGTCAATGAGTGTAGCTGTAAAAAATCATCAAAATCGGAGTTAAAATAACCGTTAAATTGTGATTTTTCGTTTATAACCGTCGAAATTAGTTTCGTAGAATTCGTATCCAATCAAGTTCAATGGTGTGTGTGTATATATATATATTTATTAAATAGATTTAAATTTATTTATTTTGTATGTATAACACTTAAGAAATTGAATGGTAAGTATATTTAAGCCAATCCAATGGTCACCAATGTTCAAAATTTAATTTAATATATATATTATATATTTTTATATAATTATTATAGTTTTTAGAGGTATAAAATTGTTAAAAGTATTAAAAAAATACTTTATGTCGCTTAAAAGCGACACCAGTATTAAAAAGATACTTTATGTCGCTTAAAAGAGACAGTAGTATTTAAAAATTATTAAAATGTATCTTTACGTCGGTTTAAAAGCGACATAAACATTTTATGACGTTTATAAGCGACAGTAAATCCGACGTCATGTTCAGTTATTGTCGCCACCATATTAGATTAAACCGACACCACCCACTGACACTATAAGTCCCTTTTGTGATTTCTTAACTAAAAATCCTTAACTCATCAAAACGTGCGACTATTCCTTTTCATTAACTCTGTCAGAATTCCGTCAAAATGAGTCATATCGGAATGATCATTGCTACAATTTGGTTAAAGTTGAGGGATCATTTCTACAATTTTTCTCATTTGTTTTTCTATATTTGCCTCTTGATTTAGCCTCATGTGTGTGGCACGTGACTCATTTTGACAGAAATCTAATGGAATTGACAAAAAAGACCATAGTTGCCTGTTTTGATGAGTTAAGGAACCAATAGTCATGGATTTTTAATTGAGAGACAATTTCTACAATTTCCTCTTATTTTCTTCATAGGCATCCATCATCGGTACTGCGGTCTAGTAATATTTTTATTTATTTATAAAATGGAGGTCTCATACTCGACTTACATATGGATGGCAAGTCCACTACCTAATCATGACAGACTTATTGTGTGACTTCACTCAATTCTTTTTTCCCAAATATCACTGTACAAAGCACATTTATGCTACTAAAATCGTAAATTAGTTTTAGGAATTCAAATACCGAGTGAAGCTAGTATTATTTGTGGAAGCGATCTTTTCAAAGTCATGATTCCTATTTGCGGACAGATTTTATCATGTTACGGAATAAATTTTTATACCAACGTCCCACTCCTCTCCTAATCAGACACAGAATGACCCTAACATGAAATGCATCCGATTGCACTCAACAATTTCGCAAACTGCGATGGAAATGGTGAAGGGACCTTTTGCTATACCTGCTTTTAATAAGGATATTTTGGATCATCATGCATGCGAAATGATACAATTTGAATACGATGCGACTCAAATTGTACCTTGCATGGTAGCTCATGTGAAAAGTTTTATAAGAAGTTAGTCACTCCACGTTGAACCCCAAAATTCTCAACTTAATTCCAATTTCCGTACGAAAGCCCGAGAGCCAAATATATGTATATTCAAATGCCATATATTATAATGACAACTAACTTCCCATTTTGCCCTTTTGGTCCATCTTTTGGGCTATGAATATAACTAGTCAGAATTTGCAGTAGCTGGGTTGTCATGGTATTGGTCAAAACTTGGAAATGCAGGGGTTTTGTCCGTACAATTTGACTGCGGATAAACTTATATGGCACAGATACACCGTATGACGATCGTGCCAATAAAATAAAGATTTGTAAATTTTGGTTTAAATGTCATTTTCTTACACCACATGACTGAAATTGTGTCATGTAGTTTTCTTTCTTGAAAATGAGAGATTCTCTTTAGTCACAATTTAATCACATGTAAATCATCAGTTAAATAGATATATTGTACTTTTCAAACACGTAATAAACCTTTATTGGACAACACAACAAAAACCAGGGTTTGAGCATGCAATGAACTTCCTCAAGGAAAATAGAAAGAATTATCGAGTGCAAGTGACCATTGACAAATAATCATATACTTTGTAGGAGAATTTTCTACCTTTGCCGTTTTTCTTTGAGGCTTCAAAGTTTAAGAAAAAAGGTTGCTTGACTAATAGTTAACATAAAAGCATAAAACCATTTCAATCATCTGAAATAAGGAGCGAAGAGCAGACCTTTTCGTAAAGCATGATTAACATGCATGGATGCATGTCTGAATTGTTCACGTAACTTATATTATTATTTTTTGTATAACATTGGACCCAAACCCTAAATCCTAAACCCTAAAGTTGAAAGTATTCGATGGATTCACGCTCAAGGATATGAAATTGATGGTAAACTAGATTTTTCCAAGACAATTCAATCACGTCGTGTATGACATTGCGTACATACACAACCAACTTTTAATCTGGAGCGGATGGACATTGGGATCAAGTTGGTCTCAGGATCATCCAGAGTTTTGGGAAATATACATGTAAAGGTCTTTTTAAGGACCTTCCAAATATTTGGTAGGGTCCCTTTTGTACTTTTCAAGTGTTTGATGTAATGTATGTTAGACATATCTCGACAGGTTGCATCGATCATACTCTACAAATTCTCTTAATCACTCATCAGATTGCTTCAGCTTATTTCGATAGCTATTGACATATGCGCAACATGGTTTTGCTTACGACAATAAGTTCACCAAGTGTTTGAGCAAATGACTCAGTTATTCACTGTTTTTTTATTTGTTTTTTTTGTTTTTTGCGCGCTTCATGCTATGTTTGTATTTTAAGAAATTTGTATTTACCACTGAGATCCTCCAAAGTTCAAATTCTGAATCCTAATCTCCATATAAAATCTCATATATCGGAATCAATATAACCAAGTCTTCCTCTTTGATCGCCAAATAAAAACACCTATGCATGTCTTTATCTCACTTCTTGGTTCTTCCGTAATAATTTATGTCAAATGGATAGTGAGATAGAGGCAAGGGAGATATATCTGTTCAAGAATACACAATATATAGTGACAGTTTTATTCTAATGACACTGAAGTTTTTCGTAATGAACCCCTTATTATACTTAACGAATTACCTAGTAGGTGGTGAAATGTACTCATGGCTTCGTTTATAAGAAAGAATTGACTTGGGTATGGTTATTTACTATATTAAAGGCATTTTGAAGTACGAAATGAATGACAATTTTCTTATTTTGTCCAAGAAAAGTTGTCCCTTTAGACGGATTAGTAGGATATATTTTCTTCATTAGTAGCCTTCGATTTGAACAAAATAAGGAAGTTTTCAGCCATTTTCCTTAATGCCGTTAGTGTTTTTAGTATAGTGAATAATCCTATTCAAGTCTATCATCTCTAACAGACGAGGCATGCTAGTGCTTTTAGTTATAAATCGATAACCGATATCTCTGAAATATTGATTGATATATACCGCGTTGTTGGTAAGTCCTCCTCCTCCATCACGAACTCCTCGTGACCTTTGTATAAATTAGTACTTTGTTTAAGTCAGGCCGAAAGTACAAAAGAAGGTAATCCTAATATTTTCTAATTATGTAGCTAATGATATGTTGATTAATTTGGAAATGTTTGTTCCAGTTGTTTGCATTCAATGTATGCTTTCCATTCTCAACTGGTGAAATATTATATTGAAAGCAATTTGGTCAGCAATTCAAATCATATATCTTCATTTGATTTAATTAATTAAATATATGGATTTTGTGACCCTAATCCTCTGACTGTATCACAGAGGTACAAATCGACGTGGAGAAGATACCTTGCTATATCGGACTACGATTTTTACATTTTTTTTAAAAGATCAAGATTATAGACATGCGGTTTGGAAACCAGCAGCCACCACCAGGGTCGCCAAAACCATCACTAGAATTGCAAATCCACAGGAGCTTCAGACATTGAACACGAAAACATGAGATACCACAACTGACTCCAAAGATTTCTCTCAAACCCTAGCCTTCATGATGAACACCATAAGTCTGATCCAATAGCCGTCACCCCAAGAGCTTCAGGATGGAGCTCTGATGCCGATAAAATTAGTAACCAGCGGAACAATTGCGATGGAAGGGGTACGAGGACCCGAACTGTTGTTCAAAATTCTCTTTTGTATAATACGCTTTAAAAAAAAGGAAAATTAATGAAAAGGGTTTAAAAACTTTGAGTTTTAACGATAAGGACAAAATAAAATGTAAATTAAATAGTACCAAGATTGACTTTTTAGTATAAAAATATGGTTTTTCGTTAAAGTGAATAGCACTGGGAGCTTTTCGTTAAAGTTCCCTTTAAAAAAAGCATGGACGGAACTTGGTGTCCAAGACAATAAATGAGAGGGGTTGGGAATTTGGGATGTTGTAGCAAAGGATGTGGGAAATGATTGTTGGAAAATTTAATAATATTATTATTATATTAAATTTATTAATTGAATGAAAATTAGAAATTGAGCCTTTTGGTAGAAAAATGTGTCTACTCAAATGAAGAGTTGCAACTTTTGACTCTTCATGAATAGTCACATGCTTTCCAAATAGGTATCTCACATTTTATAAATAGGGAAGCCTCCTATAATCACAAAAATAACTTTTCATTGTCTACATAATCATACATAGAGTGCACTAAATATTGGAAAGTCTCATTGAGTCCATATGAGAGAGTTTTCAACACAATCGTGGTTCATGGAGCCTTTTGATTTGGAGTGCTACTATTACAAGGACATGGTCGTTGTATCTTTGGAGACATGCGCCGATCAACCATGAGCACCGTAGTGGGGCGTAAACTTGTCTTAAGGACAAAGTGTCCAACACTTGCCTCGACAGTATTTTCTAGGTTTTTCTAATCCATTCTATCATGTTCATTTAACATTGGTTACTCATGTGTATGCATTATTGTGATATATAATTGCATGAATTATTTCTTAAATTTTTATGTGATTTAATATAGCAAATTAGACCCTATTTTTCCAACAATCTTAAGGCAAGTTTATTGGTTTATTTGCTATATTTGATTAAAAAAAGGTTGGTTTGAGAAACTGAATTTGTTTCTTTGCAACAATCATTTTTATATTATTCTATTTAATAGGTACGCATGAAAGGGATTACGTTTTGATTGAAAAGTTTAGGTTTGGTTGCTATAATTTTGTCATCAGTTCGAATTGGCATTAATTACATAGGTGGTTGTTGACAACATGTTTTCTATTCATACATATATTGTTTCCAAGAACATACCAACTATATATACGTGTTAATTTTGTGGTTTTACATATGCTTAATGTCATATACACAAAGTGATTTATAAATTCATATACTGTTCGTGAATTTAATTAAGATTTGATTGGATTCAAAATAAGAAACAGTGGAGCATGCATGGCACTTCTTTTGTCTTGTATTATATATAAGGTCTAAAATATCGATGATATTGGAAATATCGATAGTTCAAAAACACGGAAATTTCGATAGAAATATCGGGATATTATCGATATCGATAAAAATTGAATAAAAACCACGGAAATTGCAAGAAAAACTTAGAAACTTTTATTGAAACTTTGCAGGATGTTTATTTAGTCAATTATCTATTAGTTTATCATAAAAAATTGGAAGGAAATGCATTGCATGATGGATTTAACTGATTTAAGTTGATTATATTGTGAACTGGCAAACATTGTGAGTGTAGAAAATATATAAATATTTTAGCATATTTTCCCAAAAATATAAGTGATATGGTGGTCAATGTGTTGAAGGAGTAAAATGGGAGGGGTTCGAATCCCCTTGGTGTTTTTTTAAATATAGAAATTTAAAAAATACGGAAATTTCGATGGAAATATCGATGACATCGGAAATATTGGTAGTCCAAAAACATGGAAATTTCGATGAAAATATCGGGATATTGTGGATATTTTAGACTTGAGTGACAATGATATCTTGTGCTAGTTGACAAACGGTTATTTCCTTAAGAGTATTCACAAGGAAAAGTTATTTGGGACAGCCATTATTGGAATAGGATATCTTCTCTACTTAACATTGGTTGAAAAGTTTATTAATTCTCGTGAATGCATATGAGATGTGATTTTCTTTTTGTTATAAAGAATTAACGGTTTGTCTGAGAAAGTTAGTTAAATTTTCTGTAAACCTCCATGAAGAGTTGCGACCCTTCATGGAAAGGTGATATGGCGCAAACAAGAAGAAACGGTTTCAATTTAAAAGTAACGATTATCGCCTGAGAACAAAACTAAGACGAAGCAAATCTTTCTATTTGGGAAAGTAACATTCTCTGCCTGGAAAAACCAAGCTCTACTCAATGATTAGTCTTCTGCATGCAAATACAGATGCTTTCATTTTATGAAAGCAAATGGCAGAGTCATGGTAGGTGGTTGGAGGATGGAAACACTCGGTTTGTTTAGCATCTATTGGTGAAAGATGCCTTGATATGTATATTTGCTTGATGAGTATATTAACGTTGCAAATATATGTGAAGGCAAAAGAAGTATTCCCGCAAAGGGAAGAAACTTCAGATCATGTTGGGTCTGATAATTAGAAGCCTAATTGAGGAGACAAGTGACTCCGTATGTTCATAGGGCTAAGGGCAAAGAAGTAGCCAACAAGTGTTTTTCTTAAAAACACAAGTGGCTTTTATAAAGTCTATGTGAAGATACAAAGAGATTTTATCTTTACAGAGAATTCCTACCTCTTAATATGAAATATAATTTATTGATAGCATTAAAAGCAACCACAATATGAGAGAATTGTGGGGGTGACTTAGCTATTTTTGAGAAATGGAATATACTTAAAAAGAATGTAAAAGTAATTTGCTTCTAGAAAGAGATAACAATTATCTCTTATAATTGAAGTTTTAAGGTATTGAAAGGTTGGAGATCTTCTAGCAAATACCTTAAATGTGGGGGATTTTACCCAAGTGTTAGCAAATTACTTATCAAGTCCAAAACACATGTTTGGAAAAATTACGTTGGAAAACAACTACTCTCAAAGGAAATAATTTCCATGCATGGATATAAAGTTTGTGATGGCCTTCTCATGAGTAGTCAACCTAGTGGTACCAATTTTTAAGGGTTTGACTAGAGAGTAAGTTGTATCATTGAGGGGAATGGGTTAAAAGCCTACGTCTTAAGAATCGCCATAATGGCAACCAAACCTAGTTGACTGGAGATCCCAAGATCTAGGTTCAAAGGGACAACCGAATTGTGGATGATTCCATGGGAGCACTGTAGAGATTACCTCCTACCCATGTCCTATGATGAAACAGTGCTATCTGCAGCGTATATAGGATAAGCTTTGCTTTTAATGATTCCTGTACTTGGAAATAACAAGTGGGGTATTGCAGGATACTCTTAATGGGAAGTCACCTATCTTGAGCGAGGAATGAGGCCGTTCCTGTGAGAATTTTTTGAAGGGCTTAGTTCTCTAAAAGCACTCATGAGAAACCAAGAATTGTTCAGGGCCAAAATGAACACAACCAAGCAACCACGAGGTGTCTGGAAGGGTATTGTGTGATTACTATTGAATTGGTTTACACAAACGGCTGAGCAGTTCAAGACATCGCGTTCACTAATTAGCCAAGTAAATCCGATAGTAATTCACTACGGAAGGTTCAAAGCCAAAAGCCACCTATCCCGATGCGGTACTTTTCCTACTGAATTCTCTCTCTAGTGTCTACATTGTCATTTGCATGGTATTGAGTCAATTTCCATTCATGTGGGGGATTGTTGGAAAATTTAATAATATTATTATTATATTAAATTTATTAATTGAATGAAAATTAGAAGTTGAGCCTTTTGGTAGAAAGATGTGTCTACTCAAATGAAGAGTTGCAACTTTTGACTCTTCATGAATAGTCACATGCTTTCCAAATAGGTATCTCACATTCTATAAATAGGGAAGCCCCCTATAATCACAAAATAACTTTTCATTGTCTACATAATCATACATAGAGTGCCCTAAATATTAGAGAGTCTCAATGAGTCCATATGAGAGAGTTTTCAACACAATCGTGGTTCATGGAGCCTTGTGATTTGGAGTGCTACTATTACAAGGACGTGGTCATTGTATCTTGGGAGACATGCGCCGATCAACCATGAGCACCGTAGTGGAGCGTAAACATGTCTTAAGGACAAAGTGTCCAACACTTGCCTCGACCGTATTTTCTAGGTTTTTCTAATCCATTCTATCATGTTCATTTAACATTGGTTACTTATGTGTATGCATTATTGTGATATATAATTGCATGAATTATTTCTTAAATTTTTATGTGATTTAATATAGCAAATTAGACCCTATTTTTCCAACAATGATGAACTGGGAACGGGAGGAAGGGAGGAGGGACGGCGAGAAGAACTGAGAAAAAGGGATAGCATATGGGATGTTCGCTTTTCCCCTCTCTTCGCCGAAAGCTTGGACTTGCATATATTCATTGTTAGCATAGCATGGAAAGTTACCATTGAAAAAAAAGAAGCATAGCATGGAAAGTGACATTGAATATTTCACCAGCAAAATCAATGTTAAAGACTTGTAGAGAGAGATGAAAAGGGCGTTTTCTCTAGGCGAGTTAATTAAATAAGGATACTTTCATTTCTGAATGTAGAGAAGTACGTAAATTTGCAGATTTGTTTTTTTTTTTTTGAACAATTGCTATTATTTATACTAAGAAAGATATGTGTGCTTAGTCTAACAATGAGTTAACAATAATATGGTTCAAATTCGTCTTAGTAACTTTTTTGTTTGGACCTTCTCATTTCATTTTTACGCTCTCCTGCATTTTGTTTAGTAATTGAGTTCGTCCATTTTCCAAACCGCCATTTTTTTTTTATAAAAAGGGGGACAACTGGTGGTAAGTCATGGTTATCCATCCTTTCCAGGAGCCGAGAAGACTCACAGAGGCTGACTTGCCACAAGTCTGGCTTCCACACCAGCAGCGGGTTTCGAACCCGAGACCACCAGTTTTTTAATTTTAAAGAAGCTTCATAATCCGCCCTTTACCATTGGATCACTAACTCGTGGTTTCCAAACCGCCTTTTGAAGATCAATCATGTAAAAAAATCAATCAAATTACATAGAAGTTCTTCAACCGTTTGAGTATTTAGTGTTTAATTAAATAACATGGTTAATTTATTATTGAAAATTGTCGGATGATAAAAAGATTTCATATGTAATTAAATGATATTTAAAAGCCAACCCAGAAAATAAACAGTTTGAATCGTGTATCAGTATTATTTTGTTTGGTTGAGGTTGAGGTTGAGCTTGTTATGCTTCTGGTGGGGAAAGAGACACATACGTAAATGATCTCACACAATTGCTAACCATAAATTCAGATTAATTATTATGGGGTGCTGCTAATGGGAAGTGAGTGATGGTGATAATAACGTTGTCAACCAACATTTGTCACGGACGATAATCATTTCATGTACCAACAATGTACTGAACATCTCACCAAAGTCGTGCCTGTTGTCACTCTCTAGGGTTCATCATGGCATACACATTAAATATTCATAATCTTTTTAATTTTTAATTTTCGATTAAAAAAAAACTAGAAATACAAACTTCTTTTGTAATTATTTTCAGTTTTTTTTAGCTGGAAAATGAAAATATCCCCTAAAATTTTCTGATTGCTTTGAGCCTGTTCGAGTTACACCCTTATGCTTTAACTATGTATTCACATTTTTCTTATTCTCAGAATGAAGCTCATAAGCCATAATTTAGTTTGAGAAAGGACCTTACACAAATGTTAAGAAAAAAAAAGGACATTTATATACTAATCAAACAATAATATGTGTGGATGTATATATATATATCCAAAATAATCAAAAGTCCAAAATAATATATGCATTGATAATATTATTTATCACAAGTTACAAACTTTAACACTAAAGTAAGATGTAAGATGTATGATAGAGGAGAAACAATAAAAGATCTAGAGAATAGAAGAGATTTACTAAACTTTACACTTATTTTTTTTTTTAACATTTGAAATTTTGGATAATAAAATGTATAAAAATTCAAGAAAGAAAGCTCTGGTTTGAACCTGGCTGCATGAAGCACCGTGCAAGACCTTTTTTTTTTTTTTTTAATGTAAAACTGAACTCTTTGTTAACTTGTATTAGCGATATCAATAATATTTTTATGATTGTTGGATGGGCCATATTTTGTAAGCTAAATGATAGAAGTTGATGATTGAGTTATTACTTAAGCGTTGATAAACATGTTCATTCTTATTGGCGACAAATCAGTTAGTTTGTAAATTTTGTTTACAAATTTAGTCTCCCTAGCATTACCCTTACTTAAAACATTGATATACGTGCTGATTTTTATTATTGACATATCATTTAATTTAAAATTTTTATTTACAAATTTAGTCTCCGTAGTATTACGTAGGAAAAAATAGTAAGCAGACGTAAAGAAGTTTGAGAAAAAAAAAATTCGAGCAAATGGAACACATGAATGGATTATTAGGTTAACTAGTATGAATCATCCTGCAATATGATTTTTCCCAAAAAAAAAAAAGCATACAATAATATTCTGTATTATTTCTTAATTCATATATACTTTCTTAATTCATAAAATAAATGAATTTTTTTAAGAGGTATTTTAAACGATGATAAAGAGAATGAATAAATATTTTCATTGAATATAAATCTCACATTGAGAAATTGAGAAAATACAATACAAGCGTATAGTTCAACTTCTAATAACATCAAGACAACACCTACTAATGAGTGAATAAATTAAAACAATATCGGTGTGGTTAAGAATGGACTAGTGGCCTACCTCTGAATTTTTGGAGAGGAACAAGCTGAAACCACTCATCTTTATTGTGATAATACTTATGCAATTGCCATGACTAGGAATTCAGTGTTCCATCAAAGATCAAAACACATTGACAGAAGATATCATTACATTAGAGAGTTTCTACAATCACATCATCAATTTGATATACTGCAAGTATGAGGAGTAATTGGCAGATATATTCACTAAAGCTTTGTTAAAGGATAGGTTCTATATGCTTAGGAACATGTTAGAAGTCAAATCAGCAACAAAGGGAGTGTTGAACTATAAGCTTTGTTCCTGAATGATTGAAGAATCGAAAGCCTGGAGGAATTAGTTTGCTCATGTGCAACTCACGTGTCTTGTTTTAGTTGAGGTGTAAAGCCTAGCAACGACTATATTCTTCACACACTCAGAGTGTGTTTGTTGTACTGAATGCAAAGAATCCAACGTAGATTCAGACTGACGTTTCCATTTTTGCTTGCTCTCTTCTTCTTCAATCTTCTCTTTGCAACTTTGAGATCATTTTCTCTTTGATTGCCAGTAGCTAACAACCTCCCAGATTTGAAATATAAAGCCTCAAATACATAACAAAGAGGAGGATTCATTCATTTATCAATGTAGAAAAGTATGTGAATCTATAGATTTTAAGCGGAGATGATAGTAACTTTCTTATTTGGACCTTCTCATTTTTTATGCGCTCCTGCACTTTGTTTTGAGGCTATTCGAGTAAAAAATTCGCCCATTTTCCAAACGACCTTTTGAAAATCAATCATGTCAAAAATTAATTTGTCTATTGCCCTTCTTAATTAGTCTGTATTATTTTGTTTAAATCAAGTAGAGCTTGTAATGCTTCTGGTGGGGAGAGAGAGACATACCTAAATGGCACACAGCTGCTATAAATGCATAAATTTAGATTAATTATCATGGGTTGTGCTAATGGGAAGTGATTGATAATGATTAAAACATTGTCAACCAGCACTTGTCACGGACGATAATCATTTTATGTACCAACAATGTACTCTAAGCATAGTGTTTTTCATGTCATACACATTAAAAATTAAAGATTGATAAACATTTTCATTTAAAAATAAAAAACTAGAATACAAACTTCTTTTTGTAACTATTTTTAGTTTCTTTTTAAATGGAAAATGAAAACATTCCCTAAAATTTTCGGATTGCTTTGAGGCTATTCGAGTTACACCCCTATGCTTAACTATGTATTCACATTTCCTTATTCCATATAAAATAATGTAAAAATTAAAAAAAAAACGATTGAGCTTTTCTCTTTAGAAAACTTCCTAATAACGTTTTTTGAGTGCCGATAACAACCTTGGTTTTTTTCAAGAAAGAAGCCCATAAACTAATGTAAGAATGGAGAGAGTTTGAACGTAAAACGTATGAGAAAAACCCTAATTACCTAAACAATCTATCACTTGGGAAACTACTTTGAGATGCCTTTGATCAACTTTCATGTTCATAAAGGCAAGAATATAAACAAATGGGTTCAATTTTGGCCAGCTCAACCAAACCAACACATGGATGGGTTATTAGGTTAGCTAGATGATGCATCCTACAATATGATTTGTTATCTGAGAGAGCATACAATAATATTCTTTATTATTTCTTTATTCATATAATACTTTCTTCTCCTCCACTCCACCCTCAATGTATCTTTTCTTTCTTAAATACTTTCCTCAAATCTCTCATATTAGACAAAGTTTGTGCAAGATATGATCCGAATAAACATAACTGAATCGATAAGGAATGTAAGACCAGATTAGCCGCAAATTTGCCATTCCAAGAGCATTTCCACGCGTTTGTGGAAGGCAAGTGTGTTGAATTTTGAAAGATTTTTAAGTGTGAACTTTGTAAGTTTTTTGAAATTTTTAAATAAATTTTTTTGGTAATTTTTATGATTTTTTGTTTTGGATTTTTTAGAGTTAGATTAATCTTGACGGTAAATTTTTCAATTTTTTTCACTTAGAGATCCCACAAAACGCCACGTGACGCATCAGCAAAATTTTCAATTTTTTTTAACCAACGGTCCTGATCAACAGAACATTAGAAATCCAACAGCTGTAATGAATCAAATTTGAGCTGATTAATCTTTGCTGAGCTTCACGTGGAGGGCCCCTTGTCTGATAGGACTTCACGCGAGAGCAAGTCCCAGATTCAGGATGCAAAAGTAAAGGAGTCGCAAGGGCTCCTGCCTTCCTTGCGATTGCTTTCAATTTTTTTCCCACCAGAGCTTATTTTTTTAGGTTAAGGGCAGTTCAACCCAATTGCCCTTGTAAGTGGGTGACTGCTGACGGAATTGGATCCCCTTCTGAGTAAATGGTGGGGATTCTCATGACCAATTAACACAGATCGTTAAATTTTGATCCAACAACTACAAACATAAGATCCCTTTAAAAGTTATAATAATTATAACCACGATCCATGTTAGTGGGTCATAAGAATCATCAACATTTGCTCAGGGGATCCAATTCCACTGCTGACGGCTGGAGAAGCTCTAAAGTCTACAGCATTTCCTAGAAGTATGGCATGATTGTAATATCAGATAAACAGAGGGGTTTTTTGTGAACACAAGGTATTGTACAAGCTGGAAGATGCCTACATAACGCGGCATGAGTCGCAACCTTCCTTGCATATCGTGACTTTTTATTCACGTTATCATCCTTACCATTTTTTTTAATTTTTTATAAAGATTGCATTCTGAAAGTTATATTTGATTTGGAAACACTTAAAAGTTATTAATAACTCAATGTGAATTAAACAAAATAACATTTCACAACGAAGTTGTTACTTGTTATTATAGTCTAAAACTTATTCGACACATATGAACGACTAAACGATTAAAATAATTTAATATTTTTAAGAGGTAATTTTTTTAATGATGATAAACAAAATGAACAAATGTTTTGTGGAATATAAATCTCATATCGAGGAATCGAGAAAATAAAATACGACATATAAGTGTATGATTCCACTCTTAATAACAGAAACGTTTTGTGATAAAATCAAACATCTAATAATAAATGATTAAGTTAAAACAACAATAGTCTGGTTAAGAGTAACCTGTCGCTTAGTTTTAATCATAAAATAATGTCCAATAGTGGTTGCACTAGCAATAGCTACAGCTCTCTTTACATGCGCAAAGCCAACGGAGTCCCCTGGAAGAATGGGATGGTGGTAAATTCTGAAATTCGAAAGGGCATTTTGGGAACACAAATGTCAAATCCCAGGTAGCCCTGCATGAGTCGCAACCTTCCCAAACAGTAACTGAAAAAATGCTCCTCTTGCAATTGGTACGTTTTTATTTTTATTTTTTAATTATATATTTAATTATTTACATATAATTTTGATTTTTCTATCTCTAACCGAACCAGGATGCATTTCCTAGGGATCTCACAATTATATCCGTTCATCGTATATCGTGCGGTCAGAAATCATTTAAAATTTAAATACAAATAGTATCTAACGAAAATTGACCGCACGATATACAATGAACGAACAAAATTATAGGATCGCTAAGGAATAGATCCGACGAGAATTCTAGTTCCTCCAACCGTTCTACTTGAGTAAGGCTGCTACTACGTAAATGGGACTATATAAGTACGGCAACATCTACTCCGAATATCTTAATTCTATATGCGGTATTTTTTAATTATTATTTTTAATTTAATTATTATATATTTGTTATGTCAGGTTGTTCGTACTGTCCGCACTTAAATCTGTCCTTCCTCACATAGGTCCTCCACCAAATAAGCTACTTTTTGCTACAAGAAAACGACCTTTTCAGTTCCCAAAGTACCCTCGCCTACTTTCCTCTAATTACTACCGTCCTTCCCCGTACAGAGTCTCCTTTTCCATCTTAAATGACCAAACTACCCCGTCCGTGATACTTTCCATTTTACCAATTTGCCTTTTTCGTTGGGTTCTTTTTGTTAAGTGATTTTTCACACTTTGCACATTTCTTTAATTCTTTCTTGATTCATTCAATTTAAAAACTAAGACAAAAGCGTCACTTAGTACTACATATTAGAGGTATTTTTTTTTACCAGTAAGTAATAGATCTCAAGTTCGATTCTCGCTAAAGGTGAATTTGAATCACATTATTACTAATCTATTGTGAGGCTTAGCCCACTCTCCACCCCTTAGTGTAGATAATATTATTTTTTCCAAAAAAAAATTAAGACAAAAACGATTGAACAAGAAATGGTGTTTTTAAAAATGACGTCATTTTTCTTATATAAAAATTTACTAAATATATACATTCAAGTATAAATTTCCTATACTATTGGCATATTGTGTATTCATAAAATATTTGAGTTGCTAGATTGTGAATTTAATATCGTTCATAATTAAAAATGTGAATAAAATTTCTACAAACAAAATAGCATGCAGTCTCATTAATAAAACTTCTATTGTCATTTATTACAAAATGAGTAATGTCCTACACTTGGAAACCAATATAAGACTGCAATAGTAAATTCCATTCAATGTTTGAACCTAAAAATAAGGTAGTGATTTTTGTTTTTATTACCGCTTTTTCTTTACATGTCAACAAATTATCATTTAATATATTCAATCTGAGGGTAATAAAAACATAAAGGATTAAGAGGGGAGGAGAACGTTTAGAACTATTACAATAATTTAGGGGAATAGAGAGTTTCGAACCCGAGATGCATGAGTCAAAAATCACTACCTAAAAAGAAATGATCATATGACTCTATTGGTTAAACTAGAATATCTCATATCCACCATCTGAGAATTCATACAAATAAGAAAATGATAATGTTATTCTCACATTCATTTTTACCTCTCACACATTCTTATTAATTTTTGACAATTAATCTTCTTTAATTCACTTGATCAGAAAGTTGAAAATTGAGATAATGTGGAAGAAATAAAAATAGGTATGTGAATAGCAGTATTATAAGAAAAACCCTTTTTTTCTTTGGGTCAAATAAGAAAAAACCCATTTGGGTCAAATAAGGATACTCTTTGGAAACAAAGGATAAAATAGTCATTGCATATGGAAAGAAGCAAGGATACAAAGTACCACTATGAGTATATAGTAAAAACCCTTTCTCCACCATCTTCACTTCCCCATCAACTGCTCTCTCTCCCTTTACCCACAACCTACCCAAAAACCGAAAACCAGAATTCCTCTGCCCAACGGTTACCTCCGTCTTCTTCCACCTATAAAACCAGAATCTCTCTCCCAAAAACGCCACTGTTTTCCATCTTCTTCCACCTCTAAAACCAACTACCATTTCCTCATCCAAATCCCAGAAAAAAAAGCTCAGAGCATGAAGAGGCAAAAGACCATTCCACCCAACAACACCAACAACATGAACAACAACAATGGCAACAACAACGTCTTCCATGTTCTGTCCGATGAAATCATATTCATAATCCTCGACTGCCTCGAGCAATACCCAATTGACAAAAAGTCCTTCTCTTTGGTCTGCAAGTCCTTCCACGCCGCAGAATCCAAGCACCGCAAGAAGCTCAAGCCTTTGCGCTCCGACCACCTCCCGAGAGTCCTCCGCCGGTACCCAAATGTCACCCACGTTGATCTCACGCTCTGCCCTCGAGTCCCGGACGCCTCCCTCGCCGCCGTCTCAAATGCCTGCAGGTCCACCCTCCGTTCGATAGATCTTTCGCGGTCTGATTGCTTTTCCGGAACTGGGTTGCTGAGTTTGACTGCGAATTGCAAGAATCTGGTGGAGATCGACCTTTCGAACGCCACCGAGCTCAGAGACTCGGCGGCGGCGGCTCTGGCGGAGGCGAAGAACTTGGAGAAGCTGTGGCTGGGGAGGTGTAAGATGATTACGGATATGGGTGTTGGGTGTATTGCAGTTGGTTGCAAAAAGCTGAGATTGATTAATTTGAAATGGTGCCTCCGTGTTACCGACTTGGGGGTCGGATTGCTTGCTGTGAAGTGTAAAGATCTTCGAAGTTTGGATCTCTCTTACTTGCCGGTAAATTCTTGTTTTTACTAATTTACTTCATGTTTTTGTTGAAAGCACCCTGCTTTTGCATTGTAATTGTCAAATTTAATTTTGTTTTTACACTTTTAATTTTAACTTTGGTATGCTAATGATTTTCTGTGTCTGCATAGTGATTTGATTTTTCTTGATGATTTGCAGATCACAGATAAATGCTTGCCGTCGATCTTCGAGTTACAATATCTTGAAGATTTGGTTCTAGAAGGATGCTTCGGCATCGACGATGACAGCCTTTCTACCTTCAAACATGGGTGCAAGTCGCTTAAGGTACCTATGCTTAGCTTGTCTGGTTCGACATTGCCTGTTGTCTTGAGCATCATTTGTTAAGTGAGGTTTAACATGAAATCCTTCGATTGGATTTGGATAGTCTTGTGTGAGATTAAAAAGTTTAACAATTCGACTTTTGATTATATTTCTTCTTATTACACGAGATTATTTGGTTGTGCCGAAATTTAAATTTGATGCTTGTCGGTATAATAGACAATTCGTGCTAGTTACTTGTCAAGTTTACATTACTGTTTCGACAATTTTGACACATGCTGTTGTATTACCATTGACAGAAACTTGAGATATCTAGCTGTCAGAACATTAGTCATGTTGGGTTGTCCGCCCTAGCGAGCTGTAGTGAAGGATGTTTAGAGCAACTCGTATTGTCATATGGCTCTCCTGTAAGTACTGACTTTCCTCGAGTCTTTTTAATAGTTAATATTGTGATTTCTCAACTCACACGTTGCACTGTGGTGGCACTTGTGGTCAGGTGACTCTTGCTCTTGCTGATAGTTTGGAAAGGCTTCCAACGTTGCAGTCAATCAAATTAGACGGTTGCCTGGTTACCTGTGCTGGACTAAAATCCATCGGAAACTGGTGTGTTTCGCTAAGGGAGCTGAGCTTAAGTAAATGTGTGGGGGTGACCGATGAGGGTCTGTCCTCCATTTTGAAAAAGCACAAGGATTTGCGGAAGCTAGACATCACATGCTGCCGAAAGATAACTTATGCTTCTATTGCCCAGATTTCTGAGTCGTGTACAGCACTCACTTCTCTTAAGATGGAGTCATGTACCCTGGTTCCTCGAGAAGCATTTGTCCTCATTGGACAGAGATGCCAAACTCTTGAGGAGATTGACATAACAGATAATGAAGTCGACGACGAAGGTTTTTCCCTCGTTCAACCTCAGTGTTACTAAGAACTGCTGTTTGAATTGCATACTTATATACCTTCTATGTGCAGGTCTGAATTCCATCTCTAGATGTTCCGAACTCTTCAGCTTAAAACTAGGAATTTGCCTGAATATAACTGACAATGGAGTCGTGAACATTGGCATGCGCTGTATGAAACTCTTAGAGCTCGATCTATACAGGTTTGTAACTCATGATCCTTGCAAAACTTGAACCTTTGTTGTAATTTTTTTTTTCCTTTTCATTTCCCCTTTGTGCACAGAAACGTACCAAATGCTTAATGTTAGTCTAAGGTCTCGTTGATTTTGAATCATGCTGATCTATGTGTTCAAAAGTCTACCTAATTTATATAGGAAACAAATCCCAACTTCTCTACAAGGTCTTCTGTGTTTGTGCTCGAATATTTGTTTGTGTAAACATCTATACATAGACTGACAGAACAAGGCATTTATCTGAATGTGTTTCTTTTGTTTAGATGCACAGGAATTTCAGACTCAAGCATGTCAGCTATTGCTAGAGGTTGTCCTGGACTTGAGATGATTAACATAGCCTACTGCAAAGACATTACTGATAGTTCGTTAATCTCGTTGTCAAAATGCTCAAGTTTGAACACCGTTGAAAGTCGAGGATGTCCTTTTATCACATCTTTGGGTCTAGCAGCAATTGCTGTGGGATGCAAGCAACTGACCAAGCTGGACGTAAAGAAGTGTTCAAATATTGATGATGCTGGGATGATCCCACTTGCTCACTTTTCTCAGAACCTTAGACAAGTACGCTTTCTCATTTCTCGCTTTCATGTGAGCTTACAGTTTGATAGAGAACACTTGTTTTTGACCAGACGGTTCATATTTTCATGCAGATTAATTTGTCATATAGCTCAGTTACAGATGTGGGGCTGTTATCCTTAGCCAGTATCAGTTGCCTACAGAGCTTAACCATCTTGCACTTGAAGGGCTTGAGCCCTAATGGACTGGCAGCTGCCTTATTGGCCTGCGGGGGGCTAACTAAAGTAAAGCTCCAAACAACCTTCAAGTCATTGCTACCCAAAGCTCTTTTTGAACATTTAGAAGCGCGCGGTTGTGTGTTTCAGTGGAGAGATAAATTCTTCAGGGTAAGTGTTTTTACTTATCAATCATAAATCCACGAAGATGCTAACTTTCCCAACAAATTTGTTTAGTCTAATGTCATTAAAGATGTAGGACGTAACTGCAAATATTTTGTGTTTTCATAACAAACAATAATCAAGTTACACGTTCTTTGCACTCAGATTCGTGCTTTCGACCCAATATCACCGCAAGAGAAGTCATAATATATGACTATATGATTTGTTTGTTGATTGTACTTGACTATCTTTATTGACTTCAGTTTGTATGATTGACAGGCAGAATTGGACCCTCAATGTTGGAAAATACAGTTAGAAGATATCACGCAATGAGTTTTCCCATGACTGTTTCGGTTGAGATGTTTTGGTTCTTTGGACTCTGTTGTGAAGAAGGCAAAAGTCCTCGGGTTGCTCGATGTACAGAAACGGGGGCTTTGCTATGTAATCTCTTGACTCTGCCAACAATCTTACCAAATCCGTTGAAAAGTTCAATGGATGGATGGTTTGGTTGCAACGTTGAATGTTCATTTTCCTTATAGCTAACGTACGTTAGCAACTAATGAGTTTGGTTAGTGTGATAGTTGGAGCACGACTTTGGACGAGTTTAATTTATAAGATTCATGTATGAAAGTGAAAGTGGTGAGTAGACGTTTTCTCCTTATTTGAGAAACATTTAGTGTGTCCATGACATGGAGTTGTACACCACGTGTCATTATCATATAAGTGCAGGAAAATTTTAGTTTTCAAGTGCTCTTCTACTTGTATTGCATCATCCCGTATTTCTAGAACATTGAAAAATCTCTCTTTCTTATTTTTAATTAAGTTAGAAAAAGGAGGCCAATGTGATATTAGACAAGAACACGACATGTTTAAGTTAGAAAAAGGGATTAAAAAGTCATGGGGCCAATGTTTAGGGTAATAAATGCGGATTAACTACATAAGACGAGTTGTTTCTTGAGGTGATATGTTGGTGGAAATTGTTGCATTTGGTCAGTGCGAGTTTTTAGGATATTATTGTGTTGTTTACACATGTTCGCGCTCTTCTCCGGTCACAAAAACTTTGTGTCATATTTTGGGAACCCCCACTGTATTGACATCTCCAAGAAGCTCTTGACAGCGTTAAGCGACCCTTCCACGGTGGGTGGCTTTGACCCACTTTTGTATATGTTCAGTTCTTCTGCTTGCTTCATGTTGGCGCATCTGTTCTCGAAGCAACATGCTCATATCTTTGCTGTAATCGCCGCTCGTCACCATCGATCTTATTGACACCTCAGACATCACCTTTAAATAAGTATTGGTGATCATATCATATATAACAACGAATTCAAACGATTTATGATAAAGCATGTTTAAAGTGAAACATATTAAAATCTGTATTAATTCGACAATATGTATTTCAGGCACTTTTTTTTTCAATTCGACAGTCATATAGTTTCAAATTCTTTTTATTTTTGACAGAGATGATCTTTAAGGGATGACCTATGAGATGTACAATTGGATTTTCGAAATATAACTCGTAGACCCATAAAGTGGGATGATGTTCTCATTACCCGTATTAATTCGAAAATCTGTATTTGGACACTTCTCTTTCAATTCAACAGTCATATAGTTTCGTATTC
This sequence comes from Heteromeles arbutifolia, assembly GCA_024362995.1. NCBI lineage: Eukaryota > Viridiplantae > Streptophyta > Magnoliopsida > Rosales > Rosaceae > Heteromeles > Heteromeles arbutifolia. The sequence continues at coordinate 8,289,557 of JANCRC010000017.1, read as the reverse complement.
TTTTTATTTTTGGCAAAGATGATCTGTAAGGGATGACCTATGAGACGTACAATTAGATTTTCGAAATATAACTCGTAGACCCATAAAGTGGGATGATGTTCTCATTACCCGTATTAATTCGAAAGTCTATTTCGGACACTTTTCTTTCAATTCAACATTCATATAGTTTCGTATTCTTTTTATTTTTGGTAGAGATGATCTTTAAGGGATGACCTATAAGGTGTACAGTTGGATTTTCGAAAAAAGTGGGATGATGTTCTCATTACTCGTATTAATTCGAAAATATGTATTTCGGGCACTTTTCTTTCAATTCAACAGTCAAATAATTTCGTATTCTTTTTATTTTTGGCAGAGATGATCTTTAAGGGATGACCTATGAGACGTACCGTTGGATTTTCGAAATATAACTCGTAGACCCATAAAGTGAGATGATGTTCTCATTACCTGTATTAATTCGAAACTCTGTATTTCGGGCACTTTTCTTTCAATTCAACAGTCATATAGTTTCGTCAACTAATGAGTTTGGTTAATGTGATATTTGGAGCATGAGAAAGACGAGTTTGATTTATAAGATTCATGTATGAAAGTGGTGAGTAAACGTTCTCCTTATTTGAGAAATTTTTAGTGTGCCTGTGACATGGAGTAATACACCACGTGTCATTATTATATAAGTGCAGGGAAATTTTAGTTTTCAAGTGTCGCTCCACTTGTATTGCACCATCCCGTATTTCTGGAACATTGAAAAATCTCTCTTCCTTATTTTTGCTTAAGTTATAAAAAGGAGGCCAGTGTGATATTAGACAAGAACACGATGTGTTTAAGTTAGAAAAAGGGATTAAAAAGTCACGTGGCCAATGTTTAGGGTAATAAATGCGAATTAACGACATAAGTCAAGAGTTGTTTCTTGAGGTGATGTTGGTGAAAATTGTTGCATTTGGTCAATGCGAGTTTTTAGGATATTATTGTAGTGTTTACACATGTTCACACTCTTTTTCGGTCACGAAGACTAGTGTCATATTTTGTGAACCCCGACTGTATTGACACCTCGAAGAAGCTCTTGACGGCGTTAAGCGACCCTTCCACGGTGGGTGGCCTTGACCCAGTTTTGTATATGTTCAGTTCTTCTCCTACTTGCTTCATGTTGGCGCATCTGTTTTTGAAGCAACATGCTCATATCTTTGTTGTAATCGCCGCTCGTCAACGATCTTATTGACATCTCAGACATCACATTCAAATAAGTATTGATGATCATATCATATAATAATGATTTTCAATAAAACAGGTTTAAAGTGAAACGTATTAAAAATAAAATACTCTCGGTAATCATTTGCTTATTTGAGAAAAATAAAGCACAATATCTTTTCTCTCTTGTGCCTAGATTCCTTCTCTCTCAATTTCTCATGATTCGTGATTGTTTATCAACCCTGAGTGTTGGAAAATACAGTCAAAGATTCATGCAATCCGCTTTCTCACTTTTCTTGTAGGTTGAGATCTCTTCTTCTTGTGACATTACTTTGGACATGACATTGAGAGATGGTCTTTGTATAAAATGATTTTTCATAACGTTACCCAAAATATTATCCTTATTATTATTGTGATAATGTGCATGGCCCACATATGGCGAAAGATGGAGAGTGGAAAACTAGAAATGTCAACAACAAAATACAGCGCAAATAGTATAAGTCTAGTTTTGTTACTATTTTGGTACATAATTTCTCAACATGTATTAAAGGAGATTGTAGACTTACGTATCGTATGATGAATACATAGATGAAAATCAAAAGCGTTTTTATCATAAATGGTCCTTGACATTGATCAAACACATCATTTTGGTCACTGACATTGAAAATCAATAGAAATGGTCCCTGAGATTGATCAAACACATCACAAATGGTCATTCCATTAAAAACTCTTTGGACAATTTTCAAAACTTCATAACTCAATCGTTTCTTAACCAAATTCGACCCATAATATATCAAAATGGAGATAGGAAAGTGTAGAACAAGATTATACCATTTGGAAGCCCAATGGTTGCCAGAGATGGCCGGAAAATAGCCTCAAATGTGACTGGTCCGCAGAAAAACTGGAAAACTCGCTGAAAACTGGGTAAACTTTAAACGTTCATAACTTCTTCAATAATCAACGAAATCGAGTGATTCAAAAATGAAAATCATACTTCTCGACGAGACAAAGAGAATGGTATCTTTCTTGATGGCTAACTCGCAGTAGTTTGGCCGGAAAACTGCTCAAAATTGGCTAACTCGAAAATGGTTATCCAATTTTGAGCCATTTTCCGGCCAAACTACGGCGAGTTAGCCATCAAGAAAGATACCATTCTCTTCGTCTCGTCGAGAAGTATGATTTTCGTTTTTGAATCACTCGATTTTGTTGATTATTGAAGAAGTTATGAACGTTTAAAGTTTACCCAGTTTCCGGCGAATTTTCCAGTTTTTCCGCGGACCAGTCACATTTGAGGCTATTTTCCGGCCATCTTCGGCAACCATTGAGCTTCCAAATGGTATAATCTTGTTCTACACTTTCCTATCTTCATTTTGATATATTATGGGTCAAATTTGGTTAAGAAATGATTGAGTTACGAAGCTTTGAAAATTGTCCAAAGAGTTTTTAACGGAATGACCATTTGTGATGTGTTTGATCAATCTCAGGGATCATTTCTATTGATTTTCAATGTCAGGAATCAAAATGATGTGTTTGATCAATGTCAGAGACCATTTATGATAAAAATCCAAATAATAAATTAATACTCATACTTTTCCTCACCTCTCATTTCTCTCGCTGACACCGTTAAAAAGATAAATAGAATGATTTATTACTCTCGTTGCAGTTCAATATCTAACAAAGGTTCGTTCTCACTTTATTTTTTATAACACATTACCAACACGATTCATTTACTGAGAACTGTTTCCATAAAGGTTTCTCATGACCAAATAATTCTTTTTTTTTTTTTTTTTTGTAAACAATTCTTTATTTCTTTTAGCTCATGTAATTAAGATATGGTGAAAAGAAACCAATTTGTTGAAGCATTTTTGCTGTCAAAAATTTTTGATAAAAAACAAAAGGACCCGCTGGGAGTCCAACCCAGGTCGCTGTCAAAAAATTTGTTCAACAATGATCTTAAAAAAAACATGTTGAGTAACGAATTTTCTTATAAGTTCTCTAATTTTGTTGTGTATATATGTTAAGGAAAAATAAACTCACATCAAAACATATTTGAAGATGAAAAAGTTGTACATATTATTTTTTTAGTTAATGTTGAATAATGATTTGAAGTTTTCCGGCGTTCGGAAGAAAATTTCGACCACAATGACGATGACTAATGACAACATTCTGGCACTAGCACAAATGGAATGTGGGTCATGTGCAATAATTGTATTTGACCACAATTTACGGCTAAATTAAACAAAATGGGAAGAGATTAACAGTTTTCTGAATTTCCCTTTTAGATTATTTCATATTTTGAACCAGGATCCTCTCCTGAGGAAAGGGTGAGGATCCTCATAACCAAGTCCATCGGGCTGTTGAAATTTTATCCAACGGTTATAATTATTATAACTTTTAGAAAGACCCTCTGTTTATAACTGTTGAATAAAATTTCAACGGTCCGATGGGCCTGATCATGAGGATCCTTACCCTTTGCTCAGGAGAGGATCCTGGTTCTCATATTTTGACCTAATCAATCATTAGTTACTATTAAGGGTAAATACTACCCTTAAGTTTCGTGGTTTTCAACATTTAGTACATGAAATTTTTTTCATCCCACAGTCATACTTAAAGTGTTAATTTTGGGACAGTCTCATACATCCGTTAGTCTGACGGTTAAGTCTCACGTTAACTGATAACGTGACGCTCATGTAGATAATGAATGAACGGCACGTGTCATTTAAAAATTTAAAAATTTAAAAATAATTAAATAAAAAACCCCAGAACCCACTTCTTCTTCCCTACCCGACACCCTCCATCCCCTCCACCCCCTTCGTCTTCTCCACCCGAGCTTAGTAATTCGAAGATAAAATCAAAGTTGCCACACAAAAGCACAAAAACTTCAACGAGTCCTCGATTTCAAACTGAATAATGGGGTCAAGTAAATTTGTAAATTGATTGTATCTAAATCAAATTAACTAAAAATCAATGAAAATTTCTATCAAAACCCAAAACCCAGCATATAATCTTCACACACTAACAAATTATCAAAAAGATTCAAAATTCAATCAATCCCAACTCGCAGAGAACTTCAAATCTGAGACAGAAAAGCTTCAATCACTGGAATCAATCAAAAATTTATTGGGATTAATACAAAACAAAACACTCAACTCTAGTCAAAGGAAAACCCTAAATCACTTACCGAGCTGAGCTTGGAAGAGCGACGAGTCCGCCGAGTCCGTCGTCGTCCTCTTCCTCCAAAGTGTACAGTGTCTGAGGCTGAGGCGGCTCTGCTCCTCCGCTTGCCGCTGCTTGATTCTCAGATCCTCTTCCCGTTGCCTCGCCGACGAAGCTTGACCAATCGCCAACTTTGGTGTGCCGCTGCTTGATTCTCAGATTCTCAGATCCTCTTTCTGTTCGATGTGCAACCGAATCTCTGGAATCTTCTTCTCCAGCATCCGTCTGGTGCTCGGGTGGAGAAGACGAAGGGGTTGGAGGGGATGGAGGGGTGGAGGGGGTGGAAGGGATGGAGGGTGGAGGGTAGGGAAGTAGAAGTGGGTTCTGGTGTTTTTTTTATTTTTTTTTCTATTTACTTTTTTTTAATTAATTATTTTTAAATTTTTTTGATGACACGTGGCACCCAATCATTGTCCACATAGATGCCACGTCATCAGTTAAAGAGAAACTTAACAGCCAAACTAACAGATGTATGAAACTGTTCCAAAATTAACACTTTAAGTATGACTCTAGGACGAAAAAAACTTCATGTATTAAATGTTGAAAACTACGAAATTTAAAGATAGTAAACTGATATTTACCGTACTATTAAATTGAATTCATCATTTTTTTAATAATATTAATGTTTCTAATCGATTTGCCTACAATAATTAGCTTTTGAGGATTTTGTCCTCTATATGAAAGCAATAATCAAAGTTTAACTTGGTGATATTGTCAATTAGCAAAAAAAAAAGTGCAAAATTAAAAATATAAACCAAAGAAAAGTTGGGACTTTCATTACCATACGATACGACACATCTTTAACTATACCCAAAAAACAAAAGAACATGTTTCCAAAAAACAAAAACAAAAAAAAATAAAAAAAAACAAAAGAACATAAACAAATATTTTAATAAGAGTGCATTAGTAATTTCTCATTGAATTTTACGTTTGTTCCACGTTAGCCCCTCATGTCTTTTCTTTGGATCCTAATCTTTAAAAATATGGTAGATGAGAACAATACTGTCAGCAGTTACAAAAGTTGACAAAATTAGTGGTGGATATAGTTCAATTTGGCCAGTTTTTACTGGAAAGGACCTTGGTGTTGACTATGCCGCTCATGAAATTTTTTCGGACCAACACCAAATTGTTACAAATTTACATACCACAAAAGAAAGATGAAATGCATAGAGAGTGGGACACGGAACATTCTAGGTTCGACTTCTGGCACTGGTGAATCACATAATGGTGTGCAAAGGGAGATTGAAATGCCTCTGTAAATCTTTTCGGTCACTGAAAAGGTGATCTGTCGTGGCGAAGCCACCAGTTGGTCTATTTTTTCAAAAGAAAAAAAAATACACAGAGAAGGAGGCGACATTGGTGGGTGCAAATTAAATGAGTAAAGAAGAAGAGGAGACAAGGGTTCTAGATTGATGAAGTGTTTTTTCAAACCAATGTAACTCAAAACAAAATCACTCAAATTGAAACACATCTAAAAAAAAATATGTAAATTGAACTAATCATTCATAATTGAGGCCATTTTGATCAAAATAGTTGGGTTACCAAAATCTTATTTGAAAAAGGAGTCACGTGTTATTCAGCTAAGGAAGTCAGTTTATGGATCAATTTCGAAAGGATGAAATCGAAAACATCCCAAAAGTTTGGGTGCAAAATGTGAAATTAACCCTTATAATGAGTGCCAATAATTGCCATGCTTTCAATTTTCAAGTTTTGATAAAAGAACAATAACTTTTTTTTGTTTTTTATTTTAAATACATTATCACATACGGCAAAAAGATCCCCAGCAGCCTCTTCTAACTGCAGAGCTTGTGCATCAAGAGCCGCCACCTACCATTTCGTCAAGTCAAACCCACAAGCTTTGACCGGAATTCTTTTTCCCAATTTCCACGGTCAAACTTCCTCTGAGCTTCTAAGAAACATCCGAAAATGACCAAAATACCCTCCCCCTCTCCTCTCTCTCCCCTCTCTCCCCCCTACATTTGTGACTTCCGTTCAACCCTTTAAATTGCTATCCTCACCCCTCTCGTTTCTCTCTCACACCCAGAAGCCAAAAAACATGACTTCTTCCTTCACGAACCTCCTCACAAGCAACATGGAGCACAACGGGATTGGACAGGACAGGACTAATTGGGGGGGACAATTCTCGGACTATTCGTCTAATCCGAACAGGTTTACGGACAGAAACGGGACTGAAATCCCCAAGTTCAGGTCACTCCAGCCTCCTTCTCTGCCTCTCTCTCCTCCCCCTGTCTCCCCTTCTTCTTACTTGGCTTCCACTCCGGCTTTTAGTCCCACCGATTTTCTCAGCTCACCCATGTTCCTCTCCTCCTCAAATGTAAGCTTTACAAAATTCATATGCTTTTAAAATTTCAATGGTTTTTTTTGTTTTTGTTTTTTTGTATGTTTATTGATGGGTTCTTTGTTTTTGCAGAATCTTGAATCTCCAACAACTGGAGCTTTTTCGAGTCAGGTTTTCGATTGGTTGAATAATACTAAGGACACCCAGCAAGGAATTAGGGAGAGCGAGCCGAAAATGTTCTCCGATTTCTCGTTCCAACCGGAATCGCGGCCTGCAACTAATCTGCAATCTTCTTCTAGCATGGTTTCAGTGGTAAGAGTTCTTTACTTTGTTTAAATTTACAACTTAACTGTGAAGTTTGAAGCTTTTTTCTTATTTTTTTCAACCGCGATTAGGCGATATCAGAAGCTTGATGATTGTTTTTGTTTGAACAGGAAGAACCATTCAAAAGAGAAAGGCAAGCGTGGGACTTGAGTACAACAAGGCAAGCTGATTCCTCAGCTGAGAAGACAGGAGTCAAGTCGGAATTCGAGCCAATTGAAGCGAATACGCAGAGTAATGGACTTAATGGTGCTCCGAAGTCCGATTACTTGCATTCTACTCAATCTTCGCAATATGCTCGAGAACAAAAATCGGATGACGGGTTCAATTGGAGGAAGTATGGGCAGAAACAAGTGAAGGGTAGCGAAAATCCGCGGAGTTATTACAAGTGCACGTTTCCGAATTGCCCGACAAAGAAGAAGGTTGAGAGATCATTGGATGGACAGATTACTCAAATTGTGTACAAGGGTAATCACAACCATCCTAAGCCTCAGTCTACAAGAAGATCAAGCTCTAACTCGATTCAGGGTTCTTCGTATGTAATCTCCGATCAATCCGTTCCAACGTTATCCAATCCGAAAGTTGAGTCCATCACACTGCAGGAGGATTCTTCAACCTCAATGGGAGAGGATGAGTTTGAACAAAACTCTCCAATAAGTAATTCAGGAGGAGCTGAAGACGAAAATGAGCCTGAGGCGAAAAGATGGTAAGTTCATAAAAATTTCTGGTTGGGATTTGCCAGTTTTGTATGTGTTCATAGCCAAAACTTTATAAATTCAATTTTATTTAACTTATTTTTTTATATTTTTCAGGAAGGGAGAAAATGCAAATGATCAAGCCTACGTATCTTCTGGTAGTAGAATTGTAAAAGAACCAAGAATTGTGGTGCAAACAACAAGCGAAATCGATATTCTGGATGACGGGTATAGGTGGAGGAAGTATGGACAGAAAGTAGTGAAGGGAAATCCGAATCCAAGGTAGAAACCCTATCAATGCGTTTACTTTAATTACAAGCAAACCCTTTTGAAATCAGCTTCTAATTAGCATTTCCAATTGTTTTCCCAATCTTCAGGAGCTACTACAAATGCACATCCGTGGGTTGTCCGGTGAGGAAGCATGTGGAGCGAGCATCCCATGACACAAGGGCGGTGATCACCACGTACGAAGGGAAACACAACCACGATGTTCCTGCAGCGCGTGGGAGCAGCAATTACAGCAATGCAAGTAGACCCGCTGCCGATAATAGCAGCAACAATGTGTCCATGGCTGTGAGGCCCTTGGCATTGCCTAACCATTCTAATTTGAGGTACCTCAACTCTCTTCAGAACACAAGGCAGCCAGCAGCCACTGAAAGCCAACCGCCGTATACACTCAAAATGTTGCAGAGTGAAGGAAGTTATGGATTTTCTGAGTTCTGAAAGCGAATTGAGAGCTCTGCAAATCGGTAACAATGTTACACGAGGATGTGTCTTCCGGTCCAAGGAACCGAAGGACGACGCATTTTTGTAATTTGGGATCAAAACAGGGGGCTTGAAAGATTAATTAGGGTTTAGTGTGTTGTTGTATAGTTCCTAAGTAGTTGTCTAAGGAGTAATTAGTATTGCATTTGTTTATTCTTTTTGCACCATGTTGTAATAATAAGTCTAAGCTGAAGAGAGAATAACAGGTAGAATGATATGAATTAGGAAGGGGTGTGATATCCACACACCCCATTTTACTTCTCACACATATTTTCAATTTTCGATCGTCGGATCGGATGAATTGAAGAAGATCAACGGACAGAAATTATCAAGGGATGTGTGAGATGTAAAATGGGGTGTGTGGATAGCACATCCCATTAGGAATTGTTCAAGTTCCAAAAGCACTTTTTTCATTAGAAAAAGCAAATACAACCCTAAAGGGCTCCCCAAATAATCGAAAAGTGAAATTGTTTCTGCTTTAGCTAATAGGCTTCCCATTGCTCAATATGTAATTCCAACTCTCTTTTTTCATAATTGGTTTTTCAAGAACTCTTTACAGATACAAAATATACCACTTCTTTCAACCTCATTGTCAACAAGGAAGTTCAGTAGGGCAGTCTAACTACATGGTTGGTTGGTCACTCTCACAAAGAAACGAACTTTTGTATTTGGGTACCGGCCCTACATAATTACATCCCCATGTAAAGTGACTTCGGAAACTTTACCTCTTACAAAAGAAAGTCACTCCATTGTTTAACATACACATTGTCAGAACACAAGCATTCAACTCAAAATCAATCGTTAATAAGTGAAGAAGCCCCAAATCTTTGCTTTTATAACAAAAAGGAATTTTGATTAAAAAAAGAAAAGAAAAGAAAAGAAAATGAATGGCAGGATCCCTTTTCTAAAACTTTCTTATTTGATAAAAGAAAAGTATACATCTTTCTACTGCTGTGTAAAACAAGATACATATCTCATCATATTATTCACACTATAAACCCCAATGATCTAAACTCCAACAAATCTATCTCCTTCCCCCAAAGTAAAACGCCTGAACCTTTGAAACATCCTCTGCTGTCAGCCTCTTGCTCCGACTTGAGGTCAGCGGCAGGCAGCCTTGCCCTCCCCTCCTCGCCCTCCTCTATCTTCCTCGTCCATCCACCCTATTTTTCTTCTCTTTCTTCTATCTCTTCCTGTTTTTCACCCTTCTTCCTCTTCCTCTTTCTCCACCCTTGTTTCCTTTCTTTCTCCCCTTCTTTCCCTCTCCATCCTCCCGATTTCCCCATCCCCCCTTTCTCCTCTAGCTCCACCACAGTTTTTCCCTCTCCAAGCCACCTTGGTTGGAGATTTAGTTTATCTATTTATGCTTTTAGCTTTCGTTTGCTTTCTGTCTGAGCATTTTGTGTCTCAGATTGCTCTGAGCTTGGTCTCAGTATTCCCTGAGTGTATCTCAGATCTGTTTTCTTTGCCTTGTTCCTCTCCAAACATCGCTTCTCACCGTGAATCTCCTACCATCTACCCTTGCTGCTTCACAGACATTAAGTGTTTTTTGCACTATTTGGTAGGATTATGGGAGCGCTTCCAACGCGGGTAGCTTGCCTACCCCCATTTTCCGTTCATCCATGTGGTTCTTTGGCCCTTTTTCCGAGTGGTGGTGACGGATCCTCAGTGGCGATGCGGCTGTGTTGGTGGAGGTGGCTGTCTAAGGTTTTCGGTTTGGTTACTGCTATGGGCTGCTCACTTTGGGCCCTTCTCATTGTAATTTTCGTTCATGGTGTTGGGATTTTGCTTGGCTTTTTTGGACTCTCTTTTGGAGTTGTCATTATCTTGTATTAGCTTTCTCTTTAATGAAATTTACTTTTGTTTGTCCAAAAAAAAAAAAATCTAAACTCCAATCGAAGATGAATTAATGTAAGCTCCTAATTACAACACATTTGTTACAATCTATGAAACTATATGGCACACAAACAATAAATCCTGAAATCGAAGAAATTAAGCTCGTAATAATCTATCAGATGTAAGATTGAGTCGATAATTTGTGACCGGAAATTAGAGCCGATATTGCAAGAGCAACGAAAGCAAGAAAGGCCATGCTAATGGCAGATGATGCCGCGTCTGTGAATAGGTTGTCTTGATAATTTCTCATGTTATTCGTCAACGGAATCGCCGAAGATGACGATGATATCAGTAGATAGGCCATAATCTGCAACACAGCATCAACTAATTATTTCATTTGTATTTCTAGTTTTTTTTTTTTTTCTTTCTTTTTTTGGTAAAGACCACGGAATGTACCCACACCCGAAAGGTGGGAATAATCTCCGCTGGAGATTCGACTTGTCTCTGACCATAAAGTGCTCTCAGCTTTCGAAACACTGCCAGAAAGGCACCGGGGAAGGTGGCATATTGCCAATCGCACACCTTGTGGTTTATCTCTAGTTTTGTTAAGTAGTGGTTTAGCTTTTTGCTTACTTGGCACTCACATATGAAAAAAGTCATGGTCCTTTTATCAATTTTATTATCAGAAATTTATCTACGAACGTCCGTTTCATAGCCAGACTATAACGAGAACCTTCTTTTCTTTAATATTTTATCGTCATGATTGGAAGCTTCTTTTCTTTTCTTTTAAAATTCTGAACAAATTCGACTCAAAAAAATAAATTTCTAAACAAATTGCTTATTCTAAACACATTTTAGAAAAATGAAGGATATGAAAAGGGTCATGGTCCTTTAATCAATTTTATGATCAGAAATTTATCTACGAACGTCCGTTTCATAGCCAAACTATAACGAGAACCTTCTTTTCTTTAATACTTTATCGTCATGAATGGAAGCTTCTTTTCTTTTCTTTTAAAATTCTAAACAAATTCGACTCAAAAAAAAAAAATTCTAAACAAATTGCTTATTCTAAACGCATTTTAGAAAAATGAAGGATATGAAAAACAAATTACCTGATCGCCGATAAAGTCAGCCAACGCCGACGTCCGTCGCTGAAACATTTCTGTGCCGGTGGAAAGCTCGTGTGCATGCCGGAATGCTTGCGCCCGTGTACAACGTCGCCAGAATCGCTATTGCCAACACATACCTATCAAATTAAATCGCAAAAATGATTTAACAAATTATTAATCGCAATAAATATTCAGATTAACAAAATAATCACCGAATTTGATCAATTTAATTGAATTATCACCCACCTGTATTCTTCATATTCATCGAAATTCTTCCCATAGCCGTGTTTGTTGCTGGCCATGATGATGAAGGCCAGCAATGAAAAAACCAGAGCAAGTCCCCTCAGAGCCAGAGACCCTCTCCTAAACAAGTCCTCCCTCTTCCACCGCCGCAGGATCCCCACGACCCCAAACCCCGTCCCAGCAGTTCTAGCCTGAGACGGGGTCTGGTTCTCCACGTCAGCAGCCGGTGGGCGCGTTGGGACAACCGGCGGCGGTGATCCGACCTCCTGTTCATCGTATTTCGGTGGTGCATCGCCTTGATTCTTCATCGACTCTGCCGGGGAATGAATAGGAATCGGAGAAAAGGCAATAGGATTTTGAGGATTTGGGAGTTTTGCCGAGGGCAGGTCAGCGTTTAGATTTGGTGGCAGTTTGGCTCAGAGAAGCAATAGAACGCGCGAGTGATCAGGGTAACTTTGCAAATGGGATGACGTGGCAGGGTGATTGGACGGCAGGTACACATATATAATTAGTTGGTGGACTGCTGGGCGATTGTAACTAACTAACTTCCTTCCTTGGTGACAGGGTGTATAAGGACTACAGCTGCTGCCGCTGGTGCAGGCCAATGGTTCCAGATGATTCCAATATCGATGATGATTGTTTTTGTAGAACCCAAGGTAAGGACAGTCTGTCCCTTTATCATTGATGCATGCGAAATATTACCATGTGAACAACACGCGCGAGATTTTATACGTGAACAACTTTCGTTAGCATATTAAATTAATTTGAATCAGAGCTCAACTTACTTTCGTTAAAATTAGTCATTCATCTTGGACGAGAGGCTCGATGCCTCTGTACATCACTGCAAGAAAAGTGAGCGACACGACAACCACCCCATATAGTGGCTATTTGGGTGTTTTTGTTGGGTTACAATGACGTTAAAGTATATTGTAATGTATTAGTCATCGTTGCGGTGTACTTATTATTTAGTTTTTTACTTTTATCTCATACAATGATGTTAAAATATATTTTAATGCATCAGTCAGCATTGCGGTATAGCTAGTTTTTGGCTTTTTATTATATATTTTTTATTGACAACATCATTGTTACCAACAACAGCAACCAAATATATATGAGGTAATTGTTGTAAGTGGCGGAGCCAGAAATCTTACCTCAATAGGTCTTAGTGTAAAAGTCCAAATAAAAATTTAGGATGGAAAAACATATTAAAAATGAAATCATAGTATTTTCATTCATAATTCATAACAGAAATAATATTACAAGCTATAATTGTCCACGACGAGGTTTCATATTTTGAAAACGAAGCATTATAGCTTCATTTTCAATACAAGCAAAAAAATCTCTCTCAATATAATATCATATAAATATAAAGAATATAACCCAAGCAATAAAACAAAATATGAGAGGAAACAAAATCAAATTTTCACAAGTAGTAGGCATCCAAGTTTTTCAACCTTTCTCACATGACACATATATAAATAAATAGGAACCACGACACTATCCTACAAGCACCACCAAATGCTCCACGATGCGAAGAACCTCCTTGTACATCTAGGAACTCGAAGGATGTCGGATTCGCTACAATATGTGAGTTACCCCACAGAGTTTCGCCTCCTAGTACCTAGGCCTAAAGTGATAACCCTAGAGAACTAACTGGAAAAATGAACTATGAGAGCAGAGAGCTTTTGCATAAAGCTAGATAATCAAACCTGGAGCATCACACTACTCTAGCCAATTAGAATAATTGCCTACAGTTCAATTCATGGCACAGTTTGAAAATATTAAAAGATAAACCAAAGGTAAATTTGATATTTTAGATCAAATACTTCAATATACCCTATGTACTATTTCTTGAATATGTATACTTTTAACTGCCACTACTTATGACACAATGACTTTTCTAACAAATTTTCCGTCTTTGCCTAATTGAGGTTATTTTTTCATCGGTAGAGAACTGACTTGTAACAAGATTATACGACTACTATATGCCTACTTACGAAATATAGGCCACCAAATGAGTTGACTTATGCAGATATTTTCCAAAAGTCATACCCTATATATCCTTGAATTCGAACCACAAACTTGAAATTTACACGATACTGCTGACATTTCAGTTATGATGCTCATAAGATTTCTAATTAAGTTACAGTTTATCATATAAGAATATATTTATAAATTATACACGTTATAGTATGCATGAATCCCATACAGTATCATATATTTTCACTAGGCTGAGTAGCTAGGCAGTCGTATATGTGTGAACTCATAGATTTGACAATGCGGACATTTTGGACATGTATCATGCATGGTCGTTATAATTATAAAACTGTAGTATATGAGTTAGAATTAATAAAAAAGTCAAGGAAGACCAAGATAATTTGACCACAAAAAGAAAGGAAGGCCAGGATGAGAAGCCCACCACCTTCGCCCTTGTTTCCAACCATCAACTGCAATCTACAAGCCCCGCTGTCGACTTCTCGTTCTCACCCGTCTCTCTCTCCCTCCGGTTCTTTAATTTGAAATTAGAATTAGGGGTTCTTCAATTTTAATTATTCCCTCTTGCTGCCTCCTTTATTTAATTTTCTGTTTTCTTGTTTATGTCGTGTGGTAATGTGGTGGGTTTAGCATTTTATCTAACACCAACCTTTATATCACTAATTGAGTGAAATGGAAAATCAAACAGCTCCTCAATGGCAATTATGGCCTACTTAGAATGCTTTAGTGAGAGGGAGGAGGCCAGAATTCAGGCTGCTGCTCGTGCGCCATGCAGCCTCCTTCTTCTTCAACCTGCAAGCGAACTCTTTCTTCTTCTTTCAGACATTTCGTCGACCACGTGGTGTGCAGCTCCAAGAGGTCGCACCAGCAGCTTTAAGGGACCTCTAAGGTTATTTCCATGGCTTCCAAGAGATCGTGCGACCCCATTGACCCCACTGTGGCTCCGCCTCTGATTGTTGCTCATTTTTCTTGTAATGCATACGTAAAACATGATTGACCACAAAAGCTAGTTTAAAAGGTGAGAAACGTGTATGTATCAAAATTCTTGGGGTAAACAGTTGTAATCGAATGATTAAAAGGTATAATTAGTGAAGTCATAATTTCAATTCCTAATAGATGCCCATTAGTTGATTAGTTCAAACTTCAACCCTCTAATTTGTTCAATGAACTTGTAAACGCGAAATTCATGTGACAATCAACCAAGAACACTTGTGCAAAATAAATTTTGTATTAATGTAAATGTACAGTTTTTTTTTTTTTTTTCAGTCGAGAATAAAGCTTCATTAATGAAAGAGAAATACAATTTGTGCTAAGAAATGCCTAAACCTAAACAAAGCACAAAGTCCTACACAACAAAGCAAACATAAAATAGAAACCAAGCCTAAGAAAACAAGCCCAAAAAAGAGAGCTACAACCCCAGCCACAAGGGGAGGCCCACACAAATTTAGGCCCGTAGGCTACAAAAGAAACAATAAACAGTAAAACCCTAAGCTCCAAGAGCCAAAAACCAGTCACCACCGCTACAACCGCTGCTACATCCGCGAAGGAAGACATCATACCAAACTGAAAAATGCACCCAAACCAAAAACTAGATCTGAGAGTATTACGCAAAGTCAATCCACCAAGAGCCAAAGCCTCTATAGCCACACTTGCAAGAAAAGCCACCAAAGTAACAGGAGGATGGGGAGGGCGAAAGGGGTGTGTAAAACACCCTTGTTCCGATGTGAATCATTCCACACTTCGCCCAATTTTTCCAGTAAGCTGGATTGACAGTGAGCTTTGATGGTTGGGCCTTATGTCAAGATAGAGTCCAACACTCCGAGATCTAATTCCTGGTTAAGAGTTGGAAAAGATGAAGGGCAGGAAGAGGGAGGTAGGTGTAACATCCCAAAATTTCTAATTAGGAAGCCAAACACAAAGGTAGGCTACAATAAAAATAATGGTTAATTATAATTCTAACTAACCATGCTAAAAAAATAATCATTTTGTTTAATTTATGGCTGCATCTAACCTCCTCGTTAGACTGCCTATGTACTCTACGAAGGGATCAAGCCAATCGTAGTTCACATTACGCTTCTAGAACAACATATTAAAATTTCATTATGATCCAACGGTCAAATCTCTGCAAATCACGAAATCAAGTGGCAGTCAACGTTTTATTTTACGAATTTACAAATCCAATTCAGGAAGATCCGTACGTCGGATTCCCGATCCGTAAGTTGCTAAGGTCCACAAATATTACGTATTATAATGCCTCAAAGTTTGGTGACAATCCAACGATCGGATCGTTGATTCATATGTTGACCAAGTAACGTATCGTAGTGATTCAAACATTCAACCTACGTCATACGCATATCAAAACTGAATTCAGGACATCTAATCTTGCCCAAAAATAGCATTGACGGCCCTTTGGCCACACGCCGCCGTGGGTGGCGGTTTCCCGCGAACGGACAAATTCCGACGAACTCTAAAAATTACCAAATTTTACAGGGTTGTAGAGTTCAATGAGAGGAACAACTTTTATACCTGGGCCGAAGTCCAATTCGTCCGGGAAACACCTCAAATCGGCCTCAAACCGTCGGAATCCCTAGAAAAGAGTGTTCTTGATTCGACTCCAAAACCGTTCCGACGTCCCAACCAATGCTTGGGCTTTGTTCAGGGGCTCAAGGGAAGTCTAGTGGTGGTGGTAATTGGATGAAATCATTTCAAAATTTGTGGATCTCGAGCAAGACCCGCTGCACCCACCGGTGCAGTTTTCCCAAATTCAAAGCCAAATCTCTTGGTTTTTGGGGTGTAATAGGAAGAGGAGATGATGTTGAGTTGGTTCCAGGTGGTGGGTGGCTGCAACTCACAGGAAATTGTCCAGGAGACCACCGGATTTCATGGCTCCGTCGGTTTGGGTCGCACAAGTCAAGAGACCCGTTTCCCCTCCCTCTTTCTTTCGTTTTTTTTTTTTCCTTTCCCTCCTTTCTTTTTCTGATTGGGCAGTGCCCATTCCTTTCTCTCCTAGCCCTCCACGTGGCTTCACCAGAATTATCTGGAGAAACCCATATTAGGTTCAAATGAACATTTCACCCCTGACTTTGCTCGTTTATAACTTATTCGTTATAACTCCGTTTCACGAACGATTTGTGCCCACGCGTTTGTGAAATCGAGCTCTATGACAAAATATATGAGGATCAAATACGTCCTCGTAAAATTACGTTTAGCCGCCTAGGGGTTTTTTCGTCTTTTCCACTTATCGATAAAATTTTCCACATAATCACATATTTTAATTTTTTTTTTCCAGGGTATTACATTCGACCCCCATTAAAATAAATCTCGTCCTCGAGATTTCTACCCTCGAATAATGAAAAATGAATTAGAGCTAATTCCACCATTCCATTTATAGGGAATAAAATGATAACCTCAGTCTACAATTTTATTCAAGCCCAAGTAATAAATACTTCCACGAAGTAATCATCTATACTTAGGTTTCCTACCACGCTCATTGGTAGAATAAATATCGAAAATTTTAGTCATACACATTGGCAAAAATAATACCAAACATCAAGCCATAATCCTCAGGGCCTAAATATGTACTAGATTATCAACCACATCTACCGTTGGTTAGATAAATACTAGCATCATAATCACAATCATTGGTAAACTACTTACCATCATTGCCATATTCATCATTGGCAAAACAATTATCATAAATTTCCAGCTGTAACCATCGTCGGCCAAATAAATATCTAAATTTCAAGCCATAATCATCAGTGGCTAAATAAATATCACAATGTCAAGCCAAACCATTAGAATTGACAAATCAAATATTAGAAATTCCAACCAAAATCATTGAAATTTCCAATCACAATTATTGGTAAAACCACTTACCATTATTGGCTATACACAACTGTCACCACGATTTCCTCTCAGAACCGAGTGCCAACATAATCCAACCTGATGACCAGTCCCGCGGCCGATTACCCTCACTTCAATCTGACCACAACAACACGAAGTAGGGTAACAAGAGTGTCCATTTAATCATACACCCCAGAACCAAGTACCTTCCCCACAAGATATGGTTCCCCATGGGATATGGTACAAGTCTAGCCATGTAGGTCTCCAGAGGTTTAGGGGATCGAAACCCAAGGCAGTGCACGGTGCCACTTACTCCTAGTGTCTCTCAATCCAAGAGTGTCCATTTTCCAACGGCTATACCACATAGACTATCCCGCAGGAGTAGCCCGTCCGTATAACACCCTCTGAAGGTTTAGGGGATCGAAACCCAAGGGAATCTCACAGTCCCTTTCACTCTCAGGTCATCAAAATCATCCAGGAACCTGCATTCACAATCCACAGGAAACCACACGCATAACAACACGAGTGAGTGATTCACAATACATATATGTAACTCACATATTCATAGAAATTATGAAATATTGCAGCCACAATGCAAATCATAATTTCCACTAACTGAACTCCATAACCACAATGGAATTGCACCATATATATCACATGAATGCCAATTCATTCACCAAAATTATGTAATGCAACAGAATGCAGATCATAATTTACACCAACGAGAGCTCAAGAATATTGCATATTGTAGAGTAGGATCATTCACTCTGATACCACTTTGTAACATCCCGAAATTTCTAATTCGGAAAACACAAAGGTAGGCCACAATACAAATAATGGTTAATTATAATTCTAACTAACCACGCTAAAAACAAATAATTTTTTTTAGTTTATGGCTGCATTTAACCTCCTCGTTAGACTGCCTATGTACCCTACGAAAGGATCAAGTTATTCGTAGTTCACATTACGCTTCTAGAACAACATACTAAAATTTCATTATGACCCAACGGTCGAATCTCCGCCAATCACGAAATCAAGTGGCGGTCGACATTTTATTTTATGAAATTACAAATCCAATTCAGGAAGATCCGTACGTCGGATTCCCAATCCGTATGTTCCTAAGGTCCACAAATATTACGTATTATAATGCCTCAAAGTTTGGTGACGATCCAACGGTCGGACATATATTGACCAAGTAACGTATCGTAGTGAATTTAGGTTCAAATATTCAACCTACGTCACACAAATTTCAAAATTAGATTCAGGACATCTAATCTAGCCCAAAAATAGCATTGACGGCCCTCTTGCCACACGCCGCCGTGGGTGATGGTTTCTAGCAAACAGAAACCCCAAATTCCGACGAACTCTAAAAATTACCAAATTTTACAGGGTTGTAGAATTCAATGAGAGGAACAACTTTCATATCTTAGCTGAAGTCCAATTCGGCCGGGAAACACCTCAAATCGGCCTCAAACTGCCGGAATCCCTAGAAAAATGTGTTCTTGATTCGACTCCAAAACCATTCCGACGTCCCAACCAATGCTTGGGCTTTGTTCAGGGGCTCAAGGGAAGTCTAGTGGTGGTGGTAATTGGATGAAATCATTTCAAAATTTGTGGATCTCGAGCAAGACCTACCGCACCCACCGGTGCAGTTTTCCCAAATTCAATGCCAAATCTCTTGGTTTTTGGGGTGTAATAGGAAGAGGAGATGATGTTGAGTTGGTTCCAGGTGGTGGGTGGCTGCAACTCACAGGAAATTGGCCGGGAGACCACCGGATTTCATGGCTCCGCCGGTTTGGGTCGCACGGGTCAAGAGACCCGTTTCCCTTCCCTCTTTCTTTTGTTTTTTTTTTTACCTTTCCCTCCTTTCTTTTTCTGATTGGGTAGTGCCCATTCCTTTATCTCCCAGCCCTCCACGTGGCTTCACCAGAATTATCTGGAGAAATCCATATTAGGTTCAAATGACCATTTCACCCCTGACTTTGCTCGTTTATAACTTCTTCGTTATAACTCCGTTTCACGAACAGTTTGCGCCCACGCATTCGTGAAATTGAGCTCTGTTTAAATATGTCAAGAAACATGAAAAAATATACGAGGATCAAATACGTCCTCGTAAAATTACGTTTAGCCGCCTAGGGGCTTTTTCGTCTTTTCCACTTATCGATAAAATTTTCCACATAATCACATATTTTAATTTTTTTTTTCCAGGGTATTATAGTAGGAGAAAAGGGTGTGATGGGGAGGGAGGAGGGGGATGACGATGAGCAACAGTTGGTTGAGGAGCAGGTACAAAACTAAGACAGGAGCTCAGATAGATGAGACGGAGCTCATAAAAAAACATAGAAACAGAGAAGAAAAGGAAGAGAAGAAGGAAATGCAGAAGAAAGCAAGAGAGAATGAAGACTGCCACCGACCCAAAAGCCAAGGGCTAGGGCCGACAATTGAGAAGGGTTTTCTTTTGGAGCTTTTTCAGAGATAGAGGGTTTTCTTCTTTCCAGAAGAAGCTAAAAAAGTAGTGTTAATGTAGAGTTACAATCTTTGATTAGGAACCATGAATTGATTTGAGGCTTGATTCGTGATTTTCACTTCATCTAAAAATCTTTGATTTAATCAAATAAATCAATCACATTTCATCCTTTATTTGACCATCCTTGATTTGGCATTTTAAATCAATTAATTTGTTTTATTTAAAATAAAATTAATTTAGATAATTCCTTAATTACTTTACAACAAGTGTCGATGCGTGTCAGCAGCATTGACAACCCGTCCGGTTTTGATGAGGCACATGTAATATGTACGATTTGCGAAACACATGATTCATATCGCGTAAACCCTAACACATCAAAATTTTAATATGTTAGTAAGTATTTATTTTATCAAAATTTACATGTCTACATAACTCTATGATTTATACACAAACGAATTGGCTTGCAAGTTGTAAATAAAATGTGGCATCCAACTACAAGTTTTGCTTCCAAGTATTAATATTATGGTTGTCAATGTCTACAGCGCAGCAGCACCAAAGGAATTGGTAAGCACATGATCTGTTGACCTCTTCCATCCAACCAAGGGAAATACCACATAAAGAAAGAAAGAAGAAAAGGCATGTTCACATCTGATTGCGATTATCTTCTAGAATAGGCTTTTCTGCTTAATTTTGTATAATCGTGTTATTTAACGTGGAGAAAATTTTCGATCACGTCAACTGTGCGATCATATTAATAAATAAAAAAAATTTATAGTAGGGCATGGTTGAGCCCTAAGTAATAGTATCCTTTATAATAAAAGTGGTGAAATGACATGATCGAACCGCCTCACCTAGAATTTTCTGATCAAAACTGGAATCTGTTAGGGACTTAGGTTAATACATAACAGTGTACAAAGCCCACTATAGCATTACTAGGCTAAGCCCAATCTTGTTGTCTTAGACTAATGCGATGAGCGACTGTATTCGTTAAATTAGGGCGAGGGCCCAGGGTAGGTTGTTCAAGGCCCACTGACAATAATTTTGACTTCTTCCTCGCGTATGTATAACATCGAATCCATACGATTTCTAAGAAGGCTTGCAAATCGTCGGAGATTTTGCTTAATAGGCAAATGATGGATTTGTAATCTTAGAATTAGTAATCATTTCTAAAAATCGTATGAATTCGGTCTTATAAATGCACAAAAAAAATTTCAAAAACCGTAAATTTTACAAGCGTCAACATGCTTATCACATGCATCAACAGTCAGAAGTCACTTATCGCAACCCACCAGCCATAACATCTGCCTGTTATTCGGTATGCTGTGAAGGGGGTGGCTGCTAGTAAACCCGGGTCCCCTGTGTTGTTGTGCCCTTGTGGCTGCATGATACCAATCCGACACTTAATATTTGCTAGTTGAAAGTGAAACGCCCAGGCCCACCGGCATCCAGACACCAACTCATTTGTAGTCATAGACATCTCATCCACGCACCTGAAGGTGGCTGAAAGGTAATCCAATTCCAATTGATGTTTTTTTTTTTTTTTGGGAGTACAACGATATATTTTTATACTAAGGAGAGGGGGAGTTCAGTTAAGCCATACAATGGGTAACCTAATTTGGTATCGAATTCGCCGTCCACGAAATTCGAACCTAAGACCTTTCACTTACAAGTGAAGAAGAATAACACCATACGGTAGTTAGTGGCAATTCAAATTAATGATTATTCATGAAAGGCAATCTGAATAAAAGCAACGGCCATCAATCACCGGCCACTCAAGTGAGCATATTACATGTTTTACGTGTTATCATGTTTTTGTTACAATTTGACGAACTGAAATGACTCATCTCCAAAATATAAATTCAACGTGGCCAATCCATGTGTTAATTACAACTTGCAGAATGTTAAACATGTAAACATGAGAGCCTATGATTGACCTCATGTAAGACTTTAGGGACCGTTTGATAATCATTTTGTTTTCAGTTTATAGCCTTCAGTTTTCAGCATGCAAAATTTTGGTTTATGGCCTACCAGTCATAGATAACAAGGAGTTTTGAAACTCTAGATTCATTTTAGGTTTTTAGAGCAAAATTTTTGGTGCAACTGAGTAATAAGCGACGAGAGAGACAAGCATTGAAGTATACTTTGTATATATATCCATTAGAGCCCAAGTTTGTCTTCTTCTACCATATGTTTGGATGAGGAATTTTTACGAAATTTAAGCTAAATTTATCAAAAATGCACTTCAAAAATTTGGACAAAGAGACTTAAATAACTAATTGCACTACATTTGATAGAACTTTCAAATGACACCATTAAACGTGAAAGATTGAAAGCCCCTTAACATCTTAATTTGTAGTATATTTGATTATTTGTAGTGTTTGAGTAGTTCGTTACCGTCACATGGTACATCTAAAAAAGTACTTTGAAAGTCCCTCGTTCCAACATATTTTCTGACTCGCTTGATTTGGATTAGTCATTGATGAGGCTGTTTAATTTATCGATCCAAAGGAAAGAGATCGAAGATGTATGGAGGTAGCAAAGCTGCCGCATGTGCCATTGCTAGCTAGCTACAAAACTGCGTGCATGGCCAAAGTTTAACGGTACTGTATCACGAGGCGAGTCCCAGCTGCTGCAAAACAACAAAAACGATCGATCGAGAAACATACAATTGCATAATCAAACAGGGAAAACGTACAAATGCTTCGGATCGATGCGTAAACGTGATGTTGATTTCTACTTCATCCTCTAATGGTTCTGAAAATGTTCACATGCGATCCCCCATCTCGGGCACATTGAATCCTCCCCCATGTTTTCGAAGGGACAAAAATAATGAATTAGGTTCAGTGCAAGGTCAATGTGCAAACAATAAGGCCTCTTTTGGGTGTTATGATCGTGTTAGATTGGATAACTTGGTGGAGCCAAAATTTTAGTGTAAAAAGGGCTCAAATGTCTCAATCTAAAATGCTCTTCTGATCTTACAAAGATTATTATGTCGTGGTAAGCAACCACCAACATCATTCGGGTCGGTATGGTGTTGTCCTCATGATCATCTTCATTAAATCTAAACCCCAAGCCCCTTTAACTTTTTTCCTCTCTCCCCCATTGATCCCCAGAAGGGCTAGACCAAAATCATCATTAAAGCTCACAAGCAACAAACGGCCTAAACTCCTTAGGAGCCATTACTCTCAAATCAACCCGACGAAAGAAATTAAAGTAAAAATGTCGGATTGGACTCTTGAGCCTACAAAAAACCTTAAAAATCATAACCATAACATTAAATTTTTCTGCGTGAAAAATAGCAGGATGGGCCTGATCCATCTTGGTCCCTTCGTGGCCCTGCCTTTGCTCGTTATGTTAAAGACAATTGTTGAAAGAAATGAAAATAATTTGTCCAACATGAAAATAGAAGATGAATCATGCATGAAGGAGATTTAATCATCCTTTCAAACCCCTTAATATAGTGGGACGAAAGATGGTTATATTCGTGTCTAATCTTTTATTATGTCCTCGATCAAATGAAAAATCCTTCACCTATGATTTATTAAAATATTAAATTATATGAATTATCAAGCTCACCAAACAAGCACCTGCGAAAACTAAAATTAAATATGACTCGGTGGTTTGTCTATGTGATGCGATCATTAATGTCCAATACTATAAAGTCGTCGCTTGAAATATTGTTTATGAATATAATCTACCTACTTAAATGCAAACAAATGAAAGAACCAGTGAATGATGTATGTGATGTAGGAGGTATTGTGTTCGATTCTCTGAGCTAGTGAGTCTGTTTGAATGTGGCCACAGGTAAGATGAAATTTCCCATAACTTCTCCAAACACGAAAAAAATAGATAAATGTAACTTGCTACCGGTTGTTATTTAAAAAAAAAAAATTGTGAATGATGTCTGTGGCCTGATAGGATGACATGAATACGTGAACAACCCTATAAAAAATGAAAAGGCACATATAATATGCATACATTCTTCAATGCTACCTGCAGCATGCATATTAATAATTGTTTCCTTTTTGGTCAAACTTGTTTATAACTCTCAACTTACAGCATGTTCAACCCTCAGAGTTAAAACTTCAAAAATTTAGGTAATAGAATTTTAAGCCATAACAAAGAAACAATTTCTTCCTTCAATATTTATGGCTTAAAGCTTAAAATTAAATATTATTAAAGAATGATTTTAACCTTTTTTTTTTGTTAACTTTTTTAAAAGTAAAATTTATGTAGATAGGGTATTTATTGAGTGTTACTAGACCAATATAATAATATAGTTAGTAAAACAAAACAAATTTGATTACGTACAAGACACAAAACTCATTATGCGAATTAAAATCCCAAACACTTAAATTACCGAAATGTTTATTACACTTCAATATATTATGTTATCCGAAGTTTTTAGCCATTAAATTTTGATCATCTTAGTACTAAAAATTTCATGAAATTACAACAATTATTAGTCGAAAAAAGGGTTGTCAACGAAACCCTCTCAATGGATTGTGAGGATGACAAGAATCAAAGAATGTGATTTAACTAGGCTATAATGGCACATAGATGATGATGATGATAAGAAATGAGGATCCTCTCCGGATTCTTTTCGTGAGTATTCCGAAGATTCTCTAATCGTGTTCGTTTATCGTACATCCTGCGAGCAATTTTCATCAGGTACTATTTGTGTTTAATTTTAAATAAAGAAATTTAAAATGATTTCTGATCTTACGATGTACGATAAACATATACGATTAGAGAATCCTTGGAATCCTCACAAATGATGATAAGGTGCAAAAAAAAGCACAAAAAGGAAGTTAGATGGGGTGTGGAAAAACGACGAGTCAATAAGGGCGTTGATTCCGGCGACGGCTACATTGCACTTAATACGACATGTGGACCTCCGCTTACTCCTTTGCTCTTGACTTCCCATCTACGCCAACACCGCTGCCGTGGGAACCATCCTGAACTCCCATGTCCCACGCGTGATACTCCATTGCCAGCTCGTATTCATAACTGCCTCATCTCCCTAATTCAATTATATGCTCATTGTCAATCAAACCACTTCCACAGTGTCGCATAACCACTACTCCTCACTTGTTAGAGCTTATGTAGCATAAAATGTTACTGTGCAAAAAGTATTGAATTGTCTTGGTAGTTAGGGTTTCCTTCTTCAATTCATTATGGGTTGAGTTAGAGCCGTTTATAGTAGAAATATCACTTGTATAAGTATTCAAAAGAATGTATTGACATCCAAAAAGTTAAGATATACTATGATACATGATAAGAAAATTTATTAACACTGACAATTGAACGAGGTGAATTGTTAACCCACTCATGTCTGTATTTTTGTATCACTTAACCTTAAACATGTACAAACTACAAACCCTAACACAACGGCCACACAACTTTCTTAGTGGCTTATCTCTAGACTTTCTCTCCCCCTCTGAATAGTTTGCATTGGTCGTGGTTTTCCCAACCGCCTTTCGGGCCGGTTCTTTTCCCATCATTTGTGGAAACTTCTTCGCCCTTGGTGGTGGCCACCCCATCCTCTGTGGTGCATGTTACCACTGTTCAGGCGCTAGGTGGCTGGCCATTGCCACGATTAATTCTAGGCATTTGAAAATTAAGAAAGCGCGTCTAGACCTGCTTAGACGTCCGCCTAATCCCACTAGATCGCAACTCTAACTTAGACATAAAATCGATAACTTCATTTTGCATTTTAATTTTTCAATAAAATGTAAGAGATTTGTTGAATACTTGGATGAACACTCATTATATGCTTATTCTCCATGTTTTTAATATGTTCTAATACTTTATAATTTATATGTCAGTTGAGTTTGCAATTTATATATCCCAATACAATTATGTGTGTGTTTTTAAGTATAAATAGACACTTATTTAATCAATATATTATAACTTTACTTAAATCCGCCTAGTCCACCTATTCCCCGCCTAGCCACTAGGCTCCAGTCTGCCACCTGACTATCGCATAGCATCTTTTAAAACCTTGCATGTTATCGAATTTGCCGTCCACGAAATTCGAATCTAAGACCTCTCACTTACAAGTGAAGAAGAATAACATCAGACGGTAGTTAGTGGCAATTCCAATTGATGATTATTCATGAAAGGCAATCTGAATAAAAACAACGGCCATCAATCACCGGCCACTCAAGTGAGCATATTACATGTTCTATGTGTTTTCATGTTTTTGTTACAATTTGACGAACTGAAATGACTCATCTCCAAAATATAAATTCAACGTGGCCAATCCATGTGTTAATTACAACTTGCAGAATGTCAAACATGTAAACATGAGAGCCAGCGATTGACCTCATGTAAGACTTTAGGGGCCGTTTGATAATCATTTTGTTTTCAGTTTTCAATTTATAGCCTTCAGTTTTCAGTTTATAGCCTTCAGTTTTGAGTATGCAAAATTTTGGTTTATGGCCTACCAGTCATAGATAACAAGGAGTTTTGAAACTCTAGATTCATTTTAGGTTTTAGAGCAAAAATTTTGGTGCAACTGAGTAATAAGCGACGAGAGAGACAAGCATAGAAGTATAATTTGTTATACATCCATTGGAGCCCAAGTTTGTGTTCTTGTACCCTATGTTTGGATGAGGAATTTTTACGAAATTTAAGTTAAATTTGTCAAAAATGCACTTCAAAAATTTAGACAAAGAGACTTAAATAACTAATTGCACTACATTTGATAGAACTTTCAAATGACACCATTAAACGTTTAAGATTGAAAGTCTCTTAACATCTTAATTTGTAGTATATTTGATTATTTATAGTGTTTGAGTAGTTTGTTACCGTCACACGGTACATCTAAAAAAGTACTTTGAAAGTCCCTCATTCCAACATATTTTCTGACTCGCTTGATTCGGATTAGTCATTGATGAGGCTGTTTAATTTATCGATCCAAAGGAAAGAGATCGAAGATGTATGCAGGTAGCAAAGCTGCTGCATGTGCCATTGCTAGCTAGCTACAAAACTGCGTGCATGGCCAAAGTTTAACGGTATTGTATCACGAGGCGAGTCCCAGCTGCTGCAAAACAACAAAAACGAGAAACATACAATTGCATAATCAAACAGGGAAAACGTACAAATGCTTCGGATCGATGCGTAAACGTGATGTTGATTTCTTCTTCATCCTCCAATGGTTCTGAAAATGTTCACTGGCCATCTCGGGCACATTAAATCCTCCGCCATGTTTTCGAAGGGACAAAAATAATGAATTAGGTTCAGTGCAAGGTAAGTGTGCAAACAATAAGGCCTCGTTTGGCTGTTATGATCGTGTTAGATTGGATAACTTGGTGGAGCAAAAATTTTAGTCTAGAAGGGGTTCAAATGTCTCAATCTAAAATGCTCTTCTGATCTTACAAAAATTATTATGTTGTGTGGTGAGCAACCACCAACATTGTTTGGGTTGGTATGATGTTGTCCTCATGATCCTCTTTATTAAATCTAAACCCCAAGCCTCCCTAACTAACTTTTTCCCTCTCTCTCCATTGATCCCCAGAAGGGCCAGACCAAAGTCCTCATCAAAGCTCACAAGCAACAAACAACCTAAACTCCATAGGAGCCACTACTCTCATATCAAAACCGACGAAAAAAATTAAAGTAAAAATGTCAGATTGGATCCTGAGCCTACGAAAAACATTAAAAATCATAAACATAACATTAAATTTTTTTGCGTTAGAAAATTTTAGGATGGGCCAGGATCATCTTGGTCCCTTCATGGCTCTGCCTCTGCTCATTATGCTAAAGATAGTTGTTGAAAGAAATGAAAATATTTTGTCCAACATGAAAATAGAAGATGAATTATGCATGAAGGAGATTTAATCATCCTTTCGATCCCCTTAATATCGTAGGATGAAAAGAGAATTTTTTTTCATGTCTAATCTCTTACTATGCCCTCAATCAAATGAAAAATCATTCACCTGTAATTTTACTAAAATATTGTCACTCATAACTATGGTCTGGTGGTATTTCTCTTTGCTTGAAAGTGAGAGGTCTTAGGTTCGAATCTCGTGGATGGCGAATTCGATATTAAATTAGACTACCCATTGTGTGACTTAGCCGAACTCCTCATCCTCTTAGTGTAAAAATATCAATATACTCAAAAAAAAAAAAATTACTAAAATATTAAATTATATGAATTATCAAGTTCAATTCGAATCTAACACCAAACAAGCACCTGCGAAAACTAAAATTAAATATGACTCGGTGGTTTGTTTATGGGATGTGATCATTAGTGAATGATGTCTGTGGCCTGATAGGATGACATGTATATGTGAACAACCCTATAAAAAATGAAAAGGCGCAGATCGTATGCATACGTTTGTCAATGCTACCTGCAGCATGCATGTTAATAATTGTTTCCTTTTTGGTCAAACTTGTTGATAACTCTCAACTTATACCATGTCAAATCCTTGGAGTTAAAACTTAAAAATTTAGGTAACAGAATTTTAAGTCATAACAAAGAAATAATTTATTCCTCCAATAGTTATGGCTTAAAGCTTAAAATATATATTATTAAAAAATAATTTTAATCTAATTTTTTTCGTTAACTTTTTTAAAAGTAAGATTTATGTAGATAGGGTATTGAGTGTTGCTAGACCAATATAATGATATAGTTAGTTAAACAAAACAAATTTAATTACGTACAAGACACAAAACTCATTATGCAAATTAAAATCCTAAACACTTAAATTACCGAAATGTTTATTACACTTCAATGTATTATATTATCCGAAGTTTTTAGTCATTAAATTTTGATCATCTTAGTACTAAAAATTTCATGAAATTACAACAATTATCAGTCGAAAAAAGGATTGTCAACGAAACCCTCTTGATTGATTGTGATGATGATAAGAATCAAAGAATGTGATTTAACTAGACTATAATGGCACATAGATGATGATGATGATAAGGAATGAGGATCCTCTCCAGATCCTCTTTGTGAGTATCTCGAGGATCCTTTTATTGTATTCGTTCATCATACATCAAATGAACAGTTTTCGTCAGGTACTATTTGTGTTTAATTTTAAATAAAAAAATTTTAAATGATTTTTGATCTTGATATGTACGATGAACGGACACGATTAGAGGATCATTGGGATCCTCACAAACGATGATAAGGTGTAAAAAAAAAAGGAAGTTTTAATGAAAAGCCCACGGTACTGTTCACTTTAACGAAAAATCACATTTTTACACTAAAAAGTCAAACCTGATACTATTCATTTTACCCTTTATTTTGTCCTTATCGTTAAAACTCAAAGTTTTCAAATTATTTTCCTTAGTTTTCAAAAAAAAAAATGCACAAAAAGGAAGATGGACGGGGGTGTGGAAAAACGACGAGTCAATAAGGGCGTTGATTCCGGCGACGGCTACATTGCACTTAATACGACATGTGGACCTCCGCTTACTCCTTTGCTCTTGACTTCCCATCTACGCCAACACCGCCGCCGTGGGAACCATCCTGACCTCCCATGTCCCACGCGTGATGCTACATTGCCAGCTCGTATTCATAACTGCCTCATCTCCCTAATTCAATTATATGCTAATTGTCAACCAAACCACTTCGACACGTGTCGTGTCGCGTAACCACTACTCCTCACTTGTTGGACCTTATGTGCACCAAATGTTACTGCAAAAAGTATTGGATTGTCTTGGTAGTTAGGATTTCTTTCTTCAATTTATTATGCGTCGAGTTAGAGCCGTTTATAGTAGAAATATCACTTGTATAAGTATTCAAAAGAATGTATTGACATGCAAAAAGTTAAGATATACTATGATACACGATTAAAAAATTTATTAACACTGACAATTGAACGAGGTGAATTGTTAACCCACTCATGTCTGTATTTTGGTATCACTTAACCTTACACATGTACAAACTACAAACCCTAACACAAGGGCCACACAACTTTCTTAGTGGCTTATCTCTAGACTTTCTCTTCCCCTTTGAATGGTTTGCTTTGGTCGTAAAACCGCCTTTCGGGGCGGTTCTTTTCCCATCATTTGTGGCAACTTCTTCGCCCTCTATGGTGCCTGTTACCACTGTTCAGGCGCTAGGCGGTTGACCATTGCCACGATTAGTTCTGGGCATTTGAAAATTAAGAAAACACGTCGCTCAAGCGTCCGCCTAGATCGCGACTCTGACTTAGACATAAAATCGATAACTTCATTTTGCATTTTAATTTTTCAATAAAATGTAAGAGACTTGTTGAATACTTGGATGAACACTCATTATATGCTTATTCTCCATGTTTTTAATATGTTCTAATACTTCATAATTTATATGTCATTTGAGTTTGCAATTTATGTATCCCAATACAATTATGCGTGTGTTTTTAAGTATAAATAGGCACTTATTTAATCAATATATAATAAATTTACTTAAATCCGCCCAAGTCCCCACCTAGCCACTAGGCTCCAGTCTGCCACCTGACTAGCGCATAACATCTTTTAGAACCTTGCATGTTACCATGTCTTCAGTGGTGCTTTCATCTCTCCCATTCCTCTGCCTCCACCATCAAAATTCTCTGCTCCTCCATCCAAAACTTTGCAGTCATTTGCTACTCCCCTCCATCCCCCACTCGCTCCGGCTTGCTCTCACCCATACCCGCCATCCCTAGGTTTGTAACTGTTCTTCTGCCTTGCCCCAAATCACAGTCTCAATGACTTATCCATATGCCAAGGCTTTCCCTTGTTGTAGATCTCTCTAGCATATGCCCTCTCAGCCACACCTTTGTGGGTTAAAGATTCTGTTGGCGGAACAACAATCAGAATCAACTAAATTAATGGAAACGTAATTTTTAATACAAGTAACTATACTTATGAAATATATATATATATATATATATATATATATGAATATAATCACAAAGAATAAAATTACAAAATGCAATGAACTAAAGGATTTTGCAGATAGAGGCTTGCGGATTTGCAATGTCTTTGAAACATAATTTTGCCCCTATTCAATGCTTGTAGTTCTTTAGGCGTCTACGCCACTAAGATTCAACTATCTATGATCAAAGTTTCAGCACCGAAACTTTGATTCTGGTGAACTTCTATGTGTTTCTCTGTCAAGAAGGATGTATGAATGTGTATGCAAATTGACGTGTTTGATACAAGTGTACATTAGAAATATATAAGTAGTGAAATGTCGTTTCACAACAGGTGTAACTGTTTGATTCAAATTCAAACAGCCACAACTATTTGAAATAATCCGAAAGTTTAAAAATTAATTAATTAATCCCTAATAAAACGTTTAACCAATCAACGTTTTAATATTGAAAAATGGACGTAATTGGAATTTGTGACTTTGTCGACTGAGCTCAGAATCGGTCCCACGATACCTTTTCGGAAAGGACACAACGCCACGAGCATGCACAATGAACTTTAGCCATCCAAGGTCGTTTACTAGTTCAAAAACACGTTTAAAATTTTGAAACGAAAATTGAACTTTCTATTTCACATCTCTTGTTTGTTCCAGATACTTCCGAACCTTTCCAGGATTGAAATTTTAATTCAAACATTGTTCTTTAACACCAACAGATTCACGGCTCGAGGGATTTGGGATCCTAGGATCATATTGTATCCATTTGTTGGACGGATTATGTGCGTGACTTGTCCCCATTTTTGCATGACCGCTCGCTTCCTTCTTGTTTGATTTGTTTCTATGATGGCAGGCTTTTTTGCAGCGGCGACGACTTTGTGGGCGTAAAGTTTGATGTTAAGTTTTCATGTTTTCTCGGTTTCTGTACTTTTTTGGGGCTTCAGACTAGGTTTTGGGTTGATGCATCTTTCTTTTTTGCTCTTTATATTTGGGTCCTCATAGGTTGTTAAGTGAAATGTATCCTCCTTCCAAACAGAAAAAAAAACCTCTTAATAGGCAACATATAAAAATATTTAATATAATTGACTTAAGATACTGTTATTGTTATTATAATAAAATTTTAAGATTAGGTAAGTTTCTATTCGCTTTAATCGGAATAATGAATTTACACTCCGCTTTACAAACGCATGTGGACCCGGAGGGCCAAGCAAAACCTCGAGCATGGCCCAAATTACGTTATGGATAAGGCCTCTGGGAATAAAAGGAAAAACAGAAAAAGTTCACAACGGCTACTGCGGCGTTCGGTGCGCCCACTGTAGCATGGTCACCGGCTGATCCGGTAATTACCTTTCGGTTTGTCAGGTTCCCAGAATTTGACTTTTGTAATGTAGATTAATACCACTTGTTGAAATATCGATAAGGCTCCAAATTTTATTCATGCCCTTGGAATCCTAAAAAATTGTAAGGCCAAAACAAACCAAAAAAAAAATTACTGTAGCGAGGGATTAAGCGAACCGAATTAAACATAAGCACGAATTAGTTTTTACAATCTGTTTTACTCTCTTCCCTCACGAAACAATAAGAAATGACTAATTTTCGATGTTTGATAGTCCAAAGACTCTCATGATCTACTTTTCTTCCGCTCAGATCGGTTGTAAAAATCAAACCCCTATTACAACAAATATGTAAAATAAAAACAAAACAAAAATCATTTATTTGATTGATCTTTTTCTTATTTGTGCCTGCAGCAACTTGGAGGCAGAAGTCATAAGATTCTTAACACATTATAATTACTTGTTATGGGAGTAATCATTGATTAATATGTATAATTAAGTCATTTAATTAAACGAAATCCATTTATTGTCATCACATGCAGCATCTGGCAGTTGTTGGGCAGTGGATGATTTTGATTAATAATTCCATCCTCAGTTTTGTGATCTTGATTATTAGAAATGTTGTTGGGCAGTGGATGATTTTGATTAATAATTCCATCCTCAGTTTTGTGATCTTGATTATTAGAAATGGTTTTCAGAGTCCATGCATTATATTGTTCATCCATTTCCTCATCCCTTATCACTTAAGGCTAATGATAGGAGCGTCCATATGCGTTGTTACAAACAGAAACATGCATACATAACGAAGGTTATGAAAATTGAACCCGATACATTTTATTTGCAAATAGAGAAAAGTATCACTACACCGGAATGCTGATAGCATACACTTTTATCATTTAATGTAATTGCTCAGAAACAAAACGGGAAGTTTGACCAAAAAAAAAATAGAGACTTGCTTATATTGGTCTCCCATAAACATCTCAATCAAATAAAGAAATATTCCCAACTTAGGATTAAATTATTAATAAACCCCTCATCAAGGAATCAAGATACTCATTAATTGTGACAGCCTGTTCCGAAATTTTATTCTCGATGACGTGAAATGACGTAAATACCCTTGAGTGATGGGTGTGTGTTTGTGTATTGGTTTAGTTTTAGGCCAATTATTTTATGCCCTAAAAAATTGGAACCAATTATAACTAAGATTTCCTTAGTTTGTAATTGGTTACATTTGGACCACACACACATCACTTCTCTCTCTCTCAGAATCATTCTCTCTCATTCTCACTTGTACAAACGACACCCACAAAACCCATTGAACGTCGTAGATCGAGTTGTTGAAGACTATTTTTGAGTTCCTTGTGAGGTCACGAACTCAACCATACCTTTGGATCAAAGAAAAGACGTCGGAACCTTAAGATCCCATAAACTCCGACGAGGTGCACAGTACCACAGTGGTGTTCGTGGAAGTTTTAAGGTGTTTTAAGACTCTAAAAGGTATTGTTTTAACTTCCTTGTTATTTTGAAGTGGTTTTGGAGTAGTGTTAACGTCGGGATCGTGAGTTTTAGAAATCCCGTCGAAGGTCACTGTTCATGTGGTCGTAATTATGGATGTTTCAGGAGATTTTAAGCTTATAGGAAGCTTAAGGAAGCTCATACGAAGCTCGGAGAAGAAAAACCAAGTGATTTGGACGTCGGAAAGTGGAGATCGACGAGTTTCAATTTTGGCCAGATTATCAAGCTTTCTCCGTCGAGATTCTGTGGATTTCAAGCCTTGAAATTGGTAAGGATAGGTTCTCCTGGTTATAAGCTTTATTTTGAGACCAATTTCATAAGTTTTGGTTAAGAATTGACGGAGATATAAGGATTTTAAAAATTTCCAGTTTCCAAGGACGGCGACGGTCGCCAGAGTTCCAAGTTTGAAGACGACGGAATATTCCAACGCCGTCAGTCATCTTTAACTGTTACCATTGGGTTTTAATAGAATATTCCTTACGGCGTTAACTGATGCCGTCAGTGTGCCTGGCACATGGCCGCGCATGGGGGCGCGTCTGGCCGTGCCTTGGCCGGCGCGTGGGTGGTCGAAAAATTATTCTAAAAATATGGGGATGTTCGTTGTATTGTGTAGTTCACGTTGGTATATTCAAACACCTCATTTGAGCATTGTATGAGAAGTTATTACCTACTGTTGGTTATGTGCGTTAAATAATGTTTATTCAGTTATTACGCATATAGGTGAGGCCTATCCTGAGGATGAGCGCCATCAATCAAGGCTCGGGGGTTATGACCCTTTGATATATCAGTGAGTGGGCTTTTGTTTTCCGTATATACCTATATAAATGATATTTTTCCCAGAAAATCAATTTAAGTGAAATGTGATATGATATGCCATGCAAAGTATATATGTATTTTATTCATGCATTAGTAGTTGCATATAATGGTGATTGGTGTTGTGGACGCACATGTAAGTATCAGGTGAGTATATATCAATGTCAGAGATTGTTAATGTGAGTTGATGTTTATGTTGAGATGTATTGAAAGCTCATAAACCTGCACCCGGTTTTAGTTCTCCCGCCCAGAGTTAGGGGCACAGTCTTTCACGTGGATGTTCACCTCCCGCACCACAGGCTTATCTTGGATCCAAGTTAGGTGCACAATCATGTCGTATAAACCACTTTCAGTGGGTTCGACTCGTAGGTGACCCGCGATTAGCGCACAGTCTTTACGTGATTGTAGCACTAGAGCGTACTATTTACACCTAGTCCTGTCGTATAGACCACCTTGAGTGGGTTCGACTTGTGTGCAGGATATATATATATATATATATATATATGTGTGTGTGTGTGTGTGTGTATATATATATGATGAGATTTGATGAGATTGATTATGAGCTATAGTTTCAGCCGAGCTGATCACTCGGTTGACATATTATCATCTATGATGAGTTTATTTCACCTGATATATTTATGTGATTTGATGAGATATATTTAGCATGGCATATACCTTGCATATCACTAGTTTTGGCATGATCTTGAATTTATGAGTTGAGATGAGTATATATGTATATATGCTATTTTTCTGGGAAATTATACAGGTTTTACGGCGAAGGGTTAGAACCTTTGAAAAGAGAAAAGGTTTTGAAAAGATTTGTTTTTGCCCACTCACGCGTTTTGTTTTTCGCCCCTCCAGGTTCTAGGTAGCAGTGCTTTGGTGGCCACGAGGGATCCAACGGTGTTCTGACAGAATTCACAAAAGTATGATTCACCTTCGGGTGTTATATCTTAGTAATTGTCCTTGATTGCAACTAGACGTTCTTATTGCTCTGAATGTGTATTTATACACTTAGACTCTCACTAGCATCCTTTCTTAGCTAGTATTTACTAGCGATTCGGTTTTTATTTATTCGTATTTTTATTTATCTTATTAGCTTCCGCATTGTGCACATGGTTACGTCATTCTCACGTAACGGCCATCACGCCCTCCTTGGAACAGGGTGTGTCATTAATACATAGATCCATATGAGCCTTATTTAACAAGTGATCATTTATTACAGTGGTGGAAAGATGTTGTGCCATTGCATGACGGCATGGGTTCGAAACTTCGAACCCCGTCAACAACTAATTTAACATCTAACTTACTAATACTATCGTTCAACTCAAAAAAAATATGAACCTTAGTTCTATCAAGGTTACTGATTCAATCATCTCATTATAATTACCCTTTATTCGTTTTGTATGTTTTTCGAGGGACCTGGCTTCTCTGCCCTCCCACTTCCCATACACTCTCATCCTCTCCTATTTGTGCGGTCACGGTTAAGCCACGTTAACATTTTATATTGCTATTGTTTTTGTCTTATTATCTCTATAAAAAAAATCAATATAAAATGTTAACGTGGCTTAACTGTGACCGCACAAAATAAGAAGGGATGAAAATGTATGGAAAGTGGAAGAGCAGAGAAGCCGGATCGTTTTTCGAGAATCTACAAAACAAAAGATAAACGCCCTAACAAAAAGTGACGCAGGTACCGTCACACAAATTCGGAAACAATAATTGACTAAAACAAGTTGTAACAATTTAATTAGCTTTTCCTCCTAATACTGCAATTAGGAGAGTTTCGGGTAATCCGTTCTTAATTCAACATGGCAATATCGTAATTCAACATATTGCAAACGCAATCAAAAGTCCTACTACGTATATTCTAGAAAACGATATCATCCTTCCTCCCTTCTTCTCACGCGTGCCAAACCGCCCCTCCCTGTCACGACACGTGCGAGTGCCGTGACCGCGTTATTCTCTACCTCCTTCCCTTTTATCCCTCCCCACACCTTCTTCCCCAAACAGTCGAACGCAGTCTTTTCAGTTTTCGCAGTTTCAGAGAGAAAGAGAGGGAGAGAGAGCGCGTCTGAGTCATGCCGAAACAGAAATAAAGTTGCCAGCAAGAAACCAGCCATGGCTTCTCCTTCCCCTCACAACTCCAAGATCTGCAACTCCCTTTTAAAACCACCAGCCCTCATCGGCGGCAACCACACATCCGCCCGATTCTGCTCCCGCTAAGCCAAAACCCCCATACGATTTCTTTTGTTTTACACACATTCAATTTATTTTTTCCATTTCGATTCCCAAAACAGATAGAAAAAGATTGGATTTTTCCGCAATTTTTTTTGTAGAGAAAAGGGTATATATTTTGCAGAGATGGAACCCGGCTCCCCCGCCGCAGGCAAGCCCGGCCTCCTTAAGAACGTTTTTATACGGTGTTTTTTGTTCGGTGTTTTGATTGTTCTCTGCCGCTTCGCCTACGTCGTCACCGTCACCGGCGAGTCGTGTGAGCTCGGCAACTTCTGCTTCTTCTCTCTCCCGGAAAATCTCAACTTCGTTATAGCGAATACCGGCAGTGCGGCCATCGCCGCCAAAAACGACGCCGTGCCATCGAGGTCGGCGGGGTCCTCGAAGCCCGATCTCTACACCAGCAAGGACTGGATCAAGGCCGTCCATTTCTACTCCGCCGTTTTCCAAGATCTCATGTCCCAGGGCTTCCTCTCCCGGAAAGCCAAGTCGCTCTGCGTCGAGACCCCCTCCGGGCACGACGTCTACGGCCTGAGAGAGTCCGGCGTCAACAGCGCGGTCGGTGTTTTTAGGAAAGCGTTGCGTCCTTTGGTAATTCCGGGCGAAGCGCACCGTTTACCGTTTGCTGACAACAGCTTTGACTTTGTTTTCTCCGGCGGCGGACGTCTCGACAAGTCGCCAAAGCCGGCGGATTTCGCCGCTGAAATCGTGCGGACGCTGAAGCCCGAAGGGTTTGCGGTGGTCCACGTGGGCGCGAGAGACACTTACAGCTTCCATTCGTTTATTGAATTGTTCAATTGCAGCAAGCTCGTGACTTCGCGCGACATCGACGGCTTCAACTCGTCGATGCCAAAGATTCGCGAGATGGTTTTGAGGAAGGAGTGCGGCGGGGGCGGCGAGATTGAGGGTTTAGGCCACAGAGTCGAGAACCCTGGTGGCAGTGTTGGTGCTAAGTGCTCGGTTCCTGAGCATAAGATGGAGCTGGTGAGAAAGGCGGAGCCTTTGATTGAAATAGAGCCGTTGAAGCCGTGGATTACTCTGAAGAAGAATATACAGAGCGTTAAGTACCTGCCAACAATGGCGGATATAAGCTTCAAAAAGCGGTACGCTTACGTGGATGTCGGAGCTCGGAGCTATGGCTCCAGCATTGGCAGCTGGTTCAAGAAGCAGTACCCGAAACAGAACAAGACATTCGAAGTTTTCGCCATTGAAGCCGATAAGACTTTCCATGATCAGTACAAGTTGAAGAAGGGGGTCACATTGCTACCTTATGCAGCTTGGGTGAGGAATGAAACGTTGTCTTTCGAGATCAATGGCGACCCGGGTGAGAAGGTGAAGGAGAAAGGCAGAGGAATGGGGAGGATTCAGCCGGCAAAGGCGGCCAATGGCGGATTGAACAGAGAGGTGGATCAGATTCAGGGGTTTGATTTTGCGAATTGGTTGAAGAAGACCTTTTCGGAGAAGGATTTCGTGGTGATGAAGATGGATGTGGAGGGGACGGAATTCGATTTGATTCCGAGGCTGTTTGAGACCGGAGCAATCTGTTTGATCGATGAGATATTTCTCGAGTGCCATTACAACCGGTGGCAGAGGTGTTGCCCCGGCGAGAGGAGTTCGAAGTATGAGAAGAGTTATGGTCAGTGCTTGGACCTGTTTGCTTCGCTGAGACAAAGTGGAGTTCTTGTTCATCAATGGTGGTAACATTGTTACAGGTTTTCTTTGATTCTAGCCAACCTCTTTTTTTTTTTTCTTTTTTTTTTTTTGTAATTTTGTTTTACATAGGAACAGGAAAAACTTTAGAATTTGTTTGTTGTAAGAATTGCAGCTGAAAAAAGGAATGAAAATTTCATTAATTCATATCATACACAAGTTAATGATTGATTTGTAATACTATCACCGCATCATCTCAGTTGTATATTAACTCTTTTTTTTGCATAACCGTGAGTGATTGTTTCGAGACATCGTCGTTGAGTGAATAATATTTTAACAAAGTAGGACAGATGTGATCACGTCTCAAAAGCATTTCTGGGTAATTTTAACAAAGTTTCCAAATTAGTTTTATAAGTCAATGAGTGAATAATATTTGTTTCCTTTTAAAAAGTAAGTAGTTTGTTAAGTTTCTACGAGTTTGGAAACAGAATCATTGCAGTAGGATCTCTTGACAGACGATTAAGGGAATACACCTGTGGAGTTTGCGGTTCCTTTTGATATTGTGAAATGTCACTATATGGGTGTCATTTTCTCTTTATTATATGGAATGGTTAATTGCATGGAGGGAGAATGATTTATATGTAATTGAGTTTACTGTTTATGTGGCGTTCTAGTCTAATTATTATGTTACGTGTAAGTTTTTTTTGACGTGATATTGCATTATTGAATTTAAATTTTTGATGAAACTTATTTTTATGTAAGTTGCTTTCGCGTGATAGATTAGAAGTTTGGGGCTTAAAATAGAAAGTTTGATCACTTATTTGAGCCAATTCAGGTTCCACATGACAATAAACTTATTTTATGTAAGTTGCTTTCGCACGAAGGGACTAGAAGTTTGGGGCTTAAAACAGTAAGTTTTTTTCAATTATTTTTTTTGGCACAATCGATATTATCTACACTAAGGGGGAGAGAGGGTGGTCTTAGCCTCACAATGGGTTGGTAGTAATATGGTTCAAATTCGCCTTTGGCGAGAATCGAACCTAAAACCTCTCATTTACAAGTGAAGAGGAATATCACTATACCGTAATACTAAATGACTTAATCTTCGAATGGCTTAAAACAGGAAGTTTAATAACTTATGTGAGCCAATTATTGGGTCACCAACTTGAGATTGATAATTTTGGTTGTTACTGAAATGGTAGTGCACATGGAATTAGGAACTTAGCACATGTTTTGCTTCTTCAGGGCTCAGGAGAGAATTATGAGCCTGCAAATTTCCAGCCCACGTTGCCCTGCGCTTTAGAATTTTAAGACAAGCGACTCCTCTTCTCTTGATCAACTTGGTCAGTCCAAATATTGCATCAATGTCATTCTACATTTTTATCCCCGCAGTTATCAGTGCAGTTTTGGCCAATCAATCAAATCTATCCGTACGTATCAATCAATGATAGAAGTTATAGGGAGTTCACAAATAAAATAAATGCAAAAGATTTGAACTCTCTTTAGAAGATATGAACACATAATTTTAACATGGGACCTACTTATATTTATAGGAAAACTAATGAAAATGTTTTGAAAACTTTAAGTTTTAACGATAAGGACAAATTAAAGGGTAAAGTAAATAGTACCATGATTGACTTTTTAGTGTAAAAATGTGGTTTTTCGTTAAAGTGAACAGTACTGGAAGCTTTTCGTTAAAATTCACTATATTTATATATTGTGTGAGTGGAAGATGTGTCAGGAATATGAATAATACTGAGTGCTTTTGAAATTAAAACTAATCTAACAACAACCAATAGGGGGAAGTATCCCCTCACTTCAAGGGTGAGCAAAAATAAATGGGCCTTTAGTTTAAAAAAGGTTACATAAATTTGTTTTTTTCTTTTGATACAATAATTTATTTACATTAAGGGGAATGAAATAAATTGATATCGAACATACTATTTACAATATTCGAACCTATAGAATTGTGATAGGGTTATAAAATTCCTCTCTAGGGTTTCTCTAGGAGAGCGGTGGGGACTTATAATTACGGCGCCGGCCGTCGAATTCTTGGGTTGATATCCTGTGCTCGAGTTTTTTTGCGGGGATCACAGTAGGTTGAATCGGTTGGGTTAGGTTGGATGTTTCTCCGATTAGCACGACAACTGGGGGGAAAACTTTCTTGGATTTATCGAACCGGTCTCCAAGTGGTGCAAAGGGTGATGGATGATATGGAGATGAAGTTTGCAACAAGGTTGGATCTCACTGCCAAGGAGCAAAGAGTGGTGGTGATTGATGATAAGGAGAGTGCTTTACTCAGAGCCAATAGGGTTTTTCTAGTCGGGAGAGTGCTCTCACGTAAGGTGATCAATAAAGAAAGGTTCAAACGTCAGATGTTGAACCTCTGGCGTCCCAAGGCTAGGGTTACGATAGTGGAGTTGGAAGATGGCATGTTTTCATTTGGTTTCGAGAGTAACCGAGAAATGACGATGGTGCAGAAGGAAGGTCCATGGCTTTACGATGATGCATTACTGGTGTTGGTAGAGGCAGATAATCTGGCACATCCTGGTAGCATTCTGTTGTGCTCTTAGGAGTTTTGGATCCAGGTAAAAGGGTTGCCCATTGCATACATGACTCGCCATATGGGACAGTTCATTAGGAATCAGATACAGGTACATGTCTTAACTGATCAGAGTCGGAAGGGTGATATTTATGGAAGTATATTGCGTATTCGTGTTGCTCTAGATATTACGAAGCCTTTATGACATAGCTTACTGTTATTAATCTAGGGCTCGGAGGTGGGTATCGATTTGCGATATGAGAAACTTCCCATAACTTGTTTCTTATGTGGTTTTATTGGACACATGGAATAACAATGTGTGCTTTTTAGGGGTAAAAATGATGATGATCTTTCGAAGTTGTAACACCCCAACCCCCAATTATCTGTATAATTTCGTAAGTTCCTTAAAGTTTTTATGAAATTTCATTTTGGTCCTCTATTTTGACTAAATCTGGACCTTTCATCTAGATTCCTAAACTCTCTCAAACTGCCACGTGGCAGCACCCTAGCTCTCCTCTCTTTTTTCTGTTTCTGTCCCCTACCCCGTGACCCTTCTTTCTTCTTCTTTTTTTCTCTGCATTCACTCTCCCTCTCTCTCGAAACCTTCCCATCTCTCTCTTTCTCTATGTCGCCGTAACCACACACACAGAAAGTAACACCATCGTTCAGGCATCATCATCATCATCTTGTATCTCTTTCTCTCTCTCTCTCAACGTGTAAGGCTAGGCAGAGCCCAGAGAAAAACCCAGGCGAACCCGAGACACCCAAACCCAGTTTTCCGGCGTGGTGATTCTCGAATCTCTTTCTCTCCGTTTAATTGTTGCTAG
This sequence comes from Heteromeles arbutifolia, assembly GCA_024362995.1. NCBI lineage: Eukaryota > Viridiplantae > Streptophyta > Magnoliopsida > Rosales > Rosaceae > Heteromeles > Heteromeles arbutifolia. Next base: position 8,247,824 of record JANCRC010000017.1, on the reverse strand, counting down.
GATGTGATTATTAAGTGTTATCTCGTTATTTTTCCAAGGTTTTAAAGTGAGATCGGCTCAGGAATAGGCACACCTAGCTCCGGTGAGGGCGTGGGTGTCGAGGAACTTTCCGAACATCTACGGCCGTTTTACGGCAAACCAAAGGTATAATCACACTCATTTCAACTTCCTCTTTATTTTGGTACCTAGATCGGAGCCTAAGGTGTACGTTTGCAGTCGGCCGGAGCTGTAGAAGCTCCAGCGTTCATCTCCGTTCAGCCAAGGCCTTTCAAGCCGTGTAGAAGAAACCAGGGCCTTGGGCTTTCACCCATGCCCAAGTATTTTTGGTGAACCAGCCCGAAACCTTGACCCATTCCCTTTTTTTTTATTAAATTGTTTTAAAAACCCAAAGGCCTTTGGGCCGTTTCATTGAGGGCCTTCGGCCTTTGACCCAAACCCAAAACCCTTACCTGGGCCAGGCATTAAGCCTAGGCCTGTGAGTTTTAAAACCCAAAGATTTAAGGCTTTAGGGCCAATTAGAATTTGGGTTTTCAGCCTATTTCCCCTAAACCCATTAACCCAAAACCTAGGGCCCGATCCAAACCCAAGCCCAAACCTTAAATCGATCCAACCCAGTTTGACCAAACCGGTTGACCTGGACCCGTTGACCTGGTCTGACCGTTGACTCGGTCAACGGTCAGCGTTGACTTTGACTTTGATCGGTCAACGGACTGTTGACTTTTTTTGGATTTTGTCCGAGACCTCTCCTAGGCTAATTTCGACGTTCTGGACCCGTTTTTGAAGTCCGTTTTCCCAAATTCAATCGTTTGAGTAGAGTTTGACTACTTGTACCCTTTATGTGAATAGGTGTGATTCTTAGCGGTGATTCTTATTACTCCTGTTAGTAAGGCTTTGCACCAACGGTGTACGGTGAGTGGACCCCTTCAAAAATGCATGTTTTGATAGTAGAATTGCACACATGAAAAGCATGATTTCATAATTATGTTCTATGAAATGTTTTGAGATAACATGCTTACTGAGGCTAGTTTGAATTACTACTATTTTTCCTATAACCCATGTTCTTATAGAATATCTGATGGATGACGATATGATATTTAGAACATGTTTAGAACACCTCTTTATAGTATAGATGATGGATGACTTTATACTATGAAGTTGTTTTTCAATATATATGTTCAATGGTTTTGTACTTACCTAGTGGTTCTGATTCCGCTACGGGACGTAGGGATAGTTTTCGGTACGTCCCGGGCGACGGTTTGGTGTTGACATAGGACCTGGAGGGTGTTTCCTCTGGCATTTAAGACCAGTGACGGGGAGCCGGCAAGGGGCCTGTAGTGTATTTTTCTCTTACTGTCTGCTCAGAGACGGGGAGCCAGCATAGGGCCTGGGGGTTATATTGTACATTCACTAGCGGCTCGTATATATAAAAGTTATGATTTGAGACATTGCACGACATGCTAGGTTTCGGAAAACCTATGTTTATCATGATATATATGTGTTTTCATAAAACCTGGGGGTTAGTATGTTGATAACTGTTTTATTATATGTATATCAAATTGGTCCACTCATGTTTGTTTTGCGCCCCCTTCAAGACCTCAGAACGAGGATTACGATCTGAGCTACAAGGCTTTCCCCCACCAGTGATTTCGTGATATATCTTCTCTGCTTTGGCACCTATTGTAATAGCACTTCTCTATCTTAAATTCAGTTTGTTCTCTGTATTAGACGTATGCTCTGGACATATTGTGCATTATCTTAATATATTTAGTTGTTGAACTTAGTTTGGTGTTATTCGTCCTTATATGACTGTTTAGTATATTTCTCCGTTTTTGCTTAAATTAAATGGCTTTCGTATGGTCGGTGGTCGGTGGGGGCGTGTCAGAAGTCGGGGCGTGTCAGAAGTCATATGATCAGTGGTTCCAGAATGATGTGTTGGGGGATAATTACCGGAGGCCACAAGGAAAACGTTTTGGTCTGGATATGGCACAAGGGTGGTCCATGAAAGCTTCATTGTATGTGGAGAAGTTAGAGAGTACGAATAATCCTGAACAAATTTGTCAGGGCCTTATGGAGGATGTGTCAACGGAGGCTGGGGTAGGTCAGTCAAAGGACGAATACTAGGGGGTGGAGCAGAATGGTGCCACCATTAATGGCAATTTCAATCTCCTTGATTTGAATGCTGATGTTGACCCGGATAAGATGATAATTGATTTTATGACAATTGTCCCATGTCAGCAAATTCCTATAATCCACAAATCAGGAGGGTTGACTTTGTTTGGGGTTGATTTGAATGCCCCGTCAATTACGTGTTGGGAGAATCTTCATGTTCAGTCAGCTTTAGCAATCGTGGAACTAAGCAATGTGGTCGGTACGAACGTGGTGGACTCAAATAGGCCCCGAGGTGGGGAGGAGATTGTGTTGGGTCAGTCTGCAAGTATAGTGGGGCAGAACTTGAATAGTGGGCAAATTGGTTTGGGTCCAGGTGTACCAGTTTGTGAAGGGACCGGGTTAGGTTCGGATCCGTTCAATCTAATGCCTATTATAAAGCATCATCAGAGAGCTAGGAGAAGGAAACAATGAAGAGTGAGACGTATTGGGAGCCTCTTGTCAAGCAGTACTCAGTCTAATGCTCGGGATTATGGTGATGCAACATTATCTGATCTCGGGAAACGGTTGGTACAAGATGAGGAGGAAGTGGTGGCAAGGCATGGTGGTCGCAGGAAGCTGCTAGACAGCTCGGAGTTATTCAGTTCATCGGCAGAGGTTGACAAGGGTCAACCCCGCCGTCAGCAATGAGTTGTTTAAGTTGGAACTGTCTGGGGCTTGGGAACCTCCTGGCAATTCATGCGCTTCAACGTTTAATTTCTAATCAAGATCACACTGAAGTGTTCTTATGCGAGACAAAAAGTAATTCTGGTTACATGGAACATTTACGTTTAAAGTTGAATTTTGATCGTAGTTTTACCGTTGATAGTAGAGGTAACTCAGGTGGTTTGTGTGTTTTATGGAAGGAAGAAATAAATTTATGTTTAAGGTCTTCTTCACAGAACCACGTCTATTTTGATGTAGGTGTTCCGGGGGATGCGTCTTATTGGCATTTTACTGCTTTTTATGGCTTTCTAGCTACAAGTGATAGGTACAAGTCCTAGCGGCTACTCGAGACTCTTTGTGGCAATGAGTCCAATCTTTGGTTATGTATTGGTGATTTTAATGAAATCCTCCAAGCTAACGAACAGGAATGAGGTAATGTTCGACAAGATAGACAAATGGAGGGGTTTCGTAATTTGGTGGCACAATGCCGGTTGTTTGATCTCGGCTTCTCGGGTAATAAGTTTACGTGGTTTACCACGAAAGGGGTGGAATCAAGGTGATATTGGATCGAGTGTTGAGTGATGGATGCATATTTTCATATATTTTTATCATATATTTCCTTATATTTTTATCATATATTTCCTTTGGATTTTGTATAAATGAAGGGGTTAAATGCACTAATTTATATTGTTTTAATTTATAGGCATTCAATGCGGGAGTTACGTGAAAAAGAAGTGAAAAATGGAGATTTCAGGTGTCTACAGTAATTTCAGTGGAACAAGAGGTTAACTAGCTGCGCAAGGACATATGTATTACAACAAGAAGATGAAACCGAGCAGTTTTGGAATCAAATAGAGATGGGAATGTTATTCAACGGACTTTAGGATAGAGAACTTAATTATTAGTTTTATTATTTCCGTTTATTTTTCTTTTCTTTAATAAGGACTTGAAAGTCCATTATGCTAGGATTAATGGTCATTTTAATTGGCCTTTAGTAACCTTTGCCGTAGGTTTTATATGTGGAGATTGAATCTCCATTGTGAAGTAAGGATTTAGCCACCAAAACAAAACAAAATCATCTATTCTACATAGGGGGCTGCGGCAAGGAAGGCCAAGATGAAGAGCTAGAGTTTTTCTTTACTAAGGCTACGATGTAGCCTAATCATGAATATTTAATTGCCTGGTTGCATTGTTATTATCAAGTTTTTCATCTTTATTAAGTTTCTTTTGCTATTCGTAATGCGCTTGATTTTTATTTAGATGCTTGATCACCATCTAAGTTTTAGTTAAGTTGATTTGATGCAAGTTAGAATAGATGCCATACTTAACTTGGGTTTAGCTTCTTGCAATTGATACCATAAACACCTATTTGTAGATGCCATGCAATTAGGGTTTATGTGATTTTCCAACAATTTCCATAGAGCTTAATGTGTTCTTACTTGTTTAAATTCATCTAGATGCCATAGAGGGTTAACAAGTAAGGATACTTTTGGTGCAACCAGATGTCATGGCCATTGAATAATTTAGGGAAAATCGATCATCAATATTGGATAACTACTTGAGCATAACATATTAAGGGAATTAAGTAGAATTGGTTACGGTGAATTCGGATGCCCTAGGTTTTAATTTCTTATGTTTTTAATTTTATTATTTCATGCATTTTATTTTAAAGTCATATGTTATTTTTAGTTTAATTATCAAATCTTTTCCATTAAAGCTTCTCAATTATAATTTGTTTCAATTTAGTAAGTAAGACTTTAGAATCAATTCGATCTCTGTGGGACGATATCTGTGCTTGTATGCTATACTGCCATTTGATTCGTATACTTGTGAGCACAAAAATTCGAGACTTAATGAACCTAATTTCGATTATCTAATTTTCGCAACATTGAGTAATCAAGCATAGATGGATTTGCTTCCTCGGTTTAAAGTGCAACACTTGAATAAACCTATGTCCGATCATGTTCCAGTTTTGCTCAACTGGTCGGGACGCACTCCAATCCGAGGTAAGAAGCAATTTCGTTATGAGGAATTGGCATATGCATGAGGGTTGTACTTAAGTGGTACGGGATGGATGAGAACATGTTGTGGAGGGCTCGCCAATGTTCCAAGTTATAGAGAAAATTAAGATGACAAGGATGAAGCTTAATAATTGGGCACGTAGTAATGCCAGGTCGGGGTCGAGAACGATTAGAGAAGTGGAAGACAAACTCATAAGCTTGTTGGGGCAACCATTTACGGAGGAATCTATTGAGCAAAAGAATGAGCTTATTGGCAAGTTGAATAAATTACTTGAACAAAATGAGCAATTTTGGAGACAAAGATTGAAGAAGAATTTGGTTAAACTTGGTGATCGTAACATAAAATTTTTTCATCAGAAAGCAAATAGGAGACAAAAGCGCAACTTTTGATATAGGCTAATGGATGACAATAGGAGTTGGTGTGAAGATAGAAGTGGGATGGAAGAAGTTGTGGTGTCGTATTTCTCTAAGTTGTTTACTTCAAATGGGATGAAGAATTTTGATGAAATCTTATGCCACATCACTCCCCCGGTGACGGGGGAGATGAATACCTTGATAGCCTGTTCATGGATGACGAAATTATATGTGCATTTTTTCAAATGCATCCCATGAAAGCGTCGGGCCCTGATGGTATGTCCCCTGGATTCTACCAGAAACATTGGGGGGGGTGGTTGGTGCAGATATATGTAATGGGGTTCGGTCTATGCTTTTCTCGAGTCAAATTCTACGAAAAATTAATTATACACATGTCACGTTAATCCCCAAAGTTAAATATTCTACGATGATGACACAATTACACCCTATTAGCTTATGCAATGTTTAGTATAAAATTGTGGTGAAGGTACTTACGAACAGGTTGAAGCTTATTCTCCCACGTATTATTTCTCCTACACGGAGTGCTTTTATTTCGGGGCGTCTAATTTCTGATAACTATTTGGTAGCTGCTGAAGTTGCTCATTATATGCATAAGAAGTCATCCGGGTCTAATGGTTTTATGGCTTTAAAGCTAGATATTAGTAAGGCGTATGATCGTGTGGAATGGAAGTTCCTCGAGGCTATGATGCATCGTATGGGGTTCTCTGATAGATGGATCTGTATGGTAATGTTATGTATTACAACGGTTTCGTATTCTTTCAAGTTAAATGGTGATCCTTGGGATATGTGCATCCGGAAAGAGGAATCCGGCAAGAAGACCAATTATCTCCCTATTTGTTTGTTATGTGTGCCGAGGGTCTCTGGGCTTTGTTAACAAAGGCAGAAATCGATAAGGTGTTACAAGAGATCAAAGTTGGCCGTGCTGGGCTCCTAGTATCCATCATCTGTTTTTCGCTGATGATATCTTTCTCTTCGCTCGCGGTACCCTTAGCGAGTGTCAGAATATTAAACAGGTGTTGTGGAAGTATAAAATGGCCTCTGGACAAGCAGTGAACTTTGAAAAGAGTTCTGTCTCGTTCAGCCCCAATCTTACTAATTAATGACAAGCAGTTGTTGGCCGACTGTCTCGGTATGAAGAGGGTGGAATTTCATGATAAATATTTGGGGTTGCCGGTGTTAATTCGGAAGTCGAAGAAGGAAACATTTGCGTATGTGAAAGACAGGTTGTGGAAAAAGCTACAAAGTTGGCGTGGTGGACTTTTGAGTAATGCGGGTCATGAGTTATTGGTGAAAACGGTGGCTCAGGCATTGCCAATGTAATCCATGCAATGTTTTCTTCTCCTTAAATTTTTCTGTGAAGAATTGAATATGATGATTGCTAAATTCTGGGGTAGTGGTGATCCGAGCAAACGAAAAATACATTGGCTTAATTGGAGGTGTTTGTGTAAGACTAATAACGATGAGGGCCTCGAGTTTAGAGATCTTTATGCGTTTAATCTTGCTTTGTTGGCTAACAAACATGGAGATTTCCTCAGGACCTTGAGTCTCTTGTTTTTCATGTCTTCAAATCTCGGTAATTTCCTATGACAGATTTCTTAGATGCACGGGTGAATGCCAACAATTCGTATATCTGGAAAAGCATAGTAGCTTCAAGACTGGTGCTTCATAAAGGTCTTCGTTGGCAACTAGGTAATGGGAAGAGTATTCTTATATGGAAAGATAGTTTGGTGCCGAGGGAGTCTTATTTCCGAATCTTGACCCCACCACCGGAGCAGTGGGATATTGAAGCCACGGTGGATGGTTTATTCTGGATGGGGTCGAAACAGTGGAATATTCAATTGTTAAATAAACTATTCTCCCGAGAGGAAGTGGAATTAATTCGATGTCTTCCACTTAATTTACGGGATGTTGACGATTGTAGGATTTAGCATTATGAGCGGAATGGCAAATTCACAATTCAGAGTGCATATCAGGTTGCACGAGGATTAAATGTAACTCATAAAGAGGGTGTAGCTGGCTCGTCTTCTTCATCTAGTTGTCCAGGGGAGAAGTTCTGGAAGAAACTTTGGAATGCTTGTGTTCCGGGGAAGGTGAAGATTTGTGTTTAGCACACGTGTTTGGACTCTTTGCCCATACGTATGAATCTTAACAAGCGGCGAGTGACGAATGAAGTGTCGTGCGTGGTTTGTGGTGGGCAAGTTGAATCAATGGAGCATGTTCTTAGATAATGTAGTTTGGTAAGGGCAGTATGGTTTCAGAGCCTGGACCTAAAGGTGGATACCAATCAAAGAGTGCCTCTAATGCATCGGTTAGCCATTATAACTATGTAGTTTCCTTCTTCGGGTTTTGAACTATGTTTGATGTTGATATGGGCTTTATGAAAGCATAGGAATTATGTGTTGTGGAACGGTACTTTGTTACCTCCTCACGAGATTGTGCTTAGAACTGAGGGATATATGCATGAATTCCAGAAATGGCATAAGATTGCAGCAAAGCAGACTAATCGAGAAGTTTAGAAGTGGAGGAAACTTGAAGAAGGTTGGATCAAATGTAATCCTGACGGGGCATGGATTCAAAGCGGCCTACGAGGGGTTTTGGAGTTGTGCTTCACAATCATTTGGGGGAGTTTATTGCCGCTGCTGCAGGTCCCATTAAGAGGACAACATCTGCTATTCACGCCGAGTTCATCGCAGCATGCCGTGCCGTAATATTTGCTAAGAGCCATTGTCCAGAAGAGGTGAAGATTAATTTTGAGGAAGATGCTAGTTTGGTGTTGGCGGCTATGAAGGGTCAAAAGGATGACTAATCATCTTTTGGTCCTATAATAAACGATGTGAGGTGTTTTATTGCGGGATTGACGAACTCGATGGTCAGCCATGTTCAGATGGAAGGAAACTCGGCACCGCATCGACTTGCTCGGATGGGTCTTAGTAGCTCTCAGGAGTTTGTGTGGTTGGAGAAGCCTTCGGATTTGATTCAAGACATTTTATTTGAGGAGAGATTGTAATTTCTTTTCTGTTGTTCATTTGAGGATAGATCTATTGTTGTGCGGGACACTCTTTTCCTTAAACCAAGTTGAAAACCCGGGCAAGATTTTTATCAAGACCCATTATGCACATTATCCTCAGTTTGTACGAATTCTAAGCTGTTTAATGAATACCGTACCTTTTCTTCAAAAAATATTCAAACCTAAGACATCTCACTTATAAGCAAACTAAATTTCCACTATCTGGGCTATGCGACCTATAGAGAGTTCATTTTACAAAATCACATATGGCCCAACAAAGAAGTAGAAACTCACTAAGAGCACCTCCAACAATTTATCTACATGTGACTCTTCAAATACAAGTCTGTTGACTTATATGACAATTTGAAAACTAAGGTTTGTTGATTCACAATTTTGCTCAACATACTTCATAAACTTAGTATTTTTTTTTTTTAGTACTTTTCATCATGCAACCTTTTTTAGCATTTCTTTTTAATAAAAAAGTGGACAAAGATACATTATTATAATAAAAACAATGTTTGAAGCATGAGATAGAGAGTATAAATTTAGAGAGTGTAGGACATTTTCTAAATTGGAAGATGCGTTTGACAACTCTGTTAGAGCACAAAAAAATCCTACATGGCACTTTAAATTTAACTGTGTGGACTCTCTTGGAGATGCTCTAACTAGTCATTGGGCTAGTATAACTTGTTAAAATCAAAGAGGCATATATCAATGGGCTGATGCTATTAAGTATACAGAGAAAAGAGCAGGAAGGGCGACGTAAAACTTAACTTCTCTAAACTAAAACCTAAATGTATAAACGTGCAAAACAAGCTGTAAAACACCAAAAGAAAATTATTTAAATAAAAAAATCATACATCAATAAGGGAGACACACTTGTAAGTCGAGTTATGTACTAACTAAAGTTGTGAAGACTAAACATTTACATGATAAAGTGTTTGTTGCTAATCAAATATATCTTCTTCTTTTAACAAACGATATTATCTATCCTAAGGGGAAGGGGTGGGCTTAACCTTTGTTGATCCTAAAAACTACCAAGCGTACGTGGCGCGCAGGCAGAGTAATTAATAAGCTAACTACGTCTTTCAGTTATGTGCAGAGCATGCCAACTCGTCGGCTGAGTTTAGCCAGGGAGTAAAATATGTTGATGTGGGGTTGGGCGCGCTGTTGACTTCTTGATCTTACGACTGTGGCCAAGGAAAGTCTTGGCCTTCGGGTTCTAGAGCATGAAGATAAGGCTACTAGTTTCTTCGAAGTTCACAAATCGTCGGCACCGGGTTTGTTCTCAGTAATTATATTCGTGAGAGTATAAGTACGCAAAACTAGTACCATACTGTACGGATACAAATACTCGAAAGAGATAAATATCTTTGATTGTAAATGTGGTTTGGCCATCGGAATGCCGAACTCTAAAATGTACTTGCAAATATCCAATCATAAAATAAAACTTGGCTTTCAATGTGCCGAGCCTAGTAACTTGGTAACACCTCACTTCACCGAGAATGTTGATTAGATGACCTCTACCAACAAGGACTCGGAAATCCTTGTTGACCGAGACTTAGATAAATAACCAGTCAGTCTCGAAGCAGTGTTGTAACATCCCAGCCCGGGCCCCCACCACATCCCGGGCTCTACTCCACCGTAGCACGATATTGTTCGTTTTGGGCTCTAACCACGCCCTCACGGTTTTGTTTCTGGGAACTCACACAAGAACTTCACAATGGGTCACCCATCATGGGAGTGCTCTCGTGCGCTACTCGCTTAACTTCGGAGTTCCTATGGAACCCGAAGCCAGTGAGCTCCCAAAAGGCCTCGCGCTAAGAAGAGATGGGAATATACATATAAGGCTCACATGATCCACTCCTCTGGGCGATGTGGGATCTCACAATCCATCCCCTTAAGGGCCCGACGTCCTCGTCGGCACACACGCGGCCAGGGTTAGGCTCTGATACCAAATTGTCACACCCCGGCCCGAGCCCCCGCCACATCCCGGGCACGCCTCTGCCATAGCACGATATTGTCCGCTTTGGGCCCCGACCACGCCCTCACGGTTTTGTTTCTGGGAACTCACACGAGAACTTCCCAGTGGGTCACCCATCTTGGTATTGCTCTCGCCATAACTCGCTTAACTTCGGAGTTTCGATGGAACCTAAAGTCAGTGAGCTCCCAAAAGGCCTCGCCCTAGGTAGAGATGGGAATATACATATAAGGCTCACAGGATCCACTCCCCTGGGCGATGTGGGATCTCACAAGTGTTGTCTATCCAAACTGAATGTGCTTCTCAGTCGGCTGATTCTACGGCTCAAATGATGTCTATCCAAACTGAAGATGTCTATGGTTGCCTTCACAATGTTGTCTATCCAAACTGAAAATGTGTTGGCAAGAAGAAAGGATGAGAGGAAAAAATCTTAGGGTTGTTGAGAAGTTTTGCGCAGGGCAATTTGTGTGTTGATTTGGAGAGGTCTTGAATGATGCACTCCCTTCTCTATTTATAGCAGTGAACCCCCTTATGGCCGAACTAGAAACTTACTTGGATTAGAACTCCTCAACCCAATCTAATCAGGTTTTGACCAATCCTAACCTCTATAGGACTTCGAACCAAGCTCCTTAACGAACCAGATTCATCCCCTAATTCTAAGCATCCTCAGCTTTAAGACTCCTTGTTGCACTAGGGTTCGACTACCTTACCCTTATCTATTTGTAATAGGATTCGGCCAACCTTGACTATACAGCCCATGACAAAATTCTAGATGAATGTTACTGGACCGAGAACGACTCTAAGCTCGGCCCAAAATATTATTTTGGGCCCAAACAGCCTCACAATGGGCTAGCAATAGTGTGGTTCAAACTCGCATTTGGCTAAAGTCCAACGACTATACCTCTCACTTACAAGTGAAGAGGAATACCACTAGACCGTAGTATTAAATCCTAATCAAATATATCTTTGGATAGGATGGTCGTAGCTAAACTAGTTATTATATGGTTCAAACCATCTGATTGACTAAGTCAACGAACAATTTGTGTAAGCCCAATTTTATATTGTTGTGACGTTACGAGATGAATTCAACGTTGAATGTATGATTAAAAAAAAGATTAGTTGTAGTTTTACCACCAAAATAAAACGAATTTAGTTGTGATTAGTTAAACAAAGATCTACCCTAAAATGATAGGGGAATGGACTATAACCATTGGACTTTCATCAAACGGCTGGTAAAAGGTTTGTTAAAACTAATTAAGATAATCGGATCGCTTTTAGTCCAAAATTCAAGTAGAAAATCCGAACTTTACGAATTGGGCGATCCCAAATCTAACGTTATCCTTTGACTAAAACACTAATGTGCATGCACTTTAAATAGGATTTAATATTGGCTGATCAACTACGATATAGGGAAGATTGTGTACCTAATTATGGTTTAAGTACTCTGATTAGCTAAAGACATTTGGGAGGAGATGTAAATTTAGGATTACTATCTTCCTCCTTGGCAAAGACCAAAAGGGTACTATTGTGATTATCCTCTAACAATTTCTTGTGATCAAAAGCACATCGAGATTTAAGAGAACATAACCACCTCCTTCGCAACATAAAAAACCTCCAACAACACACGACATGAATCTTGATTGACTCGTTGCATGCGTATTGTAATATCTACGATTTACGTTTCATTTTTCTTTCCTTTTAAGAAATATGCTCTGATTTCGAGAAATATATCAATCGACTCCGATTTCTCCACAAATACACCATCACCTTTCATTTCTCTTCCCCTCGTTTGCCTCTTCACCCAATTTTTTGCTTTTGGGTGTTGATTGGTTATTGGTGGGTCCCCATCACTCCTCTTCTCCCATTTTCTTGGGAACAATCATTTTTGTGGGAGGTTTGGTTAATTTAATTTCTGGAGAGACATGGGAGCTTGCTGTACCAAGGAGAGATCGTATGGAGGAGGGTACATGGGGGATGATGGTGTGGCCCATCGGAATGAGTATTACGAGGCTGAGGAGGAGGAGGGGGATAATGTAAGGTGTGGGGACGATGGGGCCCGCATAAGGTTGCAAGGGTGTTCTAGGAACATTTCCATGTACACCCAGCAAGGAAGAAAAGGGATCAATCAAGATGCCATGACGGTTTGGGAGGTACCTTTAATCAATTTGTCTCTTTTCAATTTTGTTGGTTTATTTTTCTTTTTTCTTTTTTTTTTTTGGTTTTTCATTTATGCTGATTTCTGATCTCTATTGCGTTTATTAACACGTATGGAATCCAAAAATACGTTTTTCACATTATAATTCATAATTTAATATATAAAAATCTACATTACAATCTGTAATCAAATCCTCATTTCAATTGAGTAAACATGTCGTTTACGGTTTTTTGTTTGTTCAGAATGTATTTAAAATCTTCTTGGTATCCTATTTTCTGCAAAACTTGTTCTTTACTAGTCCTTTGTATATGAATTTAACTGAAGTTTTATCTCAATGAAATTTTTAGGACTTTACTGAGAAAGGCATGTACTTCTGCGGTGTGTTTGATGGTCATGGCCCCGAAGGGCACAAAGTTGCAAGATGCGTACGTGACAATTTACCCTCGAAACTCTCTGAAGTCATCAAAATTTACCAGCTCAACACTGGCATATTCAGCGACATTGATGTTGCCGGAAGCGAGATCAATGCAAACAACGGGAATAATCACAACAGGAAACCCAGTCGCGATATCTCTCTTCCGTCATGGGAAGCCAGTTTTGTCAAATCATTCAAGGAAATGGACGAAGAACTTAGCGTTGACAACACCATTGATAGCTTCTGCAGCGGTTCAACTGCAGTAACTGTAGTTAAACAGGTACACTTTATTTCTTGCACTCCAAGTTTGGAGAGCAATTCAATAAAATTACTTCTTCTTTTTTTAATTTTATGCTGTTTCATTTTCAGGGTGATCATTTGGTGATTGCCAACTTAGGCGATTCACGTGCGGTTCTTGGAACTAGATCAGGAGAAAAAAACCAAATCGTTCCTGTCCAGCTCACGGTTGATTTGAAACCTGATACTCCAAGTATGTTTAGTACTAGTGCTCTTAATATTGGGAAATGATTTCCGCTTACCTCTCTCTCCTTCTGCACACCCTGTTTTTGTTTGTCCCCTTGATTTTTCTTTGATGGGTGTGCAAGCGGAGAGAGTTGTGTGCGGAAATCACTTCACTTAATATTTCCTTAAGAATTGCATGATGATTTCGATCAAGTTTTTGAGTTTGATTGATCTTCTTGTTTTTTGCTACTGATGAAACTCAGATGAAGCTGAGAGAATTATGAAATGCAAAGGCAGGATTTTATCAGTGGATGAAGAACCACAAGTGTATAGATTATGGATGCCGGATGAAGATTGCCCTGGTCTAGCAATGGCGAGGGCTTTCGGGGATTTCTGTGTCAAAGATTATGGCCTGATCTCAATTCCTGAAGTTTTCTACCGGAAGATATCAAGCGATGACGAATTTGTGGTCTTGGCAACTGATGGGGTAAGAAAGCAACAAATCACTAAACCTCCCTCAACTTGATGATTAAAAAAGCCTACCCATATTGTCAAGTGAGTGCAGAAAATGACTTTGATCAATAGCCTGAATGTCCCTTCAATTAAGTATTTGTTTTTCGCTTCATAGGGTTCGGTTTGCTTCATTGGGTCTGGATTTGCTTCGAAGGGTTGGTCATTTTGTTCATAGGGATCGGGGTTTTTTTTCTTTCTTAGGTGTAGTTTCTTGCTTCACAGAGTTGAGTTTTTAGCTTCGTAGTGTTCAGTTCTTCCCTTTGTAGGGCTTGATTTGTTTGTTTTCTTCAATGGATTCGGCGTTTTGCTTCATAGGACTCATTTTTTTGGTCCACAAGTATTGTTACGGTCATTCAATTTATTTACGAAGTGATGTGACAGTTTTATTTATGTAGAACATATTTGGTAACTCTTAACATTTATCAAGCTACATTAAGATATTGATGTTGTGCATTGCGCAGGTGTGGGATGCTTTAACAAACACTGATGTGGTAAAGATAGTTGCTTCAGCAAGGAAGCGATCCATGGCAGCAGAATTACTAGTAAGGCGTGCGGTTAGAGCATGGAAACGAAAGTTCCCAGCATCAAAAATTGATGACTGCGCAGCTATATGCTTGTATCTGAAAGACAAACCTGCTTCTTCATTAACACATTCCACATCCCACGTGAGCCGTCTGGGCAAAGCGAATGACTCTGAGCTTTCACTTTCTTATTATAGCACAAGATCGAACATTGTAAGTGATCAGGGAGGCACTGCATCCGAGATTAACAGCAAGATGACGGAGGACTGGAAAGATACCGTGTTGAATTGCAATGTCTCACAAGATGCAAAGGAAGAGTGGAACGCCCTTAAAGAAGTTGACAGAGTAAATACCATGTTGAAGCTTCCTCGATTTTCTAATGGTTTGAGTCGGAGGAAAACATCAAGGGATTACGAAGAGGTTCAAGCTCATTGATTAATTAGCTTCCGTGATGAGGCCTTAAACACAGCGATTTGCAACCGCGGTTAAGGATTAGCAACCAACAATATTCATCAAACATCTCTCAGCAGGTGCAGTTCCAGCTTCCTGCCAAATTTGAAAGAAAAAGTGCAGCCACAAATTCTGGTTTTAGAATTGGCTAGGGGAAAACAGTACATGTAAATATTTGTCTAACCATGAAGTGTCAACGAGGAATACAAAATTACTGTTATATTATATGAAAAGTATGAAGTTGGCTTCTACCTTAAAATTTTGTTTGGTGTGACGGTCACAACGTCGTGTAGTGTTATTTACCCAGAAAAACAAGTGGATTGAAAATTGAAATACCCAAAAATTATTATGAGGCTGTAAGTTGGTAGAAGAACATAGGCTTCTTCTCCCTCTTTGGCCGCAACATAGAAGGTACAGGCTCTCTCTGGCCTCCCTTGTGCTACTATTGCATCTCCTGATGGCTGACTGGTCGAGTCTTCCTCAAGACCTTGTTACCTCTATCGCTTAGAAGGGTAGTTTCAATGGAGGATTTTGTTGCTCTTGGTGCAGTTTGCGAGTCAAGGAGATCAGTCGCAACGAAAAACAACTTTACCAGTCGATCAAGGCATTTTCCATTGCTTATGTCTGCATCTCATCAGGAGGATTGTATCATCTGTGAGGTTTACAATATGAAAAAAAAGGCAAGTCTTAAGAACTTTGTCTCCCAGAAGTTGATCAGAGAATGCAATTTGGTTCTTCCCTAGGATGGTTGCTGACTTTATCTAAACTGGATAAAGAAACAAGAACTATTCTGTTGCATCCTTTAACCCGTGCGCAAATTAAACTCGGTGGTAACGGCTTTCTATATTACCAATATGGCCACAGTTCCAATATTGCTATGTGATACAACTGATTTGAGGATTTTCCATAGGATGAGTCCACCGGATGACTTCTGTAGAGAAGCATCCCCTTTCCTTTTGAGGTTGGAAAATATATACAAGGTTGTACCGGAGGATAGTAGCCTTCCGAAAAACACTAGCAGCGTTCCAGGGGCCAAAGTTGTACCCAAACAGTCACTCTTTAATTTATTTTCCTGCTTATTATTACCAGTTTGTTTCCCGAATTCGTAATCAAGCAACTCATTTTTCAATTTGTTTCCTGTATTCGTAATCAGGCAATGCATCTTTCAGTTTGTTTTCCTCATTGAATAAGGTTTATATTATCGTCATAGCAAGCACAAGGCCAATGCTAGACCCAGTTGCTTAAGGAGGAATCTGTGTATATATACAGCACACATAACCCTAGTATATATCCTCCTAACCCTAGTATATATCCTCCTCGTTGCTGCTGCTGTTGTTACACGGCTTACTTTTTTCCATTTAAATTTCACATCCTGGAGGTAGGGCAAGAATATTTGATACTAAATTTATATCTTGATGGCTGACTGGTCGATTCTTCCTGGAGATCTCGTTAACTTACGTATATCGCCAAACGGATAGTTTGCATGGAGGATCTTATTGCTTTTGGTGGAGTTTGTAAATCATGGAACTCGGTCGCGACCAAAGAAAACTTTATTGGAAGATTAACACATCAATTCCCATTGAATATGTTCCCAAACAAAGTGGATACCGTCACTCCTGAATTTAGCAACAATATGAAAGGTAGGTTTCACAAACTTAATCCGCCGGAATCCAAGAAACGGCAGCGTTATCATCCTTCTATTGGATGGCTTATGTCTGTATCCCAAGTTTTTGAGGTCCGTTTATTGCATCCTATAAAACTATAAATCATCGCCAAATCGAACTCCCAGATGCTAACAAGATTAAAAATATTCAAGAGTGGTTTTATTCTGAAGACTATTACTTCACAGTTACAAAGGTTGTGTTATCCGCAAGCGGCAAGCCCGTCTCGGACATCGAATTACGCGGTCGGAGTTACTTGTGAACTTGGAAAGATATTTTGGAGACCAGGAGAAGATGAATGGACAATTGCTGATACAGATGTTTTAGATCAATTTTTTGATCATCTGGACTCTCTTAGAAATTCCTCA
The DNA here is from genome assembly GCA_024362995.1 of Heteromeles arbutifolia. Lineage (NCBI taxonomy): Eukaryota > Viridiplantae > Streptophyta > Magnoliopsida > Rosales > Rosaceae > Heteromeles > Heteromeles arbutifolia. The sequence goes on along the minus strand of JANCRC010000017.1, from coordinate 8,231,084 downwards.
CATATTTTAGACCTAACTCATTTCAACGGTCGATTTTATTCGGTGGAAGATTTTGGAACTATTGTGGCCTGTGACGTTGAAGATTTTGATGAACCAAAGATGAAGAATGTTGGTTCTATATGGAAACTCATGTGTGAGCATGATAACCTGATCGTGAATCTCCTCGAATCAGCCGGTACCTTATCAGTGGTTTTTAGGTATGAGGGTTCTAGGTCGGAATCACTGATTGAGTATAGGGTTTTTCAAGGTGCCGTTTAATGGCGATTGTTCGGGTAAGTTGCCTGACTTGCAGGTAAAAAACTTGGGGAATAGTACCATGTTACTGGGATCCGAGAGTTCTTCGTTCTCCATTGAAGCTTCGAACTGCTCTCGATTCAAAGCGAATTGCATATACTTTCATGGAATTGTTTTGGTGAGGGGTGCCAAGTTTACAGCTATATGTACCTTCAATTTGGAAGATAAAACCATTAAGTACATCTGCTTGGTTCCTTATACGGAGTCACCACATGTATGGATTCAGCCCAGTTTCTAGCTTGTCATCTGGATTGCGAATGTGATTATTGTTCGACAAGATAAGTATTTTTTGTTGCGAGATGGTAAGAGTCGTAAGACGACTACGTGTATTTAGAGGAATACATAGACATGTTCTTTTGTTATTTTATGTTACAATTTTGTAATTTAGAAAATATTATTAGTCTTACCAATTACCCTTTCTTTACTGTTGAGGACTACTTTAGTTGATGAACTTCTTGATGTAACATCCCACATCGACCAACGGAGAGGGAGTGATGTGCCTTATATGTACATGCCTACTTCTATATAGCACGAGGCCTTTTGGGGACTCATTGGCTACGGATCCCATGAGAACTCCGTAGTTAAGCAAGTTTGGCGAGAGCGGTCCTAGGATGGGTGACCCACTGGGAAGTTCTCGTGCCAAAACCCAAAAACAAAATCGTGAGGGTGTGGCCCAAAGCGAACAATATAGTGCTACCCACCTCCATATAGTACGGGGCCTTTTGGGAGCTCACTGGACAATATCGAGGCCCTTTGGGAGCTCACTAGCATATCGAGGCCCTTTGGGAGCTCACTAGCTTCGGATTCCATGGGAACTTCGAAGTTAAGCGAGTTTGGGCGAGAGCGTGACCCAAAGCGGACAATATCGTGCTACCCTGGACAATATCGAGGCCTTTTGGGAGCTCACTAGCTTCGGATTCCATGGGAACTTCGAAGTTAAGCGAGTTTGGGCGAGAGCGTGACCCAAAGCGGACAATATCGTGCTACCCACCTCCATATAGCACGAGGCCTTTTGAGAGCTCATTCGAGGCCTTTTGGGAGCTCACTGACTTCGGATTCTATGGGAACTTCGAAGTTAAGCGAGTTTGGGCGAAAGCGTGACAATATCGTGCTACCCACCTCCATATAGCACGAGGCCTTTTGAGAGCTCATTGGCTTCAGATTCCATCGGAACTCCAAAGTTAAGCGAGTTTGAGCGAGACCATTCCTAGAATTGGTAACCCAATAGAAAGTTCTCGTGTGAGTTCCCAGAAACAAAACCGTGAGGGCGTGGCCCAAAGCGGACAATATCGTGCTACGGCAGAGCCGGTCTGGGATGTGACACTTGATAATTTTATGAAACATGAACATTATGCATTCACATTAGCACGGGGCCTTTTGAGAGCTCATTGGCTTCGGATTCCATCAGAACTCCGAAGTTAAGCGAGTTTGAGCGAGAGCATTCCTAGAATGGGTGACCCACTAGGAAGTTCTCGTGTGAGTTCCCAGAAACAAAACCGTGAGGGCGTGGCCCAAAGCGGACAATATCGTGCTACGGCAAAACCAGTCTGGGATGTGACACTTGATAATTTTATGAAACATGAACCTTATGCATTCACATCAATGTCTTCCCCAGTGAAAAGTACCTCGTACCAAGTTTTCTTGCTACAAAGAATGTCATTTTCCTGTACACAATCAGCTTATATTTATGTATTTCGAAATGTTTTCTTGTCAAACTGTAAACTTAAACGTATTTAGGCAACAATATATTACCTTCATTACAAATATCAGTGCAATAAGATGTGGCTACTTATCCATTTCTTAACTCGAAAGATATCATTTTCCTTATCAAAAAACCCAGTCCAGATTCTAGAGGCCCAGGCAACAAACCCAAAGGGCCCCCAGAGGGTGATCAATATCTTTCATCCCCCACTTCTGACACCTTTTGTTAGTCCCAACACGATATCCTTGTACAACAAGCGAAACCAAATCAAAAGCAAATATTGTGACCATTAATCAGTCTCTTTCAAACTTCATGCCCTAGGCACATCATCATCATCATTCACCAGTCACTATTATCTGGGACCATCAGGCAAATCAACCACCTGCACACCAGCAAAAGCTCTCCCTTCCCAAAAAAATTGGATGTAACCGAAAAATTGTTCCGTATTTCTGTCTTTTTCATCACCCTAGGTTTTTAATCCATCGTTTGAAAGTTCTCTCTAATGTATTTGCAGGTAGACAAACTTACCGCTATGTTTGAATGAAAGACTTGAAACTTAAAACTCAGTTGTTACCAACTCATGCCGTAGAAAGCTGCTACTCAAACATTACAAACACACCATAAACGCACTACACAAAGAACTTCCAAGAAGACACCCATCAATTTGTCATTTGGAAGTTCTCTCGAATAAATTGCATATGGGCAATTTCAAGTGCCTCTATCAAATTATTTTAGTGCAGTTGCGGCGATTATAGCTCGGGTTCCATGGAACTTTAAGGCCATCCGTCCAAACCCACTCTTACGAATTGAGGCTGGCACTAAACCAAAGTCAATAGATATGCTTTCCTCTTATATTAAACAATATATATCATGCATCCTTTTATACATTACAAGTACTTTCAAGCAGATTAAAAAACAAGGTTCACAACCATTGCTTAAACCCTAAAAAATAACATAGAAAGCAGAATGCAAAAACAAAAACCTTACTACTACAAGTTTAACTAATTAATCCCCTCGCAGTTGTTGAAGTTAGCTTTAGACAGGGGCGGATTTGCGGACAATGTAGCGATATGCAGCTACCTTTTTCCGGCGGGAGGCAGAGTTGTCGACTGAGAAAACCATCTTCCCTGCTTCACGAGGAGTGAAGGAGTTGTGGATTGCTTCTTCGGAGGGCATCACTTTTCTTGGCTTCTCCACTTGGATGGTGTAGCTGCCTTCTGCACTTGGCACAAACTCTGCAGTGTACTCCAAGTCCCACCCTCCCACTACTATGTCCCATGTGATTGTTGCATCAGCCTAATCAATTTCAACACCAGCATACCAAAAATTAACCGCATTAATCACATTTATATCGTTAATATAAAGAGAGAAAAATGAAGGGTTATAAAAATAATGCAGAAGATTTATGAACCTCAATCCCCTCAATCTGTATGTTCACTTTCTCTCCTCCTTTGACGGTGAACTCGGAAGCCGGTTTGGGGGGGCCATTTTGCGCATCATTTGGTCGACTCAGGCCGCCGTACTGAACCGGAACGTCCTCGGGCCTTATGAACCTGTTTTGGAACAACATGAATACCTTTTTCTAGTAAGTGACCACCAATTGTACAGGGTACATAAGACAGGAGTACTGTTTCAAAACCCTAAACAAAAATGGAAAAATAGGAGAAGGAATCAAAACCCGATTCTGAAACTATAACCCCTTTGGAGAAATGGGTTCAATGAGCTGAGTGAGGGGACCAAAACCCTAATTAAAGAACCAGTTTTTTTACAAAGAGTACAAAACAAAGAGGTTAAATGTTTGATGGTAAGGGGACTCACTTGTAGAGTGTTTCTGCAACATTTCCTTCCTTTGCTATCACAAACTTGCTCTTTGTTCTTTGAGTCAGAAATGGGCTGAACATAGAATACAACACACTGAAGTACCATGGCACATTGATGAAAATCTGAACAAAAAACCCCAAATTAGAAAACCCACATCCACATCAAAATTACCTCAAATAATACAAGTAATTAAAGGAAAAAGTGAACAATTAAGTGAGCAAGCAGGTAAACCCAGATATGAATTAGCTCAAAAACTAGTAAGATACAGTCCATCAATTCAAATCGAAAACCCAGATCAGAATTACATAAAAAAAAAAATCCCAGTGAATCAAACTAAAAATCTAATCAGTGAAATAAGTTATATGAAGTGAAGAATGAAATTGTGAGAATGTGAAGGTTAAAGAGTCCCATGTCGGCGTAAAAACAACCTTGCAATGGCTTACAAGTAAGTTAGATACTCCCTACACTGCCAATCGGTTTTATGGTTGAATCTCAACTTCCTTAATGGTATCAGAGCAGATTAGCCGACGTGTGAAGCCCAACGGCCACACATGTTGTCAAAATATTTGGCTTCAAAATTATGAGAATATGAAATTTAAGGAGAAAAGATAAATCTTGCAAGAGCTTATAAGTAAGTTGGCTAATTTCTATATTATCCATTGATTTTACGGTGAAACCTCAACCCAGATGAAATTAGCTCAGAAAATATAGTGCACTAAATCAAATTATAAACCCACATCAGAATTACCTAAAAACATTACATTCCAGTAAATTAAAGTAAAACCCCACAACAAATCAATTAAAAAATTGAACAATTAAGCTAGCAAACATGTGAATTGCCTCAAAAATTACAGTCCACTGAGCCAAATAAAAAACACAGTGGAAGCCAAATAAAAAGTTAATTATATTACCTTTCTTGCGACCAGTTCAGGGTAGTTGTCCTGAAACAGAGAGAGGATCTGATTGGAAACAACTCTGAGCTCCCTCTTAGGCATGTCCTTCAGATCAGTGACCTGAATAATCGAATTAATCCCGCCGGCCTTGAAATGTAGGGCATTGATCCCCCTCTCAAGGACCTGAACCCTCCACCTCAGAAACTTCTTCAGCTTCTCATCGTCCCCAAAAATCCTCTCATACATTTCCTTATCTTTGAAAACTCCATAGGCGTTGTAGCAGACAGGGTGCCCCTGTTTGTCGTATCCGTGCATGTAGGCCACCACCCCCTCCAGCTCCTTGAACCCCAAGTCCTCCTCCACGACGCCGTCGGCACCGAACTCCTTCCGCCACGCCAGGCATTTGGTAATCATGGCGAAGGAGTCGGGGACGCGGAAGTCCCGGGCCCGGAGGAACTTGAGGAGGACAACGTCGGCCTTTTCGTCGTTGCCCAGAAGAGGAATGCCCCACATGGCGGCGGAGGCGGAGTCCGAGGCGGAGAGCTTGTCTTTGAGTTCTTGGAGGGCTTTCTTTTCGGAGGATTTGAGGTTGGAGACGAGGTAGGTGTCTTCTTGGAAGGAGGGGTTGCGGGGGGACATTAGAGATGTGACGAAGCTTTTCTTGCTGGGTGTTGGGGAGGCTTCCGGGAGTGTTTGCAGAGGGGTTTTCTGTTCCATTTTTTGGGGTTTTGGGGGGTTTTGAGAGATGCCCAGATGGAACCTCTGCGAGGAAAGGCAGGCGGAGGTGCTGGGTTTGCGGTATCAGAGGAGGAAGGTGTGGTTTCGATTCTCTGAGAGCTCAGAGAGTTCTTCTGGGAGTATGATTATTGCAGAGAACGAGGACAGAAGAGACAGAAGCGAACAAAAGAGAGGTTGAAAAAGACAGGGATTTGAAGAGAGGGGGAGGGGGAGAGAGAGAGAGAGGAAGATAGATATTGGAGTAGAGAGAGACTCAAGAGAGAGAAAGAGTAATTTGTTGGGGAGCCGCGGTTTTGGGTTTGAAGTTTGAAAAGCGTCTTGGGAAACAGAGATGGGGAGGGTGGGAGCACGCGCCTTTTGAGCGCGGGGGGTTAGCTTGCCGAGGGAAGGGAGCCGAGCCGATGAGGGGTGAGCCGAGTAAAAGAGAGGTGGAGTGCGGAGAGCGTCATAATAATTGAAGGATTTTTACGGGGGAGGAGAGGGCACGGGATGGTTGCGTAGGGAAGTGGGGCCCGGTAAGGGGCAGCGGGTGCAGTGGGCCTGTTTGGTTTAGGTCTTTTTCTGGGAGGAGGATTGTCTGCCCTTCCATGATCTTCTATTTTGTGTGGTCACAGTTAAATTACGTTAATATTTTATATTATTAAGATAAAAATAAATAGTAATATAAAATGTTAACGTGGTTTAACTGTGACCACACAAAATAAGAGGGTATGAAGGGCATGGGAAGGCAGACAATCCTCCTTCCTTTTTTTTATCAGTCTTCTGTGCTTTTTTTATCAGTCTTCTGTGGGCCCAATCGCGTTCCCACGCCTCAAAGTTGCAAAGCACACTTGTTTGTCCCTTGCTACGGACCGATTTCTTCCTGTAATCATGCTTTATCAAGTTAATCATCTACTTTTACAAAATATTTTTGAGTGTGTTTTGATACAATTTATCCTCAATATTCAATACAGTTGTCCCCCGCTAAAAAAAAAAATCAATATAGTTGTTTGAAAAATAAAAGGTGAAGATTGATTTTAAAAATTAAATGGTGAAGATTTCTTTTTAAAAAATCAAATGGTAAAAACAATTTTAAAAAATCAAATAGTAAAAACAATTTAAAAAAATCAAACTACCTAAATATTTTTATTTAAAATATTGGAAGAGGTAATCTCTAATCGTAGATTATTATTTATTTGTGGTAAGTCTATAAAAAATGTATCAAATTTTTTACTTCAATACTATGTAGCATTCAGTATAACGAGTGTGTAAGTCGTTAAATTATTTTCACCCTAGCTTAGATTTTCTATTTTTGATGTCAAGTATTTATTTTTATATTCATTCAATGTTACTTTTTTTTTTCTTTTTTTTTTTTGGTAAACATTCAATGTTATTTATTAGAATTGAAGAAATTGTAAACTTTCATCTATACTAAAAGCTAATCAATCAACTACATATTGACCCAAAAAAAATCAATCAATTACATATTGACCAAAAAAAATCATTCAATTACATTAATCTTATGGTTGGCGCTTCAATATTTTAAAATAGCCAGCTTATGAAAAATAAATAAATAAAAATACAGCACACTTTTCCTGTTCAATCTTAATTATGCTGCATATTAATTTGACATGGTGCAATGCAAAATGTTGGGCCTTGAGGCTGTGAGCCAAAGTTTTGCATGTACGCTTTTACAAAAAGGAGATTTATTTCGGATTTCACTATCTAGAGTTGAAAAATTAGGTAATTCGGATTATTCAAAGTTAATTTGGCGGTTTTTACTAACTCATTTTGTTGTTCAACTTTACATAAATTAAAGGTTCCGATTAAATTGTAGTAATGGTCCCTTAATTTTAAAGGAAAACTAATGAAAAGCCCAAAAAAACTTCTCTTTTAACGAAAAGCCATTTTTAAAGGTATAGTAAATAGTGTCAGGTAAAGGTAAAAAAGTGGTTTTTCGTTAAAAGTGAACAGTACCGGGAGTGTTTCGTTAAAACTCCCTAATTTTAACTCAATTAGAGTAATGATCCCTCAACTAAAAATTCATCACCATTGGTCTCTCAACTCATCAAAACGTGTAGCTATGGTCCCTCAACTAAAAATCCATTACTATTCATCTCTCAACTTTAATCCAACTAGAGAGACGATCCCTCAACTTTAACCCAATTGGAGCAATGATCATTTCAACATAACTCATTTTGACAAAATTCTGACGAAGTTGACGAAAAAGACCATAGCTACACGTTTTGATGAGTTTAGGCCTTAAAGGACCTCAATTGTAGCAATAGTCATTCAAACATAACTTATTTTAATAAAATTCTGACGAAGTATAAAAAAATGATCATAGCTACACATTTTAATGAGTTGATAAACCAATAGAAATAAATTTTTAGTTAAAAAATCATTGCTCTAATTTAATTCAAATTAAAATACTATTACTACAATTTACTCTTTCTTTCACACAAGTCAAAAACTCGGAATTACAAGTCCTTTACCACTTATTTGCATGAAAATGTGAAAGCATAGGGTCGTAGGCATGAAAAGAATGGGGCAGGGACCTTTCGGCCCCACTTTTAAAGAAACCCCGAATATCTGCATCGAATTCTGAGAAAATAAAAAGAAAAAGAGTATAAAATTGATCTGAATTCTAATTATGTAAATAAATACGGAAAGAAGGGAGGGTTAATAAGAATATTTGGGGATCTGATTAAGCAAAGTAAGGTTAATGAAAAGCATGTTGAATTTTGGATCCTATTATCCTTAAGGCATATATGGTTGTCTAGCAATAAACCATGGGATTAGGACCCATTCATCATTTTACCAACCCAAACTCTAAATCATTGAAAATCATACCCCAACCTTCAAAAGTTAGTCTAATTAAGGATATTCCTATGTGCTCGTGGTTCATTCAAACAAAAATTCTTCCAAGAATAAAAATGTGCTCAGAGCGTGAAACTCACATTAAAAATAAAAGTTGAGTGACTTTCATGTTATCAATTGGTTTTAGCGTTACGAGAAATGCTAAAGAGACTCTCTAAAAAATGAAACTGTCCATGAATACTTTGCCACCTCATTTTTTTTTGGTGAATTGCTAATTTAGTCCTTGAATTATTATTTGTTGAAAATTAGATCCTTAAACTATTTTTTCAGAAAAATCAGTCATTGAATTATAAAAATCTACCAATTACATTCATAATATTATATTCGAAGCTACTATATTCAATTTCTCATCAATTTGAGTCACGTTACTTGCATTGCATGTGATACGCATTGGAGGGTAGATTGGTAATTTTTCATAAAGATATAGTATATGAAGTTAACTTTGGAGGGTAAGTTAGACTTTAGATTCATAACCTATATGAAATATTAAAAGGCTTATAGGCAAGAAAATGACGATATTATACTCTAAAGAGCGTGAAATGACTTAAGTTGATGAAAAATTGAATAAAAGAGTTTTGAATATAATAATAAGGATGAAATTAGCAATTTTTAATGAATTAGAGACTTATTTTATCAAAAAAGTAATTCAATGACCTAATTTTCACTGAGGTGATAGTTCAAAGACTAAATCAACACTTCTCCCCTTCTTTTTTTTGCACACTTATTTATAATGTTGGCATAATAATTAATGTTGAACTGTGAAGTTATAGAGAGTTAAATGGTGAGTCACACTTTGAGGAAGTATCCTTAGGATTTCTTGTGTGTTAATTATCAACTTTTTTCATAATATAAGAATAGGATATACATAGTTTAACATTACTTAATATGTGTTGTTTATGTGTTAAACTTAAAAAATCCAAATCCAGCAATTGGCATGTTAAAGTACAGATTTCTGGATAAACTAGAGTCTGTTCACATTACGTTAGTTTCAAAATTTGTGAAAGCTAATGTTTAATTTAAAAAATGATCAAAGTACATCATTCTTTTTACTTTTTCCTTTTTTTTTCCTTCCTTTACATCGATATTTTCGATATTTTAGCGATATTACACCGATATTTTGACAAAATATTGCTGAAGTGTGAGCGAAATTATCAACATCGATATTTTCCGATATTATTGTCAGTATTGTCGATATTTGTACGATATGTACATGGAGGGGTTCCAATCCCCTTTATGTTTTTTTTTCCTCCCTTTTTGCCCTTTTTGTTCTTTTTTTTTTTCCCTTTTTTTTTTCCTTCCTCTACTTCGATATTTTTGATATTTTAGCGATATTACACCGATATTTTGACAAAATATTGCTGAAGTGTGAGCGAAATTATCGACATCGATATTTTCCGATATTATCGTCAATATTGTCGATATTTGTACGATATGTACATGGATATGTTCCGAAATATCTGTAATTCGAAAAAACCGAAATATCCTCGATATTTCGTCAATATTATCGATATTTCAGACTATGGACCTGAGCTACCACCCCACCTGATTAATAAAGCCCTTTAATTACCACTCTCTCCCAAAAGGGAACAACTGTCCGGGTTACATTTGTTTACCATCCTAATTTTAGTTTTTAGAGTTTTTTTTTTTGAAAGCTAATGAAAATGATTTGAAAATTTTGAGTTTTAAAGAAAATATAAATGGTAAAGTAAATAGTACCATGATTGATTTTTTAGTGTAAAGATATGGTTTTTCGTTAAAGTGAACAGGACCGGAAGCTTTTCGTTAAACCAAATTGCAGTTTTGTCCCCAAATTCGAAAATTAGATTATGTAGTTCCCAAATTATGTCTGACATGTAAATTTCGTTGCATACAAATGATGCATCACAAAGCTCCACGTGGCATATGACTCATCACAAATAGACAAATCATCAATGATATATGGCACAAATCAAGCAAATGAAGCTTAAAACTTCCCAGAATTCGGCCAAAGAGAGAAAACCTCTCTTAAAAAAAAGGGCAAGGGTTCAAAGTGTTCTCAAAACCGGAAAGAAAGTTAAGGCATCTTCATAAAACAAGCAAGAATTGAAGATTGCTTACAAAATAGGCAACAAAGACCCTATAATTTGGCCAAGGGAGTAAAGATGGTTGAAATTAAGACACAAAACATCCCTAAATTCTCTCATGGACGAATTAGGAGATAAAGCAAAGCCCAAATCCACCCAAAGGCAAGCCTTGAGAAGCCTATAAATACAAGGTCCTCCCACAAGCATAAAGGTCGAAAAAATTTACACTTAGAAGAACCTCTGCCAAATCTTTAAAGACTAATAGGCTGCCAAAGCTCTATTCGAAGAATACTGAACCAAAGCAGAAGCTTTATGTCAACCGAAGTTGAAGCACTCTCTTGAAGAATCAACAAGCACTTGTGCCGATTCCTTCAAGACTTTGTTGCAAGCTCAAAACTTGTAGCAAACGTTCGTTTCAAGCTCAAGTCGCCAAGACCCTTGAATTAACGAAATTCTACATCAACATCATCTTTGCCGCACCTAGAGGTGAAGACCATCCACGCATTGTCTCGAGCTCAAAACTTGAAGCAATCATTCAATCGTTTGTTCGAGATCAAGTCATCATGACCTTTGGATCAACAATCAACCATCTACATCAAATTTGAAGACTGAATCAGAGGAAAAGTTGTAAACAGAGATTGTAACCTACAAACTCATCAATACAAATCTACTTTGTACACATGTTATTGTTTCATTCGATACAGAATTTTCGTGTTCACAGTTTCCATCAACTCTTTCTATTTCTTTATCAAAATTGATCATGTTTAACAATGTTTACATTGTTGTTGATCCAAAACCACAAGGGTGTAGAGTAACCCTTTATTCTTATTTTTTTGCTTCAACCTAGTGAGAAATTATATAACATGACCAGCAGACTGTGTTTATATCAAGGTTCTAAAAGATGCTAGGTGCTAGTCGGGTGGCAGATTGGGGCCTAGTGCCTAGGCGCCAAGGCGGGGACTAGGCGGGGGCCTAAGCAAATTTAAGTAAATTTATTATATATTATATAAATAAGTGTCTATTTATACTTAAAAACACATATAATTATATTGGTATACATAAATTACAAAAATAAAATGAGATATATATATATATATATATTATAAAGTATTAGTCCATAATGAAAACATGGAAAACAAGCATATAATAAGTGTTCATTCAAATATTGAACAAGTCTCTTACATCTTATTGAAAACTTAAAATGCAAAATGAAAGTTATTAATTTTTTGTTTAAGTGAGAGTCGAGACATAACGGGTTTAGACAGGTGCCTAGGGGGGCTAGGCAGAGCCTAAACTGGTCTAGACGTACATTCTTAATTTTCAAACGCTTAGAGACTAAACAGGGCAGTGGCCACTCACTTAACGCTTAGGCGAAATTTTTTTAAAACAGTGGTTTATATGCCACACATATGATATTTAAACTTAATGTATTGTGTTACCGAGGCTGACCCATGACATTACTTTTTATGATAGAGAGCCGTATCCGATTGAGTGTACGTAAGACCTTCTCCTAACTGTGGAATTAAGCAAGAAATTGCATTAAAAAAATACATAACAACAATAAAGTGCTTTGCTAGTGAAATGTGGCCACTATAAGTTGATACAAGCTTTTAATCCAAAACAAAACATGCTACTCTGCCACACCTGAAAAGAACATGAGCTTAATCACAGGAAATTGAACAACAAATCCTCAAATCCAACCAAAGTTCTGTTTCTCTTCCAAAGATATCTCATCTTTTAACTCTTTCTCCAATCCAACAGTTTTATAATATTTGCTACAGCTCATACAGATACAGTAACGGAGGCAGAGGCTCAGCAGAGACACACGGTGCAGTGCAGCAGTAGACAAAGAAAAAGAAGAAACAAAAGCAAATAAAGTAGAAAGCTTTTGAATAAGTGCACACATTTTACTATCTTCTTTCAATTTTTTGTCAGTCTCTCCCTCATGGTTAGAGGAAAGAAAAAAACGCCACCACCGCCCAAAGTTCAGGTTTTGCAGATGAGATTTTGGGTTATATGTATCCTCCAAATTTGGCTTACTTGATTAAATGCTTAAAATAAAGACAAAATCGGAGCATGGGTCTGAAATTTATTTGAATTTGAGTTTTGGTTTATAAATTGAAAAGCTACGAGTACAAATCTATGAAGTTGTGACAACGTAAAATAACGTGTAATGTATCTCTAACACAATGATACTGTTGGATACATTGTTAGAACTTTCGCTAGAACTAAAGAGTTCAAAAAGGTGAATAAGAGGCAAGAGTTAAAAGAGCTACTCATGTCGTGACAAGTTTAACGATAAATACTCTACGTTTTAGTAAACGAATATTCCAATTGAACCAAAATTTAAAGAATCATGCTCCATTATCTCAAATGTAAAATAACCCAATTGATTTTTTATTTTTTTTATTTTGTGGTGACCCATTGAACTACAACTTTAGATTTTAAAAGTAGTAGGGTTTGCAGAGTAATAGGGTTTTTCAAAAAAGAAAACTAATGAAAATGATTTGAAAATTTTGAGTTTTAAACAAAATAAAGGGTAAAGTGAATAGTATCAAAATTGAATTTTTAGTGTAAAAATATGATTTTTCATTAAAATGAACAGTATCATGTTCTTAGCTAAAGTTCTATTTTTTTAAATTGGGTGCTTGGTAAAACAGCTTTTGCCATAAGGTAAATTGCCCACACATGTACAACCGACAGACAAACAACTGGTGAATAATTGAGGACTATAATCTGTTATTGTCATCTTCTGGTTCTGGACCCTAGCTTTCATACTGATAAACACCAAAAGTTGTATGTTCTATTTCTGGGAGTCTGATTTATCACCGGTTTATTATACGATACGTGACACTTGAATGTTTTATTAGGATTACACTTCACGCGCTTGTCCGACTTAGCCCTAACCTCGTTGTTGACTTTGTAATCAATTTTGAAGGATGATGGCATCTTCAATGTGTAAACCAAATACAATAAACCAAATCGGCATGAAATTAGAATTAAACTTATTTGTAGAACATTGAAAATATGGTTCTTGTGCATGATAAATGAGCTTTCTACTTTCAACAATAAAAAATGTTCCAGTAAAATATGATTTGCTCAGAATTGAACATGTATATTGTGAGAGCAAGGACATCCTTAATATAGTGATTAAGTTACTTTTAAACGGCTTATTGTAGTTAATAGAGAGATACATCAAATCAATATTATCAAAATGTTATCCCAAGACATGTATAGTATGTCTTAATTAGGGTTCCAAATAGTAAACTTAAGTATCTAAGTTCCATGACACTTGTCAATCAATATAAATCGCTATGAAAGCCAAATAACTTGAAGATCAAGTTACTTTGACTTTCAAGTATTATGACTCTCTTAAATAATTGACAACTCAAAATGAATCTTATACAATGGACTAGGCAAATGAGTAGCCAAATTCCTTTTGATCCGCCATATAGGCAAATCAACCTCAAATGGAGCAGTCAATCGAGTAGGCCCTAAAGTTTGCCTACTTATAATTGTTGCATTTGATTTTCAAACCTTCTATTTTCAATTTCAATTATTCATTTTTGTATTACTTAATACTACGTACTATTGAAAAAACCATTTCTTTTGTTGTTTTTGACGTTATTTTTACTTTAAGTATGCATTTCAACTGCTCGAACAAGTCCTCCGTGAAGAAGATTGCCAATATCATTTTTTTTTGTTTAAGTATATTGGCGCATGTGGGGACTTCGAAACTCTCATCTTTGTAGGGTAGTGATTTTCACACGTTTGTTTTTCATAAAGTATTTTTGTTTCTTTTTGCTGATCCATCTTCTACTTATTCACTCCAACTACTGCAAGAAGAAGGAAGAAGTCCGTACAGGAAAAATATTTAAATCGAGACAATGCATTAATCAACCACCATGATTGAGGCTACAAGTGGGTAAGCAGCTGCATGGTACATTACTCTGTTTGGTACATTAAAATGTAATCCAGTGACTGATTGATTGGACTGGTTGGGAGGATTGACACACAAGTTACCCTGCCATTCTCTCTGTCAGTCTCACTTCCAACTTTCAACACTTAAATTTTCGAGAAATTTTTTGAGTGGGATTGAAATACGGAACAAGAATATACTATAGTGTTACATTTAAATTTCTAACATTACTGTTTATACAAGACATACATATGCTCCCGTGTCACGAACAATAAAAAGTCTCTCCCGATTATCCTCACACATGATCTAAAATATCCATAATATTTCGATATTTTCATCGAAATTCTCGTGTTTTTGGACTACCGATATTTCCGATGTCATCGATATTTCCATCGAAATTACCGTATTTTTTAAATTTCTATATTTAAAAAAACACCAAGGGATTCGAACCCCTCTCATTTTACTCCTTCAACACCTTGACCACCGTATCACTTATATTTTTGTGAAAATATGCTAAAATATTTATATATTTTCTACATTCACAATGTTTGCCAGCTCGCTATATAATCAACTTAAATCAGTTAAATCCATCATGCAATGCATTTCCTTCCAATTTTTTATGATAAACTAATAGATAATTGACTAAATAAACATCCTGCAAAGTTTCAATAAAAATTTCCAAGTTTTTCTTACAATTTCCGTGGTTTTTATTCAATTTTTATCAATATCGATAATATCCCGATATTTCCATCGAAATTTCCGTGTTTTTGGACTACCGATATTTCCGATATCATCGATATTTTAGACCTTGCCCTCACATGACCTTTGGATTTTGATTTGACCATGCTCCTCAACTAGAAACTGAACAAATACAGGCACCAGTGAGAAAAGAAGGGACGTTCTAGGGTAATCCAAATTATGAGATACTATGGGTATATTAATTGTTAATCGATATTCCGAAATATTTAAGAATTTTTTAACAAGAGAATATATGAAATGAAAGAAAAAAAAAGAAAAAAAATACCTGCTGACACTTATGGCCAATGCATATTTTTGATTGTCGGATGTAATCTACCAGTTCTTAGTCACAAAATTTAAGTCGTTGAATCAAATCTAACAGTCAAATATGTATCAATATTGAGTGTTTGTAGGCACTTCAGAAAAATCGGAGAAAAAAAAGTGTAAATGAGCAAACACTTTGTTTCCAAATATGATACAAGATTGGTTTTAAACAGGGCCTATAAAGAATGTTTATGACTTCAACCCAGTGCAAACTTAGAGAAAATATTTCATTTGTAATGGCCCAGGCAACAGCAATGCGGAATTAATTTTCATGTGAGATGGAAATAGGTAATGCGAGAGTCGACTTTTTATCGTGGGTATTTCGGGTGAATGATATGATACCGTTGCAACGGAAAATTCTCCAGCGTAACAAGTTTCAATGTAAAAGAAATAACCAACATTATTTTTGGGTTCATAAAATATTTGTAAGAACAAGTTTTAATCATGGCACTGTAGGGGCATCCAAATCATAGGGTGAAATATTGGCTTAGTTTTGCTACTTTGCATGAAAACTTCTTGTGTGTTTGGACCTGATCATGTTCTTTAATATTTGGGATAAGCCCAACTCCAACCCATTGGGCCTCACTCATGCCACCGTCTATATCCTTTCTCTTCATTTTTCAGAGACTTTTAGAATCTTTTATCGATATTTCGTCAGTAATTGATGAAGATCGAATAGAACTCTTCTTGTCAATCAAAAGAAGGTAAAAAGACTATTTCATCTTCTATCATACAAAAAGAATGATGTGCAATAATGTAATTTCACAAGACCAAATTTTGCTATTTTTATTGAAGCCTCACCTAAACGTAATTTTAGCATGTATCTAATATTAAAAATTAAAAAACAAAAAGACAAAAACATCTCTTGTCACTCCCACGTTCTCTTTCTCCCTCTCTCATTTCCACTTTAAAAACAAAATTGAAAAATATTAATACATACAAAGTGTGTAGGCATATGCTAGTTTGAATAATCAAAACGCAATAAATCCTCGTATAAGGCTGGTCTGAGATTGTGGCGCTTTTAAACACTGAAATACTTGGCTCTTTAGTATGATCTTAACATGAATGTCAAGACATGACTTTCTCAGGAAATGTTGATGATTGTGCTGTCTCAAATAAAATGACCTGGGAGGACACTGAGGATTCAATGGCTCTGTTGGGTTTGGATGAGGAGGACAGAGAGCTCTCACTCGTCGTTTGAGCAGAAGAGCATAGCGAGTGCCCGATCCTTCTCTGAAAATTCAAGCATATCTAACGTAGATGATCATTTTAGTAGTTCATAAGTTAAAATTCCAATTGATGTTAGATTTCTTTGTTGGTTTTCGTTTTTTCTACAACCACTCTCTAATGTATTAATATGTTCGCATCAGTTGATTGAAGATGTGGAGGAGCTCAAGGCTTCTGAGGAAGAACAATATGTGAATAACGGTTTTTTGGAGCACAAGTTGGTAAGTGACACAATGCTATGTTTGCTAAACATCCGCAGTATTTCGGTTTCTTTACTCTTTTTTTCTTCTGCCGAGTCATCCAAGCAACTTTGAATAGCACGTTACGATGCATTCGTTCTAATTAGTTTCTCTTCAATCTGCAAAATAAAATGATGCTGGCTGCAGACCAACTTTGTTTAAGTTTTGTTTGGAGAAATGGTTGGGGATTGATCTTTTAGGCGAAATAAGATAATTCACGAATAAAAGAAAACAGAGATTGCATTTTTTGCTACAACAGAAAAGTTAGATTAAACTGTTAAATTAGTTGATGCTGCATAATCGACTTCATTGATCATATTCCGTATTTCTTCCGACTTTGGATTTCTATGCCGGTGTTTTGTAAGGCGGCGAGCTTGAAATTCAGCAGCTAAAAGTTTGGTACGAAGGTTGAATCTGAGTCTACACCTTAAAAGTTTTATGTGTTACTAGACATGGGAGGCGAGGGTAAAGAGGCTGGAGAATGAAGGCATGGTTGTTTGTATATGCCACCGAATTATATTGTTTGTATTACCAATTAATCTAGTACTAATCTACCATGAGCTTTTTCTTTTGATCATAAGAAGGGTAGTGTTTTTTAACAACATTGAGGGTTTGCGGAAAACTAATCAGCGAAAAAGAGAATGTGGAAATCACACTAATGCCATAACAAGTTTCAACTTATGATTCCACACTCCAAATTTAAGCGTTTGCTTAAGTAAAAGAAGACGGGTACAAACGGATAAATAGAGAAAGCAAAAGTCATCACCCCCACGGTTTGGCTACATGGAATGAAACGTCTGTATTTTGGATCAAATTGTTTCTCCAGCATTTGGGGACAGCCCAACTCTAACCCATCGGCCCTCACTTCATGGCATTGTCTTTTTGGGCTCCTAAGGCCTCATGGAATTTCTTTTGTTTTTTGGGTTTTTGGTTTTCATAATTTCTTTTTATTTCTATTTTTGGTTTTGTCTTATCAATTTTACCTTTTGATGGGATCGGCCTAAAGAAGAAAATATGCATTCAGCAATTAGAAATAAAGTTCAAAGTGACAAGTTTGCCAGAAAAATAAAAAAAGCTTCAAGGACTTTGATTTTAATCCATTAGAGGTATGTGATGATCCCACCGGTCCTCTTCTTTTCCTTATTTTCTCACAAATACTCTATTGCTTGCAATCACACTATTTGGGTCTCCATTGATCATAATTAACACATGTGACATGGCCCAATTTTCTTTCTCATTTTGGAAAAAAGAATCATTTCAGAGAATTTTTTTTGTGGGTACTTTACTTAATGAAGACAGTTGAAGTTTCACTGTAAAATCAACTGACAATATGGAGACTACTTTAATTACTTATAAGCACGTGCAAAATCTTTTCTTCTCCCCGATGTGGAATTCATACTCTCAACACGGCCTTTCACACATAACGAATTTTTAAGCCTGGTACGTGGATAACACAAATTGGATGGCGTGAAACACATGTGGTCGTTAAACTTTACATGAGAGACAACATACTATGATACCATGAATAAGAGGTTCCATTATAAAACCAATTGACAATATAAGGAGTAACTCAATTAGTTATAAACGCATGTAAAGTACTTTCTTTCTCCAATATGGAATTCATACTCTCAACGCTTGACCATACTACATGATATTTAATGAGAACTTATTTCCACAACTTTTTTTTTTGTTTACACTTCCTTTTTATTTAGGAAACTTTAACGAAAAACTCCCGGTACTGTTCACTTTAACGAAAAACCACATTTTTACACTAAAAAGTCAATCCTGGTACTATTCACTTTACTTTTTCTTTTGTCATTATTGTTAAAACTCAAAGTTTTCAAATCATTTTCATTAGTTTTTTTTTTTATTTAGGGTAAATATCAGTTTACTACTCTCTTGTTTCGTGGTTTTCAACATTTAGTACGTCAATTTTTTTTCGTCTCAGAGTCATACCTAAAGTGTAAATTTTAGGACAGTCTCATACATCCGTTAGTCAAACTGTTAATTCTCCCATTAAGTGATGACATGGTGCCCATGTGGACAATGACTGGGCGCCACGTGTCATCTATGTGGAAATTAAAAATAAATTGTTTATAAAATAAAATAAAATAAAAATAATTAAAAAAAAAAACCCCTTCTTCCCCAAATCCCACCCGTGCCCACCCTTCCACCCCTTCTCCCACCCCCAACACTTTTTCTCTCGCACCACTCCTACCTCAACCCCTGATCCCATCCCTCCCTTTCTCTCATCTGCACACCCACCTTCAATTCCCTATCCCTGTACATCCAACCAAAACCTTCAACACCTCCAGCCTGTGATGCTTCACACATAAGTGCAACCCACCCTCGCCTCCCTGAGTCAAAATCAGAGTTGCCGCCGGTCTGACTCTGCCACAACCTCAGCTCGCCCCTTAATCACACCCAGATGCAGGGGAGTGAACTCATCGCGATCCAACACCAAACCCAGATCTGGGTTGACCCGCACCAGATTTTTCACCATCGATTTTCAATTTTTGAATTTGATGATGTTAAATTTCGTGGGTTTCTAATTTTTGATGGTTTGGGATGTGGTTTTTTTATTTATTTATAGTTTTGTGATGGTGAGAAGAGAGTGGAAGTGCAGGAGTCGAAGAGGGAGGGGAAGCATTGGGTGCAGAGGATGGAGGAGGAAGATGGTGGATGTGCAGAGTCGAAGAGGGAGGGGGAGCACTGGGTGCGGAAGAAGAGAGACGATGCGTAGGCTTTCTTCCCAACTGATCCACAAGCGCAACAGCGCTGCGGAGTCGGTTTTGTGGCGGATAAATTGGATCTGAAGAAGATGATTGAGGAGCTGGAGTCCATTGAGATTCCTTTAGTGTTCATTTGCCCGATTTCGTTGCAGCTAATGTAGAATCCCTCGACGCTGTCATACTGCTCGATGCTATGAGACCAGAAGGCCTACCAGGTTTGTGACGGCCTCCTTCTTCGACCCCGCAATCGCCATCCACGACTCTGAGAGAGAGAGAGAAAGAGAGAGAGAGAGAGAGAGAGAAAGAGAAAGAAAGAAAGAAAGAAATGAGAGAGAAACCTAAGAGAGAGAGAGAGAAACTTATGAGAAATAGAGAGGAAAGAGGAAAAATGAGAGGAAATAGGAGAGAGGGGAGCGAGCGATAGAGATGGAAGCTGGCGTGGGTGAAGGAGGCAAGGGGCTTACCGTCGCACCGTCGCACCAATCGAGGGCGATGAATCTGACCCCTTTTCCAGCAAGGAAGACGAATCCCTGGTTTGGTACTGAGGTGATTCTAAAAAAAACTGGTATCAAAAAAAGTTGGGAGCTTTTTTATGTTTGGTAAACATTCAGTTTCAGCTTTTTTTTCACAATTTTGGGTGAAAAAAAGTCAAAAACAAGAAGCTGCAAAACCCAATTTTGAAAAATCGGCTTTTTTTCACATCTGTTTTACATAAAAGTTTACCAAACACTATAATACTGCTTTTTTTTTTCAAAAGCACTTTTACAAAAAAGTTTACCAAACACCCTGCTGCTTTATTTCACAGTTGCTTATTCTCACAGCACAACATAAGCAATTTTTTTTCAAAACACAGCAATACCAAACCAGCCCCAAGAGGGAAGTAAAAAAAGGGTTCTGGTTTTTTTACGTTTTTTTTAAGTACTTTTATTTAATTAATTTTTTAATTTTTTTAATGACACGCGGTGCCCAGTCATTGTCCACATGGCCGCCACGTCATCACTTAACGGGGAATTAATAGTTTGACTAACGGATGTATGAGATTGTTCCAAAATTTACACTTTAGGTATGACTCTGAGACGAAAAAAAATTGATGTACTAAATGTTGAAAACCACGAAACATGAGGGTGGTAAACTGATATTTACCCTTTTATTTATGTATACTGATTCTTTTGTGGTCTATTCAATCTAAATGCCAATAATAAAAGATTGTGCAAAAGAAAAAAAAAAGATGTGTGCAGAAGTTTCTTCTTATGTAAATAAGTCAACCATAAGGAGATTGTTATACATCTCCACTTAATACATAATCATTTAATCTAGCGGTACTCGGATTCACTCTATTTGATAGGCCTTTTAGTTCCAAATCATGAACACTAGTTGTTAAAAAAATAAAGATAAAAGTGTTAGCATACACAAATTTTGGTAGCCACAATTAGATACATGTGCTCAAAATTTATCATTATGTGTTTGACATGTAATTTATATATATGAGGAACGGTAGAAAATTGTAGACTCTGATTTTTAAGAAAAGAATTGACTCCAAAGTGGGCATGAGGTATAGTTGGTTCTTTTATTTGTGGGTCAAAATTTTCACACCCTTGTTTTCTTTTTTTTTTCTTTTTTTTTTACTAATTGGGCTTTTTTTACTTGTGAATCATAATTTTTGCACTCTCATTTTTCACTTTACCACTTATTATTGTATTTATGTTCCTTGATTATTTTTTGATTTATTTAATTAAAATCTTATTTAAAAGTGATTTTAAAATAATTAAAGGTGATTTCGATAAAAATATTTTTGAAATCAATCTTTAATAAAATTACAAGTAAATCTTGAAAAAAAAAACTCTCGATATGCTTTTTGAAAAGCACTTCAACTATGTTTAGAAGCCAAAATCATAAACTTGAGTGAAAAGAAAAGTGTTATTGGCACTTCAAAAATCTTATTTTACATTTACAAATGTTTTCTTTCAAAATATAAAAAGTTTGAAACGTAAAATGAGAATTTTGAGATCGCAGTAACAATTCCCACTGAAAAAGGTAAAGAAGAGCTGAAGCTCGCTTATTTTCGCGCTCTGTTGTTCCCTTTCTCGGCAAGGCCCCTTCGTCTCCCTTAAACCCTTGTCAGATACCCAGACGACAGACGACGGTACTCTCTCTCTCTAATTCTTTTCTTATCGAAAATAGCTAAATGTACTGGTGGTCTGAATCATCCGGTTTGATCAAGACGAAAAGCTAGCATTTTCTTTCGTTTTTTTTTTTTTTTGCTTTTTGCTTTTTGAGGCTTGTGCAGTGTTTCATGGAATTCTTAGGGTTCTAGGGTGATACATTGTTTCGATGATCGTGGTTTTCATCAAGATATAATCTTTTTGGTTTTCTGAATCATAAAATTAGTGGGTTTGTGCATATTTCTTCCTTTTTTTCTTTCAATCAGCGGACTCCACTTTTCATAAATGGCCTTTGTTTTGGCTTCTGGATCCGAAACTGTGAATTCTGATATCTTCTAGCTATTTTTGTGTTTGGTTGAGTTTGCTTTGCTCATTGTACAAAAAGTTGAATGAATGGGTTTTTTCTTTTCCGGAATTTTTTCTTTTCTAGAAGTTGTAATTGAATTGTTTATTTGTTGCTTGATTCCGCGGATAACACACATTGCGTTAAGTTTCCGTTCAATGCTGTTAAATTTTTCAAATTTGTTGAGACTAGTATAAATACCTGCATTATAGTGTCCTGTAGTTGGACTTGGTGATGAAACCTCATGCCAATGTAAGCATTATCTTTGTAATATTAATACAAAATCACAAATCGTTGGTGAAATCTCAGGACATTGTTGATCAAATTTGCTGGACATACGGTTCTTGCACACCATGTATCTGAAGCATGTTCTTCTTATTTTCAAATTAACTAAGAATTTATACTCAGCTCTTCTACAGAGTGTTGTACTAACTGGTTTATGAACATTATAAGACAATGGTGAATGCTTTTTTTTTTGTTTATTTTTTCCTTGTGACGAAACCTCTCAATTTTCTATCTTTCATTCTTGTGTTTTCCGCCTTCCGTTACATTCTTTTAATTCATATTTGACCATTCTATTCTTTAAAGGAAACATAATGACGAGAATGACCCATTTTTTTTGGTACCCATTAGAGTGCTTTTCAGTAAATAACTTGTCATAGAAAAGGAAAAAGAATATGAAGAATGAATTGCATTTCAGATAATTTTTTTTTCCAATCAGATTTTGTTCTCTATGTCTTTATGCTTATAATAATTTATGAAGTACTTTTTTTTTCTTCAATAAAATACAAAAAGAGGATGAGGAACTAGTAGACATGAACTATACAACGTAACACATAGGCCTTCTTCCAACACGCGGCCTTGGTATGTCAAGCATGCAGCCAAACGTTTCAAACAGATCAGTCAGAAATGCAGAGTGGTGGTTTTATAATGTAGTTGTTTCATAACTTTACTCATTTGAAAAGTTGGTGAAATCTGATGCACTTGATGGTCCTTATCGGTTGATTGGTATTCCTCCTCCCTTTCCATTCTCGTTTCATTCATTTTTGGGTAGCATGTATTGTATGAATATGAATCTGTATATGGAACATGACCTTTAATTCCTTTTCAGGTTTTTGATATAAATCTGCCCTGTCTGCATCAGAAAATGGGGGCAGGAAGGAAAACAAAAACCTTTACTGCGCCTCCTCAAGATCTGGCGACCTACTCTGCATCCATGAGAAATTTGAGCAAGAATCACCTTGGTGGAGTCGTATTTGGTTGCACCAAAACCACAATGGAAGAATGTCTATCTAAACAACTCTTTGGTCAGTGTCCTGAACTTTGTTGCGTGTTTTGTTCCTAATTTTTTCATTAACCGTTTCACTTTTACATCTGGTGAGTGTATTGGTTTGAATATATAAAACCGGTGGAGTAGTGATAATTGGTATTGAACTTCATGTGCCCCAATTTCTCCTTATCTACATTGCAAGTGTATTACCATCTTCACATTTTGTATTGGGGCCCTCTTCACATTAGATTCTCTTGGAACGAGTCCCGAAATATTGTAGCCAGTTTTATTGTGTGCACAAAACTTTGTGCAAATAATGATCTTTTTCTCTGTTGTTTTCATACAGTACTACTGCAAATTTCTTGTCTTAGTTTTAGTTTTGGGTCCATAAACTCATGAGTTGTATTTTATGGGTTGTATTCTGTACTCTTTCAGGCTTACCAGGTGCACACTTGTCATATGTAAAGAATATCACTCCTGGTTTGCTGCTTTTTCTCTTCAACTATAGCGATAGGAAACTACATGGTATCTTTGAGGCTGCAAGCTGTGGCCAAATGAATATTAACCCGTATGGATGGACCACTGATGGTTCAGAGAAAACACAATTTCCTGCTCAGGTATTTAAATTGATGTTTCACATAATAGATCTAATTGTCCTGAGTCGTAATTTCATTTTAAGCAAACAAGGTTTGCGTCTTTTAATACTTTTGTATTATATTTTCTACATTAAGGTTCAAATCCGTGTCCGGCTGCAGTGCCGACCAGTGCTTGAAAATCAGTTTAAACCAATACTTGTTGACAACTACTACAGTCAGCGTCATTTCTGGTTTGAGCTTGACCACGCTCAAACAAGTAGGGTGATGTCTTTGTTCGCAACTGCTAGAATCGCTTCAAATACATCTGTAGGTTCTTTACCACAAAATAAAATTAAGTGGAGTGATACGTTTCAAGCCCGTACCTCAGCTGGCACATTAGAATGGTTTAAACCACTTACTTCAGAGGATTCCACAAAGTTAGTTGAAAGAAATGATCCATTCAACGCCCAAATAGAAATCATGGAGGCTGAACAATCGGAGGAGGAACTCATATTCATGAAACTGAAAGAGTTAGCACTCCAATCTAACCTCAACAGTAGTGAAGGTGAAGACATATCTTTGTCAGGAGTTGCTGAAGATCATCATGTCTTGAATGAATTGACCTTGGACGACAATGAGAATCCAATGGAGCCATCGGGTTTGGAGGAGAAGAGGGGAGGAAATCCTCACTCCTCATCTAAGGAGAAGAAGGTAGAAAGTCCTCAATTCTCATCTGAGGAGAAGAGGGAAGAAAGTCCTCAATCCTCATCTGAGCAGAGGAGTGGAGAGAGTCCTCAATCCTTGTCTGAGTTTCAGGCAATCATTACAAAGGTAAATGATCATTTAGTTGTCCGTAAATTATAAAGTCTAACGTTAGGTGTCTGTGTTAGTTTTCTTTTATTTACAACCAACCTTACGTGTTATTATATTTGTATCAGTTGAATCAAGAGATGGAGGAGCTCAGGGCTTATAAGACAGAGTTCACAGAACAATCTAAAAAGTTTGGTTATTTGGAGCATAAGCTGGTACTTAATATTAATGCAATGCTATGTTTGTTAAACTTTGTTAAACATTGGCATATTTTTGTTTCTGTAGAATCTGTACTTTATTTCTTCTGCTGAGCCGTGTAAGCTACATTTAACAGCATGCATTGCAGAAGCATTGTCTCATAAATCATCATTGGCATTAAATAGGTTCAAGTTATTTTGATTGACACATGAAGTTATGAAACCTTTTTTCTTCAGACTTTTTGCTTCAGTTGATCACTTCTTCACGTTCATTTCTAATTCATGTTTTTTTTTGCATATCGCTTCCATTTGTCAATGAACCAATCATTATAGTGAATATCTGAATAGGAATTCAATAAAACATAATGATACTTGCGTACTAAAGACTCTTTGTTTATCCTTGTTAGTTTCTTTATCAATTTGCAAATTACAAGGTTGCCATATGGAATTCCAGGTCCAGGTCTGATGACAGTGGTGTTTGAATGACAAAGGGATTTCTTTTAACTTTTGTTTGTAGAAGCATAGTCTTCTCAGGAGTTGGGTTTTAAGTTTCTGCCTTCTGTTTTTGGAAAGTTGTTAGAAGGTTTGAATGACAAAGGGATTTCTTTTACATATAACTTGCTGTTAGTTTGGGATTTCCTATTGTAATGTTCTTTTAGACAATTCAGATAATCATTCATGAATAAAAGCCGAGATTATACCTTTTTTGCTAGAATAGAAATATATGTTAAATGGTCTGAGGAAGTTTCTGTTTGCACATAAAAATCATAGTATGAAACTATTATGTAAATGATGACTGAAAGTACCCTATGGTTCTTTATTCTTCTTGCTGTTAGCCAAAAGGCCAACAAAAGTCCTCCTGAAGGAATTTTGATATTAATTTCTGACTTAGAACTCGTTCCTTGCCTTTCTTATGACCTGTGTCAGTCAGAACCCATGAACCTTTTATGGCTAATAGTTCATAATCAACTTCATTTATCTTATTTCTTCTTAATTTGGAGTTCTACACCGGCATTTCAGGAGCAGGCAGAGACGGAAATTCGATGCTTAAAATTTGGTCTACAGTTGGAATCAGGGTCTACACCTTCCAAGGCACATACTGATGAGAAGGATACTGAATCATGCAATGTGCTGCAGTATGACCCCAATGACTCGATGTATCTAGTTGGTGGATATGATGGTGAATCATGTTTGTCGGCATTTGATGCTTATTATCCTTCTCAAGATATGATAAAACCTCTGAGACCAATGAGTTCAGTTCGTTCATATGCCTCTGTTGCACAATTGAATGGTGATCTTTATGTAATTGGTGGTGGCAATGGTCATGTGTGGTATGATACAGGTATTAGATCATTTGAAATTTATTTCTTACTGGAACAAATACTTTCCTGACATCTGTTTTTGGTCATTCTCTGAAGTTGAATCGTACAGCCCTGGTACTGATGAGTGGAAGCAGTGCCCTTCTCTGAGAGAGAAAAAGGGTAGCTTAGCTGCAGCCACCACAAACAGCAAAATTTTTGCAATGGGTGGTGGGAATGGAGTTGATTGCTGTTCAGATGTTGAGATGCTTGATTTAGATGTTGGACGATGGATCCGTACACAGTCAATGTCACAAAAGGTAAAATACCTTTGGGCAATAAAGTATATCTTAATTGAACATACTTATTGTCCTTTAGCAAAACCCCCTTTCCTATGATGTGTTTTTCTTGCACAAAAAGTTTACCTCGTGGTTCTTGATATGTGCTTTTATTGTTCCAGCGTATGGGTCTTGCTGCAGTAGAACTCAATGGTGTGCTTTATGCCACTGGTGGATTTGATGGGACTAGTTATTTGAAGTAAGATATTGAACCTCCTTTCTATTGTTTAGTTTTTCTGTGGGTCTGTACTCAATGCTATGCGTGAACTGCTTGCATATTCATATATATGACTTTTATCAGTGAATTCTCTTCTTTCGGATCAATCTTTTAAAATAATGTATATTCATCACACCTTGGTTAGAAGTACTCATGCTTCACTAGTTATGTTGTCATTAATAAACGTTTGACCATAAGAAAAGAACAAGAAACTCGTGGCGAAGAGTGACTATGGGCATTTAAGTTCTAAAGAAAATGCTTAGGTAGGATATTTATGTTAATTCTATCGCACGCCTGCTTTTGCGTGTAATTGTAGTGCCTGCATTCTGAACTATTCCTACATCGGTGGTTGACTTGAAACGTTCATATCTCAGCTCTGTTGATAGATTCGACCCCAGAGAACACAAGTGGACCAAAATTGCCTCTATGCATTCGAAAAGGGGTTGCCATTCATTGGCTGTTCTGAATGAAAAAATGTAAGTACATTTCTTCCGACTTGTTTCAATCCACTTGGTCATGAATTTGGTATGAGAACTTGTCATAAACTTGGACATAAATCAATTCTTTGGATGAGCATCTCTGCACATGATTGCTCCACTATGCTCTTTCCCGGTCGCCCAAACCTCTTAGGGCATCGCTTGGTCTCAAAATTGAATGGGATTAGATAACTCACAAGGCTCAATGTATGTTGAAGGATGGAATGGAATTAGTAACGGAGGAAACTTATCCCTTCCAACCTTACCAATTTTGTCGGGATTGGAATGGATAAGTCCTTCATGTCCTACCTTTAACTTCCAAAAAAATTTGAAGTTGACATCCATCGAGTCTAATGTGTACTGAGTTCAATGCAATCCAATCATCTACACCAAACGAAGTCTTAAGCAAATGTAAGAGGATTATATTTTTGGTTAATGTAGATTCAAAAAAATATTTTTGGTTAATGTGACTCTGATCAGATCCACCCCTTAATTTGAAAAGAACTGCCAAGCATCAATAATTTTAAGAGTGCTAACCCGGTAATTAGTCTCTAACAGCAAGTTTCCCTTTTCTTTGTTAAATTTTGGTGCTTAGCTTGTTTGTTGACCTTCACAATTGTGGACATTCACGTGTAGATATGCTCTGGGAGGCTTTGATGGAGATTCCATTATCCAGAGTGTGGAAAGTTTTGATCCACGGCTCGGGTCATGGATGCCGGCCGAACCAATGTATAACTCCAGGGGATATTCAACGGCTGCTGTTGTCAAGGATACCATATATGTAATCGGAGGGATGAAAGCTGACGAACGCATAGCAGAGACAGTAAGTTTCATTTTATCATGCTTTCTATCAGTATGAACAAGACTTGTGGGTACATTGTGACATTTGTATATAATGGCAGGTTGAATACTACAAGGAGGGGCAAGGTTGGCAGGAAATGACGATGACCGCCATCGGTAAAAGGTGTTTCATGTCCGCCGTCGCTTATTCGACCTGATCATGCAATGTTGGATGCTGTTAATTTACAAGGGAAAGTCTTTTGGTACATCAAATGCTGTTCTCCAAGGTTGTGTACTCTCAGTCATACTGGAGATACTGGAAACGTTTTTAGGGTTTAATGGAAAACATTTTGTGACCGGATACTTTGGTTTGAATATTTTAATGTTGCAAGAATCGCCTACGAAAATAAAAGGGAGACTTGCATACACCCTCGGGATGCCACCATGGTGGTGTTATAGACTATAATACAATGTCACAAGAAAAAAAGATTAAAGCACATGAAATTAGTGGTCCTGGACGCCAAAGTGGCATCCTGAGAAGTATTGATAAATCCCTACCTCACTTCTTACTCAATGCAGAGACAATATAACAAACAACATTCATTCATTCAACAACCTTTCCTCTTCTTACAACTTCTTTATATAGCTACTTACTGCTATAGCTGTGAATTAACCAACTAACCACCTTATCTCTTATCCTTATTACTCGCTAACCCACTAACCAATTATTAATTCTTGATAGTGCTGACTCACTATCCTAGTCAGCATCCTATCAATACCCCCCTCCTCGAAATGAGGCTTGTACAACAAGACTTAAAACAACAGTACAAGATAGGACATAGACATCTGAAAACTCAAAATGGTCAAACTTCACAGTTGAGTAATGGTAGGAAACCGACGCTTCAAATCTGCATAAACTTCCCATGTATCTTCCTCAGTAGTGTGATGTTACCACTGGACCAATACTTCAGTGATTGCTGCATTACCCTTCTTTGCCAATCTTCGATCCAATATAGCAATTGGGACATCTTGTAAAATTCCATCATCTGTAATTATTGGTAACGGAACTGTAGGTTGAATATTAGGTCCCAAATGCTTCTTCAAACATGACACATGGAACACTGGATGTAGTTTGGATGTTTCTGGAAGGTTTAACTTGTAAGCCACCGAACCAACTTTTGCTAAAATCTCAAAGGGTCCATAAAAGCGAGGCTGTATATTATGGAAAGGATGTGAAGCCAACGATAAGTGTTGGTAAGGAACCAACCTTAAGTACACCAAATCTCCCACGTGAAAAACCCTTTCAATTCTGTGTTTGTTGGCCTACACAATCATTCGATTTTGAGCAGCTTCCAAATTCGCCTTCAACAATGATAGCATCCTATTCCGTTTCTTCAAACTTCTGTCCACCATCTCTAATTTAGTCGTGCCTGCTTCATAGACTGGAAGATGCGGAGGAGGTTGACCATACACTACTTCGTAAGGAGATAACTTCGTTGCAGAATGATGAGCTGTGTTATAGCTCCATTCGGCCCATGGTAACCAGAAAGACCATTTCTTGGGTTGTAAACTACAGAAACAACGCAAATAAGTCTCCAAACAATGATTAACAACTTCTGTTTGGCCATTCGTTTGAGGGTGATACCCCGAACTGTGGCATAATGAAGAACCTTGTAGTGTAAAGAATGCTTTCCAGTAGGCACTCATGAACAAGGGGTCTCGATCACAGATGATTGAAGTGGGCATGCCATGTAGCTTGAATATGTGTTCCACAAAGAGATTAGCTACTGATGCTGCTGTAAACGGGTGGGACAAAGCTAGGAAATGACCATACTTTGATAATCTGTCAACAATTACCCATATAACTGTTTTACCTCGACAAGGAGTTAGCCCCACCATAAAATCCATTGATATATCAGATCACACTCGAGAAGGAATTGGTAATGGTTGAAGTAAACCCGCCGGAGCTAAAGTCTCATATTTTTGTTGTTGACAGACTTGACAACTGGCTACCATATCCCTGATATCTTTCTTCATTCCATTCCAGTAAAAAGAACGAGCAAGTCTCTTGTAAGTCTTTAAGAAACCAGGATGACCAGCAGAAGGACTACTATGATGTTCGTCAAATACACGTTGGCGCCAAGAGCTGTTGGGGCTTAAGACAATGCGATTCTTGTACTTAAGGAATCCATTGTCGACTTTATATTGCAAAAGAGCCATCGGAGATGTATCTGTAACATTCTGTGCTGCTTGAATCTTAGTCAAGATCCAAGGGTCTTGTTCATTATGTCGTCGCAGATCATCCATCGAGCTGAGATAAGGGTAGGAAATCGCTAACAACTCCATGTGATCCAATGTATGATGCAACTGCTCTTGAGATGTGTCTAAAGGAAGTCGAGATAAAGCGTCAGCCACCTGGTTATCACACCTTTTCTTATACTGAATTTCATAGTCGAATCCCAACAATTTGGAAACCCACTTTTGTTGAAATTGAGTGTTAGCTTGATTCTGCAGAAAATTTTTCAAGGTCTGTTTTGATAATAAAATGTCTGCCCACAAGATATGATTGCCACTTTTTGATGGCATGCAAGATAGCCATCATTTCCCGTTCATAAGCAGATAACGATTGGTTCCTAATACTCAATGCTTTACTGGTGAATGCAATAGGTCGACCATTTTGTTGAAGAACCGCCCCAATTTCATAACCCGATGCATCACTTTCTATTGTAAAAGGTTGACTGAAATCTGGTAAGGCCAACACTTGGGGTGATAACATCGCTTGCTTGAGTGTGTTAAATGCCATTGTGGCCACATCGTTCCACTTGAAATTATCTTTTTTGGTAAGAAGTGTCAAATGACCAATTATCTTACCAAAATCAGGAATAAATTTCCTGTAATAACCTGTCAACCCAAGAAAACCTCGTAAAGCTTTCACAGTAGTAGGCATCGGCCATTTGGCTATGGCATCCAGTTTAGAAGGGTTAGCTGCCACTCCTTCTTGTGATATGATATGCCCCAAATATTCTATTTGAACTTGCCCAAATGCACATTTAGACTGCTTGACATATAGGGTATGAGACTGCAAAATCTCGAAAATTGTTCGAAGGTGATCCAAATGTAGCTCCCAAGATGTGCTATATATCAAGATATCATAAAAAAAGACCAGAATGAACTTTTGAATGTATGGTCGAAAGATCTCATTCATCAAGCACTGGAAGGTTGCTGGGGCATTTGTCAAGCCAAAAGGCATGACCAAAAACTCATAGTGACCATCATGAGTTCTAAAAGCAGTCTTCTCGATGTCCTCATGGTGCATTCAAATTTGATGGTACCTCGATCTGAGATCCAACTTAGAGAAAAACTTAGCTCCAAATAGTTCATCCAATAATTCATCAATCAATGGAATGGGGAATTTATCTTTAATAGTGATACTATTAAGATGTCTATAATCCATAGACATTCTCCACGTCCCTTCTTTTTTCTTAACTAGAATCACTGGAGAGGAGTAAGGGCTATGTAACAACCCGTCCCGGGATTTACGGTATAAAAAGGGTATTTTTGTATTTTCATTAAGCTTGGGGATATTTTCCTTTTAAAAATGATTTTTGGGTCTTAAATGGTGTCCCAAGAAGCCCACCCCCGATTTCTTTGTCCCTTTCTACCCGAGCTCTCTCTCTCTCTCTCTCTTTCCCTCACTTCTCACAACTCTCGGCACATCTCTCTCTCTCTCTCACCCGTGTCCTTCCTCTCTGCAAACCCTCATCTCCCTCACCATCATACCACATAACAACAACAAAACACCATCACCATCACCCTTGTGTTCTCAGAAACGAAGAAAGAACACCCTAAACCCTTCACTCTCTTTCGGCCGGTACTGTTCATCGTATTCCCCGACAAGTTTCATGTTTTTCCAACGTTGGTAAGCTTCTAAAAACCCTTGGGATGTGTTTTGGGGTTAGATCGAAGCTTGTTTTAAGTTGTATATATACTTTTGAATCACAGAAAATATCTTGGGGAAGATTTACCAAATTTTCCGGCGAGCACCTCCCCTTTTGAGGAAATTTCCGGCCAAACCATAGCGAGTTGGCCGCCGTTCTCTTCCTCTCGCTGAGTACTACAACTCTCCTTTTTGTTTCACCCAATTTCGTTGAATATTGAAGAAGTTATATCCATTTGAATCTTACCCAGTTTCCGGCGACCTCCGAGGCTTTCGAGGCGTTTTACGGCCAAACCACGATGAGTTAGACGTCGTGCGAGGTACCATTCTCTTCGTCTCTTCGAGAACTATGATTTCTGTTTTTGAATCACTCGATTTTATTGAGTATTGACAAAGTTATGAGGGTTTAAAGTTTGTTCAGTTTTCCGGCCGAAATCCGGCATTCTCTTTCAATTGGGTCCGGCGACCCATGTTCTGATTTCAGACCGGGCTTTCAAGCCCAGTTCCTTTTGAACTAGGCCCTTTGGGCTGTGCCAAACCTAGGGCCTTAGGCCCGTTATCCTTTTAAACCCAACCCAACCCAAATCCTTTAATCTATTTTTATTTATTTATTTAGTTTTATAAAAACCCAAAAGAACTAGGCCGGGCCTTTAAGCCCAAGCTCCTTTTGTGCAGCCTAGGGCCTTCGGCCCATTGATCCAAAACCCATCAGATATGGCCTTTGGGCCTTCGAACCCTTTTTATTTATTTATGTATTTTATTTGTTTGAAACTAAATCCTTAACCCAATCTTCTAACCCATTAACCCAAAACCCTTTTTAAATTAGAAAACCCTTAACCCATTAGCCCATTATCCTAAGTCCAAACCCTAAATCCTAATCGGCCTAAACCCTTTTATGAGGAATACTCCGTCAGGGAATATTCTATTGACTTTTACAAAATTTATCCGGGACCCTTCTTAGGGTAATTCGATGTTCTGAATCCGTCTCCGATGTCCGTTTTCCCAAATTCAATGGTTATAATAGAGTTGTATTAATTGTACCCTTTATGTGCTTATATGCAATTATTGTGACGTTTCCGTCTTTGCTAGTGGTGCAGCTTTTGGCGGCTAAGTACTGTGAGTGGAACCCTTCTAAAATTGCATGATTTTATAGTTAAATTGCATAATTGAATAGCATGCCTACGAGTTTATGAATTGATTTTTATGATGAGCATGTTTATTGAAAATGTTGATTTATCGTCTCATTTTCGTGAGGGAATAATTGTTAGCTTATTTTGAGCAATATTTTGATATATCGTATTTTCTATTAAAACCATGATCTGGTAGACCATCTAATGGATGACGATAGGATGCTAGAACATGTTTTCGAAAAACCCCGCTTCATGGTATAGATGATGGATGACTCTATCCCACGAAGTGGTATTATGTGAGATACGTAACTATTTGTGCGTACCTAGTGGACATTATGCCGCCTGGGGCAAGGATCTGGTGTTGGCATTTAGGTCGGGAGAAATAATCCCTAGCGAAAGGCTGAGGGACATGGAGACAGGCATTGGGCCGGGAGAGAGTTATCTCTGGCTACGGGCACAGAGACTTAGGTGCAGGCATTGGGCCGGGAGTATTATTATTCAGTGATCTTACTAGCAGCACACCGCGCTTACGAGACGATCTGTGAGACGATTCATGCTTTGGTTTTACACAATGTCTTTTCGCGATATATCTTTTAAGATGTTTATGGCATGCTAGGGTTTTCAGTAAACCTATCACTTATTATGCTAGTAGTTTTCATTATATAACTGTGGGGGTTAGTATGTTGATAATTGTTTTATTATTATTGTATATATGAACTTGGTCCACTCACCCTTGTTTTGCACCCCCATTCAGGGTTTAGGGTCAAGGCATACAATCCTGGCATCCAGGCACTTCCATATCGGTATCTTCGAATCCTCTCGATGTAGGACCCACTCATTTATTCATTCAATTTTATATTAATTCTTTTAGTGCTCTAGTTAGTTGTATGCTCTGAACACATTCCTAAATTGTGAATTCATTGTATTCAAATTCATAACCCTTATTTATTTCTTATTCTTAGCTTTTGTATCAATTAATGGCTTTCGTCACCCTTGGGTGTCGACCATCACGTGTCTATCCTGGTATTTGGGGAATATCAGGGTCGGGGCGTGTCAGGCTATTACTCACTCGAATGAAACCTGCAGTCAACAGTTCTTGTACGCATTTCTCAATTTCTGTCTTTTGTAAAGGACCATACCGATAAGGCCTTATACTAGGTACTCAAGCCCAAGGGAAGAGCCCAACCCAAAAGACTAGTCCAATAGGTGGGAAGACCCCTAGGACTTAAGAACCACTACAACATTTCTGGTGTAGCCGATGTGGGATCATAACATTGCCCACCCCTTCGGAAGTCGACGTCCACGGCGGCCCTTACTCTGGTGGCTTTCACTCTTAACGGCGGCGCCCTCTGGTCGTCCCGTTAAGGTAGCCCTTTCCAGGTCACCCCCTGTGTAGAGTCGGTTCGTCTGGGGCGACGGCCCTTACTCTGGTGGCTTTCACTCTTAACGGCGGCGCACCCTCTGGTCGTCCCGTTAAGGTAGCCCTTTTCCAAGTTGCCCCTTCCGCAGGGTTGGGAACCTAGGCTCTGATACCAGTGTTAAATCCCTACCTCACTTCTTACTCAATGCAGAGACAATATAACAAACAACATTCATTCATTCAACAACCTTTCCTCTTCTTACAACTTCTTTATATAGCTACTTACTGCTATAGCTGTGAATTAACCAACTAACCACCTTATCTCTTATCCTTATTACTCGCTAACCCACTAACCAACTAACCAGTTATTAACTCTTGATAGTGCTGACTCACTATCCTAGTCAGCATCCTATAAGTATATTTCTCTCGCCGTTTAGTGTTTCTCTTCTCCACACTTATGTGTTCTCTCTCCATTGCCTCCGGTCGTGTCACTTTGACTTTTGCCTACGCCGTCCCTCGGAGCTGCAATTGAAGGTTTTCAACTCCAGGTGTACAATCCCCCTTACATATATTGAATCAGTAATTAATTTGTAACGAAAGATGATGTCAATTTTGGATTATAAATTATTGATCTTTTTATTTTGGAGCATTAGTATGTGATGATGCCAATGCGATCACGTTTAAGCTTTCCCAAATTCTCAATAAGTACAGTTGTTTTTAGAATGTACGTAGGCACTTATTTACATTTTATATAATAAATTTAATTTAATTTGTCTGGTCCATGTAGACCCCACCGACTTGCTTAGGCGCAAAGCCTTAACTCACTGCCCGACTAAATGCCTAGCGTCTTAATCCCTCCCGGGGAATAGGGCCAACAACGGTTGAATCCATAAATTTCTTTGCTGACAGAAATCGTTGTGGTAAATTTCTTCGATTAACACAGTAAAATAAGTTACTCTATCCTTTTACTTGATCATAGAAAGATAAACATCCTTTTCTCGACAAAGATACGTTAGTTCATGTCGAGGGCCCCGACTTTTGACAGAGGAGACATCCTCAACCTCGGACAAACATTCCATACAAATACACACCTTAATTGTGAAAGAAAATGCTTTTGGGGTTCTGTAAAAGGGTGGACTAAACGTAAAGATCCGGATATCTTCGGAGCCTCCGAAAAGGTTTAAATCCAAAAACACAAATCGAGTTGAATCGTCGTCTTCATTTACAGTCATCTTCAGCCACGGCCGACTTTCGGCTAAAACGTTATGGAGTGTGATATGGCAGGGTATGCCAATGGGCAGTCCTGCGACAAACCGGAGAGGATTTTCGTAGCTGTTGTCGGGTATATCCAGCTCTGCGTTTACGTGCTTGATTCCACCACTCAACACAAGCCGCTTGAGGGAGAAGCTTTCAAGTGCTCTTTGAAAAAGACGGGGATTACAGGAAGCTTCATTGAGAGAGGTACCGACTTCTGATGATAACTTCTCAACTTCAGTTATAAACCTGGAAGGTTCAAGAGACCCATCTCTAAGGAGAGATTCAACCTGTGACATCGTACCAGAGAGCTTTCTCAAGGTTCGATGATGGCAGCAAATTTCTATTTTCGACAATCTGAGGACACAGGTCACAAGAATCAGCTCCAAGATATGCAACTCCTCCCTTTTAGACAATCTTATAAATGTACTCTTCAGATCTCTAAGCCTTGTGTCCAGCCTTCTTAATACTAAGTCTAATTCTCCCTTTCCATAAGGAGGAAAAAGCACTGAAGGCGGAAAGTTCATCCATGCCTTCGTAAGTAGTTTCATTATCTGAATATATTGCTTCGTGAAGGGCAAAACACCCGCAGATGGAAGCGAGTCAGAAGTGAATGTTGCCAGCTCTTCCTTGCAACTTCTGCAAAACAATTTTACAAAACAAATAAGCAGGAAGCACTGAAAGAGGCGATTAGGATATCAAATATGTTCAAAATTTATGGTAAATATGCATGCATGCAAACGTGTCATAATTCGAATTATATATCAGACATTCCTTTGGCAGGATGATCCCATTAAACCCAGTCTCCCGACTAGATGCTATAATGCATAATCTCAAAGCATGCATATCTTTCTGGTGCCTGCAGGGAAACTTTTGTTTTATTGTCTATTTTTTTCCTGTTTTAGGGAAAACAAATAATGTCAACGGACAACGAGAGAAAGTAATGTGTTACCTCAAAGTCCTCATTACTTCATTCACGAATCCTGATTGTACAAGTGGCCAGATATCCTTCGCCCTTGCAAGAACAACATTCACTAACTTAGTCACTTCATCATGCACCTCTAGCTGGTATGCTACAAGTGAAGTTCCTACTTCCCTTGGCTCCATTATTGGAGACACAATTTCAGAGGTTTCAGCTGAACCAGTCATCTTGTTACTAGTACAGGTTGAACCATCATTTTCAAGTAAAGGCAAGCATGGCTCCCCCACTTTAAAGTTGAAGTTGTTGAACTCTACAGCATATGGTCCTGAGGATCTACTGCACTGAGACAAATAATCCAAAAGGCTCTTTTGATTGATAATATCACTAAGTGCATGAGAAATCCTTCCCAGGTAAGTTACTGCATAAGAAAATATTGTAGGTGGAATATTGCAATCACGTTCATCTGAAACCGGAGCTGAGATGGCCAGAACTAGCAAGCCAGCCACTCTCACGCTATCAAAGTTCAACTTTCCATTAGACATTGGCTCCATCTGATAGTAAAAGTAGAAAAAAGGAACAATGATTACAAACAAATACAGAATTTAAGCATAAAGAATTTAAGCATAAGAAATATAATTGATACTTTCAAGCCATTTCTAGATATAAGAAAACTCCTAAAGCCTGTAACACAAACAATGTAAGCAAGCAAAAGGGTGAGACCATATTTTCCTTGGTGCTGTTCCATGCCATGCTTTCAAATAGCTTTTATCCGTCTTTATGACCATAAGACACACTAAAAGCTTCTTTAAAAAGAGACTTATTTGGCATTCAGCTGAAAGACTAATTTCCGATAAATCTTAATTCATGTCATGCATCATATATTTGAATAGACCTTGTCAGGAACACTTTTTGGTGTCACTAAGTAGGATTGAATTTCATATCTGAGAGCTGCCCAAGCTCGACAGCAAGTTGGGTCATGGTATTTATATTAACAATCATTTGACAGCAAATGGAGGCATGCTAACCTGTGGAGAAACTTCCTCAATCATGCGAACCACAAACTTTCCATGATTTCGTCCAATATGAAACAAAGCAGATAATGCATCTGCTTCATCCTGGAAACAAGAAATTTGATTAGTTGAAGGGAAGAATGACAGGCCAAGTTCTGAAATCGTAAGCACTGAATCAGACAAGCAACTCCTAAAAAATAGCATGATTAAAATGACTGAACTCTCATCACCATACTAATTTCAAAATTAATAAAAAAATAAAAAAAACCTGCATCTTTGAACAAAGAAATAATGGAAAGCTAACCTGTGGATATCTCTCCATATTTTCTAGAAGGGCATCAATAGTTAGCCTAAACATCTTTAACTGAAGCAGCTTTGCCAATTTAAGTACTTTCCTCGCAGAAGATCTTATGAGGGTATCATTGTCAACCAGAGTGCCAAGAAACTGCAAAAATAAAAACAATATTGGGCAGCATGTACGATTTGATGAAGACACTGAAGATATCTGGTACATAGAAGTGCTTAAATGGCTCATGTCACTGCCACCTCAAAGTATAAGATGCGTTTGCATCCATAAGCAGTAGGTGAATTAGATGTTCTGTCACTTATTATGTACAGTTACATGATTAATAATGGACTCAAAGAATTCTAAAACATTACCATATGCATGTGTGTTTCTTGCACCTTCAGAAGGTCTAAGGTAGCCATTTGATGCATAGTTTCAAAAGCTTGTAACCGAACAAGTATTGAGTCATCATTCAGTACATCCATCAATAAGTTTAAGGCTTCTCCAGCAAACTTGGCAGAGAGTATGACCAGTGTCATCAACGCATGACAGGCAGCTTTTCGCACCTTCAGATTCACAAACAATTCCTAATTACAAAGCATGCGCATGGCAAGGTTTCCTTGCAGAACAGAGACAATAAAAGTTACCTCGTGAAATTCATCCTCAAGTCCATGCACGAAAGCTCCAGCAACACTTGAACCTGATACTTCAAGTTGTTCATCAGAGCACTGAGCAAAAGACCCTTTTCCTTTCCTGGTTACCAGAACTCTCTTTGACAGGGTTTGCAAAAGAATATCCTCAGATACCAACTTTATCTTCCCGAGAGCATAAAAAGCTTCAACCCTAACCTCCATGCTCATGTCTCTCACCGTTGAACAAAGCTACAAACATACACAAACATCAGGGTAGGAACTCTACATGACGCTTATAAATTTTCCGACTTTGAGACAGAATGATAGGAAGAGAATGTCCTACCATTCAACAATGCAGGGTAAAGTGTGGCTTTCCTTAATGATCTCCTAGACAAAATTTGACCCAAATAGATTAGTAAGACTATATGGACAATATGCATAAACCATGAGTGGTGTGTACAAGTTCAAGTCAGCACAAACCGAAACTAAAGGGAAAAGCTAATAACAACTTGATGACTGTAGACACCAAAGTTCCAAAGCTCAAATTCATCCAAACAATACCGGGATTCAACTATACTCGATTAAATGGATCAATTATCATAAATATTTAACTACAATTAAGACAGATAATATGACTAGTAATAAGCAATTACTTTGACAAATACTTCATCAGACCAATATGCTTTCATCTCCGAATTGCACACCACGAGCATTAGACCCCAAGAACACACCTGTGTGTTCATTCATAAATGCACAATGCATAAACAAAGTTAGCACACAAAATCGAAATGGAAACGGAGATATCATTCATTCAATGTGATTAGCAAAGCTCACCGTGCGAACGGCAGCCAATCGAACGCAATCTTCCATGTCGTTTAGGAGCTCAACGGCACAAAAATAGCAGCCTTCGATCATGTCACGGTCCTCGATCACACCGTTCTCACTCAACCCAACGAGCCCGTCCAACGCCTCTTTTCTTACATTCGGATATGGATCCTTCGTAAACCCTAGAAACAGAGTGAACAGCAAATGAGGCTGTACGCCGAACCTCTCGGCGTTTCTGAGCAGCCACGGCCGTACGGCGCGAGACGGACTGAAACACAGCGAGGCGAACAGCCGGTCGTCCAATTCTTCAATTCCGGGAGCTAGGGCTCGGTTGCTCTCCACGGTTGAAGCGAGCGCGTCGAGTGAGTCGGCAGCAACGCGGGGCGACTCGGTGGAGAGGAGGTGGGAACGGACCGAGTCGAATACGAAGGACGAGAGGTGGGGGTGTCGCGAGGCGAGGTCGGAGAGGAGCTTGAGAGTGAACCGGATGGTGAGCGGGTCGCCACTGAGTCGGAGAGAGAGAGTTAGGGTTTCGAGGATG
Source organism: Heteromeles arbutifolia (assembly GCA_024362995.1). Taxonomy (NCBI): domain Eukaryota; kingdom Viridiplantae; phylum Streptophyta; class Magnoliopsida; order Rosales; family Rosaceae; genus Heteromeles; species Heteromeles arbutifolia. Next base: position 8,191,172 of record JANCRC010000017.1, on the reverse strand, counting down.
GAGGTGATTGTGGGCCCGGGAGTTGAGGGGTTGACGATGAGGGATCTCAGGGGAGGCAGGACTTGGGGAGAGAGAGGTTCGTCGGCGGAAATTGTCGGGAGGTTGAGAGGGTGACCGCACGTGAGGAGCACGTGGTCCGCCATTGCAGTGGTCAAGCTTCGGTTCTGCTACGCTGCAGTGTTTCAAAAGGAAAACAGCCGGGAGCGGGATAACCGAAACGGGCCGTTTCTCCTGGCGGACTATCCGGGGATCTACTTGGACCGGTACATGGGTCGTGGGGATCGACTTGGACCGGTTTATAGGTCGTGTCTTTGTTGCGGTCCATAACTCGAGGCAGATGGGTCAACTCTAATTTATTTACTTTTTAATCTATAAAAGTGATATTGTGGATGAAAACAAATCGAACCCACGACTGCCGATGCAGGGATAAATACTCTAGAGTCCATTAGTTTATGAATAATGTTATTCATACTGTGTTTTTGTATCATATTTTTATACTATCTTAAGTGACATTTGACGTGGACATCCACATCATTTGAATTAATCAGATTTGTAAATTTATTTTATTATTTAATAAACTAATAATTAAGAAAAACTAGTTAATTAAATGATGATTGTGGTATACGAAGAGTCTTTCTCCTTCCTTTCCTTGAGTTTTGCAAATTTTTCAAATGATGTGGCTGTCCACGTCAGATGCCACCTAAGGTGGTACAGAAATATGGTATAAAAACATGGTATGAATATCATTACTCTTAGTTTATTTTCTTTTCTATGTATAGAATAAATATAGATATGTATCTAAATATATAAAGGGAGCACTTTAAATTGTTGAAGCACTAAAAAAACAAGGGAAATTTGAAAATTTAACCAAAATTTGAAGAGTAAATTGTACGAATGGTCCCTCAACTTTAATCAAATTGGAGCAATGGTCCCTCAACTAAAAATCCATTACCATTGGTCCCTCAACTTATCAAAATGTGTAGTTATAGTCATTCTCATCAATTTTGTCAAAATAAGCTATGTTGGAATGACCATTTATACAATTAGGATCCCTCAACTCATCAAAGTGTATAATTATGGTTCTTTTCGTCAACTATGTCAAAATTTTTGTCAAAACGAGTTATATTGGAAGGACCACTGCTACAATTGGATTAAAGTTAAGGGACTATTTCTCCAGTTGAATTAAAGTTGAGGGACCAATGGTAATTGATTTTTAGTTTAGGGACCATATCTGCACGTTTTGATAAGTTGAGGGACCAATGGTAATGGATTTTTAGTTGAGGAACCATTGCTCCAATTGAGTTAAAGTTAAGGGACCATAGCTACAATTTACTCAAATTTGAATCTCATATAGAATTATGGTCACCATTTTAAGTTTATGATAATTATAACTAAAAGTGGATGTGAAAATACTAATATACCCATGAGGCTCTCTCATCCACCTCCAAAGCTTCAAACTTTCAGGTATTCTCCGAGAAGCTGAGATCTCCAATCCAACACAAGATATAGGGTTTCCGTTTCAGTCATGGTGAAGAAGGTAAGGCCATCTCCAACCGAATGGTCCAGAGGGCCGGAGGGCTGAAAATAGCCCGAAAATCGTCTCCAACCGAGGTCTAGGCCAAAAGGCTCGTGGGCCCCACAGAATCTGAAAGGGCCAAAGGGCTGGCCCAATCCAGCCAGCCCCGGGCTGGCCAGAAATTCTAGTATTCCTGTCGAATATAACCGATAGGAATATATTTAATATAAATATATTCTTGTTAGATATAAACAAATTTTTGAATCCAACGGCTAGCTGACGTCAGCTAGCCGTTATTTTTTATTTTTTTTACAGTTTTATTTTTTATTTTTTTTACACAATTTCTTTCCTTTAACTTCTATTTTTTTTCAATAACTTCCTATAAATTCTATTTTACAAAATTTGTTTTATATTTTTTCTAAATTCTATTTTTTTTTCCTACAACTTCTATTTTACAAAATTTGTTTCATGCTGACGTCACTTAGCTGTTGGATTTGAATTTAAGTTGTAGTTCTTCAATAATAAATTATGTTTGGCCCTCGGTTGGAGACGATTTTTTGTGACATGGCTAAAACGAGCCCTATGGCCCTCGGTTGGAGACGGAGGCAAATATGATCTTATACTGTTCATTAAAATATTAATATCTTGAAGGGCCAGATGGGTTTTAGCCCTCTGGCCAGCCCTCGGTTGGAGATGGCCTAATCTCTGTAACCATGGTGGGCGGGCCCACCAAAGATACTATTCTTCTTACGATTCCTAATATTTTCCGTCTTTTGTTCTTTAATTTTTTTTTATTTTTTTATTTTTTTATTTTATTTTTGCTTTTGCTTTTTAACTAATCTAAATCTTCTTTTTTTTTTTAAATTTATTTGCACGCGAGACTATTGGTTAAAGAAGGCTGGATGTATTTTATTTGAAGCACTTGGGGTGGTGGAAAACAAGATTATCTGCTCTAATAATGGAATGTGGCGTAGCCATAACCCTTGCCTTGAAACACATGTGTTTCCACCATGAAATTTAATAAATAGAAAACTTCATTTTAATCCTTGGTAAAAATGACTTTTAAATTAAAATCATGAGTGAGATCAAAATCTAATTTTAGTTCCTTGATGCATTAATAACCTCATTTATTAATTATATTTTGATTTTTTAATTATTTCTCTTTTTCTTCCTAATTTTTAATGTATTAATTTATTTTATTATAATTTTCATTTTCATTTCATTTATCGTAATATATTTTGTTGTAAAAATTTAGATAAACTAATTTTTGTTATACAATATATTTCGATGTACTTTGTCTTCTTCATTTAGGTACATTAAATTCATTATAATACATTTCGGTGCATAGATTTAGGTACACACATTTCGGTACATATATTTCGATACAAACATTTAGGTACATTAATTTAATATAATACATTTCGGTGCATACATTTTGGTACACACATTTAGATACATTAATTTAATACAATACATTTCGGTGCATATATTTTGGTACATACATTTCGGTACTAACATTTAAATACATTAATTCAATATAATACATTTCGATACTAACATTTAGGTATATTAATTGAGTCTTTCAAGTTTGAAGAATGTTAAATAAAATTAATAATTTAAAAAACTCTTTTTTGGTAAAAAAATTAAATTAAATTTGTATATTAATAAATTAAAATATTTAATAGGAGACATTAAATAAAATGCACATTAATTATTTTGAATTAAGGACACATCAAGGAATTATAATCAATATGTAATTTAACACCAGATTTATTTTAAATTTATTAAAGTCAAAAAATCCCTTGAATAAAAATATAACCATATATTTCATGGCGTTAAATAAAGCTAGCTAACATATGCCAACGAGGGGTTGGCTCATTTAGTAAGGTTTCTGTCTTATGTGTCTTATCAAGGTTTGAGTTCCGCTATCAGTACTCTTATTGGTGTGTGATGTAAATTTTTACGTAAATTCATACAAGTGACAGCTGCCAGTTAGGTGTTATGCGTAAGTCTTTCCAGCTCGAGATTGTGGATATATCCTAACGTTGATGGTGAGAGTAATCAATCACCACCTAAACTTTTCTTCACAAAAAAAAAATAAAAAAAAATAAAAAAATAAAGCTAGCCAGCATACGTTTTGATAAATAAATAATTGTAGTCTTTTGCGATCTTGTTGAGAAGGACGATAAGCCAATTGACGTTCCCAAATAGGTGGGCTAAATCTTCCTTTATTGCTTTAATTATTAAAAAGGTTTAATTAATGCAAATTAACTAAACTTATGAAACTTTTTCTATAATTAAAGGATGTTCAAAGTCACGTAATATAACTCCTACGACATGTTTACTTACATATCAAGAATGAGAAATGGAATCGTTCTAATTCTTGAGTTCCGTATGTTACTTAAATTTGAGTATTGGAATCATTTCAATTTATAACTTACCTTGTGTTTACTTAGTACATATAGAAACAGGAGGAAAAAAAATGTGAGTTTCCGTTTAGAATCCACATTTGAATATCTGAAAAATCAAGAATGAAGATCACCTAGGGAAGACTAGTCGATATAGTTTCCTTTCGTTACCTATCGATGTATCTGATATTCCATGTTCGATTGTTCTTTTCCTCGTATTGATTTGTGTCTGAAAAGAAAATACAGCTCTTCACACTAAACGTCAACGTAAAAAGTATGGTTTAATCTTTGTATTATTGAAGCACATTCAATCCTTAAAAACGAGTGCATTTCTTGATGTTTAATCATATATATATGCTGACTTGAAAAAAAATTAGAAGCCTCTAAATCGTTCAAAGTATGACTTGATCTTTTCCTATTTGCTAATTGGGTCATTTCGTCATGCTCGCACCGTTAATTGTTTGGTCAATTTCGTCACTAATTAGTGCCTTTATATCCTAATCATGGACCAATCATGTTATTTACACAGATCAACAACGCCTAGACCATTGCGTACGGTCGCTCCTGAGTAAGCTGTATTCTATGCATGCCACTTGATATATAATAGTAGTCCACATTACATTTTGGATTTTTATCACAAATGGTCCCTGAAATTGACCCACCACATCAAGATGGTCCCTGAAATTGAAAATCAATCAATGTAGTCCCTGAAATTGGGTGTCGCAAATCAATGTAGTCCTTCCGTCATAACTCCGTTAAAAATTCTGTTATGTGCTGATGTGGCAAGTGACGTGGCACATTTTATATTAAAAAACTAATAAAATATTATTAAAAACTAAAAAAAAATCATTTAATATTTTTAAATGTTAAAATAATAATTAATTATTTAAAAAAAAAAAAAAAAAAAAAAAACCCATGTTTGTCAAAACCGCCCCCCCCCGGTCCCCTTCTCCCCCACCCCCTGCAACCCGAAGAAGAAGAAGAAGAACCCATGTTCGTCATCCCCACCCACCCCCCCCCCCCCCCGGCCCACTTCTCCCCCACCCCCTGCAACCCGAAAGAAGAAGAAGAAGAAGAAGAAGAAGAAAGGACAAAAAAAACCAAGTTCGCTGCAACCCAGAAAAAAGAAGAAGAAGAAGAAAAAAAAAAAAAAAAACCAAGTTTGCTGCAACCCAGAAAGAAGAAGAGAAGAAGAAGAAAAATATATATTAAATGATTTTTTTTTAGTTTTTAATAATATTTTTTTAGTTTTTTAATATAAAGTGTGCCACGTCACTTGCCACATCAGCACATAACAGAATTTTTAACGGAATTATGACGGAATGACTACATTGATTTGCGATACCCAATTTCAGGGACTACATTGATTGATTTTCAATTTTAGGGACCATCTTGATGGGGTGCGTCAATTTCAGGGACCATTTGTGATAAAAACCCTTACATTTTAATACTTGATACCCAAAAAACTCTCGGAATTAATTTAGTGAAAAGCGAGCAAATGTTTGGAATTTTCTATTTGAGTTCGAACTTTCACACTATAGGTTATAGGTTATGCTTTGGTACAATTTGGGTCGGCTAAAATTAAGTTGATGCCTCATCTAGTACCAAAGATGCATAAGGGCATCTTCAGAGAGAATGTGAAAAAGCCAACATCACCAATAACAGGAAAAAAAGACAATCTTAGTGTTTTCCAAATGAAATGTCAATTCTTCCATGACATGGCCGTGACATGAATTGATTTGCTATCAAATTTGATAACAACTTCAAATCTATTTTTAGTTGACGTTTTGGGCCGTACATGAATTAATAACTAATCAATTAAAAATAGATTTGAAGTTGCTCTAAAAGAAGGAGATTAATTACTAATTCATGTATGTCCAAAAAAAAAAAGGTTTTCCCATCTCACTGGAGTAAAACTTATGAACCGCCACTTAGTACTGCAATCTAGTGGTATTCCTCTTTACTTGTCATTGAGAGGTCTTAGATTCGATTCTCACCAAAAGCAAATTCAAACTACATTATTACTAGCTCATTGTGAGGTTTAGTCCACCTCTTTCCTCCTCAGTGTAGATAATATTGTTTGTTAAAAAAAAAAGATATAAATTGTCCATTCCAAGACAATTTACTTCTCCCATTGGAGATACCCTTATTAGTTTTTTTTTTTTTTTTTTTGAACAAACGATAGTATCTACACTCAGTGTTCTAAAAATCGGTCTAGGCGCTGGGCGGTGGCCGGCCGCCGGGATTAACTCTTAATCAGGGAAGGAATTAGGCGGGCGCCGAGGAGGCTTGGGAGGACCTTGGGCGTCCTAGGCGACCGACTGGTTGGCCTAGGCAGTCTGGAATTTCAATTTTTTTCTGTTTTCAAACTTGAGAAAGGATGAGGCAGTGTGTTCTGGAATTTCTATGTTTGCAGGTTTCAGTTCTTGCGAAGACGAAAGGAGGAAGAAGATGAGAAAATGAGTTTCTCTCTCATCCTTTCATTCTCACGTGACCACCCTCAAACTTTCCCATTTAATTTATTTTTTAATTTCGTCCAATCACGTTTAGACAGCTAGCATTAAGTTCACCTTTCCAAAAAAGAAAAATGCGTTGTCAATGCCCAGAATCAAGTTACTATTTGATTGTTTACATTTTTATATTCAAAGGAAAGAATAAAAAAGAATAAAAGATGGTCTCCTTTGTTTGTGAGTCTATTGCTGATGTGAGTGATGGGAACTAGGGGTGGAGGGGAGGGGTCACACCACACACGTGGTGGTTGAAATGGGGAAGGATGCTTTTCTGACCGGTTTTGGTGCTCCAAAGTTCAAAGTGGGACACCAATCCAGATAAAATCATAAATAAAAGAGAGAGGATTTCATTGATGATGGATGTGCGTGGTTTGGTTAGGGGATGCTTGGCATGGCTTCCTAGTAGTTTTATTATGAACCATTCAATCCACTACGTGGGATTTTTACTTTTATTTTTGAAAAATTAGATATAGTCATTCAAAATGTCTTAAGTTATATGGCATATATGCTTAATGTGTTTCTAAATTTTAGACTTGTTAGATATTCTTTTTGTATTTTATTATCTTATCTATGGATTTTATACAAGTATAATTTTTTATGTGTCAATATGCATTTATTTACAAGATATACAAGAAATTTACCTAAATCCGCCTAGGCGCCCGCCTAGCCACCTAGGCACTAGCCCGCCGCCCTACTAGCGCCTAGCGTTTTTTAGAACCTTGTCTACACTAAGGGGTGGAGGAGTAGGCTAAGCTTTACAATGGGCTTACCATAATAATGTGGTTCAACTTCGTCTTTAGCAAGAATCAAAATGCCCTGTTTCTCCTGGCGGACTATCCGGGGATCTACTTGGACCGGTACATGGGTCGTGAGGTCTACTTGGACCGGTTCATGGGTCGTGTCTTTGTTGCAGTCCATAACTCGAGTCAGATGGGCCAACTCTAATTTATTTATTTTTTAATCTATAAAAGTGATATTGTGAATGAAAAGAATCGAACATACGACCACAAGGATAAATACTCTAGGCTCCACTAGTTTATTTTATTTTCTATCTACAGAATAAATATAGATATGTATCTAAATATATAAAGGGAGCACTTTAAAATCTTGAAGCACTAAAAAAAAGGAAATTTCGAAAATTAACCGAACTTTGGATCTCATATAGAGTTTTTTTTTTTTTTCTAAACAAACGATATTTTCTACATTAAAGAGGAGGGGGATGAGTTTAGCCTCACAACGTGCAAGCAATAATGTGGTTCAAATTCGCATTTGGCGAGAATCAAACCTAAGACCTCTCACTTACAAATAAAGAGGAATACCACTAGACTGTAGTACTAAGTGACATATCTCATATAGAATTATAGCTACCCTTTTAAGTTTATGACAATTATAACCAAAAGTAGATGTAAAAATACTAATATACCCATAAGGTTCTCTCCTCCACCTCCAAAGCTTCAAACTTTTAGCTCTCCTCCGAGGAGCTGAGATCTCCAATCCAACACAAGATATAGGGTTTCCGTTTCAGGCAAGCCATGGTACACCACCCCATTTCAGCTTGTAAAAAGGTTGCCTCTTGGTTTCTGGCTTTTAACTTTTAGCTTTTGGATTGTAGCTTTTCAATCGTTAACCAAAATTCAATCAAAGAATTTGGATTCCCAATTCAATTGCAAGAATTGAATGCTTGATTTTATGTTACAGATATACAATTTAGCTCAAATCTTCAAATCTATTTGGTTGGATTCTATGAAGAGAAAGAATTTGCACGTGTCTTCCATTTCCAAGCCTATTTAAATGATGGCTATAATTCCATATAGAGTTCAAATTGTGGTTATTTTTCCAAATTTCCCAACAACAAAAAAACCATAAATTGCCTCAAGAATTTCAAAAATTAAAATTAAATTAAGAGGAGTTAAAGTAATTCAACACATTTTAATTTTGAATTAAAGCTTAACCTACTTCTACACCCCTGAGTGGGTTTTATGGTTGACTTCCAATTTATTTTCGAATAATTTTTTTAATAAAAAATATATAAATATATAAATAAATAACTTAAATTTCCTATTTTTAAACAAAAAAAATCATTAAAAAAAACTTAATTTAAAATGTAAGACCAATTGTCAAACCTAAGGGTGGGCAAATAGGGCTTGACCCGCGGGTAGGGGCGGGTCCAAGCGGTTCGGGACGGGTATGGGGCGGGTCCAATTTTTTTAAATCTGAAACAGGGCGGGGCGGGGCGGTTCCACGTTAATTGCGGGGCGGGGCAAGTCCTAATTGCTGAGGAAACGGGTCCCTGACCCAGACCGTTTCCACCGTTCAAAAATATGAGATTTAACCTAGTTCGTTGATCAAATCTCTACATTAAAACATAGTATGTCTCTCCGACTCTCTCAGACCTCGCACTCACTCCCCGGATTTCCTCTCATCTCTCGTTTCAGGCCTCGATAAGGCACCATCTCCGTCCATCCCCCCACTTTCTCGTTCTCCCTTCCACCCTTACTGGACTCGACTCATTGAGACTGTGTCGACATCAATCGGGGAAGAACACCACCACCACACCATCCTCGCCATTTAGGGTTTTGCATAAGCTTTTTAATTGATTTAGGAATTATGTGGGTTTCTGATTTGGGAATTTAGGTTTTTTGGGGCTGTGATTGCATAAGCTTTTCGATTCATTATATGGACTGCTGTGATTTGATTACTTGTTGAAACTTTTTGATTGGTTTTGAATTTTATGGATCTGCTTATAGATTGTAGATTTTAAGTTGTTGGTATTTAAATTTGTTACAATTTTTTGAAGATATTGACTTTTGAACTAAAATTGGTAATTGAAGCTGCAATCTTGATGCTTGTAAGTCAAAGATGAGTTTCTAGATTGAATTTGTATATGATGTTCTTCAGAGATGAGTTTACATTCAAAGATTTATATAAGATGTATCTTTAACCACCCTTGGAAGAGAAAAAGCTATTGTGGTTATTCTAGAGCAGATTTGATGTATTATTATGGCCGATGAGGTTCTGCTTTTGAATTCCCTTGATAGCTATGTATTGGAGTATGTGGTGGAGCTTCAGAGAAGATTGACAACAAATGGAGTAGGTGATGTTTGGCAATCTGATGGTTCTGACTTGAGTCGGCAGTGAGGAAATAGAAATTTTGAGTCGGCACTTAATAGGTTTTGAAGACTTGTAAGTAATACAAAAAAGTGGAGTGCATACCCTAATAACCATATCTCTCACATTTTGTTTAGCTCAAGTACCACAGATGCTTGAACTGGCATTGAGACATGGTGCAAAATTGGCTATAGAACTTCATTCATCTACTGGTACATTTAATTTTGCCTTTCTTTTACGATTATATTTATGTTTGGTTAATGAAATCTAGTGTTGTCCGTCGAATGCAAAAATGTTATTTGTTTTAGTGGGAGACTAGGCTATGTCGAATCATACTTCTTCTAGCCTTTTATTTTACTATGTCGAATCATACTTCTTGTACCCTTTTGTCAAGGTGCTATTGTAATACCAAATATTGTTATTATTAAAGGAAAATGTTTTGTTTTCATTTTTTCCTCTTTTCTTAGTCTCTATATGATGCCAAACAATAGTATGGTTGTACTCTTTCACTAGTTGAAGAGATGAAGTTAGTGAGGATTTAGAAATTCAGTGAATTTGTACAGTCCATTACATAAGGATTTATATAGTTTTGAGTTCAGTGGCTTATTGGTGACTGATAATGATACTTGCCGAGTTCCCACAGCCGGTTTATTAGTATGTGTGTGTGTGTGTATAAGAATATATAAGAATTGATTTGCAGTGCATCCTTAATTTTCAAAAACAACTCATGTGTGCAGAAGCTTGTGAAATAGGTCTTGTAATTTTCTAAAACATGTTTGTGTTGCTGTGCAGTATATAAATTACAAAAAGAAAAAAAAAAAGAGTTGGACCCGTGGACTCGTCCCAAATCAACGGGCCAGGTTAGGTCCGGTTCCTAAACTCAAAATCCCTCTACCCGGCCCGTCCCGCCCCGTTACTGTTTAAAACGGGTAAGGTCCGTTTCCTTCAAAATTGGGCCCGGCCCAGCCCGTGCCCACCCCTAGTCAAACAGTTACATGTGTGACAAGAGACTATGTACCATTATCTATGTACTTTAACCTACTTATTTAGACAAACAATATTCAATTTTAAACTCGTAATAATTACAATCGATTTTAAACTAATTTAAATTGTTTGATGGAGGATTCAAAAGTGGAAACACATTATTTAGCTTTTTAACTAATCTAAATCTTTTTCTTTTTTTAAATTTATTTGCACGCGAGACTATTGGTTAAAGAAGGCTTGATGTATTTTATTTGAAGCACTTGGGGTGGTGGAAAAGAAGAGTATCTGCTCTAATAATGGAATGTGGCGTAGCCATAACCCTTTGCTTTGAAACACGTGTTTCCACCATGAAATTGAATAAAAATATAAGGGTGAAGTGCCGATTTAGTCTTTGAATTATCACCTCAGTGAAAATTAGGTCCATGAATTATTTTTTCGGTAAAATAAGTCCCTAAATTCATTAAAAATTGCTAATTTCATTCCTACTATTATATTCAAAGCTATTTTATCCAATTTTTCTTCAACTTAAGTCACTCCACACACTTTAGAATGTAATACCGTCATTTTCTCGCCTATAAGCCCTTCACATGTTATAGAGGTTGCGAATCTAACATCTAATTTACCCTCCAAAGTTAACTTACACTTTTTTTATGAAAAACTACCAATTTACTCTCCAAAATTAACTCCATATACTATTTCTTTATGAAAAACTACCAATCTACCCTCCAATATGTTTCACATACAAGTAACGTGACTTAAATTGACAGAAAATTGAATATAGTAGCTTCGAATATAATATTAGGGATGTAATTGGCAAATTTTTATAATTCAAGGACTGATTTTTCTGAAAAAATAGTTTAGAGACCTAATGTTCACTAAGGTGATAATTCAGGGACTAAATTGACCATTCACCCAAAATATAACCATATATTTCATGGCGTTAAATAAAGCTAGCTAGCATATGCCAACGAGGGGTTGGCTCATTTAGTAAGGTTTATGTCTTATGTGTCTTATCAAGGTTTGAGTTCTGCTATCAGTACTCTTATTGGTGCGTGATGTAAATTCTTATGTAAATTCATACATGTGACAGCTGCCAGTTAGGTGTCATGCGTAAGTTTTTTCAGCTTGATATTGTGGGTATATCCTAACGTTAATGGTGAGAGTAATCAATCATCACCTAAACTTTTCTTCACAAAAAAAAAAATAAAATAAAGCTAGCTGGCACACGTCTTGATAAATAAATAATTGTAGTCTTTTGCGATCTTGTTGAGAAGGACGGTAAGCCAATTGACGTTCCCAAATAGGCGGGCTAAATCTTCCTTTATTGCTTTAATTATTAAAAAGGTTTAATTAGTGCAAATTAACTAAACTTATGCAACTTTTTCTATAATTAAAGGATGTTCAAAGTCACGTAATATAACTCCTACGACGTGTTTACTTACGTATCAAGAATGAGAAATGGAATCGTTCTAATTCTTGAGTTATGTATGTTACTTAAATTTGAATATTGGAATCATTTCAATTTATAGCATACCTTGTGTTTACTTAGTACATATAGAAACAGGATGAAAAAAAATGTGAGTTTCCGTTTAGAATCCACAATTGGATATCTGAAAAATCAAGAATGAAGATCACCTAGGGAAGACTAGTCGATATAGTTTCCTTTCCTTACTTCCCCTATTCCCATGTTCCCTCTTGTTAAGTAAAAAAGTTAGTGATTCAAGTTATTGGATGTATCTATCGATGTATCTGATATTCCATGTTCGATTGTTCTTTTCCTCATATTGATTTGTGTCTAAAAAGAAAATACAGCTCTTCACACTAAACGTCAACGTAAAAAGCATGGTTTAATCTTTGTATTATTGAAACACATTCAATCCTTAAAAACGAGTGCATTTCTTGATGTTTAAATCATATATATATGGTGACTTGAAAAAAAATTAGAAGCCTCTAAATCGTTCAAAGTATGACTTGATCTTTTCCTAATTGCTAATTGGGTCATTTCATCATGCTCGCACCGTTAATTGTTTGGTCAATTTCGTCACTAATTAGTGCTTTTATATCCTAATCATGGACCAATCATATTATTTACACAGATCAACAACGCCTTGACCATTGCGTACGGTCGCTGCTGAGTAAGTTGTATTCTATGCATGACACTTGATATAATAGTAGTCCACATTTAATTACATTTTAATACTTGATACCCAAAAAACTCGAGGAATTAATTTAGTGAAAAGCGAGCAAATGTTTGGAATTTTCTATTTGAGTTCGAACTTTTACACTATAGGTTATGCTTTGGTACAATTTGGGTTGGCTAAAATTAAGTTGATGCCTCATCTGGTACTAAAGATGCATAAGAGCATCATCAGAGAAAATGTGAAAAAGCCAACATCACCAATAACAGGAAAAAAAGACAATATTATTGTTTTCCAAACGAAATGTCAATTCTTCCATGACATGGCCGTGACATGAATTGATTTGCTGTCAAATTTGACAACAACTTCAAATCTATTTTTAGTTGACATTTTGGGCCATACATGAATTAGTAACTAATCAATTAAAAATAGATTTGAATTTGCTCTAAAAGGAGATTAATTACTAATTCATGTATGTCCAAAAAAAAAAAGGTTTTCCCATCTCACTGGAGTAAAACTTATGAACCCCCACTTAGTACTGCGGTCTAGTGGTATTCCTCTTTACTTGTTAGTGAGAGGTTTTAAATTCGATTCTCGCCAAAGGCAAATTCAAACCACATTATTACTAGCTAATTGTGAGGTTTAGTCCACCTCTCTCCTCCTCAGTGTAGATAATATTGTCTGTTAAAAAAAAAGATATAAATTGTCCATTCCAAGACAATTTACGTATCCCATTGGAGATACCCTTATTAGTTTTTTTTTTTTTTTTAACAAACGATAGTATCTGCACTAAGGGGTGGAGGAGTAAGCTAAGCTTTACAATGAGCTTATCATAATAATGTGGTTAAACTTTGTCTTTGACAAGAATTAAACATAAACTCACTTACAAGTGAAAATGAATATCACCCTACCATAGTACTAAGTGACATATGCCCTTATTGGTTTTAAAATACAAGAAATGTGTATTTGGCATTACGTTTTAGTTTCATTGGTGAAATCACATTAAAATGTTTCACTTTTGAGAGCTTCTTCTTATTATTTCTCTTGGGAATTTGATGTTGAAAAGTTCTCATTCCCAAGCAAATTACTTGCTAATGGGTTGAATTTCATTGGTGAAATCCCACTTTAAAAGTAATTCTAGGCCAAAGCATAACCTAGAGAGAGAGTCGTGTTGCTGACTCGTTGTCGTTGGGAAGGTGTTCGTTCACATTGGGGAGCAGCCGGCGGAACCAACGGCGGCGGGGAGGGGAGAAATGATTTGTATTCTTGAACTCTCATGGTTGTATAAATTATTTATATTCAATGTGGGCAGACTAGATTTAGCAAGAAAAGTCAATTTTTTAAAGGGCATTATTGACTTTGTCTTAATTTTGAAGTGCAGGGAGAGGCGCCGGCAAAAGCGCCGCAAAAGAGGGGTAGTGACGGTTTGTTGTGTGGGGATTGTAGTTATCTTCTCTACTTGCCTTCTGTTTTGTGTTTTTTTCAAAATAGTGGGTGGGGCTAGAACTTTATATTTTTATTTTATATTTAATTTGGTTTATTTATTAAGGCCTTGTTTAGCACATCGTATAAGACACCGGATAGTACTAATTATACGGAGTACGGTGTTTGGTGTCCATTTGTATTAAATAGCCACTAGATTAAATAATTCGGGCCCACCAACTTTATCAGGTATACACCCGCTTGCTTATACCATCCAAAACCACTGTATAATTTAGTCGGGTTCTCTCATTCCGCTCCAAACGGACGCTCTCTCCTTCCTCTCCAGACGCACGATCCAAAACCATAGTTCATCTTCTCATTTTTATTCTTCTTCCCAGGTTCCACCCCTCTATCTGTTCTTCCCCTCCTTCTATTTTTCTTGCAATTTTCTTTCAATTGATTAAATCTAGTTATTGTTTTCTCTCTAATTATGCAATTGATTATGTAATTTTGTGTTTTAATTAGAATTTTCGAATTTTAGGGTTTGCTGTTGGGGTCGAATTTTAGAGATTTGATTGTCTGTTTAGCTTTACAGTTTTTGGCTATTCTGGGTGTTTTCTTTGGTTCTCTCGGGGTACTGCATACGGCCCTGCTGTATTCCTCTATCCATTGCTGCTATGCACTTTATTTTTCAGTCATATGTTTCATATCTTTGGTGGATTCTGCTCAAATTAAGGAAAACATGTTTTTCTTCGTTTTGTGATTGCATATTATAAACTAGTTAAAACCACTCCATGAACGATGGAAAATGTACAAGAAAAATTTACCATCGATGTAAGTTGAACCTTGGGGCTGTGGAAGTCTTCTGCTTTTCCATAACTTTCGATGTGCCAATTCTTGATTGTTGGGTGGTATTCAGCAACCTCAGAGCAAACCCGATACTTCAAATTTTTCTTCTGTGCCTTCTTGATCTTTCCATTAGAAAGCTAGTATTTCCATCTTTGATTATGCTGTGAATGTGTGGAAGTGTGCATGTATGTGGTGATTCGAGGTCCATTGTTCCAGTGTAATTCGTTTTATTATTACGACTGCATATGGAGATTTATGTTGCATTCCATTAGATGTTTAGCAAAATGTTCTACAGGAATTTAAACTTTTTAGCTGTAATTCCTCAACATAAATGATTTTTCTCTTGAAAAACTCTATTGCCTTACTCTTTTTCACTGATAACAAAGTGCTGTAATTGCGCTCAATTGTAGCGGAATGGTGTTGGGAGCACAACCCATCAGGTGTGGTCACTGATCCAATGAGGTTTATCATAATTCTTCGAGTGATTCAATGTTCTAATATCTTGCATATATCGTAATTCTGTATGGTAAGTCCTTCAAAGACACATGTGAGACCACTCGTTACTCGTCCATTGCATTAACCAATACCACAAGAAAAGATCCGTGGATTGAGCTTGGAGGGCTTTACAAGTCTGAGGAGCTTTGTTGTTTTATCGTCTATTCCTTTCAATATTTCCATCTTTTCTGTCTCTGTTTACCCTGCTTCAGTTGAAGTTTTAAAAGATTGTTTGGATCTTGGCAATCGTTTGTTTAGCCTCGTCGTTGATTTTAAAGTTCTAGTTCAGTTCAGTTCTGTTATGACTGTGAGTATGTCCTTGCTCACACTGTACGCACTCGAAAGCTTAAATACCGATTTGTATTTATTGAATAAATGTTGCAATGTTCCAGTTACCAATGCTCTAGTTAAATTCTTATGTGATGTAATTCTAGGAGGGTAAAACACCAAGTGACTAAGAAACCCAGCAAAAACTATGCAATTAAATCAAAGCGAATCAGACTATGCAATTAAATTGCTTCTTACTGAAAGCAAAGCAGCAGCATGCATGGCTATCTGGACAAACTGTTTCTTACTGAAACCAACTTGCATTTGTATATTTTGTGACCATGGATATGTGGTTGAATTAATCTATATAACGTAATGTTTTGTAAATCTTCTTTTATGTTATTGGAAAATATTTTGAATTTGATGTATGAAATTTATTATTTTTCTTTGTTATTTGAAAATTTGTGTGGTTTTCAATAGGTATAAATATGAGAAAAGTTCAACAAACAAACAAAGATTTGTCAAATTTTTTTTTCTTCCTTTTTCTTATCCGATTCAGTACCAAACACAGTATAAATAATACGGTCCTTAGTCTGATACTGCACCAAATGCCCGACTAATTTAGTCAGTACAGTCCGGTGGCTATTTATCCTATCCGACAAAAATAGTCAGTACAGTCCGAGCTGCCAAACGAGACCTAAGGGTATAAGGGAACCAAGAATTTGTATTTTCGAGGACATTAAAATTTTTAATTTAATGTGATCGTACACATGTCAAAAGTTGAATGGAAAAGACTCAAAAAATAATCAAATAAGGAAGGCTGTTAGCCTTCCTCTTTTTTGGAATAGTAAAATTATAACTATTTAGGTTGGTAAGAGAAAATGAACATGACAACTCGAGGATTAAAAAAGTGTAATTGAGAAGGTAAGGTTTGGAAATAGATTCTCTCCGGATCATTTTTCATTAAATCTATTTAGTTCGGGATCCGGGTTATTGAAATTTGATTTAACGGCTACAAACAGAAACCTCTTTAAAAATGATAAAAAGTGTAGCCGTTTAATCAAATTACAACGGTCTGAATCCCGAACTAAGTGTATTTGATGGAAAGTGATTCGGAGATGATCCATTTCCATAAGATTTAAGCCTAAATTCGTTGTGAAAAAGTGATTGGCATTTTCATTATTAATAATTGAGTTCAAACTGGCATGACACGTACATTATGGTTATGCACTATTATTTATGCTAATAAGTACGGAATATTTAGTATTAAACTCATTATTCATGAAAATCAATTCTTAAACTTTCCACTTATAAATAAAAATGTATACTATTAGATTATATCGCTACATAGCCACTAACGTTTAAATAATTTAGTATCGAAATTTAAAAACAAGCCGCAAACGTTGTATCATCATCGAGTCGTCTCAATAATACGTAAGTTATGAGGTTACCATATGTATGGTCATTTCTCTTGTATAAAATTTAGTGTCTCGTAAAAGCAAAACGAGGAAA
This sequence comes from Heteromeles arbutifolia, assembly GCA_024362995.1. Classification (NCBI taxonomy): domain Eukaryota; kingdom Viridiplantae; phylum Streptophyta; class Magnoliopsida; order Rosales; family Rosaceae; genus Heteromeles; species Heteromeles arbutifolia. Next base: position 8,173,963 of record JANCRC010000017.1, on the reverse strand, counting down.
ACGTGTAGATTTTACGAAGTGGGCTTGCTTTTATAAGGAGCCGTTGTCTCGTTCTAATCTCAAGCTTTAATCCCATAACATTTCCCGACACAAATTCACAAACAAGTTTTGGGCTTTGGAGGTCGAAAACTCAACAAAAAAAAAACCAAAAAGAAGGAAGATCAGAAGCTCATAAACATGCCTTGCCTTTATATCTCCACCAACGTCAACCTTGACGGAGTCGACACTGATTCCATCTTTTCCGAAGCCACCAAAGCCATCTCTGCCATTACCGGAAAGCCCGAAAATGTAAGCGCGCTCTCTCTCTCTCTCTCTCTCACTCTCACACAAAAATACACAGTTTATGTTGGAAATCGGGTGTCAACAGTTTGCAGCGTCTGTTAGTTAACCGTTAATTCTAAAGAACAATAGGTTTAACATTTTGTTTACAACCCAAATTAGGTAACGTTTGAGTGGCCAGAGTTTTCTAATGTACAAGTGATTATTTCTAGAGTCTAAACCTACTAACAGCTTTTAGTCGAGCAAGCTAGGGTTTTGATTGTTTATGTAGCATTGAGATATGAACATCCTTTTGGGCTCTGCGAATCACTTATTCTGTTTTGTTTTCGTTTTGCTATTTATTCAGAAGTGGGATTTCATCTGGATTGGTTTTTTTTCAATAAATCTTTTGAGTTATAGAATCGAAAGAACGTTTCTTTAATCAATTAACCAGCATCAAAATCTCATCTCCGTAAAATGGTAATTTCTGGGTTCTGTTCATTCATCTGCCAAGTTTGAAAGTCAGCTTAAGCAGATGGGGATGTCATGTCCTAATCTGATCGAATAAGGGGAGTTTTTGATGGTTCAGAAATGAGAAACGACAACACTTGGAATGTCACTGTGTTAGCATCACAAGCCAATAAAATACTGTCACGCGTTTAACTTTGCGAACATGATGTATTACTTATTTGATGTTGTTATCGCCGCAATAACTTTTCGAGTGTAAGTCCTGCCTTAGCCAAAGCCCTTCTGTTGAAGTTCAAGGGCTTCTGAGAGACTGTTCAATCTGGTAGTGAATTTTTTTTTTTTTTTTTTTTTTTTTTTAACGTTTGTTTTTGAGGTAGGAAACTCTGTAGCGGTGATTGAATATCTCCAGTTGACGAGGAGATTAGGGTTTTAAATTCTAAAAGTCAGTTGGTATCTGATTAACTAGTGTATTAATTAGGAGTGATTAAGGACCACTTGTTGACATAATATAAGGCACTGGAGTAGCTGTCCTGTCCATTTGGTTGGAATCGCACTACTTCCTCACTTAATGGTCACTACTGCTTACGCATTTCTGCCTAATTTGACTCTTACGTGCCAACTGATCTCATCTAGGGTTGTACTCGAGTGTATGTCGTCCACATGCGAGTGGTTAAGTCTCGGCCATGTAGGCTTGACAATGCATCAGTAATGATTAAGAGTTATTCACTCGCACATGAACGACTGTACTCATCATTCCTCGAATGCTCATTGTTTTTTTAATTGTTGAACGTCTCTTTGCTTGCAGTTTGTGATGGTGGTACTTAAGGGATCAGTGCCCATATCGTTCGGGAAGAGTACCACTATACCGGCGTCATATGGCGAGTTAGTAGCAATGGGTGGCATTACCACGGCCGTGAAGAGGCAGCTGATTGCCACTCTCGGCACGATTTTTGAGTCCAAGCTTTCGATCCCGAAAACCCGATTTTTTCTTAAAGTTGTTGATTTAAGTACTCCTACAGGATCTAAACTGTAAAATGAAAATACCTAATGTTGTTCTTCAACAAAATAAGGGATGCTAAATCCGATCTATTGTTTTTATGCACGGTGTGAACTTGTGACGCAAAAAATCAACGAATGAATGGAACCAATTCCAAATAGTGAAGTTCTTTATCTAGTCCAATAATATTTGGGAACATACTTTTTTCTTGTCATCCACGCAATAGGCTAACTTTTCATATGGGTCCATGCAGATAAGGGCTTCTCCAATGAACCATAGAGACAAAACTCAAATTTGATTTTGATCTCAATCCAAAAGTTCTATGAGAGTTACGAGTTTGTTTAGGATTGCTTTTAGAACAGCTAAAATGTTTTATGGTAGTTAAAAATATTTCTGCTTTTGTTGGCGAAAAAACAAAAAAATAATTTCGCAACATAGGAGGTCTTTCCACAAAAATAAAAACATTTAGAAAGCACTACCAATTGCTTTTCTAAAAAGCACTTGCACTTGAATTTTTTAATAAAAATTTTCAATATGTTTCTAACAAATGCCCTTAGACCATCTTCAACCTTGGGCTATTTGCCAAATTTCCCCCCAAAATTTCCCCCCAAACCCAACCTAACCCAAGGGAAATCTTTGGGCTAAATGCTAAATGCTAAACCTCGGCCAAATTCCCCCCAAGATTTAGCCCAGAAAATGATGTGGGCACCACCAGCAGGACCCCACCCACATGGGCATGTCTCCCATGATTTATTGAATCCAACGGCTGAGATCGAATATAATTAAATCTAACGATAAAAAAAAGATCTAATGGTCCAAATTTAAATCCATTAGCTAAAATAATTAAAAAAATTATTTAACTCAAAATTCACTCAAATTTAGTGATTTTTCAATATTTATCAGAATTTAAATATTTTTAGGTTAAAATATTCATAAAATTAAATTATCATAGTGTACATAATTTTTTTTTTTTAAAAATCACTTTAAAAGAAAAAATTAACCTAAATTTATTCTTTAATAATCTCAGGTTAAAAAATTTAGGCCATAAGGGTTAGAGCAGAAAAGCTGTTTCTACGCTAAAAACTAAATTTTTCAGGCTAAAAAATTTAGCTTTTAGCCCAAAGGTTGAAGATGGTCTTAGGAACAAAAATGCTTCATAAAGTAGTCCTATACGATCTCAACTCAAGTCCGTCAACTCAAGTCCCAAATGGTGGAATCATAGATGAAAGAGAGAAAAGATAATTGGGTCCCACCCACTACCACCAACAGAAAATTCACGAGAAAGAAAAATGTTATTATTGACATTTCAAAAAATTCATTAAATATTTTAAATTTTATATATATATATATATATATATATATATATATATATATATTCTTTCTTTTTGCCGAAAAGTACATTTAAGAAAAGTGCATAATTCACGAGCATTGTTCTTTTAGAAATGCGGATCACAGCAAAAAAAAAACTCGAAAGATATGACATTTGAGTGATGTGCAAAAAGAAAAGATGAAATTCATATGCACCGTTCCTTTTGAATCCGGAAAGTTTACCATTTATGCGTCCCAGCTACACAGCATTCACCACCGGGTGGTGTTAGGCTGGACCATACCATTACCATATGCATCTTTTAGGGAGAAGTAGTTTTCCTTAAACCAGGATCCTCACCGGATCCATTCCCTAGGGATCCTGTAATTCTGTCCATTCATTGTATATCGTGCGATCAGTTTTCATTAGGTACTATTTATATTTGAATTTTAAATTTTAAATTTTAAATGATTTTTAACTGCACGATATACGATGAATGGACATGATTGTGAGATCCCTAGGGAATGGATCCGGCGAGGATCCTGGTTCGTTTTCCTGGCTATGAGGAGGGTTGTGTCCTGTCATTTATCACCAACTATTCGCATGTTTTGTGACAAACTAGTCAAATTGTACAACAAGAGATGATATACAAATCACATGTAAATTTGGGGCGAGTGAGACTAAATATAGCGGGCGACGGATATCTTGTTTGAAATGTTGGAAAAACTTCAGTATGCATGTTTTAGATTTCAGTTTTTTTACTCAAAAACCCACAAAACTTTGACTCAAGTTAGTCCCTATATGTTTATTATGAGTCTGAAAAATTTTCATACTCATTGGATAAACGAGCTATTTTTAATGAATTTTATGGTACATGTCGTTTTCTGCATACAACAAGAAGCTCTTTATTTTTGAATCTTAAAGTTTCACTAGTAGCTTTCCACTTTCCTCGTATTTGATTTGATGAGTTTAGATTTTCTTTCGTCTGACTCTTTTTTTAATAATTTATTTACACTCTTAAACTACCACCTTGTTTTTTTTTGTTCCCCTTACACACCTCGAATTTTAGGGTGTGACAATTTTGAATGCTAGAATTTCTCCGTATATTAAATTGAACATACACCTTACATAAGGGAGGGTGCTGAAAGTATTTCATACTAGATCATGAAGTTTTGTATTAGTTTTTGGAAGATTTTGGACATCTTCACCGATTGCTAATTCATTTTGTGTTAGATACTTATATCACTTTGTCTGTTGTTCCATTTATTAGAACTAGCAAGGTTAGTACAGGAATATTCACACGTTGATGATGTCGGTTAACTCTGCTTTTGGGCCGAATTTCAACCCAAAGTCACTCACCGTAAATGAATACCTAGCATAAACCTCAGTATCCTTCTAGGATCTAAATTTTTGTTTTTGAAACTGAATATCAAGTAATTCCGCTACATTCATCATTTTTTAAAACGAAAAATTGGATTAAAAAAGATTACCAAACAAGACCTTAGGTTTCGAGCCAGTAGGCCCAAAGTTCGGGCCAATTTCACTCAACTGAAGGACTTTTATTCTGAACACGAGAAGGCCCAGAAATGCAAATACGGAGTTGTGCTTTCCCCTCTTCTGGGCCGATCATCGGATCTGATGTACTAGAATGGGCCCAAAGAGTGAAAATATTATGCCGGACCCACAAGGGGCATTTTGGATATTATCCTCCATCCTTCTTACAACAGAAGGGGGGAGAGAGGGTGAGGGTTTTTGTTTACCAACGCATTTGCAGAAAACAGCCAGAGAGTGAGAGGGTAGGTTCGGGAAGACGAAACGATGCCGTGCCTGAACATTTCAGCTAACGTGAACCTGGACGGCGTCGACACCTCCGCCATCCTCTCCGAAGCCACCTCCACCGTCGCCAAGATCATCGGCAAACCCGAGGCTGTACGACTTTCTCCCTCTCTCTCTCAGACATTTACAAACATTTTACCGATTTAGAATATTTGTCCTAAATTGTAAATTTCATGTATTTCTGTGTTCATGTTTTAAATTAGTTTCATTAATTTTTTATGAATTAAGAGTATATATGTGAATTAGCTTGGTTTTAGGTACCTATTTGCTAAAACAAAACTAGGGTAAATCGTTTTGGTAATTTTCACTTTTTGTTCGGGAATTTCGACTAAGTAATTTTGGGGGATGACTGAGTAATTTCTTTACTTTTAGGATGTATAACTTGAACACTCAGAAAAAATGGTAAAAATTACTTAGCAAGTTGAACTTGTTAGGGATTGTGGATTTTTTTGGTTTTGTTTTGGAGATAATGTAGTTCTTAGGGCTTGTTTTACGAAATTGGAGAATCACTAACCAAGGCCTTTCAGCGATTCGACTCAAACCCCTAAGCTAGATGCTTCACCTACCAGTACCCGACCTCAGAGAGAATAGAACGAATCGCCTGGATAAGGGAGCAACTCGAGATAGATGCAATATCCTTTCTCCTGCCCTTTTCACTTATAATAGAAAGAAGAATGTATTTTTCAGCTCGCACTAATTCTTATGTTTTGTCGGTCGAATGGCCTTAGGGTTTATGCCTGCCTGTAATCACTGAAGAACTTTTCAGTTTTGCTGATCACACTAGAAGTGATTTTGTCCCGCCGTAATCATTCACTCCCAGAAGGAATGTTAGTCATGGATGAGGGTAATAATAGAGTTAGGAAAATGATTTTCGGACACAGGTTCTCTCCTCTGTACAAGCTTGGTCATTTCTGCCCCTTGATTATCCTTTAATTTATTCAATTGAAAGGCCGTAAGCAGGGTGTGTAGGAGGAGAAATAGGGTGTGCGAAAATCACTTCCCTTGAGTTATAGCCTCATAGGCATGCCTTTTGATGATAACTTCAATGTCGTTTTATCCCCGAATTAGCTGAATTTTTTTTTAATGCTCTACTGATATTGGACGAGAATTATACATTTTAAGTTCATAGTGACTTTTTGGGCTTAAACTTTTTATCCTTTGGTTGATGGTGATCTTGTCGAATGTGTTGACATGCAGTATGTGATGATTGTGCTGAAGGGATCAGTACCCATATCTTTTGGTGGGACTGAGCAGCCAGCTGCATACGCTGAGTTGGTCTCCATTGGTGGCCTTAATCCTGATGTGAACAAGAAGCTAAGTGCTGCAATTGCTGCAATTCTTGAGACAAAGTTGTCTGTGCCCAAGTCACGATTTTTTCTCAAGTTCTATGACACCAAGGCAAGCCAACATCTCGCCTTTTTAATTTTCCATAGAAAGGGTCATTTGCATATGCATGGCTTCTTCTCATTGCATTCTTCCTGCTTGTTTAGGCCCATCAGAGTCAAGAATATGCACAGTGTTTGCATGCTTTACACCAGAACTAGATCATGTAAATAAATCTTTACTGTTTAAAACCTCAAGCACTGCTTCTTTTAGCTACCCTCAAGAACCAAACTCATGTTTAGTATCAATTTATTCTACTTGTTCCTATGTTTGATGATTCCGATGTTTGCTATTCTGCAGGGTTCCAACTTTGGATGGAACGGGTCGACCTTTTAGAGTACGTTTTACCATTTGAACAGTGTCTCAAGTTCGCCATGAACTTTCAGACAGCTTTATATGTAGTGGTGATTTCGTATTATTATCACGGTACTTTGAAATCACAGACGACTTTATTGTCATTTTCCTTATGTATGCTTAAGTAGAACCTAATGGAATGTTTGAAGGCTTGTTGTATTCTCCGTTTGGCATAAGTTATTTTCATCTGGTACCGATCGATGATGTTATGGAACCCGCAGTTGGCAATCCTGGTGTTATGTTCATCCATTTTATCTGGTGTTTGCATCTGTCCGGGTCTGTTCTATATCTTAAACTCGGATTTATTTTCTAAGTCTATATTAGAAATCGGACTTTCTCGATGCAGAATAGGCATAGTTTCTTGCACGCCATGCTTGCAATTCATGGAAGCACATGATTACCAATTTGTTCTTGATCTAGTCCCCGTCTGTGTAAATGCGTTTATACTTTCCGAAACTCTATCCGTGGTTAATCGGCAGAATTGTTAAATGTTGTGTTTGGAACCTTGGGTTGAAACTCTGTGTAGCTAAATTGCATTTGTTAGCATACTATCTCTGCCTTTGGAGAAATTTTTAGTTGTGACGGGAACACGGAAGGTACACCACGTGTTTTTATGTAAGTGGTGGAAAATTTTAATTTTTAAGTTATTAACCTACTTTTTAACACACATATCCTACCATTTATATAGAGACACGTGGTGTACTGCCTCATGTGACGGTCACATAGAAAAATCTCTTATGCCTCTGGTATTAGTTAGGATGGTTCTTTCGTTTGTTTTACTCAAATGCATATGCAAATCTTGTGAGTTGTGAGGAAGTGGCATCACAACCTCCTCCCCTTGGTGCTCAATGTCTAACAATTACATTGCACGATGCCAAATGCTGTTATATGGTACACTGTAATGTCGTTTAATAAATTTATTAGTATCGTAAAAAGTTATAGATTGTATATACACACTTTGTCTCTTATACAAGCGATAGTGGGAGAGATGAACCGAATGGAGGACCTCGGATGTTTTCATGAACAAAAACGTACTACCAAATAGCGTAGCTCTAGTCCACCCTTAGACTAATCCCTTTCTCACCTAGATCGCTAAATTCACACCGTATTTGATGGCTGATTGGATTGAGAATTTATCGTGTATAGCTAAAATTTAACATGCAAATTCAAAACAAAAATATTAGTTTTTATAAAATATTTCAAACATAGTCAAAGTTCCACTTGAATAGACCCCATTGACCTTAAAATTTACACCTAGTTACGTCAAAACCCTTTCAAATCTTGTGTTATTGTTAATGAGGTTTTGGGAATGGTAAACTGGACACACATGAATGTATATTAGTTACAGCCATGGTTGAACAAGGAAGACACCATGAATATACGTCAGCTGCACCATTGCGAAGATGGAAACGCATTCTACTTGTCTATCTTAAATATAAAATTCGAAGAACTCTACCACACGTATAAAGTTCAAAAAATAAATTAGATTATTAGAACACGTGGGAGCCATGGAAACGGCCATTAAATCAAAAGGATCCAAACGTGTTATAATTGCTGGACTGGGCATGCCTTCCATGCTCAATATCCATCTCTTAATTAAATAGCTAATCTGATTTTGGTGATCCAACAAATATGCAGAATGCCATGAGAACATTAATGGCAATTTCCATGAAAGTTTGTACAAAATACCAATTGAATCTTACACAAAAACATACATAAATTGTATTTTTGTGTAATTTTCTTCATGGTCTTGGTTGTAAGTTTGCCAATTATGAAATGAATTTGAGAATATAATGGGCTCAATTCCATCAAAAAACAAATACCCCGTCCTCTTTCTATATTTTCGAATTACAATATGGAACCCTAAATTGAAAATGAAGGAAAAAGAATGAACAGAAAAAACACTTCTTTGGTGTGTGGTTTTGTAATTAGGAGGGTGTTAGGTTTTGGGTAGATTTGAGAGTTTATACAAAAATTGACATTTATGAATTTAAAAACTAAATTTTGACTATCACTTAAAAAAAAAAAGGTAAATAAAAAAATAAAAACAAGAAAACGAGTGGAAGAGAGTTCAACTAAGTTCCTGCTACATCCACGCCGTCCATTTGGATTCTGACGATTTGACGCGGCTGAGAGACCCTCAAACGATACAAGTAGAACCCTCCGAGCAAACAGTAAGAAGAAGAAAAGCCACCTTTCACCAATCGGGCTGTCAAAATATCTTTGACCTGGTTTTCGTCGTTGACTTTCCGTCGGCGAAACGTAACGACGAAGCAAGCAGAACCTCACAAGTCCTCCAATAAAAACCTCTAAACTTAGCCCCCCTCCGTCCCCCGTTATTTAACCAAAACCCCCTAAAAATTTTCCACAAATCCCCCCGAAAAGTTATCTGAGAGATCCGAGACCGAAAATCCAGATCCACCGACACCAGAACGTAAAATGTCGACTCCGACACCCCCGCCGATCCTCCCGGTCTCTACAACCGCAACAGCCGTCGGCGGCGGCACGGTCCAGTCCCAGGCTCCCATCGCTACCCCGGCCTTCCGCGCCTTCATCAACCACATCTCCGACACCTGCCGCAACGGCCTCGCCCAGCGCCGCCCCTGGTCCGAGCTCCTCGACCGATCCGCCTTCGCCAAGCCGGAATCCTTCTCCGACGCCACCGCCCGCGTCCGCAAGAACTACTCCTACTTCCGCGTCAACTACCTCGCCGTCCTCGCCCTCACCGTCGCTGTTTCCCTCTTCACCCACCCTTTTTCCCTCCTCGTCCTCCTCGGCCTCCTTGCCGCCTGGCTCTTCCTCTACCTCTTCCGCCCCTCTGATCAGCCCCTCGTCATCTTCGGCCGCACGTTTTCCGACACCCAGACCCTCTTGGGCCTCACCGCCCTCTCCGTCTTCGTCGTCTTCCTCACATCCGTCGGATCCGTCCTCATCTCCGCTCTCGTCGTGGGTGCCGCAGTCGTCTTCGCTCACGGCGCTTTTAGGGTTCCCGAGGACCTCTTCCTTGACGAGCAAGAGCCTTCCGCCTCCACCGGCTTCCTCTCCTTCCTCAACGGCGCTGCTTCCAATGTCGCTGCCGCCACATCGCCAGCCCTCGTCGCCGCTCGCGGTTGATCTGATCTATCTCCCCACATTGTGATTGGATCGCGATCAACATCATGATGGTATAACTAGTTGAATTGACATAAAACCTTGCTCTCAAAACCACAAAAAATTAATAAATTTGAAGTTTTTGTTATATAAATATATGTAGGGTGGATTTTATTGACCAATTTGTATGGATCTGTGTACTTTCGTTCTGATTAGATAGCGAATTCACGGTTTTTGGTAGATCTATCAATCGAACTTTTGTCCCTTTATATTTCTTCATTTGGTTTTGTCAAATACGAATTGTAATTGCTACAGATCTATGATATAAATGATTCTTTTTGTTTTACTATCTGCAATGTGCATCTTCTGGGTTCATCTATATGAACACGTTTTTCAGACACGAATGCCTCGGCTAGTTAATTTGTATGAGTGCATGAATGTTAGTATCTTCTGCAATGTCTTTGATCTAATCAAAAGATTGCAGTCTTTGATACTTTTCCTGTGTTTGAGATTGTTAGCAGCTACATTGTTACCATTTCGGTTTTGCTTTTGTTTGGAAGATTGCCGATTAATCTCTTATCTATGTAGTCGATAATGTCTTTTTCGATCAAAAATGATGTTTTCATCTGTGTGATAGTCAGCAAACGTGCCTCAATCAGGTTTCATTTTGCTTTTGCAAGTATGGATCATGATATGCGATGCCATTGCCGATACCCGGTCTTGATGATGGGTTAGAATTCGGTTATCATGGGAGCATATCCTCATCCACGATGTGATGAAATCTTTTCGTTCTTGATTTTTATTCTATGGATGCATAATTCGTGTACCATTGTCTTAGCGGTATATGTTTTTACTAGAACGCTGATAGGGGTGTGTAACGATTGCATTGTTATCTGTTTGTGCAATGCTAAATCTGGGTTTTCTTCCTCTGCCCTCGTCTGTGTTCTTGTTGTTAAAAGAGGGAGAAAGTAGCCTGCTTTTTCTTCCTTTTGATATGTTTATGTCAAGCACAAGTTTTTGGCTCTTCCAAGTTTAGTTTCAACACATTTGATTTGGTTGTTCGGGGAGCCCCTTCGCATTTGTTTCGAATCTCACGTTTGATGGAAAGCATACTACTTGTGCCAGCGGAACACTGATGGCGCGAGCTCCATGTTAAATAACAATGCTTTTAGAAAGAAGTAATCTACATTCTACACTGCAGATTGTGTTGCGGAAGAAAATTACAAATGCAATTACCAGATGTTGCGTAAACCGTGTGCTTGCGGCATGAAATCCGACTCTGTTATCATCACGCTTATGTCGATGATCAGGGGAACCAGATAGAGTAACTTTCCATAGTTTTCCCAGAAAACAAGTACGATGCGGTTAACATTCATTCATGCTGATGCCATTGCCACCCAAAAGGCAACAGGAAAAACTTTTAGGGGGCATCATTGATCTCGAACCAATCTAGGACGTCTGCAAAAGTTTTGTACTTCCCACATAGCTCGAGGTTATTATGGTCATTTCGTCATACTTGCAGCATTGGATTGGAATTGGATGCCAAATAATAATATAGCCGTTGGATTCCAGTCAAGTGAAGAGAAGACCCACGTTTTTCAACCCAAGCCGTTATACGGTGGAAACCCCACGACACAAGAAAACTAGCCGTTAACTGATAAACAAAACATGAAGAATTGACTGTCTCCCCGACCTCACTTGTTCCCTCACTCAGATATTTCTCCCTCCTTATTTATCTTCCATTTCATTTCTTCACTTGCACAAAATATAAAAAAAGTTCACAACTTGAGCTCAACCCGAAAAAAGCTCACTCCTTTAATCTTCTCTTCCGGTTTCCATTCGCTTATTTTCTCCAGCATCTTCGAATCTTCGTGGACATTGCAGTCCTTCGATGTTCATGGAAAATAAGTTGTTGTTTGTCATCCATGCCTTACTCTTTCTTCAGCTATTAATTGTCACTTACCAGCCTGTTTCGGGCCAGCGAGGGAATGATGGAGTGATTGTGACTCAGTCCGATTACAAAGCTCTTCGAGCATTCAAGCGCGAGCTTGTTGATTTCACTGGAGTACTGCGCAGCTGGAATGACAGCGGACATGGAGCCTGCTTGGGCGGGTGGGCAGGGATCAAGTGTGTGAACGGACAGGTCATTGCAATCCAGCTTCCGTGGAAGAGGCTCGGGGGGAGAATCTCAGAAAAGATTGGGCAGCTGCAAGCGCTTCGGAAGCTTAGCCTGCACGACAATGTCTTGGCTGGCCCTGTCCCTTTGTCTCTTGGCTTCCTTCCCAATCTCAGAGGGGTTTACCTCTTCAACAACCGGCTTTCGGGTTCTGTCCCGCCTTCGATTGGTAACTGCCCTCTTCTTCAAACTCTTGATTTGAGCAATAATTCGCTTACAGGTACAATCCCTTCTAGTCTTGCAAATTCTACCAAGCTGTACAGACTTAATCTGAGCTTCAATTCGCTTTCGGGTTTCATCCCAACTAGTCTCACCAAGCCCCCTTCTCTCACCATCCTTGCCCTCCAACACAACAACCTCTCTGGTCCTATTCCAAGCACTTGGGGTGCTGGAAATCGAAATCTTAGTTACAAACTTATGATCCTGACCCTTGATAATAATCTGATTTCCGGAACTATTCCAAGTTCTCTGAGCAAATTGGGTTTTCTTGAAGAGATATATTTGAACAACAACCAGATTTCCGGGACCATTCCCGACGAAATAGGGGAGCTCACAAGGCTCCAGAAGCTAGACTTATCCAACAATGCCATCAATGGCAGCTTCCCTTCTAGCTTCTCCAACCTCTCCTCCCTTGTTTCGTTGAACCTCGAGGGCAACCTCCTCAATAACCAAATCCCGGAAGGCCTGGAAAGGTTGCAAAACCTCTCAGTACTTAACCTGAAGAAAAACAATTTCAGTGGCCACATTCCAGCATCTGTTGGCAATATCTCTGGAATTTACCAACTCGATTTATCCGAAAACAACTTCAGTGGTAAAATTCCTGCTTCACTTTCCAGCCTAGCCAATATCACTTCCTTCAATGTTTCTCACAACAATCTCTCTGGCCCCGTCCCTTCTCTCCTCTCGAAAAAGTTCAATTCTAGCTCTTTTGCGGGCAATCTTCAGCTGTGCGGGTACAGCGCTTCAACTCCGTGTTCTTCTCCCCCGCCTCAGATTCTTCCATCTTCTCCGCCAACAGAGCAGCCTTTGAAGAAAAAGCATCACCACAAACTTAGTACGAAGGACAAAATTCTCATAGCGGCGGGTGCCTTCCTGGCGGTTCTGCTTCTACTCTGCTGCATTTTGCTTGTTTGTTTGGTCAGGAAAAGGTCTGCTTCAAAAGGAATGAATGGTACAACGGCTAAGCAGGCCGCTGATGCGGGGATCGCTGCCAAGGCAGTTCCTGGTAGTGCCGGAGTTGAATATGGAGGTGAAGCTGGTGGGAAGCTTGTTCACTTTGATGGGCCGTTTGTTTTCACAGCTGATGACCTGCTGTGCGCCACCGCTGAAATAATGGGGAAGAGCACATATGGGACTGCATACAAGGCAACATTAGAGGAAGGAAATGAAGTTGCGGTGAAGAGATTGAGGGAAAAGACAACGAAAGGTCAGAAGGAATTCGAAACTGAAGCTGCAGCAATTGGGAAGATTCGCCACCCGAATCTCTTGGCTCTGAGGGCTTATTACTTGGGACCTAAGGGAGAGAAGCTTCTCGTCTTCGATTACATGCCTAAGGGTAGCCTTGCATCTTTCCTTCATGGTAAGTTGACTCAACTATGCTCATCTATTTCCTTTGATGACATGCCTAAGCGCTTTTAGTTGTCGGAAAGCACTTTTAACCCCTTAACCATCTTATGTTTGTGATGTATATTTCTTATGCAGCTCGAGGGCCAGAAACCATCATTGATTGGCCAACAAGGATGAACATAGCGATCGGCATCACTCGTGGACTATGCTACCTCCACAACGACGAGAACATTGTACATGGCAATCTCACATCCAGCAACATTCTACTTGATGAGCAGACCAATGCTCACATTGCAGACTTTGGCCTTTCGCGCCTCATGACTGCGGCTGCCAACACCACTGTGATCGCCACTGCAGGAACTCTCGGCTACAACGCACCTGAGCTCTCAAAGTCCAAGAAGGCCACAACAAAGACTGATGTGTACAGCCTTGGGGTGCTCATACTGGAGCTCCTGACAGGAAAATCCCCCGGGGAACCGATGAACAGCATGGATTTGCCCCAGTGGGTGGCATCAATTGTGAAAGAGGAGTGGACAAATGAAGTTTTCGACTTGGAGCTCATGAGGGATGTGCCAACCATAGGTGACCTGCTGCTTAACACATTGAAGTTGGCTCTGCATTGTGTGGATCCATCGCCGGCTGCACGGCCGGAAGCTCAGCAGGTTCTGCAGCAGCTGGAGGAGATTAAGCCTGATCAGGCAACTGGTGGTTCTGCAGCTGAAGGAGGAGCAGAAGTACCACCACAAGAAGCTGAGTAAAAAAAAGGTTTATTACTTTATCTGGGATAAATGTGGGCTTTGTTGTTATCTTATCACTTAATTTGTTCATAGGATTAGGAGGAGGTATAGGCATTAAAATTAAATTATATTCTTTGGTATATGTAAATACAGGTTTTAGTTATATTTTTTTATTCTTTTTGTTGGGGATAATAATGTACTCTTTCAAGTTGTGTTTCTGCTAACAAAGCAGAAGAATGAATGTTCAGTATTATGTTTTATTATGTTATATTATGAGATTGCTTAACTTTCTTTTATGCAAAGAAAAATAAAACACATAAATTAAATAGTGACCACGATTACAACCAGTTCTCATACAATCAAATATGTAATGAAATACAGCTTTGGTAATCGCATCCGACAAAAAATTCACTTCTCTATACACATGTGTCCAGAAAATGTACTCTATTTTGCAATATCCTTGATATCATCAATGACAGACATGAGACGCCAAGGAACAATGCAAGATCCCGTAATAGCATCAATCACCAACTTAGAGTCTCCTTCCACGCAGATTTTCTTGAAACTTCTTCTTGCTAACCAAAGTGCATCCCTCAAGGCCAAGCATTCAGCAACACAAATTGAACTTTCACCCAAGGACCTAGCACCAGCAACAATAGGGTCTCCAGTCTCGTTTCTAATGATGAAACTAGCAGCAGCCTTAGAATTCACCACCGTTGCTTAACTTTGATAAGTATATGGTTGTGTGTTTAATTATTTCCAAAATAAATTGAAAAAGTAGAAATTAGTTTCCCTTAGTTTCCCATCTCTAAGAATCTTTAAGAAAATACAACAAATTCGCATAACACGAAAATATTAAAGACTTAGAAAAGAACTTGCACAAACAAACAACTTATAGGAGTTGATTTAGTTTAGGGTTTTAATCACAAATGGTCCCTAACATTGATCAAACACATCATTTTGGTCCCTAACATTGAAAATCAATAGAAATGGTCCCTGAGATTGTCCACCATCCATCATTTTGGTCCTTCCATTAAAAACTCCGTTAAGTGTCCCGGAGCTCTTGGCCGGAAGTTTGGACAATTTTCAAAGTTTCGTAACTCAATCGTTTCTTAACCAAATTCGACCCATAATATATCAAAATGAAGATTGGAAAGTGTAGAATAAGATTATACCATTTGGAAGTCCAATGGTTGCCGGCGATGGCTGGAAAATAGCCTCAAAGTTGACTGGTTCGAGTGAAAACTTGAAAACTCGCCGGAAACTGGGTAAACTTTAAACTTTCATAACTTCTTCAATACTCAACGAAATCAAGTGATTCAAAAACAAAAATCATACTTCTCAACAAGACGAAGAGAATGGTACCTTTCTCGATGGCTAACTCGCCCTATTTTTGCCGGAAAATGGCTCGAAAGTGGCTATCTTGGTCTTGAGTTAGCTATTTTCGAGCCATTTTTCGGCAAAAATAGGGCGAGTTAGCCATCGAAAAAGGTACCATTCTCTTCGTCTCGTCGAGAAGTATGATTTTTGTTTTTGAATGTCACATCATATATGGCTTCGAAAAATTCTACTTAGGACTTGAGATACTAGATCACAAGTGAAGAGTTCGATAAAATAACTGCGTGAATCTAATGATAAAGAAGAAAAATCGTGATGAACATAAATCAGACAAAAAATTTCTTCAAATGAAACCCTACATTCCAAAATATGTTTCTCTAATTTTAATCTAAAAAATCCATGTAATTTGAAAAATTATTCTGAAAATCAAGAAAAAAACCCTTTTTACATTTTTTGTAGGGTTAAAAAAAAAAACCTTTACAAATAAACCAGTCAGTCAGCTACCAACTGCCATTTTAATTCATTTCTGTTTCGCGCACTCCGACTCTCTCTCCTCTCTCTCTCTCTCTGCGTCTGCTAATTTGGTCATGCAATGGAAGACCATTCCCTAGACAAGGTAGCGATGTCAGGCCCAGCCCTGGCCTCCATGATCCAACGCTTCTCCACCTCCCCAGGCTCCGTCGACGGCCTGATCTTCGGCCATGTCAGCCACATCCCCCCTACCCTCACCGACGACTCTCCCAATTCCACCTCCTCCGCCACTCTCATCGCCACCGTCACCGCCTTCTTCTGCTCCGGCTCCACCCTCTCTTTCTACAACTCCTCCGGCCGGGTCGACCCCCTCTCCCTCCGCCGCCTCGTCCAAGCCCAGCAGGCCCAATCCCCCTCCTCCCACCTCCTCGGCTGGTTCTCCGGCCGCCGCAGAACCCACCTCCGCCCCTCCCTCCGAGAATTCTCAGTCTCCAACTCTCTCTCCTCCAACCCCACTCTCAACTTCCCAATCCAAAACCCTCACGAGGGCTCCGCCGCCGCCCCAACTCTCACCCCCTCCCTCTTTCTCCTCTTCGCTTCTCCGGTCTCCGATCAGACCATCCACACTCACGAGTACCGTGCCTACCAGTTCCGGCCATCCAAGCACTCCTTCGAGCCGAAATCGATCCAGATCGTCAACATTGGGCCTGCGTTCCGAGCCCATTACGGGAATTTCAACCCTAGCTCGCCGTTCCCAATTTTGCCCTGCGAGCTTAGGGTTTCGCCGATGAATGTCGACAGGGGAGAGGAGAGCTTAGATCAACTGAAGCAGCACAACAAGGATCAGAGCGAACTGGATATGTGCAGTGAGGGTTTGGACGTTGGAAGCCTCAGTAGGCTGATGGGTTCGGAGGCTGCGAATTACACTGCTGGCATCGAGGACTTGTATGAGAAAATGCTTGTCAAGATTGAAACTTTGACCAGGCTCGTTGAGCAGAGCTCCGCCAAGGTTCTTGAGCAGGTGAGCACTTGCTGAATTTAGTAAAATTTTCGGAGAATTCCATGTGAATTTTGTTGGGATTTTGTCAATGTTGTCAAACAATCATGATATGTCATTTGTAATATCGAGTTTGTGTGCAATGATTGCCTTTTTGTTTACTGAATTTAGTAAATTTTCTGAGAATTGCGAGTAAATTGTGGATGGGATTTTGTCAATGCAGTCAATTAATCATGAATTTGTCATTTGAAATATTGAGTTTGTATGCTATGATTGCCTTCACTGAAATTAGTAAGTTTTCGAGAATTTGGTGTGAGACTTGATGGAATTTTGTCAAGCCGTCGAATAATCATTAACTTTCTGTGTTAGTGATGTCAATTGTGTGCTTTGCATCCCATATTAGGAAGTTGTTAACTCATTGTTTTGGAAAATCTTGGCAGGAAAATCACAATAGGAAGCTAAGGTACAAAGCTGCTAGGTCTGCTGGGTTGGAGTAATTGCGCAATTCTAGCTGGTGGCGTTTTCTGGGTGGTGAGTTTTGGTAATTTTCTTTTTCCGGCCAGTTTATTTTAATTCCTATATTCATTCAGTTTGAACACATGATATTTTACTTCAGTTTCCTATAAAAAAATCAAGTATTGTAGGCAGACACCAAAAGCCATAAGAATTGGGCAAATAGCGACCGCCTTAATGCAAAGCATATGCTTTCGCGTGAAAGGCGTACACGTGATTGGAAACTCTCGTACCCCTGTATGCCTGGTTGAAAATTCATAGGCGCCTCAATTCTCTCATTGAGGCGGGGTTTTTTTTTTTTGAAACCTTAAAATAGATTCTGTTATTCACGACTGTGAGATCGTGGAAAGAGAGAGATTGTGTCAGAGTCCCTTGCCATTTAGTGTGGAGTATATCAAATGTGACATCCATCCATGATCTATACAAGCCCCTTTGGTTCCGATAGGCTTGGATTCTATACACACCTTAGCATTTGCATATATGACCAATACTCTCACGTTTTGTATTGTCTCCTGAATCTGTTTAATCTTTGCTTCTTCAACATCGTTTTGTGTTCCTTGTTTTACGTTTTGATCTTGCAGTATTTCTGTTTGAATTTAAAGTGTTGTTACTTTCAATATATCTCTTCTTACTAAAGTCCAGATTCTAGTCCCACTTAGAGTTCTATTCTGGTAGCTGAGCTTGTCCACTTCCTTTAGCACCGCATATCATCTGTATAGGGCGACGTTTTCTTTTCTGGTGAGACATGCATGCAGATGCACTGTGGCTATGCTAACTTGCTCTTGCCCAGTAGCACCCTCTCTGTGAAAATTTGACCCCTTTTCATTAATCTTCGTCTTTTAATGGTTGTATAAAATGTTTGGTTTCCCTTGTAAGGTGACCCTCAGTCTCTTTTCTACGATGATAACTAATAATTTCCCTTGTGTGGAATCACATTGTATTTTGAGTGTATTCTTGATTTTCGTTTGGAATCAGTGAATATCGTTCATGGTAAAGATTAAGTTTACCCTAGACGCGTGTCGTGCTTTCTAAGTCTCACCTTGCATTGGTTTTTCTGTTGGAATCAGTGGATACAGGAAAATGCCCAACTCCCAACTCGGTGGTGTGCTAGCTGATGTATGTAAGATTTAGCAGCCACGGCAATGCTTTTTGATGAATCATATGGTCAATGACTTTCTAGGTGAAAATCTGTCGGAACCATGAAGTGTTTATGTAGTCATATGGTTGGCATGTTTTGGTGGTAGTTGAAGATATCCATTTGTACTCGTATGCTTTTGCCGTATCATGTCCCGTGTATTATCCATGCGTTTGTTACAGTCACTCCGCTTTATAAAAGGAAGATGATAGCAAATGGATTTGCAGTGTTTTTATACTTCAATGAGGCGATGTTGAATTTTTAGGAACTCTTTTGTCCAACTAATTTTCTTCTGTTTTGTGTAGTGTTGTTACGTGACAATTTGCTACTCACGAACTTGTGTGTCGTGTGGACAACTGACCCAAAGCATTGCTCTTGTTACGTTATGATGCCATCTTATAAAAATATTCAAAAAAAAGAGTAACGCAACAGACAAAGAGTTGTATTAACGATATTATTAACTTATAACGGAGCAGTTGCAAAGAACAGCAGCGTACCCGTTGCAAGAAAGTTTTATTTGGGAGCAGTAAAACCGGAGACAATTTGCTACATTAGGTCATAATGTAGGTGGGATTAACTACATACAAATGTAGGACATGGTAGGTGATCTCTCCTCGTTCACATTTTCGGTCCTCTCGATATGAGAATCTCCCCATAAGTGGTCTTATGTTCGACTCTTATGACGTCCCGGGTACCAAAACCGCAGATGGTTATACATTATGCTCCCGTCTTAGTTTCGTATTAGTTAAGATGTTAAAATGGTGAAACAAGTCTTAGCGATAAAATGGTGAAACAAGTCACATGTTACATATGGAAAGGTAGGTACCACAAGTTTTGTCGAAGATTTATTAACATTTTGACTGAAATTAATATGTAACCTAGCTGAAACAAGTTAATTGAGCCTCATATTCTAGAGGATGAATGCTCCAAGTTTGTGTTGATTTGAATGAGGTCAATGCAAAGTCATCAAGGGCCTCAAAATGCTCTCAGAAGACTCTTCTAGTTGCTTAACAAATGCGGCAGTCACTTATGCCATGAAAATCTCATGACACAGGAATTCTATTGCTCCATCTCTTCTCGCATATTTTCAGGCGATATGATCGCAGCAGATTGTTATTCCAATCTTCATCCAAACAGTAAAAGATTGGTTTTTCTGAAATTACCCTTTTCCTTGGTAAATTCCAAAATGTCTGTGATTGGTCTTGTTTTCTGAAAGTGACCAGATGGAGAATGTCAGGGTGCCCCCACCTCTCTACTTCTGCTAGAGAAAAACTGAAATTTAGGAAAAAAATTAAAATAAGACTCGCATTCCAACCCATATTTTATCCAACGCCATCTTAACAAACATGATAAATATTCGTAAAACAAAAATTGTGATGAATACTTAAACTTACTGAGTTTCATCTGAATGAAATATGATCTCTCCCAGCAAGTTTGGCGGGGTAGATGAGAACCTCTCCCTGATTTCGTTTAGCAAGCTAGAGTTGTGACCACATTTCAGAAAAGCTTCCTTAAAAGAATGTATAAAAATAGCGTTGTTCAGATATAGATTATGCAACTGTCAAATATGGGTTTCTTTAGATATATATTTAAATAGGTTATAAAAGCCTACCTCTGAATGGAGGACCCGAGTATTTATCTTTCAGTGCGGCCTCGAACAAGGCTTTCAGCGCATCATTTGCTGCTTGTTTGGATTCGACTTACAATCGTCCTTCCAGCCATCTTTCACCGCTCTCCTCATCAGATCTCGTCAACATGTTTTCACTGTAGTACAAGCCTACGAGGAAAGATAGTGCAACTTCTGCACCACTCCCCACCCCATAGGCCGCTCCCATCAATGGAAACTGAGACTTCAAGCTCTTTGTTGGGCATCCGCAATCAGGCTGATATGCATCCCCATCAGAGTGATTTGGTGC
Organism: Heteromeles arbutifolia; assembly: GCA_024362995.1. Lineage (NCBI taxonomy): Eukaryota > Viridiplantae > Streptophyta > Magnoliopsida > Rosales > Rosaceae > Heteromeles > Heteromeles arbutifolia. The sequence goes on along the minus strand of JANCRC010000017.1, from coordinate 8,153,422 downwards.
AACAAATTCCTGAAGGTAATGCCCCTTGGGTGTATTATCCTCTACAGAGCCTAGAATTAGCCCGTATCCGCAGCAAGAGTCGATCCTCTTCATGTAGTACTTGCCACTTCTAACAATTAGATTAAGGGCTGGTTTGGTATTGCTGTGCTTTGAAAAAAAACAGCTTCTGCTGTGCTGTGAGAATAAACAGCTGTGAAATAAAGCAGCAGAGTGTTTGGTAAACTTTTTTGTAAAAGTGCTTTTGAAAGAAAAAAAGCAGTATTATAGTGTTTGGTAAACTTTTATGTAAAACAGATGTGAAAAAAAGCCGATTTTTCAAAGCTGGGTTTTGCAGCTTCTTGTTTTTGGCTTTTTTTTCATCCAAAACTGTGAAAAAAAAGCTGAAGCTGAATGTTTACCAAACACCAAAAACTGTCCCAGCTTTTTTTTATAGCAGCTTTTTTTAAAATCACCTCAACCCCAAACTGGGGCTAAATCTTCTTGCTCATGATGCTTGACTTGTTACAAAATCTAATGCCATGGCAGAATCCACCATGTCTTTGCATCTCAAGGACATTGTGGGTGGGCTATCAGAGACTAGACTAAGCTTTGTGGTTGGATACAGAATGTCATCGTCGTACAAAGTTTGTTGTGAATCTGTTGACATAACGATTGCATGTTGCAATATAATAATAAAGCAAGTGGTACCCCATAAACTTTGTAACATGCAATCGTTATGGCAACAGATTCACGACAAACTTTGTACGACGATGGCATTCTGTATCCAACCACAAATAGTCTAGTCTCTGATAGTCCACCCACAATGTCCTTGAGATGCAATGGCATGATGGATTCTTCCATGGCATTAGATTTTGTAACAAGTCAAGCATCACGAGTAAGAAGATTTAATCAAATTGTTAGAAGTGGCAAGTACTAGATGAAGAGGATCGACTCTTGCTGCGGATACAAGCTAATTCTAGGCTCTGTAGAGGATAATACACCCAAGGGGCATTACCTTCAGGAATTTGTTGCACCAAATCACTCTGATGGGTGTGCATATCAGCCTGATTGCGGATGCCCAACAGAGAGCTTGAAGTCTCAGTTTCCACTGATGGGAGCGTCCTATGGGGTGAGGAGTGGTGCAGAAGTTGCACTATCTTTCCTCGTAGGCTTGTACGACAATGACAACATGTTGACGAGATCTGATGAGGAGAGCGGTGAAAGATGGCTGGAAGGAAGATTGTAAGTCGAACCCGCACAAGCAGAAAATGATGCGCTGAAAGCCTAGTTCGAGGCCGCACTGAAAGATAAATACTTGGGTCCTCCATTCAGAGGTAGGATTTTATATATTTATATATATATATATATATATATATATATATATATATAAGCCCATATTTGACAGTTGCATAATCTATATCTAAACAACCCCATTTTTATGTGACAGTTGCACGTATTACTGCAAACGCCACCAAATACATCACAACAAAATTTACAAACTCAAATTGATGTTTCTAAAGCCTGGAAAAGTTTATTTGGGTATAAAATTAACTTAACAATGGAGAAATATTTAATCCAAATAGAGGGAATCATCAAATTATGAACAATATCATTAAAATCATGAGTGGCTAACAGATAATGACAACTGATGGAGACATGTTCACCAAGTAAAAATAAGCATATTAAGGCAGAAATTTTGATTTAAGTAGTCTGGGAACATATACAGTGTCAAAGAAACCTCATAGGTGAAAAAATTTGGTCAAAATTTTGGGTTTATGAATTAAAAGATTTAGAAGTAGCAAAGAGAACAACCAAGAAATGAAAAGAAATAAAAATACTCAGAGCGAATATATCAATGAACTACTTAAAACTAAGATTCCACATATTCTGGCTGTTAGAAGCATACCAGGGAAGAAAGCTGACTGTGTCTGAAATTAGGTTTAGGCATGCATGCGTAGAAGGTCCAAGCATGGAGGACAGGTTTTTCTGTATTTCTTGGACCTTCTCACGCATGCATGCCTCCTCCATTGCAGCTTTTCCTTTATCTGGCAAATTAAATCTACTCATTAAAGTAAAAACATAAAAAATTTCCAGTGAAAACACATATGCAACAATAATTCACCAGGTTTCTTTGCAGACTTCCCAGTTCCCATTTTACCACTGGAAATCAAGTCTTCAGGGGTATGAAAAATCAGAAACAATACAAGTGGAAACAAATTTCAGATAAACTACCAAACAAAGTAAAATTGACCTAGTTCAAATAAATTACCAAGTGTAACACAGTAGATGTTCATAAAAGTCAGTGAAATTACTAACGTAGAAGATGATGGAGAATAAGAAACCAAAAAACCTGTAACAAAAAGAGATCTTATAATGGGCTACCTACATAACCCATTAGGGGTGGGCGCAAGCCGGGCTGGGCCCAAAATTGGAAGGACTGAACTGGACCCGCTTGAAAATACAACGGGCCGGGACGGGGCGGATTTTACTATTTTAAGACTGAGAACCGGACCCAACCCGGCCTGTATAAAACTGGCCGGTTCCTACGGTTCCAACAAGTACTCTTTTTTTTTTTTTTCTTTCTATTTTTCAGTATCCAGATTCCTAATATCCACCATCGCCAAATCCAACACCTACAACCTATTTGTGACCCTTTTTTAGGGCAAACCCCTAACCCTAAAATTCACAACCCCAGAGATCCCCGCCACTTCCATCAAGCACCTCCTATACAAAATCTTCAAATACAATTTCGAATTCATCAAAAAAATAAAATAAAATTGAATCCCTATGAGAACCAGAGACATCGTCTTCCTCACGGATCGAGCCAGAGACGTCTTCTTCAAGCATTTCTCGCTGACCCTGATGCACAAATCGAACCAGAGACGTTGTCTTCCTCACGGATCCAAGACCTCCACCCTCGCCATTACAAATTACATCAGTTGATGAATCAAAGCAAAATCAGAAACCCACATAATTCCTAAATCAATCGAAAAGTTTATGCAAAAACCCTAAATTCATAAATTACCTAGGGATGCCACGATGGAGAGTCAGGAGAGGATGCCACGATGGTGATGGTGGCTGGCTGCTGTGATGTCGACACAGTCGAGGTCAACTCGGTCACTACAGGTGGAAGAGAGAACGAGAAAGTGTGGAGAGTCGATCTACGGAGATAGGAGCCTGGGCTCGAGATTAAGGTCTGAGACGAGAGGGGAAAGGAGATTCAAGGAGGAGAGATCGAGGGAGGAGACTCGGAGTGGTGTCGGAGGAGACTCGAAGTCGGGATAGAGAGAGAGAGTGAGGGGAGAGTTGAGTGAATTGGGTGGGTCTGAGAATAAGAGAGAGGGTGATAGAGATTAGAGGGTAGATATTTAAACAGTAGGCAAGGAACGGTCCGGGCTGGGGGCCCATTTTCTCTATTTTTTAGAACCGGCCCATCCTATTATTTAAAAAGAACTGGCCCATCCCGTTCCGTTTTGTATTTATAATTTTTTAACCCGTTCCGTACCCATCCCAAACAGCAAGGATCCGCCCCGACCCACGGGTCCAGGACCCGTTTGCCCACCTCTATAACCCATCCCTCTCTCTGTAAGACACTTATAGGTTGGTTTCTGTCAGGACCACATCAAAATCCTAAACCATTCCGATTAAAAGCATGTTTAAGAAAATATGTGGTTACTGGTTGGCAACCTGGCATCCATCCTATGAAAGGTAAAACTACTTTAGCAGATTGTATGGTATAACACCAACAAACATTATCACATTTTAACGGATGGTTTAATAAGTTCATGCGTCTTTAGAACACATATTTTGATCGACTGCAGTTTGTACGGTGTTTCTACCAGGCAGTGCGACTTATAGATCAGCATTCACCGATGCAGGATGTACTTAAGCAAAATATTTGTCAATCTCATATATTCCTAATGAACAAGGATTAAATCCCTCAATTAAAATGAACATAAAAACTAGTTGGTTTACCTTGACCAAATTCTCCGCATTAGCCAAAATGTTGCTAATGATGTCAAAACCAGAAGCATGCATACAATTCTGCAGCCTCTGAACAAAAGAACCAATGCAATCAGCTCAAAACATAGGCAAAAACTTAATGGACGCAGTTCAAATAAGTTTTTAAGATTTTATGAGCCTTAAACTGATGGTATTACCACGTATACTACCAACAAACAATATTGCATTTTAACAAATAGTTTAAGTTCATGCATCTTTGGAACACATATTTTGCTTGACTACAATTTTGTATGGAGTTCGACTAATAGATCAGCATTCACCAATGAAGGATGTACTTGAGCAAAATATTGTTATTTATCTATCTCATGATTCCTAATGAGCGAAGGTTGAATTCATCAATTAAAATCAATAAAAAAATGACTTGGTTTACCTTTAACAAATTCTCCACATCGGCCAAAATGTTGCTAATGATGTGGAAACCACATGCATGCATACATTCTTGTAGCCTCTGCAGACAGAAAGAACCAATCCAATCAGTTCGAAAATGCTACAATAGATAAAATCAGCATAAGATGGCACACAAATCCATATGAACATATATTTTTTACCAGTAAAAGAGGGAAAGGAAACAAACTGTCATGACTTATTGTCAAAATATAGGCAAAAAACTCAACGGAACCAGTTCCCAAATACGTTTTAAATTTTATGAGCCTTTCATGGAATGGAAGATAAGTAATCTTCAAGCATCTTGGTTTATTATACTTTTTTATCCAGATTATATTATACGAGATAGCCCTGCTTTCAGATTAGAAATGAGATGCAAAAAAAAACCTGCTGAACCTAGCAACATAATGAAAAACACCTTTTCTCAAATAACAAAAATCAAGAGAAAGGTTTACCATCCAAACTGCATCTCCCTTTGCAGTTCCGACCAAATATGGATGATCAGCGCAGAACAAAACTCGCGTCGATGGACTTTGAGCTGCAGGTAGAGCTACTGATAATCACTATGAAAGCCTTTAATAAAAACTCAACCAACAGAAGGAGTGGTAAGGTATAACATACCTTGATCAAATGCTGGGACTTGCTCAGGTGAGCTCGACAACTTGAAATGTACATCAGGGTGACTCATTTCTAATAATGGTTCAAGTCTAATGTTGCCCCCGGATGCAGAATGAGGCCTTTTCTTGCCGGACCTGTTCACAGACAGTACTTTTCCCATGGTCTACAAGAAGCAAGAAAGCTCTAATTGCATGAGACATTTCAAGATAATTGTCCAAAGAATTTATGAACATTTTATAGCATTGAATCTTAATATATTGGTTGATAGAAACAATTTACTAACCGTCCTGATACTAAGCTTGGGATCGATCTTACGTCATCTGTAAATTTAAGTGAAGTAAAGAACTATTTAGAACATCACTGAATATGTTTGAAATGCTTTAACCAAAGATGCAAGGTATGCAAGGAATTAAACAAATTTAACCGTACCAGAATTTCCAGGCACTGCCATATGTTTGAAATGTTTGAAATGCTTACATATCCCATTGGACCATCATAGTTTTGTCTCTCAGACCGTATTGGTGACGGTGGTCCTGGGGGCAGGGGCGAGGATGTCCATCCTCTAGACAGAGAAACAACTCAGATACTCTTTCTACTTCTTGAATTTATATACATGAGGAAGTTCTCAAAATGAAATAGCATGTACTTACCAGCAGGAGACTCGTGAGGAGTTCGGACACTTTTCATCTACATGTCAAGGAGAGGACGTGGATAATATACGGTTTTACTTCCAGTTGTAAATAAATGTTTCATTAGTACTTGAGGTGGCAGCTCCATGAGGTTAGCTATCTTCATAGTTTCCATTACATCTTTGCGCTGCAGCTACACATAGCATAAGAAATTTGAAGTTCTTGCATGAAAATTTTGGTAAATGAAGTTTGTACTTGGTAACATAGAATCTAACAGTTTATTCAACAGCTTTGAAATAAAACTTACCGCAATCGAAAAGTAACTCATCCTAGTCCCTTCAACTTTAAGTTAGTATGTTCGCATGTTGCATTAACCAGAATTGAAATGTAGATGGGCATAAACTGATGCATACACCTTAGGGATCAGGGATTAACCTTTCGTTTTCTTGCATCTCGTGAAAGATCTGAAGGATCTCGGAGCCAAGATTGGTATTCATGACCAGGAATGATTGTTTGTTCAAAATCGATTCCAGATGGTTGCTTTCTTGTTCTCCATTTTTAAGTCCCCAGTCATTTTTGGAACTGCTTCATATACATCCCAACATTGACCAGTTTGTAGTTACTTTCCAACATTAGAAGATGATTTGTATCATTGTTTGACTATGAAAACATGATTATTACTTGCTACCTGTCTAATTTCCTTGCTTTCATCTGGATGATTGGCCTGTTGTTCTGGATGTTGATCATCTTGGTTTGTATCACCTACAGGAAGCCCTGAGATCAGAAGAGTTTCACTTGGAATTATTATGTAAATTAGGGTAGACTTGGTTCCTTGCATCTAAATTTATCAAAATTCAGAAATTGGCAAATTATTTTATGGGTAAAGGGATGATCTGACCTTCCTGATGTTCATCGCGAGGAGGTGAAGAGGGTATCAGAACATGTCTGATGTTCATCGCGAGGAGGTGAAGAGGGTATCAGAACATGTGTGTGCTCTCCTGACATGAAGTTAAACTGTGTCTCTTCATCCCGTTCGATCTCAAATCTTCCATCCACAAAGAACACACATGTAAGACTGACTACAACTTTAAAACCATTGAGTTTTCATGTAGGAGGTCTGACACACGTCTCACCTCTCCAACCGATTGTACATAAAATGATCAGCTTGAAATGGATCAAAACGTTCAGGTAAGGTGATATTCCCGACATTAGCTGAATGAGAGAGTATCATAAGTTAGCAGATAAGCAAATTTGGATAAATGTGGACAAATGACTCAGAACTTAAAAATATGACAAAAGCAGTTTAAACGAATGATAGAACCTTGGTAGAGTTGCGGAGCTGGACCTTCCTCCTCTGCTGCATTGTTGTTAACATATTGTTCAACACTATCAAGTCGCTGCAAAGATAGAGAATAGTTCAATGAGGCAATTCAGTGGATTCTATCAGTTTAGAATTTTCTTTATGCAGTTCATACTTCATACATAGGCAATCGCATCTTCCTATCATATCCAAAAACAAGGCATAACAGCAGAAAGGATACAATTCGTTGTGTCTGATGAGTAATTAGATCTACATCAACACGAACCTTGGCGCATCACCATACAAAGAAACGTTTTCACTGAGAACCATAACTGGTAGTATAGCTTCGCTCGAACGGAAACTATATTTCTCCCCAGAGTGTGGCATGCTCACTCTGGTAGCGGGGCTATTAACCCAAACAATAAAAATAGTTCAATAATCAGGACACAAACTCGACCCATCATTAAAATCTTGTCCTCGGAAGGGGTTTTTGCTCGCAGATCCTATTCAGGGAATTCATCAAACACCTTTCATACATACACTATCAACTGACGGACACACAGACACTTGCTACTGATTGACAAAAATACCCTCGATGAACCATCCACGAGAGTTTGGACATTTTACCATAGCAAAATAGGAGTTTTGCTGAAATTGCATGGAGGCGCTGCCTCCGCGGGAAAAATTAAGTATCCCTTCAATCTCTGTGTCTTCATTCTCAGGCAGGCGCAATAGCTTCCTTCCCGCAAAAATGGAGGCAACAAAAATCCACATATCAAATGACAATCCTGCCCCTCCACCCAAAATGTCATTCTAAACTACGCCGGTGTTTCGAAAATGCGGCGGTTCGGAAACTTTTGGTAACTTAGAAAAGAAGAAAGAAGGGGGACCCACCTGGCTTGCGATTTTCCATCGGGGACGACGGTGTGGTCCCCAACAGGTTTCATCTTCCCTGCTTCGTTTAATTCACAACACACACAGATATGAAAATTAGAAGGAAAAAATCGGAAATTAAAATAACAAGTTCCAAGAAAAACAGTACCAGTGGAAGAGGCGCATCCTCTGTGTACGGAAACGAGAGCAACACACAGAAAGGGAAGAAGTCAGAAAATATTAATTTATTCGAAAAATTTGAAAATTGTTCGAATCCGAATGAAAGAGGAAGAAGGATCGGAACGTCACCTGAAAAAGCCATGGGAACCGAAGGGTTCAAAATCTCTTCGCTGCAAAAAATAAAAAAATGCAAAAAAATCATGAAATATTATATTTCATCGGATTGAACTGCATAAAAACCAGTGAAAATTATCGGCGAAAACAGTGAACTCTGAAAATTTGAACAAGTAAAAAAGGAAGAAAAAGAAGTAGGGATTTACCAGATCTTGAGGAGATCGAGCTTATTGAGCTTCCTGCGGTTGATTTTGGCGTGCTTTTGAGCAGCCCTCCTTCGTGAGTTCACCGTTTGCAAAGAAATGTCAGTTTCGAAGAGAAAAATTATATATCCAAAGAAACATCAAAATAAAATACGCAAGAAAAATCATAAACTCCAGAGAAAAATTCAGTTTCTTGGCGACATTACATGAAATTACGAAATTCGTGACGCTGAAAATGCAAGGATTAAAAACAGAGAAATATACGAAGAAAAAACAGAGCAAATATGTGAAAAATAGATTCAACAAAAAAATGTGTGGAAATCGGAGAATCATAGTGAGGGAGAAAGAACGACGGCGAAAGAGAGAGGTGAAGTTAGAGAGAGGTAGAGAGGAGAGACGTAGAGAGAGAAAGCTGACAAGGAAGGAGGTAAATGGTAATGGCGGAGAGAGACGAGTTTGAGATTTTCTGTACTCATTTTTGCTTGGCTTTCTGTCCTTACTTTTTAAACTAAATATAATTAATATTAACTTGATAATAATTAAAATAATAAAAAAGAAATCAAATCTTGATCAAAAAATAAAGACACAAGGACTACATGCAGAAATGGATGGGTGTTTGGCTCTCTGCATATAATAACGGATTTTAGGCGCGAGAGAAAAAAGGACGGCTTTTGCAGGAGGGACGCCGAATGCGTGTGACGTGTACGTGATTCAATGACGTTTGCATGCAGGGAAGTGCTACGAGCTTTGAGAGTCTGACAGATGGACGGTCTGCGCTGCGAGGGAGGTAGATTGACGGCTGAGGTTGGAGGTTGGAGGTTGTAGCAAAGATTTTAAACTTGGTAGGGTAAATGTAAAATATCTGATGTGTGCTCCTTAATTCCGTTCTCCGCCTTCAAATCCACGTGGCCTCTCAGGATTTGCTATGCCGAAAACCCTTAGTTTTGCTTCTTACAGGCTCGGGCTTGGATCATCACCGTCCGATATGAGCCTTGATCCATGAAAAGGCCCAACTGTTTACTAAACTGGCGAGGACAATTTCATTTAGGGTAAATTACATTTTCATATTTCAGGTTGGGGTCTATTTCAATTCTTTACAATATCTTCAAAACATTTCACTTTCATATCTTAAATACTATTTTATTTCAAAATAATACATCCATTACATTTTTCATCCATGGATCCGTTAAGTGCTGACGTGGCTGCCACGTATATGCCACGTGGCTACCAAATGTGTGTCACGTGGCAAAAAAAAAAAAATTTTAATTTTTTTTTTAAAAACCTGATTTTTTTTTCTTCTTCTTCCTCCTTCTTCTTTGTTTCTTCTTCTTCTTCTTCTTCTTCTTCTTCTTCTGGGTTGCAGGGGGCCCTCTTTCTTTTTTTTTTTTTCTTCTTCTTCTTCCTCCTTCTCCTCCTCATCCTTCTTCTTCTTCTTCTGGGTTGCAACGGGTTCTGGTTCCCTTTTTTTTCTTTTTTTCTTTTTTTTTGCTTCTTCTTCTTCTTCTTCTGGGTTGCAGGGGGTTCCTTTTTTTTCTTCTTCTTCTTCTTCCTCCTTCTCCTCCTCCTCCTTCTTCTTCTTCCTCATTCTTCTGGGTTGCAGGGGGTTTGGATCCCTTTTTTTTCTTTTTTTTTTCTTCTTCTTCTTCTTCTTCTTGCATGTTTTTGGGTTCTTCAGGGACGTGGGTCGCTGGGGGAAGGGATAATGGGGTTTTTTTTTTTTTTTTTTTTTTTTTTTTTTTTTTTTATGTGTGTGGAGGAAGAAGAAGAAGAAGAAAAAAAAAAAAACCCCATGCAACCCAGAAGAAGAAGGAGGAAGAAGAAGAAGAAAAAAAAATTAAATAATTATTTTCCTTGCCACGTGACAGACATTTGGCAGCCACATGACATATATGTGGCAGCCACGTCAACACTTAACGGATCAATGGATGGAAAATGTAACAGATGTATTATTTTGAAATAAAATAATACTTAAGGTGTGAAAGTGAAATGTTTTGAAGATGTTGTAAGAAATTGAAATAGAGCCCAAACCTGAGGTATGAAAGTGTAGGTAAATTACACAAAACTACCTCAACTATTGGTCTCATGACACTTTCATACCTCATCTTTTAAAATTGACAATGTCATACCTCATTTTTAGAATTTGGTCAATTTTATACCTTCTGTTAGCTTGACCGTTAATTTGTCAGTTAAATGCTGACGTGGCTTGATCCAAACCCCACTTTCTATTAAAAAATTAAAAAAATATTAAAAAAATCATTTAATATATTTTAAATATTAAAATAACAAAGAAAAGTGAAAAAAAATAAATATTCAAAACCTTATTCGTCCCCACCCCACCCCCTCTCTCTCCTCCCCCATTTTCTTCCCTTGTTGCCCAGAAACGAAATGAAAAAAAAAAAAAAAAAATATTCAAAACCCAATTCGTCCCCACCCCACCCCCTCTCTCTCTTCCCCATCTTCTTCACCTGCTGCCTAGAAACAAAACGAAAAAAAAAAAAATAATAATTCAAAACCCAATTCGTCCCCACCCCATCTTCTTCCCCTCATCCCTCATCTTCTTCCTCTGCAGCCCAGAAACGAAACGAAAAAAAAAAAAAAATTCAAAACCCAATTCGTCCCCACCCCACCCCATCTCTCTCATCCCCCATCTTCTTCCCCTGCTGCCCAAAAACGAAACGAAAAAAAAAAAAAAAAACAAAAAATCAAAACGCAGTTTGTCCCCACCCGAGACTTGGGCTCGCACACCCATGGCTCGCCGGACCTGGGTTGGGTGTCCTCTGGGTGCCCCAGAGCTTCACGGAGACGAAAGGAGAGAGGGTTGATGCCAATGATGGTTTTGGTACCGTCGTCGGTGGGTGTGGGTATGTAAATGGGTGCGTGAGTGTAGATCTGGGGAGAGGTATAGTCTGTGCGAGAGAGAGAGAGGGAGATGTTGGTATGGGTGGGGAAGGGTGGGGGGTTGCACAGAAGGGGAACGAGAATGGGTCGGGGTAGGGGGGAGATGGGAATGGGTTCTGGGATGCAGAGAAGAGAGAGAGGCGAGAGAGGGGGGAAAGAGAGAGAGAGAGATTTAATATAAAAATAAAAAAATTTAATTTTTAAATTTAAATTATTAAAAATATATTTAATTTTTTAATCCAATTGGATTAGTGAGTGGGCCCCGCATGTAGCCACGTCAGCACTTAACAGAAAAATTAACAGAAAAACTGACAGAGGTATGACATTGGCACAAATTCGTAAGATGAGGTATGACATTGTCAATTTTAAAAAATGAGGTATAAAAGTGTCGTGACACCAATAGTTGAGGTAGTTTTTTGTCATTTACCCTTTACCCTTTGATTTACTAGACCTAGATAATTAAGTAAGGCTTCGAAATGCTTATTTATGTTATAGATAGTATTAAAGTGTAATTATGTAAATCCTAGATAAATTTGATTATTAGTTATTCATTCTCTAGTAGGATATTATTTACCGAGAATATGTGATATAATCGTCTGAGTGAATATTTGATAAGTTAGGAATATGTGAACAACGACTATGCCTTTGTGAGTTCGTTAAGAAGTCATATTCTGGATTTGCAATCATTGCAGTTTATGTCTATGTGGGAGGATAAAATCCAGTTTCGACTCATGGGCCAATACAAATCACCCAAGATGGTGTTGTGCAAGGTAAACTGTAAGAAAAGCCCACGAGGAATATACAAACGCACGTGTCTAGATAAACTGCCTCCACTACGGCGGACCATAGAGGAAGTGGGAAATGAAGTAACTATCCTCACTACGGAGGAGAAGTGGGAAAGGAAGACAGGTCGTGGTACTTGTTCCCAAAGCCTTCAGAAATATGACGAATGACAGCTAAGAAAGTGGGAAAGGAGGACTGGTCGTGGTATTTGATCCTCAAGTATGCAATCCTATAAATAGGGAGATGAGCCAAAGAACCAGGTACGCACAAAGAACCCGAGAGAATACAGAGAATAGAAAACCAATTGACTGACTTGAGCGTCATAGTATCTTTTGCAGGTACCCCGCTCGGGCAAGCTACGGAGGAATGTTATTCTGGGATACCTTAAAGAAGGATTCGGCGAACGTGAGGATTGCGGTCAACAAATATGTGGAGGTATTTCTTCTTGTAGGAAATCTCGCTCCAACAGTCGACAACATGAATCTTATTAGGACTGCTAAAGAGCTTGAGAAAACTGCTGCGCACCTGAAGTTAAAATTTGAGATGAAAGATCTTAGGAAAACTCGATACTTTCTTGGCATGTAGATCAGGCATTGTTCGGATGGAATCCTAGTACATCAGTCGAACTACACCCGTAAGGTGTTGCGTCATTTTAATGAGGATAAATCAAAGCCTGCAAGTACTCTTATGGTCGTTTGATCACTAGATGCTAAATGAGATCCCTTTCGTCAAAATGGGGATGAATAAGAGATTTTGAAACCCGAAGTTCTTTATCTTAATGCGATAGGCGCTTTATTTTACTTAGCTTAGTGCACTAGATCCGACATCTCATTCGCTGTCACTTTTTGGCAAGATATAGTAATGCGCTCACACGTATACACTAGACAAGTGTTAAAGACGTCTTCCGCTACCTTAATGGTACGACGAATTTGGGTTTGTTCTATGTCTACAAATCCTTGAGAGGTGCCGCAACTCCCCTCGGTTCTCAAGTCGATTCCCGCTTTGTTGGGTTTGCTGATGTGGGGTACTTATCCGACCCGTACATGGCGCACTCTCAAAAGGTTTACATCTTTACCTTTGGAGGCACCGCAATATCCTGATGGTCAACCAAACAAACCTTAGTTGCCATTTCTTTGAACCATGCTAAGCTACTTGCCTTGCATGAAGCTACTCGGGAATGCTTCTACCTGAGACCAGTTGTGGGTGTGGGACATTTTCGAAGTACTCGTGATCTTTCTTTTGTCGTTGACGTCCCTATAATGATCTTTGACGATAACGCATCACGTATCAAACAGCTCAAGAAGGGATAGCTCAAAAGATACAACACCAAGAACATTGCGTCGAAGTTCTTCTTATCACATCAGCAATAAGAGCATCAGAAGATTGAAGTCAAGAAAATCCGTTCCTAGGACAACCTGGCCGACCTCTTCACCAACCATATAGTTTTTGGTAAAGATTTATTAACTTTTTGACTGATGGTAAAATTAGTATGTAACTTAGCCGAAACTAGTTACTTGAGCTCCAAGTGATTAATGACCAAACGGGCTAGGTGAGTGTCGTATTCCAGAGGGTGAGTTTCTTCGAATCACAAAAAAGTGAAAAAAAGGCTTGGAATGTATCTGTTAATGTTGGGCCCACTTAAGCCCATCCAAGGATATTAACCCAAAGAAAGACTACCGAACCGAGAAAAACATGTAGACACGCTAACAAATTGATGGAGCGACTCAAGCCCAAGCAAGACTCAAGTCCACTGGTGCAGGCTTTAAATGGGCCAGGTCTAGCCGGACCGGCCAGTTAACAGCTTATATAGCAGTGTATTTTTCGACAAAAAAAGTACATAAGAAAGCGCCGAGCCTGCCCTTAATTTCCCGAAGCCTCAAATTCGTCTCGTGCAATCTCTCTCTGTCAGACAAACTCATGCTTCGCCGATCCCTTTTCGGACCCAGATTCAAGCCAAGAGCCTCTCCATATCCGGGCAGAGGAAGAATCCAGCCCGACCGCCGAAGCTCCGAGGTGAGATCCGGACTCGTTTTGGTATGCATGTTTTTTGATTTAGTTTTAGGGTTCGGGTTAGGGTTAGGCGGGTTAAGGTTAGGGTTAGGGTTAGTGTCTGTGAAGTGGGAGGACGACTATATGTAATTCGAATTGGCAGCTTTGTAATTTGGCTATCTCCGCTTGCAATCTGAAATTTGAATTAATTTCTCACATAATTTTGTGTGTGTGAATACAATAATTCCCATTCCCTTTTTACATTCAAAATAGTATGTGTGTTATGGGTTTAGGACCTGGCATTTTCAACCCGACCCGTTAAAATTAGCTTTCGGGTGATTGTTAAACGGGTCGGGTTAAATAACGGGTCATTTTGGGTGAACCCGTTTCACCCGTTTGTTGAGTACTTTTGTGTAATTTCAATAGTCCTAATTGAAAACCCTCAGACAGTCAGACCTCAGTCCATCTCCAGTTCTCCACTCTCTCTCGCGCAGTCGCGCACGCCGTTGCTCTGAGAGACCGGTGTGCTCCTTCCTTTCTCGCTCCGGACCTCCGGTTATCTCCCTCATGATCTTCTTGCTCCGGTTGTCCCTTCTCAAGATTTCTCCTGGTAATCCTCTCTCTCTCTCTAAAATTTGGGGTTTTTGTTGTTTCTGGGTTCTTCTGAAAGTGTGGAAATTTTTTTAAAATTTTTGAACCTAATCGGATCCAAAATGTTAACGAAGTTAGCCTTTTTTTCAACAGGATTTCTTATCTTTTTTGTTCTTCTTATGTTAATGAAGTTAGCATTTTTTCGACAGGATTAAATTGCATCTCAATCGATTGCCCTCCTCTTTTGTCCCTCCTCAAGATTGCTCCTGGTAATCCTCTCCCCTCTCTCTAAAATATGGGTTTTTTGTTGTTTTGGATCCGATTTCTTATGTTTTTGTTTCTGGGTTCTTCTGAAAGTGTGGATTTTTATTGATTGGAATTTGGAATGAAATTAATGCTTACCCATGTCATCAATTTGGGGTTTTGTTTCATGCTGCTTTCGTTCTCTCTTTTTTGTGGGTGTTCAAAATTAAAATTGCTTCATGGGTTTGATGCATGGAACTTATTTTAGCTCTTGATTTCCCGGCCTTTGTGATTTCTGTTTGGTCCAATTTTACGTATTTTAAAACTAGGCATGTCCATGATTAAACTCATCTGATTTCACTAAATTCCATTGAGTTTTGATTGATCAAAACCATGTCCAAAGTTGAGTTGCAGAGCTGCCAGACAGCAGCAAGTTCTGCATTTCCAGTTTTGGGACCCCACTCTATATCTGGCATAAGTTTCCTACAAATCTTATACGGTTTTTAAAGTACACAGAACAAGCCTCCAAAAACCATTTAAGATGCTGCTCTGCATTTTCGTTGTCTCAACTTCCTTGGCATCTAATGCATTTTGTCTCAACTTCCTTGGCATCTGATGCTCTCTGCAAACCTGTTTTGTTTGCCTATGAAGTCACTACTTCTAGCATCCTTGTTTATTTGAATTTGCTGTACTGGGTTGAGTTTAATTGTGTTTTGTGGGTGTGTTGCAGATTTTTGGGTGTTCGATATGCAAATTCTTCCTTGAAGTAGCGATGTAATTGGGCAGTACATCTTGGTGATGTTGAATACGGCATAAGATGTTAGACTGGTAGTTAATTAGTTGATTTGGAAAACCCTTATGGAGTTTTATTAATTAGTTGATTTGGAAGATTTTTGGGTGTTCGATTGCCCCATGACGTATGGCTATGCTTCACATTTTGTAAAACCCTTATGGAGTTTGATTAATTCGTTGATTTGGAAGATTGTAGTTTGATACATACATATATATATATATATATATATATATATATAAGATGTTAGACTGTTAGTTAATGTTTGTAATTTTGGGTAAAAGATGTTTAATTTGTATTGGAATGCAAAATGAAAAAAAAAAAAAAAAAAATTGTTAACGGGTGACTTATTAGGCTTAACGGGTTGGATTCGGGTGACCCGTTAAATTAACGGGTCGGGTTGAACCTGATCCAAACCCAATAAACCCGACCCGTTTACAGGTCTAGGTTTAGCATGTAATAGTAATACTAATAGCAGCTAGAGAGTCATTTACAATCAATTTAAGTATCGGAATTTCGTTTGATTTGAAAGTAATGAATAAACATATAAAGGTTGATTGATTGGGTAGAATTCTCAACAAAATTCGTTTTGTTGGGAAGTATTAATTTGAAGGTCAATTACATTCGTATGTTATAAGCAGGGCTTTGTTAAGTGATTAAGGGCAGTTAATCTTTGCCCGATCCAAATGGATGTGTATGTATTGTTAAAATGTATGTGCATTAATTTCGTCGAACAATTGTACAGATGTGAAGAAACAAGTACAGGCTGTTCAAGAGTCTCAGAGTCCAGTCCAACTTGAAAAAGAAGAAGAAGAAGAAGAAGCAAAGGCTGTTCAAGAGTCTCAGAGTCCAATCCAACTTGAAAAAGAAAAAGAAAAAGAAGAAGCAAAGGCTATTAAACATTGTGAAGTTTGTGGTGGTGCTGCTGGTTCCCATCCTAGTGTAGTGTGCCCGTATCTTCATGATGTCCCATGGAATGTTACGAGTGTTGGCGAGGGCTACAAAATAGCGTGTTGGTTTTGTTGGAAGGGCCAGTATTGCAGGCATCTAAAGAGGTATGCTATTCGACTTAGTTGTATGAAGTGTGGAGCGGATGGTCTTCACACATTCTGGGACTGCCCTGAGAGGCGAGGGAAGGGAATGGAGACGCCCTCCGTCCGTCGAGTGAAGCTAATTGGGAGGTCCTTCCGTCCAGGGATGTCATCGTTACGTCGTCCACGGTGGTAACTAGGTTAATTGCCTCCTTATTTTCTCTGAGTAGCTTCAGCACTAGCTAGTCCTTGACTGTTCATGTGTCAGGCGGGTCTGTCTTTGAATAAAAGCTCGGATCTGATCTTAATATGTAGGGGTGGTATTGGCTTAATCTCCTTGCTTAAATAAATGGGAACTTTAACGAAAAGCTCTCGGTGCTGTTTATTTTAACGAAAAATCACATTTTTACACTAAAAAGTCAATTCTGGTACTATTTATTTTACCATTTATATTGTCCTTATCGTTTTCAAACTATTTTTCATTAGTTTTTCTTAAATAAATTGAATCGACTTCTTGATAACAATCTTTGCGATATGCCCAAAACCGATATTCTAAGCCACACTGAGTGAAGAACCAAGTAAAATATGTTTGTAGGGCTTGGCCGGTTGCGGTCCGTCGTTGAGCGAGAGCTCGCTCAAAATGCCTTGTATTGAACAACTTTTGAGTTTTTTAACGTCAGTTTCTACTGAAATATCAACAGTTTAATTTATGATATGAGATGAAAAGAACTCGGAAGTAACCTATTCAAAACCAAAACAAAAAATTTCCAAGTTTTTAATTTATGTTGAACTTGCATGGCGTCCGAGGCTTCTGACGGGCCTGACCGGCGAATTCATGTGTTCTTGTTTGGGATGGGGTGCTTGAGATTGCTAAAAATGATTATCAATATGTTTGGCAGAAAAACGATTCTCAATGTGTTTGGTAGAAAAAGTTTTAAGCGTTTTTTAGAGAACCTTTGGTTTGGTGCTTATACAGGAAGAATTTTCAAGTGCTTCCTTAAAAAGCACTTGAATTTTTAACCCAAAAAAAAGAAAAACTGTTTTTAGTTGGAGCACTTTTAGCTAAAGTGTTTATGAGTGCAAGCATTTTCTACCGAAGCAACCCCGGTCCCAAACGGGTGATGCCTCGAAACTAATTTGTGCAGTGCTGATTGTTCGAAAGCGGAAACCGACTTTGAAAGTGGTTTAACTTTTTAGGGAATGGAAATTGCGGAAGAGTGCGATTTGATAAATGGGGAAATTTTTCATTGTGACAGGAATACGGGTGGTACACTACATGTTTTTATGCAAGTGGTGAGAAATATATTTTTTAAGTTATTAACTTTTTAACGCACAAATCCCACAATTTGTATTATGACATATGATGTACCATCTCATGTGTACCACCTCGTGTGCCGGTCACGTTGAAAAATCTCTCCGATACATGACACTCTGGCTAAGTGGAAGAAGTATAATGAAAGGCTTGATTTTGGAAAGGATGAAGGGAAGAAGACTGAGCCGTCCCGGCGAACGGGTCCAAGAAGGGGTTTATGAAGAAATTAGAGGTTTTCGATGCTGCCTTAAGAGAACAAAAGCTGTGAAATGCGAATACGAAACTAAATGTGAGCTTGTTAAGAATGGTGGTGTTTTTCAGACCGGGAACTATGGAAGCTTAGATCATAGGACCGATTATTTGCATAATGAGCTCCCGGCTGTAAATTTCGATTCGGTATCTGATTGGAAGCCTTACAATGAATTTTACTCTTTGGAGAAACTTTTGAGGTCCAATTACGAGTACGTAAGTGAGCTTGTAGATGTGGAATGCAATCGAAGAAACGGTTGCAACCTTTCGGATGATGTCAAAGTTGAGACACCGTGGCTTAGATGATAGTCCAACTATATGCATCATGAGCAGATAAATGTGCCTTGTGATAATGCTGAAAATATGACACTGATGACGGATCAAGAATTGCAGGGAGGTTAGCAGAAACTAGGAAATTAAATGGCCATAATCGCAATGGTGTATGACATCGGAATGCAGAAAGGGTTCGACGACATGCATAACTGGTCTGCAGAAGAAACCTCTGGCATTGATGCTGCTCAAGACCAACAATGGGAGAGGATGCATAATCTCCCTATTCAATTTCAGACACAACCACATGCTGACATACCTGAAAGCTCAAATCATATGCAGGACGGAGATTTTGATTCAGATTCCCATTTGATTTCAGAGTATTTGATGTCCTTTTGTAAACATTTGTAGGCGTTTCATCTATCAAATGTCATATTACCTTCTTTCTGAAAAAAAGCTGATATCTGTCGCAAATGGTTCTTTTTCTATAAGAAATATACCTGAACTATTTTGGAGCAACAGTTGTGAACATTCATTTATAAGAAAGATCCCTATATTGCAAGAACCTGGTGATGTATGGACGGGTAGAAATCTTCGGTTTGGAACGCCGATCAGCATCTGCATCACAACATACTAAATCTAGCAGGTAGTCAGAAGCCAGCGAAATCACTCTTTCTTGTTAATCCCGCTCGTCTTAATAATTGGGTAGGCCCTTGACCGCCATAACATAACCTGTGCTCGAAAACTGGTTATACAATTAGCATCAGACTTGGGATACTCTACTTGTGTTCGATAACCCCTGATGAGCATTTTTCTTCTCCTTTACCAGGAGTTGAACATTCGTCATGCTAACTTTGTTGCTTCCTCTCATCCCAGACCAATTTCCATGGTCCGGCTCGTGCCCAACCTGCAGTGCAATAGTATTTGTCAGGAAGAAGTTCAAGTTGCACGATGGCATGAGCTCATACAGAAATTAGGTTACCTCCAAATCCCAGACATTGTGCGCAATGCCATGAAGAGAATCAGCCCAGTCCGGACTCCACCAAGGCCAAAGACCGAGAAGCAACAAGTATGACTGTGGAAGAAATCAGTCCTACTAACACCTACTGAAACCAAAAGAGAGTGAGGGGAGACCATATGGTGTAACCAATGTGTTGCTCATGATCCGGGAATACCATCGAATAGGCAGCATATCCAAAGTCTGAAACTCCGTACTACAGTCCGTCAATAACAAATGCTAGAGCGTTTATTGGCTGAGATCCAGCAACAAGCTAAAAAACAGTATCTGTATCCGGTATGTGTAGCAGTGCAACTAATGTACACGTGATACAAGTAGTGGTGCATAGGCTTCCAAGTTCCAACAACTAAACTGTTGAGATATGAAGGTGCTTGCCAATAAACCGGACCATGCAATTGCCAGGACTTGTGGGTCTGTGCTGAATAAGCTAGAAAATGCTTTAAAACCGATGAAAAATATAATTCCCAAACCAATCTGTTTGAAATTCAAAGAACGTTAAAGGGGATTTGGGGTTAGCTATGATCAATATCATAGGAAAAGGTGGAGGAAAAAGAAGAAATCGATTAACGATGAGAATGAAACAGTGAAAAAGAAATATATAAACCTGTAGAACTCTACAAATAACTAGGCGTGCTTGGTCATAATCTTCTTGCGAGTAACCACTGGCGAGAAGTGTCTCTGAAGCAACATCATCGTCATGATTAAACTAAAGCTACTACGTTCACGTTTTTCACATGTCATGTGAAACTTGTAAAGTGTCTCACACCTGACCAGCAAGTGCTAAAGCATCGGTAAGCAAAGATACTGTCAAGTGCCAATCAAACTTGAAAGCAAATCTGGTGGCCAGCCATGGGACCGGGACCCTTTGCCATGGATGTGGCTAGTGTCGTAGTTACAACCACTGCTAAGCTCCTGCCAAAAGGAAGACCCCCTGACAAGTACAAAAGACATTTCGAAAAACTCAAATATCTATTTCATCTATATTTCATAAACAAGTTAACAAAGAACCTACCAGATTTATGGTAACCGATGATTCTCCTCCCATCAATAAAGGTAGCGACAAGTAAGACTTTGCTATTCAATTTCCACATCAAAATAGCAGCATCAGGTACCTTGCAAAAAATAGACATGAAGGGTTCTGTTAGAAAGAAAATTTGACAAAATTTGACAATGAAGTTTACCACATCGTTGACGTACTCAGAAATCACCGTGGCAATAGCAGCACCGCGGATTCCAAAATAGAAAGTAAACATCAATATAGCATTAAGTAAATTGCCAGCAACTGAGGTAAAATCATAAAAGAGCAGACATTGTCATTTTATGAGTTGAAAAACAGTAGAGTTGAGTTCAGAAAGATGCAGAACAATACATGCCAATGGCATACAGAGGTGTCTTTGTGTCCTTAAAACCACGAAATGTGCCTTGTGCGGCAAGTACAATTACAATCGGTGGAGCACCAAATGCCCTTGGGACAAGAAAATTCTCGGCACGTATTCTCATTGGTGAATCCTATAACTACAGCAAACCTCAAATAAAGAATCCAGAAACATCATCAGTGAGTTAAACCGAATTGCATAGTGTGTAAATGCTACATATCCCATGGTGAGAAAATTTTGCTACTCCGTATGCTAATTTTTCTCTTCCATCCTCCTTATCAACCTACTTTGAAACCTTGTTACCCCTTTCAATTTCATTTGAATACCGTGATAAAGTCTCTATTAACGCAGAGAAGGAAGAAAAAGGTTTGCTACATACTAGTGAAAAAGAGACAGTAAAAACTACCTAAACAAATGAGAAATTCAATTCCAAAATCAAATCATGATATGCATAATCATTTGATAGAAAGAAACTGCACCAAGACAATAAACAAACTGCATTTGACGGCAATACTATACTACAGATACATTTGGGGAATAAAATAGTACAAAGTAGCATGCAGCAGATAAACTGATAACTGGTGAAGATTGACTGACATACAGCAGAAATACCAACGGCATTCATCAAGACAACCCGATCCAAGAGAATGTGCAACAGCTTCAGCAATGCCAATGGTGGCAGCAAGAGCCAACAAAGTTGACACCGAGGGAAGGAGCTCCTTGCTCTGGCTGTCATCCTGGAAATCTCCATAAAACCATTTTGATTAAAGCAAAGAATGAATTTCAAAACTACAAATATAACAAGCAGCCTTGCTAGGAAAGTTAATAATTCCCATCCTCAGCCTTGTTAGCGAATGTCAATGCTGAAGTTGATCCCCCAACTGCTGCCAATTCAACTGTGAACATTTTAGAGAGATGGACTAACGACGCACTAGCAGTCAAACTGACGTTGTCCCGAACTTGTATTTTAGAGACATGCATGCAGATGCACTGTGGCTATGCTAACTTGCTCTTGCCCAGTAGCACCCTTTTCATTAATCTTCGTCTTTTAATGGTTGTATAAAATGTTTGGTTTCCAGACCCTCAGTCTCTCTTCTACGATGATAACTAATAAAATGTTTGGTGGTGACCCTCAGTCTCTTTTAATGGTTGTATAAAATGTTTGGTTTCCCTTGAAGAAGTCCTTTTGTACTCGTATGCTTTTGCCGTATCATGTCCCGTGTATTATCCATGCGTTTGTTACAATCACCCCGCTTTATAAAAGGAGGATGAAAGCAAATGGATTTGCAGTGTTTTTATCTTTTCTTCTTCGACCATGGCCCAGGGAAATTGCTAGCTTAGCACTAGGGTCTAGTCACGCAACTGAACTCTACAGACACAAGAAGATATACTTCGGTTCTATGGTACTTCTTCACCGAAACTACTTGAGATTGAGAGAGATTTGGTTCTTCTCATGGAAAAGCTTTGAGGAAAATATGCTTTCTTTGGGTGGCCGTCTCATTTGTCCATGCTTTTCTTTATATAGTGCTCCATCAAACCCTAGGTCTCCACTCATCCACATGATTTTTCATCACACAATGTGTGTGACCATTGTGCTTATAATTATCCTCAAATTTGAAGGCCACAAACCAATATGGGCTATCTCATAACATGTTCAAGTGGTTCTTGATAGAACGAGGAAATTGTCAAATTATGGTCCAAATAATAGACAAAAAAATATTTAAGAAAAAAATATGGTCCAATTTTTTTTAGCATTGTGTTGCAAAAAAATGAAAATAAATAAATAAATAAATCCCTATGGAAGGATGTTGACTTGACCCTTATTATGGATCCCAACAAAGGTTTCCAAGCATGACTTTAAGGGCACATTTGTTTGACGGTTTTAAGTTTCACCAGACTAGCCTTGCTTTTTAGTTCGTATTTGGTGCAAATGGGAACTGACTTCAATGGGACTAAGTCGGACTCATGCCTACTAAATCTTTTGCTAGGTGTTCTTAGAGAGTCCCCTGCAAAAGGGGAGGATTGTTAATTGACACGCCCCGATCCCGATATTCCCCGAATACCAGGATAGACACGTGCTGGCCGACACCCGAAGGGTGACGAAAGCCATTCATTGAATGCAAATGCTGAAAACAAGGGATATATAAGACTTATAAATATAAAATAAAGAGTATGCATTTAAGGAACTTGTTCAGAGCACACATCTAATCTAGAACACTAAAAGAATTAATATAAAATTGAATGAACAAAGGAATAGGTCCTACACCGAGAAGACTCGAAGATGCCGATGCGGAAGTACCTTGACGCCAGGATTGTATGCCTCGATTCTAAGTCCTGAAGGGGGCACAAAACAAACATGAGTGGACCAATTTGATATACATATAGTAAAACAGTTATCAACGTACTAACCCCCAGGTTTTATGAAAACACATATATATCATGATAAACATAGATTTTCCGAAACCTAGCATGCTGTGCATTGTCTCAAATCATAACTTTTATATATACTAGCCGCTAGTGAATGTCCAATATAACTCTCCAGGCCCCGTGCCAGCTCCCCGTCTCTGAGCAGACAATCAGAGGAAAATACACTACAGGCCCCTTGCCGGCTCCCCGTCCCTGGTCTTAAATGCCAGAGGAAACACCCTCCAGGCCCTATGCTAACACCAAACCATCGCCCGGGATGGACCGGAATCTATCCCTTCATCCCGTAGCGGAATCAGGACCACTAGGTAAGTACAAAACCATTGAACATACGTACATTTGAAATGCATCTTCATAGTATAAAGTCATCCATCATCTAAATATCATATCGTCATCCATCATATATTCTATAAGAATACAGGTTATAGGAAAAATAGTAATAATTCAAAATAACCTCAATAGGCACAATATCTCATAAAGCATTTCATAAAACATACTCATCAAATCATGCTTTTCATGTATGCATTTCTACTATAAAACATGCATTTTAGAAGGGGTCCACTCACAGTACTTCGCCATCAAAAGCTGCGCAGACTAGCGAAGACGGAAACGCCACAACAATTGCCCATAACCACATAAAGGGTACAATTAATAAAATTCTATTCAAACGACTTAATTTGGGAAAACGGACATCGAAAAAGGGTTCAGGACGTCGAAATTAGCCTAGGAGAGGTCTCGGACGAAAACCCGACTTGAGATTGAGAAAGATTTGGTATTTCTTCTCTTGGAAATGCTTTGAGAAAAATATGCTTTCTTTGGGAAGCCGTCTCATTTATCCATACTCTTCTTTATATAGTGCTCCATCAGACCCTAGGTCTTCACTCGTCCACATGATTTTTCATCACACAATGTATGTGACCGTTGTGCTTATAATTATCCACAAATTTGAAGGCCACAAATTAATATGGGCTATCTCATAACATGTCCAAGTGGATTTTGACAGAACAATGTAAATTACTAAATCCCTGTGAAAGGATGTTGACTAGACCCTTATTGTGGACCCCCAACAAAGGTTTCGAAGTATGACTTTAAGGGCACATTTGTTTGATGTTTTTAAGTTTCACCAGACTAGACTCGCTTATTAGTTCGTATTTGGTACAAATGGGAACTGACTTCAATGGGACTAAGTCGGACTTGTGCCTACTAAATCCTTCACTAGGTGTTCTTACCGAGTCCCTTGCAAAAGGAGAGGATTGCTAATCCCGTCTCCTAATATCTACTTCGCTTCACACTATTCTTGTTCCAACTGCTTTGTCTGCATCGGCAACTGCGTTGCTTTGCTTCCCCAAGCTATCGACACAGCGCCATACCAACAACTTGTGTGATGAAAAATCATGTAGATGAGTGGAGACCTAGGATTTGATGGAGCACGATATAAAGAAGAGCATGGACAAATGAGATGGCCTCCCAAAGAAAATCAAAGTTTTTCCAAGAGAAGAAATACCAAATCTTTCTCAATCTTAACTCGTTTCGATGAAGAAGTACCATACCTTCTTTCGATGAAGAAGTAACCTCACGACGAACATTTGAAAGAAGGTATGGTACTTCATCTTCGAAACTAGTTAAGATTGAGAGAGATTTGGTATGTCTTCTCTTGGAAAAGCTTTGAGGAAAATATGCTTTCTTTGGGAGGCCGTCTTATTTGTCCATGCTCTTCTTTATATAGTGCTCCATCAAACCCTAGGTCTCCACTCATCCACATGATTTTTCATCACACAATGTGTGTGATCGTTGTGCTTATAATTATCCACAAATTTGAAGGCCACAAACCAATATGGGCTATCTCATAACATGTCTAAGTGGGTATTGATAGAACGATGTAAATTACCAAATTATGGTCCGAATAATAGAAAAAAATATGGTCCAATTTTTTTAGCATTGTGTTGCAAAAGATAAAAAAAAAATGAAAAAAAATAAAAAAAAATCCCTGTGAAAGGATGTTGACTAGACCCTTAGTGTGGATCCCCAACAAAGGAAGTATGACTTTAAGGGCACATTTGTTTGATGTTTTTAAGTTTCACTAGACTAGACTCGTTTCTTAGTTCGTATTTGGTGCAATGGGAACTGACTTCAGTGGGACTAAGTCGGACTTGTGCCTACTAAATCCTTCGCTAGGTGTTTTTAGCGAGTCCCCTGCAAAATGAGAGGATTGCTAATCTCGTCTCCTAATATCTACTTCGCTTCACACTATTCTTCTACCAACTACTTTGTTTGGATTGACAACCCGCACTGCTTTGATTCCCCAACTCGTCGTCGCAGCACTGTTCCAACAATGTGTGATGAAAAATCATGTGGATGAGTAGAGACCTAGGATTTGATGGAGCACTATATAAAGAAGAGCATGGATAAATGAGACAGCCTCCCAAAGAAAGCATATTTTCTTCAAAGTTTTTCCAAGAGAAGAAAAACAAAACCTCTCTCAATCTTAACTAGTTTTGATGAAGAAGTACCATACCTACTTTCAGATGCTCGTCGTGAGGAAGCAACTTAAAGAATGTATGTTACTTCTTCATCGAAAGAAGGTATGGTACTTCTTCATCGAAAGAAGGTATGGTACTTCTGCATCGAAACTAGTTAAGATTGAGTGAGATTTGGTATTTCTTCTATTGGAAAAGCTTTAAGGAAAATATGCTTTCTTTAGGAGGCCGTCTAATTTTTCCATGCTCTTCTTTATATAGTGCTCCGTCAAATCCTAGTTCTCCTGTGAGATCCCACATCGCCCAGGGGAGTGGATCATGTGAGCCTTATATGTATATTCCCATCTCTACCTAGCGCGAGGCCTTTTGGGAGCTCACTGGCTTCGGGTTCCATTGGAACTCCAAAGTTAAGCAAGTAGCACGCAAGAGCACTCCCATGATGGGTGACCCACTAGGAAGTTCTCGTGTGAGTTCCCAGAAACAAAACCGTGAGGGCGTGGTTGGGGCCCAAAGCAAACAATATCGTACTACGGCAGAATCGTGCCTGGGATGTGGTGGGGGCCCGGGCTGGGATGTGACAATTGAACATATATATTGAAAAGCAACTTCATAATATAAAGTCATCCATCATCTATACTATAAAGAGGTGTTCTAAACATGTTCTAAATATCATATCGTCATCCATCGGATATTCTATAAGAACACGGGTTATAGGAAAAATAGTAGTAATTCAAACTAGCCTCAATAAGCATGTTATCTCAAAGCATTTCATAGAACATAATTGTGAAATCATGCTTTTCATGTGTGCAGTTCTACTATCAAAACATGCATTTTTGAAAGGGCCCACTCACAGTACTTCGCCATCAAAAGCTGCGCAGACTAGCGAAGACAGAAACGCCACAACAATTGCCCCTAAGCACATAAATGGGTACATTTAGTCAACCTCTAATCAAATAACTTAATTTGGGAAAACGGACATCGGAAACTGGTTTAGGACTTCGGAATTAGCTTAGGAGAAGTACCGAACGAAAACCCGAAAAGTCAACTGTCAAAGTCAACGTTGACCGGTCAAAGTCAAAGTCAACGCTGACTGTTGACCGAATCAACGGTCAGACCGGGTCAGTCAACGGGTCACGAGTCCGGGTCGGACCAGGTCAAACGGGTCATGGGCCTGGGTCAAATGGTTTTGTACTTACCTAGTGGTCATTTCCGCTACGGGACGTAGGGATAGATTCCGGTCCGTCCTGGGCGACGGTTTGGTGTTGCCATAGAGCCTGGAGGGTGTTTCCTCTGGCATTTAAGATCAGGGACGGGGAGCTTGCAAGAGGCCTGTAGTGTATTTTCCTCTGACTGTCTGCTCAGGGACGGGGAGTTGGCATGGGGCCTGGAGAGTTATACTGGACATTCACTAGAGATTATTATATATGAGTTATGATTTGAGACATTGCACGGCATGCTAGGTTTCGAAAAACCTATGATTATCATGATATATATGTGTTTTCATAAAAC
The DNA here is from genome assembly GCA_024362995.1 of Heteromeles arbutifolia. Classification (NCBI taxonomy): domain Eukaryota; kingdom Viridiplantae; phylum Streptophyta; class Magnoliopsida; order Rosales; family Rosaceae; genus Heteromeles; species Heteromeles arbutifolia. Next base: position 8,126,159 of record JANCRC010000017.1, on the reverse strand, counting down.
CTGGGGGTTAGTACGTTGATAACTGTTTTACTATATATATCAAATTGGTCCACTCATGTTTGTTTTGAACCCCCTTCAGGACCTCAGAACGAGGATTACTATCTGAGCTAGGAGGCTTTCCCCTACCAGTGTTTTCGTGCTATATATTTTCTATTCGACACTTATTGTAATAGCATTTCTCTATCTTAAATTTCATTTGTACTTTGTATTAGACGTATGCTCTGGACATAGTGGGTGCTATCTTAATGTTAATTATGAGCAGTTGAACTTAGTTTGATGTTATTCGTCCCTATATGCCTGTTTAGTATATTTCTCCGCTTTCGCTTAAATTAAATGGCTTTCGTCACCCCTCCGGTGTCGGCCAGCACGTGACAATCCCCGTCCCTGGTCTTAAATGCCAGAGGAAACACCCTCCAGGCCCTATGCCAACACCAAACCGTCACCTGGGATGGACCAAAATCTATCCTTTCATCCCGTAGCGGAAGAGGGACCATTAGGTAAGTACAAAACCATTGAACATATATACATTGAAAAACATCTTCATAGTATAAAGTCATCCATCAGATATCCTATAAAGAAAATGGGTTATAGGAAAAATAGTAATAATTCAAACTAGCCTCAATAAGCATGTTATCTCACAAAACGTTTCATGAAACGTAGTCATTAAATCATGCTTTTCATGTATGCATTTTTACTATTAAAACATGCATTTTTAGAATGGGTCCACTCACAGTACTTCGCCGCCGAAAAGCCACGCAAGCTAGCGAAGACGGAAACGCCACAATAATTGCCCCTAAGCACATAAAGGGTACAATTAATAAAACTATACTATAACAATTGAATTTGGGAAAACAGACATAGGAAACGGATTCAGGACGTCGAATTACCCTAAGAAGGGTCCCGGTTAATTTCGTAAACATCAATAGAATATTCCAGAGAATATTGCCAAAAGGCCTTAACTTAAAACAATTAGAATTAAAATAAAACAAAGGTTTTGGGTTGGGTTTAACGGGCCTAAGGCCTTAGGTATGGCACGGCCCAAAGGGCCTGGTTCAAAAGCATTTAGGGCTTGAAAGCCCAACCTGAGTTCAAAACATGGGTCGTCGGACCCAATGAAGAAGAATGCTAGAATTCGGCCGGAAAGGTCCCTAACTTTAAACGTCCATAACTTTGTCAATACTTGACGAAACCAAGTGATTCAAAAATGAAAGTTGTAGTTCTCGAAGAGAGGAAGAGAATGGTACCTCACAAGACATCTAACTCGCCATGTTTTGGCTGGAAAACACCTCGAAAGCCACTGAGGTCGCCAGAAATTGGGTAAGATTCAAATGGATATAACTTCTTCAATACTCAACGAAATTGGGTGAAACAAAAAGGAAAGTTGTAGTACTCAACGAGACAAAGAGATTAATACCTTTCATGCCAGAAAACTTGCTGTGGTTTGGCTGGAAATTGCCTCGAAAGTCATCGGTCTCGCCGGTAAAATTGGGAAACAAACCTCCAAGTTGTTTCTCACTACAAACCTTCACCAAAGCACCTAAAATGAGTTCTAACAAGAGTTTTATCGATCAATAGGAAGAATAGAGAGAGTCATGAAGCTTACCAAGGTCGAAAATTCAAGAAACTCGCCGGAGTTCGACAAGGGAGGAAGAGAACAGTGGTCTCCGCCACTGTGGTGCACCACGGACCTGTCGTAGGTTCAAGTTCTTGCTTGGGAGGGTCCTAGGGTGTGCGTGTGTAACTGAGTATGGGTGTGGGGTGCATCGGAGAGGAACAAATAGAGTTGAGAGAGAGAGCTGAGAGTTGTGATAAGGGAGAGTGAGAGAGAAGAGAGAAGAGAGAGACATTTCAGAAAAAATAAAAGGAAAGGGAAAGAGAACTGGGGGACAAAACAGGGGGTCGAACCCTTGGGCTCACCAATTAAGACCTAAATACCAATTTTAAAAGAAGAAGATCTAGCCCAACGTGAAATTTCACGAAAATACCCCATTTGTTCCGATAAAATCGGGACGGGTTGTTACATCTCCACTCATCTACATGATTTTTCATCACACAAATTGTTGGAATGGCGCTGCAGCAACAGCTTGGGTAAGCAAAGCAACGTTGGTTGCCGACCCAGACAAAGTAGTTGGTACAAGAACAGTGTGAAGCGAAGTAGATATTAGGAGACGGGATTAGCAATCATCTCCTTTTAGCATTGTGTTGCAAAAAAATAAAAAATAAAATAAAATTTTGTGAGAGGATGTTGACTAGGCCTTTATTGTGGATCCCCAACAAAGGTTTCCAAGTATGACTTTAAAGGCACATTTGTTTGACGTTTTTAAGTTTCACCAGACTAGACTTGCTTATTAGTTCGTATTTGGTGCAATGAGAATTGACTTCAATGGGACTAAGTCGGACTTGTGCCTACTAAATCCTTCGCTAGGTGTTCTTAGCGAGTCCCTTGCAAAATGAGAAGATTGCTAATCCCGTCTCCTAATATCTACTTCGCTTCACACTATTCTTGTTCCAACTGCTTTGTCTGCATCGGCAACCTGCGTTGCTTTGTTTCTCCAAGCTGTCGTCGCAAAGCCATTCCAACAATTTGTGTGATGAAAAATCATGTAGATAAGTGGAGACCTAGGATTTTACGGAGCACTATATAAAGAAGAGCATGGACAAATAAGACGGCCTCCCAAAGAAAGCATATTTTCCTCAAAGCTTTTCCAAGAGAAAAAATACCAAATCTCTCTCAATCTTAACTAGTTTCGATGAAGAAGTACCATACCTTCTTTCGATGAAGTAGTAACATACATTCTTTAAACTGCTTCCTCACGACGAAACATCTAAAAGAAGGTATGGTACTTCTTCATCGAAACTAGTTAAGATTGAGAGAGATTTGGTATTTCTTCTCTTGGAAAAGCTTTTAGGAAAATATGCTTTCTTTGGGAGGCTGTCTCATTTGTCCATGCTCTTCTTTATATAGTGCTCCATCAAATCCTAGGTCTCCTCATCCAGATGATTTTTCATCACACAAATTGTTGGAATGGTGCTGCGGCGACGGGTTGGGGAAGCAAAACAGCGTCGGTTGCCAATCTAGACAAAGCAGTTGGTAGAAGAACAGTGTGAAGCGAAGTAGATATTAGGAGACATGATTAGCAATCCTCTCATTTTGCAAGGGACTCGCTAAAAACACCTAGCGAAGGATTTAGTAGGCACAAGTCCGACTTAGTCTCGTTGAAGTCAGTTCCCATTTGCACCAAATACGAACTAATAAGTGAGTCTAGTCTGGTGAAACTTAAAAACGTCAAACAAATGTGCCCTTAAAGTCATACTTGGAACCTTTGTTGGCGATCCACAATAAGGGTCTAGTCAACATCCTTTCACAGGGATTTATTTATTTATTTATTTATTTTTGCAACACAATTCTAAAAGTAGAAGATTGCTAATCCCGTCTCCTAATATCTACTTCGCTTCACACTGTTCTTGTACCAACTGCTTTTTCTGCATCGGCAACCCACGCTGCTTTGCTTCCCCAACCCGTTGCCGCAACGCCATTCCAACAATTTGTGTGATGAAAAATCATGTGGATGAGTGGAGACCTAGGGTTTGATGGAGCACTATATAAAGAAGAGCATGGACAAATGAGACGGCCTCCCATAGAAAGCATATTTTCCTCAAAACTTTTCCAAGAGAAGAAATACCAAATCTCTCTCAATCTTTAGTAGTTTCGATGAAAAGTACCCATACCTTCTTTTAAATGTTCATCGTAGGAAGCAGCTTGAAGAAGGTATGGTACTTTTTCATCGAAACTACTTGAGATTGAGAGAGATTTGTTTTTTCTTCTCTTGGAAAAGCTTTGAGGAAAATATGCTTTCTTTGGGAGGTCGTCTCATTTGTCCATACTCTTCTTTATATAGTGCTCCATCAAACCTAGGTCTCCACTCAGCCACATGATTTTTCATCACACAATGTGTGTGACCATTGTGCTTTTAATTATCCACAAATTGGAAGGCCACAAACCAATATGGGCTATCTCATAACATGTCCAAGTAGGTCTTGATAGAACGATGTAAATTGTCAAATTATGGTCCAAATAATAGGCAAAAATATTTAAGAAAAAAATATGGTCCAAAATATGGTCAATTTTTTTAGCATTGTGTTGCAAAATAAAAAAAATAAAAAAAAATAAAAAAATAAAAAAATAAAAAAAGTCATTGTGAAAGATGTTGACTAGACACTGGATCCCCAACAATGGTTTCCAAGTATGACTTTAAGGGCTCATTTGTTTGACATTTTTAAGTTTTACCAGACTAGACTTGCTTATTAGTTCGTATTTAGTGCAAATGGGAACTGACTTCAGTGGGACAAAGTCGGACTTGTGCCTACTAAATCCTTCGCTAGGTGTTCTTTGCAAGTCCACTCCAAAAGGAGAGGATTGCTAATCCCATCTCCTAACATCTACTTCGCTTCACACTGTTCTTGTACCAACTGCTTTGTCTGCATTGGCAACCCGCACTGCTTTGCTTCCCCAAATCGTCGCCACAACGTCATTCCAACAATTGGTACGATTTGCCAAATTCTCATCTTCCTCGTTTAATTTTAGGAATCTCTGGGTCGGTCTAATTTGTGTTTGTGATTTGGGAAGGTTGTGAGGCTTTTGATTGTTGAGGTGTTGTATTGACAGTGATGTGCCAGAGGCATAAGGCCACTCACCAAGAGGACTAGGGCCATTATTAGTTCGATACTACACCAAACACTTCACTAAGTCAATCTAGCTTAGTCTAGTTTATATCAGTTCAACTTAGTCCCTGAACCTAGTACGGTCCGAGATAATCCATTGCAAAAACGCACCCTAAATTGATGAATGAGCATTTGCAATGGTTAGAGTTGTAGAACGCGTAATATGTCAAACCTATATGATACAAAATGATCTATACTTGCTACTTGTCTAATTTCCTTGCCTTCATCTGCCCGAGGCCTTGAGATGAGGAACAATTTAACATTTCATGCTTGCAATTATGTAAATTAAAGTTGAAAATTTAAGAAATTATTTTATAGGTAAATGGATGATCTGACCTTTCAGATGTTCTTCGTGAGGAAGCAACTTGAAGAAGGTGTCGTACTTCTTCATCGAAACTACTTGAGATTGAAGGAGATTTGGAATTTCTTTTCTTGGAAAAGCTTTGAGGGAAATATGCTTTCTTTGGGAGGCCGTCTCATTTGTCCATGCTTTTCTTTCTATAGTGCTCCATCAAACCCTAGGTCTCCACTCATCCACATGATTTTTCATCACACAATGTGTGTGACCATTGTGCTTATAATTATCCTCAAATTTGAAGGCCACAAACCAATATGGGCTATCTCATAACATGTCCAAGTGGATCTTGATAGAACGATGTAAATTGTCAAATTGTGGTCCAAACAATGACAAAAAAATATTTAAGAAATTCCAAGAAAAATGATACTAGTAAACGAGTCGCATCTTCTATACAGAAACGAGAGGAACACGCAAAAAAAAGAAGTCATAAACATTTTTTCGAAAAATGTAAATCAAAGTTGTTTGATATTTGATTGATTAAGAGCATTTGCCTTTACATTTCAGATCCACGTTTGAATCTTCCCCGCCTTTGCATTTCATGCATTTACTATAGCTTACTCTATTATTTATATAAAATAAAAAAATAAAAACTGTTTTTTCTTTGGTTTCGCAAAAAGACAAAAACATAAACAAACTATTCAAATTTCTTGTTTTTGGAAGACAGGATAATGTAACACCCGGGCAAAGATGTCAAAGAGAAACAGGAAGGCCTACAAAGAGGCAAACAACTAGTACAAGGAATGGGGTAGTGTAAGGAGGTAATAGAAACTAAGACGCCGCACCAAATGCTAAAACGTCATTCCTCATACTACCAACACAATTAATGAGGACAAGAGAGACCATCATTACACAAAACATGTACAAGGGAAGATGGAGGTCTATCGACCCATATAAAATCACATGCTTTCCCACAACACTGCGAAGCTAAAAGGTCCGCTGCCACATTGGCCGATCTTGGAGCCCAAGACCAACGGCAATCATGGAAGCCACTTCCCAGAGCACTACATCTCGCAATAACCGGGAATGTTTCCCAACTGCAGAGGCGGAGCCACAGTGGGGTCAATGGGGTCACACGACCTCTTGGAAGCCATGGAAATAACCTTAGAGGTCCCTTGGAGCTGCTGGTGCGATCTCTTGGAGCTGCACACCACGTGGTCGACGAAATGTCTGAAAGAAGAAGAAAGAGTTCGCTTGCAGGTTGAAGAAGAAAGAGTTCTCAGCTCCTCAAGTATCCAGTACGCTGAGGATGCCACACCGGTCAGTTGCTTGTTGCAAGGCGACGACAATGGCTTGGTTGTCGTCCTGCACACAGTTCGCGGTAGCATCCATTAAGCTCACTCCAGGGTTTCGAGGCTTGCCGGAGCTCAATTCGTGTCGTTTGAGAGTATTGGGGAGTGATCGGTCTCGGAGTTTCGCTGTGGCAAGAGACAGTGCTGAGGGGACTGCGGTGGGTGATCCTATGGAAAATGTTGGTCGCAATCAGGTGAGGATATGATTAGTCTGCTTAAATTCATTTTTCAAATTTAATTGGGGTGCTTTGTTTTGAAGAATTGTGTTGATGCAGTGATTAAGTTGAAATTTGGAAACTTTTTCTGGTTTGATGATAGGTTGAAGATTCTTCAACATAAAAGTTTGAGGAGCGTGATTTTACCGGCACGCCGTATGTTCCTGTGTATGTGATGTTACCGGTGAGTTTCTGAGGCACTCCTTTCTACTATGTGTATTTGTTATTGTGCACTGTAAGTTGTAAATATTCAATCAATAAAATTGATCAAGTGAAATCATATACGAAAATATGATCCTAATTAAACATATCGCTTTATAAAAGACTGTCTAGCGACATAAAATGGTATGTTTGTATTTGGTTTTTAATCATTGTCTTGTCAAATTGTTAGATTTTTAATTGATATTGTCAATTAGATTTTTAATCGATATTGTCAATTAAGTGAAATCATGTTTCAATGTGTGAATGTGCTCGATTAACAATTTAGAAATTATTCATTTCTTTGTTGGGTTTGAACCGTTCAAATCACAGTGAGACTTTTGTTTTTATTTTTCTTCATGTTGAAGCTATCTTTTTGTACAAGTCAAGGCTAATTGCACCAATCTCAGAATTTAGGTATGTCATAGAGAACAGATACTGTTAAGCTTCCTCATACACCAAGATGGTTCTGGAAGCATATATGGATTGAAACAGATTCTATGCTAGTTATTCATTATCTTTTGAAGGCTCCTGTGCGGTCCCTTGGTTCCCAATTTTCTTTTGTTTTCTCCTCCTCCAACCCTAAGTTCCAAACTCAATCCCCCCCAAACCCTCAACTCCATCTCCTCCCTTGCTACCGCCATTGAGGTGCCTTTGTGCTGCTGCCGTCGTCGCTGTGGTGGTGGTGACACTTCAAGCAATAGGGGAAATTACTTGGAGCAATTGCAATTCCTTGCAGATAATGATTTCTCTCAATTATGTGCGTTCCAGTAGTGATTTCCAGTAGTGATTTCTCTCAATTGGAAGGGATTGGTGATCTTGCAAAAAAAATGGTGGAGACAAGGATGCATCAAGTATTCAATTATGTATATTTGCTCATTACATTGTCCTTAGTTTTACCAGTTGCAATTGCTTCAGTGGAGAGAGCATTTTCTGTCATGAATATTGTTAAGGGTTCACTTAGGAACAAAATGGGAGATTAATGGTTGAGTGATAGCTTGCTTGTTTATATTGAGAGAGATATTTTTGTTTGTATTGAAAATGAAGCTATAATGCTTCGTTTTCAAAATATGAAACCTCGTCGTGGACAATTATAGCTTGTAATATTGTTTCCGTTATGAATTATGAATGAAAGTACTATGATTTCATTTTCAATATATTTTTCCATCCTAAATTTTTATTTGAACTTTTACACTAAGACCCCTTGCAGTAAGATTCCTGGCTCCGCCACTACCCAACTGCCCTTCCTTGTTCTGTCCTTTAAACAAGAAATAGACTCGAAAGGGTCAGATTCCACCATTATCATATTCCATCCTCTGATCATACCCAGCTTACAACCATGCCAAATGGCTTTCCCCTCCATCATAGCGACACCAGTGGCTTTCTCCTTGTACCTGCAAGCCGCCAAAAAAGTGCCCTCCTCATCTCTAGCCATTGGATGAAAAGTTCAACTCTTCCTTTTCCTTGACGAACTTTCTTGGTGCTTCACCGCGGAATTGGATTCCCTCCAGATCTAATTTCTAGGGATCCTAGAGATCAACTCACGTGGATCGTTGATCAAAAATCGTGCAACTACAATTAAATGTTTTTTATATTTTTAAAATTAAAGTAATCTCGTTTTGTGTGAAAAATATAAAAATAAAATAAAATTATGACCGCATGATTTTTGATCAACGATCCACGTGAATTAACCCTAGAATCCCGGGATTAAATCCAGCGATGATCCAATTCCCTTCACCGCAAACTTCACGATGCAGTTTGGTGTAGTCCAGGACTCCTACCTCGTATTCCCAAATTTATTATTCATTATGTGACAGTTTATTGATTATAACATGTCAACTCATAACATCATGTATCAAGCGGTGTAATTTTTACACATTTTTTATTTATTTTTTTATTTCTTACATATTTTTTTTATTATAGTTGTTGGATTATTAATTTAAAGAAATCAGTGGTGAGAATTAAACAGAAGTACATTATAGTTGAAAAAGTATTAAAATTACTCTCTTAAATGTCTCTTTGAGACGTGCTTATATAGTTTCGAAATACTTTTACTTGTAAACGTTTTTTCGAGCCTTCTCATACACTTTTTCTCATAATCATCATGTCTTTTTTAATTTTTTTAATATTAAAATTATATTTTTTTTATTAAAATTCAAATTATTTTATCATTTTATTAAAATTTAAGAGTTTTTTTTATTAAAATTTAAATATTTTTCATTAAATAAAATAAAGCATGATTTCTAGTTAAAATAAAATTAGCCTAAACCCTTTTTATAAAAAATTTCAAATTATAAATGTATTATTTTTTCTTTGGTTTCGGAAAAAGACAAAAACAAATCAAACTTTCAATCTTTGGATGAAAAGTTGAACTTCTTCTTTTCCTAGACGAAGTTTGTTGGTGCGTCACCGCAAACTTCATGATGCAGTTTGGTGCAGTCTGGCACTCCTACTTGGTATTCTCAAATTTTTTATTCATTATCCGATAAGTTTATTGATTATAACATGTGAACTCATGATATCATGTCTTAAGCGTTTGTTTAAGGGCCTGTTTGGGATTGAGGTGCTTAATAAAAAAGCAGCTTTGAAAAAAAGCTAGAAGAGATTTTGGTGTTTGGTAAACACCCCAAACCAGCTTTTTTTCAAAGTTTCATGTGAAAAAAAGCTAAAAAACGGAAGCTGGGAAACGCAGCTTCATAAAAGCCGCTTATTCTTTCAAAACACGGAGCTACAGTAACCAGTTAATAAAATTTTCAATTTACCAATATTACCCTCATTTCTTCTTTCGCAGACCTGATTCAACAGAACGTCCTCTCCTCTCTCGCAAGCTCTCTCCGCCGCAGCCCTCTTCCCTCACACACTCCTCTCTCGCAAGCTCTCTCCGCACGCCAAGACTGCCGCTGCACCTCTTCTCCTCTTCCTCCTTTTCCTCTCTCTCCGTCAGTCTCACAGTGCCACACTGCCGCTGCCTTCCAGTTACCAGGTACAAACCGAGCAACCAAAATCTCCGTCAGTCTCACAGTGCTACACCACCGTCGCCGTTTAGGGTTTGGCTGCTCTCTCCAGTTTGCTTCTATTTTTGTAGTTTAATTTAATTCAAGGTTTGGTTCTAACATGGATGATGAACCGATGTTTTGGGGGTTTTCTGAAACAGTCACAGATTTGGTAACCAACGAACGTGTGAAGGCGAACACAGGCTCGATCTCATCGATTAGGTAAACATAACTCTCTCTCTCTCTCTATCTCCCTCTCCTTCTCCCTCTCTCTTTCTCAAGCAATTTCAGTTTTGGTGTCTAATTTTCAGTTTTGGTGTTTGTTTGTTTGTGAACCCAAATCTCCTCCTCTGTTGCTATGTTGATCTGTTTGTTTGTTTCTTCACTACCTGTTTCCTGCAATATGGGTTTATTTTGTCGGTTTTGATTGTCAAAGAAATAGGGTTTCTTCACTACCTGTTTCCTGTGTATGCAATCTGCAAAACTGATAGGGTTTGATGCTTGTTCTTCAGTCAGAGGCTCCCATTGCTTCCTGTAAATTGATGGATGCCCTTCTTTCCTGTATTCTGACAGTCATCAAAATGCAGTATCTTTTCATTGGTTGAGTTATTAATTGTACTGAGCTTGTGATAAACTGGAGTTTAGATCTAAGACATTATATTAGTGGTGTTTGTTAATGCTATGTGATCCTTTTCAACGAAGTTAAATGTCTGCATTATTGAGTACTAATGAGGTTTGAATTATAGGTAGTGGTAAGTAGTTTCGGCTTATCATCTGTTGAGAAAGTGATTTCATGCGTTATGGGCCTACATCATTGTCCATCATGAATAAAACACATCAATATTCATCTGCAAGTGCAGTCACTTAGCTTCACTAGTGTAATTAGAAAGCATGAGCATAAAATATAGTTGATTTACCAATGGTCAGGTTCACTTAAAGTTTCAGTTATGCAAAATGGAAATAAAAGTTTAAGCATCGATAAGTACAGTTAATATAGCTAGCATGGATCACTGGTAACATGCAGCGCATCAAGCATGCAAAAAACTCCATTAACAGAACCCAATAGCAAATAAGTCCATGGCTAAGATCAAACTCATGAGCCAACCAATTTAAAGGAAATAATTCCCAGACCCTTTCATAACCCTTCCTGTTTGGGATTGAGGTGATTAATAAAAAAGCTATGAAAAAAAGCTAGAACTTGGTTGACTATCAACGCTAGAACTTGGTTGAATATCAACACTAGAACTTGGTTTGCTGTAAATTTGAATGAAAACTTATTTTCGGTTTTTAATTCAAACTTTCATACTTACAACACCATCTTTACAGCCACAATTCACCTAATATTTAGCTGTTTCACTTCTATTTAATAGTCATGACAATACCAAATTGGTCCTTGATTTATATATACTACCAATATGCAATTCACATGATTCTTTTAGGCATGCAAATGAAACAATTCTTTTAAACTGCTTCATATTTCTAGTATGTTTAAACGGTTTTGTAAATGAGGTGATTACAAATCACTAGTCCTCATTAATGTCAATAATAGCTCAATCTATAGGATAAAATGAGTGATAAGAAAGGTCGAAATTTCAGAACTTCACATAACATTACAGCTGAAAGACGTCCTTAAGAAAATGCTATAGGAGTATAACCACGATTCAATATTCATCAACCAATCCGCACATGACAACCTCGGCCGCACTCTTTTACCCCTTTTCTCTTTTTCTTTCTCTTTAACATTCTTTTTAGTCTTACTTTTACTGTTAAGGTTGCTTGACTTATTGCATTAGTTTCAATAGGAGTTAAAAAAAGTAACGTTCTCATCTTTACTTCTCTGGAGGATTAACTAGATATAGTGCTCATTCCTGCTTTCATGTACTGTGTATGCTCATTCATGCTTTCACTAGTTGGTATCAATGGCAAAGAAGGGGGCATCTTCGTCAAATCCTACAGCTACATGGAATGCCCACAATATATCTATATTTTGTGATGTATGCATCAAGGAGGTTGAGGCCGGACATCGTCCGGGCACTCACTTTGACAAAGATGGATATGCAAATATTAGAGCTAACTTCAAGGCAGAGACAGGGCATGATTATGAAAGAAAGCAACTGAAAAATAAGTGGGATGCACTTAAAAATGAGTGGAAGTTGTGGAAAGAGCTAGTTGGTAAAGAAACTGGCCTAGGGTGGAATTCGATCAAGGGTACCGTTGATGCCTCTGAGGAGTGGTGGAATAATAAAATTCAGGTTTGTATTTATCTTTTAATATGTATTATGATATCATGGAATATGTATTAACCATATTCTTTCTTTACTTATAGATAAACAAAGAATATGGAAAATTACGAAAAAAAGGCATTAGTCCTGAGATGGAGGATAAGTTAGATAGGATGTTCTCGAACATAGTTGCTACCGGTGAACATGCCTGGGCACCTTCATCTGGAGTACTACCACCAGAGTCAAGAGATGAATCTATAGGGCAAATTGATATAGATGATGAGGAAGATAGTGAGACTATGCAGGATCTAAGGCAAGCTAGGAAGGGGAAAAAAAGAGCGGCTAACCAAGAAGAATTTCAAAAGAAGAAGGTTGATAAGAAAGGGAAAAAAAATTGGAGGTGCTGCAAAACTTTCTTGTCAAATTGACCGTCTTGTTGAAGCTTATGAAAGTAGGAGTTCTGCAAACTCATTGATGAGGCCGTCGCATATAGGTTGTAGTATTGCCGAAGCTATAGCCTCTGTTGCACAATTGCCTGGTTGTGAGCCACCTAGCGAGTTATGGTTGTTTGCTACATGTTTATTTTGTAGTGCAGAGAAGCGAGAGGTGTTTGCCACTATGAATGATCCTGAAGTGCAGCTGACTTGGTTGAAATATATGTTCAACAAACAACAATAGGGAGCTAAAACTATGAATTAGGACTATGTGTGGTTTGTACTTTGCATTAAGATTATGTGTTGAATGTTGCTTGTATTTTGTGTTTATTGAATGTTGGATTAATGTTGAATGTTGGATTAATGTTGAATGTTGAATGTTGAATGTTGGATTAATATTTAATGTTGGATTATTCTTGAATGTCGGATTGTGACTTCTTAGTGATTGTTGGATTATGACTTGTGGAATGTTCAATTATGTGTTAGGTTACAGGTGTATATTCAATATGAACACCTATGATGATGAGGTTGAGGATTTGGAAGATGGTCTAATAATATGCACTGTAGCGACAGCTGTTGAAACATATTATTCAAAATATGTCCACAAAACTCCATGTATGAATTCTTCCCAAACAGGTAATATGTGGTTGATGGAAGTACTACAAGGAAATCATGTGCGATGCTATAGAATGTTTAGGATGAACAGAGATGTCTTTTATAGATTATCCAATGACTTGCAAACTAATTATGGATTGGAAGGTTCAAGGAGAATGAGTGCAACTGAAATATTAGCAATGTTCTTGCATATGTTGGGACATGGTGTGAAAAATAGATTAGCGCAAGAGAGATTTCAACATTCTGGTGAGACTGTTAGTAGATATTTTGGTGCTATGTTGGATATCGTATGTAAGATGGCAATAGATATTATCAAACCGATGGATTCAGAGTTTCGTGGCATTCCCCAAGAAATAAGGAGAGATACAAGATACATGCCTTATTTTAAGGTAAATTTTGACTCGTTTTCTAACTTATTTGCAAACTATAATTGTAGGTTGACGGTTTTCTTCAATGTTATTATTTTTAGGATTGTATTGGTGCCATAGATGGAGTACATGTTGAGGCTTCAATACCACCTCCGGATCAAGTTCCATACATTGGTAGGAAAGGAATACCGACTCAAAATGTTATGGCTGCATGTAATTTTGACATGCAATTCACATTTGCTTGTGCCGGATGGGAAGGCACTGCACATGATACAAGGGTTTTTGTATCCGTGTTACGAAATCCAAATTTAAACTTTTCTAAGCCTCCAAATGGTAATCTTCATACTTATATTATAACATTTTACATATTTGCTTTGTATAATTATTACAATACAAAACAAAATTTTCAATTGTCAGGAAAATATTACTTGGTAGATGCGGGATACCCACAAATGAGAGGTTAGTTGGGACCATATAAAGGTGAAAGATATCATCTTCCGGACTTTCGTAGGGGTGCTGAACCAACGGGTCATAAAGAGGTATTCAACCACATGCATTCTTCTCTTAGGAGCATCATTGAACGAACTTTTGGGGTATGGAAGAAAAGATGGGCAATTTTAAGGGATATGCCTAATTACCCGTTCAATAAGCAAGTGAAGATTGTCATTGCTACAATGGCTCTTCATAACTACATACGGAGGTATTCTGAACGTGATCGTCATTTTGATGACCCAAGAGACTATTGTGAAGAGAGCGATAGTAGTGATGATGATGATGAAGAATACCAAAATTATGAAGTTGAAGGATCACATGAGATAGAGGCATTAAGAAATAGAATAGCGGCAAGTTTTGATGAATGCATCTAATTAGACTACTTTCAAGTACATTAACAATATTGTACTAATGAATCCTAATGCATCTAATGCATTTAATCAGTCTAAAATGTTTCAATTGAATTAGTTTGTCATACTAATTAATATTTAAGATAAAGTTTATAAATATTTTTCTTTTAAAAATAAAGTATATTTAGTAATTCACCTTTATTTGTTAAGAAAATTAAATTATGAGCACATCTAGTATTATACCCTTTTGGTCATTTCACACAGTCACAGCTGTTTTACATAAAAGTTTACCAAACACTATCATACTGCTTTTTTTTTCCAAAAGCACTTTTACAAAAAAGTTTACCAAACACTCTGCTGCTTTATTTCACAGCCGCTTATTCTCACAGCACAGCAGAAGCAGCTTTTTTTCAAAGCACAGCAATACCAAACCAGCCCTAAGTCTACTGATTTTTACACATTTTTTTAAATTTGTAGCCGTTAGATTCAATAATTTCAACAAACTCAACAGTGAAGATTAAATAAGAGTGTGTAAGAGACTAAAAAACATAAAAATTACTCTCCTTGTTTAAAACTATTTTGATAGATAAAACACTTCGACTCCTAAACGTCCTTTTGAGACATGCTTATATAACACTTTTACTCGTAAACGTCTTTTCGAGCCTTCTTGTACATGCATATACTAGTGAAATCATAATCAAATACAAGGTTTTGCATTAAATTGAACGCCTAATAAACTAGCTTCATATTAGGGAGTAGCATTATCTTCCTTATTTTTCCTCTCTTCTTATTTGAACGGTTACGATTAAATTACGTCAACCTATTAGAGCACTGTAGCTGCCATTATAAATGCAACAGAAAAGAAAAGAAAAGACTTCGTGAGCAAGAAACTGAAAGTACAATAACGTGTACGACTGTTACGTGTCGAAGCAGGGGCTACAAATCGCTGTCCATGTCATCATATTCACATTAATGCTTTTCGGGACCATGTCTCAGTACCTTCGTCCGCAAGTCAGAGTCAGACGCCATTGCTTTGTTGTTATGTGCGCCCATAAAACCCACTAGCCGAAAAGGGAGAAAACCCCAGCTCCTCCAAAACGTCTCGAAACCTTGCCCAAGGGGCAAAAGCCAGTTCGCACCTAAACCCTACATAAACCCTTTCCGAATTTTCAACCAACTTAGGTCGAAAAGGTCATATATTTCTGCATATTCGACGCCTGAAGGAAGAGTTCGGAAACCGACACAGATAAAAAGGAAGAAGAAAGCAGGGAGATTTCTGAACTTGCATGGAGTCCGAGGCTTCGGACGGGTGAGTTCTTGAGTTTTTATTTGATTTTTTATCTGGGGTTTTCCGTGTTTCATTTCCTCTGAGAAATCGAAGTTTTGGGAAATTTTGGAAGTCTTTCCTGCTTGGGATTTGGCCCTGGCATCGCTTAAAACGATTATGACTGCGGTTGAAGAAAATTGGAGTTCCGTCATAAATCAACTGATAATATAAGGAGTAGTCAATCTCTTATAAGAGCGTCTCTCATGAACGACTTTATATGAGGCTGAAAAAAAGTGGTGGATCAATATAGTTCAATTTAAAGCTCCGATATGGCTCTAAAAAAGAATCCCTGTTAGCAAGGGGTTATATATCTTTCTGTCTCTATATGGAACGTATATTTATTTATGTAGGAATTTGATTATGCTGATAAATTTATTTTTGTTTTAACTTTTATAAGTTAATTTTTGGACGTGCTATCTTAAATTTTTCTTATGAAGTTTTCAATCTAAAAAATTCAAATTCTGAAGATGTTAAATTTTATCACTTCATGCACCGTTGGTTAAATTCTCTTATCTTAATATCATCCATTGATTTATTTTTATGAAACCAAACAAGATAAGATTTCATTTCATAACAACATTTGGATTTGATTGTCTATGTTTTCAAATAACAAAATTGTAATGTCTTTACAATTTAAGTAAGTTGTTTATTTATGCTTTTCGTTCATGTCTCTGGACTACTAATATTAAATTTCATTACTGTTTTTTTTATGAACTTTTCAATCCAGGAATTAAACACAAAACACAATATTTTTTTCATTAATCAATAACACAAAATTTATTTATGTTTTCTTAATCAAACAAACGGTTGAACAATAAATTCTTAAAATCATGTTTTGGAATTAGAAATAGGGCTCACCCATCTCTAAACTAAAAAAAAAGAGAAAAAAAAAAAAGAAAAAATTGACTGGCCCCTCAATTTGGTGTGGGTCCTTGCTTTTTAGAGCTTGATGTAGCTTAATTTTTTGGTACCCATGAAATAAAGTTCTGGCCTATGTGGTGGTTGTAGCCCCATTTTCGGCTCAATGGGATGAAATTTTTCATTAGAACTACAAATTTAGTGGGCCTCGAGAAGGATAAAACCCAAATTGGGGATGCTTTAAGCCATTTCAAGCCAACATGTGGACAACATAAATAAGATAAAGTGGAGCACGTGATCGGTGGGCTCACACGTGGCTCAACATACTCTGATACCATGAAGAAGTTTGGCCTACTCTCTATATTGTCAATTGATTTTATGATGGAATCTTAACTTTCTTCGTGTACAAACGCGATGCTTATTCAGGAAGAAGTTTCAAGTGCTCCTGATAAAGCATTTGGGTTTTTCATAATAAGTTTTATGTGATTATAATAAAAGCACTTTTAGCAAAAGTTCTTAAAAGCACGTTTAATAAAGTCTGCAATATGTTTCTAATGGACGCACTTTTAGCAGACACACTTACGAGTAGAAATGCTTCCTATCAAAGCAATCCCAAACCCCAAACGAGAGGTGCCTGGAAATTAATTTGTTCGTGCTGATTGTTTAAAAGCTGAAACTCGCTTTGAATGTGGTTTAATCTTTCAGGGAAAGAAAATTGCGGAAGAGGCGCAACGGGTGCGATTCGATAGAGGACACACTGGCTAAGTGGAAGAACTACAATGAGAGGCTTGATTTTGGAAAAAATGGAGGGAAGAAGACTCGGAGGGCTCCGGCGAAGGGCTCCAGAAAAGGCTGCATGAGAGGGAAAGGAGGGCCGGAGAATTCAGATTGTGTTTTTAGGGGTGTTAGGCAGAGGACTTGGGGAAAATGGGTGGCGGAAATTCGAGAACCAATTCGAGCTGGAGGCACTTCTGTACCTGAGAAGAAGAATAGCCGTCTTTGGCTTGGTACTTTCCCTACAGCCTATGAGGCTGCTCTTGCTTATGATAAAGCTGCTAGAGCAATGCATGGCGCTTTGGCCCGGCTCAACTGCCCCGAAAATGCTGTGGAGTCGAAGGACTACTACTCTAATTCTGTGTCATCTAAAACACCATCGTCGCATGAGTCCTCATCCACATACAATAATGCGGATGAGGCAGAAGGAAGATCAGGTTTCTTTGAGGATTGTGTAGCCAAAGAGCAAAAGCAGGAAACGGATTGTTCTGTGTCAGAGGAATTACATGTTTTACGTGCTACCTCAAGAGAACCAAAAGCTGTGAAATGCGAATACGAAACTGAACGTGAGCTTGTTAAGAACGATGATGTTTTTCAGACCGGGAGCTATGGAAGCTTCGATCATAGGGGTGATTACTTGCCTAATGAGCCCCTGGTTGTGAATTTTGATACGGCATTTGATTGGAAGCCATGTAACGATATGGATCCTTTGGAAATACTTTTGGGGTCCAATTATGATTACTTAACTGAGCTTGTAGATGGGGAATGCAATCGGAGAAACAGTTGCAAGCCTTCAAATGATGTCAAAGTTGAGACACCGGCAATGAGGGAAGCCATGGAGAAAGCATTTCCGGTGATTCAGGAATCCGGAAGTCATAATGGGTTAGATGAGAAGTACAACTACATGCGTCGTGAGCAAATAAACGCGGCCGAAAATCTTGTAACCAATTTTGAGCGTTGTGAGGATGTTGAAATGAAGTTATCGATGACGGATCAAGAATTGCAAGGAGGTTTTGCAGAAACGACGAGATTAACTGGCCATAATTGCAATGGCTTCATACATAGTTATGCTTGTTTAGATGATTTAGATGTGGCATACAGTCCGAGATATGGCATTAATCCTTGGAATGATATCGGAATGCAGAAAGAGCTCGACGACAGACTTGACTACGTGCACAACTGGTCTGCAGAGGAAACCTCTGGCAATGATGCTGCTGAGGACCAACAATGGGGGAGGACGCATAATCTCCCTATTCAGTTGCAGACACAACCACATCCCGACATACCTGGAAGCTCGAATCACACGGAGTACGCACGTTTAGGCGTGGATTAAATAGGAGATTTTAGCTGCATCTTTAACCCAAAAAATAATAAAATCTATATATTCCCTTCCATTTCAGAACCTTTGATGTCTTCTCGTAAACATTTATAGACGTTTTATAATATCATGATGTTACTGCCACTAAAAATAGTGATATTTGTCACAAATGCTTCCTTCTTTTTTTCCGTAAGAATGTATATCTGAGCTATTTTTGAGCTACAGTATTTATATACAAAACCCCCCTATTTTACAAGAGCCTGGTGAAGTATCGAGGGGAAGAAAGCTTCCGTTTGGAACGCCGATCAGCATTTGCATCCCGTCATACTGAATCTAGCGAGCAGCCGGAAGCCAGTCGAAGTCACTCTCTCTTCATCCAGGTCGTCTTAATAATCGGGTAGGCCCTTGAACACCATGACATAACCTGTGTTCGAAAACAGGTTACGCCATTAGCATCCGACTTTGGAGACGTTACTTGTGTTCGATAACCCCTGATGAGTATTTTTCTTCTCCTTTACCAGGAGATTGAACATTCGTCCCCCTAAGTTTCCTGCTTCCTCTCATCCCAGACCAATTTCCACGGTCCAGTTCTTGTGCCCAACCTGGAGTGCAATAGTATTTGTCAGGAAGAAGTTCAAGTTGGGCGATGACATGATCTCATACAGAAATTAATTTACCTCCAAATCCCGGCTACTACGCGCAATGCCATGAAGAGAAACAGCCCCGTCCAGACTCCAGCAAGGCCAAAAGATGGAGAAGCAACAAGTATGACTGTGGAAGAAATCAGCCCAACTAACACCTACCCAAACAGAAAGAGAGGTGAGAGGAGACCATATGATATAACCAATCTGTTGTTCATGATCGGATCCGGGAATACCATTGAATAGGCAGCATATCCAAAGTCTGAAACTCCATAGTACAGTCCGTCGATAACAAATGCTATAGCATTTATCGGCTGAGATCCAGCAACAAACTGACAAACAGTATCCATATCAGGTATGTGTAGCAGTGCAACTAATGTACATATGATACAAGTAATTGTACATAGGCTTCCAACAAGTAAACTGTTGAGATATGTAGTTTCCTACCAATAACCCAGACCATGCAATTGCCAGGACTTGTGGGTCTGTGCTGAATAAGCTAGAAAACGCTTTAAAACTGATGAATAATATAATTCCCAAACCAATTCCCGTCACTAAACCAATCTGTTTGAAATTCAAAGAACAGTGAATGGAGATTCAGGGTTAGCTATGACATCAATACCATAACAAGGTGGAGGAAAAAATGGATATCAATTAACGATGAGAATGAAACAGTTGAAAAGAAAAATATGAACCTGTAGAACCCTATATATCACAAGGCGTGCTTGTTCATAATCTTGTTGGGAGTAACCACTGGCAAGAAGTGCCTGTGAAGATACATCATTGTAATGATTAAACTAAAGCTAGTTCGTTCACATAATTTATTTCGTTAAATTCTTCTATGTAAATTGTTCACATGTCATATGAAACTTGTAAAGTAAAAAATGTCACACCTGACCAGCAAGTGCTAAAGCATCGGTAAGCAAAGATACTGCCAACCAAACTTGAATGCAAATCTGATGGCCAGCCATGGGGATAGGACCTTCCTGGGCTGCCATGGATGTGGCTAGTGTCATAGTTACAACGACTGCTAAGCTTCTGCCAATAAGAAGACCCCCTGACAAATACAAGGGACATATTTAGAAAAACTCAGATATCTCTATCATCTATATTTCATAAACAAGTTCACAAAGAACCTACCAGATTTAAGGTAACCGATGATTCTTCTCCCATCAATATAGGTAGGGACAAGTAATACTTTGCTATTCAATTTCCACAGAAGAATAGCAGCAATCAGGTACCTTGAGAAAAATAGACACGAAGAGTTCTGTTAGAAAGAAAATTTGACAAAATTTTATGATAGGAACATCAAGATCAAAATCCACCAGTATAATTAAGTTTACCACATCGTTGACGTACTCAGAAATCACTGTAGCAATAGCAGCACCGCGGATTCCAAAATCAAAAGCAAATATCAAAATTGCATCCAATATAGCATTAAGTAAGTTGCCAGCAACTGACATAAAAGAGCAGACATTGTCATTTTATCAGTTGGAATACAGTACAGTTAAGTTCAAAAAGATGCAAAACAATACATACCAATGGCATACAGAGGTGTCTTTGTGTCCTTAAAGCCACGAAAAGTGCCTTGTGAGGCAAGTGCAATTACAATTGGTGGAGCACCCAATGCCCTTAGGGCAAGAAAATTCTCGGCAGGTATTCGCATTGGTGAATCCTATAACAATAGCAAACCTCAAATAAAAAATCCACAAACATCATCAGTCAGTTTCAAAATGTATAGATGCTACATATCCCACAGTGAGAAAATTTTCCTGCTCCTTATGCTAACCTTTTTCTTCCATCCTTATCAGCCAACATTGAAACCTTGGTGCCCCTTTCAATTTCATTTGAATACCGTGATAAAGTCTATAGTGACGCAGAGAAGGAAGAAAGAGGTTTGCTACATACTAGTGAAAAAGCGACAGTAAAAACTACCTAAACAAATAAGAAATTCAACTCCAAATCATGATATTAATAATCATGTGAAAGAAAGAAACTGCACAAAGACATCAAACAAACTCAATTCAACTGAAGTACTATACTAAGAATCTAAGATACATTTGCGGAATAAAGTAGTACAAGGAAACATAAACTGATAACTGGTGAAGATTGACATACAGCATTTATACCCATGGCATTCATCAAGACACCCGACCCAAGAAAAAGTGCAACAGCTTCAGCAATGCCAATGGTGGCAGCAAGAGCCAACGAAATTGACACCGAGGGAAGGAGCTTCTTGCTCTGGCTGTCACCCTGGAAATCTTCACAACACCATTTTGAGTAAAGCAAAGAATTAATTCCAAAACCTCAAATATAACAAGCCTTGCTAGAAAAAGTTACTAATTACCATCCTGGGCCTTGCTAGCCAATGCCTGATCTTCAGCAACAAAAGATGTGGTGATGTTGAGCAACGGAACATTAAACAATTTAGAAACTAAATTGAATACTGAAGCTGACACCCCAACTGCTGCCAATTCAACCGACCCTAAACAATGCAGAAACTGTCAAGATTTCAGATACATGGACGAACGATCACTACTAATATCTTACCACCTCCTAGCACAGCAGGTATGGAGTTTTATCACAAAGGCCTCGGTGTCATTAGGAGAAGAACCATGTGTAGTGGGATTCTTGTATTATTTATCAAATACACACATAACTGTATCAATTAACAAACAGAAAATCAAACATTTATTAATTTAGCATAATCAAAGAACAAGGTAGATACCTAAATGCCCAACAAAGGCTGTGTCAACCAAAGAGGTAATGGGGTCAGCAGCCAGCGCCAGAGCAGCAGGCAGTGCAATCGCCAAAATGTCCACAAATATTCCATCAAGCTTAAACCTTTCAGCTCTGCAATCATATATTCAAATCACAAATTTACAACAAAACCACAACAGAAATGGAATTTGAAATTGGGTACAGAAAATACGATTGCAAGCTACCTTAAACGACGAAGGCGGATGAACAGGGAGTCGAAAGAAGACAATCTGGAAGGTGGGTTTTTGCCTGGCGGGTCAGCCCGCTTAGAAGCGGTGGCGGGCTTCGATTCTTCCGGCGAACTTTGCAGCGAAGTATTGGAGTTTTTCGTAGACGACGACTTCAGAAGGGTCCGGAGAGCGACGGAGGAGGATTTCGGGTTTCTGAAAAGTGTTTGAGTTTTTGAAAATGGTGGGTTGGGTTTGGAGGAATATATGCAGAGAAGGTGGTGGTGTGAGAGACCAATCGCCATTTTTCAAATTCTTAAACAGACAAATTCAGACTCCATTTTATAAAGAGAGTGATGAAGAAGGCCTGCAACCATATGTTTTTGTGTTGTTTTATCTTATTTTTCAGCGACGATTTTAACGGTTATGATTTCGCGCTCAGAAAAATATCTTTTGCTGGGCCGAATGCCGTGGCTAAAAGTGTGGTTGCCATCAGTTGAAGCCCAATGGGCCATCAAAAGCAACAAGGCTTTTATCATATGCCGTTTTGGGTGCATGAATTGAAGCCCAATTAGCCAATATTTCAAAAAAATGAAAACTAATGAAAATGGTTTGAAAACTTTGAGTTTTAACGATAAGGACAAAATAAAGGTTAAATTGAATAGTACCAGGTTTGAATTTTTAGTGTAAAAATGTGGTTTTTCTTTAAAGTAAACAGTACCGTAGACTTTTCGTTAAAACTCCCTTCAAAAAATGCAAATTTATTAAAGTTACAAGTACTCATGTATTGTCTTCCTCTACATTGGGCATGTTTACTAATTTTTTCAGTTAGGAGAACAATTTGGCAATATGCTAGTGATACATAGTTGTTTAGGTATGAGATAAACAACTATTTTTTCCATTTAGGTGTTGTTTAAGGGAACTATAACGAAAATCTCTTGATACTGTTCACTTTAACGAATAACCACATTTTTACACTAAAAAGTCAATCATGGTACTATTCACTTTACTCTTTATTTTGTTCTTACAGTTAAAACTCAAAGTTTTCAAGCTCTTTTCATTAGTTTTCCTGTCGTTTTTAATAACCATTTCGTTTTTCAGCTTTTGTATTTACTTTTTCTTTTAACTGAAAAATGAAAGTAGTTACCAAATGAATTTATAGGTTCCAATATTTACCAAAAAAGCAAAACTAAAAACTAAAAACAAATTGATTATCAGACGGCCCCTTACTTTTACATTTCTTGTGCGTTTGTGAACAAAAAATATGTCATGAATGAGAGCAATACTCGGACTTTCCATACACCTTGTTCATTGCAGGTAAACATATCTTAAGGGGAAACTTTTCCATATTATGAATAGGAAACGTAAGTAATCGGGGAAATTAGGGGAAGTAAGAGGAGAATTCGATCAACTAGAAAGTAATCGGGGAAATCAAAGAGGAGAAAATCAACTACTCATTCTAGTTGATCCAATTTTTTTATTTTATTTTAAAGGTATTCGATTAAAGATTTAACGCAGAACACGTATTTTTTATTCTTTGTTTGTTACCAAGAGTGGGAGAAGCCCAGAATAAAAATCATGGCAAAAGTCATGAATTAGAATAATTCTTTTCCTCTCGTGTTCATTCCTTGTAAGATTTCAAGAAAGAAATAAGTATAAAATATTAAAGTATCGTTTTAGAGAAAAAGAACTTAGTTGTTATTGCACTAAACTATTCGTTACCCAACTATAACTTGACTTTTCAATGACTTGTTTACTACTCGTAACGGAGGAAGTCGTGAATATATAAAAAAATGATTGAAAAAATGGATATGAGATTAACTAGCTCCTAGTTAATATAATTCTTATTTTTTATTCGATAATGGATTTTAATATGTTTTATTCCGTTTGTTACTAAAAACGAGAGAATAAATCCAAACTCATGACAATAAACACGTCATTTTTTTTAAACATATTAGAATAATTGTGTGGTCAATGGTTAAGTAAACAAATGCAGAAAAGTCAAGAACTAGAATAAATCCAACTCATGTCAATAAACACGAGAAAGTTAAGAATTAGAATTTGACACATTCGTATATTAATAAATATAAAAAAGCCAAAAACCTTAACAATTTCAATTTCATTTCACGTTAGTACACACGACATTAGGATTCTTCATGGACACTATCAAATCGTGAAAGAAACAAAAACTAGTTGAGTATTTTTATGCACTAATCACATAGAAAAACAAAAATCATGGAACTTTTTCTCCGTTCCTTGATTTCCATGTTGCTTGTCTCTCTCTCCCCAAATATCTGTAAACATGATTATATAGATTACAACCTCTTTTTTTGAATGTTAACCTATATATAAAACGAGAAGACACAAATGATAAATCATTCATAATCTTTTTTTTTTGTCAAGCGATAGATTTTGTTAGATTAGATGTTAGATTAATCACCGACGAAGTTCGGACCCACACATCATACAAGAGCTCAACTCCTTTCCACCACTACGGTAAATGGCCACTTGCAAATCATTCATAATCTAAAAATTATTCTTTGTAATTTTCAAATAAAACTATTTAATTAAAAAAAGATACAAACTAACGGAACAAAACTACGTTGTGAGCAGTTTTTTTTTTAAGTTTATAAAATAAAAATATTAAAAACAAAAATAAAAAGAATAAAATTACAAGTAAAGAATAACAAAAATATCCTTGGGGTTAAGGTAATAATTCTTCTACGTTTTGGCTTATTATATTAACACCCCACAAATTGTTAAATAAACCTCACATACTTAATACACCACACATTTACTTTTTCAATTAAAAATTATCTTAATACACCCCACATACTTCCTCATAATACCCTCACACCCCACATTCTTAATATACACCTTACATTTTCTACATACCTACATGCACCCCACATTTTCTATACACCTCACATTTCTTAAATCTTATAAAGCTTTTAATTTGAACAAAAAATGTTGATTGGAATTTTGACAAAAGATGCCGCTTGAGATTTAATGTCACATCCTAGCCCTGGGCGGATCACTTTCCAGGCCCGCTCCATCACCGTAGCACGATATTGTCCGCTTTGGGCTTACCATTCCCTCATGGTTTTGTTTCTGGGAACTCACGAGCAACTTCCCAGTGGGTCATCCATCATGGGAGTGCTCTAACCCCCTTCTCGCTTAACTTCAGAGTTCCTACGGAACCCGAAGCCAGTGAGCTCCCAAAAGGCCTCGTGCTAGGTAGGGATGAGAATATACACTTAAGGATCACTCCCCTGGGTGATATGGGATGTTACAATCCACCCCCCCCTTAGGGGCCCGACGTCTTCGTCGGCACACTTCTAGCCAGGGATTGGCTCTGATACCAATTTGTCACATCCTAGCCCGAGGCGGATCACTTCCCGGGCCCACATTTAAGGATCACTCCCTTGGGCGATGTGGGATGTTATAATCCACCTCCCTTAGGGGCCTGACGTCCTCGTCGGCACACTTCTGGCTAGGGATTGGCTTTGATACCAATTTGTCACATCCTGGCCCGGGGCGGATCACTTCCCGGGCCCGCTCCACCACCGTAGCACGATATTGTCCGCTTTGGGCTTACCATTCCCTCACGGTTTTGTTTTTGGAAACTCACGAGCAACTTCCCAGTGGATCACCTATCATAAGAGTGCTCTAGCCCCCTTCTCGCTTAACTTCAGAGTTCCTACAGAACCCGAAGCCAGTGACCTCCCAAAAGGCCTCGCGTTAGGTAGGGATGAGAATATACATTTAAGGATCACTCCCCTGGGCGATGTGGGATGTTACAATCCACCCCCCCTTAGGGGCTCGATGTTCTCGTCGGCACACTTCTGGCCAGGGATTGGTTCTGATACCAATTTGTCACATCCTGGCCCGGGGCAGATCACTTCCCAGACCCGCTCCACCACCGTAGCACGATATTGTCCGCTTTGGGCTTACTATTCCCTCACGGTTTTGTTTCTAGGAACTCACGAGCAACTTCCCAGTGGGTCACCCATCATGGGAGTGCTCTAGCCCCCTTCTCGCTTAACTTCGGAGTTCCTACGGAACCCGAAGTTAGTGAGCTCTCAAAAGGCCTCGTGCTAGGTAGGGATGATAATATACATTTAAGGATCACTTCCATGGGAGATGTGGGATGTTACATTTAAAGCATATGTGGGTTGTTTTAAATTCCACCATTAAAACCCATGTTGTCTGTTTTTAATATTTGGTGGTAATTTTAGTGTTTAGTTCTTCATGTAATCCCTGTGATCCCTAAAAGATGAATACGAACATAGAAGCTTGAATAACTCATCAAAAGCAAGATTAAATAATTATCGATATCGTCAAAATCACTAAAACAAAAAAAATATGAAGTCTTACCTCATGTGAAGCTTCCGAAACATCGATTTCGTGTTTCATTCGTCAAAAATAATTTTTCTCAATCAACATGTTTGTAATTTCATTGGTTAGAGTTTTGTTCAACAATAGAGGGTCGAAGGGGTTTTCATAGTTGAAGAAGATAAATAATATGTTAAAAGTGATTTGGGGTGTATATAGATTTTTTTTTATAAACCTAATAAGGTCAAAATTACCATTACATAGTAAGGTGAATAAATCATTTAATATTAAATTTTAATATGAGGTGCATTCAATATTTTGTGGAATGCTAATATAAAAAGCCTACATTTTTATGTATTTATTTGTAAATTTAATTCGTTCTTTAATTATGGTGGACTGCATAATTTTGATGACCAATTCAAAAAAGTGCTAATTACAACTGCTATTCAGACAATTACATAGCGAGCTCATGTTGGAATGCACCATTTCTTCTCGTAAGTGCTACTGTTAGAAATGCTTTTATTTAAAAATATTTAGGAATCTCTAATCATAATTAAGGGAAATGATAAACACACATTTTTTTAACTTCTCACACACGTTTGTTTTATAATATTTGTTGTTTTCATTTTATTTATTAAATAAAAGGGCAAAAAATAAAGAGAAGCGTATAAGAAGTAAAAAAAATTGTGTAAAAATTACCTCCCAATTTAAAATTAAGTATTTCCTAAAAAAAACACATAACAGAGCGTTTCATAAAACACTTTTACGACCCAAAAATGCTTTTTTTTTTCTCTCCGCCAAACACAATCATAGAGAAATTTAGTTGCCAAAAATCACTCTTAAGTCTTTCAGAAACAATGTTAAACGTGCCAATATTAAACATTTGTTATTGGACACTTGACAAAAAATTTTAACAACCAAACCGTCTAGTATGTAGAATATATCGAAGCATACTAAAAAATCAAAACCCAAAAAAGACAAAAGTGAGAAGAAAGAAAAATTAAAGCTGTCAGGAGTGAATGGTTTGCATTTTAGTGGAACCAACAACCAAGGGAATTGTTAACTGAAATTAGGCATGGCAAAATGGTCGTGTCTGTTGTGTTCATGTAACACTTGTTCTCTTAATTGGTCGTGTCATATCATACCTATTATTTTAACAAGTTCTTAACGGGTTGGGTCACTTTACCTGAAATGGTAACAAAATAATCAAGAGTACGAAAATATGTGCCAGAATTGCACAATCTTTTAGCTAAACTTTGGAGTAGGATTCTCTCCCTTCCTATTACCATCTCCTTCCATCATCTCCTCTCACACTCTTCTTTTTGTTTTATTCTCTATATAAAAAATTCAAAACAAGATGTAGACGTGGCGTAATCGCAACCGTTTAAATAGGAGATGATGGAAGGGGAGATAGATTAGGAGGGGAGAGAATCTTACTCTCTAAACTTTAGGCAATTGAAGGTGAAATATCTAAGCCCCAGTTTGAGATTGAGGTGATTTTAAGAAAAGTTGCTATGAAAAAAAGCTGGGAGAGTTTTTGGTGTTTGGTAAACATTCAGCTTCAGCTTTTTTTCACAGTTTTGGGTGAAAAAAAACCAAAAACAAGAAGCTGCAAAACCCAACTTTGAAAAACCGGTTTTTTTTCACTTCTGTTTTACATAAAAAGTTTACCAAACACTATAATACTGTTTTTTTTTTCTTTTCAAAAGCACTTTTACAAAAAAAGTTTACCAAACACTCTACTGCTTTATTTCATAGCTGCTTATTCTCACAGCACAACAGAAGCAGCTTTTTTTCTAAGCACAGCAATACCAAACCAGCCCTAAGTCCCCTAATTTATGGAGTATGATTCTCTCCTCTCTTTTTTTTTTTCTTTTTTTTCCCCTCCCCTTCCCTCCCCTCCTATTTGAACGGTCACAGTTAAGCTACGTTAACATCTTATATTAATTTTTTATATAAAAACAAAGACAAAATAAAGAATGTGAGAGGAGAGGATGAAGCCCCAGTTTGGGGTTGAGGTGATTTTAAAAAAAGCTCAGAGAGTTTTTGGTGTTTGGTAAACATTCAGCTTTAGTTTTTTTTCACAATTTTTGGGTGAAAAAAAGCCAAAAAAAGAAGCTACAAAACCCAGCTTTGAAAAATCGGCTTTTTTTTCACATCTGTTTTACATAAAAGTTTACCAAACACTATAATACTGTTTTTTTTTTTCAAAAGCACTTTTACAAAAAAGTTTACTAAACACTCTGCTGTTTATTCTCACAGCACAGCAGAAACAGTTTTTTTTTCAAAACACAGCAATACCAAACCAGCCCGAAAGGGGATGAAAAGAAGAGGGAAAAAAATCATAGTCCCTAACTTATTCACTCATCGGCTTGGGTTGGGAACTGGTCAACATCCAACTCCAATACTTCACCTTTCCATGTGACTTCGGATAAGTCCTTCAGTTTCATATTTTCTTGTTTTTCCATCTTTTTAATCTGTTTTTAAAAGCTTAATTAGCAATTTAGCACGTTAACTTTTTTTATGGTGAACTAATATAGTACAATAACTGTGGATCGTGGAAGCAAAGGAAGCAACACATGAAAAAGGAGGATCGTTATCAAAAATAATCAAAGGAAAATCATTATCGTATATTAAGGACATACATATTTATCTTATTCTTTGGCTTTAGGGGGTTTTTACACGTTAAGCTTAATTAAGCAAATATTTAGCTTCAAATTGCTAAATAATCAAGGAAAAACATCAATTCAGATGTAAACGGAACAGATAAATTGAACATCAAAATCGACCGGCCTACATCCCCTCATTCAGATATAGGTGTCGTTGGTCCATCTCTGTAAAATCTTGAAAAGATCCCTTCGTTCAAATGCAAGGGCCGCTAGTCCGTCTCTTTGAAATCTTGGCAAACATTCAAGATCCCTTTATTTGACTCAAAATCAAACACTGAGTCTGCAGATGTTTCAGCTTTCAAGCAGATATGTTTCGCTTGCAACACATTTTTGTTTACCAGATGTTTCTTTTGGCGATGCAAAACTTCAAATAACAAAGCATATTAGCCTTCTCAAACATAAGATTATAAAAACAATAACAAATTAAGCTTACTTGAAGTGTTCTTTAAGCTAAAGTTGTACTGCGAGAGAGAGTAAGAAGAAGCCATGAAGCCCAAGATGGATAGCGCGATACGTGGTTAAACCAAACCGAGAATGGCGCTATCCCTCCTGAGCTTAACAGGTTCTTCCACACTATTTAAACTCCTAAGCCACCAGCAGAAGAGGAAGAAGAAGACGATGAAGCAGCTTGGTAGCTAGAGCTTCTGAAATGTCTGAGTATGAAGGACTATGAGTTATGGGAAGGGCAGTGGTATTTATAGCAGTAGAGAGTAGCTAAAACACAAAAATTACAAACGTCATCTCTCTCTCTCTCTCTCTTGGAGCCATGAAAAAGCTTGAAAAAACTACTTACTAAATAATTTAACAAATTTACTTTTTAGTCTACCTAATATTTTTATAGGAAAATTAATGAAAAGGGTTTGAAAACTTTGAGTTTTAACGACAAGAACAAAATAAAGGGTAAAGTGAATAGTACCAGAATTGATTTTTTAGTGTAAAAATATGGTTTTTCGTTAAAATGTACAGTACTGAAAATTTTTCGTTAAAGTTCTCTATTTTTATTTAGATTTATAATATTATGGCCTTACTGACGACGTACGTTGCCTTTTTTTTCCTCCTAAAATACGTACGGTGTAATGCATGCACTCAAGACTTATGAATTGGTGTCAAGCATTACATCGCTCTATATACATTTGGTTTACTACTTTTATGTTTCTATTTTTGGGATTTATGTGTTATGATTTAGACTTTAGAGGGGACCCTTCACCCTCCTTTCAGTCTTTCTTTCATAATTAGTGATATCTTTCCCTTGTTAGGTTAATTCTTATGATCCGTCGTTATGACATTATATATATTCACTTTAGTTAATGGAACTATCATTCATAATTTAACTACTAATGGAAACGTTTGTCACACCCAAAATGCACCATTTTCTCTCACACATAATCATTATCGTGATTCGTGCAGATCACATGGTAAAATGAATTAAAAGTCATGTCGAAAAGCATAAACTTGGACCAGAACAAAGCGTTGTAGATCTGGACTTCGATATCCAATTCAAGCCCTTGACCTGACGTTTCGAAGAGCGAGACAAGGTGCTTTGTGGGATTTTTCCACCAAATTCTATCGTTTTAACCCAAAATCAGATTTTGATATTTCAAGACGTTTCCTATATTTTGTTATTTGTTTGATTCGTTTTTTATTGGGTGATTTCGAGGGTATTATAAACAGATCATCTTGCCTTTGGTTTGTTGTATTATCAATTATTCAACATTAAACTTTGAGATTTTTCCCATGCTTTCCGGTGAATTGCAGTGCTTTTGTTCTTTAAGAATGTTGTTTATTCTTCTCTTTGTCACGTTGCATCACTCCATTTGACTCCACCTGTAAGAAACAATTGATAATACCAGCAAGGAGCGAAGAAGTATTGTTTATTAATATGATCACTTACTGTGTTCATTGTAGTTTTTTAAGTAATAGTAATTTATTGAGAAACGATCATGAACGTAAATAGAACATGCATGCCAAACTTAATTAAGAGGCCATACAAACTAAAAGTAAACACAATTCCTTGACTCTCAATCACTTTGATGCATATGCATAACCGATTCACTAAAAACACAAGAAAAAACTGTGTAAATATATATTTATCAAATTGTAATTCGCACATAGACAAGATTTCAGAATCTCCTCGCCAAATTTACTTTTCCTAACTATTTGGTGTCGGTCTTAGAACTTTATCGGAGTAGGATTCTCTCATCTTCTAATCTCTCTTCCCTTTCATTTCCTCTTATTTAAACGGTTGTAATTATGCAACGTCTACATCTTGTTTTGAATTTTTTATATAGAGAATAAGACAAAAAGAAGAATGTGAGAGCAGAGGATGAAAGGGGATAATAATAAGAGGGGAGATAATCATACTCCAACTTTATCATCGTAGACTGTCAATTCACAAATGAAATGCATGTTCATGTTGCATGCATCAAAATACATAAATTGTTTATTATGACATGCATAACATACCACCATACTAAATAGTAACACCAAATAAGAACTTTAATTGAAAATGTGCGTTGAGAAATTTTTACGTGTTATTAAAATACAAGTTAGTATTTCATAGTGAATCACGATTACTCACTTTATCAAGATTTATAAGAAAGTTGTTGAAAATTACAATCTACTCGTGATCATAATTAAACAAATTCACAATTTATAAAGTTCTTTTCTTTTAAAAACGGTTGGACGCACCTTTTTACTGGTTTACTTGACGTGGTTGTTGTCTGTGTTTTGTCGTGAAAAAGCACTCATGTAACGTGCATATTATGATATTATTGAAAAGTCTGTAGTCTTCAGAGTGCTTTGGAAATTGCAGAGTCCTGACTTTCATTTTCTGCTACCCGGAGTCCCAGGCAGGAGGGTAGTCTCCTGCTTATTACATGCCCAGACAGACGGGGCCAGAACCCACCAGATTTCTAGGCTCCCCTTCACCCTCCCCGATGCACATTCTTCCCTATATACCCTCCTAGGACCCCCACCTTCCTGCTACCAGTCGGAGGGTATTTCAATTGTATTCCAACTTTTAGGTCATCGTGCTTTCCGGGGTAGGAATTGACGACGGGACCGTGCCATACCGTTGCACCACGCTCTCTTCAATTCAATGGTTTGCCTTTTGGACCACTGCATTCGCTCGTCACCACTCATATGGCCATGACAAAGTCAAATGCCCTATAAATCTTACTTTGACTTAAAACTAGTTTCAATTCTTGTTAAACATAAAGCCCTTAGAATTAAGAACATGCCAAATCAAAATAGCGATATTAGTGACTACGTATTTCAAGATGGGTGCATACAAACAAAATGTTAAGAAAAGTCGCTCACTTACTAAGAATAGCCGTTTCACATACTAGTACATAAATGATTGCTTTTTTTTATTTTTTATAATCTTTATAGGTCCACAGTGAATAATCAAGCACTATGCCCAACATTTTACAGTATAAATATTCGGTAAGACTACCTGATCATTTGGATAGTCCGATCACATAAAAGTAAAATGTATTTAACTTTTTTTTTTATTATAAACGATATTTTACATAATCTACTGATAGGAAAGAGTTTGAACTCCGAATACAGTTAATTAAACAAAGAAACCAAAACTCTTGAAGGAATCTACCACTTGCAA
This sequence comes from Heteromeles arbutifolia, assembly GCA_024362995.1. Lineage (NCBI taxonomy): Eukaryota > Viridiplantae > Streptophyta > Magnoliopsida > Rosales > Rosaceae > Heteromeles > Heteromeles arbutifolia. The sequence continues at coordinate 8,093,435 of JANCRC010000017.1, read as the reverse complement.
AACACATTCAATTTTGATCACACTAGAACACACGATGATTTTGCCTTCAGCAACCCTACCCAAGAATATTTCTTGCTTACATGCTTTGCGAGTTTGGTTACTGGTTAGTTGGATTTGGAGGTTGGGACTTGACCACTTGGCTACAAGATTTGGCACCTTTTTTTGGGTTTTATAAACGTCCCTTTTGTGCGCTAGATTCTACACACACATGCGATACTGGTAATTATGCTAGTTTTCTTCTAAGCACTTCCTCATCCCTTTTCTACAACTGAAAAGAAACCTCTCAACTTCTGGTTTTTGAACCGAAGCTGTTACATAAAAACTTGTTTTTCTTTCTAATTTGAGCTAATTAAACCCTTATCACCACGTGTCCCACTGTCTTCCTTATTGCATCATCATTAACTTACTATTTTTTCAGCAAATTGCAAGAATCTAATGCTAATTAAGTTAGAAATATTCCCTCTCGTTATAAAGGTTTTCTTAAACAAATCAATCGGCCCGAACGATTGTCGGTAAAATGATGAGTTTTGTGCGAGTGAGATCGCAGGGCCAGTATTAGTGATGAAAACGGTGGTGGTGGTGACCATCTCAGGAGGACCATTGATCGCTGTCAATGTGGGAAACTGGGGGGCCATATAGATCCATCTCATGATCTAGCTAACATAATTAGATTCATGTTCTTATTGAGTTAACACGATTGAAAAAAATCACTTAAAAAGTCACCTACATGTGTTTTACGCCCAATCATTAAGAAAACACATACTCATTCATGTTACTGCGATTGTTAGTACAAAGTTGATGCTAATTCTCCATGTAATGGCATTGCTTATTCTCCATAAATAGAAAGTTAGGCTTTTTACCTATGTACGCCAATTCTGTTGTAGAAAATTTTCATTACTGCTTCCCATATAGATGTGGGTCGTGTCTTACTTCAATATGGCTACCATTCCTGAAGCAGCTATTGAGCACCGCTGTAATAAGTTAATATCTAATCAGCTAACAAGATACTAATCTTTATCTTAGTAAATCATTGTCTCACTAACTAGCTAATCAGATATAAGATATACTAGCGATTAAGTATTGACAAGTGATTGAACAACTTGTGATCTAAAAACATTTACTTGCATTAAAGGCTGACAATTGGACTAAAAGAGTGAGTGATTAACTGTACCATTTTTCTTCCCTAAACATGATAAACGAGTCAAATTTGAAAACCATTCAACTGTAGGTGATTTAAGCTTTTAATCAAACGTGATTAAAACTAACAAAACTTGTTAATTCCATGCGTGCAGTCGACAAGTCAAGTGGCACACGTTGAAAGCACCGAGAGAGAGAGAGTGTGTGTGTGATAGTAGGACAATCTTTTGCTGGATCCCGTAAAAAGTGATATCTTCTTTTCTTCCACGGCGGAACGGACAAACCAAGTGACCCCCAATGAGTCAAATAGTCAAACCACGAAATCAGGGTGCATAAATGTGATCATCATAACGCGGCCCCAGACCCGCAAGATTTCTGTTGCCGCCCATTCACAAGCAGCAGCAGACGCATATCTTTCTTTCTTGGTACAAAATATTTAAGTAACCGCAAGAGTTGGTCTAGTGCAAAGCGAGAAAAGAGTTAGAGTTCAATCGAGTTTGAATTTTCACGAATGTGTTCTTTGAAGCCGTAGTTCTGTTTTGGTGCCCTTAACTCGGAACCAAAAGTATGTTACTGCTTTATGTGAATACCCAGTTCGTATGGAAACAAGAGTAGTCTGTTGTTTGTGTTTGGTGGAAAACTCCCGATATTTTAACTATATAATTGTATACAGTGTTCTTGTCCTGGCGTGAGTAATGCAGCCAACGGCATAACCGGATCAGGCGCCCTATATTGATGTCAAGTGATGAATGTGGGATGTTAATGGCTCGACAGATGCTGCCTCTGGCTCTGCATGCAATGCTATGCAATCATGCAGTGGCAAATGGCAATGGCCACTACAGATTTCAGGTAAACGTATATGATTAATTAATGGGATTTTATCACAAATGATTCCTGAAATTGACCATCACCATTAAGATAGTTCTTGAAATTAAAAATCAATCAAAGTAATCCATGAAAATAGGTGTCGCAAATCAATATGGTCCTTCCGTTACAATTGTATTAAAAATTTCTTTAAGTGCTAATGTGGCACATAAATGGGTCTCATAAGTCATTTTTTCTCACAAACGGTCATTGAAATTGACCTGCGATATCAAAATTATGGTCCCTGAAATTGAATTGCGACATCAAGATGGTCCCTAAAATTGAAAATCGATCAATGTAGTCCCTCAAGTAAGTGACCCAAATCAATGTAGTCATTTCGTCACAATTCTGTCAAAAATTCTGTTATGTGCTGATGTGACACATAAATGGATCACACAAGTCTAATTAAATTTAAAAAAAAAATACAAATAGGTTTAATAATAGTTAATATAAAGTTGTGAACCCAATAACCCAGTCCTGCAATCACCTTCGATTCAAGTCCACATTCCTCTACCTCCTTCGTTGTCTATTCTCTAAAAAAATCTCAATACACCAATCTTTACACACTTTGATACCCTTCACTGAATTGAACCTAGATCGAGATCACCTTTGGTGACGGCTTGGCTGACTAACAACGACTTCCGGGACATCACCGTTAGGCCTTGGTTAATGAGGTTATAACTACTGTTCTAAAAATCCCTGCCTAGGGCCGCCTAGGCGCTAGGCGGCTGGCCACCACCTCGATTAATGCTAAGGCCGCCTAGACCTGCTGAGGCACCGCCTAGACTGCCTAGGCACCCGCCTAGACCGCCTAAACACTCGCCTAGGTCGCAACTCACTTAGACAGAAAATAGATAAGTTTCATTTTGCATTTTGTTTTTTTCCAATAAATTGTAAGAGACTTGTTGCATACTTAAATGAACACACATTATATCCTTATTTCACATGTTTTCATTATGTTCCAATACTTCATAATATATATGCATTCTATTTTGTAGTTTATGATGAAATTATATATATTTCAAGTATAAGCAGACACTTATTTACACGAAATATGATTGATTTACTTAAATCTGTCTAGTCCACCTAGGCCTCGCCTAGCCGCCTAGGCTTTAGGCCTCAGCGCGCCGCCCGACTAGCGCCTAGCGATTTTTAGAACCTTGGTTATAACCGAGGTGCATCTATTGTTGGTTGAAAACTATTTCCAAACCCCCTCTTAGGCCTTAGTTAAGCCTTGTGCCTTTGAGAATTTATAGAAGGAATTTCTCTTCCGAGTAGGTCCTACTATAAGAAAAAAATTCTATTGTGCAAAAAGGTATTTAAACAACATTTTTAATTAATTATTAAACCCACATCAGCACATAACAAATTTTTTTTTTTTACAGAATTGTAACAAAATGATCATATTGATTTGCAACACCTATTTTCAAGGACTATATTCATCGATTTTCAATTTTAGGAACCATCTTGATGATGTGGGTCAATTTCAGGGACCATCTTGAAGATGTGAGTCAATTTCAGGGATCATTTGTGATAAAAACCTGTAAATCTTGTGGGGCTCATTTATGTGCTACATCAGCACTTAACAGAATTTTTAACAGAATTGTGATGGAATGACCACATTGATTTGCGACACCTATTTTCAGAGACTACTTTAATTGATTTTCAATTTCAATGATCATCTTGATGGTGAGAGTAAATTTCAAGGATCATTTGTGATAAAAACCATTCACTAATATATAGACACTGATGAGCTGTGTACTAACTTCATAGTAAAGATATTGAGTACAAGATGAGCTGTATTGAACTTCACGAAAATGCTACTATGTTTCGATGATGAGCTGTACTGAAATTCGCGAGAATTAATTAATATATACCGGAGTAATATAGCCTATAGGGTCAAGATTGCTTCTTTTTTGTTGATCTTAAACCAATGGATACCATGCTTCAGTGCAAAGTAGAAAATCTCTAAATTCATAATAGTTTTCAAGTTTTACGGGGGTATAAAGATGTATTAAGTATGAACATCTATACATGACTAATTAGCTTATGTATTATACTAATCAAATTGTGGCATAAACCCTTGAAGTGATGCTACACCACAACACGAACCAAGTGTATCACTTAATACGTCAAAAGTGCCACTTAACGGGTCACGATGACGGTTAAATATGAAAACCGTTAACAATTTATGGTGAATTAGTAAACAACTTGTATGTAATCAGTGTCGTCTTGCTTTAAATCCACACAGTTTAGTAAACCACTTTAATGAGAATCCGCATTTTGACTTCTTCTTAGTCCAACTCGTCCTCAATTTGATTTCTCCTCATCACAAATTATAAACGAAAGGCCATTAAATTATTGTAAACACAAAAATCAAATCTACCAAATACGTATATTTTACGAGTGGCTATCTGTATAAGATTAAATTATGAAAATATTCTCATTATCAAAATGAACAATTAATTAATTGAGTTTTGCAAACCCTTCATAAAGCCATAAAAAGGCCTTGTAGCTCTCTCCCTTACAGCGGCTACAGCACACATCTGACTCTCTCTACTTTGGAAACCGTTCCATCTTCATTCAACCCAAGTTGCTACTGCTGATCAAATATTAAGAGCTCCCGTTTTTCACCATGATACTGATTTCACGCTCTCGTTTTTTCATTTTACACTCCGCCTCTATTTCTGTCCCCTAATTTTCTCTTCCGAGTTATTCAATCCAAACGCTAAAGGCAAAAGAAAAGTGGAAAAGAACAAAAAGAACAAAAAGAGAGTGCAAAAATTACTTTGCGTATCATTCACGTATTGGTGCAAGAAAATATTTGGTAATGTATAGTTGCTAAAATTGCAACCTTTTGTTTTGGGCTTGGCAGTTATGGATCATGAGTCTGTGTCAATGTTGGGTTACCATTAGGTCTGGAACTTATTTGAATTGGGCCAAATCCGAACCCAGATTTCTTGTGTTCGACAAAAATAACAAATTTATCCTTACAATTCCCACCAAGCATGGATCTAGTATTACAAGAACAAATGATATACAAGTTGAATACTAGCACTATATTTTCAATGAAATCGAACTATGTAACGACGGCATTAAAGGCTGCCGGTCCGGTTCGTAATGCACGAGCTGAGAAAACAAGGCAACCTGTTGCACGAAACCACTAAGAATGTCTTGGAAAAATGGTACATTTGCTTATAAGGATTGGAATAGCAACTCGTTCCATACATCAGGTACACCAGGCAAGCACCAGTGTATGCAATCCGAGTAACTCGTGGGGTTAGACAATTGCTCAGGCCTCAGTGGCTCCCAGAATTTGCGGTAAATGGAAGGGTGGCCATCTTTGCGGTACTCTGATAATTGAGTAATGTTGATAACAGAAACCTTCGAACTCAACTTGCTGAGGACCTTCTCCACCATGCTCATGGTAGGCAGGTCAGAACCACTTCCCCAGTAGCCCTCCGAGTCAATGGGGGATTTCTCACTGTAACAATTACCTTCACTTTCGGGTTTCCACTCTCGACTCCTAAAAGTTCAGGAAATTACATATTAGATACATACAGGTAATATATGAAATTTCCAAAAATGATAAAAGTAGAACTACATTAATACCATGATTTGTATACACAGGTCATATTCGTGGTTTACAGAAATAAAAATGTCATTAACTAGACAATGCTGGTCCGCAGCGTGAGGATACAAATGTAACTAAATTTTCGGATACTTTTCCAAAATCTGAAATCTTCAGAGAAATAACAGCCAAAGTGGTAGATAAAAGAATATTGTAGAAGAGCAAGGTGCTAACCAGAGATGCGTAGGAGACATTGTAACGAAGAAGACCCGCTTCTTGAGGGGATTGACCGTGGAAGCCCAGTCGGCCCAAGCCCCCATGGCCAACTCCATGGCTCCAAGGCCGTCTACTTCTTCACAAACACTGTTTGCTTCAGCGCTCCATCTGTATGAATTCAAAGTCTGATCAATTTAGATACCACTTCATTATGTTTCCAAATAACTCAGTTCTTTCTAAACCGAAACCTGGATGGTATTGCGATTATACTCACAACAGCTTAACTGGGCCTTGTCTCCACCAAAGGTAGGAATTGAATATCAGTATATCAGCATCCTGCCATATTGATGCATGCTTAAGAACTGAATCTGGTCGGATTATCCTATCAGATGTTCGGTGATTCACCGGGTCATCAGAATTAGATTCTACAAGAAGCGGAGCCCAGAGAAATTCCACAGTAGCATTATATTCCTGAAAATTACACAAATGGAATTTATGCACCCACCTACTACAAGGAACCGCACCCAAAAATTTCACGTATGTTCTAGTTTCATGACGACAGTTATTACCGACATTCAGTTGTTTCCTAAAGAACATTCCATGATCTAAACTCAAAAAAATTTCTCTTAGTCACAAAAGAGCAGCCTAATGCATTATACATAGTTGTACCAAGGCCCCATCTTCTAAATAGGAAATCATGTCTACCTCTGCTTGGAAAATGGTAAGGTCAGCATTTGGCGACATTGATCTCTTATCTGCGGGAATCACAGATTGTAACAAACAGACCATCGATATCCACTGCCCTCTGTTTAGTGAATCCCCTACAAACATCAGCCTTTTGCCTCTCAACTTCTCCCACATTTCAGTCACATTCCATCTATACAGAAAAAGAAAATAATCTATCAATAAAACCAAACATTAAATTAAAGGGGAACTCAACATTTCCATTCTCAAACAACCGAAAATACCATACTTGTTATACAAGTCAAACTCTAATAAGATCAAAACACATTCCAGTTCATTGATTCAAGTATCTTGAATTAGAAATTGCATTAAACCGACTCGGAACTAAATGCTTTTTCCAATTCTACTATAGAAAACAATCAAACAGACAATGTGGGATTAGAATTTCCAATCCCAAATAACCAAACACCTCTTTTACCTCTTCAAGTTGCAATTGTGGGGTTGCCATCTCCAGTACTGGTACCCCAAATCAGGCCTCCCATGCTTGTGACAGGCCAACTGGTCCGACATGTAAGGGCACTCCGACTCCTTGTACAGCGGATACGAAGCATTATCAAACACCCATTTGCCGGAAAACACATCACACCTCTCCAAACTCTCTCTCCGGTGACCGTACTCCGGCGTCCGGGCAGTCCACAAAATTTTCTGACCACTGTACTCTCTGGTGGAGTTGCATGTACTGAATCTATTCAAAACCCCTGAAAATTTACAAAACCAACTCAATAATTCAGAAAAACAAACCCAGAAAGCTTTTTCAGCAGAACCAAACACAGCCTTACCTGGAGCATGATTTTGCGGGGTGAAAAGATTCGGCTTTACAAAAGTGAATGAATCTTGACGGTGAAGAACGCGATCAGGGCTCTCTTGAATTTGCAGAATGCTGCGTTCTCTGTGGAGATTCGAGAACGCTATGAACAGAAACAAGACGAACACCAGAGCAGGAAACTGGGTTTTCTTCTTGCTCCACTTCCACCTCTGCGACTGCTGCATCGCCAAAGATCGAGACTTTTTGCTTCGTTCCGGAAAATTATTTGACCAAATAATTGAAAGAGAGAAAAATCAAAAGGGGGTTCGAATTTGTTCAATCATTATCGTATGAAAAGGGACAGAGACTGTATGAAATGATGGAGTCGTTGTCTGAAGAGTGAGAGGGCGGCAAGAAGAAGAAGAAGAAGACTGATGAATAATTGTGCGGGTGGGAATAGAAAATTAATTGTTTTAAGATTTTGTTTGCATTTACATATTACATGATGTCAGCTTATATACTTTAATCGCAATTATGATTATATAATCCTATTTTATCATAGGAAGGAAGGTGATGATATATGATTGGTATTGTTTTTATAAGGAAGAGATCCCCTCCGGATCTCTCCTATCAAATCTTAGGGATCCGGAGATCCGGGTCCTTCAAAGTTGATCAAACGGCTACAAACAGGAGGTCTTCTTAAAAATTATAATAATTGTAGTCGTTGAATCAAATTTCAAGGGTCCGGATCTCCGGATCCCTAGGACTTTGTGAGAGAGATCCGGAGGGGATCTCTTCCCGTTTTTATATAGTTTGCAAGCTAAAAGAAAATTTCAAACTAGCAATAGTCGGAAAAAAAAAATGTTTTTCAACCGAGAAACCAAATTTGATGTTATATGACATGTAATTGCATCTCTCTCACTTGTTGCCAAATTGGACAATACCTTCCAATTTTTTAATTAATTATTAAATTCTTTTTATTAAACTTTTATTGGTTTAAAGCATTGTCTTTTTATTTCTTTTCATTACCAATGCAATGTTTAAATATTTTTATACATTTTAATCCATTTACTTTCATTACCAATGCAAAGAAAATAAATATGAATTTTTATTTTATGTTTAAAATTGACATATCAGGTGGAGAGCAAAATTTAAAAGATGTCAAAGTGCCACATAAGTTGTCAAATTTAAATTTTATGATTTTAGCATACCACCGAAAGTGATTACTCTCTCAATTTCGTATCACATGATTTAAGAGATATAAAGAGCGAAATATACCAAGAAGTCTAGTGGAAGCCAAATTTCAAGTTAGGGTGAAATCCTTTAGCTTTGAACGTGAAATAAGTAAGGTACATGACAGCACAAACGGTCAAGTATGAGTGAAACCCTTTGGCTTTGCTAGGCTTTGGACATTAAAATCTACATTGTTAAGAAACCCCATAAATGCCTTAATCTTTCTTTGTTAAGTACACCAACATTGTTAATTGTCATGCAATTTAAAGCCACGTCATACTTTCATTTAAAACCCAAGTCGATAAGTTTAACCTAACCGTTTTACTAGTAGATTCTGTCATACAACTAGTCAATTGATATGACATATAGCGAGAGGAGAATGTATCCCTACGACACTCAAGAACCCATCCTATATTTACATTTTGAGGGGTGGCCATTCGAATATGGAAAATCTTTCAATATTGAATAGGAATTCGAATCTGGAACATCTTTCAATATTGAGTGGAAAGAGATATCATTAATATTAGATAATCATAAACTTATTTAAGCATACAACAAAATATGTACAAACAAAATCAATTACAGAGTTTCAATAAAAAAATAGATCTGGAGAAACGCTAAAGAGACACGAAACCGTGATGTGTTTTGTATATCAATTTTCAGAATCAATTATTAACTAACAAATGATCAATTACTATGATGAACTAATATCGTCAAAAAACGTGAAATTGCTAGTAATGTTCCATATTGATACCTTTGGTGAGTGGGTGACATGCTAACAAAAAACAGTTTGGACTTGGTTCGATTGACATGGACCTCCAACCAATCCGACCACGTCTTTAGAGCCATCTGATAAACCCTAAACATCTCAACGTCTTTCAATATCCCAACTGGGACATCTGGGCTCTCAAATGATCCCCGCCTTCAACCATTGCCAAAAACAAAAATCATAATTAATTAATCGAAAAATAATTGCAAAGTCAAATAAGTAGTTTTATCTCCAGTAGAATAAATATAGTTCTATCTAACGTCTACCTAAAATTTGTATCCAAAATATAACTTCTACCTTCTTCTATCTAATGTTACTAAAGAATTTTTCAATATATTGTCTTTCATATTTCGAGAGTTAAAAATAAAATAACCGACATTTAATGACTAAAACTTTAAAACATAAAATATTTCGAAACACGACAGAATCTTGAAACTCTACTTTCAAGACATTCATTTGGTCCCTTTCTCCACCAAAGATACGAATTAAGAACAAGAAAGTCGGCGTCCGTCCAGTGCCTTGCATGTTTTTCAATTGCCTGCGCTCTTACAATCCGATCTGGCAATCGGTGGTTTATTGGGTTGATTCCACAAGCAATGGGGCCCAGTAGAACTCAACTGTGGCATTGTATTCCTTAATTTAATCACACTGATTAAAAAAAGATTAGTTGGTTTAATCAGAATTATAATATTTGGCTATGAAACAAGGAAACATGAGAAGCTAAGGATTCTGACAGCAGAAGATTCTGCTTCTTTGTTCATCTATTTCAAAGTTTGTGAAATACATGCAATGGAAATGTTATCTTATTTGGACTTTGGCTAGTAGTGTGTATTCTTCTGCAATAATATGTTATGTTTTCAGTTGAATCGTGTTTGAATATGTTGTTCGTGATCAACCGTTCAATAACATATTACGTCAAGGTTTTCATGTGGGTAACGGCGGAGCCAAGAAACTTTTTATGGGTAGATTGGCTAAAATAATTTTTAACCGTTGATATAATGCAATCTATATATAACCAATGATCATAAATAATAAATCGTTGAATAGAATAGAAAATTAATGGAAAAGACTTCAAATCTTTGCATTTTAATCATAAACTATCTAATAACTTTATATAATGATAAAACAAAAAAAACATAAAAAGCATAAACACGCGCTGGGCGCGCCCCCCAGTCTCTTGAAGCATGTTGGTTTTGTGCTAATTCACAATCCAGTTTGTACTGGGTTCGAGATTGGCGGCCAATCCAATCCAATCCAATTAAGAGAATTTTTTTTTTCTTAGAATAAGAAAAAGACTTCAATTGAATTACATTCCCCAGTTTTATTTTTGCGGTGTTGTTTCTCAATAGTAATCAAGATGACGAGAGATTTTTCAATGTGCTTAGAACACGGGGTATCTCTATAGAAGTAGTGAGATTCTTGTGTTAAAAAATTAATAACATAAAAATAAAATTTCCCACCACTTACATAATAACACATGGTGTACCACTTGTATTACGGGCACAAGGAAATTTCTCCAAGATGACACCCAAGCTCAAGAAATTGGATGGAGAGCTACATTTAATTATTGTAGGTATGTAAAAAATGTGAGGAAATTTTAATTTGGTAGTTGAAACAGCTTTTTCGATATGATTAATGAGAACATAATCTTCTCAAGGTTTTGATTTAAATAATCATTTCTTGGTTCATCGTTTTCGACGCAAAGTGTGCTTTTATAGGACCAAACAGGGTCTAACTTTCAAACCTTATAAAATTGATCCAAGAATTAGACACTATTTATAAACCTTGACCAATAAGTAGACACTATTTATGAAACTGGATCAATAAATAGACACTATTTATGAAATTGGACCAATAAGTAGATACCATTTATAAAACGAAACCAAGAATTATGCACTATTTCTAAAACTAAACCAATATGTGGAAATTATTTATGAAATTGGACTATACACTATTTATGAAACTGGATCAAGAACTATATACTATTTATGAAACATGATCAAGAACTAGGCACTATTTATGAAAGTGGACCAATAACTAGGCATTATTTATGAAACTGGACCAACAAGCAGACATTATTTATGAAACTGTATCAATTACCATACATCATTTATGAAACTGGACCCAATAACTACACATTATTTATGAAACATGACCAAGAACTAGGCACTATTTATGAAAGTAGACCAAAAACTAGTGTTTAGTTTCATAAACAATGTCTGTGATGGACGCACGGGTACGCGCGTCAGGTCTTTCTTTTTAAATTTTCTTTATAATAAAATTATGTCATTTTCAATAAAATTTAAGTTCTTTTGTCATTTTTATTAAAATTTAAGGGTTTTTCATTATTATTGAATTTTTTTTCATTAAATAAAATTGTAGCATAATTTTTTGTTAAAATAAACTTACCCTAAACCTTTTTCATGAAAACTTTGATTGAGTGCAAGCTACATATGACCAAGGACATTAGCTATTACTATCAGTGTAACATATAATGTCAAGGGTTTCGTGTGGATGATTTCTGACATCTGATTGGATTCAGTCTACACATGATCAATTTCTGAACGTCCGTCTTCACGGGGTGATTTGAAAAAGGGTATATCTTTCTTGTAGTGTCTCAGAAGTTGTCAACTATTAACCTTTGCTACCATTGGACGTGTAACATATTATATCAAGAATTTTTCGTGTGGACGATTACTGATCGTTAATGGGATGCGGGCTACGCATAATTAATGATAAAAAATTGTCAATGCACATATGTTCTTATCAGAATAAGAAGAGGGATAGGTAAAGAGAGACGTCGCACTGGTGAGGCTGCCACCTCCAGTTCTGATGGCTCAAGTCTTTCCTCCCAAACTATCGAAACCGATTGCTTGTATAGGTCACAAGGATGGGTTGTAATCATCACTCTAGCTAAGTCATGGGTTAAAGTGATTTTCTCAACCTTACTCCTTGTCTTCCATGGAGGAGGATTGTCTGCCTCCCATTTTCGGTGCCCTCCCATGCCCTCCTGTTTTGTGTGGTCACGGTTAAGCCACGTCAACATTTTATATTGTTTTTTTTATAAAGATAATAAGACAAAAATAAATAGTAATATAAAATATTAACGTGGCTTAACCGTGACCACACAAATAGGAGGGCATGGAAGGGCATCAGAAATGGGAGGGCAGACAATCCTCCTCCGTCTTCCATACCTTGTCATTCTCACTTACCTCTTTTGTCAACCTTACGTCCTTGTTTTTAGGAACTACTTTCCTTGTAATTAATATTTGTCTTGTCCACTTGTTAAGACTGATTTGGGAGTAGGTTGTAGCTGTTAGCCTACTATTCTTGTAGTCCTATTTTTCGGCTTTCTATAAGAGTTGCCTTTACTCTTGTAAACTTTACAAAGAAATATACAACAAAGATTTGAAACCAAAAGTTGACATGGTATTAGAGCAGGAACCATAGGGTCCTAACTTTGTCCGTTAAAAAAAAAAAAAACAAACTTCTTCGTTTGTTCATCATCGATCGAGATGGCAGAAGAAAATCCCTCAAGTGCTGATAGCTCCTCATCCTCATCTCCCAACTTAACTCAAGGGGGTGAGACCAACCCAAATCAATGATTATGCTCGGTGCTACTAAATGAGTTCAATTACCAACCTTGGCCACGAGCTGTGTCACTTGCTCTAGGAGGAAGATCGAAGCTAGGGTTTATCAACGGAAGCTTTAAGCCTCCAGAACCTTTGTTACCAGCCTACAATGCACGGCATTCCACTGATCAGCTGGTCATGTCTTCGATACTTAACTCCATGGAGCCCAAATTGTCTGAGCTCTTCTACTACTTAGAATCTTCCCTTATTATATGGGAATCTGTCAAAGAAATGTATGGCAGCCAAAACAACTCAGTTCGCATCTTTCAACTAAAGAAAAGTGTTGCTAGTTTAAAGCAAGGTGACATCTCTTTCGTTCAACACCTTGGAAGCATGAATTCCATGTGGAATGAACTTGATATGTCCACACACGATTTATTCCGCTGTGCTTCTGAAGAGGGTCGATGAAGACAAAGTGTTTCAACTTTTGGCAAGCTTGGGAGCTGAGTATGAAGACCTTCGCAGTCATTTGTTAATGATTCCAGAGCTACCCTCCTTCATTAGTGTGTGTCATGCTATCCAGAGAGAGAAAACTCGACGAAAGGTGATGAACGTTGAGTCCAAGACTAGCACTGAAGCTAGGGTTTTCACAATCAATCACAAGACAACTGGTGACATGTTTCTTGGGAAGAAAGCTAATTGGAAGTGTTCTTATTGCAACATGAAATGACATTTAAGGGAAAAAAGTTGGATCCTACATCCTGAGTTAAAGCTTAAGTTTGACAGGGAAGACATGATGATCAAAGAGGGGAAATGGGTCACTCCAAAAGCCTTCCACTCATTTGGTTCTTCAGCTGATGGGATGCCAAATTTCTCATCAAACCTCATTTCCTTGATCAACGAGTTTGCTGCTTTTCTTCAAAAGAAGAAAGGAAGAACTGAGAATGAAGAAGTGATGACTGAAAACCCTATTGCAATGCTGGGGAAATTTGCTGGCTTCTTGGTTCGGAGAACACATCACAAAGCAATATTCCATGTATTATCAGTGTTATTTCCACTGCTCTTAACGCCAGTATTACACATGATTTTTGGATTATTGACTCTGGTGCCACTGATCACATAACTAATAAACCCTCAAGTCTCCATGAGTTTCAAAAATTGATTGATCCAACCCATGTGTCAATTGCAAATAGGAAAAAGGGAACCTATTGTAGGAAAATGAAAGATTAGATTGATGAGTGAGCACATTGAGTCAACTACTCTCTATGTACCCTCATTTCCTTTTCAACTCTTATCCATAGGAAAAATCACAAGCACTTTAGACTGTCTTGCCATATTCTCCCCTCACAATGTTGTCTTTCAGGACCAAGTTACTCAGAAGAAGATTGGTGAATGGTTCTTCTTAAATGGACTTTACTATTTCTCGAAGGAGTCCAATTTTGTCAAATATCTCAGTGTCAACTTAAGTCATGCTCAGGAGCACCAACTCTGGCACCAACGCCTTGCCCATCCCTCTGAACCAGTGATGACCAAGTTGTTTCCAATTTTTTTGTAAAAACACACTTGAGTGTGAAACTTGTCAAATATCAAAAGCCACTAGACTTCCTTTTGTTTCCTCCAAATCTAGAACCAGTAGACTGTTTGAAGTAGTTCACTCAGATATCTAGGGCCGTTTTCGTGTAGAATCCTTTGATGGGTACAAATATTATGTTACTTTTGTTGATGACTATTATAGAGTAACTTGGTTATATCTCCTAAAGCTTAAAAATGAGTTGTTTGATGCATTTAAGGACTTTCATAATGTAATCACAAATCAATTTTCCTCTAAACTATGTATGTTAAGATCAGATAATGGCACTGAGTACACCTCCAATAACATGTGTAATTACTTGAGCAATTATGGCATTGTGCATCAAACCAGCTGTGTTGGTACCCCACAACAAAATGGTGTGGCTGAGAGAAAGAATAGAGACTTATTGGAGAAGACTAGATCACTTATGTTCTAAATGCATGTACCAAAAAAGTTCTAGTCTCAAGCTCTTCTCATTGCCACTTACATCATTAATAGACTGCCCACTCATGTGTTGAATGCCAAATCTCTTTTCGAAGTCTTGAAAGGCAGGTACATAGACCTGTCTCACCTCAGGACCTTTGGTTGCACATGTTATGTACACATTCAAGTGTCTCATCGTGATAAGCTTGACCCTAGGGCTGTCAAATGTGTGTTAATGTGATACTCGAATTTGGACTTGTCTAATTATCATGATGTATTCATCATATTTAATTTAAAGTTGGTTCATATTTTCATTTCAGTTCATGATTAGTCTTACATTAAGTTTATGCTTAGTAACTTCTTCATGGAAGGTAGAAGGTTGTTCCATGCCTAGTTATTTAAAACCACTACTCATGTATGGAAATACAATTATCCAGAAATTAAGAATTACTTTTAAACTTGGCTTAGTGAAGAGTGTTTTTCTTCCTATCCTTAAACTCTTATCTCTTTGGTGGATTCCCTAGAGTGGCGAGTTGTTTATCTTTGAGCGTTCACTTATGGTTTCTCTTTGATCTCCGTTATCCAGTGTCAAATTGGTATTAGAGATCTATTCGATCATGGTTAGGAGGCATGAGCGTCGTGGAGGCTGACAAGCTTGCCAGGACTCACTACATCCTGAGAGAGAGATCTGTGTGACATTGAGATGGACGACCTAAGGAGACAAGTGTAGCAGCTCCAGCGGCGTCTTGAGCGTTACGAACCTCTGGAACATGATGATCCCCGTCATGAAATAGAGAATGATAAATTCAATGAGAATCTTTTTGTAGGTGACAAATTTCTAAATCTTAATCTTCCTCCAAAGTTTGATCTTTGTCTAAGTGGTTATTGTGAAATTTGTTATGGTATATGTCGATATAAGTTTGTCTATGATGATGGTGATGACGAGCATGCAATTGATATGGTTGACCAAGACGTTTTTCAGTCTCTGTCAGTTTTTAATTATTACAATGGTGATGAAGATGTGATTACAATGGTTGAAGAATTCTAGGAACATCTATATAATGAGGCAAAAGTTGTTGGTATTCGTAGAATGCGTGATAATTTTTGGGAAGATTTCATTGTTCGAGATATGAGAAGGACACCATTGAATAGAAGTTTTCAGTATGATTTGAATTATTTCCACTCAATCCCTAGTTATGAGTATGAAGTGATTCATAATCATTTTCCCAAGGTGATTGTTTTTAAGGGAAATAAATTGATGCGTGCATGGTTTGGAAGAATGTGGAAAAAAAAAAGTTCTTTGTATTGTTTTGTTTCTTGGAACTTTTCAAGGTCTTCAAATTTATTGGGGTTAAATTGGATGAAGTGGAAACTGTTAGTTGGGCATCCGAAAGATCGAGGAAGACTAAATAAAACTCGAGGGCGAGTTATCGTGCAACGGAAGCGTATGACACCGAATTTGGACTCATCTAATTATCATGATGCATTCATCATATTTAATGTAAAGATGGTTCATATTTTCATTTAAGTTCATGATTAGTCTTACATTAAGTTATGCTTAGTAACCTCTTCATGGAAGGTAGAAGGTTGTTCCATGCCTAGCTATTTAAAACCACTACTCATGTATGGAAATACAATTATCCAGAAATTAAGAATTACTTTTAAACTTAGGCTTAGTGAAGAGTGTTTTTCTTCCTATCCGTAAACTCTTATCTCTTTGGTGGATTCCTTAGAGTGGCGAGTTGTTTATCTTTGAGCGTTCACTTGTGGTTTCCCTTTGATCTCCGTTATTTGGTGTCACTCAAGTTCTCAAAAAAGTTACGAAGTGTACAACCCTAGCACTGGGAAGATGTTAGTCTCGAGGGATGTTCGATTTGATGAATCATCACCTTACTTTCACAAAGATTTGGAGACTAATCCAAATAGGGAACATCTCATGAATCTATTTCCACTACATGCTTTAGCAGAAGTTTATGATTTACCTCATGCTCATACCATCACTGAGAATCCTCACCCCACTGAGAGTGTAAGTGAAGAAGTTCCTAGCTCTTCTGAACCATCAGAACCTGAACCAACTCAACAAATTGAAGGAGCACTAAGAAGAAATCTTGCACGAGATAGACATCCACCAGTA
Organism: Heteromeles arbutifolia; assembly: GCA_024362995.1. Classification (NCBI taxonomy): domain Eukaryota; kingdom Viridiplantae; phylum Streptophyta; class Magnoliopsida; order Rosales; family Rosaceae; genus Heteromeles; species Heteromeles arbutifolia. Next base: position 8,076,457 of record JANCRC010000017.1, on the reverse strand, counting down.
AGATTACAAGAGTACATTACGTACACTGCAAGACACCCTATCTCTGCAGCTATCTCTTATAAGAGAATGTCACCATCTCATGCTTCATTCCTCAACAAATTGTCCAACAATTTTGAACCAAGGAAATTTCAAGAAGCTACATGCAAACCTGATTGGCAAGAGACGATGACTAAAGAACTCAAAGCCCTGAATGACAACCAAACATGGAGTGTGGTGAATCTTCCAAAATGCAAGAAAACAGTGGGGAGTAAGTGGGTATATAAGACCAAGTTCAACTACAATGGCACCATTGAAAGACACAATGCTCGATTGGTAGCTCAAGGTTTTACTCAAAACTATGGCATTGATTACAAGGAGACCTTTGCGCCTGTTGCCAAAATGAACACTGTGAGGGTATTGCTGCCTATGGCAATTAATCATGCATGACCTTTATTTCAAATGGATGTGAAGAATACATTTCTTCATGGGGATCTTGAAGAAGAAGTGTACATGAGGTTGCCTTCGGGACATCCAAGAGGGAGGGAATCCAACAAAGTCTGTAGGCTTCACAAAGCCATATACGGTCTCAAACAGTTTTCTCGATCTTGGTATTTGAAGCTTAGTTCTGTCCTCGAAGCTGCTGGGTTCAGAAGAAGTCATGTTGACTCTTCTTTATTTGTTCGAAGTGGTAATGTTGGTAAACTAGTTGTGCTTATATATGTTGATGATCTGATTATTATAGGTGAGAATGTGAGTGAAATCAAAGCTCTTAAACAGTCACTTCATAAAAAATTTGCCATTAAAGACTTGGGGACTTTGAAATACTTTCTTGGAATTGAGGTGGCCACCTCTTCAAATGGATTATTCTTAAATCAAAGAAAGTATGTTCTAGATCTTCTAGACAAAGCAAACATGATGGAGTGCAAACCTGTTTGAACACCTCTAGCAAGTTAGCTTCAGTTGCATGAAGAAAGTGAAACTCTCTCGGATCGTAGTGTGTATCAGCGAATGGTTGGGAAAATCATTTATCTCACCATTACTAGGTCTGATATTTCTTATTCAGTAAAACTAGCCAGTCAATTTATGCATTCTCCTACACTAGTTCACAGGGAAATCGTCAAGAGAATACTTCGTTATCTCAAGAGCTCAATAGGTAGGGGCATACTTATGAAGAACAATGGTTCAAATCACACCATGGCTTACACCGATGCTGATTGGGATGGAAATGCCATTGATCAAAAATCTACCATAGGTTTTTGCACATTTGTTGGAGGTAATCTTGTCACTTGAAAGAGCAAGAAGCAAACCGTAATTGCACAGTTTAGTGCAGAAGCTTAGTATAGGGCCATGACAACGACAACATGTGAATTAATATGGTTGTAAGGTCTTCTTTCTAATCTTGGATTCATAAGCAAGACACCAATGTCCTTGTTCACAAGGATGGGTTGTAATCATCACTCTAGCTAAGTCATGGGTTAAAGTGATTTTCTCAACCCTACTCCTTGTCTTCCATACCTTGTCATTCCTATGTACCTCTTTTGTCAACCTTTCTTCCTTGTTTTTAGGAACTAATTTCCTTGTAATTAATATTTGTCTTGTCCACTTGTTAGGACTGATTTGGGAGTGGGTTGTAGCCATTAGCCTACTATTCTTGTAGTCCTCTTTATCGACTCTCTATAAGAGTTGCCTTTTACTCTTGTAAACTTGACAATGAAATATACAACAAAGATTTGAAGCCAAAAGTTAACACAAACTTATCACAAACCAATTGGTCTGAGTATTGTTTCTCCTTTTACAGAGATAAGACTGGTTATCAAAAACTTCCCTAAAAACAAATTGCATCTGCTACTTCTTGGCAATTTAGGTTTTCCCCAGTTGCTATTGCTGAAGTTTCCAATGTGGTTGTTATATCACAATAATCTTGATACAACAATTGCAGTCCACCATCTAGGGTTAGATAAACAGCTGCAACTAGTAAAGTTGCGAAGGATTGCAATGAGGGAATGCAAACTGCTTCTGATTCCCTATGTTGTTATGGGAACAAGAACAATTTTGTACTTTTTGGCCATTTGATTGCAAATATTCTTGCTAGCTATTTGGTGCATGTGGGAGGACTGAAGAGTTTGTCGTTTCTCCCTTTTGAAGTTTTGTGATGAGAGTGGTGGGTGAGAAATGTGGAGCCAAAAATAATCACATGGCGACATGTGGATTTTTGGGTGAAAAAGACAAAATTACCCTCGAGGCACACCGGGATTCCTACATGCGAGCAATGGGCAATCATCATTCAACCAAGTCAAAAGTGCCCAAAATAGGTAACAATTCAAAACTTATTTCATCTATCTTCATCAAATCCTCTCCACAAGGTAACTCCCAAATCATTCCTCTTTTATTATATTAATTAGCTAATCAATTAGGAAATTATTCTATTAATTAGCTAATTAATTGATTTATTATTCAATTATATCTAATTAGCTACAAATCATGAACCTCACCCAAAATACCAACCAAGCGGCCGGTCCTGCTCCTCCTAAAGGGGCCAGCCACACCCCTATAAATACTACCTCATTCTCTCCAAAACTCAATTCCAATTATTTTGCTAAATTCTCTAAATTCTCCAAACACTTTTCCCTCAAAATTCTAACTTTGGCATCAGAGTTTCTTCGGCCAAAGCCGTCATTCATCATGTGCGCGTGAGCCTCTTGGCCTTGACCTAAGGTGTTATTTGTTTTGTAGGTGCAATTTTGTCCAAGAACAAGGAGGAAGAATTTTGCATCCACAAATTGGTGCTTTCATTGAGAGTTGGGTCCCACACTCGTAGAAGACTCTCGCATCCAAGGTTTTCTATTCTTTTGTCCATTTGTAGATTTTTAATACGTTCTTATTTTTAGAATTTTTTATTTGCAAAAATTCTTTGATAAAACATAAAAGAAAAGTACAATGGCTAGAAATTTAGAAACTTCAACGAACGAAAATTCCAATGTTCAAGAGATGGGACCATGATGATCTACAAGGCTAAACGTGACAATAAGTGGAGCGGCACCACCACCACAAGGCTTCACCATGGCAACCATCGTGGTGGCCACCACGGTGCCCACCCACGGCGAGGTCCATGGCACTACCACCACGGCCCAAGCCGTGTCATCCGAGCATGCCGTGTCATCCAAGGCCCACTGCACCAAGGCCACGGCCCAAGCCGTGTCACTCCAAGCCCAAAGGAAACAGGCCTATGCTATCCAAATCCAACGTGAGCCCAATGCGTTGTTAAGCCAAGCCCAAGCTTGGCACCCGCGTATTCCACCCATTGAGCAGCCCACTCCCACCGAGCAGCCTGCTCCCGTGGCCCAGCCTACACCTATGACCCAGCCTGCTCCCACTGAGCAACTCATTCTTGTGGCCCAGCCTGTTTTCGTGGTCTTCCAAGTAGCTCAAATTGGTCCAAGATTAGTTCCACCATCCCGGCTTCAAGTTTCTGGGCCTACGATTGAACTGGGGGCATTTTCACCACATTTCTATGCGGATTTGACATTCCCCAATTTGAATCTCTCGCCCGGAGTCTACCACACTTCCACTGCTCAAGAAGATGCATTCCTTCCAAGTTTTTCCAATCCGAATGGCGAACAACACTTGTCCCGACAAGTTATAGAGTAGACGAGCGCCCTCGCACAGCAGATGACCTTGGTGAATTAGCTTTTGTAGCGCACCGAGATGCAACGTGCCCCAGATGAGGTGTCCTAAAGTAGAACAAGGGCAGAAGAAAAACCTCTCTAGCAGCGTCCCGGCAAGCAGCCACTCGACCAGCCACGAACCGAGAGTTCTGTCAGACTATACTCCCGACTGGGCCTCTGAGATAGCGTATACTCCCGTCTTAGTGCGCGGAGGAGCGTGCATTCTCAGTTAAGCCCACGGATGAGTATACACTCACGATTGGGACCACACTTCAATGAACAACATGGACAACCTTCTAGGCGAAGTGTTCATTCGCGGTTAAGCCCGGAAGTAACATCATCCACCTCATATCAGAGTAGGCAGCACGATGGACGGAGAGAAGCAGTTACTTAATCTGGCTCAAGTTCAACCGACAGCCTACGATAAATTCACTCGTCTGCTAGGAACGTACCACATGCACAGCAGCCATGGCATAGACGAGCCGAATACATGGAAGAGCAGCTTACACCAGCAGGTCACGACTGGAGGTAGCCGAGAACTCTGCTACCCTAACAAAGGTAAATTTAGGAAGAAGTATAGAGACTTTTGAACAAGCGATTGCGCAATTTCCAACGTAATGAGGTCACCAACGAGGCACTATGCTGGGACATGACCAACATAAGTAGGTACCTCTTCACGGATGAGATCGAGCAGGCATAGTAGCCTTCCAAAAAGGACTTCTAGCAGAACACCCGCTGTTAAAAAAAAATGATCATGAAAAAAATCTAACTCTGGCAAACTCTTTCGCTCTGATAGACAATCATGCACTTTGGGACAAGGCTCACTGATCAAGATGCAAGGGCTTGAAAAAGAACCTAACATCACATCCCTACTATCCAAACCAGAAGTAGTAGATGACCTATTCGTATGTTTGACGGTATCTAAAGCAGTAATAAGCTCTACTATCATACGAGAAGAGCTGGGGGCCCGACTACCTGTATTCCACAGTCCAAAACCTTTCCTCGATGCTACCAGAAATTCAAAAGTTAACTTTGGAGATAGTTGTTGCAACCTGGAAGCTCAAGTTTTACCTTCAGACGCACGCATTCATCCTCATGATGCACTATTCTGCCCAATCCAGACGCGCGACGATAAATGCGTAGACACTGGCGGATGTAAATTTTTTTGACGAGCGCAACAACTTAGCCCAAAAGCACGCCAAGGGCAGACAAACACTAGAATGACACACTCGAAAGCAAGTTTTATCTTCGTCACCCCAATCAATTCTATATATGAGCAACATCTACCAGCAGTCAAACACCACCTCCTGCTACGTGTCACACGGCCCCAGCCGACCCTTGCTCTATAATTCAACTCTAGAGTGGCCCAATACATGCAGTTGAGCATCTTCATACTGCGTGTAGCATAGCCCCAGCTCCATAGCTCCCTACTACGCATTCACGACGTAATAGTGCGACGCAATGACGGCTCCATGACTCCCTACTGAGCCTTCACGCCTAGCCTAGGTGATGCAACAGAGCGGCCCAACGACGCCCTAGAGGTAGACGAGCACGCCCTAGCGGCGCCTGCTCCACCCGATGGAAACTTCTGCATTTGCATGTCGACGGCGCATCCAACTACAAAGGTTCAGGAGCAGGCGTAATCCTTGTCACCCCAGACAGTTCGATGCCCAAGTACGCGATCATTTTAGGCTTCAAAGAATCCAACAATGAAGCAGAGTACGAGGCCTTATTAGTAGGCCTCCTAATGGCAAAAGACTTGCGGTGAAAAAGCTCGCAATTTATTCTAATTCCTAGCTAATCACTAGCCAGACTACTTAAGGCATTTTAGACTTACACCCTCACTCAAGTTCCACAGGCAGATAGCACTCACGCGGACGCACTGGCCAAGCCAAGTATAGAGGTAGAGCCAACTTAAACGTTATATTCCGGTGGAGTATCTAGACAAGCCAAGTATAGAGGTGGAGCCAGCAGCTGAAGTGTCATAAGTTAGTACAACTCCAAACTGGTAAAGTTCTATTATAGACTACCTGGTCAATGACACATTCCCCACGGAAAGGTTGGAGTCTAGAAAGCTCCAAATAAAGGAAGCATGCTACTACATGTGGAACGTCATTCTCGTCCAAATATTCTACACTGGACCATATATCTGCTGCCTAGCGCCTTCTGACGACCTAAAGATTCTAAGCTCAATCCACGAAGACGTTTGTGGAAATCACTCCGGAGGCCAATCCTTAGCATAGAAGGTTCTAAACCCAGCCTACTACTGGCCTACCATGTACTAAGATACTAAGAAGTTAGTATAAAAGTACGACCGCTGCTAATGCTACAAGCTGGTACCAGCACTGCCTGCCAGCAAATCACACCCGCATACGAGTCCTTGGTCGTTCATGCAGTGGGCAATCGACTTGGAATGGCCAATGCCGTCCGCTACTGGGGGCAAAGGCATGACGATCGTGACAACCAATTACTTCACCAAATGGGTCGAAGCAGAGCCCATGACTACCACGACACAGACAGACATAGAGCGTTTCATATGGAGGAACATCATTTGCCTATTTGGCATCCCTCAATCCATCGGCACAAACAATGCCAAGTAATTTGTAGGCAAAGATTTGGCCACATGCTTACGACAACTGATCACTTCTGCACTTCAAAAGAAGACCGCGCCCTTCTTAGGGACTCATCGCAAGAATTGCGACCTCTGAGGGCCAACCATGTTCTTCAGTGCGAGAAGGTAAACCAATTCCCCGACACCCACATGCGTCTGCTCTCTAGTGCAAGAGGATAAACTAATTGCTCTCCAGTGCGAAAGGGTAAACCAATTCCCTGACACCCACATGGGTCTGCTCTCTAAGGTGGGAGGATAAACTTACACTCCAAATATCAAGACGTGGATGAGCCGGGCTGCCCTGGTATAACTAAGTGAACAATGGCTTGCGCCGATATTCCAAGAAGTAGCCATAATGGTCTTTTTCAAGGCTTAGCTAACTGAAAGATTTTGGGTCTCTTGGCCTAATCCGTGGGGAACTGGGCCCTGGAACCCTAAAGCTGCTACCGAGTGCACTAAGGTAGCTTACAGTTTCCGGAAGACTGCCTATGGCTTGCCCTTCAAGCAGTAAAGCCGCACTAAACTTATACAACTACACATTATTGTGAAAGGTTAAACAAGCTAGCGTGCATGTACGAAGCTTTATCCACTGTCGACATGCTACTTAGTCGATAAGCTTCACCTCTGCCAAGCGCGGAACGACCTACACCAAGTCCTAAAGTGTTGTGATACTTGCTACGCAACCTAGGGAATTGGAGAAAGCCAAGGTTAATAACCTAGTGGTCATGCAGACTTGTCTGCTTCTGTAAGTAAGGAGTTCGGCTGTCGACTCTATGACTAACAACTTTGCAGAGTTCTACACCAACATCTACGGTTGCATAAGCTACGTAGCCTGTCTGTTTATAGATAAGTAGCACGCCTGCCACTAGTCTATAAAATCCAAAGGTTAGGGCATGAACAAAAGAACCGAAGATGGAGAAAAGCAAAGGAAGTAAGTGTATTAAATTTTCTAGCAAAATTGATAAACAACTAGCAAAGACCAAATGAGTTCAAGCAAAGCAAAAAGTAAGGAGGGAAACAAAGAAAATTTTAAAGACTACCTAGAAGACTATTCTTTAGCAGCTTTAGCCTGGGCACTACTCGGTTGCTGCACCTTCAGCAGCAGCGACATTCTCAGTAGCAGCATCATCCGGCGCTTCACCCCCAGCTGTTATAGCCTAGGACCAACATCTCTGACTACTTCACCAATGGAAGCCTTAAAAGAACAGGCAACTAAGTCTTCTGGAGAAATTAGAGAAGGTTTCAAAGTCTTTCCTAGCAAACTTGAAGTCAGACGGCCTACCAAAGAGATGATCTACATAACCCAGCTTGTATAAATTGGCCTGACTCTGAACAAGCGAAGCCACGAGCCCAACCTTCTCACTTTTCAGCTGCTTGTTCTCCTCTAGTAGACCAACATGGACGCGCTGTAGCTTATCCACTTCTTTCTTCAAACTTTTGTTGATCTTTAGCGCACATTGGAGTTCCAACACTTGGGGTTCAAGCTTATCAACGACTTTCTTGAAGTGGATCACTCGGTTATAAGCAACAATCAACTCTTCATCTTTTGCACAGGTAGCGAAACGAAGCTCAGAAACGGCACGCTCAAGATCTTGAATCAGAGGTATGTAACATTCGATCTCATTCTCTGCACTTTCATACTTAACTTGGATCGCGTCAAGCCTAGTCTTCAAGTCAATGATCTCTTGGTGAGCGGTCTCAAGTTGCAGAGAAGTAGGGGCAGAGATATTAGACCCCTTCAAAGCGACGAGCTCAGATTCCAACCTCTTGATCTTATTGGCAGAAGAATAAGCTTCGGCTACCATAACCTTTGCCACCTCTTTGGCAGCCTTAGTATCCTCTTGGTCAAGAAGCATAGACTCGATTGTCGGAATAGCCGTCTTCTGCATCATTACAAATACAGCAGTCTTCATATACTCGGTTGTATGCTTCGCAAAGGAACTTGGGTAAACAACCTTTCTAACGTCATCGACAAACTTGGCACAAACGTCCATGTCTTCAAGCAAAAATGGTTTCAAAAGCACACAGATCTCAGTAGCTTCCCCAGAAGCAGGTTTAGTGGATTTCTCATAGCTGCCCACGCGAGCAGTCTCCTCCTTCCTAGCAGGCGAATCAATATCAGCAGGAGGAGTGGGCCTTAGCGCCACTTTAGCAGCAGAGTCCACCTTATCGCTCTTCATAATAGCAAGCCTCTCCAAAGATGAACCAGACTTAGCTCCCAACGGACGTCTTGGTACAGACTTCAGCATTGGGGGCATGACATGACCTTTACACTGAGCAATCATATCAGCAATCGTACTAGCCATTCTAGACATGGCAGGCGCCACAGGCTCAGATCTAGCAGCCTCATTTTTCTTCCCATTGGAAGAAGTTATGCCAATCACAGGCCTCTCGGCAGTAGGCGGATCCTCATGAGTAGCGGATGAAGCCTTCAGTTTTTTCTCCACCAGCATCTCTTGAGCAGGCGGGGAAGATCTCTTCTTTCCACCTTCATTCATAGTAAGCTCCACGACAGCGATCAGACGAGCCAATGCATCCGCCTTGATTCTCTTTACCTTCTTTTTCTGGAACAGCCCACATTTCTCCCGGCAAAGAGAACTAAGCAACCAACGTCATTCAAGGTACTTAGCAAGGAAGCTCAACCCAACATTCCAGCAGGAAGAAGACCTGCATGCTTAGCATTCCAACACTCCATGAGGCCCGCGACCTCCTCATTTCTCTCAATCGCGGGCCTGGCCCGCATCAGGTCCAATAGCCCAAAGAACATGAGCCATGCTGCTCGCCTAGCACTACATTTTAGTGCTTCAATCCGCGGCCCCAACCGCACAAGCTGCCTTTGGCCCGAGCAGCCCAAACAGTGGTCTCTGCCACAACACCTCATCGGCCCATGCCAAGCCGACTCCTGGCCCCTGCCAGCCGACGTGCGTCACCACCCCGACGGCTGCCCCTTTGAAAACACTATCCAAGAAGAAGACAAGGAAAATTAAATTTTTCTTACTAAGGTACGGCGCGGAGAAGACGAAGAAAGCAATGAAAGACGGTCATTTGCACGGGTAAGTGTAGAAGATTACTAAGGGAGGGGGAACAAATATCCTCTAGCTTTCTCTCTCTTGTAGGGTAGAATAAATTGCTCTCCAAAGTTTATTTAATAACCCACTTAAGGTGAACTTAAATAGGCTTTGAGAGAAATTTATTTCCCTTTCTTAGAAAGACCTAATTTCCAATTAAAGATGGAATCTACATCAAAATAGGAAACAAGCCTATGTTTCCTAAAGCAAGAAGATCTTTACACCTGCTGCCCTTTCCTGCGAGCAGCCCAATAGGTGTGGGGGCATTTGTGGAGCAAAAAATAATCACAAGGCAACGCGTGAATTTTTGGGTGAAAAGGACAAAATTACCCTCGAGGCACACCGGGATTCCTACGCGTGAGCAGTGGGCAATCATCCTTCAACCAAGTCAAAAGTGCCCAAAATAGGTAACAATTCAAAACCTATTTCATCCATCCTCATCAAATCCTCACCACAAGGTAACTCCCAAATCATTCATCTTTTATTATATTAATTATCTAATCAATTAGGAAATTATTCTATTAATTAGCTAATTAATTGATTTATTATTCAATTATTCCTAATTAGATACAAATCATGAACCTCACCCAAAATACCAACCAAGTGGCCGGTCCTCGTCCTCCTAAAGGGGCTTGTCATACCCCTATAAATACTACCTCATTATCTCCAAAACTCAATTCCAATTCTCTTGCTAAATTCTCCAAACACTTTTCCCTCAAAATTCTAACTTTGGCATCAAAATTCTAACTTTGGCATTAGAGGTTCTTCGGCCAAAGCACCCCCCCCAACACAAATTCATCATGGGCGCGTGAGGCTCTTGGCCTTGACCTAAGATGTTATTTGTTTTGTAGGTGCAATTTTGTCGAAGAATAAGGAGGAAGAAATTGCATCCACAAGAAACAATTTTCATGGTTTAATTTTTCTTTTCTAGTTCAGAATTAGGAGTTTGTGGAATTGCATTTCCTTGGTGGTTTGCTGAAAACAATACTTTTGAATTGGTTTGTGCTGGTCTGGCATGACAGTTGAGTCAAAGAGTAACATGATATTAACCATCCCTAAACTGAATAGCTATGGCAATAGGCAATAAAATATTAATATTTTTATTTTATAAAATAATACAAAATAATTTTATTTGTAATTTCGGATAAGATTTTTAATCGTTCTTGTTGCGCCATGTGTCATTATCCGAATAAGACAATTTTTGGTGATAGATTTCGATAAGATTTTTATCCAATGCCGTCGTGCCACGTGTCGTTACCTTTTCAGAATCGTTGAGGATAGATTTCCGATAAGATTTTTAACCAATCACGTCGCGCCACGTGTCACAATCTGTTTACAATATCTGAGGATGGATTTCGATCAGATTTTTAACGAATGACGGCATGCCATGTGGCATTATCTACAACCTAATCCTTTCTTTTTCCTCCATATAACCCACCATCTATCCTAAGAAATCACACACCAAAATCAAAATCTCTATCATTATTCATAGTTTCTGCTTCCTTCTTACAATGTCTTCTTCAAGAATGTTGTGGGAAATCGATGAGTAAGAGACAGAATTGTTTAAGCAAGGGGAATAAATGTTCAATCTCCAGGTGGGCGAAAATGAGATGGAAGAAGATGAGGATAAGGAGTGTAGAAGGAGAGACGACGAAGCAAAAAGCCAAAGAGCTTCACATTCCCGTCGAGTCATCCAAGCTGTGGCTCAGATCTCCAGGCCCAGCCGTTCCGCAAACATTGATAGAAGCAGGCAAAGACGAGGTATAGATCTCTTGGACGATTGTTTGTAATAGTGCATTCCCTGATACGTACTTTAGACGTCGTTTTAGAATGGAACGACATTTGTTCAACAAAATCATGATTGATGTTTGCAACCATGATTCTTACTTTGTGCAAAAGAATAATGCTTTTGGTGTTATGGGTCTCCTTCCTAACCAAAAAATTAATGTTGCCTTGCGGATGCTTGCATATGGAGCATTTGCAGACCAAGTGGATGAGATAGCGAGGATGGGAAAATCAACCATTCTTGAGTCCTGATGAGGTTTTGCTCCGCAATCGAATCTCTCTACACCACAAAGTACCTTCGGAGACCTACTGAGATGGACTTGCAAATGCTTTTGAAGAGGGCGAGATGCGAGGTTTTCTTGGGATGATTGGAAGCATCGACTGTATTCACTGGACCTGGAAAACTGTCCAAGTGCATGACAATGAGCTTATGGGGATTGAAAATGAGCAAAAAGTATCATCTTGGAGGCGATGGCATCATTTGATACATGGATTTGGCAAGGTTTTTTCTTTATTCCGGGGGCTCAAAATGACCTCAATGTCCTTGCCCAATCCCCAGTGTTCAACGATGTCCTGCAAGGAAAAACACCAAGAGTCACGTACTGGGTCAACGGACATAAGTACCACGGGCCATACTACCTAGCAGACGACATTTACCTAAGGTGGTCATTGTTTGTCAAAACAGTGCCACGTTTTCGAAGTGCAAAGGAAAAACACTTTGCAAGTTGTCAAGAGGGGTGTAGGAAGGATGTGGAACGTTGTTTTGGTATCCTCCAAGCTCTTTGGGCGATTGTTAGAAGTGTTGCCAGAATGTTTGATTTAGAGTCGCTTCAATCCATCATGATGACATGCATCATTCTTCACAACATGATTGTGGAAGATGAGTACGATTATGATGTCGTTGATGATATGAGCCAGACACGATGAACAATTCCAGAACGTAAATATATTGTGCTCATGACGCCATCGAAGAACCCGTGCAACACGAGCCATTACAAAGGGATGAACGTTACAATGAAAGGCTCATTCAATGATATACTGCACTTCAAGACCCATATATGCACAATGCCCAACAAATTGACTTGATAGAGCACTAGTAGGAATTGAAACAAGCTTAAGAAACTTAAGTTCATTTACTGTGTTTGTAATTTTATTTGGTATGTTTATGTAATTTTATTTGGTGTGTTATATGTCCTTTGAATAAAGATTCTCTTAGTTTAAATAAATTACCAAATTAAATAAATATACTCTTAGTTTAAATAAAGTACTAAATTCAATAAATTGGAAACAACATAAAGTACTCTATTCAATAAATAAGAAATTACAACCCAAAGTGATTGGAAAATTATGGGCTCTGATGAAAAACAAATTCCCTAGTCTCTCATGAATGGAAAATCATCACCTAACCGATTTGTGGTGCTAGGATCATCTTTTCTTGTGGTGCTAGGACCATCTCCTCTTGCTCTCGCTTCCCTTGCACGCCTCATTCGCACCATGTCCGCTTTCTCTGAATTCCAAAAATATTTATAATTCAGTGATTTCCCTTCTACAAGCTCCTTCATAATGTCACAATCTTGTTGAGCCTTTTTTTCTTCTTTAAGCTCTTCCCTTTCTTGCCTAAGGAGCTTTCTTTCTCTCTCATTAACTTGAAATAATCTCTTAGCAGCTACAGCTTTTGCCTCATCTCTAACCTTATCAGCCTCAAATTTAGCCATTTCCCACGCCAAAGTCAATTCACCTTGGCGAGCAAGTTCTTCCATATATTTTGCATAATCATTCTTGGAAGCACTCCATTTTCTCTTTGAAGCCTTCTTACCTTGAGGCCATATTGGATAACGGGGCGACCCTGACGCTTGTTCATGGGGCGTTTCCAGCACTTCTTCTATGTCGGTTTCATGAACATGCGAGTCATGAACGGGCGTAGAGTGTAGAGGGGTGCTGTTCATGACAACTTCTGGACTGACATGCACAACTCTGAATTTAGTACAATCTTTGACAATATTCCAACATTCCCACCAGGTGAATGCTTTGTTTTTATTTTTGGTTTTGGCATTATACCGAGCTTGTGCTTGAATTATCTACACAATCCGGGAGAAGACATAATTATAATAATCAAAGTAACTAATGTAAATTTGGGTATAGTACAAACAAATAAATAATATATTGTTACATGATCCGCTAAATCTTCCCCACTTCGAAGATTAGCACTAGCTTGTGCCAAGGCGTCTCTCCAAAGACTAAACGATTGGCTGAGTATCTCCAACGACTGGACATCGATTCTTTGGTTCTTTTCCCACCAATTTTCTCAAGATAATTGGTATGAATAAGACTCCACATTTCTCGCAATTGTATCTCATTACCCGTAATTGGATCATGAGTAACTTCAACCCAGTTAGAACACAACGTAACATCTTCAATAAGCATCCAATTCGTACTTGCATCATTAGTCATTTTGTTGGAAACCAATTGGATTGAAACTTTGAGAGAAAGATTGGAATGTGGTTGAAATTATTTGAGAAAATATGAAATTGTAGTGTAAGGTAGAAGATAATGAGAAGGTATTTTTATAGAAAAGTAAAATCAATTTTTTTTTTTAAATTTAAAATTTTTTTTTATTAACTTAATTAATTTATGCCGTTGGATTAAAAAAAATTTGAAATCCAACCCTCCAGATTGTGCCATGTGGCACAACGTAACATTTCAGAAATTTTAAATGTTTTTTATTTTATTTATAAAGGCGAATAACGTCGACCGTTGATCTCAAATCCAACGGCTGATATTGTGCCACGTCATCTAGCCGTTGGCCGAACGTTTGAATTTTTTTTTACCGTTAAAAATCCAACAGTCCAGATAAGCTATCCGTTGAAATCCAACGGACGACGTCGTGCCACGTGCCCCACAATGATAACAATTCAGAACTCTACGCCGCGGGCCCCACCGACTGAAAAGTTGTCGGTGATGCGCCCCCACGCGCACGTGAATGACACGCGCCTGACGCAAATTTTTTTAAATCATGGCTGACTTCAGCCTTGCATCACGTGGCCCTCAGGCTCTCGGGCCACCGATTGGAGCCGGGCTTCTCACTCGGGGCCCCCCTCAGTCCACACGCCTGCATGGGCTGGAGCTTGCAGCTCTGGCTATTGAGTTGGAAAGGTCGCCGGTCCATCGGCCTAATTGTCCCGGTAGAGTTGCTCTCAAGTGGTGTTACTTCAAAAATATTATAAAATTACGTTGGCCTTCTTTATTGATATACTCAAAAAGGAAAACATATTATTGGTGTGTTAGGCGATTCATAAACGTTCAAAAAGCAAGTCATCTACTGAGATTATGTCCAACTCTAAGGTGCCCTAATTTGTTTCAAGACAAGAGGGGAAACAGCGCATTACGTACTCATTGTTCAACGACCCAAACAAACAATATGGAAAAGGAAGGCTATCCTTTTTGTACTATTTGCTTCAAGCAAAATAATTGTGACATGCGTGATACATCATGAGTTTTTGAAGAAAGCAGCTGCTGCTAGCCTGCTAGGCATGACCAAGTGATGATGTGATCTCTCTACCTAGTCAATAATTTCCATGCAAAAAAGTGAAGAAACCATACGACAAGATGAAGTTCAAAACCGTGCACTTAATTATTTTGTGCGTAGTTAATTTATGATTTTTATTATTAATTGATACGTGTTAATTCTTTTTAATTTTATTATCATAAAATTAACATATGTCAATTAATAATATAAGCTACAAAAAATTATACACAGAATAAGTGTAGAAGATTTGAACTCTACGACACCCGTGATGCACCAGTCTGAGAGAGATGGAAGCATCCTCCTCATATATACACGAAGAGTTAGAGCGGACGGATGGAATGGGTCATAGACTGGCTCATATGTGGGTAGCGTGAAGGAATTGGAAAAGTAGGCAGGAAGACACGAGAGAGAGAGAGAGAGAGAGAGCCTTGTCTTCCATCCCACTTGCTTACCAACTTACAAATCAGATTAGACATATAGTCTCTATTCAAACATATATATTCAAAACTCAACCATTCACATTTCAGCCACCGATCCATCGACCAACACCCCCCAACTTGCATTTGTTTAAACGAAAAATCATGACAATGTGTGTGTGAGAGAGAGAGAGAGAGAGAGAGAGAGAGAGAGAGAGAGAGAGAGAGAGAGCAAGTTGCATGCAACTGCTTTGCATGTATCCGGCCTTCCTTTTCTTTTCTTTGGAAGAACAGCTAGCGAATAGCTATCAAAAAGTGCAAGTTGCAACTTGCAAGCGAAAGAGGCAGCTAAGCTATTTTTATTTGATTCCCGTCACGTTGTTCACCATTTTTTAATGCAAATTTTACATACATGCTTTTGTTCTACTCGATTGCCGATAACATCCATACAAGACGACAGTATATATATGTGTGTGTGTATATATATACATGCTTTCATATTCTCTCCTGTTTTTCTAGGTTTTCTTAGAAACGTTTCTCTCTGTCATTTTCTAGTTCATCGTGATTACCGGAGGAAAAATAAAACAGCGAGAGATAAATAGCCGGCTTCATTTTCAATTTTATTCACTTTTATCTCTGTCATTTTCTAGTTATTATTTCTTCAAAATTAATCAGAAACCTATTAGCAGAGAATAAGAAGATGAGCTTCATTTGCTTAGTATTTGAATCTTGATTTTGTGTATAACACTATTATACAACGTACTTAATTACAAATCCTTGTTAACGCATGATTCTTTCTGACTCTGACAATTTTAAAGAACACAAGTTGCTATCTCACGGACAAAACTCAATTACATCGATACAACGATAAAGTTGATATCTCATGGACTTACCTTAATTGCAACGATAACATAGATTGATAGCAGCGCAGGGCAATTAGAATTAACTTAATTACAAAATATAATACACACAGAATTTACACAAACTACATTACTATTACTCTTAACTAATTATGCCAGTGCTGTGACATGGACGCTGACACGTCGGTCGAGTGGTCTTGTTCTTGAGAACCTAGCCATGCAGCTAGCTGCCCACTGCCTCAATAGTCGTCGCAGCACTGCCATTACCATTACCCATATCAATCAGAAAAGTTCAACCATCCAAAACATTATACAACAATTCATTCTTTAAATTTTAATTATGTGACATGTCTTCTCAGTTGCCCACTACAAATTTCCCTTACATTCCAATTAAACGAACAAAATCACAAAAAAATGACTAAATGCTCAAAAACCAAATTTAATTGTTGAATTAATATACCTCAAATATAATCGAAGATTGCATGACAAATTGAAATAAGAGTAATATTCTCTCCGCTTCTGATTCTTTTTTTCTTCAATCTCTTCCTATTTGAACGCTGGACTGAGGAAACTGAGAGGGGAAATTTTTTAATGTGACTGGTACACAATGTGATATACCATGTGTCATTATAAAAATGATGAAATATATGTGTTAAAAAATTAATAACTTACAAAATAAAATTTTCCTTCACTATGTATAGTTACCGATTTCAATTAAAAATTTATCCTCAGAGAGAAGGGGACTGTAAAAATTTATCCTCAGAGAGAAGGGGACTGAATGGGAGGGAATTAGAAGGGAAGAATCCTACTCGATTGAAAAATGATCAATTCAGCCATTGAAATTTGAAAAATTGATCATTTTAGCCAATTTTTCAACATTAATGGATATCACACACAGTTAATAGCACTGATTAAAGCCACAAACATTGAACCATTGAAGCTGTTTCATCGGATTAAAATCACAAAACGATGGCGGAAACGCCAACGCCAAAATAAGGACAAACACAGATGACTAGCTCATAACCTCGATCATAGACATTCACGATAGTCTTTTGAGGCTAATTAATCCATGCAAACACAAAAGAAGATGAAGGAGCTAATTAAGCTAGTAGCTAAAGTATGATTAATTAATTTTAATAAATGATTAATATTATCATTACTTGCGTCTTGCTAAATCCTCGGCGATCTGAGCGAGAGACTGCAGGTTGCAGCGAACAATGGTGTCCACGAATATACACGTGTCATCCTTTGTGTTCCCGTGCGGCACGTCAACAACGTACGACTCCACCACCACCGTCCCGCCGCCAGCGCGCGACGATGGGTGCAGTGTCGTCACCGACCTGTAGTTCGACAACCGGTGGTCCCCGCCCACCATGCTGAAGCTGATTATATGGCTTTCGTCGTCAAGGATCTCCAGCCTCTCCGTGCTGCTGTTCGCCGGCAGCCCCGATATCACCTGCACTTCCCGCAGCGTCCCCACGTCGCCACCGCCCTCGATGACGTGGCAGCTCTTGACGAAGTGTTTGTACGCCTGCGGGTTGTCGAAGCGCCGCACCACCGACCACACGGTGGACACGGGCGCAGCGATCTCCTGAGTCACGGCGGAGCAGCACTGGTTGGGCCCCACCGCGTGCGTGTGGTGCCGCGCCACGGCTTCCGGTACTGTGGTCCGCTTCTTACCGTTATTATTACTATTGTTGTTGAGTAGCAGTGCAGCAGATCCTCCCCCTCTTTGGTTCTGGTACTGCGACGACGCCGTATTAGATGTCGCCGAGGTTGCGGTGTGGACACGGTGGATCAAGACTGAGGATTTGGGCGGGTTGGGAGGCATTTGAGTAATTTCACCCTGGAGCAGATTTAAAGTGGTATAGCTTTTTGGGTTTTGGGTATAAATAGTAAATTTGGAGAGCTTCTTCTGCTTCAGATGGAGGCTCTCTGCTCTGCTCTACTCTAGCTTCCGGTGAGAGATCTTAACTCTGAAGGACTCTAGCTTTCTCTCTCTAGCTTTCTCTCTCTATCACCCACAGACAGAGAGATGAGTTGGTTGCAATTTTCAAAGCCAAGAATTAGTGAATATAAAATTGGAGAAAGTTCATGTGGGGGATTATAATTTATAAAATAGAAACAAGTTGGTCCTAGAAGCCAAAAAAAAAGCAAACAATAAACGCAAGTTGATCGGGTTGAAGTTAGGCGGTGCAATCTGAACACTTATTTTCTATCTGTCATATATCTTGCGTTAATTATTGTCTTTTATCTTTTTTCAAATCATTTGATTTGAAGGTCAAAAATTAAAAAAATTTGTGAAAGTAAAATAAAATATATAGGTAGCGTCACTCTAAAGTTATTCTAAAGTAATACTAGATAGACTAATTTTTTTAGATTATAGTTATAAATCTTGTGATGTGTCACCTATAAAAAAATAAATACGTTAATCAACACCTACATAATATTTCAAATATCAACAAACAGGTCATATAGTTTACAATATCATTTAAATAAATAGTCTTTCAAACGGTACTCAGCTTTCGTAACAGTCATGTACTTTTTTCTTTTAATAAATAAACCACACAAGTTGTTGGATTACAAGTTGACCCTCCTAAAAAAGAACGCAGGGATTTAATTATGTTATCATGTCATTTAAATGTCATTCCTAACTCATGATTTGATTAATTTCAGGTACCGTTTGATACACAGACGGGACATAACGGAAAAAAACAGAGGATGGAGATTGTGTGTTATAATTTTTGTCTTAAAATTTTATAATTTTGTGTTTCATGGGATGGAACGAGTCGTTCCAGGAGGAGGTGGAACAAAAATTTAACCAAAATTCGTTCCATGAGACAGAGTGTCCCACTATCTTTTGCGCACCAAACGTGGGACGAGCGCGTTCCGTCCCATCCCATGTACCAAATGGTACCTGGGTTTATTATAGTTGAAATTTATAAGGTTGTTGGAGAGATTTTTAGAGTGTCAGAAACATAATCTGGTACAACAATGTAATAATATAATTAATTAGAAATTTAAAAAATAATTTTTCAAATAATAATATTATAACATTTGGTGCACTGGACTTTATTCCGGGCACACTTAAATTTTTCTCAAGTTGTTGGGCCTCACAACTTCAAGTCAACATGTTTACTTAATAGAAATTGAAAAGTGAAAAATGAGAAAATTTAGAAACAGAGAAAGTACTAAAAAAAAAACAAATTGGATCAACTAGCTTCATAGTTGCTCTGATTCCTGAAATTTAGGTATTTGATAATGAATATTAAGGGGAGCAAATTTTTTTATTTTTTATTTTATTTTTGAGAAAAGGAGGGTAGCTAATATTAAGGAGAGTTTATAAGTGAATTGATTCTCAAACATATATTTCTCATACTTATAAGATCGACTATTCTCTTTATCAGTTTAGTTCACTGTTTTGAAATATCAAATTGTGGATTGTTATGTACAAACTACGTTATTTTTACTGTGGATGTTTTTATAAACGCACACATGATTAAAGTCAGAAATCAAAATAATTTAAATAACCAAGTGTTATTGTATACAAGAAAAATTTGGAATCAAAATAATTTTAATACTCATTTCATTCAAAAATGCTATGAACTGAAATGAAGGAAAATTATTTCAATACTCATCTTTTCTCCTTCTGCGTACCCTATTAATTTTGTCTCTTGTTTTTTCCTCTAAGTTATTCAATACAAATGCTAAAAATAAAAAAATTTAAAAAAAAATGTGTAAAAAAAAAAGAAAAAGAGAGAGTGAAAATCCTTTACCTCGTGCAAATATCGCATCACAATACATATAGAGATGATTTATTAAGCAAGAAATTGGTTACGGAGATGGGACTCAAGTCTCACTCTCACATGCAACAGAAGCTTCATCATATATGACATTTTTGCATGGTGGTGTTTGTCTCAAGTGCTAAGAACATGAGGGTCCATAGGGTACCGGCCGGACCACGGGTTGGTGCGACAGAGTTTGCTTCAATTTGATGGAATTGGACCATATATATAATTCGAATTCATGACTGCCTGTGGTCCTTTGGATGGGAACTCCACAACCGTACCCTAATGAAATTAGAAGCTTTACAGTGCAAAACCCTAATCTCGGTTAGTTTATACGACATAGGCCAATATGGCGTTTGGTCATTGCGTATATATCTAATATTTACCAACTTATTTAGAATGCGATCACCAATTTGAATTTGCCAAATGCCAAATTGGGATCAAGTTGCAAGAAGCCACAGCCCACGGGGATCGGACAAGCATTTACTCAGTCCCAGACCCAGATTCTAAGCGTGAAGACAAATTTTGAGAAATAAAAACTTGGACCACACTGATCACCAAACCCTTTCATCCTTCTTCCTTTTCTTATTATTAAGTGTGACAGTCATTTCGTCAAATACGTAATGCGTTTCATGTATGAATAATAATATAAGTGGATAACATGAGTTGTTATATCATCAAATAAGATATATTAGGAGCAGGATTTTGTTTTATTATTTACATTAAATGGATGGGGGAGTAGGCTTAGCCTCATAATGGACTAGCAATGATGTGGTTCCAATTCGTCTTTTCGCGAGAATCGAATATAAGATCTCTCACTTACAAGTAAAGAGGAATGCCACCAGCTAGACTATAATACTAAGTGGCGGATTTCGTTTTATTAAAAACGAAAACAAAAAAATACATAGAACCATCGTAGGATATATATGTATTCACTATATTATAGGACTTCTATTCATAATTGTTTCTCTCTTTTTTCTTCAAAATATGACAGTCATATATGGTAAATATGTGATCCCTAACTCTATCGTCTTGTTATTTTACGTACACTGAGGTTGAAACCAAGGTCTAAAATATCCATAATATCCCGATATTTCCATCGAAATTTCCGTGTTTTTGGACTACCGATATTTCCAATGTCATCGATATTTCCATCGAAATTTCCGTATTTTTTAAATTTCTATATTTAAAAAAACACCAAAAGGATTCGAACCCCTCCCATTTTACTCCTTCAACACCTTGACCACCATATCACTTATATTTTTGTGAAAATATGCTAAAATATTTATATATTTTCGACGCTCACAATGTTTGCCAGCTCGCTATATAATCAACTTAAATCAGTTAAATCCATCATGCAATGCATTTCCTTCCAATTTTTTATGATAAACTAATAGATAATTGACTAAATAAACATCCTACAAAATTTCAATAAAAATTTCCAAGTTTTTCTTACAATTTCTGTGGTTTTTATTCAATTTTTATCGATATCGATAATATCCCGATATTTCCATCGAAATTTCCGTGTTTTTGAACGATCGATATTTCCGATATCATCGATATTTTAAACCTCGGTTGAAACAGGTTCTCCACTAAATCGGAGCTCTATGCATAAGCCATTAATTACAACATGATTATATTAATATTCCCACGTGACCGTGTATTGGACTACACATAACAGTTTCTCTCCAACTTTGAATCTCTTTAAGAAAGACAAAGTACACAAAATATATAAGTTTGTATGTGCCAGTGTGTTCATCTCGAGTTCGATATATATCTTTCAACTAAAGTACTTAAACCACTTGGTTTCTTCTTTTCAAAATACTAATCAAATTGCTTTATTCAATCTTTGCTTCTTGATTTCTCTTCTGGATTGATTCCATTCTTCTAAAACCATTGCTTTCCTTCCACTTGACATTTAAAAACATACCTAATATTGTGGTCGCTAGCTATCTTATTCTAGTTTCAAACTTTTTTAAACTAACGCCCAAATTGTGACAACTATAAAAACCTAAGCGTACCAATCGGCATATTTTTTAGAGAGACTTTGGATGCGGTCCCTAACTATGAATATTCTTTGACTGAAACCTTGTTGGTTTTCAATTTTTGATCCAAGTCCCTGAAATTAATGTGATAATTTATTTCTATGTACGTTACTATATTTTATTAAATTAAAAATTGAAATTTATAGTTGTTTATATTAATAAGATTTTAAATAAAAAACCATAATTTGTGGGATTAAAAATGTTAAAATATAAATATACTATTGTGTGTGTGTGTGTGTGTAAACAAGGGTACATTCATCAAAATTAACCAAAAAATTATTGTATCAAAACATGGGTACATTCTTCAAAATCACAAAAAAAAAAAAAAAAAAAAAAGATATTAGGCTTAGTAAAATTAGTAAATTTCTTCAATTAAACTTAACATGGATACATTCTCAAAAAAAAAAAAAAAAGGTGAAGTGCCGATTTAGTCCCTGAACTATCACCTTAGTGAAAATTAGGTCTCTGAATTATTTTTTCGGTAAAATAAGTCCCTAAATTCATTAGAAATTGCTAATTTCATCCCTACTATTATATTCAAAGCTATATTATCCAATTTTTCGTCAACTTAAGTCATTTGACACATTTTTGAATGTAATACCATCATTTTCTCGCCTATAAGCCCTTAACATTTCATATAGGTTGCAAATTTAATGTCTAATTTACCCTCAAAAGTTAACTTACACTAGTTCTTTATGAAAAACTACCAATTCATCCTCCAAAGTTAACTCTATACACTATTTCTTTATGAAAAACTACGAATCTACCCTCCAATGTGTATCACATGCAAGTAACGTGACTTAAATTGACGGAAAATTGAATATAGTATCTTCGAATATAACATTAGGGATGTAATTGGCAGATTTTTATAATTCAGGGACTAATTTTTCTAAAAAAATAGTTTAGGGACCTAATTTTCACTAAGGTGATAATTCAGGGACTAAATTGGCAATTTACCCAAAAAAAAATGTACCCATATAAATTTAAAAATGGATTAGAAAAACATTGAATAGATTTTATATAAAAAAATGGTACATTTTACATATAACAAATTGGTATATTTAAGAATGAGTACATTTTAAGATTAAAAATTTGAAAAATATTACATGAATGGTGACACACCCCGACCAAAATCGAAGCATGCTGGCCGTCACGTGAGAGGGACATAACCATGTGCACAGTGCAGAAGCAAAATAATATAGAAATTACGAATGAATAGAAACCGAATCACTAGTTAAGGCAATTACTAGTGTGAGAATAAGTGTGAATCCCAATAAGAGTATAAGTAGTCTAGTTGCAGTCTAGTAGAACCAGGTACTAATTATACAACTCTAAAGATGATCATACATGGATAGTGATATGTCAGAACTGCCTTGAAGCACTCGCAATGCGACCAACGAAATTCCTACCTAGAACCTGGAGGGGCGAAAAACAGAAAGCGTGAGTGGGCAAAAACAAAGCTTTTCAAATTCATTTCATTTCTCAAAAGTTCTAACCCCTCGCGGTAAAACCTGTATAGTTTTCCCATAAAATAGAATATATATATATATAGACACATATCTTTATCATGCTCAATTATCAAAATCCACATATGAAATGCCATGCATATGCCATGTCCAATATCACAATATAACATATGTAAACCAGGTGTTATAACTCAATATGAATAACCAATCTAGCCGGGAGTCACCTCTTGTGACCTGTACGGCATAATCTAGAGCTCAATCATCTAGCCGGGAATTACCTCTTGTGACCTGTACGGCTCAATCATTCATCTTGTCATGTATACATCTCATTAACAATATACCTGCACATGAGTCGGGAACCACCTCGAGTGGTCTGTACGACAAGCTGGGTGTAAATAATTACGCTCTAGTGCTACGATCACGTGAAGGCTGTGCGAATAATCGCGGGTCACCTACATGTCAAACCCACTAAAAGTGTTCTATACGACAGGTTGTGCACCTAACTTGGATCCAAGAGGAGCGTGTGGTGCGGGAGGTGAACGATCAAGTGAAGGTTGTGCCCTGGCCACGGGCGAGAGCACTAACACCAGGGTGCAGGTTATGAGCTATAATACATCTCAACATCAACATTTCATCCACAATCACTAATCATCATAAAGTACTTACCTGTGGCTTACCTGGCCTCCACAGCATCATGCGACATTATGCATAATTACTTTAATGCATATACTAAAATATGATGCAATATGACATGGCATTTCAATCACATTTCATTTAGATACGTTTTCTGGAAAAAACATCATGTATATATGTATATACTGAAAACAAAAGCCTACTCACTAGTATATCGAAGGGTCGTAGCCCCCGAGCCTCGATTGATTACGCTCGTCTTGAGGGTAGGTTTCACCTATATGCGATACAACTATATAAACATCAATTAAAAGCACATAAACGAAACTTGGTAATAACTTCTCATATATTGCTCAAATTGGGTATATGAATATACCACAATGACCTACTCAACCTCAGGATCATCCCCATATTTTTAAAATAATTTTTTGACTCCTCACGCGCCACCATACACCGGCCAAGGCACGGCCAGACGCGCCCCCATGCGCGGCCACGTGCCTGGCACACTGATGGTAACAGTAACGGCAGTTAAGGAATATTCCGTCCAAAAATAGAATATGCCCTTAAAACTAACCTGACGTCGTTAGGTTCCGTTAGGAATATTCCATTAACTTGACGGAATATTCCTCTATCTTCTCCAGCACTCCTTCGGTGTCATCACCGTCACTGGAAACCAGAAAATTATTCAAAGTTTCATATCTCATCCATCTTTCAACCAAATTGCATGAAACTTGAACCAAAATGAAGCTTATGAAGAGTAGAACCAATTCTTACCACTTTCAAGCCTTGAAATCCATGGCATCTTGCTGGAGAAACCTTGATAAACCGGCCAAAATTGAAACTCGCCAAACTCAACTTCCCGACGTCCAAAACACTTCGTTTTTCTTCCCCGAGCTTTGTGAAGACGTTTTAAAGCTTCTTAGGACCTTAAAACTCCCTGAAAACTTTATGATCACGATCACATGAATAGTACCTCAAATCTGGGATTTCGGGTTCTCGGGTTTTCGAAGCTTTCACGACCAACCAAAGGTACGACTAGGTTACTAAGGTTGCAAGGAGCGTGGATATGGTATCCACGAACTCGATCTGTGGCTAGATGATGGCGATCGAAGATGGTCCGTATAGTTGTACGGACAATGGCAAAATATCGAGAGAGAGGAGAGAGAGAGAGAGAGAGAGTCAACGGGAGATGATGATGTGGGTGTGTGTGTGTGTGTTCCAAAAGCAACCAACCAAAATAAAAGAAAATATGAGTCCTAATTGGTTCCAAACAATTAGAACTTAATATAATTAGTCCACAACCTTAAGTTTAAACCACACCACTCTACAATAAAACCCAACGTCCAAGGGTAATTTCGTCATTTCACACCAACAGGCTGTCACAATCTACCCTCCTTATAAAAATTTCGTCCCCGAAATTTCACAATCAATACAATCCACTAATAATCATGAAACAATCTGGGATACATCTCTCTCATCTGATCCTCTGTCTCCAAAGTAGACTCTTCCCCTGAATGGTTTCTCCACAAAACTTTGACCGATTGCACGGTTTTATTTCTCAGAACCTTCTCTTTCCATTCCAAAATAGTCACTGGCTCCTCATCATAAGTCAAATCCGGGCTAATTTCCAATGGTTCAGGAGTTATCACATGTGACGGATCTGAGACATAATGTCGAAGCATCGAAACATGAAATACATTATGTACCTTAGACAACTTTGAAGGCAACTCAAGCCTATAAGCAACCTCACCAACTCGCTCGGTGATCTGATACGGTCTGATGTAACTAGGGCTTAGCTTACCATTCTTCCCAAAATGTACTACACCTCTCCATGGTGATAGCTTTAAGAATACAAAATCATCAACATTATACACTCGGTTAGTGACATGTATGGCAGCTAAGCTCTTTTGACGATCCTGGGCCGCTTTTGGTTAGACTTAATTACCTGAACATTCTGAGTAGTCTCCTCTACTATCTCAGGACCTTAAATTTCATCATGCCCACAAATCCAAAAATCAACACACATGACACCGTTTTCATGGGCTCTATGGTGTTACTTTTGGTAAATTGAAGTGACCAACATACTCAACAAGCTCAACAGATCTGTAAGCCCAAATCTCTTTTCCATAAAACAAATAAATAACTGTTGCACTTGTCTGGAAAGGTTGCTACTCCCTACTAGAATAAAATGCGCTAACTTAGTAAGTCGATCAACACTCACCCAAATTCCATCATAACCATTTAGTGTACGAGGAAGCTTGTACACAAAATCCATGGTAATATCTTCCCATTTCCACTGTGGAACGGGAAGTGACTGCATTAATCCAAAAGGCTTCTTCCTTTCAGCTTTAACTTGCTGACAAATGGCACACCTACTCACATACTCAGCTATTTCTCTTTTCATACCTGGCCAATAATAAAATGGTCGAATGGTATGATACATTTTAGTACCTCATGGATGTATTGCATAAGCTGAAATATGCGCTTCATCCAAAATTTCCTTATTTAATTCCATATTATTTGGCACATACATCATTTGATCTTGCATAAGCATGCCATCAGATTCTCGAACTCTGAGATCCTTCTTCTTTCCTTTAGAAATTGCAAAAATTAAATCCTGAACTTCCTCATCATTTCTTTGGGCTTCAAGTATACGATCAATCAAAATAGGCCTAACTTGGAAACTAGCAAGCAAGGCTTCCTCTCGTTCTGCTACAACTTCTTCTCGTTCTTTTAGCCCCAATTTCACCCAAGTGGACTTCAAATCTGCAAGAAGAGGAACACGAGAAGCATACAAAGCATTGATCCGACCTTGGGATTTTCTACTCAAAGCATCAGCCACTATATTAGCACGACCAGGGTGATACTCAATCGTGCAATCATAATCACTAAGCAACTCTAACCACCTTCGTTGCCTAAGATTAAGCTATTTCCTAGTGAAAAGATACTGAAGACTCTTGTGATCTGTAAAGATCTTACACTTCTCACCATAAAGGTAATGCCTCCAGATCTTCAAAGCAAAGATGATAGCTGCTAATTCCAAATCATGAGTAGGGTAATTCATTTCATGAGACTTCAATTGACGTGAAGCATAAGCAATCACCCTACCATGCTGCATCAAAACACATCCCAAGCCATTCAAAGAAGCATGCTATAAATCTCAAAGTTACCACTATCATTTGGAAGTGAGCATGAGTGAGATAATACTTAAGCTGCTGAAAACTCTGCTCACAATCACCATTCCACTCAAATTTAACTTCCTTTCTAGTCAACCTTGTAAGTGGTAAAGCGATAACTGAAAAGTCCTTAACAAACCGTCGATAGTAACCTGCTAAGCCAAGGAAACTCCATACCTCAATGACGGTTCATGGCTGTTCCCAATTCTCCACATCTGCAATCTTCTGAGGGTCTACCTGTATACCTTGGGCTGATATAACATGTCCCAAGAATGCCACTTGATCTAACCAGAATTGGCATTTACTAAACTTAGCATACAGCTGATGTTCCCTCAATTTCTTTAATACTAGAGTGAGATGTCGAACATGATCTGATTTCAACTTAGAATACACCAGAATGTCATCAATAAAAAAAATGACAAATCTATCCAAGTATTGCTGAAATACCTTATTCATCAAACCCATGAAAGCTGCTGGTGCATTCGTCAATCCAAACGGCATCACAAGGAACTCATAATGACCATAACGAGTTCTAAAAGCCGTTTTATAGACATCGTCACTCCTAATCTTTAACTGATAGTAGCCTGATCTTAAGTCAATCTTGAAGAACACACAGGCACCTCAAAGTTGATCAAATAGATCATCTATACGCGGCAATGGATAACGGTTTTTAATCGTTACATGATTCAATTGCCGATAATTAATGCACAACCTCAAAGTTCCGTCTTTCTTCTGGACAAACAAGACTGGAGCTCCCCAAGGCGATATACTAAGCTAAATGAAACCTTTATCAACCAATTCTTGTAACTGAATCTTTAACTCCCTTAATTCAGCTGGTGCCATTTGATAAGGAGCTAAGGAAATAGGATCCGTACCTGGAAGTAATTCGATGGTGAACTCCACATCACGATCTGGCGATAATCCAGGTAAATCATCAGGGACTACATCAGGAAAATATCTGACAACTCGAACATTCTCCACACTAGAAGGAATATCATCATTTAATACCATATGAGCCAAGTACCCTTGACAACCTTTGTTCAACAATATTTTGGCTCTCATAGCTAAAATAACACCATGCCTTACTCCACCATGATCCCCTACAAATGTAACCTCAGGCAATCCAGGACGATGGAAAGTCACTGTTTTCCCGTAATAATCAATATTGGCACGATTATAATGCAACCAATTTGTGCCCAAAATCACATCAAAATCGACAATATCCAACGAAGTAAGATTAGCTGGCATAAGCACATACTCCACCAAAACAGGACATCCTGGACATACACAATCTACATAACACTTATCCCCTCTAGGCATTGCAAACTCTAACTCATACCCAAGGGGTGTAGATTGAGGTTGGGTTAACTGAGCAAATGTATGAGAAATTACGGAATGCGTAGCACCACAATCAATCAACACTTTAGCATAATGACCAAGAACATTTAACATACCCATGATTAAGTCAGGATTATTCTGAGCATCCTACAGAGAAATGTTATGGATACGTCCATGGGCATGCTGTCTTCCTCCTCGACCTCTATTAGCATGAATACCTCGGACCTAAGCACTACGCCCCTGACCTGACTGGCTGTGCTGCCTTGACGATCTTGCACTACTAGTAGCAACATCAACCTGTTGTGGCTGTCCTATAGAATGCCACTGTGACCCGCTAGCCGAGTATTGACTATAGTTACCCTGCTGATAAGGCATATATCCTCCTGAATACTGACATTTACCCTTATCATCTCTCATCTGATTACCCTATTTTCCTTCTTCGTCTTCACTATCGCTGGGCATATTTTCTGAGTCCTCAACTCTCAACAAAATCTCATAAAACTCCTGATAAGTGGCACACGGTGCTGTAGTAGCTATAGAACACCACTTCTTCTTATTACCAAGCTTAAAACGACGAAGCATTTCAACTGGATTGGCAGCAACTTCTGGATCATAGCGGGAAAAATCCGTGAACTTTCTATAATACTCATTAGCAGACAGCTTTCCTTGCTTCAAACTAGTAAACTCCTGCTTCTTTCGATCCAGATATGTTGGAGGAATAAATCTCTTATAAAATGACTGCTTAAAATTTACCCAACTAGCAATCTCTTCGAGCGGCCATCCAAAAGTCTCTTGGCCCCACCAAGATGCAGGTTATGGACCCAAAAACCAAGAAGTAGTCTCAACCCACCTATCCTCGGGTAGGCTTCCTTGACTCTACATAACCCGAAACGTCTTCTTAAGCTGTTGGAACCACTTTTATGCCCCCTCATGTCCCTCATTACCCATAAAATGAGGCGACTTCAAATTATACACAGACTCCAGATGAGTTCTCTGAGAAGGGCAAAGTGAAGCCTAAATGGCATTAGCAATCGCTTCCCCTAACTGAGCGGTATTAGGAAAATTAGGCTCAGCTGAATGACGTGGCTCTCTACGAGGCGGCATAGTTCTGATAGAGGACACCATAAATAATTAGGGAAGTCACAAAATACGCAGGACTGCAACCTATGCTCTGATACCAAACTAACACTCCCCGACCGAAATCGAAGCATGATGGCCGTCACGTGAGAGTGACGTAACCATGTGCACAGTGCGGAATCAAAATAATATAGAAATTACAAATGAATAGAAACCGAATCACTAGTTAAGGTAATTACTAGTGTGAGAATAAGTATGAATCCCAATAAGAGCATAAGTAGTCTAGTTGCAGTCTAGCAGAACCATGTACTAATTATACAACTCTAAAGATGATCCTACATGGATGGTGATCTGTCAAAACTGCCTTGAAGCACTCACAATGCCACCAACGAAATTCCTACCTAGAACATGGAGGGTCGAAAAACAGAAAGTGTGAGTGGGCAAAAACAAAGCTTTTCAAATTCATTTCATTTCTCAAAAGTTCTAACCCCTCACCGTAAAACCTGTATAGTTTTCCCAGAAAATAGAATATATATATATATACACACATATATCTCTATCATGCTCAATTATCAAAATCCACATGAAATGCCATGCATATGCCATATCCAATATCACAATATAACATATGTAAACCAGGTGTTATAACTCAATATGAATAACCAATCTAGCCAGGAGTCACTTCTTATGACCTGTACGGCATAATCTAAAGCTCAATCATCTAGTCGGGAGTCACCTTTTGTGACCTGTACGACTCAATCATTCATCTCATCATGTATACATCAAATTAACAATATACCTACACACGAGTCGGGAACCACCTCGAGGGGTCTGTACGACAAGCTAGGTGTAAATAATTACGCTCGAGTGCTACGATCACGTGAAGGCTGTGTGAATGATCGCGGGTCACCTACAAGTCAAACCCACTAAAAGTGGTCTATACGACAGGCTGTGCACCTAACTTGGATCCAAGAGGAGCGTGTGGTGCGAGAGGTGAACGATCACGTGAAGGTTGTGCCCTGGCCACGGGCGGGAGCACTAACACCAGGGTGCAGGTTATGAGCTCTAATACATCTCAACATCAACATTCCATTCACAATCACTAATCATCATAAAGTACTTACCTGTGGCTTACCTAGCCTTTGCAGCATCATGCGACATTATGCATAATTACTTTAATGCATATACTAAAATATGATGCAATATGACGTGGCATTTCAATCACATTTCATTTAGATACGTTTTCTGGGAAAAACATCATGTATATATGTATATACTGAAAACAAAAGCCCACTCACTGGTATGTCGAAGGGTTGTAGGTTTCACCTATATGCGAAACAACTATATAAACATCGATTAAAAGCACATAAACGAAACTTGGTAATAACTTCTCATATATTGTTCAAATTGGGTATATGAATATACCACAGTGACCTACTCAACCTCAGGATCATCCCCATATTTTTAAAATAATTTTCTGACTCCTCACATGCCGCCGCGCGCCGGCCAAGGCACGGCCAGACGCGCCCCCATGCGCGGCCACGTGCCTGGCACACTGACGATAACAGTAACTGCAGTTAAGGAATATTCCGTCCAAAAATAGAATATGCCCTTAAAACTAACCTAACGCCGTTAGGTTCTGTTAGGAATATTCCGTTAACTTGACGGAATATTTCTCTATCTTCTCTGGCACTCCTCCTGTGCCGTTGCCGTCACCGGAAACTGGAAAATTATTCAAAGTTTCATATCTCATCCATCTTTCAACCAAATTGCATGAAACTTGAACCAAAATGAAGCTTATGAAGAGTAGAACCAATTCTTACCACTTTCAAGCCTTGAAATCCATGGGATCTTGCCGGAGAAACCTCGATAATCTGGCCAAAATTGAAACTCGCCAAACTCAACTTCCCGACGTCCAAAACACTTCGTTTTTCTTCCCCGAGCTTCGTGAAGACGTTTTAAAGCTTCTTAGGGCCTTAAAACTCCCTGAAAACTTCACGATCACATGAACAGTACCTCAAATCTGGGATTTCGGGTTCTCGGGTTTTCGAAGCTTTCACGACCAACCAAGGGTACGACTAGGTTCCTAAGGTTGCAAGGAGCGTGGATATGGTCTCCACGAACTCGATTTGTGGTTGGATGATGGCGATCAAAGATGGTCCGTACGATTGTATGGACAAAGGCAGAATATCGAGAGGGAGGAGAGAGAGAGAGTCAATGGGAGAGGATGATGTGGGTGTGTGTGTGTGGCCCAAAAGCAACAACCAAAATAAAAGAAAATCTGAGTCCTAATTGGTTCCAAACAATTAGAACTTAATATAATTAATCCACAACCTTAAGTTTAAACCACACCACTCTACAATAAAACCCAACGTCCAAGGGCAATTTCATCCTTTCACACCATCGAGAAACATTTTTCGAGATGGGCTGTCACAAATGGTATATATAATTAGCATGGGTACATTTAGCAAAATTAAAAATGGGTACAAATAAATAAAAAAATATGGGTACAAATACAAATAAAACTTTATAAAATATGGGCACAAAAAGAAATTAATATATGGGTACAAATTAAAACTGAAAAGAAAATTGGTACAAATTTAAAAAGGGTTGCAAATTAAAAATGGGTACAAACTAAAAATAAAAATATATGATAAAAAATTTAGCCATAAATATAAATATACTAATTGTAAATTTTTTAACATTAAATGAATATATTTAGAAATACAAAGTATTTTTTTATTGAAATAATTAATGATGTTATTAATACCAATGACCTTGATCAAAAAATAAAAAGGAATAAAGTTTTAATCAAAGAAGTAACAAAAGAAATGATGAGAACCTAATTTCTCTTATTTTTTATTTCCTTTCTCACTCATGATTGGATTAATTAACTTAACCATGTATTTTTAAAATATCGGGTTCTGTATGAATAGTGAATTTGATGCCCATCTTTTCCAAGATTGTGATGCCAAATGGTATTAACTTGAAGAGATTCTTTGTACATCCAAAAGTGATCTAAAACCAAAGTTTTGAAGAAAAAAAAGTGAAGGACAGATTTACCTCTTGTCAAATGACCCAAAAACTCAATTAAAATTGGTTTTAGAATTTAAAAAAAAAATAAAGAATTGTTGGAATTTGTCAAAAAAAAAAAAAACTAAAATTGTTTTAAATTTAAAAATATTTCCACAAGAAATATCAACCTTTTGCCTCTTCGAGCCAACCCCCTAAGGTTGCCTCTTCGATCTCCAGTGTTGAGTCCGTTTACTTTCACTTCTGGCAGCCCCTATCTCCCCGACATCACCTCATCCTCCTATCTCGACTCCCCAGTCCCCTCACCCGATCCCTTCCTTCTCGAATCTACACAAGGACCACAATTATCAACCACCATGCCCAGCCACAATACTACCCAAACCCCCACATGACATCGAATCTGGAACAACAAAGTTTGTTTTTATTTTAGTTTTACATTTCTTTTCAATTAGTAGCTTTTAAGTTTCATTTTTAATGAAATAAAGCATGATTTATTGAGGGTTAGATTTGGTATATTTGCAAAGATAGTGGGGTATCCAAAGAAACTAAAAACTAAAACATGGGCGGCCAATGAAGTTATGTTTATAAAAAAATGACTTATGTTTATAAAAAATAAAAATAAAATAAGACTTGTACTAGTACAATTGGTACAATTGAAATAATGTTATAAAGTGCAAAAGTGTTACAAATTGTGCGAACATTGGGCTAAAATGTAGTTGGATATCTATAGAAATATATAAATAAAAGCATTGGGATTGATACAAGTTGTTAAACCTTTTCATATATATACGTTGAACAAAGAGAGTGGGAAAATTCTAAATATCAAAGGAAGGGAGGAAACGAGGGGGAAGGTTTCGGTGCACTGTGCGCGATGTAGGTTGATGACGAGTGGCAATGAGCAAGCATGCATGCACAACGGGCACAGCAGCACCGAGATCAAGTCTATATGCATGCATGCATTGGAACAACCTACGTGACGTTGTCGATGTATGTATATCCCATGTGACATGCGACAGCTATGGAACTGCCAACTTGTCATCGTCCTCTCGCTCGTTTCGTTTCCTATTAATAGGGCAGTGACCCTTTAGAAACCAAGAAAAGCCAATTAGCTGTATAGATATTGTTTTAAAGGTCTCAAAGGATCATACGTTAACATGGTGCAACATTTTTTTTTTATAATTCAGGTTTAAAAAAAAACGACGCAAAACCAAAAAAGTTTTGAATCTCAACGAATAAGTTCAAATACTTTTACACTAGACTTACCTCTCAAACCGTAGTTCCAATTGAGTTAATTGCCGGATGGAGTTGTTTTAGTTTCTACAAATGACCAATTTGGAAAGTAAAAGCTAGCTCTTTCAAGACAATAAAGGAATAAAGATCCGGATCAATATTCTAGTGGATAGAGTTTTGGATTTCCACCCATACGTCCGGGTTCAAAATTCTCTTATCTTTTAAATTATTTTAATAGTTTCGAACTTTCCTCTCCTGTTAATAATTAATAACTTAAAAAAAAAAAAAAAAAGAGACAACCGATGGCAAGACAGTTATCCACAGTTAATAATCTAAACTACATATTAATAAAA
Organism: Heteromeles arbutifolia; assembly: GCA_024362995.1. Taxonomy (NCBI): domain Eukaryota; kingdom Viridiplantae; phylum Streptophyta; class Magnoliopsida; order Rosales; family Rosaceae; genus Heteromeles; species Heteromeles arbutifolia. The sequence continues at coordinate 8,042,411 of JANCRC010000017.1, read as the reverse complement.
CCTTATTTGTCAACCAAAACTTCAACAAATTACCACTCTAACCCTCTCACCAAAACTGAACAAAAATAAAAACCATGGACAATTTAGTAATTACCCATAATACAAATTTTACTGTTTTTTTATACTAACATCACAGCCATATAAATATAGCATATCCTATTTAAAAATTAAAAAATAAATAAATAAACCCCACTTTTCTCCTCCTCTTCCTCCCTCTACATTCCCCACGTTCTCCTACCTTTTCTTGTCCCTGTTTTTATTTGTCTTTTTCTTTTTTTAGTTGTCATTCATATTTATTAATAATAAGTCGTAGTAAAAAAAAAAAATTTGGTTACGTACGTGAAGCGTATGTGCCGATTGCTAGTTAATAACTGAAAAAAACACATTTTTATACAAAAAAGAAAAAAAGAAAAAAAAGAAGATAATAAGGGAATAAAAATAACTACAAACGACGGTCGTTTTATTTCACGACAATGCGCGGTCAAGAGCGAAATCCGACCCGACAGTTCACACGCATGCGTGTAAAAAAGAAGAAGAAAAAAAAAAGAAAACGGGTTGGCGTGCCAACAAAGAGAGAGAAAATTCAACGAGTGGATAGCGGGTCAACTCATCATCCCCAAAATTAGGGGTGGGAGACAATTTCTGAGAAACCTTCAGAGCCAAGGCACAGAAGGGGAGAGAGGGAGAGAGAGAGCCAGAGGTCTTCTTCTCTCTCTATCATTCTGATCGGTTTCCTTCTAGAGAGAGAAAGAGAGAGAAGGCAATTCGCATGGATCAGATTTTGAACAAGGCGGGATCCTACTGGTTTAACCAGAAGGCCACCAAGGAGCTCGGCTCCGTCGGCGATGACCTCAACGTACCTTTCTCCCTATCTCTCTCACTCTATCTGTGGATCTCAATTTAATTTAATTATGTTATTCAATTGAGTGTTTTAATCTGATTTAGGATCCAATTAGGGGTTTCTTTCTGTTAATGATGATTTTGGTTCACAAAGTTGATTTCTTTACACGATCTGAATTTTCTGTGTGGAACCCACTTTCGCAATCGTATTTAGATTAATTTTTCATTTAATTGTTGTTCTGTTAAATCTGAATTATGATTGAATCGATATGTTAATTGTCAAGATTAATACTTTTTCAAATTTGGGTTTTTTTTGTTTTGTTTTTGGTTTTATGACATTCTTTTCGCTAACATTGCTTGTGTAATGATTAGTCATTGCAAAACAGTGTCGAAGGAGGAGCCAAATGGTTGGTTAATAAATTCAAAGGTTAGTTCCCTCTGATGGCTCTGTTTACTTACATTGCCTGTTAAAGTAGCCTCACATAATGTTGTTATATGACTGATTTTATGAGTCGGAAAGTTCGGACATTGTAGTTGTATTAATTCATGGGGTTAATATGTAATGCGTCTAAGTAGTGGCAATGAAAAGTGACTTAGTGATCGCGGATTCTGCCCTAAGTGTCGGTGAGCTCGAGTTGTAGAACGCGTTGTGGTTGAGGTTATGCCCGAGATGGTTTGTTCCTTAATCTTAATTATGCTGCGTAGATATGCGTATATTTATACGACCCTTTTCATATGGCTTGAACTTGCTCGACTCTCGAAAATGTCGTATGTGGAGTTCAAGTAAGTAACTTGCTGCCGGTGTTTCTTGAAATAGCTCAACTTTACAAGGCAAAAGAAAAAACAATGAGTGATGTAAGTTGTATTTGTGCTGCCATGAGGGGCGGAATGGTGCTTCCAAGGTCTAGGTTTTGGACTATATAAACTGCTATCCACAGGGGTGGACTAGTTCTATAATCGTTCACTCATTTTTTGTGCAACGGAGTCATTACTGGTGTGGTAAATTGAAAAGAATTGATTAGGTTTTTTAATCCTCGTGTAGGTCTGTGTTACTTTAGCCGACCCCACTTAGTGGGAAAAGGTTTTGTTGTTGTTGTGTAGTAGGTCTGTGTTACTATGATAAATCTTCATAACAATATAAGCAACCTTCGCAGGGAAAATGCAAAAGCCGTTGCCGGAGCTTCTAAAGGATTTTGACATGGCAATAGGAATCTTTCCTCGTGATGCTACCAACTATGAGTTTAACGAGGAGACTGGGAAACTTACTGTCTACATACCGACTGTCTGTGAAGTGGGCTACAGAGATTCGACTGTTTTGCGTTTTTTCACCATTGTAACCGGATATTTGAAGAAAGGAAGGCTAGAAGATATACAGGGGATGAAGACAAAGGTGCTTATATGGGTAAATGTGTCATGCATCACATCGGAGGGATCGAAGCTCCATTTCACAGCTGGGTTGAAGAGAACCAGGAGTAGGGAGGCTTATGAGGTTCAAAGAGACGGAATTACTGTCGAGAAGTTTTAACAAGGGTCAGAATGCTCATCAGTTTTTATTGTGTAATTTAGTTTGTAGAGCTTTTGGACAATTTGGCTTGTACGAATTCTGGCTTAATCAACTCTTGTTTGTTTCCTGTGGACATCCAACGGTTTGATGCAGTTAATATTTCTTCTTCTCCATGGTTGTAGAAAATTACTGTGTTTGAGATATCAAATTGGGCATTTTGCTTCCAACATATCGACTTTTAAATCACTTGTGTACCTCTCTCAGACATATTAACTAAGGGGAAAATTTTTGAAATGTCATATGAATTTGTACACTTTTTTCAATTTGTCATAGAAACTAAAATTTACCAATTTGTCATACCAACTTTCCGAAATCATCAATTTGTCACCTCATCCAACTACATAAAGTTTTCTATCCAAAATAAGTCATGTGTGAGGCACATGGCTTGTGTTCAAGGTTATTTATGTCATTTAAGATCCTTTTACAAGTTTTTTACTTTTCTTTAGTAAAATCCTTAAATTTTGTGTTCGAGAGTATTCATGCGGATTGTTGTGTTCAAGCCGCGTATGTGCATCTACAACTCCATTTCTGGCACCAAACCTCAACTCGTTTTTCATATTACAGAGCTCATATAAATTTTGATTTCATGACATGCTAAACTGAACATCCTATAAGTGTTTTGATCGAATGCAACTTAATAGAAGGAAGTGGTGTGTTAAAATGACATAAATAACCCTGAACACAAGTCCCATGACTTATTTTGGATGAAAAATTTAACACATTTAGGATGAGATGACAAATTAATGATTTTGGAAAGTTGGTACGACAAATTGCTTAAAATTTTAGTTTATATGACAAATTGAAAAATGGGTACAAGTACATATGACATTTCACAAATTTGCCCTTTTAACTAAACTAGAAGTTGGGAATTCCGGTGACCTTATTAGGGCTTTCAACCGAGTTGATTATGTGCATAACACCTCCAAAGCTGCTGCTCTAGTGTGTGAGAATCCAGATCAAGATTTCTGCAGATCCATCTTGCTTGTTCAATTCCCGGAACTGTCGCTGCCATTGAGTTCTTGAAAGAAAGTTTTTGATGCTTCATAAGTGGACCAGCAAATTGCTGCAGCCGGGGCGTGGAAGAGCATCCTCGGAATCCAACCTCGCATAAGACTGCGGTATCCATCCTTCATCACCAGGCTTCGAATAACATCCTCTATCGAGTTACTCGAAAATCTATCGCATCCGCAAACCCCCTGTGTCAAAAAGATTGAAACCTTAAGAAAACCCCAAGTTTAATTCCAAACAGCCTACAGTCTAATCAGATTGAGTTGCTATTAGAACAGAAGTCAATTTAGTCTTTTGCAGTTTGTTAACCAGCAAGGCCTACTAAGGCAACTTGAAAGCAACAAATACAATCTTTCCAGCACTTGCATAGCAAAAAAAATCATAGCAACAAGGACTTTATCATAACAAGAATGTCATTGTTGTGGTATCTTCAGCCAATCACGCACATTCCAAATGAGGAAGTTAAGAAGCAAAACAGTACGTTAGTGGCATGGGATACCGCCACAATGGATTCCCGTCGTTGATAAGTTTTTCTCCGGAACAACAAAGAACTAATTTTTTGTGGTGCAAAACTGCTTGTTCTTTCATCCAGATTCCAAACCCAATAAAACCATACAAATTGGATCAAACATATTGAGCAACAAATTGATTGATAAAAGTTCTGACCTGACACTGCAATTGAGTTTTCACAACATCAAGCGGGGTGGTCACAGCCGCCGCCAAAGCCCCAGCAGCCGCACCTGCAGTGGCATGAACCACCAGCCTCTCGTCACTCGCGCTCTCCGGCGACACCTCCATCAGCCCTCGCTTCGCTGCCTCATACGTAGCGAAATGGACGGCAGTAAACGGGGCATTCATCACAACAGTCGTCCTGTACGACTTGTAAAAAGCTCCAATCCCTTCTTCCACCAACATCCTCCTCACACAATCCGCAACTCCCTTGTACGGACTGCTCTGCAGCTGCAGCCGCTGCTTCACCACGTCCATCGGTGTGATCACCGCGTCGCTTGCAATGGTCGCAAACACCCCGGAAACCGCGTGTGCCACCGGGCTGTTTGGATTCCCACGTGAGAAATACTCCTTGAATATCTCGTACACTGAGAAATAAACTGCATGGGCAGGTCCTGCTCCGAGCCCCATTGCGCCGATGCCGCGGTAGAGCCCTGCGGGGCCTTCGAGCTTCAGAATCGAGCCAAGGGCCTGTCTAACGCCAATAGATTGAACGGAACAGGACCCGCCAAAAATCTGCATGCGGGTTTTGAGCGTGTCAACCGGGAACATAGCCATGTGCTCAACTAGGCCCGCTATGGAGCCGGCAATCAGGAACTGCCAGAACTCTAGGCCGTCATGGGCGGAGGAGGGGGATGCTGATATTTCTGGCCGGAAGTTGTGGGGTTGAGTGACGGTTTGGAATGCAGGGGAGGCGTCAATCGCCATGGTGAATGGTGTAGGACAAGATGGGGTTCAAACTTCGTGGAGAAAATTGTCGAAAAAAAATAAGCGATTCAAAATCAGGAAAATGAGTTCGAGTATGGAAAATCGTTTCGATCCTCTGTTCGTATTTGTAATCGGAATGGGGTTGGAGGGTTTACAAGAGGGAGTGAATGATTGGGGTTTGGGAATCGCTTTCCGGTTGAATGTGAAATATTGGGTTGTCTCCATATTGTAGAGAAAGTTTTTAGTTTTTGGGTGAATTTTTGAGAGAATGAAAGAAACTGAATTACATTTACACATTTACTTCAGAAAGAATGAAAGAAAGAAAGAAAGAAATCAAATTTAGAGTGTTTGAGAGATTAAAGAGAATCAGAAGGATTTCATATTTTTGTAGAGGGAGATTAATACGTTACTAAAAAGAGTATCTAGTACTACCAATAAAAAAAAAAGTAGTATCTGGTTTTCGGAAAATACCGGGGAGACCAAATTTTCGGATCATTTTTTGTAGATAACATGATATGGCAGTCGATATTTGGGTTTTTTTTTATAAATAATTTAAAGAAGAAGTCTAACCATCAACCGTCATTTATGTCGTTTACAAAAAATAGTAAAATTTGGTATCTCTAGCATCATTCCTAGTTTTCTATTACCATTGTGTATTATATGTGACCCCAAAGTTCATTTCTTTATTTGCTATTTTCCCGTAAACTTGCTGTTTCAGTTTGCAATTTAGAAAGGTCGGGTTGTTAATTTCTTATTGATAATGTGCTAATTGTCGCTAGTAGAACATATCGACGCATAATTAATACATTCTTTACAATATCGATACAATATTAGAAGGAGAGAAGTATTATCTAGAAACATTCCTGTGTAAAAATTACATTAACATCAGTTCCAAAACGAGAAAGCAATTCGATAAGCTTAAGGACAAATGGTGTGCCATGCTTGTGCTATCCACAAGCTTCAATCTTCGTTTATGTCCACATGCACACAAGTCTTGCCACAATCAGTTTCCATCCCTGTCGAAAATTTCGCATTTCAATTCAAATCCCAAAAGCAAAGTATATATATACAATAACTCAAAAGGGAGAACGGACTAATAAGGCACCCCTCCCATTATAACTACGATGGAAGTGCTAGGTGTCACCTACACAGCAGTAGGTTTTGAGATTCAATTAATCAAGAGTGCTGTTACGTCCACCAACCTGTCATCTTTTTTCATGCACCTTATATAACTAATGGATGGAAAAATAAGACAAGTGAGTGTGCCAAATACACTTCTAATCATTCTTTTGTTTGTCATGACCTAGGTGCCCAAAACAAAAGTTGTAAGACGTTTTGTGTTCGTGGAGATGTAGAAAAACTTACATACATCCATTGAATGTAACATTTCTCATATTAATTCGCAACATCAATCATGTGAGCCGCATAGAATCATAAACTGTAGTCATTGAATGACAAAAACTCTTCCATTGTAGAAAATGACACGCATGCAGGGTGTCGACATTATTCTTGACAAGGCTTCCAAAATAAGATGTTTTTGACATGGCAGGGAGCCTCAGAGCCACAGGTTCTCACATCGAGCGACCGTATATTAGACAAGCTCTTATCTCAAATTCAAGCATGCAGTCTTGGTCATTTTGCGGATTCCTTGCGTAACTGATTTGGTATGCTTATTTTCTGATGTTGTCCAAAAGCTTTTGTAGGGTTAATGTTCTAATCGTTATTTGGGTAACTTGTCAATGTTGAGACTGAACTTATTAAATTGGACAGCAGTTTGACATATTGCGTCTTATCAGTTTCATCTAAATGGATCAGATTTCAAAAAATAAAATTGAACTCAAATTTTATTTTGTCCAGCTTCATCCACGAAACGAATAAAGTACTGTCTAGTAGAAGAAAATGTCTTTCACCAAATCAATAAAATCATGCCAGAATAGAGCATGCAGCGTAAGGAAAGTACATGACCAATTTTCCATTAGATCAGGCTCGTTTCCTAATAACTTAAATTTTTGTTCTTCAATCCCATAAACTACTCACTCTCGCACAATCACTATTTCCGTCTAACAAAAATAATAAAATCTCAGGAAAAAATTGGAACTCTAAGAAGTTGTCCAAACACGTAGGGACATTCATTTAGTCGGTTACCGTTTTTATTTGATTAGAGAAGATTCTGAGTTCGAACCTTATAAATGACCCTATAGGACTCGTTTGATGAAAACAAAATTGGCTTTGTTTGCTTTGATTGATTCACTAGACATGAATGTTGAATGAAAATATGAATGTTAACTTGCATATTTGTTCGAGTGAAGGTAGAAGATGAAGAAATCATGAGAAATCTTATCCTACCTAATCCCTTAAAAAATGTTGGGATTGACAGGGACAATTTTGGTTTGTTCATGCTTCTCCACCTTATATCTTCAATGAGAAAAAAGAACATGCAAACTGACATTCATATTTGACATTTCTATCAAGATGACAATCCTTGACATCAAACGAGTCCATATAATTCTCAATGACCTAACTTAAATAACGTTTTCCAATAAGTTAATATCTTTTTTTGTTAATGAATTACTAATAAGTTAATATGGCTTTGATTTCTCTTTTTGTTCTTTCTCATTCAATGAATTACTAATTTAGATTATTGCTCCAATTATTCACTTCAGGGAAATGAGCTTATCCCTTCAGAGGGGGAACGCAAGTATTATCTCCTTTTTTTCTTGATACAACGGTATTCTAAGAGAAAGGGAAATATTCTACTCTAAAGGGGAGAGAGGAGGGGAGATTAGGTTAGATCACACAATTAATGCGACAACCACCAACTAAGTATCCAACTCAACATAAGTATAATACATTTACGCCCTCCATGAGTCGAATTGAGACCTCTATTTTACAAATGAATAGGAATATCACTTGACCATAATTAAGCTTTTCATTAGCCTAACTTTTTTTTTTGGTCGAATTAGCCTAACTTTAATTAGGTCTTCCAATAAGTTCACAACTTTTTTCTCTCTTGATCTAATATGGTTTTAATTTCTTTTTTTTTTTTTTTTTGTTCTTTTTCCCATTCAATGAATTACTAATCTGGATTATCACTCCAATTATAACCAAAGGCCACCGCTTTACAGTCTGGCTTTTTGGCCCAACTAACAAATCAAGTAGTAGGGCTTAATAAACCCAATTAATTTCCTTCCCCAACCCAAATCCATGTTTATATATCCCTTTCCAAATCCCAATATTGCGACCCAAACCCGAACCCGAACCCGAACCCGACCCCGACCATACCAAATCAACAACTAGTCAACAACCCCTTCATTGCAAATTTGCAATCAAATCAAACAGATGGAAGTCATACTTTTCATCATAGAGGCTTCCAGCTTCTTCCACCTCTCCTACTTTTCAACTTGTTTTTTATTCCTCCATATTTTTACATTTTCAACCTATTTTTTAGCAAAAATATCAACTGATAATGTTTTTTTAGTAGTGAATTGTTCGAGTGGTTAGAACCTTCTTCTTAATCCAATACGTCCGATGTGCAAATTCTCTCTTCTCTTAGTCTAGCTTTATTATCGAATGTAATTAAGAAAACTAATAAATGTTTTTAACAAAATGTTATTCTGATTTAATTACTTTAATTTATGTAGATGGTTATTTAAGATCGAGGTATTTAAAATCAATGAAGGGCAACGGCACACTTTTATAGCCAACTTCGTTACAATATAATGATACCTGAGAATTTTAAATATTCCTATTGTTTAAAAAAAATAAAAGAAAATTTAAAATACTTTTCAAAGATATTGACAAAAAAAAAAAAAAAAACTATTCAAAGCTCGCCACGCTATACAAGTAGGCTACTCGCCAACCGAAAGGAAAACTATCTTATATTACGAAAGTGCCCTTTCAATTTAGTCAGCCTAACTGAAATCGCGCGTATTTTCGTTTACCTCACTCGAGCGCGTGAGCAACTGCAATAATAAAAAGACAAAATTGTGACACTTTTAAATTGCAACTTGGAACGAAAAGTGTGCTGGATTCCACGATTTCACAGGTAGAAGATAAACAACCACGAGCTCGCCACACGCCCCCACACGTGTTCCAATCGTAACCACCCACCTATTTTCTGATCCAACGGTACAAATAAAGCCCATGCCAACAGGATTCCCTCCATATCCCTATTTATCGCCTCAGCGCACACTCAGCCTCTCACATTTCTTCACCATTCTCCAATTCCTCTGCAATTTCCAGTCCAAATTCTTGCTCAGAATCTCTGATTTCGAATCACCGGTTGGAGATACTCCGTTCGAAAATCGCATCGACGATGTCTCTGAGGTCCGTTTCGGCATTTTCGGTGCCATCCAAGCAACGGGACAATGGTGGTGCTGTTAGCCCCCTCTTGTTCAACTCAAAACTTGGATCACCCTCCTCCGCTCTGAGCTTCAAGCCGCATCGAAAACTCGAAAAGTTTTCGGTTTCTGCGTCGAGCGATGCAGTGGCGATGACCGGCGTGGTGTTTCAGCCGTTTGAGGAGGTGAAGAACGATGCTTTTGTTGTCCCTGTGGCTCCTCATGTCTCTCTTGCCCGTCAGCGTTACGCAAATGAGTCCGAAGCCACCATAAACGAGCAGATCAAGTGTGTATCTCTATGTTGTTGTCACAAAATTTCACCTTTAATTGTAATTTATTTGTTTTGATTTTATGATGATTTTCTTGTTCATATGCTAATCTCAAATCTAAATTTTTTTGTGTGACAGTGTGGAGTACAATGTGTCGTATGTGTACCATGCACTGTTTGCGTACTTTGACAGGGACAACATTGCTCTCAAGGGCCTTGCCAAGTAAACACTCTAAACTCGTAAATATCCCGCTTAATATATATACTAGTCTCTTTGCTTAATTTGTTGTGATGTAACAGGTTTTTCAAGGAATCGAGCGAGGAAGAAAGAGGACATGCCGAAAAGCTGATGGAATATCAGGTATACGTTACACTCAATTCTCTGCATTCTTGTTTCATTTCGCCATCAAGCACATACGGGTTTTTTGTGTGTCTGCGTGTTCGTGTGTTAGGGTCTTGTATTGCGAGATTTGATAGTGTTGTGGTTTATTTCTCAGAATATGCGAGGTGGGAGAGTGACACTGCACTCCATAATAGCGCCGCCGACGGAGTTTGATCATACAGAAAAGGGAGATGCATTGTATGGTAAGATTTTTCATTCCGTAGACAACAGAGTACTTATCGGCGTTGACAATTTCTTTGCTGCTGGATGCTGAATTGGTGAAATGTATAATTAGAGAATGAGCATGTCTTTATCCGAAACCAACAAGTGAAGACCTATACATTAATTTATAATACTTAAGTCAAGCTTTAAAAAAAACAAAAACAAACCCTTAAATTAGTCTCCAAGATAACGTATTTTTCGTTGATTCGTTGATGCAGCTATGGAGTTAGCATTGTCTTTGGAGAAGCTGACAAATGAAAAACTCTTGAACTTGCATAAGGTAACATATCCCTGTCATACGAGATCGGTTTGAGGTCATTGATAAAGCTCATGGTGTCTCGTTTCCACTTGACGCTTTCTTTTTGTATTAAATTCTCATTATTCGAACCAAAACAGGTTGCAGACGAGAACAATGATGCCCAATTGACAGATTTTATCGAGAGTGAGTTTTTGGCTGAGCAGGTGAATTAAACATGTTTTCTACTCTAGTATGAGTTTGAATTACTATTGTGATATTGTCATCAGTAGGGTAAAAAGCCAAGATCGGTTGTTATTGGTTCTTACTCTGGTTGATAATCATTTCAATAAGTGAACATACCAAAACGCAGAAGGAAAACTGCTGCTTTGCAATATTCAAACGCTGACTAACGATTTGTTCCTGTATTATTTACAGGTTGAGGCCATTAAGAAGATAGCTGACTATGTCACTCAACTGAGAATGGTTGGAAAAGGCCATGGTATGAAACAAATTTCATACTTCCGACTTTTCGCCATTGTATTTTCCTTTCAGACTCCTCGTATCTTAATTTCTGGACTCTAATGAGCTACTTCATGGCTTGCAGGAGTGTGGCACTTTGACCAACAGCTCCTTCATGAGGGTGATGCTGCAAATTAAAAATTCACAGCTCTCTTTGGAGTGCTCTCTCTCTCTCTCTCCAGGATTATGTATAATTATTTAGGCAAGCTGATAAGAGTGTGAGCTCAGGTAGGCGCCTTCGACAGGTCAGAGTAGACTTACTGCTGCGTAAATCGTTGGTTCGAGGGTTTGATCGCCTCCAACTTATGTAGTGAAGAGTTTATTGGATTAGTGACTATGTTCTAGTTATCCTATTAGTCTATGACTGTGTACAAATTGAACTAAGTTCTGTTATGATTAAGTGGACCTTCTTATATGCTTTTATTCGAAATACTCTCATTCTTCTGTTCTAAAATTACAAAGTAGCGCGCTTGAACAACGCGAAGAAAGAAAAATCGAGAGCAAACTATCATGTGTACTCACTCAGATTACTGGTATTTACATGTGAAATCCTGCAGAACCAAAGCTACGATTCATATCTCTCTTTTAAAAAGGAAGGACAAAATTTATGTAGGCTGAAGACAGAATCTCCAGCAAGAAGAAGACCTCTTCCTCCTCCTTTTAGTGTTGTTTGCATTCTGTTGACAAGAGTGAATAATCTCCCACATCACTCTTATATCTTCATATTCCCCATAAGACTCCATGTCTTTGTACAAGCTCACCAATCCATGCCCGCTTCCTGCAAATTTAACCCAAATCTCAAAAACAATTCAACGAGGATAGAAATTCATCCGCACCGCGAATCCCACTATCGCAGTATCCTAAAACAATCACGCACCGCTTTGAGTTTTAAACTTCTCAGATAGCAGCGTCTAATTGGCTTGAGATACTGTTACAGTAGCATTTCCGCTACAGGGAAGTCCGAGCGTGAGTGAGGGAGAAGGGAGAGGGTATAATTGGAAACTTAACTCACCTTTGGATTTGTGCCTTGAGTGTGAAGCAAGCTTGAGAAGGAAGCACTTAGTTGGGAGGAGTAAGGATTGCTTGAAGCAAATCCATGTCTTCCAACCCACCATCTTCAGATGGTTCCTATTCCTTCCCCTCCTCCTCTCCATTTTATTTGTTGAATTTTTTCAGTTCAGTCCTAACTTCCCCTCACTAAAATACTAATATCCAAGCAAGCCAACAAACTGCATGTAGACATAGCACTAAGCAACACTCATCAAAACAGTGTATTTTTGTTGCACTCTGATTGGATCACTCCAAATTTAAACCTCTGGCCAATAACACCACACCACCTGTGTCACCCCACCCCAATTCAACTTTGCTTCCAACGTCAATCTGATAAAGTAGGGAGGCCTAAAATTGGTATTACGTAGTGGCTCAATTTTGTATGGCAGGTGGGATTTACCCAATTGGAGAGCTTGGGATTCATTGTCTAACCTAAGTTAAAACATGAATTGACCTAATTTGCTGGGTAAATCTCACGTGTTACGTGGAAATGATTTTTACGCGTCTTTTTCTCTCAAGTATATTCTTGTTTGTTTTCCAATCTACACTTCAGTAGTCTTGTATACACGCTGCCCAACTCCAAACTCGATATTTGTTAACTAAGCAGGACATTCTTTGTTAATGAGCCGGCTGATATGGGATGAACCTATTTGAAACAAAGTATGGATTAAGTACGAAAAAGTACATAATATAAGGAGCGAGAAAGAAAAACCTGGTTACGAGAACTAAAGGCTAGACTGACTACTTATAAACCTTTGCAACCAAACGTGCCAGAGATTATTGATTCAAGGTTTTTTATTTTTAAATAAAATAAAATAAAATAAAAAATCAGGTGACATAGATAAACCTGCATACTTAAGAAGGACAATAAAACGTAATTAAATTAGAAAACTTTTTAGGTAGAAAATTAGAAATTGGGAAATATTTATTAAGGAAGAAATGGACAATGAGTAGGGGGGATATTTTGGAAGTTTGCTTTTCTCTCATATCCTTGATTTCCAAGATTCTTAATTTTGTAGTGCATGGAGGAAGGTAGTGATGGGTCCCTAGTCAAACAGTTTGTTGGATTTTCCGTTTTCTTAGTGCCATCTAGTTTGTGCTTCTACACTTCTTTTTTATTGTTAATTAATTAATTAATTATTTTTAAATTGGTCAGTTAGTGATGTGATATGTAACATAATTAGTAGATAGCACGTGTAAAGAAATGTGTGATATGTAGCATAAAGTTTTGTTATGTGAAATTTTATCTCAACAATCTCATCAACTTTTTAGACGGAATTTTAAACAGAACGAGTCATGTGAAAATCATTTACAATCCTAGGAGGGTCGGTGTAAGTTTTGAAAGCTCAAAAATAGTTAACCACCACGGGTTGATGCTTAAGGCGAATTCTAGGATTGTATTTCATACCATTTATTTTTTATTCGATTTTTGACATTGATGAATCACACGTTGATAGTTAAAATGTGGCTGAAATGTATTGAAAGAATAGATTGTTGTAGCTTGACAATAAGTCGGTCCTTTTTTTTTTAGAGAATCTTAATGAAACACTTCCGGTACTGTTCACTTTTAACGAAAATAACATTTTTACCTTGAAAAGTCAGTCTTGATACTTTTTTTTTTGGTCAAATTCCTGGTACTATTCACTTACACCTTTATTTTGTCATTTTCATTAAAACTAAAGTTTTTGAGAACTTTTTATTAGTTTTATTTTTTATTTTTAAGAAAAGCTTAAAAAGATTATAAAGGGGTGTGATATTCACACATCCTATTTTACTTCACACACACCTTTTTAATTTTCGACCATCGAATCAAATGAATTAAAGAAGAACAACGAACAGAAATTATCAAAGGGTGTGTGAGAAGTAAAATGAGGTGTGTGGATAGCACATTCCATTATAAATTGCAAAGAATCTCAAAAGATGTGAGTGTAATTAACCCGTAAAATTAAAAGATACTTGTAAGAACAAAAGTACTTAGTATTGGTTTGGTACTGAAGTGCTTTTATAAAAAGTGGGTATAAAAAAATGCTGAGCTCAAAAATGTGTTTAGTAAACACTTAAAAATAGCTTATTTTCACAGTTTGGGATGAAAAAAAACTTAAAACGTGAAACAGCAAAAATGAGTTTATTGTTATAACAAAGCAAAAGTAATTTTCTTTCAAAGCACAGTAATATCAAACCAGCCCTTAATTCCCTTTGGCACTGCTAGTAGTGGGTAGCGGAGGGATTGAAAGCATGTGACATGCAACCGCTTCATGTTGTGTGGTCTTAAACTATACTCCGTGACGTCTCACGTTGTGTGGTCTTCAACTAGGCTCCGTGACGTCTCACCGACTGCCACTAAATAATTCATCATCTCTCAATCACATCATCTTTTGAGATTTGAGAGAATAAATGGACTTCAAATCTTGTGTTTTTGGTACACATTTCATTTACGTGTTGATAGCTATTGACCATTTTCAATTGTAGCAATTGATGGTACCTATTATGGTAACAAATTATCGGTAGGGTTTCAAGTTCTTTTTGACAATTGATATGTACAGAAAAACGTTTTTAAAAGAGGGGTATACGGCAAAGTTATGTCGCTAAAATGGATTTAACCAGAACTGAATAACGTACACATTGCAATATATACGTTACTAATATTCATGTAATTCAAATGTGAGACATTCTTCAACCGAGCTAAGACAACTACAACCATATCAAATGTTGGATAGCTAAACTTAAGAGGTTCTTGGACTACACTGTAAAGCGAAAACGCTAGCCTTATTTAGTCCCTAGGATTGGATTTGAAAACATAAACTACCATACTCAATGTATGTTTAAAGAAGAAATACTGCGACCGTGTTTGAAGTGTAAAGTTTGCCTTCTGTATACCTGTAAAATAGTGAGTTATCCATTCTAATCAAATTCTTGAACGATACGAGGTCATAGAGTTTGGAGTGCGAAGTCTCGGTTTTTGGTTGAAGTGTGTTGAATCTCCACATATGGGCCTGCTTTTGTTTTCCTTTCTTGGTGAACTTTGAGCCTACTTGGTGTTGGTTTTCAAATCTAACCTTACCATCCTCCCATGCTTGCACAAGGATATTCTCAAATAGCCATCATCATCCAGTCAACGTGAAGTACAAACGGATACCATGGAAGATGAGCACCGCAATCTGGGAGAATGACAGATAATAAATTATCATTTGAAAGCAGATCTTATGTACAAGTGACCGTGAAGTGAAGGTGGAATTTTGAAGTGTTACCGTTCAGTCCACAGAAGTATGACAAATTGTGAGTTAGGGATCACTCGGAATTCCCAAGGCTTTTTCCTGCTCGGCTTTCATCTCTGCCTCTCTTCTTGCCTTCCGTCTGGCATCCCTTGCAGCAGCATCAGCATGGACTTTCTCCATTATCTTATCGAAATCAGGAATTGTTCGCTCCAGTTTCTGGTAGACTCGGGTGCTTAGGTTGGTGAAAATATTATATAGTCTCTGAACACGAAAAAACCCACAAAAATTTAGTGGAAGTGCTTGCAAAGAGAAAGCGTGCAAAATGTCCAAAGAGGTTGAGAAACTAATATGCAAATAAATCTCTTTGTATCCTTCAACCTTGGGTAATGGACTGATGGGAATTTGCAATGTTGTTGTAATTACCAGGATTCACAATACCAAAATGTAAAGAAAACTTGGATAACATAAACAACTTATTACAATTGCCAATAAGAGTTTTCCTTCGTCAAGGTGTTTTATGATTATTTTTTACTACACCAATTGCCAATAAGCGTTTACTTGGAGTTAAGTGTTCTATGATTAGATTTGAACACAATCATAAAACTCTTGAACACTAAACTTTGAGTCAAAACTGATGTAAAAAGATATACTGTACCTTGACATCATTTTTCCAAGCTTGAATGTATGGAGGACCTGTCGTGTATGAGCCAAGGGGTTCACGGAACCGCTCTCCCTCATATGTTATTTGATCCATTGCTTGTTCCACACTTAGAACCTCCCATGGCCTTAACCCAGGGATAATTTTAGACAACTCGACCCTGACCTCACAAGCAGACGAGATGTTAGACACAAGAATATATACTTACGGTTTTACATTGCAAAGACGTCAAACAACAAATGCTACATACCTAAGAGCTTTTGAAATGTATTTGTTTGGCATGTGATCCTCTTCTAAAATTGTTGTCGGTTCAGAGCCACTAGCCCAAAGAAATAGAGCATGACTCGGAGTTCGAACCCCTGGCCAAACACCATCGTTAGCTTCAAGTACTGCTAAGTCGCATCTCTTGCTTTCAACAGCCTCCTCTTGTAGCTGCTTATAGGTTTTCTTCTCGTGTCCCTTGAGTGGAACCCAAGGAGGAATTCCTTTTTGTAGTTTGTGGATCAAAGCAGTTGCACCAGCCGCAAGTCTAACTGAAGTTTACCCAACCATAAGCCAAGAATCAATTTGTTGAAAATACAGAATTAAATTAGTTATTACACTCCTATGCACAGTTCATGCATGTAAGATTGCTTATAATATCTGATATGTTTCACAAAATTTCCTTCAAACATTTAGTACAAATTTGACATGCGCATAAGACGATACTAGATAAAAACAGACATTGACCCCATCACCATCGTAGCTTAGTGGTAATTGAATTCGTAAACCATGTGAATCGGAGCCCATTTAAAGAAATAGGAATAATTAGCATACCTTCCCCAAGTGGCAATAGCAGGTTCCAACCCGTAAACCATGTGAAAAGGAGCCCATTCATCCATGTCCTCGCCCCAAATGAACGTGTCTTTATCAATAATCCCAGCACCCCAAGCTGTTATAAGGGTTATTAGCTCCAATGGACCTCTTGTTCGACCTAACCGGTCCTTATAGTAAAATCCACCGCTCATCATGATAACTGTAACAATGTAAAATCAATGCTATGAGCAAACTAAGCAGATAAACAATCAAGAAAACGTAACACAACCCTTTTCTCCAAAGGAATCTAGAATGTCAATAACGGGTTTCAAGTCGACAAATCATTGGTTAACAATGCAATCGAAGAATGTGACATTTCTTTAACTTGAGTCGAACCATGAAACTGTGATTAAAACATTTGTAGCCAATTCTGCATTTCATTGAAGTTGAAACATTTGTAGCCAATGCTCAGAGTCACGAAATAACCACACGATATTTTAAGCCCGGCTCGAAAATCCATTTCATAATCTCACTACACTACGCAGCAAAACCAAATTCAAAAACTACATTCTTCAGACTAACATATGCAAATGCATTCACCACAGAGATTTAAACGCACAAACTTACGATCATAATACCGCTTTTCAAGCCGCTTATAGCCGATAGCCTGAGCAACGTCAATAGGCCGGCCAGGCGGGTAGGGCCGCTGGCGGAACCCCCAAAGCCCAAAGAAGAACTGCCTTGCAAAATCCCAGAACTTGTCGTCCGACTCCTGCCTCGTCTTTATCGCCTTCCTCGGCATCGGCCTTCCGTCCGGCCCGATAACATGCGGCACCGCCAGCCACAGCTTCTTATCCCATCCATGTACGGCCGGTCATTCTCCTTCAGCTCCAGCTCATTAACCATATCGGCAATCTTCTCCGCCTGCCAGAAACTTCACCACAGGGCTCTCCCGAAACTCCTTCCAAAACCTCTCGCTCTCCCGGACCTCTTCCTCAGTTGAGTTCTCCTTTTCAAAAATCGGGTCTTCGTTCAGAATCTTCTCGACTTCCGGGGCGTGTCTGTAATCCGGGTCGTTCTCGCATTCCCAGAAGAACTGCTCCAGCATCTGGGTGTAGTGTCCGGGCTTTTCCGGCTCAGGCTCCGATGGGTTTTTCGGTCGGGTTTCGGGGGGCCGTTAAAGAGGTTGGAGAGGCTGAGGGAGGAGAAATTGGGAGGGGATTGGGCGGTGGTGGGGCGGTGGAAGAATGAGTCGGTGAGGAAGAGGAGGTTGATGGGCGGGAGGGGGTTTGGGGATTTATTGAACCAGCTTTCGAAGGGGTTGAAGTTGATGGAGGCCATCGGAGGAGGAAGAGTGGATTTGGGAAAGCCTGTTAGTACCCCAGCAATCTGGGTCGACTTTGACCTGCGTTAATGGAAGAATGGCGAGAAGGGAGTAAGAGGAAGAAGGAACCAAACAGAACAGTAATTTCTGATTAAATTTCAATGATCCCCTGCCACCACAAACGTGGGGAATTTAACAACCTCTCTGCTAGCTCAGCACTAAAGGACAAAATCTATTCAGATGACTCCTTATACTTACTTCTATTACAATAAAACCCCAAAAATTCCTTAATATTAATCTCCCCTTACAATTTCATCTTGACACTTGTGATCAGAGCAATCACAATTACAAGGAACATAACAATACTTCCCTCTTCAAGAACCTTGTCCACAAGGTTTACAGAGAAAATTCTGGAAACTTAGCTTGGAATTCATCAAAATCTTCCCAAGTAGCATCGGCTTCTTCTTGATCAATCCAGTGAACCAGCAATTGAACACCAGCTGAATTGCCCTTCTTATACATCATTCGAGCTAAAATCTTCTTTGGAGATGGCTGAGATAGTCCATCATCCAAAACCTGAGGGAGTGTGGACTGCAAAACAGTATTGGAACCCAACTGTCTCTTGAGATTACTCACATGGAATACTGGATGTATTTTGCTTTCTGCAGGGATCCTTAATTTGTATGCAACTGTACCAACCTTCTCTATCACCTCATAGGGTCCATAATACCTTGGTTGTAACTTGTGATAATTGTGTGGTGCCAACGATTGCAGTTGATATGGTATCAATTTCAAATACACTGAGTCTCCTACAGAAAATTGCCTATCACTCATCTTCTTGTCTGCTTGCACTTTCATTCTATTTTGGGCCTTTACCAAGTTGGAATAAAGCACAGACAGCACCCTATCCCTCTCCAAAAGGCTTTGTTCCACTGCATTCACATTAGTTATACCTGGTTCATAGGCAGTGATATGTGGTGGAGTGTATCCATACACAAGTTCAAAGGGAGTAAACTTCGAAGATGTGTGGTAAGATGTATTAAAACACCACTCGGCCTAAGCAAGCCATTGAACCCATTTTCGAGGTTGTTCCCCCCACAAAGCATCTGAGATAAGTTTCAAGGCACCAATTCATCACCTTAGTTTGTCCATCACTCTGAGGATGATAGCCCGAACTCATACAAAGTTTAGACTGCTGGAGCTTAAAAAATTCCTTCCAGAATGCACTGATAAAGATGGGGTCCCGATCACTAACTATGGAGTGAGGCATTCCATGCAATTTAAAGACATGATCAATGAACATTTGGGCAACAGTGGAGGCAGTGTAAGGATGAGATAAGGCTATGAAGTAGGAATACTTCGACAACCTATCTACCACCACCATAATCACATATTTTCCTTTGCATAGTGGAATGCCTACTATAAAATCCATGCTTATATCAATCCAAACCTTAGTTGGTATAGGCAAGGGTTGCAGCAAACCTGGAGGGGAAATTGTCTCATACTTGTTTTGTTGACAAGTGTGATAGGCAGCAATGAATTGCCTAATATGTTTCTTCATTCCTTACCAATAGAATTGTTTCTTCAATCTGTGATATGTTTTGACCACGCCTTGGTGTCCGGCAGCTGGGGTAGAATGATACTCCTCAATGAGTTTGCATATCCATGCTGAATCAGGACATAGCAAAATCTGTTTCTTATAGCACAAAAAGCCATTCTCAATGGAAAATTTACCAACGGTAGAACTACCAACACCAGTATGAGCACTTTCCCTCACTTCCTTCATCATCTGCAAAATCCACTCATCACCTTCATTAAACTTCCTTAGGTCATCCAACCAACCACTATATAGGTAAGAAACGTAGGCACATTCAATAGACTCAGTGGCATTAAGGTCGGCAACACCTTGAATCCTTGACAATGCATCTGCAACCACATTGTCTTGTCCTACTTTGTACTGGATCTCGTAATCAAACCCCAATAGTTTAGAGACCCATTTATGTTGGAAGGGTGTATTAGCCCTTTGATTCAAAAAGTACTTCAAGTTATTATGGTCAGTCTTGATAATAAAATGTCTCCCTTGAAGGTAGTTTTGCCATTTTCTCACTGCATAGACTATAGCAATGAGTTCCCTTTCATAAGTGGATAAAGATTGGTTCCTTGGTCCAAGGGTTTGGCTAGCAAATGCAATTGGTCTTCAACCTTGTTGTAAAACTACACCAATTCCCACCCCGGAGGCATCACATTCAATTTCAAAATGCTTAGAGAAGTCAGGAAGGGCAAGGACTTATGGGGAAAACATCATTTCCTTCAACTTAGCAAATGCAATGGCAGCAACCTCGGACCACTGGAAGGCATCCTTTTTGGTCAATTATACAAGGGTTGACAGATTCCCCCATAACCAGGAATGAACTTCTTGTAATAACCTGTTAAACCAAGGAAACCTCTCAATTGTTTGACAGTTGTTAGGGTAGGCCAGTCTCGGATTGCCTGCAACTTGGTTGGGTCAGCCTCAACCCCATCATTGGATACAATGTGCCCCAAATATTCTACCCATTGCTAACCTAGGGAACATTTAGACATCTTAAGATACAACTGGTGTTGTTGTAAGATCTTAAAAACAGTCTGCAAATGTGCCAAGTGCTCAGTCCAAGTCTTACTATAAATCAAAAGGTCATCAAAGAAAACCAACACAAATTTCCTGAGGTATGGTTTGAACAGATCATTCATTAAATTTTGAAAGGTAGCTAGAGCATTAGTAAGCCCAAATGGCATTATTAAGAACTCATAATGTCCTTCATGAGTTTTAAAAGCAGTCTTTTCAATGTCTCCAGGGTGCATCAGGATCTGGTGATACCCAAATCTGAGGTCCAACTTAGAAAAATAAACAGCACCAAAAAGTTCATCCAAGAGATCATCGATTAATGGAATAGGGTACTTATCTTTAATAGTAAGAGTGTTAAGTTCCCTGTAGTCAATGCACATCCTCCAAGTGCCCTCATTCTTTTTCACTAAGAGGACAGGGAAAGAGAATGGACTGTGACTTGGCCGAATGAACCCTACAGCAAGTAATTCCTCCACGGCTTTTTCAATTTCTGTTTTTTGGAGGGGACCATAATGACAAGGACGAATGTTTGGGGGTTGTGCTCCAGGTACCAAAGGAATGCGATGATCATAAACTCGGGAATGAGGCAGTTTTAAAGGGACCTCAAAGATGTCTGCAAATGAGTCAAAGAGATGTTGGAGTTCTTGTTGTTGGAGTGGGGAAAGGTCAGAGACTTTATTCTTCTTACCCTCCATGGAATATAAGAACAATCCCAAATTTGAGTTAAGAAGTTCCTTTTCCAATTGTTGAAGAGAGACCTTTCGAATTAATGGGGCAGTGGAAGGCATGTGACACAGTTTGTAGGTATGATTGCTGCGAGTGAACTCCATAGTAAGTAGATTGAAATCCCATAAAACCGGACTAACCGTAGAGAGCCACTGAACCCCTAAAACCACATCACAGCCACCAAAAGGGAGAGAATACAAATCTACCAAGCAATTATAACCCCCAAGTAAGAGAGTAGAGGCCTTGCAGTAACCTAAACTCTTGACTTTACCACCATCAGCAATCATAACCTCAAAGGATTTAGTGGAGTGCACTGGATATCCCCAATGTTTAAGCAATTTTGAATCAATGAAGTTATGGGTGCTTCCCGAGTCTAGTAAGATTTTGACAGAGTGACCATTAATGGTTCCCTCGACTTTCATAGTACGAGGGGTGGGCTTATCACTAGTGCCATAAAAAGCGCACTCACTCATCGCCATAGTAAGCAATTCGGGGGTGGTGGTGTCCCTCTCATCATCAAAATGCTCTGTGTCCCCCAAATCCAGCATGAGCAATTGCTTAAGCCCACATTTGCCCAAAACCTATTTGTCATTGCAAAACCAACATTCCCTTTTTTCTCTCTTCTGTTGAATTTCAGCTGGGGTAAGTTTCTTAACCGGCAAATTACCAGGGTAAGCTACAGGGTGGAAAGTAGAAGCTGGGGAAACAGGTTTAGCAGCAGTAATGGCTCTGGGAACAGGCAATTTGAACTCAGCAAGTTTAGTATCTACCTGAACCGTAATGGCTATCGCCTCATGTACATTGGTAGGTTTATGGAGTTTCACATCATATTTCAATTCACACTTGAGACCCCCCAAGAAGCAACTCTTAATTAAAATAGGACCTAAATCCGACGTGCGATTAGCCAAACGCCGAAATTCAAAGATATACTGACGAAGGGTACCTGTTTGGCGTAGTTTGAACAGAGATTCGGCACTATCGTCAAACTCCGATGGCCCAAATTCGCGGCAAAAGGCTCTGGTGAAATCCTCCCAGCGAGAGAGTGATCGAGTACAATCCATCCATTTAAACCATTGCAAAGATTCACCATCAAGGTGGAAGGAGGCAGTGAGTACCTTCTGTGCGTCAGGAGTGTTGTAAAACGCAAAAAACTGATCGGCCTTCTAGATCCAGGTGAGGGGGTCGTCGCCTTCAAAGAAGTGAGGAAAATCAACCTGAGGCGTCCATGGCGACCGATAGGGTTGACCACCACCAGGGTCAAGGAGAGGACGAGGGTGCGGAATCTGGTCCAAATCAGAATCTGGTGGACGATCGGGACAACCCAGAACCGAAGAGCGGGTCCGGTCATTGCAGACAGCGAGCTCACGGCGAAATTGCTCAAAATACACTGGAAGGCGGGTTTCGAGAGCTGATGGAAGCTGAGTGGTGAAAGCCTCAGCGACCGCAGAGTGAACGGACAAGTTGACCGCCTACGAAATCATGGCCAGAAGGTTAGCAATGGTAGTTTCCAAAGCGGAAACACAATCATCCATGGGAGTGGCGCGGTGACAGGGCATAAACTAGGAAGGGAGTCCAGGATCAGTGGGTGATACCAATGTTAGTACCCCAGCAATCTAGGTCGACCTTGACCTGCGTTAATGGAAGAATGGCGAGAAGGGAGGAAGAGGAAGAAGGAACCAAACAGAATAGTAATTTCTGATTAAATTTCAATGATCCCTTGCCACCACAAACGTGGGGAATTTAACAACCTCTCTACTAGCTCAGCACTAAAGGACAAAGTCTATTCAGATGACTCCTTATACTTACTTCTATTACAATAAAACCCCAAAAATCCCTTAATATTAATCTTCCCTTACAATTTCATCCTGACACTTGTGATCAGAGCAATCACAATTACAAGGAACATAACAAAGCCTCTGAAAATTTTGAGATTATTGGGGTTTATCGTTGACAAGGTTGAAGAAAATGGAAGACTTAGAGGGGTTTTGGCTGTTTGAAAGTGGATATGATTCAAATTTGGGCCTGGGCTCATCCAATGACTACGAATTTTTATGGGCCTCAGTCCGACAATGAATCAAATTCTCTTTCCCGTCACTTGATTCAATCATTTGCATTCAAATTCGAATCTTTGAATACCCACGTTATTCTAGTTTAAAATATCGCTATGTCGATAGAAAAACCAAATCACATCCTTGTTTTTTTTCTGCCGTCACAGTCCCTTCGTGTAGCCCCATAAAGAAGATACAAGATGGTGTTTTGTTGTCCTCAATTCTTATCATCTTCATTCTTCACTTTTTGCTTAAGGTGCTTGTAGTTGAAGCAACTAAAAGCGTTTCATCTTACGCTTGAAGTTTGGTGTTTAAATATCTCTCTTCAATAACTAAGTTTGATTTATTTTGTTCAAAATAACTCCGATACTTTCATAATTGCATAATTAGAGAAACATTATTAACTTATACTGGTATTCAAAAATCACATTGTGAACTATAAACCCTATTTGACAAAAACTTCAAACTAAAACCATAAACCCTAAATTGATAAAAACTCAATTATGAGTAGCAATGCCATTTCGTTCAAGAGAACTACACTATCCATTTTTGCATCAAAAAATAAAGAGATTCAAACTTAAAATTTCTTCCAACGTCGGAGAGAAAGTTGGTATCACGCTACCACAGTACCATCTGTGTGAAAGTGAAAAAAAAAAAAGAAAAAAAAGGCAATTGACACGTGGACACAGATATAGGAGCACCTGAATGTCCAGGTCGGTGAATTCAATAAACACACACACGCACACTTTTGTACAGAAAATTGATTTGATGCAAAAGATGGGTTTTATCAGAAAATCCTTCAGACTCTTCATCTTCTTCTTCTTCCTGGGCATAATGGTAATTCCATCTGCTTCTTGTGAGAAAGTTTCAGTGACTCTCTACTACGAAACTCTCTGCCCGTACTGTGCAGACTTCATAGTCAACCACCTGGTCAAGATCTTCCCGAACGGTCTCATCTCCGCCGTCAATCTCCGGTTGGTCCCTTGGGGCAACGCCTGGCTCAATCCAGACGGCTCCTTCGCCTGCCAGGTAACCCTCCCCCCTCCATTGCTCTGCATCTGGTCTTGTTTACCGTTATTATACCTTTCTTGCTCCAGCTGCACCCTGCAACTAGTAACCGGATTAAGAATTTTGTCTGTTTGCGTACCGCAAACGGCGTCGGTTCCGGTTTTCTGGGCTTCTCCCATTTTTTCGCGTTGTAATTGTCGTGGGGCCAATCACGAGACCTTACAAGTTGCATCCAGTTCTCGTGGGCCACCTTATAAGCGCTCTTAACTTTCTCGTGGGCTCAGTGGGCCAGTATTATTAATGTGTCTTCTTGTACAACTGGTCAGACTACCATCTTGTCTCGGATTGGTTTACAATTCTAAGGCTCGTTTGATAGTTCTTTTAAACAACTAAAGCTGTTTTTGGTGAAATTGATTTTGATTCTCAAAAGCTTTTAAGTGGTTTTTGGATGAAGCGTTAAATATGTGCTTCTTACAGGAAACACGTAAAGTGTTTTTCCAAAATTCATCTCAATTTTTATTAAGGATTTGTTTCAAAAATATTTTCATTAGAAGTACTTTCAATTATTTTAAAAGCAATTTCAAAAGAGCTTTTAATCTTTTTTAACTAATGGAAGATCTGAGCTTAGTTCTGTTTGAAAGGCAAGTTTAATATCGAAATATGACTGACTTATTATGTGATTTAGCCTAATCTCTCACTCCTGAATTGTCGTCTTTCTATTTTGAATTAAATCGGATCCGGTCACTGTAATTAATTAATTTGCAAATTGTTCGAATCGAAAGACATCCACCAACTTATGTTGGATTAACGGAGTTTGCAAACTAGAGGGACCAAATTCGATGCAATTAAAAATACAACGATAAAAACCAAAACTTGTGAAAATTACAAGGACTAAAACATGTTTTGGCCTTGTTTTTTGGATATTGCAGCACGGATCAGATGAATGCTTGCTCAACACCATTGAGGCCTGCACCATTAGCATCTATCCTGATGTGGTAAGCAACTCATCAATTCCCTAATTAAGCAAAACCAAATATTTAACTCATAGATTAATATTTTGATCAAATTTTAATGCATGTAGAATCGGCATTTCACATTTATCCACTGCGTTGAGCGCTTTACATTGGGGGGCAAACACGGTGCCTGGGCCAATTGCTTTGAAATGACAGGATTAGGCACTGAGCCTATCGATTGCTACAACAGTGGAAATGGCTATGTGGTTAGTTTCACTTATATTTCAAATACACATATATATATAGGATTGCTTCTTAGCAGGGATCTCGGGATCCCATCCTGTATAGTGACCATGTATTGACCGCATAGTTTGTCTATAGTTTAATGTTTTTGCCGTTTTGTTGGCTATACGATATAAGGGGTGTTATGTAGGCAATACATGGTCACCATACAGGCAAGACGATGATACTATTGATCCCGCTCTGTAAACAAGTGGAGCGGGATTCCTCTTAATGCGTGTATTGTTCTGGTGCTTTAATTTGAACTGGTTCATTGTTTGAGAATTGAGCTTCATGGATTGGGATTTTCCCTTGATACATATATAGATTGAAGGAAGATATGCTAGGGAAACTGCTCAGCTTAAACCTCCACATAGATTTGTGCCATGGGTGATTGTCAATGATAAACCACTTCAAGAGGTAGGTCACTTAGTAATTCACCTTGTCTATCTCTTTTTCTTTTTTTTGAGAGAAACTTACCCAAGATGTCACGTTGTCGGTATCCCAAGCCAATTTACATGAATATCAGTCAATGCGGCATCCAAGGTATAGGTAATTTAAGTTGTTATTTGTAACCCTTGTTAACACGTTGCTGTATGTACGTAGGACTACCAAAACTTTATGGCCTATATTTGTAAGGCTTACAAAGGCACACCTTCACAAGCTTGCAGATCAATTCGTTATAAGACCGAATCAACCGAGCAAGAAAAACCGGTTCCTCAAGTTTGCCTTGCAAACCAAGGAAGGAACTCTTCATACTAATGCTCATCTGCAAAATTTAGTATTTGTACCCTTATATATATGGGTTATGTGACACAAGTCACTGTAATTTTGGGGTTTGTAATACCAGAGAACGCTTCAATGCGCAGCGTTTCATTGATGCCATGGAGGTGACCAAGTGATGGCAAACTTGACAGCAGTCGGTTGTTGTGTCATTGCTTGTATCTTTCACATTACTATAAACTTGGTGTATAATGAAATATGATGAATTGCTGCTCTCAGCGACGGATCCACATAATGGCGCGTAAAGGCTATTGCTCATACTTGCCCGTTTTGCTATTTATGATCTAAAAAAGCTCCATCTCTACTTGAGTATGGCTGTCATGGGGTAAGCTCTTTGACAAAAGTCCTTCACGATGAGTAAGGCGTGACAATAATGGGCAAAGTGACATGGGTTGGGCTATATCTTGACCCTAACAGGAAAATTCTGTATCCACCACTGGTTGATGTGTGTCTAAAAAGCCAAGAATCATAAACGCGTTTGGAAGACTTGTTGCCAAAAGTATAGAAGACAAAGGAATCTTGTTTCTGCAGAAACTTGTAGGTAAACACTGATGCCATCTTATTCACACCAGTAAGAACCAAAAAACCCTACAGTAAAAGACATAAAAGAAAATAGAAGCTTTAACCCTACAAGCATTTCCCAAATTAGATCGAAAGGGATTTGACAGCTGCAAAATGAATTTATAATAAATATTGGAAATTGAAATCGCATGTTTGGTAGGAGTAGGAGGTGGCTACTAGTACTTATTTATTCTTCACTTTGATCATTGCCAGTTCTTTGTGCTCAATCGGAGTTTCTAGGGTGGAAGCTCAGAAACTTACTCTCTCAGTTTACTATGAAACTCTGTGTCCGTATTGTGCTACTTTCATCGTCCAAAATCTTGCTCGAATTTTCGACAACGGACTCATCACCATTCTCAATCTCAGGCTGGTTCCTTGGGGAAATGCTTCTACTGCCACGTTTTGTCAGGTCGATTCTCCCTTTCATCTTTTTTATGGAGTTTTACAGTTTTCTTGCATGAACACTTCTGCATATTTTGTTACTTTTTTTCTTTCATCAAAATATTAGCAACCAAACAGGTATTATTGTACATTTAGATCCATCTGATATAACCATTCCGTTTTAGTTTTTGTACTAGAGATAGAGAGAAAATATATTGGAGAAATGTGTAATGGAGAAGGATTGAGGGAGGTTGTGGGAACTAAAACACATAAACAAAATGATTATCTAACGGTCCTTCGTTTCTTGATGATGATTTTTGTGAAATTTTACAGCATGGACCAGATGTGTGCAAGCTAAATTCTCTGGAAGCTTGCGCGATCGAAGTTTTACATGATGTGGTGAGACCCGTCTCTTGCAATATAATCTACTTCTGATATTTTAGATTTAATACTATGTTGGAACTTAATTTATACATGGTAGAATGGATATAATCATATACACTAATGTACTTAGACTTGGCCAATCTGTGATATTTTTGGTCTTAAATGTACTTGAATTCACGTTATCTTAGACCAGGATGAATTTGTGATGAATTTGTGATGCAGAACAAGCATTTTGCTTTGATATACTGCATAGAATTTCTGGTAATTGAGGGAAGGCACAAGGAGTGGAAAACTTGTTTCAGCTCATTGGGATTGCCTTTAAAGCCCGTTTTAGATTGCTACAAAAGTGCAAATGCAACAAAGGTTATTTTGATTTAGTACTCGTCGAATAGCCATAGTCGCATCTACTAGAATTCGTGTTTATATGTTGCGTAATCTGACAATTGAGGTTGTTAATGCAATGCAGCTTGAACAAAAATATGCGAATGAAACCACGCACCTCAGTCCGCCTCTTAAGTTCGTTCCATGGCTGGTTCTGAATAATCAACCGATTGGAAATGTTGGTCATCTCTCTTTCACTCTACATTGTTTGCCTTGATGCAGGATTATGTCTCTCAACGGTTTTCGCCTTAATACAGGACTATGAAAATTTCGTTTCCTACGTTTGCAACGCTTACAAAGGTGCTGCCGTGCCGATGGTCTGCCAATCTGTGCATTTGAAGCAAAAGGCACAATAGAGTACTCTATCGCCACAGAAATCAATTTCTCAGCTTGCTTAGTTACCTGATTTCTATTGAGCTCATAAGTCAAATATTACATTAGCATTTAGAAGTTCTAAAGGATAAATAAATTCTCAAACCAACTGCTTTGTGCTGCAATGGAAGGTCAAGTGCATGAAAATCTATCTGCCTTGCCATATTTTAGACAGAAAAAAGCCCAATTACTTTGAGACAAAGGTAATCAATCAGATTATAATTTCAAAAGCATCAAAATATGAACTTCATAGATCACTTTGCCAGTTCTTATCACTAAAAATCTATACACTTTCAAAGAGTTGAGTGTGAATCCCGTGTATACCTGCTGTGCTGACAAGGCATACCAAATTCATGAGAAAGTGACATATAACAATTATATATTGTTGGTAGGACTCAAATTCATTTATTCATATATGAAATTGATTTGATGGTGATGTTCTACACTTCTACCTAAAAGGGTGTGTTTGGAGCTATGAACTCTAGAGCTCGTCTGGTGCATAAAAGGGATGCATTTCTTCATGTCCAATCCTTTCCAATCCCCTCAAATTGAAATCCATTAAGCTCTACCTTCACTTATACATTTAATTGTATGAGTTTTCCAATCTAATCTAATCTAATCTGATCGTATCATATTTGGTGTCACTGTTTAGTTGCGAACCGCGCTTGCTGTCAAAAGAAAGAATGATTCGAATCAGGGAATCGGCACGGTCCGAACCCCTAATTCTTCATGAAGGGGCTCCCTCGCCCTTATTTTAGGGATAACTCCCAATCATCCTCATTCCTCACATTGTAACCCTAGATGCACACTTCCCCCTCTAAAAAGCAACAAGCCTCTATATATTGTAAAACTCGATTATATAGTGAAAATAGAAACTACACTAACGCAGACGTAACAACTTTGAACGAATTATTATAAATGTACGTTTATGTAATTCTACAATCTATTGATTTAACATTTGACATCAACCCAATTCAATCCAACCCTAGATACAAATGAGCCTTTAGAACTCTCCTATTTGGTTGGAAGCCAAAAATGGATAGATGTGATTGAGCCATTGAGGGAGGCTATATACTAGTGATATGCGTTATGAGTGTTTTTCTTGTTTCACCCTAAGTTTGAGTAGGTCATCATTAGCCCCATACATAAAAAGATTTTTTATGTGGATTTGCAGGACTTTCCAAAATTATAGCCATACTAGGTGGATACACAAGGGTTCTAAAAGCTTAATTATGTAGCTTTTGCTCTATTTTTCTTCTTCATTTAAATGATTTCTTACTCATTTTGAAATAAAACAATATTCCTAAGTGGCTAGATAATGCAAACAAAATAGATGAACACAGAGAGTTGGAAAATGATGTGCAAATTAATCCTTATAATATATATATATATAGATACAAGGCCACAAATTTCCAACGTGTAATCTTGTATCTTAAACAATTTTGGTAAGTGTTCACATTGCACTTGGGGTTTATAAATACATGATCACCATTCTTACGTGCTAATTAAGCAAATGCTAAGAACAAAATGGATGCCTTGATGACTTCTCCTCCTAAGCTGCTCTTCTCCCTCCTTCTTCTTACTCTTTTGCTGTCCATTTCTCCTCCGTCTTGCGCTTCTGTTGAAGATGATCATGGCATTGATTCCGTTGCCCCGCCTTCGTTTCCTCTTGAGCCCCAAGTAGCTGATCATCATCAGAAAGTTGACCTTACTATTTATTATGGCACTCTATGCTCAACCTGTGCTTCCTTCATCGAGCAACTGTTACCCCTATTGATTTCGGACGAGGATCCCATGGCCATTATCAACCTCCGGCTAGTGCCCTCTGGAAATGTCCGTGTCGAAGGACCTAATGACACCGTCGTTTGCGAGGTCCCATTTCCCGGCCCCTAGTTTATTTTTGGTATTATATGTTTAGTATAGTTTTATTATATGTATTTGCACTAGTTAATTTGATTAATAACTAATTGTGGCTTGTGCTTTCATTGCAGCATGGCCAAGATGAATGTTACTTGAATAGTATACAAGCCTGTGCGATCAGCGTCTGGCCAAATGTGGTAAAGCCCTAGCTTATTTAATTTTTTCAGCACCTGTGAATAATAACACAGCCTAATTAATTCATCTCTTTTAACTGTGTGATGCAGCAGCAGCATTTACCCTTCATTTCCTGCGTTGAATACCTTGCCGTCAAAGAACATCGATTGAAAGAAGATGTATGGAAATATTGTTGTCAGATTCACAATATGAGCCCCGAACCTCTACTGACATGCTACAATAGTGGATATGAGAGAAAGGTGAGCCCAAACTGGACACTGCACATTTTGTTTCAGTTCTTAGTAAGGGTTCCAGTTTAAATTTCGCACCGCGGCCCTCAAAATCTCAGGGCCGGTCTAGATATATACACAAAACTCTATTGCTAATTAATCTATGAATTGTCATATGCTGCACCTTATGCTACATTATATTTTGGAAACCTACGGTCTCGATCCGCCTCTTACATGTGTCCCATGGGTTGTTGTCAATCAAAAACCACTCTATAATGTAAACCCTAATCTCCTTCCCTCTAATCTCTTTCTCTAATTCGAACTTTCACGCGTGTCTGCACAAACACATACACGAACGCCAAGGAAACCACTCTCTTTTTCATTCATATTGTGGATTTCATGCAGGACTACCAAAACTTTGAGAGGTACGTCTGTGAGGCTTACCGAGGCTATCCTAAACCACGGACTTGCAGCCGATTCATTGCTCCCCCCGGGCTTCTCAGCTGGAGCAGCTCAGCTGAAACAACAAACTTTGCAATAAGAAGCTATGTTCTGCATCTCCTTTTGCTGTGTGCAGCATTATTGCTGGTCAACTAGCTCTAGACTATAGAAATAATAATTTACTAATTAGTAGCGTACGTAATTAATTACTTGTGCAGTGTCTAATTTAAGTATTGGTGATGTAGTTTTGGCTCATTAACTTTGAACATAAACTTAATTGGAGGGAAATTCACCACTAATCAGATTAATTATAGTTCCATCTCCAATTTTTATCACTCTACATGAAGTTCAAACAGCTGATTGGAAAGAACCCATGGAAACGTACGTTAAAAGTTGTACCACAGTTATTGAAGAGGTTACAATCCTCAAGTAAAATAATGAAATATTAATCAGCAAAGTTAGAGGTCACTGAAACCAAATCCTCTCCGTATAGGAAGAGAAAGTACCAACGCAAGCCAACCGATGTGCAACTCCATTCACATGCCACCGAACTATAGATAGCAAAATTGTTGAAATTTTGCACTATATAATCCTCGATCAAGTCTCCATGCACCGATGAAATAGTTGGATCCTCTGAATGGCAGCCACAACAAGCTGAGAATGCCCTTGGAACTGAACCTGTGTGTACCTAAAGAGTAAAGACACAGCAAACTGGAAGCAACGCCGACCAAGAACATGCCACCGCTGCCATAAAAAGCTCGTCCAATCCCTAAACACCACAACAGATCCACCATTGTTCCAGAAAGCTTTCGTTGCAAAGGAAGTGACGATATCCTTGTAGAGGAGTGAGTGATGAACTTGCATATGTTGATGTAGCCAAATACCATTTTTGTCCAAGTGCACCACCTCCATAGGTTGACAAGGAAGATGTTCTATAGGGCCTGACTCCTTGCGGAACTGTAGGTTGCTTTGGCAGTCATAGTCCGGCTTATGATGATGTGTAGTTCTGGCTTGCTTAATCCTCTAGCACTTTATGATCCGGGTTCAAGTTTTTTTTTCTTTTTCTGTTATGGTTGTAATTGGATCATGAGTCTCTGCATTTATCATCTGTGCATTTTAACAAATCTTGATCATTCATGTAATCTAATGGATGCCAATCCTCCCACGTCAAATTTGGAATAAATATTCCCTTCGTACTATATCGTATCCTTCAAATGTCTTGTAGTCATTTTCTTTATCAATATATCATCATTTTCTCTTATAAAAAGTTGTACCACAATATCTTGCTGACATGGATAATTACAAATTAATAAGACAACGACAAATAACTTTTGTTGGAGTTGGTTCAGTCAAACCATTAATGCGGATCCGGATATCCTCCTGATTTTAAAAAATTGAGTCTGCTGAGTAGGCGATCATGACCGTTGAAATTTGATTCAACAACTACAAACAGGGGATCCTCTAAAGTTATAATAATTGTAGTCGTTGGATCAAATTTCAACGGCCACGACAGACTCAGTTTTTTAAGGTTAGGAGGGGATTCGAATCCAACTAATGAAACTTAAAACCTAGAACCCACCTACCTTATGCTAATAAGTAGCTTGATCAATTAAATTAGGGTTAGTGGAAGCCAAAAAAATAGATGAATTGATGTATTTACGCGTTACCAGTGCTTTTCTTGTTTAATTAAGTTTGAGTAGCTCCTTGATCATTGCTTAAATATAGGAAAATTACCCTGTATGTGAGGCAAAACAACAAAATATACTTTCCATACTGGAAAGTTGGTCTTAATCCTCATTAATACTAAGAAGATAGTCTTAATTAATGAATGAGTACTTCTTTTTTTTTTTTGTCAAAAGAACTTTCATAACATTAAAAACTAGTACAAGGCCCAAAAGGAACCTGATAAACAAACAAAAGATAAAGTAAAAGGCCCAAGCAAAATGAGGGTTGCAACCTAAGAAACAACGGGAAGCCACACACAAACTTAGGCCCGAAGGCTGAAAAAACAAACAACAAAAAAAACTCTAATCTCAAGCTGCATAAACCAGACCACCGTCGTTGTCACATGCTCGGTGGAAGCCAATTTCCGAACCAAAAAAGTAGACACCATATCCAAGTCTCCTTCACGATGGGGATCCGACATGCCCGGTATGTCGGTTGGGGAAGGGGAAGTGAGGGAGGATAGTGGATTCGGTATCCAAAAGAAATCGGAGGCTGCCTATCCAAGTATAGGTTGGGATGGGGATGAAGCATCACAACTAAGGAGGAGGGATGAAAGAAAATTAAAAGACAAAAAGCAGTAAAAGTAGGCAAAAGACGCTGGAAAAGTAGGCAAAAAAGTAGGCAAAAGACGCTGGATAAGGGGCATGAAGCCCAAATTCGAGACAAGCTCAGGAGATAGTTGAGACCCGACTAAGGGAAACTGAGAGAAACTCAGGGAGAACCGAAAATAAAAGAAAAGAAGGAGATTGGAAAGGGGAGAGGAAGAAGAGGTGGATACAGGGAGGGGGATGGAGTAGAAGAAGTGAGAGGGGTGGAAAAAGATGGAAAAGGCAAAGGAGGGAAGGAGGAGGGAAGGAGTAGTGGGTTGCCGCCTACCCCGAGCAAGAGCAAAGGACAGCGGTTGAAACTTGAAGCTGGAGATGAAGCTCTGGATCTGGACTTCTAGATAGAGAAGCAAGGAGGGAGAGGGAGAGGGAGGGAGGGAGAGAGAGAGAGAGAGAGAACGTGTTGCAAGGGGGCATCACATAACAAATACAACTTAAATCTCCTAATGACTAAGTTCTTAATTGACCTTTTCACTCATTGAAAACACACTAAGAAGATAGTCTTAATTATATGTATGACACCACTAACTGAGCTTTGTAGTGAAAGAGCTCTTAAATTCGACTTCCCGATTAAAAAAATACAGATTCTCAAGAAGAACCTTTGATTATACCCAAAGGTGTTCCATTCAACCAATATCACTAGGTAACACTAATGATGTATAACCTTAAAATATTTCAACATATCATGTGATTTTCAGCGGGGCCACAAAGACGCGAAGGTATAGGATCTTCTTCCACCTCCCCTCAAGGCTGAGAGAAACTTATCTATAACCGGAATGTCATTGCGGCGGTATCTGAAACTTAATCAAGCACTGTCATGCGGAAAAGCTAAAAGACATTACAGTGCTTAAAGACATTACAGTGCTTGATACGCGCTACACAATCCTATACGCCTTTAATGCATCATCAAAACTTTTCTTGTTTGAGTTTCTATTTGTCTCAGCAAACCATCATCAACACCAAATCTTATAAGCTTATAGCTCATTGACTGTACAAGACATTTGATTCTTAAATATATTAGTTGGACAGGTCAAATGAATAAATGATAATAATCCAAAAATATACCAACTGCTAATTACTGCAATCCTTAATTTGTCATAGTTCTCCTTTCTTATCACAGTTTCAAGGGTTTGGGCTCTGCAATTAATTGCCTTATCTTTCCTTAATCCTCCTTTCTTAGCACAGTTTCATCATCCTCAAGTAAGCAACATCTGCTGATTCGATGATGCAACTCAATCAACTCAAATGACGAAATTTAATAGCTGTCATACGAGTCATCTCTCAACACATTAAGAAGATACGCGACTGTCGCTTTCCTGCTTAAGGTGGCGTGGCGATCATAGCTCACAGCTTGGTCCTGTGGTGGGTGGTACAGTAGTACTTGGAGGAGCTATAAATATGCAGGCTTACATGTGTATAGCTTCAGTGTGCTCTCACTGCTAATAAGCATTCAGTAATGGCTTCTCCTAAGCTCTCCTCCCTTCTCATTCTAACTTCTTTGCTCATCGTTTGCGTGTCTTGTTCTTCTTTTGAAGATCAAGGCAGCAAAGTCCCGCCTTCTCCAAAATCCCGAAAACTTATAGAAGCTCCTAGTGCCATTCCTACGCCTCCTACCAAAGCTAAGAAAGTTGACCTGACTCTGTATTACGAAACACTATGCCCATTCTGTGCACAGTTCATCGTAAATGGACTATCAAAGGTATTCGACACAGATCTCATCAACATTGTGAACTTGAGGCTAGTCCCATATGGAAATGCTCATATCCAAGGACCTAACAGCACCATCGTTTGCCAGGTCAGATTTATGATTTCCCATCTTCATCATTTTTTTTAATTGGCTTTTATCATTCTGTGTTTTTAATTTTTATCATCGCCTGTGCTGAACGAATGTGTTGGTGCTTCACACTCTGCAGCACGGCCCGGATGAGTGCTACTTGAACAGCATAGAAGCCTGTGCTATCAACAGCTATCCAGATGCGGTATGGCCATCTTCTTTTCCTCAACATCTAAGAAAATATATACTTACACATATGACAAAATCATAAGTTTCACAGTTTTCTTTCCATTACAACATAAAACGATACAAGCCTTGTCCGGGAGATGTTTGCAGATTTCCACAGACCTTACAGAAGAAAACAAAGAACGATGAATGATAGGAATAGGATTACTTACAGAGTTTTTACTTGATCTGCATCGTCACTTTAACTCTGATGCAGACGCATCATTTCAAATTCATTCATTGCATTGAGAACCAAACCATTCAAGGAAAGCAGTCGAAAGATGAATGGAAATCTTGTTCTCAACAACTAGGGATGGATCCGAAACCTGTCCAAGATTGCTACGACAGTGGGTTAGAGAAAAAGGTTAACACTAATTTGTTAAACAGCATTTTGTTGAAACTCATGTATACAAATTCAAACAATATTTTCATTCAACAAACAAAATGATTATAAATTGGCATGCAGCTTATACTACAATATGCAAATGAGACAGCGCATCTTGATCCGGTTCACAACTATGTGCCATGGGTTCTTGTCAATACTGGACCACTCTATGAAGTAAATTCCATCTCTCTCTCTCTCTCTCTCTCTCTCTCTCTCTCTCTCTCTCACACACACACACACACACACACACACACAATGCGCCTGCACACACTTATACAATACTGAAATCTTCATATCCGGTTGTAGTCCTACCAAAACTTTGTACCCATTGTCTGTGCGGCTTACAAAGGAAGTCCAAAACCAGAGGCTTGCAAACCACTTCCGCCCAATATCAACTCAACTGATAAGGAAAACTCTACCGGACAAAGGTGCTACAAGGGTGAAGAACACCAGGAACAGCTAAAACTTCGTAGATGAAGGTGGAAACTTCAATGTGATTCACATACATGGTTCCGCAATATCTTTTGCTCTGTGCAGCATTGCCGGTCCCCGTAACATTATGAATAATTGACCAGCGTTATATGTAGTGTATCTTGGTTCAATAGTTATGAATAAAACTGAATTTCAAATAGATGACTTTCTAATACGCCCTTCAAACTTATGCTACAACAAATAGACACTAAAACACAAGTACACAACCAATATGTTTCCAAGGGGCAGCAACACCATCCCCAATAATCAACTTTAAGATGTGCTTTACAATATGTCATCATAAGTTACAAACCTCCCAAAGATCACTTCTCAAAAACACGATATCAAGCCGTAGGACAACATAAAAGAAGCTAAAAACCATGGGAAATATTATATTATACAAGCCGTCTGAAGAGAAAATGTTCAAGATATATCATGAAGATATCATCTTCCAAATGCTATCACATGTTTCAAAGGCAGTCATCTTTGTTCGATCAAATTCAAACTTCTGAACGATTTTCTTATTGCTATCCACAATATCTGTAACTTTAGACTTAAGGAAAACAAGGTGATTACAGCTATATCATATTTCAATAACATTGCACAGAAAAAATGAACGAACAAACAAATGAATGAATATGCATGTCCAAGTAATAAGTAAATTTCGGCAGTAGGATACAGCCCATATCACGCAACTGATTTTCCAGGTTTGGTATAATGTTTGTGACAGAAGCATACATGGAAAGCTTCCTCCTGTAGATAAGAGAAAATATTTTACTGACTAGAAATGAATGGTCAGCCTGTCATGAGTGACAAAGAAAAAATAAGACCAGAACAATCCATCTCATGACCGGTACAACTACGGCAATCACATTTCTAAATACTTACTGTTCCCTGAACTCATCTTGCTCGTGTCTCTTCAAGTTTCGCTTTTTCTCCTGAGCAGACATCCTTTGGCGTTCAAACTCACTAATCTCGTTGCCTAGAACTGTGTTGAAGCAAAATAGAGCGAAATCAGCAACCATTGCTAGTCAACCTAAAATAAAAAATCTGAAAGCCAACACAACTAAATGTATACTTATCTAATCTCCTCCATAAGCGAACTTTCTATTTCAGCATCCCCATCAAACTCTCTCTGAAGACGGTCTAACTCTTCATCAGCAACAACCTCCGATTTTGCCGCCTCGGTTTTCTGCTTGCATTCATCTGTCTTTATCTCATAGTCTGCTTCATATAAGAACTCATCAATCAATGCACATATCGACATACAACACCAGCCAAGTATCTTCTTTCCGAGAAACATTTATGCAAGGGAAATACGAGAATCAACCAGAAAAAATCAAATTGAACCTAACGCCTCCCCCCCCCTTTTTTTTCTTTCGAAAACATTTTCCCGGAAAATGGTTTAGAACCCTACATTTTGAGGTGGAGCTCTCTGCGGGTGTGCACAAAGTAAAGTTTCTAAACTAAACAATCCCAGATTTACCTAAGGCATAATTTAGCTTGCTTCAAAGTGGAAAAAAGTATAAGCAACTAACTGAAAATTTTCTGGGTCAGAAATTTTCTCGGGAAACAAACGGAACCCAAGTGAGGAAACAAACCTCGAAGCGAGTTCTGGACTTCACTGAAATCGGAATCGCAGGAGGAGCGGAGGGCCTTGCGGTGCTGGAGACACTGCACCAAGTTGTTGATGTCCCTCTGGTCCTTCAACACCTTCACCAGATCGTCGCTGTACGAAATCAGCTTCGAAATTCCAGAAGCTTCTCCCATTTCTCTGAGGAATCGGATTCGCTGCAACTGTCAGAGATTTTGGAAAATTTTCAAATTAAAGAGAAATTGGTGGGAACGTATCTAGGGATTTGCTGTGTTGAATTTAGGGCCCGCCCGACACTGAAAAACCCCCCTTTGCAAATTAACGAATAATGGGACACACAGAGTTATTATTAGCTTGTTTGGATATATTTTTAAATAATTGGAATCGTTTTTTGTAAAAATATTTTTAAAATCAATTATTAGTAAATATGCAAATAAATTCTGAAAAAAAGTACTTAAAGTGCTTATTAGAAGAAGCATATAAAAGTGAAAATATTTTTAAAACCAATTATTAGTAAAGATGTAAATAAATTATGAAAAAGTACTTAAAGTGAAAGAAGCACAAGTTATGTGCTTCTTACAGAAAACACTTTAAGTGCTTTTGGAATCCAAAAATATTTTCTCTAAAAGCTTTTCTCAGTCATTTTAAAAGAACTTTCAAACGAGCCTTATATTATTTGTGTGTATCGTTCTGACAGGGCTGTCGATATGTCCGAGTGGTTAAGGAGACAGACTCGAAATCTGTTGGGCTTTGCCTGCGCAGGTTCGAATCCTGCTGTCGACGCAATTTTTTTCATTATTTCTCTCTCTATTCTACAACGCTCATTTCTTTTTACTGTATTCGGTGGAAAATTGGAAAAATTGAGCTGTTGCTTTCATGTTTGCCATTTCCAAAACTCCATCAGTTGGGATGGCTCAACTTGTTTTATTTTCTTTGTGGTTTTTTAACATTTAAATCATTTTTAATAGATTTTTTCACTTAATACATGTGTTCATTGGCTTTGTATGCTCCAAACATATGCCACGTATGCACATTAATAAAAAAAACACTTGAATTAATCTAACGGTAAGAACAAAGTTGATGAGTTACTTTAGAGATGGTGAACGAAACTGATGAATTTAAAATATAAAAGACCAAACTAATAACTTAACAAAACATAAATAACCATTTGGGATAAAAATACCTTAAACTCGAGCGGACATTTGTTCAACAAGAAAACATGAACGAAGTTGTATTGGATCGGGAGATGTGTTATAAAAATACGTTTGTGTTTATATGTACAATTCTCTTTAGTCTTTACAATATATAAATTAGGAGTCCTTTAAAGGAAGAGATTCTTATTTTTTTTTGTATAAAAATGGGGATTAGTTGAGGGGTCTATACGACATCGAATTTTAACAATCTAAACCGTCTATTTTTCAAGTTACACCTCATAGATCATCCTTGCAAAATATTAGTCAAATCGAAAATATTTAAGACATCTAATTGGGTTAAAAAAAATAACGAATACTTTGTTATATAAGAAACAATGAAATTTTATCTTGATAATTAAATATGCAAATGATTTTGGATTGAATTGAATTTTTGCAAGGATGTTCTATGAATCGAGACTTACAAACTAGACGGTTCAGATTTTTAAGGTACGATGTGGAGTGGACCCCATACCTAGTCCCCATTTGTTGGAAAAATGGGAATCCCTTTGTATAAGGGGCATGTATAAATTATGCAAAGTAGTTCGTCTATCGTCATGTTTCCTAGCGCAATGTTAAGAAAATAAATATTTTTCTCCTATATGAGTTAGCTTGGATCAATTCAAACATGTTTCTTTCAACTCAAATTTTGAGCTTAAAGGTAGGATGATGGAATGTGACATCCCACATCGTCCAGGGAAGTGATCCTTAAATGTATATTCATATCCCTACTTAGCACAAGACCTTTTGAGAGTTCACTGGCTTCGGGTTCCGTAGGAACTTCGAAGTTAAGCGAGAAGGGGGCCAGAGCACTCCCAAGATGGGTGACCCACTGGGAAGTTGCTCGTGAGTTCTCAAAAACAAAACCATGAGGGCGTGGTCGGGGCTCAAAACGGACAATATCATGCTACGGTGATGGAGCGGGCTCGGGAAATGATCCATCCCGGGCCGGGATGTGACATGGAATCACTTTTTTTTGTTTTTTGTTCTTGCATGTTAGTAAACGAAGAATTTATCAAGAATGCAAATTGTTTATAAGCAAACAAGTCATAACAAAGTATTGGTTTATGAAGTACAGCCCTAATAATCAGTAATCCTAACATACTAGCATGACAGGGTGGACCATATCACTATGTGTTGCATAAATCCAAGCAGACTTTGCGAAGTTATGCAAAAGTCGTTAACACCACACAAAATTGAAGTTTATCGTCAATCTCTTATTAAGTTAAAATTTAAGTTACTTCGTAAGAACCCCATAAACATGAAAATAAGTTTGATTCATCGATAACAAATATGAAATTAGATTTGGTTAGCCCCTTCTCCAAGTTGCTGAATTCAAACAATTATAAATTGTTAGAGCTTCGATTAATCCCCTAGTGCCAAGAAAGAATGACAAAACAAAATCAAATTGGCAAATGCAATCCCCTCTGTCGGTTCATTTAAATTCCAACACCGACAATTTCACAAACATTTATCTGTTTGTTAAGAAGAAAAAATAATAATGACGCTATATTAATATAGGACAATGATATTCGCATGTTTATTTTTAAGAAAACTAATGAAAATACTTGAAAATTTTGAGTTTTAACGATAAAGACAAAATAAAGGGTAAAGTGAATAATACCAGGATTGACTTTTTAGTGTAAAAATATGATTTTTTGTTAAAGTAAACAGTACCGAGAGCTTTTCGTTAAAGTTCATTTTATTTTTAAGAAACTAAGGAAAAAAAGATCATTTCTACCTAATCTTCCTCATCAAACAATCTGGACGCTTGAAATTTGATATAACGGCTAAAGTTATTATAACTTTTAAAGTGGATCCGTGTTTTTAGTCGTTGGATTAAATTTCAAGGGTCCAGATTGTTTGATGAGGATGATTAGATGGAAGGGATCCACAGAGGATCCCTTTCTTATTTTTAATTCACGCACATCATTGTTAAATTTTTATTATTGATCCTTTTTAGTGCAGTCGATTTGACAGTTAAAAATTGAGAAAGATATATGAAAAATAAAAATTGGTGTGCGATATCATTGTCCAGCAACATGTCCCAATGGTCGCGTTGGTATCCAGGATAACTAACCCAATGTTTTGACACAATCCCTATTAGATTACACTAATCCCCGCTCCCAGACAAGACCCAAAGGACATCTTTTCTCTTTACCCCCCCAATCCAAGTCCACCTTTCTCGGCCCACCTCTTTCACACTCTCTCTCCGTCTGTCTACAAAGAGAGATGAACCGCGACATCAGGACCATCGCATCTCTCTGCAGAAGCTGAAACAAGAAGAAACCATAACAAAAACCTGCAATCGACGCTTCCTCTCTCTTTCTCTCTCCAGATATTCTCACCGTCGCTTCTTCGCCACAGTTCGTCTCGGTATATATTCTTTGCTTCACTCGCTTGATTTCCTTTTCGCTTTATCGCATCGAATCGATCTATGTATTTAGTTTTGGAATCGGTAGATTTTAGATCACTGGTTAGCTTTTTAGTTTCTGTTTGTTTCCCGAGAAAATTATACGGAAAGAAAATTTTGATATTGTTTTCGATTCTGTTGTTTGGAGGAATTTAAACAATCAGCTGAAATCCGGAGGCGTTTGAACCGATCTTGTGATTTTAGGGTTTAATTTTAGTTTAAGATGATATAGGAATTTGTTATTGTTTAATTAATCGGAGACTGCGTTCGGGTTTTGGATTTAGAGTGTGGAATCTGAGACTGATTACTGATAAAATGAGATTTTGGTGTTTCGGCAGTTCATCGCACTATATGCTTCCTAGAAAGAGAGAAGCAGTGGGCGGAGAGGTTGTAGTAAACGAAGCCACAGAATCTCCGATCAAGAAGCCTCGCGGAGCTGCGACTACAGACGATTCTAAGAGCAACGAAAACAAAAACCCCACCACCTTTAACAACAACAGCAACAGCAGTAGCAGCATCGACGAATCTCCAATCATGGCATTGGGCAACGGGAGCTCGAACGATATCGATGAAGATCTCCACAGCCGGCAGTTGGCGGTGTATGGCAGGGAGACCATGCGCCGGCTCTTTGCTTCCAACATTCTTGTCTCAGGGATGCAGGGCTTGGGCGCTGAGATTGGTATGTGAAAAATGTTTGGTTTATTTGGATGATATGGAGATGTTTTATAGCTCTTGAGAACTTAATTTGTTCTAATAAAACTGAGAATAAGAAAGGGAAGGGTATAAATATTTTTTGTTTTAATGGACTTGCATTTCCATTTTTAAGTTAGACATGCTTAACCTGATCATGCATGAGAAAACTGTGAAATGATTCCATTGATTCATTATTGTGTATCCTATACTTATTAGGAGCTCGAAGAGAGCACCTTGCTAATTACTGCTAAGTTAGTTTCTCATAGAAATTACGGTGGTACGAATGTCCGGTAATTCTGTGGTTTATGCATTGAGATTCTTTGTTGCAGCAAAAAACCTTGTTCTTGCCGGTGTCAAGTCTGTGACTTTGCATGATGATGGAGTTGTTGAGTTGTGGGACTTGTCAAGCAACTTCTTCTTTTCTGAGGAGGATGTTGGAAAGAATCGGGCCCTTGCCTGTGTTCAAAAATTACAAGAACTAAACAACGCTGTTGTCATTTCGACCATAACAACTGAACTGACTAAAGAGAAACTCTCTGATTTCCAGGTACTGCACCCTTTGTCTCTTTGTTACTTCTTTTGTTGCGTGATGGCTTGATGTTGCTAACTTTTAACTTAGGGGTCCGTGGTTAAATCCAGTTTCGTATTTACATTTTTATAATCAAAGGAAACCAATGTTCTTCATTATCATATTTTTTGCTTGCCTATGAAAAGCGGTATGTGTTTGAGTATTTTTTCTCTTTCTGTCAATGTTTCTTTGGAAATTCAAAGCCTTTCCAATTATTGGAGTCAGAATGGTGTTTCTGTTACTGCTTTTCCTGTGTTATTGCAGCATTGTCACTAACATATATTTTAGAGGCTTGTGGTGAAATTCAGTTTCTAATTATTATTCTTAAAATCAAGTGAATCAATGTTCTTGAAATCATATATTCTGCTTGCCTAAAAACACAAGGTGTATCCTAGACTATTTGCTCTGTTTTAACAATGTCACTTAAGAAGTTTAAAACTTTTTCCCTTACCATAGTTTTAGTGGTTTTCTTCCTGTAGAGTTGTGTTTTATCTACCTACTAACAAACAATAATAGACGGACTTGATTTTACTTTTGGGAAGAGGTGCATTTGGCCAAACAAGTACTGATATTGTTGTTAAGCTGGATTCCGAGTGAATTTTCCTGTCAATTTTGGAGCTGTGTATATTTCTCTGTATTTTTATGTTTTATATACTTTAATTACTCAGCAGACAACTGTATGTTAGGTTTGTATTTCAATTTTCTGCAGGCTGTAGTTTT
The DNA here is from genome assembly GCA_024362995.1 of Heteromeles arbutifolia. NCBI lineage: Eukaryota > Viridiplantae > Streptophyta > Magnoliopsida > Rosales > Rosaceae > Heteromeles > Heteromeles arbutifolia. The sequence goes on along the minus strand of JANCRC010000017.1, from coordinate 7,999,002 downwards.
CACTGATATTAGCTTGGAGAAAGCAATTGAATTCGATGACTACTGCCATAATCATAAGCCTTCCATCTCTTTTATAAAATCAGAAGTACGAGGCCTTTTTGGCAGCGTGTTTTGTGACTTTGGCCCTGAGTTCACTGTTCTTGACGTTGATGGTGAGGATCCGCATACAGGCATAATTGCATCAATTAGTAATGACAACCCTGCTCTCATAGCATGTGTTGATGATGAGAGGCTTGAGTTCCAGGATGGGGATTTAGTTGTGTTCACCGAAGTCCATGGAATGACTGAGTTGAATGATGGAAAGCCGAGGAAGGTTAAGAATGCAAGACCTTACTCATTCACTATTGAGGAGGACACTACCAATTATGCTGCATATGAGAAAGGGGGTATAGTCTCACAGGTGAAGCAACCCAAGGTGTTGAACTTTAAGCCTCTGCGAGAAGCACTCAAGGATCATGGTGACTTCCTTCTGAGTGACTTCTCCAAGTTTGATCGCCCACCTCTCCTACACTTGGCATTTCGGGCACTAGATAAGTTCATCTCAGAGTTGGGGCGTTTCCCTGTTGCTGGATCTGAGGATGATGCTACAAAATTCATATCTATGGTAACTAACATCAATGATAGCTCAGCAGATGGTAAGCTTGAGGAGATTGACCACAAGGTTCTTCGTCATTTTGCATTTGGTGCTAGAGCTGTGCTAAATCCCATGGCTGCTATGTTTGGTGGTATTGTTGGACAAGAAGTTGTGAAGGCCTGTTCTGCTAAGTTCCATCCTCTTTTCCAGGTAATTACTAAAACCAACTTGAATTTTCTTTGCAAGAATGGTTGACACTGCTTTTTTGTTTTGAATCTTTAACTAACTCCACTAGGTTTACGTTTGTATCATTATAAATTAACACTTGTTTTTCCTTTCCTCGTGAACAGTTTTTCTACTTCGATTCAGTTGAATCCCTTCCTTCAGAGACCTTGGATCCTAATGATTTGAAGCCTTTGAATAGCCGATATGATGCACAAATTTCAGTATTTGGAGCCAAGCTCCAGAAAAAGCTGGAGGATGCAAAAGTGTTCACTGTCGGATCTGGGGCACTAGGATGTGAGTTTTTGAAGAATTTAGCATTGATGGGTGTCTCTTGTGGTAAAGAAGGGAAGTTAACAATAACAGATGATGATGTCATTGAGAAGAGTAACCTTAGCAGGCAATTTCTCTTTAGAGATTGGAACATTGGGCAGGCTAAATCAACAGTAGCTGCCTCTGCTGCTACGTTGATAAATGGTTGTCTGAACATTGAAGCACTGCAGAATCGTGCAAGCCCAGATACTGAAAATGTATTTGATGATACTTTTTGGGAGAATTTGGATGTTGTTATCAATGCTCTGGATAATGTGAATGCAAGGCTTTACATTGATCAGAGATGCTTGTATTTCCAGAAGCCACTTTTGGAATCAGGAACTCTAGGTGCCAAGTGCAACACGCAGATGGTCATTCCTCACCTGACTGAAAATTATGGAGCATCGCGGGACCCACCTGAAAAGCAAGCACCCATGTGCACAGTTCATTCATTCCCTCACAACATTGACCACTGCTTGACATGGGCCCGGTCTGAGTTTGAGGGTCTACTTGAGAAGGTGCCAGCTGAAGTAAATGCCTACCTGACTAATCCTAATGAATACATTGCTGCAATGAAAAATGCTGGTGATGCTCAGGCCAGGAACAACTTGGAAAGTGTCATTGAATGCCTTGACAAAGAGAGATGTGAGACGTTCCAAGATTGCATAAACTGGACCCGTCTGAAGTACAGTTCTTGTTTATCATTTTTTCTTAAATTTTCATTTAATCATAATATTCTTTTCTGTATCTAATCAATTATACTTAATGGAAACAGGTTTGAGGACTACTTTGCTAACCGAGTGAAGCAGCTAACTTATACTTTTCCTGAGGATGCTACAACCAGTAGCGGGACACCATTTTGGTCTGCCCCCAAGCGTTTTCCTCGCCCACTGCAGTTCTCAGTTGATGATCTCAGCCACCTCCAGTTTTTAATGGCAGCATCTATACTACGAGCAGAGACATTCAACATTCCAATTCCTGATTGGGTCAAGTCTCGTACAAAGTTTGCTGATGCTGTTAACAAAGTGATGGTACCAGATTTTCAGCCTAAGAAAGATGTGAAGATTGAGACTGATGAGAAAGCTACAACCGTCTTACCAGCATCGATTGATGATGCTGCAGTTATCAACGAGTTAGTTGTGAAGTTAGAAAGATGCAAGGAGCGGCTGCCACCAGGCTTCAAGATGAACCCGATTCAGTTTGAGAAGGTTTGTTTTTCAGCCTTTTCTCATTACGTAGAAATTATGTGTAGACATTGTACTTATTTGTTCATCTCAGGCTTGCGGCTTATGAGATAGAGTGACTTCCATATATCGTAGCCTGTGTGAAGTAAAATGTTGGAGCCAGCGTTAGGGCAACCATTGTACATGCTACATGTGCAAGAGTAAAGTTCTTTATTACAACATGCTGATGCAGATAATAAGCAATGTATATGAAACTTTGAATAAGGGTATTAGCATCTCCCAAACTTGTTAGGTCTTCTCCATGTTCTGTAGAAGTACTGAAGTACATGACAGTTAAATCTTGCAGAACTAATTATAGCTGCCCTAATAAGGAAATCAACGTAAGTATCAACGAGGAGTTTGATAACTATGTAATTCATTAACTACTTAAATCGTTTTTAGTTAGCTGTGCGTTTAGCATATTGTATGCAAAATGTTATTGATATTGGGGAGGGATTTGTTGCTTAGTGCTATATCCTCGGATAGGTTTTTGTTGTATGATGCTATCGTATCCATTTGAATTAGAGCCAAAAGTATGTGGAAGTTCAAAATTTACAAGTGGCGACTTTCTTTTTTCTTTCTTGTTTTCCCGCAGAATCATGAATCCACAACTGACGTGGTGCTTTTGATATGTTTTGATGCAGGATGATGATACAAACTATCATATGGACCTAATAGCTGGATTTGCAAATATGAGGGCAAGGAACTATGGCATCGGTGAAGTCGACAAACTGAAAGCCAAATTCATTGCAGGAAGAATCATCCCTGCAATTGCAACATCAACTGCTCTGGCAACCGGCCTTGTCTGCTTGGAGCTGTACAAGGTTCTGGACGGAGGGCACAAGGTTGAAGACTACCGAAACACCTTTGCCAATCTCTCCCTTCCTCTGTTCTCCATGGCTGAACCAGTCCCTCCTAAAGTCATCAAGCACCAAGATATGAAGTGGACAGTATGGGACAGGTGGATTATAAAGGACAACCCAACTTTAAAGCAGCTCCTCAAGTGGCTCGAAGACCAGGGCTTAAATGCGTACAGCATCTCCTTTGGAAGTTGCCTGCTCTTTAACAGCATGTTCCCGAAGCACAAGGAGCGCATGGACAGGACCATGGTGGATTTGGCTACGAGTATTGCAAAGGCAGAACTGCCTGCTAATAGGAAGCACTTTGACGTGGTGGTGGCTTGCGAAGATGAAGAAGAGAACGATATTGATATCCCGCAAATCTCCATTTACTTCAAGTAGGCGTTTCGGTTGATGAGCTTATCGAGCAAAACCGGAATGCGATGTGTAGGATGTGAACTCCCCATCTCATTTGACCTTGTAAGTTTATATAAGCAAACGGAGTTTTATATGTACTCAAATATATGTTCAGACTTTAGAGTAGCACCGACCGATTGTCCGAACTTGGAGTCTGTGGAGTCCTTACGTTCCTGCCGATTTCAGGTCCATCTGGTTGTACTTTTCAAATGTTGGTTGTTTATTTCTGCCAATAATGTTATAAAAACATGATGGTGAAATTCGTCTTTTTCCCTTTTCGGTTGAACTTTTCTGCTGATGCATGGTTTGTAATTGATTTTCTGTTGCCTTTTTTTCTTCTTTCTTTTAGTGAATCTCTTTTATTGTCAAACTTATCGGTGTCTTATTATTATTATTATTATTATTATAATTTTAACAATAGCGTTAGTGGGGAAAGGGATTGGTGGGAATCGAACTCGCACAAGGTGGATATGTATTATTGTTTTCCACTACGCTCAAACTTATCAGTTTACCCATGCCTGAGGCTTCTGTTGAACCCAAGGACGAGTTTTGGATGTGAACTTTTCTTTACGGCTGAATTCACAAGACTGGTAAAGTTTAGGTTATGTCATCGCTTTTGAAGGCTTCAAGTTGTTATTAACTTGGCATACCTGACTTCAGAGGATATTGACCCCTCCCGGGTCAGGCCAGCAGGAAGGAGAGGGAAGGCGCAGTCGAGACGGGGAGGGCTCGCTATGTAAGACATCCTTTTGGGAGTTCAAGCACCATCACTCTTCAACCAAAATACAGACACATGTCAAAAGGTTTAAGTACTACCGATAAACTCTGTAAGCCCGCTATTAGCAATTGGAGAGGAACCGTGCGGTATCCAAGCGACAACGCAAGGTCATGTGGGAAGTTTGATAAAAATCCTAGATGCAGGTAGGTCTCGATAAAAATCTGCTACGATATGTAAGTTTTGCGAGGTTCATAGAGGTGACATTTATATGCCAAAAAAATTAACCAACTTAGCTGATTATTTTTCACAACATAAAACGTAATGAATCTGTACAGAAAACAACTTATGGTAATCTACAGCAACACAGTCTAAAGCTAGCTTTGGTTTGTCCAGGTTTCCACTATCACCAAAGGAATTCCATTCCATTCCAAGGCCATCTCATTCGCATTCTCTCCTCCAATTCTCACTCCGTACGAGTTATCTGCTCCCACCATTTCTTTGGCCTCCGTCAACATTTCCCCCCCTCACTCGCCTACCCTCAAGCCCGAACCAGGACTGAAGATTTCTGCCTTCTCTTGCTTCGTCCCACTTATCAAGCCAAGCCTGAGAACACACATATGGCGCCACAAACAACAACTCCATCATCATCCTTGCCTCTCCTAGGTGGCTCGGGAAGGTCGATTCCAAAGACTCTAACAAGGCTTTGTTTGTAATGCACAACATTCGCGTCAAAGGAGGAGCTGAAACTCGAGTCATTTCCCCTTAACGCGCAAGCATCTCCATCACCAAACGTTATGATACCTCTTGCCGAATTGGCTAATAAATCCTTAGCTAGCCTTAGGAATTCCATGACAAGTCCTCTGCTTCTTCTGCTCCTCATGTGAGGAAGCCCTACCATAGTGTTGAAGGCTATAAATTCTCTTCTTCCACCTCTCTTGTTCGCCTTCTTGATTTCGCTCACCAAATCCTCGATTGTGATCTCCTCCACCTTCAAGTTTAGGCCGAAAGACCTTGCGTGATGCTGGAGTTGCCTTTTCGTCTCCTCAAATCTCCACCGTGGAGGAGCAACCTCATCACTCCCTTCCACATCCCATTTAATTGCTGTCACTTTTAATGTTTTGTTTCTCTTTGCCACAGCCTCAATCAACTGAGACAATTGAACCCCTTCACCGATATCAAATTCCACTACATGAACCGTCTCTACGTCTTCTGGGATAGCCTCGAGGATTGCGGTGTTTGCTGCGTAGTGAGCAAATCTTCCAAAAGGGAAGATTTGGTAGAACAAGTTGAATGCCGCCTCAAAATTCTTGCAGGATTCTTGTTTCAAATAGTCTCCGTGCTGGTTATCAGCAACTCCTTGACATAAGTTGAAGGCAAGGCGCTCAAGGGACTGGCCAAGTGGGTTTACTTTCTCCGCAAGGCATCTCATGATCACCTCCCCCAGCTCCCTCTGCCCCATCTCCATGCCCTTGCCGAACGCCTTGAGCAGATGGTGAATACTCACTTCGTTGTCGATTTCCATCTCGTGGCTCGGCAGGGTTATTGATTGTTGGACGGATGTCACATCCATGAATGATGCCTCAGATGTCACAAAGGAGTTTGGACTCCACACATCATTTCCTTCAACAGAAAATTGCTGTGAAGGAAGAGTACTTCCCACACTGCCCTCCAAACATGAGGCATACATATTTTTTCACTCACCAATCAAATAATTCGGCTCGAATCCTCCCAACTCCACCGGAAATTCCTCCACCTCGGTTGATGTGACTTGCAGGAGATGATCACAATCAGCAAGTTCTTCAAATTCACCAGAAAACATGGTTGAAAATGGAAAAGAAAAAGTTTCTGAAAACTCGTCCGAAGCCATGAAAATCGAAGAAAATTCAGAGCTGCCCACCTGATAAGTGTATTCATTTGTATCCAAAGGTGAATTTGTTACATTTAGGTATGGCCACAAGGTCTGAAAGTTCATCTCAGATTGCATCATCATCGTCTTCTTCTTTTTTTCTTTTTGTTCTTTTTTTTTTTTATGAATATTTTTAGAGGGTCTGAAGATTTTTCTCTTCAGATTTGATTTGCTAATGAAGTCTTAATCTATCATTATATATCGGTTGGTGACAATGTACAGACAGATTAAGCATAAAATAGTAGAAACAACAAAAGATTATTTAATGGGAGAATAATTAGAATTATTATTTAGAGTTATTAATCACTATCTTATCTTCATTAACAAATACCAATCGCTCTCACCAATTTCTTACGCACTGCACACGTAATTCAACAAAAGGTTCCCAACTCAATTCTCTTTGCTTTCTTGGCTGCTTCTTGAGGTGGTGGCGGATATGTTGCATGTTTTCTTTGTGTTGCGAAGGCAGATCTTCCTGCTAACCGGAAGCACTCTGATGAGGTGGTGGCGTGCGAAGATGAAGATGAGAACGATGTTGATATCATGCAGATCTCCATGTACTTCAAGTAGGCATTTCGATTGATGAGCTAATCCGGCAAACCAAAATGCAATGTTTAGGATTAGAATCCTATCTCATTTGAGTTCCCAGTATAATATAAGCAAACAGATTTTTATATGTATTCAGACACACGTTTAGAGTAGTGCTCGATTGACGATTGTTCAAACTTCATGTTTGGGGTTAAACCAATTGTTGATCTTTCGCTTCCTGCTGTTTTTAGGTTAATTTATTTCTGCCAGTAAGAATATGAAACATTGATGGTAAAAATCACGTCGTTGAACTATTTTTGCCCATGTATGATCTGCTGTTTTCGATTTTCTTCGTTCCGTCTTCACAAGCCTTATATTGGCCTATGTTTGTTTGGTGCTGAGGTTGGAATGAATTAGATAACTTACAAGGTTCAAGGTATTCAGCGTGCTACTAATCTAATCCAATCCAATTCAATCATGGACACCAAACGAGTTCTAGTGGGATAAGGGGGTATGTCAAAAATCTAACTTTTGTAGATAAACCTGTCAAATTCTTACTGTTGATAAAGTTTGCTAGTACTTGGAGAGAAACTTACGTACATAAATGCTATTGTGGCAGTTTTCTAAGACACTCATGCACTGTCATGTATTTATATTTTCACCTCGTAATGCACCATTGGCTCCGAATACCGCCACAGTAGCATCCCATGTGTAGCGACGACTAGCATCAACTATAGCTTTTCGTGATGATCGCAAAATCTGTTGTTATAACAATTGATACTCTGTTCATAAAATGATTGTGAGTTTTGCGAGGGTCATAGCTGGAGTGAAATTTATATACCAAATATCCACCAACTTAGTTGATCTTCCTTTCACAAAAATATGAATCTGTACAAAAATATCTTATGGTAATCTCCAGCAATCTACACATTTGCTGTAATAAAATTTGAAAAGAGAGTTCAAAAAATAATAATAATCCATTTCTAGCTAGCTTCGGTTTGTCCAGGTTTCAACTCTAACCAAAGGAATTGAATTCCATTCCAAAACCATCTCATTCCCATTTTCTCCGCCAACTCTCACTCCATACGAGCTATCTGCTCCCACTATTTCTTTGGCCTCCGTTAACATTTCCCTACTCACTCTCCTACTCTCCAGCCCGAACCAGGGCTGAAGATTTCCACATTCTCTTTCTTCGTTCCACTTATCGAGCCAAGCCTGAGAAGACACATACGGCGCCACAAACATCAACTCCATCACCATCCTTGCCTCTCCTAGGTGGCTCGGGAAGCTCGATTCCAAAGACTCTAACAATGCTTTGTAATGCACAACATTCGCGTCAAAGAAGGACCCGAAACTCGAGTCATTTCCCCTTTTCGCGCAAGCATATCCATCACCAAAGGTTACGATACCTCTTGCTGAATTGGCTAATAAATCCTTAGCTAGCCTTAGGAATTCCAAGACAAGTCCTCTGCTTCTTCTCCTCCCCATGTGAGGAAGCCCTACCATAGAGTTGAAGGCTAGAAATTCTCTCATTCCACCTCTCTTGTTCGCCTTCTTGATTTCACTCACCAAATCCTTGATCGCGATCTCCTCCACCTTCAAGTTTAGGCCGAAAGATCTTGCATGATGCTGGAGTTGCTTTTTCGTCTCCTCGAATCTCCACTGTGGAGGAGCAACCTCATCACTCTCTTCCACATCCCATTTAATTGCTGTCACTTTTAATGTTTTGTTTCTCTTTGCCACAGCCTCAATCAGCTGAGACAATTGAACCCCTTCACCGATATCAAATTCCACTACATGAACCGTCTCTACATCTTCTGGGATAGACTCGAGGATCGCGGTGTTTGCTGCGTAGTGAGCAAGTCTCCCAAAAGGGAAGATTTGGTAGAACAAGTTGAATGCTTCCTCGAAATTCTTGCAGGATTCTTGTTTCAAATAGTCTCCGTGCTGATTCTCGACAAATCCTTGACATAAGTTGAATGCAAGGCGCTCAAAAGATTGACCAAGTGGGTTTACTTTCTCTGCAAGGCATCTCATGATCACCAACTCCAGCTCCCTCTGCCCCATCTCCACGGACTCGCTGAACGCCTTGAGCAGATGGTGAATACTCACTTCGTTGTCGATTTCCATGTCGTCTCTCGGTAGGGTTAGTGATTGTTGAACCGAGGTCACATCCATGGAGGATGTCTCCGATGTCACAAAAGAGTTTGGACTCCACACATCATTTCCTTCAACAGAAAGTTGTTGTGAAGGAAGAGTATTGCTTCCCTCACTGCCTTCTAAACATGAGGCATACATATTTTCATACTGATCGATAAAAAAATTTGGCTCGAATCCTCCCAACTCCATCGGAAATTCCTCTGCCGCCACCGATGTGACTTGCAGGAGATTATCAGAGTCCGCAAATTGTTCACATTCACCAGAAAAAATGGTTGAAAATGGAAAAGGAGAAGATTCTGAAAATTCGTCAGACGCCATGAAAATCGAAGAAAATTCAGTGCTGGCCGTCTGATCATTGTATTCGTTTGTATCCACAGGTGAATTTGTTAGATTCAGGTAGGGCCACAAGGATTGAAAGTTCATCTCAGACTGCATCATCTTCTTTTTTGATGAATATTTTTAGAGGGTTTGAAGACTTTTCTCTTTGGGTTTGATTTGCTAATGAAGTCTTAACGTCGTTATATATCGGTTGATGACAACGTCATGACAAATTAAGCGTAAAATAGTAGAAAGAACAGAAGATTATTAAAATGGAGAATTATTATTAAGAGTTATTAATCACTATCTTATCTTCATAAACAAATACCAATCGTTCTCACTAACTTTCTATACACTGCACACGTAATTCCACAAAGGTTCCCAGCTCAATTCTCTTTGCTTTCTTGGCTGCTTCTTGAAGGGGTGACTTATATGTTGCACGTATCATTCTTTTTTAATCAAGAAAATTAGATAGACAATGATTATGTCCTTTCAACGTAATTACCTTTCATCATAAGAAATATAACCTTAATTAATCAATTATTTAATATAAATTAATTGTGTACTGACATAAAAACACTCTCAATGTGAAGAACAACCAAGGGTATAAGTCCAATTTGGTGACACAGAGTCCTGGTCATCCTTCCATACAATGACACCTAGCTAGCTCTTATACCATTTAAAAGAGCTTTAATAAATTAATTCCCTCAAAAATCACTTTCATTGCAATAAAAAAATAAAAAATAAAAAAAATAAAAAAATAAATAAAACAAACAAACAAAACTTAAAATAGTGTTTTGAAGAAGAACAAGAACTCTTGGTCCTAACTTTAGTATTGAACTTGACTATTGTTGCTCTCAACATTAACTGTTGTTGATATGTAAAAGTGTTTTTTTTCTCTAGGTTGATTGTATGAGTATTTTTTTTCACTAATATTAATAGAGGAAATTTTGCGGTACTTTTCTTAACAAAAAGGGTACTGTTAGCCTTTGTTTAAATAAAATTACATTATAACATCAAAGTTTCTTGTGCAACGTTAGATAATAATAGGTTATAAAATGAACTGTTTATTAGAATATCAACGTTGATTGCTACATTATAAATATCTTGTTACAATATAGATGACACACCCCGTCCCAAGGAAGGCGTGCTGGCCGTCACATGAGAGTGATGTAACCATGTGCACAGTGCGGAAGCTAATAAGATAAATAGAAATACGAATAAATAAAAAGCAACTATTAGCCGTACTATCCAAATAGCATGTTAGTGAGAGTCTAAGTGTATAATTACACATTCAGAGCAATAAAAACGTCTAGTTGCAGTCAAGGACAATTACTAAGATATAACACCCGAAAGTGAATCCTACTTTTGTGAATTCTGTCAAAACACCGTTGGATCCCTCGTGGCCACCAAATCACTGCTACCTAGAACCTAGAGGGGCGAAAAACAAAACGTGTGAGTGAGGAAAAACAAATCTTTTCAAAACCATTCTTTTCTCAAAAGTTATAACCCATTTCCGTAAAACCTGTATAATTTCCCATAAATAAAGTATATACTCATATATAATTCTCGAAATCATGCTCATAGTATGTAAGTATGAGTGTATGTATGCCATGCCAAAGTATCATAATTGAATGCCAAATCATAACTCTGTGAATGTGATTGAATACTAAATAATCAACTCAGCCCTCGGCTGTATATAGCTCATAACAATCTAATCATATCATATAGCTCATAATCATCTCAATCATATCATATATCCTGCACACACATCAATACCACCTCTAGTGGTCTGCACAACATCACTGTATATAGACTAATATGCTCTAGTGCTACAATCACGTGAAGACTGTGCGAAAGATTCGCGGGTCACCTACGAGTTGAACCCACCTATAATGGTCTATTTGACAGGACTGAGCACCTAACTTGGATCCAAGGCGAGCATGCGGTGTGGAAGGTGAATATCACGTGAAAGACTGAGCCCCTAACTCAGGGCGGGAGCACTAATATCAGTGTGCAGGTTTATGAGCTCACATCACAGCACATCACATCATATCATTTCATATTAATCATTCTATAACTCACCTGATACTTACATGTGCGTCTACAACACCAATTACCATTATATGCAACTACTAATACATGAATAACATAGATATATACTTTGCATGACATATCATATCACATTTCACTTAAATTGATTTTCTGGGAAAAATCTCATTTATATAGGTATATACAGAAAACAGAGGCCCACTCACAGATAAGTCGAAGGGTCATAACCCCTGAGTCTCGATTGATGGCGCTCGTCCTCAGGATGGCCTCACCTATATGCGTAATAACTGAATAAATGTTATTTAATGCACATAACCAACATTAGGTAATAACTTCTCATACATTGCTCAATTTGGGTATACGAATATACCATAGTGATCTACACAATCTCATGATCATCCCCATATTTTTAGAAAAAAATTCCGACCACCCACGCACTGGCAAGGGCACGGCCCTACGCGCTCCCACGCGCGGCCACGTGCCATGCACACTGACGGCGTCAGTTAACGCTGTCAGGAATATTCCGTAAAAAAGTAGCATATTCCGTTAAAACTAACCTGATGCCGTTAGAATATTCCGTTAACTTTGACGGAATATTCGTCTTCTTCCCCGGCAAGTCACCGGATTCCGTCTGTGTCGTCGGAAACTGGAAAACTGAAAATTCTTATTTTCTCTTTCGTTTTTCAACCAAACTTTACAAATCTTATACCAAATTGAAGCCTTGAATGAGAAGAACATGATCTTACCACTTTTAGGTCCTAAAACTCACGGGATCTTGCCGGAAAACCTTCGACGTCTCCAGTCACCTCTGCAACTCGTCGAATCCGAGCTTCCCGACGTCCAAAACACTCCAAAATCACTCCCCGAGCTTCGTGAAGATGTTTAAAGGCTTCCTAGAACCTTCAAGCTCATTGAAAACTTCACGATCACTACGGTGGTATTGTGCACCTTGTTAGAGACTCCTGATTCTCACGATCCCGATGTCTATTCCTCGAACAAATGGTACTACTCAACTCCTAAGCTTGCAAGGAGTCCAAAGACACCATTCTTGACCTCGATCTGAGAAAATTTGCAAGGGTTTGGAAGATGTCCGTACGGTTTGTACGGAAATGGAAGAAATCCGAGAGAGGGAGGAGAGAGAGAGAGTACACGGGGAAGGGATTGAGTGTGTGTGTGTGGTCCAAACTTGTCCACCAACCAAAACAAAAGAAAATCTAAGTCCTAATTGGTTCCCAACAATTAGAACTTAAAATAATTGGTCCACAACCTTAAGTCTAAACCACACCACTCTACAATAAAACTCAACGTCCAAGGGTAAATCCGTCTTTTCACATTATCGATACAAAAATTCCGGGACGGGCTGTCACAATAGACGTAAGTTATTATTTGTGGACGTCATCAACTTATATATCGTTGTTCACTTTTGGGCTCCCTATTACCTTCACATTTAATTGTACAACATAACGTTAACATTGTATGAATTACTAGAAAAGTAAAGTTACACTCTAATTGTTACTGTAACAAGATTGATTTTACATTATGGATGTCATATTACATTATCAAGGTAAGATGCTATGCATAGACGTAACTGCATTACAAAAATATTGAAACCCTACTAACAATTGTCAAGAAAATTACATTGATTGATTAAATTATAAAACAATTACGTATTGGTTAGGGACCTGGCGGTCACCAAAATATTTGCCCTAAAGAAAACACAAGCACATACAATCAATCAACTTTCACGTAAACTTCTTGAATAAACTTCCTATATATTATAATAACTATAGGTCCTACTGGTTCAGCAGTTGGTTATTTTGGATAGCTCAGGGTCCGTTTTATATTATGTTTGATATTAAACTATACATGATAGTATCAATCTTAAGGCCTGCAATATTCATAATCCGTTGAATGTGACATGAGAATAGTTTTAAAATGAGTTGTTAATGACATTTCAAATAAGATGGTTCTTTCAATTCAATTTCTCTCTCGTAAACCAATAGCGGAGAAATGCTTTGTTTTATATAAGCGATATTGGTGACAATAATTCGAACTTGGAATCTGAGGTGTAAGAGAGAATGATCTTAACTGAATGAGTTACAAGATTCTTAGAGAGAAGTGCTCGATGATTAGGACCCGATATTCCCATGTGGACTCATGCCATCAGATGTTATTCATGTCATGTTGAGGACATAATGTTGACACACAATTAGCTATTCATTATGTTGGACATAATGTCGATACACAAATAGCTACCGATACATCTCCTAAGTATCTAGAGGAGGTCATAATATTAATCAAAATTAGCTAGACAATGTACGTTTATTTAAATATTGCCGAAAGAAAGAGTTTCGACGCAACCTCATGCAAATTTACAATTAGCAAATGTTGTCTTTAACAAGTAATCAATGAAAATTGCAATAATATAATCTTTATAATTTAGGATAAGGATGTGCCGCTGTTTCTGCATAATGAGATTCTGCAGAAAACTTGAATCCATTTGTTCAAGGGCTAGTTTGGTATTACCATGTTTTAAAAAAAAACAAAAAAAGCACTGATTCTAATGTGCTGTGAGAATAAATATCTGTAAAATAAAGTTGTTGATATGTTTGGTAATTTTTTTTTTTGTAGAAGTGCTTTTAACAAAAAAAAAAATGTCTAAGTGTTTAGTAAACTTTTATATAAATTGTTGTGAATATATTAAATGACTAAAAATAATATTGTCACATCCCGGCTTGGGGCGGACCATTTCCCGGGCCCGCTCCACCACCGTAGCACGATATTGTCCTCTTTGGGCCCCGACTACGCCCTCACGGTTTTGTTTTTGGGAACTCACAAGCAACTTCCCAGTGGGTCACCCATCTTGGGAGTGCTCTAGCCCCCTTCTCGCTTAAATTCGGAGTTCCTATGGAACCCGAAGCCAGTGAGCTCCCAAAAACCCTCGCGCTAGGTAGGAATGAGAATATACATTTAAGGATCACTCCCCTGGGCGATGTGGGATGTTCCAATCCACCCCCCTTAGGGGCCCGACGTCCTCGTCGGCACACTTCCAGCCAGGGATAGGCTCTGATACCAATTGTCACATTCCGGCCCGGGGCGGATCACTTCCCGGGCCCGCTCCACCACCGTAGCACGATATTGTCTACTTTGGGCTTACCATTCCCTCACGGTTTTGTTTCTGGAAACTCACGAGCAACTTCCCAGTGGGTCACCCATCATGGAAGTGCTCTAGCCCCCTTCTCGCTTAACTTCCGAGTTCCAATGGAACCCGAAGCCAGTGAGCTCCTAAAAGGCCTCGTGCTAGGTAAGGATAGGAATATGCATTTAAGGATCACTCCCATGGGCGATGTGGGATGTTCCAATTCACCCCCTTTAGGGGCCCGACGTCCTCGTCGGCACACTTCCAGCCAGGGATAGGCTCTGATAACAATTGTCACATTTCGGCCCGGGGCGGATCACTTCCCGGGCCCGCTCCACCACCGTAGCACAATATTGTCCGCTTTGGGCTTACCATTCCCTCACGGTTTTGTTTTTGGAAACTCACGAGCAACTTCCCAGTGGGTCACCCATCATGGGAGTGCTCTAGCCCCCTTCTCGCTTAACTTCCGAGTTCCAATGGAACCCGAAGCCAGTGAGCTCCCAAAAGGCCTCGTGCTAGGTAAGGATGGGAATATACATTTAAGGATCACTCCCCTGGGCGATGTGGGATGTCACAGATATGATACTTAATGTGATATAATAATTGTCAAAGAGAAATGTAGGGGCAATGATTATAATTTTGTAAATTATATGAGGGTATACTTGTCATTTAAAAATTTAATTGAAAGAACACTGATTACTATGCTTTGAAAGAAAAAAAAAATTTAGAAGTATGGTAAACTCTGCTTTTGGTTGTCAATACTTTTCCATTGTCATTGACATCAATTTTAAAAAAAAAAACTTTTTTTTTTTTGTTTTACCAAACACATTAGATATTCTAGATTTTTCAATAAGCTGCTTCACAATCCCAAACCAGCTCTAAGCTAATTCTGAACAACTACATTCTGCTCATAGGGTAATTTGCATGTTAATTAATTGATTAATTATTAGTTAAATATGATTATATATGTAATCAGATTGCGTGTATCATTATGTTGTTTGAATCAGGATCCTCGCCGGATCCATTCCCTAGGGATCCCACAATCCTATCCGTTCATCGTATATCGTGCGGTCAAAAATTATTTAAATTTAAAATTTAAAATTCAAATATAAATAGTACCTAACGAAAACTGACCGCACGATATAAAATAAACGGACATGATTGTGAGATCCCTAGGGAAAGATCCGGCGAGGATCCTGATTCATGTTGTTTGCAGTCCTAATTAATTAGATTCTCCTCCAACTTCCCAGATTCTTATATTCATCTCAAACGATATTGGGATAACATTGATTTTGTAATCTGCCCAAAACATTGAAGCCATAAACTATTATTCAACATGGTACACGTTCAATGGATAGGGAAACTGTAGATTCGGATTGAACAAATTCTGAGGCTCCACTTGATGAGATTATATCAGATAAAATAGCTAGGGAGGTGATTTCTGCAAATCATTTTCATTTCTTAGTGTGCACATTAGTGTTTATCTAAAACATTTGAATTGAATGAATCAGAAGAATATCAAGGGAAACATAGAAATAAACAACGGTACACTAATAAAATTGAGTGTGCTCAAAATACTTCCATAAGATACATGCATCAGAAACATTGATTGAATCCTTTATGAGAGCATATCTGAAAATATCATGTCTTAGCCTCTCTACGTGGACGATGTTCGAAGCATGAAGGTCTCTAGACTGTCTAACAACGTTGGCTGTATTCGAACACTTAAAGCATACTCTTCTTTCTTTGCCTTGTCATTGATCTACGTATTACGTACTCCTTGATGACTGTCATGGACTTTTCCTGCTTTGGAGGCCACAAAAAAAGGCATCTTCGTATTCGGATCATTATTATATGAATTAATCTCTCAATAACGTGACATACAGTTCATTAGTCTTTGTAACCCCTCTCGTTATCTTCTTCGTGGACTAATTAAGATGAAGAAAATTCATCAAGATGTTGACATATATTAATATTTATGTAGTGCATGCTTCAGAGGCTCACTAGTACGTATATGCTTTGCAAACGGCCTCAGATTGCAAAATTGGGTTTAATTATATATGACATTAAAGCATGGAACTTTAATTTGTTGAACATCTCTATTTCTCATTTGATTTTGTGAAGTTTTAGATTTGAAACCATGTGATGAGTGCAATGATATCCATGAAAAACCCCTAGTATACGTACGTTCATCATGGTTCATGACCTAATTATGGTTGAAGTCTAGCAGTCCAAACTACACAGCAATACATGAAGCATTGCAATGTAATCGCGAAATTATATGTTGATCGTGGTTGTCGCGATCTAATGGTGGTTTAGAGCCGACTTCCGGAATATAATCCTATCCGTTGACCGAAATAAATATATGCCAAATCATATTTTAAGCACGTCTATATCCATGCAGGCTGTTAATCTATCTCCTAATTCACATGTTAAATAATATAACTAAGTATATCTTGTCACATATGCAATATACAAGCATTCCCGCATGCTGCAAATTGGATAATTGTGGCAATATGAGGGGAGTATTATATTCATCTTCATACTTGTCCTCAAGTAGATGAAAATTGCTTTTTGGTACCCGGAAGTAATGTTTGCTCCTCAAAAGAAACTAATCTCTGGTATCCGATCAAAGAAACGAGCCATCTAATTAGTCAACAAATA
This sequence comes from Heteromeles arbutifolia, assembly GCA_024362995.1. Classification (NCBI taxonomy): domain Eukaryota; kingdom Viridiplantae; phylum Streptophyta; class Magnoliopsida; order Rosales; family Rosaceae; genus Heteromeles; species Heteromeles arbutifolia. The sequence continues at coordinate 7,981,930 of JANCRC010000017.1, read as the reverse complement.
AAACAAGTTTAGAGTACATGTTCTTGGTCAAGGCCCCTATCCAAAGGCTTCCAGTTATCCTCAAGTATTGATTTGAAGGAACAAATGCAAAAGACAAAACTGATGCTTAGTAAAATATTAAGTTGGGTCAAATTTTTGCCCAACAAATTATGCGCTTGTCGTTACACGTTGATCTTATTTTCTTATTGCCTCGTGTTTGATCAAGTGTCTGAATGATGTCCGTAACAACTGTGCGGGATCAGATTTTAGTATGATGGACTGCCATCGAAGCTTAGAATGCATGCTTGATCGACAGTTGTGACGGTCTTCATCAAAGTGATGAAATGGGAAGTCTCTGTGGTGATGTTTGTATTGTATTACTTGCTTGATATTTTAAACAAATTCTTAAAATATACCAGAAGCAACAACACATGGTTCAACAGACAACAGGTCAAATGTGCTGAACAGTGTATTAGAAGTTTTGAACATTGCACGAAATTATGTGGAATCTTTGCCATACTGAATTTTATGAGACTTTAGGGCGTGCGTTTTATTACGCGCAATGAATTAATTATCTTGGAATTAATCGCTTGATGGTGAAAACCCAAATGGGCAAGGATAATACTTGGGTACTCACTGAGGAGTACCCAATTTTCACTGACCCTTGATATGGCTCAATTAAAAGGGAACATGTGTCTTTGTATGTTTAAACCATGCAGCCAAACACCCTGTTTATCCAATCACCTAGGCATCCCAACATGGCTTTGTTTCATTTGTGTCTCTTTGCTAATATGTTGACACGTGTCCTTTAACTTAACTTAAAATTTAACTCTGTTAACTTTATTTATTTAACATTTAAATTTAAAAAAAATCCAAAACAATAAAAAAGGGTTGGGTTAACAAGGTGAGCAAACCCAAATAGGATTCTTCACCTTCTTTTTTGGTTTGCTGCAACAATCGCGAGGATCAGAAAGAACAAGGCGAGTTTGCTGTGCATTTTTCTCCTTTGAAACAATCGTAGTTCCAAATCTAGCACCCACACCAACAAACTCACTTGCCTCAACTCCATCAATCTAAGTTCGAACTTTTACCAAAACGAAATTGTTCTTGCACCCGGGCTTCTTCGGAGCAGAATCGTCATCGTGCACTATATCCCCAGCAGTGACAGAGCTTGGATTACCGACTAGTAGAATAGTCAAAGCTGAAACAAAAACCAACCCACAAAGCCCCTTTGTTTCTATCTCTTCCTTCCATGGCTACAATCTCTGCAAATCTGTGATGCAGAGGAGGAAGAACCAAAATGGTTGTTCTTTCTGATCCTCGCGATTGTTGCAGCAAACCAAAAAAGAAGGTGAAAGAATCCTATTTGGGTTTGCTCACCTCGTTAACCCAACCGTTTTTTATTATTTTGGATTTTTTTTAAATTTAAATGTTAAATAAATAAAGTTAACAGAGTTAAATTTTTAGTTAAGTTAAAGAACACGTGTCACATATTAGCAAAGAGACATAAATGAGATACAATTTAAGGGACAACAGATCTGGAGCCTCCAAACATCCCATAATCCCATTTGACTTCCTCTTTGCTCCAGGGTTTATCGCCCACTGTCCTTGGCTCTTCCTATGCCATGGCAGATCTATATCAGTGCATCATCATCACAATACACACGAAGAACAAGATTCTCTCCCTTTCATGAATTCTCTTAGACCAAAGCACGCTGCAGCTATGAAATACCTACTTCGATGGAGGAGAGAGGTTGAAGGAGGAAAGGAAAGCGTGGCCAACGGTGTATACAATTGAGAATGGCAGAGGAAGGAAAAGTAGAGCATAGTGTATGTGAGGCTATATGTAGTTGGATTAATTGACTCAATGGTCGTCGTATTCTCATAGATTATGTATATATACAAGTTACAATAGTTGACTATGTAAAGTCATACACGACAAGTAATAAAATACAATAAAATAGTAAATAAAGGAAATGAATGAATCGTGGAATGCAGGAGATCAAGTTCTAATGGCAGATTAATCTACTTGATTGGCTGGAACTTTATTACTTTCTTCACGGTGAAGTGGACAGAGGAACGACGGTGGGTTGATGGAGGAGAGAAGTTGGATAAGGACATGGGGTGAATCGACGGTGAAGGAGGACAAGGGGCGATTCGAAGGTAGAGGAGGACACAGGGTCATTCGACGGTGGAGGAGGACACGAGGTGGGTCGAGGGAGGTGCTTGCTGGTGTGTCTCTGAATGGTTAAGGATTCTTCAATTAGAGAGAAGAATGGTGTTTGGTTAATAGAATAGTTTATGTTTGAATATCAGAACAAAGAATGCCATGTTTGGTGTTTGGATGGGAAAAATGACAGGTGTCATTTTTACAGTGTGCCACGTTGTGAAGTCAGTATACTTGACCCTGACCAGTCAGGACCTAAGTAATAACCAAGCATGGGGTTGCTTCTATTTGAGACAAGAGCTAAGTAGGAATTTTGGTCAGTAATGTTATACCATAATCTTGGTCTTGACATACATAGTTCACCCATTTTGTATGTATATACTCAGAGCTTTCTCACATCATGACTCAAAGTTTACAAGCCTTCATTGACATGGATTCTAGTTATATAGATATATAGTGAAGCAAAACCACAGCAACATGCTATCGTTAAGGTATAAAATTAAGACATGCTAACTAGATACTAATCTGGATTGAAATAGTGAAAGACATCTTTTTACTTGAACCTATCTATGATCCCAGTAAGAGCTCTTCTATTGATTATAATATCGAATGAAGAGTATTATGTGTAATGTGCGTAATAAATTAAGTACATAAGTATAATGACATACAAGCATCGTAAGCCTAATGCATCTATACTTCCTTTAATTAAGTCCATAATAGGAGAAGAAACCCTTGTTGGAAAATAGTTATTTATTTTATTGTTTGAATTTGGGCTTAGCCCATTAGTATTAGGGTTTCGTTTTCTTGCTTATTAGGGTTAGGTTAGTTCTCTATATATATGATGTTTTGTAGCTCGTAGAATAACAAGCTAGTCACAATGTAGCCTCTTAGGGTTTTGTAGCCGTTCCGACATTCTTGTTTGTTTAATAATATTCCTATTAGTTTATAGTTTCATTCGTTGCGCACTTTGATATTCAACTACCCTATTACTCATATTTTATCTTTATTCACAGTAAACCTTAGGTCAAGGCCAAACTTTAACAACTTAGGTTTATTAATTTCTGTTTCTTTCGAATTAAGGAAAATGCTATAACCCATTTGTAAACTGCTTCATCGTTAATTGAGTTACATAAGTACTATTTTTATTGAATATTTGTTGTAGATATGATCTTTAGATGATGATAAAGAAAATGAATGATTCCGATTATGATGTTCAGATGATAAATTTATTAATTATAAGTGCGGGGACAAGCAAGTTCCTCGGAAAACAGACATTATTCTTAGGCATTTACAAAAATTCCTTCATGAATATTAAGAAGCTTATGATGATGCAATACATTACCTAATTGGGCTTGATGTTTGGCAGTCCAAAGCAATGCATGCATGAAGCATTGCAACATGTTCATCATGGTTCATGTGTTATGATCCCACATCGGCTACACCAGAAATGGTGTAGTGATTCTTAAGTCCTGGGGGTCCTCCCACCTATTGGACTAGTCTTTTGGGTTGGGTTCTTCCCTTGGGCTTAAGTACTTAACATTGGTATCAGAGCCTAGGTTCTCGACCCTGCGGAAGGGGCGACCTGGAAAGGGCTACCTTAACAGGACGACCAGAAGGTGCGTTGCCATTAAGAGTGAAAGCCACCAGAGTAAGGGCCGTCGTGGGCGTCGGCCCCAGACGAACCGATTCTACGGAGGGGACAACCTGGAAAGGGCCACCTTAACGGGACGACCAGAAGGTGCGTTGCCATTAAGAGTGAAAGCCACCAGAGTAAGGGCCGCCGTGGGCGTCAGCCCCAGACGAACCGATTCTACGGAGGGGACAACCTGGAAAGGGCTACCTTAACGGGACGACCAGAGGGTGCCGCCGTTAAGACTAAAAGCCACCAGAGTAAGGACCGCCATGGACGTCGACTTCTGAAGGGGTAGGCAATGTTATGATCCTACATCGGTTACACCACAAATGATGTAGTAGTTCTTAAGTCCTGGGGGTCCTCCCACCTATTGGACTAGTCTTTTGGGTTGGGCTCTTCCCTTGGGCTTGAGTACCTAACATTAATGTTATGATCCCACATCGGCTACACCAGAAATGGTGTAGTGGTTCTTAAGTCTTGAGGGTCCTCCCACCTATTGGACTAGTCTTTTAGGTTGGGCTTGAGTACCTAACATTGGTATTAGAGCCTAGGTTCCCAACCCTACGGAATGGGCGACCTGGAAAGGGCTGCTTAACGGGACGACCAGAGGGTGCACCACCGTTAAGAGTGAAAGCCACCAGAGTAAGGGCCGCCGTGGGCGTCGGCCCCAGACGAACCGACTCTACAGAAGGGGAGACTTGGAAAAGGCTACCTTAACGGGATAACCAGAGGGCACCACCGTTAAGAGTGAAAGCCACCAGAGTAAGGGTCGCCGTGGACGTCGGCTTCCGAAGGGGTGGGCAATATTATGATCCCACATCGGCTGCACCAGAAATGGTGTAGTGGTTCTTAAGTGTTAGGGGTCCTCCCACCTATTGGACTAGTCTTTTGGGTTGGACTCTTCCCTTGGGCTTGAGTACCTAACATCATGACCTAATTAAGACAAGCAATATATATATATATATATATATATATATCAGACTTCGATAATCCTATCCGTTCACCGCCGAAATAAAAAGTATATATGCCAAATAATATGTTAAGCATAAAAATTCACATGTTAGTTAATCTAATTATCTTGTCACATAATTATGGGAAATATAAGCCATATTATTATATTCATCTTCACACTTTTCCTCAAGTAGATAAAAAATAAACCATGATGCCGACAAATAATGTTTGCTGATCAAAAGATACTAATCTCTGGTATTCAATCAAAGAACGAGCCATCTAATCTTGTCAACAGATAAAACAAGTTTAGAGTACATGTTCTTGGTCAAGCCCTTCCTTATCCAAAAGGCTTCAATTATCTTCAAGTATTGGTTTTGAAGGATAAATTGTTGAAGGACAAAACTGATGCTCAGTAAATTATTAGGGTTAGCTCAAGTTTTTGTCTAACAAATTATGCGTTTGTTGGTATTATTTGACCTTATTTTCTTATTGCCTCATGGATCAAGTGTGTGAATACTGTCCATAACAATTGTGTGGGATCATATTTTTATATATGATGGAATGCCATCAAAGTCATGAATGAAATGGGAAGGCTATTTGTTTGGAAGGGCTTTTAAAATAACTAAAAGCTCTTTTAGATAAAATGCTTATAGGTTCCAAAAAAAATTTAAAGTGCTTCCTAGAAGAAGCACACAATTGGTGCTTCTTATAGGAAGCACTTCAAGTACTTTTTCAAGATTCACTTACATTTTTATTAAAGATTGATTCCAAAAATATTTTTACTAAAAGCGTTTTTTTGCAATTTCCCCTCAACAGTTTCCAAGCATATAAAGTTTACGCTGCATCCGATTGAAAGAAGTTGAAGGAAATTAAAACAAGTGCTGAGGTTGACGACGAAGAAGTGTTGCCGTGCGCACCAAGTCAGGCAGTGCTGGTAGCCTAAGAGCAAGTCCACCCCTAAAGACTTTGCACCAGCACCCAGCGCATTTATCCACTCAAGTGAACAGTAATAGACCTCAATGAACAGTAATAGGCCAAGACATCTCCACCCCTGAAACTAAATAGCCTAGTCAATTTTATTAAAATATTATTAATTTTTATTATAAAATAATAATTTGATTAATTAAAATATTATCAATTTTATTAAGGAACTCTTCTGGAACCTCCCTCAAAACCTCACCATTTCGCTCCCCACCCCTGTAACCTCCCTCTGCATCTCTCTCTCCCTCTCTCTCTCTCCCCCCATTCGGATTAAGGAACTCTTCCGGTCTTCCCCCACAGAAAAATGAAACACCGCAGCAGCAGTAAAGTTCCTCGGCCCACATTTTCCATCCTTAGCTGGTTTTTCCTGGAAAAGCAACCAAACAGCCAACAGATTTCACAAAAACCAGAGCTACTTATACAACACCAGTTCTTCCTCATGGGTTCTATTGGAAGGTGGCATTTTTCTATCCAAATTTTCAGAAAATTAATTTCTTGAGCTCGGTATTGCAAATTGTGATATGGGTTTTTCTTGGTTTGTCGTTGCTTTCTGGGTTTGTTTATATGTTGTTCTGTTATGCTGTAGCTTGGAATCGGAGGTTGTCACCGGGAAAAAACCCAACGAAATTGTTCTTCAGCTCGGCCCCAATCAGATCATTGAGGACGATTTCCGCGTGAAAGGCACACGCCAGGCAAATAGCCTGGCTCCTTGGTCAGTCAATTTTGGACTGGCCCAGAGACCAGCTTGGGCTAGGTGCCAGGCAAGTTGCTGGGCTGGAGTGAATTGACAGGGCGCCAGCCTGGTTTTTTGACTGGGTGCTGGGCTATTCCACCTCCGGTGGACTTGCTCTAAGGCATCCCACTAGCGTCAGATCCGAAAGGCGGAGCATTACTGAAATTTGAACTTCACTTTGCCGTGAGCTTGCATAAGAGCAGTTCCAGTGTTGCTAGGCCCTCTAAGTTATAGGTAACTCAATCCCCTTAAATAAACAGTAACTACCTGTAGTGAACAATAATTGTCCGAGTCTTCATCCCTAAACTGAATACCCAAGCAATTCGTATTAAAATTTTAATATTTTTTATTTTATACAATAATAAAAAATAATTTTATTTTTAATTTCAGATAATAATAAAAAAATGTGGTTGGAAGTATTTGAAAATATTGAAATGTAGTGTAAAGCAAGGAACAAAATATCGATGATATCGGAAATATCGGTAGTCCAAAAACACGGAAATTTCGATGAAAATATCGGGATATTATCGATATCGATAAAAATTGAATAAAAACCACGGAAATTGTAAGAAAAACTTGGAAATTTTTATTGAAACTTTGCAGGATGTGTATTTAGTCAATTATCTATTAGTTTATCACAAAAAATTGAAAGGAAATGCATTGCACGATGGATTTAACTGATTTAAGTTGATTATATAGCGAGCTGGCAAACATTATGAGTGTAGAAAATATGTATTAATTAATGAAAGAAGTTTAAACATACCATAATCATTTATATATAATGAATTAGTACAATATTTTACACTTTATACATTGCATGGTAAGATACATGAGTGTGCCACACACACACACCCTCAATTTTTTTTTTCTCTCGAATAACACACATACACACACAAAACCGTACACACACACACACACACACACACACACACACACACACACACACACACACACACACACACACACACACATACACAAAATCGTACACACACACACACAAAAAAAAAACCGTGTGCCACACACACACACACACACACACCCTCAATGTTTTATTTTTCTCTCGGATAACACACACACGCACACACACACGCACACATAATCTCTCGATCCTTCTCCCTCATTCCACACACACACACCATCCCTCTCCTTGTTTCTTTTCCGGTTCTCCCCCTCATCACTTCTCTGCATCTCTCCTTCCCAGAGCAGACAGACACACACACACCCCACTTCCTCGTGTTTCCCCCTTCCCCAATCCCTCAAACCTTCTCCCTCATTCCTCTCCTTGTTTATTCTCCCCCTATCTCTGCAACTCTCCTTCCCGTAGCACAAACACACCACACCCACACCCCGCCGTGACCTCCACCACAGTGGCGCACACTCCGGCGAGCACCATCACCACCTGTGGACCGTTCCTCCTCCATTCCTCACCTCCCGACGAGCACCATTAGGCAAGGGGAGGCCTTGTTTAGGCCGTACGAGGCTGAGGATCCATCAAACCCGAGCAGGTTTTGGGATCTGGAGAGAATGGATTGTGGATTTTGATGGGTCTGAGCGCGGATTGCAGAGAGAGGCGCAGATCTTGGCAGCTATGACGACAGAGCCTCGGCTGCAGTTTTCCGACGACGGAGCCTCGGCGATTTTATCGATAATTGTGACAGCCCGTCCCTGATTTTACAATTATATAAAAAATTTAATAAGTGATTTTACGAAATTGCCCTTCAAGGCTCGTGTGTTGACTGAGGTTAATTACAATGTCGTGTCACCTAAGTTTTGTTTTCTTGGCATATTCTCGTAGTACTCATCACTACTGACGCGTGGGCGCAAGCGGTTCATGATTTGGAGCTACATCGAAGAAGATATTAACGTTTAAAGTTAGGGGTATTCTAGTAAATTAATTAATCTCTAGAAAGTCCTAGATTTTTGGAGCTCAATCTGGTGTGCCACGTGGGCGGCCCAGATTAAAGGAAAATAAAATGGATGGCTGTGATGGAAAGATAAGAAGAGAAAGAGGATGATAAATAGAGGAATGAGGAGAAGAGAGAGAAGAGACTGACCAACTAGAGAGGAGAGACAGGAGAGAAAGGAGAGAGGAGAGGAAGGAGAGGAACCCGCTGGGTTCCCTAGTGACCCGCGACTGCGACCCGGTTCTGCCATATTTTTCGGCGATTTCCGTCGGTTTTTCCATCAAATCATCGCCATCCACCACCTGAGAAACCTTCCATGACCTCCCATCTTCCATTTCCAATCAAATTTGTCTAGATTTAGCCTTGATTTTGGACAAAACCGTGCAAAGGGAGTGCACGGGTTAGGTTCCTTTCCGTCACGATTTGAAGCTATTTCTTCCAATTACCACCACCCATGGCATCCTCTTGAGGCCTAGAACAAAGCCCAGATAGTGGTGGAGGCGTTGGAACAAGTTTGGAGGTCGAATCGAATCACACCAAATTCTAGGGTTCTTACGGTTTTTGGATGAAATTGGAGCTCTTATCGACTGAATTGGCCTTGGTCACAGGTATGAAAGTTGTGCTACTCTTTGAGATCTTCAATTCTGCAAATTTTGAGAATTTTTGGAGAAAGTTGAATTTTCCGGCGAGCCGGAGCGGCCGACCGCCATCCACGGCGGCGCAGGCGGCGGCGCATGGCCAGTGGGCCGTCAATGTTATTTTTAGGCTGTGTTAGACGTTCTGAAGTCAGTTTTGATAGTGGCTTGACGTAGGTTGATCAATTGAACCTTATTTCATCACGTTGCGTGGTTAGGTAAAAATGTGAATCGACGATCCGACCATTGGATCGTCACCAAACTTTGATACGTTGTAGTACTTAATATTTGAAGAATTTGGAAAATTATGGATTGGGAATCCGATGTATGGATCTTCCCGAATTGGATTTGTAAGTTCATAAAATAAAAGGTTAATCGCCACTCGGTTTTGGAAATTGGAGGAGATCGTACCGTTGGATCATAACGAAACTTTAGTATGTTGTTCTATAAGCATAATGTGAATCATGAGAAGTTATAAATGGGAAATCTGATATGCGGATCTTCCGGATTGAGTTATGTAGGGTTGTGGACCCTACTGTCGATCTTTGATCGACGGTTGACTTATGGTCAATGAGTCTTGAATCACTCTTGAATGCCCTTGAGGATGTGTTTTATGTGAGTTATGTGTTCTATCGACAAGTATTCTGAGATGTGATTTAATAATTGTTCTAGGCGCCGATCGTTCGGGACGCTTCGGTACTCGTTCTAGGGAGTTGTAGCGCGGACTCCAGGTGAGTGGGCTTTTGTTTTCAGTATATATATATACTTGATTGATTCCTAGAAATACGTTTTAAAATGATTTTATGAAATTGAATGCCATGTCGAATGCCATATATATTTATTGCTATGTTTATATGATTATGTGTTGAGGCACTGCGGGCGCCAGATAAGTCAGGTAAGTATGTACTTCTATTATGATGATTGTGGTGATATCGATGAGATTAGATTATGGCTCATTTACTTGCACATCGGGGTTTGTGCCGCCAGAGTAAGGCTTAGCTTTCACGTGATCGTTCACCTCCCACACCGTACGCTCACCTTGGATCCAAGGCAGGTGCCAGCCTGTCGTACAGACCACTATAGGTGGTTCCGACTCGTAGGTGACCCGCGATTCGTCCCCAGCCTTCACATGATCGTAGCACAGAGCGTTTTATATATACCCAACTTGTCGTACAGACCACTATAGGTGGTTCCGACATGGGTGCAGGTTATTTATTGAGAGATGAATTGAGGATTTGGTTGAGAAGCTATAGATTCAGCCGTACAGGTCACGAGAGGTGACGCCGGCTGATTTATATGCATTGCCGGCATGTTATGCATTGGGATATCACCTTATTGACTTTGATGATATTTGTTGCATGCTTTGATATCGGATATGGTTTATTCGGAAATGGCAATATTTGAATGTTGGTTTTCAGTATGAGTACGTATATATATATTTTCTGGGAAGTATATATGTTTTTACAGAGAGGGGTTATAACTTTTATATCGAAGTGATTTTGTAAAACTTTGTTTTTGCCCACTCACGCTTTTTGTTTTGTGCCCGTCCAGGTTCTAGTAGCATAGTTTCTTTATCGACAAGGACTCGTGGCATATCTCAGTTCAAGTGGCTACTTCTGAGGGTATGATCTTTACCCATACTACTGTACTTTACTTATGCTCTAACAATGCGCGTGAAATGGGTCCATACCCACTGACAGCACACTCTGATAGTTAGGTACCTTTAGGTTTAAATCTATTCGCATTCTTCCATATCATCACTTTTTTTGGCTTCATCACCTTCCAGATGTCGGCCAGCACAGCTCGATTCGGAGTTTTAGTGGAAATTCCTGGTCAGGGTGTGTCAATAATATCGAAAATATCGCGATATTATGACGATAATTATGTGTATATGTGTGAAAATATCGCCATGTGAAAAAAACGAAATTATCGGCGATATTTCGCCAATAATTTCGATATTTTAGACTATGGTGGTGTAAAGTGAAAGAACATGGTTAGATATTTTTAATAATATCTTTTATAATTTTTTTGCATTTTTAATTAATTTTTTTGTATTTTTAATTATTTTTATTTTTCATTAATGTTTTTTATTTTTTTATTTTTAATTTCGGATAATAATAAAAAAATTGGTTGAATGTGACAGCCCGTCCCAAAATATTTTTATTGATGATGTGAAATGACAATTTTACCCTTGAGCGTTTGGTTGTGTGTTGTGTTTTGGGCTAAGAAATTGGACCAATTATTTTATTTCCTAAATGATTGGACCCAACTAGAACTAAAGGACTTACAGATTTTGTTGGTTTTTGATTGGTGACCCAACTAGGACCACACACACATCCACACATCCCTTCCCGTTGACATTCTCTCTCCTCCTTCTCAAATCTTCTCCCATTTCCGTACAACCGTACGGAAAAACCTTGAACCAAGCCTTTCATCCACAGATCGACTCTTTGGAGACTGCATTTGAGTTCCTTGGATGCTAAGGATCACAACCATAGTCGTAGTTCGACGTGGAACCTCCATTTTGCCCGAGAACCCGAGAGCCCGATTTTGACTACTGTTCATACACTTTTGTTCGTGGAGGTTTTAGCCAGTTTTGAGACCGTAGGGAGCTTCTAGACACTCTAATGAAGCTCGAGGAACAATTTTGAGGCGTTTTGGACGTCGGGTTTCAAGTTGGCCGGTTTTCGTGGAAATCCTCCGGCGAGATCCCGTGAGTTTTAGGACCTAAAAGTCATAAGATCATGTCCTTCTCATCCAGGGCTTCAATTTGGTATAAGATTTGTGAATTTTGGTTGAGAAATGGAAGAGATATTAAGGTTTAAAGTTTTTCCAGAAACCGGCAAATTGTAGCGGCGTCGGCGACGGTCTCCGGCGAACCAAGGAAGACAAATGAGAATATTCCGTCAAGTCCGACGAAATATTTTAACGACGTCAGGTTAGTTTTAATGGAATCTGTTAGCTTTTAACGAAATATTCCCTAACGCCGTTACTGTTACCGTTAGGCGTGCCAGGCGCGTGGTGGCGCGTAAGGGGTCAGAAAATTATTTTAAAAATATGGGGATGTTTCTGAGGATGAGTAGGTCACTGTGGTATATTCATATACCCAAATTGACCAATATATGAGAAGTTATTAGTTAGTTTTGGTTATGTGCTCTTAAAGTGACGTTTATATAATTGTTTCATAGGTGAGACCTATCCCGAGGACGAGCGTAATCATTCGAGGCTCAGGGGCTACGACCCTTCGACATATCTGTGAGTGGGCTTTTGTTTTTCGTATATACCTATATAAATGAGATTTTTCCCAGAAAATCAATTTAAGTGAAATGTGATATGAAATGCCATGCAAAGTATATATATATTTTATTCATGCATTAGTAGTTGCATATAATGGTGATTGGTGCTGTGGACGCACATGTAAGTATCAGGTGAGTATATATCGATGACATAGATTTTTATGTGAAATGATGATTATGTGAGATGTATTGAAAGCTCATAAACCTGCACCCAGGTGTTAGTGCTCCCGCCCAGAGTTAGGGGCATAGCTTCACATGATCGTTCACCTCCCGCACCACACGCTCACCTTGGATCCAAGATATGTGCATAGCCTGTCGTATAGACCACTTTCAGTGGGTTCGACTTGTAGGTGACCCGCGATTAGCGCATAGCCTTCATGTGATTGTAGCACTTGAGCGTATTTACTTATTATACACCCAACCTGTCGTATAGACCACTATAAGTGGGTATGACTTGTGTGCAGGATATATACATATATATGATGATGAGATATGATGAGATTGATTATGAGCTATAGTTTCAGCCAGGCTGATCACTCGGTTAACATGATATTATCTATGATGAGTTTATTTCACCTGATATACTTATGTGATTATGATGAGATATATTTGGCATGGCATATGCTTTGCATATCACTACTTTTGAGCATGGTTTTGAGATAAGTATATACGTATTATATATTTCTGGGAAAGTGTACAGGTTTTACGGTGAGGGATTAGAACCTTTGAAAAGAGAAAAGGTTTTGAAAAGATTTGTTTTTGCCCACTCACGTTTTCTATTTTTCGCCCCTCCAGGTTCTTGGTAGCAGTGCTTTGGTGGCCACGAGGAATCCAACGGTGTTCTGACAGAATTCACAAAAGTAGGATTCACCTTCGGGTGTTTTATCTTAGTAATTGTCCTTGACTGCAACTAAACGTTCTTATTGCTCTGAATGTCTATTTGTACACTTAAACTCTCACTAGCATCCTTTCTTAGCTAGTATTTACTAATGACTCGGTTTTTATTTATTCGTATTTCTATTTATCTTCTTAGCTTCCGCATTGTGCACATGATTACGTCACTCTCACGTGACGGCCAACACGCCCTTCTTGGGACGAGGTGTGTCATTGAAAGTATTTGAAAATATTGAAATGTTGTATAAGGTAGAAGACTATGGTTAGGTATTTAATTTATAGAAAAAAAAATTATAATTTTTAATATTTTTATACTAGCTGACGTCAGCATGATGTCCCCGACGCTCTCCAAATAGCGTATTCATGGTATTTTCTTCCCAACAGCTTATTCTATTCCAAATTCCTACTCAACGTAATGCACTTGCTCACTGGTCTACGCTATTCTAGCCTAGTGGGAATGTCGGGCTCCCCCGAAGCCTAATTGATTGGTGTGGGCTGGAAGGTTTTTTTTTTTTTTTTATGGGGAGGATTTGCAAGGGGATTTGGGCACCCTAGAGCTGCTCAAAGCACTCAAATTGCATGATGGAAGACATGTGGTGAAATATCATAGTGGATAGGGTGTTTGGTTTTACTTATGTATTCCGGATTCGAAACTGCCAGTTTCTAAAATTATTATAATAGCTTCAAACTCTTCCCCCTCCCACTAATACTATTAAATTCAAAAAACAAAAAAAAAAATAGCATGATGGAAGAACACATCGACGACTGCCATGATTCTAAAAATGAAAGAGTAAGCGTTATGTGTGTTTTTACAATTTTTATTTGGTTTTTAAGTTCATATTCTTATGAGATACTGAGTTGGATACGCCATATTTTACAAGATTGATCGTTTTGACAATGCTACCATTGTCTTCCAATCATTACGTACAATCACGTTGAATCTTTTCGACGGAATGGATGCTCTTTGTTGCTGGGTACGGGCCATCTCCATTGTGCCATAGCCGCAATTGCCAAATTGAAGAGAAAGCTTTCATATCTTTATTTTGAGCAAAGAGAGAGCTTTCATATCGATATACAAGGAAAAATGAGGGTCTAAAGAAATAATATTTCAACAACAGTAACGCTTATTCTTTTCTTTGTCACACTGCATCACCACACTTTGGTTTGGTGTGGCAAATGAGAATGCGGAGTATGTACTAATAGAGTCTTGTACGCATGAATTCAATGATGCTTTTGAACATTCCAGATGAGCAATTCACAATATCCAATCCTCTTGCCCGGCAGCCTTGTGGTGCTTAAGATTATCACGCAGGCGTAGTACTGGACTTTGATTATACATGGGACTGGAGTTTGGTGGAGTAGAGTAGTGCTCCAAGGAATCTCTAATGATTGAGATATTCTTGCCTCTTTAGGTCAACATATCGCACTCTATATTAATATAATAAATGAGAATTATTATTGGCACTCCGAAAATCTCATTTTGCAGTCCAAACTTTTTATAATTAGAAAGAAAAATATATTTGTGAGGAGTGTAGACTGAGATTTGTGGAGTGCAAATAATAGTTCCCTAATAAATATACATTTGTAAACTTAACTATTAAATATAAGGGTTACAATTTACCACCGGAAATTGTTAGTAGCACTCTAAAATCACATTCTACACTTCTCATAAGTGTATTTTTCTTTCTAATTATAAAAAGTTTGGAATGTCAAATGAGATTTTGGAGTGCTAATAACAATTCATTTTACCATCTCAACTTTGAGTCATGTAATTGCGATGTTACACATCAACTTAAGAATTCGTTCCAATGCCAAACTTCTATCAATTTGTCTAATAACTATTGAAGTTGGCAAGCGCGAGGCCACTTCCTGCCCAACTTGAACTCCACGTAACTTTATAAAGCACGTAGATCCTCCCATTTATTTTTCATTGTATTTGATTTTTAAAAATTCATCGCAATGTCCATACTATGTCAGCAATTTAACAGTTTTGCTGACGAAATTGACTAAATAATGTAAACTGGGACACTGAACAAGAGTGCATGAGGTAAAGTGTGACACAATAGAATGTAAAGGATAAAATGAGATTTGGTAAAGAGTACAAGTGTTGGTACTAAAAACAAATCTTTGTCAAAAGTTTGGACTGCGCATGCGCAACGATCCATTTCAAGTCCCCTTGTCAAGAGTTAAAAGACTGTAAATTACAACAGCGGTCAGTTTACGCCAAAAAGTGGACTGCGCAACGATCTGTAGCCACTCAATATGCCGATAAGCACTCAAGTCCTTTTCTTCCTTAACACAAAGAGGTCAATTGCTAAAGGGCTGAGCAAGTCAATGGTGGCAATTACATGCCAATTGCCTTTGATCAATACCTTCTAGTTAAGTCTTGTAGCTTATGACTGCCACAACTCTCCCCAACGCGGAAAAATGAGCAGTTGACATATGACTTTGACGATTAATTCAAGGCAATATTACTCAAGGAAAACTATGAGTTCCTTCTTAAGTTGCGTACTATTTTCGTATTCGTCTTGAGAACCACATCTTCTGTACGTACACAATTGAACGGGACTCCACGTAGGAGGGTCTTTCTCTACATGCATATGCTCTGAACATTGACCATTTCTAAGTCCTTCACCTTATTCTCAAGCTATATTAAGGTCTTGGACTGGCTTCTGCAATTTATAAAACCCTAATGGCTTTACCAATTTCTTTAGCCTTCCTCCTCTTCTTTGCCATGTTTTCGCCGGCTCGAGGGGTTGAGTTTTTGTTTAACGGATTCAATGGAAGTGAGGCAAATGACCTAATCCGCGAGGGGGCTATAATCAAGCCCTCCGGCATGCTCAGGCTCACAAACACATCACATAATATTATAGGCCATGCATTCTATCCCAAACCTATAAACTTTTTTGATAAAAACTCTTCTTCATACCCTAATGCTTCTTCTTTCAGCACACATTTTGTTTTTGCAATTGTCCCCCCTAGTTCCGGCCCCGGAGGCTTTGGCCTAGCCTTCACACTCTCTCCCTCTCCAAAATTCCCCGGGGCGGAACCAGGGCATTTCTTTGGGATTTTCAACTCCACAACGGACAGTAACCCCTCAAACCACATCTTTTCTGTGGAATTCGACACGGTGAATGGGTATAAAGAGAACTCCAGCACTGCAGGAAACCATGTTGGTATAAACAACAGCAGTTTGTACTCTGTAGCTTCTGAACCAGCTGCTTACTCTGTCAAAGGAGCACACAAAGAAGAAGTAAACTTGGAGAGCGGTGAACCCATCCAAGCTTGGATAGACTACGATGGCAAAACTCAAATGCTGAATGTCACAATATCTCCCATATATGTGGCGAAACCTAAGAGACCGCTATTGTCGCACTCTATCAATTTATCTACTACTCTTCAAGAGACTATGTACGCCGGCTTCTCTGCATCCACCGGAGAACAAGCGAGCTCTCATTACATAATAGCGTGGAGTTTCTCGGTGGATGGAAAACCGAGACCAATCAACGTTTCGCAACTTCCCAAACCGCCAAAAGAGAAAGGTTCATCCTCTTACAGACCCGAAATCAAGGCTCTTATAATTGCCTTATCGGTTGTGGTTTGCGTGTTGTTGGGAGTTTTGTTGTTCTTCACCTTGTACAAAGGAATGCATGAGTTTGAGAGTCTTGAGGATTGGGAGCTGGATTGTCCTCACAGGCTCAAGTACAAGGATCTTTATGCAGCAACAAAGGGTTTCAAGGCCTCCGGTGTGATTGGAGCCGGCGGTTTTGGTGAAGTTTACAAGGGTGTCTTACCTTCTAGTGGATGTGAAATCGCGGTTAAGAAGATCACCCGAAACTCAATCCAAGGAATGAAGGAATTCGCCTCGGAAATTGAGAGCTTGGGAAAGTTGAGGCACAAGAACTTGGTCCATCTCCAGGGCTGGTGCAAGAAGAAGAACGATCTCCTCATAGTCTACGATTACATCCCATATGGAAGCCTAGACTCGCACATTTTTGGGTCCGAAAACAACTTTATGCTGAGCTGGGCACAAAGGTTCAACATCCTCAAAGGCATTGCAACAGGGCTTTTGTACCTGCATGAGGAATGGGAGCAAGTGGTGATTCATCGCGACGTGAAGTCGAGTAATGTGTTAATAGATGCAGACATGAACCCGAGGCTAAGCGACTTCGGCCTTGCCAGGCTGTATGATCATGGAGAAATATCACACACAACGGGCGTGGTTGGCACAATTGGGTATATTGCACCAGAATTTGCTCGCACAGGGAAGGCCTCCACATGCTCCGATGTGTTTGCATATGGAGTTCTGCTCCTTGAAGTGGCGTGTGGGCAGAGACCTATCGGCTCAGGCGAATTTATACTGGCGGATTGGGTCATGGAGAATCATGAAATGGATCACATACTCGATACAGTTGATCCGAAATTGGATTCGAATTTCGTTGTTAAAGAGATGAAGTTGGTGCTGGAACTAGGTTTGCTTTGCACTCACTACAAACCAGAAGCTAGGCCTACCATGAGACAAGTGGTTCGATATCTCAATGAGGAGGAGCAGCTTCCTGAAGTCGAAAACTGGAACCTCATTGATTCAGGTCGGAACAGTGAAATGAACACAAGATTTATGCAGGTCCTTTCGGTTGATACGATGACATCGTATCCTTCATCGTCCTTAGGCAGGATCTCTTGCAGTTCCATGAACGCCGGCAGATAGTAGCGCCGATGTACTTTTCGTTATCAAATCAACATTGTAACATTTGTTTCATACTGCAAGTCTTTTATTCTTAATCTATATCAAAGATTATCGTAACTCTCTTTTTTCTTGAAAACAAAAGGTCCGTACCAGTAAAGCATGAGAAAAACTGATTGAGAACATAACTCAAACCACTGATCAGTGGATGTATTGCACTTAACAGAGTTCCGGAACATAAGAAAGGACACCTTTCCTGTAGCCTCAATAAAGTGACGATGTTCTAAGAACCAAAAACGAAAACTACAGAGTTGTGTCCATAATGCAAAATAAAAAAGGGCTACATGATCTGAATAACTTTTTGACTTCCGTGACACCTATCCTTAGACCTCAACGAATACCGACCAGTCCCTTCTCATTGATCCATGGTGCGCTTCATAATCGCATAAGCCCAAGCTGTTGTTTCCCTGAGACTTTTATCATCGAACTGAAGACACTCTTGCAAAATTCCCTCAAAGAATGCAAAATCTCCGAACAGTGGCTTGATGGTTAGGCCAAGTACATCAACAAGGTCACCCAGCGCAGCAACTGTAGCTTTTGTGACATTGGCATCCCTATAAACAAGGAACAAGGACAATTGCATAGGAAAAAATCAGATTACAAACCAGAAAGACATTTTGGGTTACACATACACACGTATACCACAAACACACACACACACACATATGAGAGAGAGAGAGAGAGAGAGAGAGAGAGAGAGAGAGAGAGAGAGAGCGAATACCTGTTTACATCCCTTAAAACCAATTCTATAAACTGCAGAAGATGTTGGGCATATGGCAACATGACCTCAGGCTTAGAATCCTTAAAGCCCTGAAGTATACCAGAATAAGCTTCAAAGATGCTACACTTTAGCTGGTTTCCATATTCCATTAACTCTTCATCACTAGTGTCCATCCGAGCACAAAGCTCCGAAGCTCCCTGCATCATCTGCACTGCATAAGGGACATACTTCTCAAAATGTACTCCAATTGCAAGACCTACGTCGCCAAAGACAGAGAATATGGGAGGCTTCACAGACCGGTGAAGCGATTCACTAGACAAGTCCTTCATCAGGTGACTCATAATCCCGTCACAGTATGGTAATGCCTTCTCATCCAATGCACGAAAAATGTCACCAACCACCCCAACTGTGATAGCACATACTTGAAACTCCTCAAAATTCTGCAACCCCATCTCCAAATACTTGTACAATTCCGGAAGGTACTTTTCAAACTCAGGTCCAGTTGCATAAGCCAGTGCACCTATAGCAAGCATTGCTTCCTCATGTACTGTGGAACTACGGCAAGCAAACACTCTAAGAAACAGAAGCATTATCTGATCAGCTGCTTCCAATATAAAACGCTTAGTTCCGTCATCACTCGTAAGCTTCTGAATAATAACCTGTAGAACACCACAAAAAGAAGCTTGCAAGTCTCCTTGCTTTTCCTTGTCATCTGATGAAAGTTCTAAAGTCTGGCCCAACTTATTCATAATAACAACAAGTAGCTGTGCTATAATTTGTGATGTTTCTTTAAGATTAGAACACCTCACAACGGCATTCAACGATTCATAAGCAGAAGACCTTAATCTAGAATCATCACCATCTGCACGACTAGCAGTGGAAAGAAGACATTCAATGATGCCCGGGACATATGGAGTAAATAGAGAGGAGCAGGTTTCCTCATACCCCTGAGAAAGGTGATAGATGGCCCAACAGACCTTCTCTGCAACATTTGGAGCATCCTTAGTGCCTTCCACCAATATTTCCACCACCCTTGGAAGGTTAGCAGAAGAAATCACAGTACTACCAGGACTATGCAAAAACTCAAATATACGACTGAGAGTCCAGGCAGTAGTATCTTTGACATGGTTGTTTTCATCTTTCATTAACCTAAGCAGGAAATCCAAACCTGAATGAACCAAAACAGAGAGCTTCTCAGTGCTTGGGCCTTCAAGTACCGAGCCAAATGCAAATGTAGCTGCCTCACGACAGTGCCAATCTGGCTTCACTATGTTAGCCTCTACAAATGGCATCACAAGGGGCAGAATGGCATCTCCAACAGTCATGGAAACAAGTTGTAGGCATGTCCCACCAGCCATCGCGATATTCCAAATGTTGTCATCTTGGTCTAGATCTTCTTCCTGTTTCAGCAAAGTTTCTAGCAACAATGGAACTAAGGATGCCAGAGCCTTTTCTATAAATTTTGAATGTGGCCCCGAGTCCCCAGTGTCAGAGATCTCAAATTCTTGAAGCTCTATTTCTTCATCACAAATGGAGCTCCAAAACTCAATTGCTTGAAGGGCAACCGCCTCTTCATCCCCTTTTATAGCATTTGATGTAAGCTCAAAGAGAGCCTGCATGTAAGGCTCAAGCACGTCATAATATCTGGAAGCAATTGAAGCAAGACACTCAAAAGCAGCCTGCCTAATTTGTACCTCCTTAGACAAAGCCGTCTCGCAGACCATCTTCATAATGAAATCTCGTTCCATCTGAGTGTCAAAGTTGGTTTGTGCAAACTCCAGGGCATTATATAAAGCCCGTGTTGCTGCCAGACGAACTTCTGGGCTATTTTCAGCAAGGTTCATTCCTTGGACTACAGCAGTAAGAACATTGTTCACCTCACCTTGCTCAAGATCTTGATGAGATATCTCCTCACATACGTAACCAAGTGCTTCCAAAGTTGACTGCTTCAAACCAGCTGGGTTATCTCGCTGAGTCATATTGTTGAGCAAAGACCCAATAAGGTCGGGCCATTGTTTTCTGGGAATATCAATAGAAGCAACTTTTGCAATAACTTGGGCAGATGTGTGTCTTGCCTCCAGGACAGGTGACCCAAGTGTCCTTAAGAGCAAGTCCTTGATTTGGGATATAATAGAAATATCAATAGCCATCCATTGTCGAGTAAGAAGTTCTTTTGTACCAGTATCTTTGGCATCTAATGAATTCTTAAGCACAAGACCAGCCAACGTACGAGATTCAGTGGGTTTATCATTGTTTGCAAGCTCAACGGACAATGATAGAAGAAAAACAGGAAGGTTTTGCTCTTGAAATTGCCTAAGATTAGCTTCTGCTTCAGTGCGAACTCTTGCATCGGCTGATTGAGCTGCCAATAGAAACTGAGTAATCTCCATAGCCATTTCGCTCCTACTACAAAAGAACAGAAAAGCTATATAAGAATATATAAACAGAAAACAATTATTTCATTAAAACCAATGATTTCGTAAACTCATTAAATCAATAAATCTACTCAAAAACTCGTTAAATCACTAGAGCACAGACACATTGCACGAAACTGCCAAAAGAATGATCAAACACCAAAGCAACATGACAACCAAAACCACCAACCTGTATTTCAACCATACAAATCCACAATACGTGTACTTGTTTTAGGTACAGAGCACAAAACGTGCTTTAACATGTCTCCCAAAAAAAGACGGAATACACAGCTTAAACCCTGAAAACCCCAAATCCACCACAATCCATGACATGCACTGTGCGATTAAAACCAACAAGCAACAAAAATTAAGATCTTGAGCACCGAAACCAAACGAAAATTAAGATCTTGAGTACCAAAACCAAACGAAATCGCGTCGAACTAGATCAAAACCCTAATCGCATTTCACATAGCACAAATACTGGAACCAATTTCAAAACCCATGGGACCAAAACAAGTAGAAATAAACAAAATCAGCAGATCTATCACCACAAACGTTAACCGAAATCCACAGATTGAGATTAGAAGAACGAGAAATTACCACGAGTAGAAGCCGATTCAGTAGCAGCAGCGGCGAGCTCGCTCTAAAACCCTACTCGAAGAACAAGTAGCGCGAGAAGGGAGGAGGACTTTCGGGTTCTCTCTGTACGCTTGCGTCGTGAGAAGGCAAACCGCAGAGAGGAGAGAGAGAGAGGGAGGAGAGAGGGGGGGGAGGAAGATGAATTAATCGGCGATATATATAAATCGTTGTTATATTTCGAATGGGTGGAAGAAGCGGGAGGGAGTGGTCACCTAAAATTTCTGAAATAAGAACCAGCGGGCAGGGGTCTACTGCCTGCCCGAGCTACCCGGGTCCACCGCCCTTGAAAACCCTAGGATTTGGAAGTCTCCCACATGTGAGTTCAGAAATATCACAAAAACATTTTTTTTTTTTAAAGTAAATTTGAAAATTACCAAACTCTGAATATATTTATGAATTTGAATGAAAATGTATTTTAGGAAATAATTAAAAAAAAATTGGTAAAGACAATGTAATCCAATAACGCGTCATACCCGTTATTGGATTATTATAACTGCACACACATGCATCTTTGAAATTCGATGATTATGAACATTGCATTAGTGTCATTACGACATTGACAATTTAATAACCTTAAAAAAACACGCTTTGTCTAATTTTGGAAATTCATTAACAATAAAAATTGCACTAGTGTCATTGGAGCGTTGGTAATTCGATGACCTTAAGATGTGTGTGGGGCAAGTGTGAGTGCACTCAAATCAGACTATAATATCGTAAAAAAAAAAAAATTAAATAAATAAATTGTGGTTCCACTCCAAAATCGATATTTTTTGTCCTTTTGACATGTGACGGCTGTCAATTTCTTCACAGCCTTAAGTCTTAAGCAAAATTGATATTGGTAAGCACCAATCCATCCATAGCATCAAACCCAAAAGGTAGAATCTATGTAAAACTTTACGACAGAGAGAAACAACCGCAGTAAAAAGTAAAAAACAGAGGAGGAAACTAATATCATAGGTATACTATACATCAAGTACTATGAAGCTCATGATCTATTTTTCTTGTGTTTTACAGTGCACTGAGCTTGTGCATCGACAGGGCTTTTCGCTCTACAGAGCTTATGCTTCATCCGCCAAGGGAAGAAACCTTGCAAGCCACAACCCTTGGGCGACGAGTAGGACTGCCTGCACGCCGTTCTCGAAACACAGGCCTCCGCCGGCTCCGGATAATTCCACGGGTAGCAGAGTCTCTTGCTTGAACTCATCTGTGACACGTTTAGCTTCAGGGCAGAAGATGCAGCCAATGCAGTTGCGTCCGGAAGAAACCGCTCGATTATGAAATTCGCACAGTTTTGATTCATCTCGTGGCGTGATTCTTCTGCAAGCTTCAACTTCAAGCTATGATCTGTTTCATGTTCTCTCTGTTCTTTCTTTTCCACAATGTCAATTGCCTCTGAGAGTGAGAACACATCTATGGCATCCGAGAAAGCCTCGTTGCTGTAATCAACATCGTCGATATCATCCTCAACGTCACGTAGATCATCATCGTCATCAATGTCGCCCTCACATCCATCATCGAGCTCATGATCACACTCGTTGTCCTTGTCAAGAGGCCGGTGCCACCAGCCTGGGGGAAGCTTCGGGCGAGGAGTGTCCCCAGGCTGGATATCGTCACCCGCATTCGAGTCCTTGCGCTTGCCAGGGACTCGTTCCCAGGAAAACGGAATCCGCTCGCTCGCTGGCAGCGATGCACCTTGTAAATCTTCACCGCCTGAGTTTCCAAGGCGGCGGGTTGAGAGGAGTGGTGCATTGAAGTTCAGCATCCTAGGACACTTTGGAGTGAGTTGAAAGCTTTAGGTGAGTGATAAGGAAGGAAATGGTAAGAGGCAGTTGAATGAAAATAATTGTAGGACGGTTGGAAAGTTATGGACATCTCATGCAGTCCGTTTAGCAGTAATTTTCACTTTAAAATGGTCACAGGTGATCAGGTAGAAAGACCCTTTTGTATGAAATTTGGAAGGGACCCCTTGACTTAATAGGAAGGATCATCAATGTATGGTGGTTAGCATAGGTCCATGTACGGATGTTTCGTTTCAAGTCATTTGCTTAAGAATTCGGGAATATGCACAAATAGAACCGTTACAAACTCTTAAACATATGAACTCTCATTAACGTCATAAGCGTCCATCTGATTCTTTGATTAAAAGTTTGTAACCAATTCCAACTCTGTGTATTTCCCGAAAAAACTAACAAGAGAAAAATTGGCGCGGAAAGAGTGTTCAAGAAAAGAGGAAGATGCAGAACTGGCTCTGAATTTGGTACCAATAAACCTCTTTAGAAATAAATCAATTTCGTGCCAGTTCTTAATGAAAACCGTGAAGCTGAAGCAACAAATGAGACAACAGAACGACAAGATTACAACACATCGCAAACCACTTGGCAAAAACAAAGGGTAGACACATCTAAATAGGACAGACACACATCACAAGCTTATATGATCATGTACAAGATACTTTTTCGCCTTCGGTTGCTTCTGCTCCCGTCTTTGCTGGAGTAGTATATCAGACACTAGCAGCAGCAGGTCTCTGCTCTACTCAATAAGTTGATCCAATCAATAAACAGTTGATATATTTACATGCTATCTTGCTCCTCTCTACTCTCCTCCTTTATGAATCCAAATTCTCTCCTTGCTTCCGCTTTTCATACCCTTTTTGAAGGCCATGGGAATCTACAATTGTACGTTTCTAAAGACAAAATCCAATGGATCGCCTATGCTGACAATTGCTGGCCATTCCCATGCTAAAAGAATCAGGTAGCAGCAGCATGATTGGCCCCCACCCCCAGACGGCAAAGAATAATCTCTCTATGGTGCTCTCACTTCTGTTGTTCATTGACACGTTCCCGTGCTTTAGCATAGAGGTCATGAGTGTCAGCATGGTTGGGATCAAGACAGAGGGCTGCTTCACAGTCTCGCACGGTGGAGACAAAGTCACCCATTGACTCGTGGAATGCTGCTCGAAGATGTAGCAGCTGCAGGTCTGGCTTGAAAGTTATGGCCTTTGTTAGCTCTTCAATGGCTTCTCCTTCTTTGTGGTCATCCATCAAAACTGCAGGGCCATAATTCCCATGTTAGTAGTTCACAGTGTTTTCAAACACACTCACAAATACATTCTTTTGTCAGAAAAAATTCATGCTTTAACACTGTACAGCTTTGATAACATAATCCTATGAAGCATATAACAGAACACAACCCAGGTCCTTCCAGCCGAAAATCAAAAAATGTTTAATAGGTTTTATTTTTCCCTTCTTTTCTTTTATCGGGGTTTCACTCGGAAGCCCTTGTTAACAATACACTTCAAAGAAAAACTATTCAAACCCAAAACTTTAGAAAGACTAAAAATCCCAGCTGCCTTTGTAATAGGAGAACGGCACCAAAGAAATTCCATAACTAAGAATCCATAAGAACTTCATAAGTGGATAGACGAGGTTTTATTTTTCTCAATTGAGCTCTTGAAGTGTTTTTTTATAGAACTTACAGTTGTCAGGTTTTTTTTTTCCTCTAGTTTATTATTTATTAAACCATCGACATCCTTCTTTTATAGTAAGTTTGGTCAGTTAATAACAAGTTTCAAGTTGGCAAATACATCAGCATGCAGATTTCTAAATAAACTATTAGTGTTCAATTCAAATCCTACTACAGAACAATAAAGCCCTCTAAACTGACAAATTCATAGCAATTGAAGCTCCAACGAGCAGAATGGACCACTAGCCCCTTCTGCTTGAATACCTATATAAGTACATACTAGTTTCTAAGTGATTCAATCGGCATATAGGATATCTACACTAAGTTAAGGCCCAAGGATTTAATGATAGGCATCTCTGTATATTTAAATAGTAAGATAAACACCATGGATACAGTACGGGTTTCATCTCTGGGCACGAAGATTTAACCATAAACAATAACTTCCACTTTAAATGGCATGCACCAAACAAATAAGAACCATAGTCACAACATACCTGCTGCCCTATATCTGTACGGATATGTCCTCAGGGGATCTAGTTGTGTTGCCATACTTAGATCACTCTTTGCCATATCGCGGTCACAGTATTCTGAACGTTTTTCATAAGCTGATGCATTGTTTCGAGCCTTCTCTATCAGCTTTGTCATCTCATCATATGCAGCCTTGCGTTGATTTTTAAGATGATATACTCGTGCTAGACCCTGATGTGCTCTCGTATGCTTAATGTTGAGTGCATTTGTGTAGCAGTCGGCAGCAAGATCCAGCTTATCAGAGTCTACGTAGACGCTTCCTAAATTATTTAGTGCCTGCATGATAACATACCAATCCGAATAAATTTGAAAGTTTAGATACCAAGATTGAAATTTTTTTTCCAAGGATGACACTTACTTGTCCTTTTCTAAGACCATCCGAAGGGCATCTAAGCGCTTCCTCTAGAAGCTGGATCACGTATGTTGAAGACTCAGAATCAAGACTTGAGTCTGCTAAAGCATATGCTTTAAGGAAAAATGCTTCAAATGATCTCTGGATAGCAATGGACTCCTCTGCCTTTGCCAATGCTTCTTCACGATGGCCAGTGTCATACAAGATCCATCCTTCATAGACAAGCCGCTCATGCTCAGAACTAGAATGATTCCGAGCCAACCGAAGACTATGCATAGCAGCCTTTTGACAATTTAACCTACGTTTTCAGGAACATCAGAGATGCTACTAAAACAGACTAATATAACAACCAATGACATCAAAAAGGCACTAGAAATTGGACTAAGTGGAGTGTCATCCTTCTCCATAATATGTCTTAGGAGCAAACGAGGTTTAGAGTTCTGCCCAACATGCAATATAAGTCAGTCAGGCACATACAATTCCAATGAACTGAAAGTGACGAATTCTATGTGTGTCAAGAACTTATGATGTTATGTTCTGGATTAAGCCCTTCAAACAAAAACAATGCTACTGATTTGAACAAAGGCAGTTCATTAAATGCACAAGCAAATTATAGATAGGCTAGTTGGTATAGTAATGTACCGCTGTCTCCTACTTACCGCAACAGAAGGAGAGACTGCCTAAAGTGTAGAAGGCTCTTCCCAGGGTCATTTGCCAACATATGATGTACAACAGCTAGAGAACCAATATCATCAACAGAGGACCATCGATCATACAGTTGCATCCAACAATCAGCCTGACTCCACTGTTGAACAAGAGGGTGGAGCAGCTCTACCAGATGGTCACCATGCATTTTCCCATGAAACATCATGTAATTTGGGTCCAAAGTCAAGAGTGCCCGGACATCTCTGAGAGCTCCTTCAAAATCTTCAAGGGCAATTGAAAACCAAGCCCGCAATTCAAGACAATCAGGAGAGACCTTGAAACTAATTATCTTATTGATCTCTGTGATAGCTGCTTCAAACTGGTTCTCCTCCAACAAAGAAACAGCCCTATACTTGTATGGATAAGATAGAGTTGGATCCAAGTGAGTTGCGGTGCTCAAATCCATCATCTTTTCCTTTCCAATACAATACAGAGATCGGTCCTGATACATCCACCCAACCGGTGAATAATCAGAAATGAGCGAGTTCATTTGCTTGTAAGCTGCATACTTATGGCCACGCTTGAACTTGGCCCTCGCACTGCCCACCAAGGAATAAATATGACCAACCTCTACTGCTTCTTCAAACCACCACTGAGCATCTTTAAATTCTTTCCTCTCAAGCATCACAACACCTAACAGGTGAAATGCAAGTTGCTTCTGCCAAATTTCGGTGGCACACTCTGCCAGCCTCTCTAGAAGCATCACTGTTGTGTTTGATCTCATGTCTTCCTCAATGGCAATCTGGCTTAAGAAATAATACAAAACGAAAGAAGAGTGCCCGGACATAGCCAACCTTTGCCTAGCTTCTGAAGTACAAAATAATCTCATCATATGAGGATTGTGCAACGAACTCGGTAGCTCCCTCAAAAACACCTGCAAACAAGCTGCCACTAGAAGATGAGCAGTCTCCTCCAATCCATAGTCAATCAGGAGCATTGCATCTTCCAGTTCACAAACCAAAGATGCCAAATGAGAATCACACACCAACTTCAACTCGTCGCAACAAAACCTGTTTGCAAAGGATAGCAGGTCCAAAACAGTTCTCACTTCAAAAGAATCTACTCTTTTTATCCTGCTAAAAATCTCCACTGCCCTCATTGCCTCCACAGATATCCCATTCTGTGTGAAATTTATCTTCTCCCTTCGCGTCTCCGTGAAGTTACCATACAACATTGCATTGAAAGGCCTAGAAAGCGAGGCAATGTTGTATCTAACACACCTAATCTCAGCATCTCCAATACAAAATGAAATATCACCATCCTCCTCGGAAGTG
This sequence comes from Heteromeles arbutifolia, assembly GCA_024362995.1. NCBI lineage: Eukaryota > Viridiplantae > Streptophyta > Magnoliopsida > Rosales > Rosaceae > Heteromeles > Heteromeles arbutifolia. The sequence continues at coordinate 7,953,918 of JANCRC010000017.1, read as the reverse complement.
GAACATACTTCATCCTCCATCACAAGATCATCATCGTCCTCTTCCCCCTGCGGCGTCCTAGAACACATACAAGACTCAAAAACAGACTCGGGATCATACCCGGAAACCAAACTAGCCTTCGGACATTCAACATTTCTACCACAACAATCCATTGCCGACGACCCAATAAGCTCATCCTCTCTCCTCTCATACCTCAACCAAGCCGCCAGCACCACCTTCGAGTGCACGTCCACCGCATGTTGCCTCGCCGACCTGAGGCTCCGCCGGAACAATTTTGGATCCGACAGACCCCGAAACGTCGCACATTGCTCCAAATACATCTTCCACTTCTCGAATTGGGGGCAAATCTCAATCCTACGGTACACATCAGCTAGGGTTTCGACAAAATCGACCGATTTGAGGGAAGGTTCGATTTGGGGCTCGAGGAGATCGGACACCGGAAGACCATATGGAAGAAGAGTCTCGAGCAAAACATTGTTGGCGGTCGGGTTCGGAGCCTGAAAACTGCCCCGACTCGATCTGGATCGAATAGAGTTAACCCGGAGATGGTGAAGAAGCTTGTCCCCCATACCCCCACCACCACCGCCGTTTCCGGCGGCGGCGGTGTCTCCGGAAGGATTAAGCGCGAAAACTTGAGTTCCTTTACACCCATCCATGATCTTCAAGCTACGCATTGTTGTAAATATATTATGCTGCATCTTCCAAAGTAGCAACAAGTTTCAAATTTCCCAAATCACCCTCAAAATTCAAAGCTCTAAATTCAAACAAAATATAATTAATTTAATAAAAAAAATTGAAGAAATAGATAGATAATTGGGAGCTACCTCATTGCCCAGCAAGCACCACCGTTTGGGCACCCAGAAAAAAAAAAGACACAAAATTGGAGGTGGAAACGATGGTGATGCAGGCGAATTCGAGGTGGGAAATCACAGATTTTTCTGGGTATTTTTCCTTTTTTGGTTTTTTATTTTTCTTTTTCCCAAAGAAAATGGAGAGAAAGTTGGGGTGTTTGGAAGAGAAAGAAGAGAGAGAAAGCGAGGAGAGAGAGATAGAAGTGGCAAGGAAGGAAGGGGAGGGAATGAATGATTGATCACATTGACTTGCAATATTTGGAACCAGATGTGTTGAGGTGGAGGGTGGCCTGGCCTGGCCGTTGCAACCGCCACTCTCTCTCTCTCCCTCTCTCCCTATTTTTCTTATTATTCTTGTCTTGTCCATCTAAATGTGCGCCTTTCCATTCTCTCTGTTTATTGGCTGTTTTCTTTTTTTTTTCTTCCCTACTACGATACATCCTAAAATGAATGATTGCGATTAAAATACTAGGGTTGAAAAGACTCCTAGCTCGTTTGAATGTGCTTATGAATATGCTTTTAAATGATTAAAAGTACTTTTGATGAAAAAAAATTTGAATCAATCCTCAGTAGAAATGCAAGTAAATCCTAAAAAAGCATGTAAAGTGCTTCCTGGAAAAAGCACATACTGGTGCTTCTTGTAGAAAGCACTTAAAGTGCTTTTGAAACCCAAAAACAATTTCTCTAAAAACGCTTTCAGCCATTTTGAAAATACATCCAAACAAGCCCTCATAAAGTTATTTTGTCTTTTTTTGTTATTATTGTATGATTCGCCAACATTAAAAATTAAAATCATGACGTATCATGTGAAATACGAGCTTAAATTTCGTCTCCAACTACTAAACTATTTCGTGATAGTTAAAATAATAATAATAATACGTGGAATTGTAATTTTGTGCAATGTCAGAGAGTGATAAGATGGATAGAATATTATGTCCTAGTAGGCTAGTAGTGTTTTAGGACACAGGAGGATAGGCATTAAAGTCGGCCCGCCTGCCTTTCATGGATGCCATTTTCCTCTCTTTCTCTCCGATCTTTGTTTATTAGAAAGACAGCTAATGTTAATCGGGGAAAATTGTGCAAATATTATCTGAAATTTTTCTATGTTCTCGCAATTACCACTTAAACAAGAGAAATTTACTATTATTTATTAACTTACACGTCAATTTTATACATCCGTCTCATTTTATTTGTATTTTTATCAAAAAAAAAAATAATCATGTGACATTCTCGAGAATCAAATGTCATAAACCACAGTCAATCAAAAACAAACTATAATCCATAAAGTTATATAGAAAACTTACTTGAAGAACTACCATTAGTCGAAGCCATGAATGAGCAAAATCACAGAAACAATCACAGCAGTCCATCTTTTATTTGTCAAAATCTCAATGCTTAAGCGAACAATATATTTTAGTCTATAAAAGAACGTGTACTATGGAGCAAAGACCACTATATATAGATATATACAATCCTTGTCAAACCACATAAGGATTCCCTATTAAATTCATATAGGAAATTGAATATATTTCCTTAAAGTACAAGATATCCGTTTAAGGTTCTATTACAATCCTCGCAGCAATAAGGATTAGCACTCCTCTTCTAATAAGACATTCTTAGTGAAATTGAACTCGGAAGCAATTGGCATCTAAACTCTCAATCTCATCATGCTCACGCTCAAACAAGAACAACCTCGTAAACATTCGCATTGGTGCCAATTTGGATGTAGGTTGATAAACTAAATAATATTGGATCTTTTATCCATGTAGAATTACAATAACAACCTTAAAAAGGGCCACATGCATTTCATGTGAACATTATTTGACACAAAAAAAAAAAAAAGAAAGATGAAATTAGAGGAAGTTGTACACAGGTGCCAAACTGTGACAGCCTGTCCCGGAAAATATTGATTTTATAATTTATTAAGTGATTTTACGAAAATGCCCTTTGAGGCACGCGCATTGTTCGAGGTTAATCGTTGTGTCGTGCCATCTAAGATTTGTTTTCTTGACATATTCTCGTAGTACTCGTCACTACGGACGCGTGGGCTCAAGCGGTTCGTGATTTGGAGTTATAACGAAAAAGATATTAAAGTTTGAAGTTTGGGCATTTTGGGAATTATAAGAATAAAATATGGAATTCTTTTATGGAAATGGACGGCCCAGATTTGATGAGGAATTAATGGATGGCTAGGATTGGAAGAAATGAGTTTATGTGTGTGTGTGTTTGTGGCTGGTGGAAGAAGAAGGAAGAAGAAGAGATTGGGCAATCTGCCCAACCAGAGGAGAGCAGAAGCTTCAGGAGAGAAGGGAGAGAGACTGACCAATGGAGAGAGGGAGAGGAAAGGCCCAGCCAATCGGAACAGGGAAAGGAGGAAAGGAGGGAGAAGGTGGCGCGGGGGATCGGCCGGATCCCCTTGACCCGTTTTCGGACCCGGTCGGCACCCGTGTCCATGTTCGTCGATTTCCACTCGTTTTTCCGGCGAATTGATTCAACAAACCTCATGGGAAACACTCTAGGACCCTTCCTCTACCCATTCCACCTCAAATTTGGAGAGATTTGGTTGTAAAAATGGAAGAAACCGTGCAGAAGGGGGCGCACGGGTTGGGTTTATTTCCGCCACGATGTGAAGCAATTTCTTCCAATCACCACCACCCATGGCATCCTCTTGAGGCCTAGAACAAAGCCCAAGCAGTGGTTGAGGCGTTGGAACAAGTTTGGAGGTCGAATTGGAGCACACCAAACCTAGGGTTCCGACGGGTTTTGTTGGAATTGGAGGCTTTGCCGACCGAATTGGCCTTGTCCACAGGTATGAAAGTTGTTCTACTCATTGAGATCTTCATTCCTGTAAATTTTGGTAATTTTTGGAGATAGTTGGATTTTCCGGCAAGCCGGGGCGGCCGACCGCCACCCACGGCGGCGCGTGGCCAGTGGGCCGCCAATGTTATTTTTAAGCTATATTGGATGTCCTGAGTTCAGTTTTGATAGTGGCTTAACGTTGGTTGATCATTTGGACTTAATTTCGATACGATTCACGGTTAGGCCAAAAGATGAATCGGCGATCCAACCGTCGGATCGTCACCAAACTTTGATACGTTGTAATACGTAATATTTGAAGAATGTAGGAACTTACGGATCGGGAATTCAATGGACGGATCTCCCGGAATTGGAGTTGTAAGTTCATAAAATATAATGTTAACCATCACTTAGTTCGACAATTGGCGGAGATCCGACCGTTGGATGGTCATGAAATTTTAGGATGTTGTTCTAGAGATTTATTGTGGACCTCTGGAAGTTACGGATTGGAAATCTGAGTTGCAGATCTTCCGGATCGAACTTCATAATGACGTGTTCTATATAAGTTATATATTCTATCGATATGATTTCTAAGGCATGATTTGATTATTGTTCTAGGCGCTGATCGTCATGACGCCTTGATGTGTTGTGCTAGGGAGTTGTAGGGCGAACTCCAGGTGAGTGGGCAGTTTATTTCAGTATATATATATGTATATATATATATACTTAACGTTTTCCCAGAAATCGATTTTTGAATGAAAGTATGTTTAAAAATGCCATGCATAGATTTATATGAATATGTGATTGAAATGCCATGCATAGAAATTACATGAATTATGTGAATTGATATATGATGCATATATGTGAATTGGTGCTGTGGACGCACAGGTGAGTATCAGGTGAGTTATATTTGGTTCATTGAATTGTTTGATGAGATTTATGTTGATAGCTCATAACCTGCACCCCTGGTGTTAGTGCTTATGTTATTCACCCGCATCACACGCTCACCTTGGATCCAAGTAGATGCTAGTCGTACAGACCACTGGAGGTGGTTCCGACATGCTAGTCGTACAGACCATTAGAGACGGTTCCGACTAGTAGGTGACCTTAGATTATGTGCACAGATGATTGATGAGAGAAGCACTAGAGCGTATTATTACACCATCCGAGTCGTACAGACTACTACAGGTAGTTCCGACTCATGTGCAGCGTAGTGCCGTACAGGTCGCAGTTGGCGACTCCGGCAGTGCCGTACAGGTCACAGTTGGTGACTCCGGCTGGATTGGATATTGAGCTTTAGAATCAGCCGTACAGGACCACTGCAGGGTCTCCGGTTGATTTATTATTCCACCTGATTTATGTTGATGCATCCATATTATGTTTTTGGCGCATAGCTTGGCATATTTTCTGAAAAGTGATAAAGAATGGTGTTTTGAGAATTTTGAAGCTATATATATTTATATATGCTATTTTCTGGGAAAGTATACATGTTTTACTGTGAGGGGTTAGAACTTTGATAAAGAAAAGTTTTGAAAAGACTTGTTTTACTGACCCACTCAACTTTGTTTTGCGCCCCTCCAGGTTCGAGTTAGAGCAGAGCTTTGGTGGCCACGAGGAATCCAACGGGTTCTGACAGAATTCACAATGGTATTTTTTAAGCTTCCGAACTGTGTAATTGGTTACGTCACTCTCGCGTGACGGCCAGCACGCCCTCCTTCGGGACGGGGTGTGTCACAAACTGTCACAGGACGTGAAATTGCACATGGTTAATTAGGAAAAAAATTTAGTCTATGTTCACAAACATAGAAGTTTGTAGTGATATTATGTAGTTTTTCCTACTAATTAGTGTTAAAGTTTTCTGCCAATCTTTCTTTCTTTCTTTCTTTTTTTGGCTTGAAAAAACAAAGAATTTACAAGAAGAAGCCTTTAGGACATCCCTCATTAAATTGATCAAAATGCGGAGCTGAATAAGCAACATAGGTGTGAGCAGAGAAATTTGCTTCCTGAAAGGGACAAGGATTCTCTCCCCTTTTATTTTCATCCCCTTCCATCTCCTCCTCTCACATTTTTTATTTTGTCTTTCTCTTTCTATAAAAAATTAATATAAGATGTTGACGTGGCTTAACCGTGACCGTTCCTATAGGAGAGGAGGGAAGGGGAGGGAAAAAAAGAGGGAAGAGAATCATACTCCTCCTGAAAAGATATGAAAAAAAATCCTAATGTTGGGGAAGTAAGACATCTTGAATCATAGTATTGAATGTAGTGAATAACAAATTTAGAATCACTTTCCACTAAAATTTACGGAATGATAAGTCTTACAAGCTCGGAAAAGACAATCCGGCTAAGTTATACTCTGATCAAGCAGCACATCTAATGCTTAATTTTAAGAATGTGTGCTTCCGATCAACTAAATGTCCCATTTTTTATGTGGACATCTTCTCAAAATTAGCAGATATTTGCTCAATCAAGTTGAGTATAACAATTTGCTATGCTATCTACACCTAAATTTGAATGTTCATTTCTTAGGCCAATTTAGCATAAAATATACCGTTTGCCAAAAAGAAAAAACAATATCTTCAAAATTATATGAATCTGTCTAATTCAACCCAAAAATAAAAAATAAAAAAATGTTGAATCCAGTAGCATCCAATATTCAGAGCCGCATCTCCCGGGACTTTTTCAAATACGAAAGCTGCGGTCCCAGGCCACGCAACCCCAATGGCGCGTGAAGGAAATAGCAACATCAGCTGACATGTGAATAACTTATGAAACGTGCTTCTCCACGTATTTTTACATTTTATATTTTTTTTGGTCAATTTTTACTTTTTATTATAGGGTAAATTACAAAAAACTACCTCAATTATTGGTGTTACGACACTTTCATATCTCATCTTTTAAAGTTGACAGTGTCATACCTCATATTACGAATTTGTGCCAATATTATACCTTCCGTTAATTGGCCGTAAATTTTTCAGTTAAATGCTTATGTGGCTTGATCGGATACCCATTTTTTATTAAAAACTTATTAAAAATTAAAAAAAAAAAGTAAATTGTAGCTATGGTCCCTTAACTTTAACTCAATTGGAGCAATGGTCCCTCAATTAAAAATCCATTACCATTGGTCCCTCAACTTATCAAAACGTGCAGCTATGGTCCCTTAACTAAAAATCCATTACCATTGGTCCCTCAACTTTAATTCAACTGGAGAAATAGTCCCTTAACTTTAACCTAATTGTAGCAATGGTCCTTCCAATATAACTCGTTTTGACAAAAATTTTGACATAGTTGACGAAAAGAACCATAATTATACACTTTGATGAGTTGAGGGATCCTAATTGTATAAATGGTCATTCCAACATAGCTTATTTTGACAAAATTTTGACAAAATTGATGAGAAGGACTATAACTACACATTTTGATAAGTTGAGGACCAATGGTAATTGATTTTTAGTTGAGGGATCATTGCTCCAATTTGATTAAAGTTAAGAGACCATTCGTACAATTTATTCAAAAAAAAATCATTTAATATTTTTTTAAATATTAAAATAATAAAAAAAAGTTAAAAAAAATTTATAAAATAAAAAAAAAAACCAAAACAACCGTCCCCTCCAACCTTCTCTCTCTTCTCCCCATCTCCATCTTTCTTTCCCCCTTCCCCCTTCTCTCTCTTCTCCCCATCTCCATCTTTCTTTTCCCTGCAACTACAACCCAGAAAAAAGAAGAGAGAAAAAAAAAAAGTCAATTTGTCTTCCCCCTCCACTCTCCGCACCCACTTTGCGCACCTAACCTCCCCACCTTCACACCCAACCTCGCACCCACTACCTGAAACCAAAAAAAAAAAAAAAAAAAAACCCAGATCTCGTTGAGGTGGAATAGGAAAACCTTCGGCAGACCGATTCCGAAGGTTGAGAACCTGGATGCAGAGAAATTGGGAGGAATGGGTGTGGAGGGAAGAGGGTTGGAGGTGAAAACGGACGAACTGAGTTTCCTTTTTCTTTTTTTATTTTTATTTTTTATTTCTCTCTTCTTCTTCTTCTTCTTTTGCAGGTGGGTGGGGGTGGGGGAAGGGGGGCGGAAGAACTGGGTGTTCTTTTTTTTTTTTTTTTTTCTTTCTTTCTTTCCTCTCTCTTCTTCTTCTTCTTCTTCGTCTTCAGGTTGGGTGGGTGAGAGTGGGGGCGGGGCAGACAAACTGGGTGTTTCCTTTTTCTTTTTTTTCTTTCTTGTTCTTCTTCTTCTTCCTCCTCTTCCTCTCTTCCTCCTTCTTCTCCCTTTTTCTTCTTCTTTCTGGGTTGCAGGAACATGGGGAGGGAGCGAGGGGGGAGGAACAAACTGACCTGAGGGTTTTTTTTTTTTTTTTTACTCAACGATGACTACTTTAGAAGAGTATTAATAAACTCCTACATCAAATAATGCATGCAAAACTCAGATTACAAACAAAAAAGTCAGCAGAACCGAAGCGATTTCAAGACAAAACCCAGTTACCTTATAGGGTTATTTGAAGAACCGGATGTGGAAGATCCAGACCCATATAATTTTGACAGAACTTCAGTATCCAATTTCTTCACCAGATTCTCTAAATTCTTGAACTGTGAGGAGTAATTGCTGCCCCCATCCTCTCCAACATAATCACCAACACTGTAATTTGTTTCGATAACCGTAGAAAACCCATTAACAAGCAAGAATAGAACTACCCAATTTGGACGGGCTGAGAGCATCCACAAGCAACTTGCCGTTCATCGAGAGGCACTTAACCAGCACCTTCTTCAAGCCCTTTTCTGGGTTCATATAGACGAATGCGTACTCGTCGTCGAGCTCGTTCCCAATTCATCTGCAACCCCAAATTAACCAAAACCAACAAAAATTTGAAAAAAAAAACTATCAGTTATTTCTCAGAAAAATTAAACATTTATCGGAGAAGGCGGGGGGGACCGGCGGCGGTGAGGACGTAGCCAGCGGCGAGAAAGGAGGCGTGAACGGCGAAAACTAAATATTTAAACAATATTAAATAAATTTTTTTAATAATAATTTTTTAATTTTTTAATAAAAAAATGGGTCCCAAATCAAGCCACGTCAGCATTTAACTGAAAAATTCACGGCCAATTAACGGAACGTATAACATTGGCACAAATTCGTAAGATGAAGTATGACATTGTCAACTTTAAAAGATGAGCTATGAAAATGTCGTGACACCAATAGTTGAGATAGTTTTTTGTCATTTACCCTTTATTATATCTATTTGTCAGTGTTTTTGCGTGCGATGTGTAAACAAAAATGAAGCTTCTTTTTATTTATTTATTTATTAATTTATTTTAGCTATCAACTATTTACTTTATTAATAAAAAATGGTTCTATTTTCTTAATTCGAATGTTGGGCCTTAATAATCTCATGTGTATGGGATCGGATAAGCCCATTCCATATATCTTTCCATTGGGCTTTCACACATGGCGCTCCCTTGAGTACGTTGAAGAATAAAACTAGGTTGTGTGACGATTCTCTCAAAAGGTCTTAGTAAGTAATATTATTACATCTAGTGGTATTTTACATTTTTTTTATTATCGATGTATTTACATTAAATAGTGAATAAATTAATTAATTACAAACTCGCTTTTACGAGATTAAAACTTAAAATTTTATACTTATAAACGGAGTACAAGACCATTACGAAGTAGTATTAAATGAATTTTGCACCATACTTGAAAGTTTTCAGATCAGTTAACTTGGATGACGAGTTTAATACCTCATTTACTATAGGTGACTTACCGTATGATTTATCCTATATCTTAAACTCCATAAATTAGAATATTATGTGTAAATAATTTGCATCAGTTGTCCCTACATTATGAACCGATATTATCTCTAACTTAACCATTTAAGTCCAATACTTTGGATGATAATCAAGCTGAGTAGACCTTTTATGTGCAGTTAAAAAAATTCAGTGCAATTTGAAGTGAACCGCTTAATTTAACTTTAGAGTGTAGTTGGTAGTGATAATATTCCCCTCTTGTTGGCCCAAGTCAAAAACTTCAACTCCTATATAAAGGCCCAGCAATGTTGAATATTTCTGAAGGCCATTTTCGCAGATTTGGGCCAGGATTATGGGCCTAGGTTTATCAAGTATAAGGTTTTATGTTCGAAGTTAAAAAATAACGAGTTCATAACTGATTTATTCTTCTACTCTCTTAGACCATGTCCAATGATCTTAGTATAATATGTATCGTTGTTTCGTTATTATGTAATACAACTATAAACCAAAACAAAATAGAAAGGGTAAAACAATACAATTGTGTAGGAGCAAAAGTTGGACGTGAAAACGAAGATGGTGAATCTCACTTTGGGAACCCATTGCATGGCCCACGTTAATGTGACAGAACGAAGCATTGCCCACGGCTTACTACATTAATTCAATTTGTATAGTGGATGATATACACAAAATTTTAAAATAATAAGGGCCCATTGGTATTAAATTCGAAAAATATTTAAATGTTAATATTATAGAAGAATTCGAATTCTCGCCGGATCCTCTTTGTGAGGATTTCGGGATCCGTGAATCATATACGTTTATCGTACATTGTGCGGTCAGAAATCATTTTAAATATTTTTATTTAAAATTAAATACAAGCAGTACCTGACAAAAACTGATCGCACGATTTACGGATCCTTAGAATCGTCACCAAAAAGATCCGGAGAGGATCCTGTTGGATTATAGAAAGAAGTTCCGGTCACGTCATCGTCTTTATCAGGTAATCACCACCTCTTCCCTCACCGGCGTCGACTAGTTCAACAACCAAGTAGAGCTACAGTGGAGTTGATTCAACACTTATGGTTGCTATAGATACGAATCGGCGCACACGACAAATACGAATTGACGTTGGCCGCGGGCCCAAATTGATTTCGGTGGCAACTCTGGTCAACCCTGCCGGGGAAGAACACAAAAAGAGAGAGGGGTCGAATATGGAGTTGATTTTTTGCCCGCCCCAAATTTCTTTGCTGTTCAAAAACTCTAAAAACATGCTTTGTGTATTTTTTTTCGTAAATAAGCTTTGTTCTCAAGTTCTTTTTAAGTTCAGTTTTTTAAAACAGGCTTACCAAACAAGAAATTAGTTTGAAAGTCAAAACTTGCTCGAGTTATATAAATTGCATCTGAGTTGAATACCAAACGGGTCCTTAGTTTTCTTTGACACTCCAGGCGAATAACTTGAATGTGGTGATATGGTGGAATGCGTTGCAATAACATCTAAATTTAGCGACTTTGGCCGAGGAATGAACACTCTCGGCCTTGAGTTTTCAAACCTGAAGACAAGGTTATGCAAATCATTGCGAAGTTCTAAATCTTCTGCACCAAGTTCGGTAGCCTCAAATATATCGATGAAAATATAGGTTCGCCGAATCGGTATTATATATGAATGAAGGATACTCTTTAGAGATGAATGTCTTAATCGTAATAATGGTTCGTAAGTCTGTGTGTCGAACTCTAAATAAGACAAGAGATTAACCAATCATAAAACACCTCATTCGTTGAGAAGGCTAATGAAGTGACATCTTTCAACAACAGAATCCAATTGACTCTTTGTTGCCTGAGACCTGAAATAACTAGCCAGATGGGTGTACCTATCGTGTCCAGGTTGGAGAGAATAAATGTAGGTATTAGGTGGACCATATCTAAATACTCTAAACCCAAATGGGTCAAAAACTAGTTGCATGAATTGCAAAGAATAAGGTGTCAACATTGACTAAGAAGAATAAAGACAATGGCTTGCGAGTTGTTTGGGAAAGAAAATTTGGGAGAATTATGCAAAGACACTGTAGTAGTGTAGTGACTAGTACCAATAATCTAATCGGGAAGGATGAAATGAACAAGTGAATCTCTACGCGTATATATAATATATATAATGCATCGACCATGGTTTTCATTTGTATTACCCTTAGAGATGGCATATTTTTAATAAGGTATGAAAAAAAAAAGTTCAAACTTCAACTAATGTCACTAAAAGAATCCATGGATATCTTTTTTAGTTCTAGTTATATACTTATTTAAAATGAAACATGAATCGATCGATGGTCAAAGGTGTACTTGTATGGTGCGCAAAGATTCAATTTAAGCCATAAACGAATGTTATGCCTCAGATGTTTCACATTCGAAAATCCTGGCTAAATTCTTTATTCAGGTTAATATATATGTTGGTCATTGAAGATGTACCCATTCTCATGTTACTGATCCTTTTCAAGTTGATTTTGTAAGAACAAGTTCTGCATTACAATCCTTGACGCATAAGCTACTAATAGGAACATCATGAATATAATAGGATAGACAATTCAAATGTACATGTAACCAAGAGCTTACACAAATCAAAAGAAACACCACAATTCCTCAACCACTGATCACATGCATCTAACCAATGTGACAAATAATAGTTATGAGCAAGTGGTCATCTACCATAGTGGTGAAGATGAGTGTTGCCCTTGCATCATGACGTGAGTTTGAACCCCATCAGCTCTTAAATGTAATATCTAATCTAACAAATCTATCATTTGACAAAAAAAGAAAAGAAAAGATAATAGTTACGAGGATTAAACGCTGCATGTCGTAGAACCACCATAAAGGCATCACGAGGAAAAGACCGCATCACCGTATGATGACCTTGCAATCATCAACAAAGAAGCACTATTATTGAGTGACCTCCAATAAATGTCAAGTTTCCTCTTCAAAGTCCGTTGTCATACGCAAACCAAAACAAAAACAAAAATCACCATTGTAACCTTGAACAACAGTCGCTTATCAAAGATCTGCATTTAATTTGTAAACCATAAAGGCTCTCCTTGACATAGCCTATTTTCTATATTTGGGCAAAAGAACGACAACTACAAAGACTCTTCTTGTCAAATAAAAGGAATAAAAAAAAATCAGCGCAACCTGATTTAAATGTTTCTATAGTCCAAAAATATGTCAAAGTGTATGTAAGTAACCTTGGAATTAATTAAGTGATGGTAAAAGCTTCAATCCATCGATCTGTTCAAAATTGGGCCGATCACTCTCATCACTAGTCAATGCATGGAGGTAGGTCGACGCGGTATTTTTACATGCAAGTAGAATTTTTGTAGATAATTAGTGGTACATATTGATGTGGACAGCTTAAATTTGAGTTCATACCATGATAAAGCCATAACGAGCATTATTACAATTCTATAATTAGTATTCAAATATATCAAAAATGTTCATAATATGAGTACATCATATGGGAGTAAGAAGAATTAATTTTGTTTCTTAATCAATTTTTATATTTTTCACATTAATATATAGTTGGTTAAAATGGATATTTACACATCACTTTCTGTATTCGATTACTGGCGTGAGTGAATCACACGATGGTGGCAAAAAGAAGGCTGAAATGCTTTTGAAAGTCTTTCTGACCTTCGAAAATATGAATTGTTACGACGAAATCACCCGCTGGTTTTTCTGGAAAAAAAATAATTAAAATGAATATCTAGCTGATACAGTTCCGATAAGACTGAGATGGAGACGACAAACAATCGATAGTAATACGTGGGTTCCAGAAGATGCATCAAGAGGTGACAAAGCTTATACCTTTGACGGGAATAACTATTATTACCATATTTTACTTACATGCTCTGCCAATCATGCATACGTAGATGAGATGTGAATAGACTCATATAATAACACCACCAATCTTTACACAAACTAATTATTAATTAAGATCCAAACTAAATAATATCTATACTATTGATGTTATATTCTGCTGTCATATTTCTCAAGCTTTTATATATAATCAAATCGTACATACATTAAGATTTTTGAACATAAAATTCATGCTAGGGGTCTTATTCAAATCATGTATAACTCAGCAAAGAAATTCGTGATGTACCCCTTACATTATAATATGTACTGATATCATTGTATATGACAAGAGGGCCAGTGTTGAATATGCTTTCTTACTAACCCATCATAGAGGGACGTCTATGTGACCTCTTGTATGGCAAAAATAGGCACACTTCCGATTCATTTACAACATAAATATTTACTACCGCTTGCGAGTAATAGAGATAATATAATGTTAAGATCTCAGAGTCAGGCTAATAGTTACTATTAATCATACTTATATTATTTTAACTTTAATCATCTGTACTGCTTGAGATGTGTTAAATTTATCACAAAATACCTCATTGTTATTAGTAGTAGAACTATTCAATTATAAGTGGTAGGTTTCGTACGCGGGATGACATTCTTCAACACATAAAAGCTTACCGCAGTTTTCAAAATGTAATTTTTTTTCACCAATCAGCCGTTCTAGTTTATTGGTACTCTTATTTTAGTGTGCTAGCAGATTTTGGATTTCCAGTAGGGTTAGTCTACGATGTCTTTTAAGAGAAGGGGGTAAGTATTTAATCCAGCAATGTTTTTGTAATGCATTCATGTACATGCATAAGATCTTATATATTATATAAAACAGTCTCATATTGGTAAAAAATATAATATTGTAAGAGCTTACAAGGTATGGGTTACTTTCCATATAGTCAATAGGTTTTTTAAGAGGTTGGGCTGATATTATTATAAAATCAATTGGTAATATAAGGAGTAGTCCAACCTTTTACATATAATAGCCTTTGTAAAGATTTTCCTTTGAGAGGTTGGACTGATACAATTATAAAATCAATTGGCAATATGATTAGTAGTCCAACCTCTTATAAGCCTTTGCAAAGATTTTCCTTTCACCGATATGAAACTCTTTTACTTTCACATCCTCACACGTCCTCTCATGTGTGACGAATTTTTAAGCCAAACACGTGGACAACACGAATTGAGTGACGTGGAGTATGATTGACTGTCAGCTTCACATGTGGGCCAACATACTCTGTTACTATGAAAAAGTTAAAGTTTCATCATAAAACTAATTAGCAATATATATGGGGACTAGTCCAACTTCTTATAAGCCTTTGCAAGGTTTTTCCTTTCACCGATGTGTGACTCTTTTATAATCTAAACCTATTAACAAAACCCTCTTTGTCAACCAAAAGAGGGTGAAAAGACTATTTAGTCTTCTATCACAACAATAAAATTATGGGCAATAATGTAATTTCACAAACCAAATTTTGCTGTTTTATATTTAAACCTCACCTACATGTGATTTTAGCATATATCTAATATTAAAAAATAAAAAACAAAAACCTCTCTTCCCCCTTCCCGCTCCCACGTTCTCTCTCTCCCTCTCTCCTTCCTATTTAAAAATAAAAAATAAAAAATGTTCACACACCCAATGTGTGTAGGCATATGCTAGTAATAACAATGTCATTTTGTGTAATTAACTAAAATTATGTTCCGATCATTCATTCATTGCTTATTAACGTCATATAGTAACACCATTTGGAGTAGTAAGCCTAAAAGTGAATGACAGTAAGTAGTGACGTCCACTAAATAACTTACATCTATATTGTAACAAGACGTTCATGGTGTAATAATCAACATTGATAGCGTAATAAACAATATCTTATAATCTCGTCATTATTATGTAGCGCTAGGACTCAAGAAGTATATAAACTTTAATGATTATAATGTAAATTTATTAAAAAAGGTACTGATATTCAAAATGATGTCGTAAAATGAATGCAATACTTATACTGATATCGTCCAACTAAATGTTACAGTTATTCTTTTCTTGATTGTCAATGTTTTATGCAATAATATATTTAAATTAAGTGTGAAGCGATAACTTGGTATCGATCTCGTTATTTAATGTGATTCAGACGTATGACATCTCATTTACATGTGACGAAGAATATCAATGGATAATAGTATAAAGTAGCTTTCTTGTACTTTGGATACTACATTAAAATAAGAAATGTGCTTAATAATTCAAATTAAAGTGTATTATCTTTATCAAGTATAAATATGTGTGAAAATAAACACACACATGTCTATATATAAATAAATTTATACTGCATATATATATATATATATAGAGTATATATAGTTTTACTAATTCCAATTCTTAAACTGATCAAAATAATTTCCCTACATATATATTGTTTAAACAATTAAAACTTGTAAATTCATCATTTTGGTTTTACTTCTCTAATAGGTTAGGTATATTTGAGCCTTCAAGGCCCCAAATGCGACCAAGATAAGAATTTATAATTTTTCACATATAATTTAGTGATATATGGGAATGAATCGCTGGACCTTCATGAAAAGATTGATACTACTTTATTCAAAGGTCCAACTTCCTCACCAGTTTTATTTATTGAAATTTTCATGGTCTCCATATAAATGCACCAATTTTGTTTTAATAATACAGATGGAAATACCACCCCACCTACCGATAAACTTTGGAGTAGTTGTGAATCTTCTTTGAAAAACTTCAAATTATCTAGATGCCATCGTCGATATCGATCATACATATATTTAAAGGCCAGTTTGCATGGAATGCAGACCATGTATGCATTACAATATTACAGAGATGCGGGCACTGATGTCCTAGCTACTAATGTGACTAAAATAATAATAAAATATGTGTGAAGACTGAAGGAGCAGAGAGACCCTAGAAGAAGACAGACATCCTCATTCTCAAATAATGGGTTAGATCCGCATTAATAGGCTCACGTATTCTCATGCAGATTAAACTATTGGCATAAAATACGTATGAATGCGAAGAAAAAGGGACAGAGGAACTGTTGGGCGTTGACCTCACAGGCTAAGTGTTGGAGTGAATCTTTTTGTATTCTGTAGGGCTTTCGTTTCTGTCCATCTTTTGCTGTATAGTGTCTGTCCTCTTCTCTAGCAAGCTATGGTGTGCTCTGAATATTTAGGGTTTAAACTTTATGGGGTGTGATTCGAGCCCTTGACATATTTTCTTTCTTAACTTGTTAATTAGTTCTTTCATATATGGGTGCTTCAGTAATACTGTTGCTAATCTTATTAAGTCCTTGCAATTAATCAATTAGAGCAGTGGTGGATTCAAGGAAAAATTGTTTTGGAGGTCAAGTGTAAAAATTCACAAACATTTCTTTTACAAATAAATAGTCTTTAAAAATTAAATCATATATATTTCTATAATTCATAATTCATGAAATAAATAACCTTACAAACTACAATTGTTTATTACAAGTGACAATTGATCAGGACACAATCGATTTCATATTTAAAAATGTTGTATTATAGCTTCTGACACACCCCGACCCGGAATGTCTACTAGGACTTCGAATCGAGCTGTGCTGGCCGACACCTGGAAGGTGACGAAGCCAAAAAGTGATGATATGGGAGAATGCGAATAAATTTAAACCTAAAGGTGTCTAACTATCAGAGTGCGCTGTCAGTGGGTATGGACCCATTTCACATGCGTTGTCAGAGCATAAGTAAAGTACAGTAGTGTGGGTAAAGGTCATACCCTCAGCAGTAGCCACCTGAACTGAGATATGCCACGAGTTCTTGTCGATAAAGAAACTATGCTACAAGAACCTGGAGGGGCGCAAAACAAAAACCGTGAGTGGGCAAAAATAAAGCTTTTCGAAAACATCTCATTTATCAACATTTATAACCCCTCACTGAAAAACCTGTATACTTTCCCAGAAAATAGCATATGAACATATGTATATCATCATATTCTCAAATCATGATTCAAAATCAGTATTATGAAAGTATGCCATGCCATATGTATCAATAACATAATGAAGATATGCAAATATATCAGGTGGAATAATAAATCAGCCGGAGACCCTACAGTGGTCCTGTACGGCTAATCATATAGCTCAACACCTATGCCTGCACACGAGTCGGAACCATTAAAATGGTCTGTACAACAGGACTTGGTGTAATAATACGCTTTAGTGCTATACTCATCAAAACGGCCGTGCGAATAATCGCAAGTCACCTACGAGTCGGAACCACATGAGTGGTCTGTACGACAGGACTTACACCTACTTGGATCCAAGGGAGCGTGCGGTGCGGGAGGTGAATATCAACATAAGCACTAACACCGGTGGTGCAGGTCATGAGCTCTCAACACAAATCATATCATCAATAATTCACACAATATAACTCACCTGATACTTACCTGTGCGTCCACTGCATCATTTCATACATATGCATCATATACCAATTTATACATTTCATATCAATTCTATGCATGGCATTTTAAAACATACTTTCATTTAAATTCGATTTCTGGGAAAATCAGTATATAAGCCCACTCACCTGGAGTCCCTACAACGAGTATCGAAGCGTCCCGAACGATCGGCGCCCCTCCAGGTTCTTGTAGCATAGTTTCTTTATCGACAAGAACTCGTGGCATATCTCAGTTCAAGTGGCTACTGATGAAGGTATGACCTTTACCCACACTACTGTACTTTACTTATGCTCTGACAACGCGTGTGAAATGGGTCCATACCCACTGATAGCGCACTCTGATAGTTAGACACCTTTAGGTTTAAATTTATTCGCATTCTCCCATATAATCACTTTTTGGCTTCGTCACCTTCCAGGTGTCGGCCAGCACAGCTCGATTCGGAGTCCTAGTGGACATTCCGGGTCGGGGTGTGTCAGCTTCATTATCAATACAAAAAAAAAATTGGAATTTTAAAAGATCTGAAATTTGGTAAAAGTTAGGATTGTATAGATTTGAGTATTATATATGTCTAGACTAGAAACTTAAGTTTTTTTTTTTTTTTTTAAGAGGCCAGGTCTTATTATTAAAAAATTATAGAAAATGACCTGGTTTTGTTGCGTGCAAAGCTGCGCATCAGCATCAAAAGAGACTTTGAATCAACAGCAAAGGAGCTGCACACAATGCCCTGCCCTGCCTTACCTAATGTTCATTGAAACATTTCATCGAGCAGCTACAGGGCAATATCAAGGGCAATTCTAAGCTTTAAAGGGGCAACACTTCAGCCTTCTATGGAGGTTTGTCAAAGTTAGAAGGATCAACTGAACCCTTCTGCACCTTAATAGATCCTCCCCTAGGAGAATATATATTCTTTTGTCAACAGATACGTATTAATTTTGGGCACTGATATGTGTTACCAAACTCTCAATTTGAATCAAACTTTAGATAAGAATTCACTTATAAACAGTGGTTCAATATGATATTCGTGGTTATCTTACAAGAAAATATTTTTACTAACCACAACCCTTTCTACTTTAGAAAATAGAATCTTTCTGATAAAAAGAAAAAAGAAAAAAAGAAAAAAGAATCTACACGGCATACTCTATGCTCAAATAGAGGAGTGAATCTCGTGTTTTTCTCCTTTTTAAGTTTGCGAAGAAGAGAAATACTATTAGATCAAAAACTAATTGTTTACGAATATGATGTTTGTAAGAGATATAATTGGCTATGGAACATATATGCACAGCTAGCTAGCACACTTTACTAACCAAAAGATTACTTAGTGATGATTATTCCATGAGAAATATAAAGTTTGACATGCCACGGTTACATAACTAGCTAGGTGCAAGAACCCCGTGACTAGAAAGAAAAGGGATGACTTGCTGTGCCTTATCTTGTTGACGACCCTCAATATTCACGGCCTACAGATATATACACGTGGGAGGAATGAAAAAGTTCTCTTACAAACCTAAAAGCATAGACTTTGATGATATAAAATCATGCATGCAAGAGAGAAAATGACTTGAAACTTGAATTCAATTCCAGCCCCCAACCAATGTCCCAGAAACTTCTAGCATGCTTAATTTCTACGTTTCATTTCATTTTTTTTATTCTACGTATTTTATAAAAGAAATTTTTATTAGTATTGGGAATACAAGTCACACGGTATACATTACACATGTTACAATAAGAGTGAGTATCAAAGTTGATATGTTTTACTTCTAAGACTTATTAGTGAAGAAAAACGTACATATTAAATTTTGAATTAAATAATAGCATCACGTGACCATCATAAAATTACTCAGCATGTATGTAAATATGAGATGAAAAAAGGTGCGAACCCTTTCGTATATAGGACCCTTGATGTGAATATAACAGCAGCAACATATAGTACTATTTTCTTGTATTTTTCATTTTAAAAAATTGTTTAGATTATTTTTTTGGAAATAATTAATTAAGAAGACAGTACCAGTGTGGAAATATAGAAAGGTGACGTAGGTGGCATATGAACAAGGGCCAAATCTCAAGGAAGAACAATCCAATCCCCGTGATTCCCGACGGAATGCGAATATATACATACAGACATATATACATGGTGGATATTATCTTTTTGATGGACTTAGCTTAAGATCTGCATTCAGCAACAGCCAGCTGAAACACACATGCATCAACCAGCTTGAGAGTTTTACCCCATTAAATGATTGATATATTCTTCCTGTAAAGCAAGCATCCCAAAGGACCCTAGCTTTTACAACATCTTGATACACTACGGGCAATGGCTGTGGTGTATTGCAATTTACCACGGTCATTGACTAAAGTAGATGGCATGTTGTCTTGAAGTACCAAGAGAGAAAAATCACTTTAGCTCTTCTACTATGGTTGAGACTTCTTTAATTTGCTCTTTTCCTGAATGAATACAACACTATCATTTTTATAAAATAAAAAAAAAAGATTTTGGGATAATTGTTTTATGAGAGTTGTTATTCATACTCTAAAATTATCATGCACCTAGTCTTTATAAAAACATATATATAAGAGGAAAATAATGTAACGTAGTGAACATGTTTTGGAGTGAAAATGGTAGTTCCTATTTTATGAATCACATATGGATTGAGAGGGTAGTCTTATCCAATCTAATTACAATCGATGTCTCTATAGTAGTTAAACTTGAAACTGAATTTATGTACATGAAATGGATATAAGTAATGATATGTGTCAAATTTTTTGCATTTGTCCTATTTTATGAATGTCCATTTTTTTTGTACGGATGATGTAGGAATGAGGATCTACAAGATATATAGATGATTCAAATTGTTAAACTACATTATGGAGTGAGCCCTATAAAAACGTGTGTCAAAAATTGTGGTAAAGGGTCACTTGCGCCCCTAAACTATAGCATAACATACTATATTTTTTTGTCATTTCCTCTTTATTTAACTTAAAATTTTTACGAAATGATCAAAAGGGTTGACAGTAGACAAACTCAGGGACCACTTCTATCGATTTTAAATCTTAGGGACCACTTTTATCAATTTTAAATATCAGTGACCAAAGTAAAGAGTTGTGCCAATCTCAAAATTATTTTGGATAAAATTTGGAACATCCCACATCGCCCAGAGGAGTGATCCTTAAATGTATATTCTCATCCCTACCTAGCACGAGGCCTTTTGGGAGCTCACTGGCTTCTGGTTCCATCGGAACTCCGAAGTTAAGCGAGTAGCGCGCGAGAGCACTCTCATGATGGGTGACCCACTGGGAAGTTGCTCGTGAGTTCACAGCACTCTCATGATGAGTGACCCACTGGGAAGTTGCTCGTGAGTTCACAGAAACAAAACCGTGAGCGCGTAGTTGGGGCCCAAAGCGGACAATATCGTGCTACGGTGGTGGAGCGGGCCCTGGAAGTGGTCTGCCCCGGGCCGGAATGTGACAAAATTGATTGTCAAACTTGTTAAAAGTTTTGAATTTTATATCAATAGTATTATTTAACAACTATTATTTTTTTCAACACTTGCTGACAGCGAATCAGAATGAACTCTACGTACACTAAAAGACCAATTGAAAGTTTTATTTTATTTTTATTTAAGTTCAACTCCAACTGTGATATATTTTTCAATATAAAGACCAATTTCTTAGTCTTGCTGAAAATATTAAAACACCCCTTGTTTGCTAAGATAATAAAACCTAGTAACCTACTTGTCTAATATACGGTACTCAAAAAAAAAAAAAAAAAAAAACCCTTTGTTTTACTAGAACTAGGGCAACCGGACATGTGATGCATGTGGTAGGAGAATATTACTTACAAAAAGAGAAGGGATGTGGAAGGGTAAATATAATAGAGTGTATTGTTAGCTATATATTACTAAACAATACTTGAATTTGAGGATTTTGCAACAATAATATATGTATGTAATATAATTATTATTTGATTGTCGAGATAGTGATTGTATTAAACACATATAATTGTAGCCAAGTCCTGAAGTTAAATTTGTTTATTCAACTTATTTAACTTAAAGGGGATATGAAATTAATTTTATCCTATTTAACTCACAAAAAGAGTTATGTTAATTGATAGAACATATTATATAATAAAAGTGAGTTACATAATGATAATGTTTATTACACTACCAAGTTACCTGCGCTGATTGTTACACTATATATAAATATCTTCTTACAGTATGAATCCAAGTTATCAGTGGATCATTTAATTACCCATGATCGTTATTCACTTTTGGGCTTCCTACTCACCTTTAACAATATTGATGTTAGCATTCAATGTTTGCTTAAAAAGAAAGGTGTGATTGCGCTCTATATTATCATAAAAGTTTACCGTCTAATGTTATAGGATATTGATAATGTTATTGTTAATAACAGAAAATGACATTGTTACTACTATAATGAATTAGTTTTTACGTTATGGATGTCATATTACACTATTAAAATAATATGTTACGCATGAATATAATTACATTACAAAATTACTATTCAAATTAAACCATACCTGCAACTTCTTTTTATATTTTTTAAAGGCGTCGTATACTAACCCTATACCCATTTTTTCTTGTTAATAACATCATTTTTTTCTCTCATTGTTTAAAGTAAGACATACTACATATATACCCATTTGATTGGGGTACGCATTGTATTTACCAAGTTATCCCGTGTTGGAATTTGATTAATATATATAAAATGAAGGAGCACGCTATAGCTGGGATAGAAAATATTCCACACAAAAAATATTGTTATTTCTTGCATTGCATGACATCCATACATGCATGTATACGCATGCATGATATATTACCTATTCGCCATATATGTGAATAAAATATCGTTAACCTATCCCCACACAGAGAGAGATGAGAGAGAGAGGAAAGAGAGAGGCTAGTTTCTCTATCTTTTGTCATGATCTAGGGTTTCGCACACTTCTTGTATTGTAATAGAGCTGAGCTGATTCTGTCTTGTTATTTCGATGTCTCTTTTGTTGTAAATAATTCTACTTCTCTCTGTCTGAGCATGTGACACTGAAGAAGAAGAAAAAAGAATAGGGACAGCAGCTGCTGCAAGCCAGACCATGAAAAGTTCATCCTCATCGTCTTCTCAATCGATCGACCTACTCAAGGCTCTAATCCCTAATTATCTCCTTTAGTTCCCTTAACTATAATCCACAAAATTACTCAATCCTTATTCTGGTCTCGATCGAGTTTCACTAGCTAGCAGAGATTAATCAAGCTATGATGGGGAGCCAGGGAGGCTCTGAGTGCTCAAAGACAAGTCCCTCGGATAAACAGAATGAGGACAGAAGCGAAAGCGGAGAGAATTATAGCAATGGAGAAAATAGTAAGCCGAAAAACAACGGAGGAAGCTCAAGCAACAGCACAGTTGAAGAGAGTGATCAAAAGAAGACATCAGTTAGACCTTATGTTAGATCCAAGATGCCTAGGCTCCGATGGACACCGGATCTTCATCTTCGTTTCATCCACGCCGTGGAGAGGCTTGGTGGTCAAGATAGTGAGTTAATTGCCTCTCTATCCTACACCCTTCATTTATGCTTAAATTTCAGTATTTCATCCGAATTCAATTTTAGGGATTAGTTAAATTCATGTCTAATATCGGTTTTGGGTGATGATTTTTGGAGCAGGAGCTACACCAAAGTTGGTTCTTCAACTGATGAACATTAAGGGGCTAAATATTGCACATGTCAAGAGCCATTTACAGGTTAGTGGATTTAGAAAGTCTTTGGAAAACTCTATTTAGTTCGTTCATTAATTGTTGAAATTAAGCAATTAATTAGCTTGTGAATTTTCCAAAATAAACAAAACAAAAACAAAAACAACTTTTTAACTTTCCAAAACAAAAAAAAAAAATAACTTGTGAATTTTCTGAAAAGATTTATTTTCTTAATATTTTCCTTAATCAGATGTACAGAAGCAAGAAGATCGACGACGCAGGCCAAGGTATGTACAAGATTTGCAATCTTGGATTCTCCTATTGATTAAGATAAATTAGGGTTTTCATTGGGTACTAATAATCCCCAATTAATGTTGTTAATTTTCATACAAAATTTATGATCTTTATTTTGACAGTACTAGCGGATCATCAAGGCCATCTTGTTGAATGCGGAGATAAAAATATTTATAACCTCAGCCAACTCCCCATGCTTCAAGGATATAACCGAAGCCACACTACCAGCTTCAGGTTAATTATAAATTAACATATTATTCAAATTAATTAACATTCCCTTAACTTAATTTACTATTTTCATGAATCGAATTTCACAAAAGATTCTTTCTTTCTTGATTTTCCCAAGATATGGATCATACGGCGATACGAATTCCTGGACCGCGCTTGAAAATCCAAGGTTTTCGAGAAGTAGCACTGGATTTCAAGGCAACTGGAGCACTAGTAGTACTAGTAATAATGCTTACAATTATCTGACAAGCTGTTCATTTGGTGATCATCCACAATCATCTTGGATTACTCGTACACTGAAAGAAGAATGCCAGCTCCATAATATCCGTGAGTCCTTGAAACCAAAGGAACTCATCACAAGTTTCAACACCAACCGTGGCCCTTTTCGAGATTCCGACACTATAAGCAATAATCCAATACAAGATCAGTCGAAGATGTTGAAAAGAAAGGCTTCGGATTGCGATGATCTTGATTTGGATCTGTCTCTCAGGCTAACATCAAAGAAGAATGATGAGGATCATACTCATGAAGTTGATAGTAATCTGTCTCTGTGTTTGTACTCACCACCCGCGTCCTCAAAGCTCAGGAGGTTGAAGGAATGAAGTTGATTGAGAAAGAGGGGAGCTATAGAGCCTAGAGCTGGGCAAGTACTCTGGATCTGACTATATGAATAAGACAATTCTAAGTGAGATTTTGAGGTACTTGCTCAGGATAAATATATTAAGTAATATATATTGCATTTTATTGCGAGTTTCTGTCTTATTGTAGAACTTAATTTCATACAATGAAATTAGTAGCCACACTTCCCCCCACCCCCCACCCCCCCAAAAAAAAAAACTTAATTTGTTCTTTATTTCTTGTTTCTTTTCTATATAGATGGCCTCATTAGCATGGACAACGTATCGGTTAGAATTTGGCAAAATAGGTAGACCAGTCACCAATTAATGTTCCATTGGTTGATGCATGCTTTTATTTTGTACAAGCTATATCCAATTTTAAAACTAATCTAAATTGCAGAAAAAGGAATTCAAATTTAAATGCGCATGAGATGAATACATCTGTTCTAACCAATATGATTGCTCCCACCTTTGCATTAATGCGTGCTTTGTCTCATAAAAATGGTTGCAAGTAATTAGAATTAGTACATAATAAAGTATTAGGTAGACATGCAAATTAATGATCCAAATACCATGGACTGTAGGGAATATATGGAGGAAACTTTACTCGTTTTTTCAGTCTAGAGTAGGATTCATTATTTTGACAATTTTTTTTTCATAATTCTGAACTAGATAAATATATGCTAGTAATTTAATATCAGTTCAAGTATAGTGAACTAGTGAACTAACGAAATGAGGTTTGCGTAAGTCACAATTTGCTCATCAGCTCATGTTTGTCACAATATATAGTAGATGAAAACAGAGAGAAGATAATACACTGAAACACTTTGAAAGTCTGGTCATTTAATTATGTAAATCTTTTTAGTCTGAGTAAAAGATTTTGTTTGTGCAATTTTTTTTTTAATATTGATTGGAACTCAGCTGCTAAACCCGTTCACATGCAAGGGATAAAAACAACACAAATTAAGAAAAAGTTCAAGCTCTTGGATTTAGTCAAAGTATTGAGAGAGGGTGAGTTGATGGGATAGGATAAGGATAGGTTCGGATTCTTTCAATGTAGCAAAAATAAATAATTGTCAATTTCCAAGATGTAGAAAGAAACTGAAAAAGCTAGAAATGTTTTGGCTTCATCAACATGCTGTCTATATTGATAAGTTAATTATTATGTGCATGCAAATTCAAAGACACGTTAACTCTAAAAAATAAACCATTATTCCATACAACTTTAGACAAATTTTTAATTGCATTTAAATTTTTATTTGTGATATTGCATGTTTTTGAATTTAGTGACAACCATTATTATGCATAGACAATTTTCTTAAGATGGGAACTAGAAAATTTTCAATTTGTTATAATGTGGAGTTTATTCCTAGCCTGAGTTGGACCATAATTTTTAGGAGCATTTTGATATAGGCACCTCGTTTTTCAATTTTGTTGATTAAACATCTATTCCTTTTAAGAATTTGAATCAACATTTTTTTCTACAACTTTATTAGAGGTATGTTTGATTATATTGGTACGTTTCATTATCTATAATATTGGTACATTTGATTTTATAAAATCTCATATTCTTTGAATTATTATGTTTTTAATTTACTATTATTAAGGCGAAAAGAGAGTTAAAAAATATTAC
Source organism: Heteromeles arbutifolia (assembly GCA_024362995.1). Lineage (NCBI taxonomy): Eukaryota > Viridiplantae > Streptophyta > Magnoliopsida > Rosales > Rosaceae > Heteromeles > Heteromeles arbutifolia. The sequence continues at coordinate 7,927,723 of JANCRC010000017.1, read as the reverse complement.
AATAATTGAAAAGAGGGGAGAGTTTCTAACCCAGAACGCAGGGGTAGAAACCCAAAACCCTATTCACTAGAATATTTAACTACATGTGCTTTCTCTGAATTATTATTTTCTTTTCCAATTCTCTTACACGAAGGTGAGTTTTGATGGTCATTCATAGTATGGTTAACCAATTTAAATGAGAGTTGGGGAAAAAAACGATGAGCTTCCCCATATATTAATTACTGAAGATGTTTTTTGAAACGAAAATTAAGGATAATGGATACACACACACACACCTCATCAAGTGATCAATGTTAGGATTAATGCATAGACAAAAGTGATTAAGAGAAAATGAGACTGAAGTTGACAGATATATTGTATTTTATACTTTAAATACGTCGACTAATCTCTCTAATCTTTAATTGTAGCTGATATGAAATTTTGGATTCTTAATTATACACCACCAATCAACACTATAAAAATTTAGCATAGCATAGTTTATTAATCACTTATTCCGCAGCCATATTCGTTCTCAAAGTCTAAACCGTTCCAGTCCACGCAAGGGATGCTTGAATTAGTAAATATGTTAGGAAATAAATAGATTAATTAATCAGTGGTTGATTTCAATTGGGTACTGGTGGTCGTGGACTCCATCGACAGTGACAAAAGTCTTCATTTTGACCTAACCTTTTTTAAAACGCGAAACAGAAGACTTGTAAAACAGGTGGTGTTGTTACGATGTGTTTTCGACCAAGTCAATAAAAACATATTTGACGTTTAAATTTAAGTAAAACTAATGAAAAGTTCAAAAAAATTTATCTTTTAACGAAAAGTCTTTTTTAAATGTATAGTGAATAATATCAGATAAAAGTAAAAATGTGGTTTTTCGTTAAAAGTGAACAGTTCCGGAAGTGTTTCGTTAAAACTCTCTTAAATTTAAGGAAGTGAATTCAATGCACAATTGTTTTATTCTCTGCATATTCATATTCACTTTTTATATTTGAACTGAATGAACCAAACTGAAATTAAAAGACATAAATAAAGAAGTTAAAGAAAGAAGAAAGATGTACAGATATAATTTCCCTGAATTTGTTGAGTAGCAGCTGGAGTCATTTCCATGTGAGAAGACTTATCATCAAGTGAAGAAGGTGAATCGCTAACGGAATGATGCCCTGCATAAGTCTTAGCTGCGTGTTGGGAGAAGTCCATGTTAAATGCGTAGTGAATATGAGAAGATTTCTGTTTAGCTGCACAAACAACATTAAAAAAATTTATAACTATACAATTCGAATTTATAAGCTAAAATCAAAATTCTACGTGAGAAGGAATGTATATGTACATTGGTCTTTTGGAGAATAGCTGAAGAGAGGAGAAGGTAGCAGCCTAGAAGGTGCATTTTCAAAGTCTGCCTAGACTGCTTTTATACAAGGGGCTTTTAGATCCAGGTCCAAAAACATAGAGTGTTTTTAGAAGTGAGTCTAATTATCTAATTATATGTTTTTATTTCTTTTATACTTATTTTATATTTTCAAAAAAAGATTAAAAATCAATTAAAATCTTCTAATATTATGCATTTTTCAACTCTAAAAAATATAATCAATATCTTATGACAAAAAAACTAATATACTAACATAAATCTATCTACAAAACATTCTACCCTAACTCAAGTAACAAATATATGAATGTATATTATACCTATAACTGAGATATGAAACCTAACCAAATAGTAGAAAAATAATAATATGCCTACAAACAAGACACATTAATCTATGACGGAATGTTTATAAAAAAGAATTTGTCATATAGGTAGATAAAATACAATTAACTTGTGATATAGGTTGATTATAAAAATTAAAAATAAAATCTATAAATGGGGTTTAAAGTAGGAGGAAGAATAGAAAAATAACAAAAAAGAAATAATCAAAGAGATAATTACTAAGAAATTTGATTTTTATAATAATTCTTATCATTGAAGAGATAATTATTGATAATTAAATAATTAAATTTAAGAAATTGGACTTATTTTAATAAATTGGACTATTCGACTCAAAAAATTGGACTTATATCAAGTTTCCCCTTTATACAATAAACTTGCAATGAATTGTGTTATACCTAACACAATGGACCTTGCTTAGATACGTATCTAAGCAAAGATATGTATCTAGGAATACATGAAAAGTGTATTTTTTTTATTTCCCAAAACTATACTTTTGCAGTGACATGTCTACCCTGCAAAAGTGTACTGTGCGCCCTATTATTTGAATTCATAACGTGTAGTTATCAATTGAACGGTAAGATTACTTTGGTCAAAGAACAATTTTTTCTTCCAAAAAGAAATAATAATATTACCAAATACGCCACACATTTCTTAATATAGTGTTTTTTCCACGACCGAAAAAATTATGTCGGATTTCGGCTGACGATTACTGTTAAACCAACCGTGCTTTGGGCTTTTGCTAATTAAATAATAAACCAACACTAAATGTCCAGTCCATTACTTATCTTAATACTTTAGGCCCAAGTGTAAATCATGTTAAATGGAAATTGACTCGTTAATAAACGTCTTAAATTCATGTTTTTATCAGTATGAATCAAGATCGACGTAAGAAACATATTACGAAACAATGTTAAGTTAAAAGTAAAGGTTTAAGGCCAAATATCAAAATTCTTTAATAATCTCACAATCTTTTGGAATACTACTTCAGAGCTTTATATATTCTTCTCAATAAAGAAGTATTTATTATAGAACAAGATACAGGGCCATTTGAATTAGTAAAACTTAATTCCTTGAGGATAAGGGAACTTAGATCTTAAAAAATATAACATAAAACAAAATCTCTAAGTAACTAAAATTTCATTATTTATTTTCCAACACCCCCCTACAACTCATGTTGTAGATAAAAAAACTATAAATTAAACCAAAAATTTCAACACCCCCTTCAATCTGGTTCGTGAATATCAAATGACCCAGCTTGAGAATAAAAATATATAATGGCAACACTTAAGGATAAGGATATAATTTTACAATCAAATCAAGATGGGCATAAAAGAACCAATAACTTGCTAAAATTTCATCCTTAAATTATCCTGAACTTGTTCCCTGCCATATCAGAAGATGGAAATAAACATTTCCGCCACACCCACTACAATGGCAAGCTATAAGCATCCATCAAACTGGATCCATGATCGGCATGATGTAAACGACCAGGAAAAGTACCCCTTGTGTAGAGTGTTAAAGTCCCACACATCGGTGGGTGCAAGAAAACCAAAGGGGTTTAAATATGATTACCCCACTCTAATTAATATCGAGGTTTTTGGTGGTAAAACTCCACACCTGACGGATTGGGCAGATGGTAAAGTTGGGGACAATATCGGTGTCGTTAAAGTGGGGTGGGCCCGGCAATCCAAAAATCCAACATGGTATCAGAGCCAAGGTGCGAGCCCGTGCAAGCCAATGAGATTGTCACCCATAAGGAAACAAGTCTGAACTTTTAATACAGAGACAATCGCTGAGTTCCATTGAAAACAAGTGGGCCCAACGTGAGCCGACCTCTTAGTTTCAATTACCGATGTGGATCTCCACGTATGAACCACTAAATGAGGTTACACGTGAGGAGGAGTGTTAAAGTCCCACATCGGTGGGTGCAAGAAAACCAAAGGGGTTTAAATATGAGTTTCAATTACCGATGTGGATATCCACGTGTGAACCATTAAATTAGGTTACACGTGAGGAGGAGTATTAAATGTCCCACATCGGTGGGGATAAAGTCCCACAATGGGTTTAAATAGAATTACCCTACTCTAACTAATAATGAAGCCTTTTGTGGTAAAACCCCACACCTGACGAATTGGGCAGGTGGTAAAGTTGATGACAATATCAGTGTTGTTAGCGTAGGGCGGGCCCGGCGATCCAAAAATCCAACATAGAGAAAGAGTAAGAGAGCAATGACCAAGGTGGCTAATAGCAGGATCAGAACCAGCATCATAATCTCCCCGTGGAGACCAAACCTTGAGTCACTGATGGGGGGGAGAGATTCATCGTTTTCAGACTTGTTGGGAGCTAATGAAGGTGAGAATAATGGAGCACTTGCCATGCTGAATAAAAATTAAGGTGTAAATTAGTTTCCTTTGGCTCTACAAATTTAAGAGATTGGTTCATGTTGCCGTGCGTTTCATTTGTTAATTGATTGGTTGGTCCAGTACTTGGTGGTTGATGTATTATTACCATGTCTGGATGAGAAAAATGAGGAATCGAGCTGACGAATCTGCCGACAGAAAGAGAATGCATGGAATGTACTATACTACCATCAGATTGCCGTGCAGATAAGCAGGTTTTGACACAATGTTTGGCTACAATCTAATCACACATCAAACTCGCAACTATATGCCAATAAGTACGTCTGCTGTCTATACTATGTCATGTCCCCTCTCAACCGGCCTAATGTACGTTAATGAACTTATCGAACATGACTTAGGCGTGGTTTGTGAATACTTTCGTAGGAAGCATCTCTAATTAACTACATTGAAAAGAAAATCAAAGAACGATGAGAATTGAGAAAGGTGAATGAGAGAGAGAACTGAAGAGGAAAATAAAGAAGATGAATGTGCTTTTTCGCTATTGATTGAATGATTGTTCGTTACAATAGATGGCTTATAAGCTACTTATACAAACATACTACTTACACTAAAAGCAGTGTTCTAAAAATCGGCCTAGGCGCTGGACGGCGGAGCTCCGACCCGATTTCGACCAAATCGTTCACTTAAGGCGGAGAGGATTTAGGCGGCCGTCTAGGCGCTCGCTAGGCGGTCTAGGCGGCGCTAGGCGCCACTTTAGGCGGTTGCAAATCCCAAACGTGAACTCTAAATCTGCAACTTCCGATCTCGGCGAGCTTTTGCAGCTTTGTGGTCTGTGAGCAGATGAGGGAAGAAAGAGTAAGCGCAGAGAGAGAGCTGTCTGTGAGCAGATGAGGGAAGAGAAAGTATGCGCAGAGAGAGAGAGAGAGAGAGAGAGAGAGAGAGAGAGAGAGAGAGAGAGAGAGAGAGAGAGAGAGAGAGAGAGAGAGAGAGAGAGAGAGAGAGAAAGAAAGGGTATTTGACATTTCAGTTGTGAGCTTCTGCACCATTCACATTGTGGTTCTAAAAGGGATACGAAAGATGAAGAACCGAACAGATCAATGGGAAGGTATTTTATTACTTTATTTGGGCTCAACCTTGGGTAATGTGAGAGGTGGAGTGCACAGTTCAATGAATTTTAATTATCCAACCACCCAAAGAAGACAAATGTTATAATGAAGGGTACCCACGTGGGCATATCAATTTTCAGACCGACTTTCAAATAGTAAAAGTAAGGAAAACAAATAAGCCCATGCCCGCTTGCATGCAATTGCAATACAAGCAGACAAATTAAGCAAATAACATTAAAATTCTAACGTTTTGAGCTAACGGAAGTGGCGTTCCGTCGGCTCTTATCTTTTAAAAGTTTATATATACACACACACACACACACACCCAATCACCCACTACGTGGGCTCCTATCTTTTAAAAGTTTACACACACACACATACATACATATACATATATGAATGATTATATGCTTACTATTTTGTAAATATTGAATTTGTTGGATGGATGTAATTTCTGTATTCTTCTACTTCTAGTATTGCATTTTATCTTTCTTTTATTATCCATACAAGTATATTTTTTTTAAAGTGTAAATAGGCACTTATTTAGAAGATATATAATAAATTTACATAAATCCGTCTAGACCTCGCCTAGCCGCCTAGGCGCTAGGCCCCTGCCCACCTCCCGACTAGCGCCTAGCGTTTTTTAGAATCTTGACTAAAAGAAATTGAATTAGTATAGGCAAAAATATTTGCCTCTAAAAACCACCAATAGGGGCAAATATATAGAAAAATCGCCCCTAATAACAAGGAGTGGCGGAAAGTAGATTCGCCCCTAAAAAGGCCGATTGTAACAGCCCGTCCCAGAATTATTTTATCGATGATGCGAAATGACGGGATTGCCCTTAACTTTGCTATGGTATGTGACATTATCTTTGGTTTTATTGTTCTATCCTAAGTTTTGGAAAATTTATTTGGAAAATAATTGTTATGGTTTTGTGTGGTTAGGGTTGTTAACCACACACCTAACTATCCCTCTCTCTCTCTCTCTCTCTCTCTCTCTCTCTCTCTCTCTCTCGGAACACCCTCCCCGTGCACTGTGCACGTACGGACGGAGTTGGAACTCGTCCATTTCTTCACAGATCGAAGCCCAAAAGGTAAGATTCTTGATCCTTGTTAACCCCTGAGTAGTTTGGTACCAAAATTGGAGCTTGTAACCCTCGGATTAGGCATGAAATCCTAACCCCGAAAATGTGCACTGTTCATGCACACGTAAAATCTTGCATTTCAGGGAATTTCAAGCTCACAGTGAGCTTAAGGAGGTCCTCACGAGTCTCGGGGTACTTCGTTGGTAGAGTTTGGACGTCGGAGGACCGAGATCGAAGGTTTTTAAAGTGTGCCGAGCTATCGAGCTTTCTCAGGTAAAATCCTGTGATTTTCAAGCCTTGAAACTTGTTTAGATGTGTTCTACATGCTTAGAGCTTCATTTTGGTACCAATTTCATGAAAAATGGATGAAAAATGAGTGAGAAACCATTGTTGGAAAAAATACCCAGAATCCGGCGAACCCACCGGCGGCCGGCGAGTCGCCGGGGAAGACGACGGAATATTCCGTCAGTTGGACGGAATATTCCTGACGCCGTCAGTCAAAACTAACGGAAACTGTTAGGAGTTAACGGAATATTCCTGGAATATTCCTGACGGCGTTAACTGACGCCGTCAGTGTGCCTGGCACGTGCCCGCGCGTGGCCGGCGCGTCTGGCCGTGCCTTCGCCGGCGCGTGGCGGCGCGTGGGTGGTCGGAAAATTTTTCTAAAAATATGGGAATGTTCCTGAGATTGTGTAGGTCACGGTGGTATATTCATATACCCAATTTGAGCAATATATGAGAAGTTATTAGCGAAAGTTGGTTATGTGCGTAATTAACGTTATTTCGGTTACTTCTCATATAGGCGAGGCTTATGCAGAAGACGAGCACAGTCGAGAAAGGCTAAGGGGTTATGACCCTTCGATATAACTGTGAGTGGGCAGTTTATTTCAATATATATATATACTTAACGTTTTCCTAGAAATTGATTTTTGAATGAAAGTATATTTTGAAATGCCATGCATAGATTTATATGAATCATGTGATTTGAAATACCATGCATAGAAATTATATGAGATATGTGAATTGATATTTATATGATGCATATATGTGAATTGGTGCTGTGGACGCACAGGTGAGTATCAGGTGAGTTACATTTGGTGTATTAAATTGTTGGATGTGATTTATGTTGATAGCTCATAACCTGCACCCCTGGTGTTAGTGCTTATGTTATTCACCGCATCACACGCTCACCTTGGATCCAAGTAGATGCTAGTCGTACAGACCACTGGAGGTGGTTCCGACATGCTAGTCGTACAGACCATTAGAGACGGTTCCGACTAGTAGGTGACCTTAGATTATGTGCACAGATGATTGATGAGAGAAGCACTAGAGCGTATTATTACACCATCCGAGTCGTACAGACTACTATAGGTAGTTCCGACTCATGTGCAGCGTAGTGCCGTACAGGTCGCAGTTGGCGACTCCGGCAGGGCCGTACAGGTCGCAGTTGGCGACTCCGGCAGGGCCGTACAGGTCACAGTTGGTGACTCCGGCTGGATTGGATATTGAGCTTTAGAATCAGCCGTACAGGACCACTGCAAGGTCTCCGGTTGAATTATTATTTCACCTGATTTATGCTGATGCATCCATATTATGTTTTTGGCACATGGCATGGCATATTTTTCTGAAAAATGATGAAGAATGGTGTTTTGAGATTTCTGAAGCTATATATATTTATATATGCTATTTTCTGAGAAAGTATACAGATTTTACAGTGAGGGGATATATATATGTTGATAAAGGAAAGATTTTGAAAGACTTATTTTACTGACCCACTCACCTTGTTTTGCGCCCCTCCAGGTTCGAGTTAGAGCAGAGCTTTGGTGGCCCCGAGGAATCCAACGGTATTCTGACAGAATTCACAATGGTATTTAAAAGCTTCCGAACTGTGCAAATGGTTACGTCACTCTCACGTGACGGCCAGCACGCCCTCCTTCGGGACGGGGTGTGTCACCGTTGCTATTGTTATTAGATGCAAAAAAGGTCAAATATCCGCCCCTATTGTTTTTGTTGCCACGTTGGCAGGTTTTATGAATACACATAATTACAAGCAAAAACATCCGCCCCTAATACTTTTAATTATATAAAAAAAATAAATCGGGCAAATAAATACATCCGCTCATATTACTTTCATTTATATAAAAAAAACCACAAGATAATAAATGCATTAATCCACCTAACATCAATTATTGGTTTTGAATCATTCAAAATATTCAAACCCAACATGGTTCATCTTCATCTTTCCAGATCTCAAAACAATAGAATAATTTTAAAAAAAAATTACAAGCAAAAACATTTTCTGCCTTCAATCTTCTCCTTTTTTTCAGTCTCAAGCTTTGTAGACCAGCTCTCTAAGTGCATCTTCTTATGTTGCAAGAGCACATGAGTCTATATAAAAGCAAAAAAGAAAATGTAATGAACAACAAAGCCAAATTACAAAGTACAGTAATTTGTGCAAACAAACAAGAAAAATCAAACCTGAATTTCAATCAATTAAACGTATACGAAAACCGATAAACAAAGATTAACACAAGGCAATTACCTCTAAAATTGAAAGTTCTTGAGAATCTCTTTCTCACTATCAATCAAATGATATTTCTATTCCAATCTATTCATGAATTTCTCTTCCACTCTAAATTATTCAAAATCTTGTGAAAGTGTACCTGCAAAACAATTCAAAATGGAAAAAGAAACTTCGATCAAACCAAATAAAACGAGTTTTACCTTCTCAGTGACAAACCTTTCTTTCGGTCCTCCCGGAGTAGCAAAGGAGTAATAGACAGCAAAAGATTATTAAGAAAGAAAGAAAGAGAGGATGGATTGTGATCTGCATAAGAGAAAAGATGGGAAGAAAAATGGAAAACTGATAGATAGTTGTGCGGCAGTTGAAGAAGGGGAAATAGGAAAATGAGGGGAAGTGGGTTTGTATTGGATTAGGGTTTAGATAATTGATGGTATTTTTCCTAGTAAATAATAATATCCTTTTATTTTTATTCTTTGTAAATATTAATTTGTTATTAAATATATCTGCTTTAAATAGAAAAAAAAAGTTTAAATAAATAAGTACAAACATCCGTCCCTAATGAAAAAAATAATTAAATTTAAATAATTAATAGTTGAATTAGGGGCTAATTTATTCCCCTCTAATAGCTAAATAAAGTAAAAACAATTTTTTCCGCCCCTAAAAGTAATAAAATTAATAGAGGCGAATTATTATTTGTCTCTATTGAATTAACAGAGACAATTGCATGTTTTCGCCCCTAATGAATACTATTAGAGGCAAATTTTTATTTTCGCATCTAATATAACGCCCCTAATACTCACTTTTCCTGTAGTTATACACTTATAACTGTACTAATTCAATGCACAAGATGATGTCACATATCACTAAATCAAACACATCACATAGTGACACATCACTTAATACTTCCACTCGACCATACGCTTGGATACCAAGTATATGGTTGGAACAAAAAAATGAAACCCAAACTCTACAAAAATTGCCCCAATGCATCAATGAATAGTAGTAAGGGACTTATTGCAGCTGCAAGGCATACCATTGTTGGAACCCAGATGACTCAACTAAGGACGTATATGATGCATGTTAATCCACATTTGTTTGCTTCCTGTTACCACCCTTATTAATACTCTTGTACTAGCCTTCCGAAGTATACAGCTTAAGAGTATGAGACGGTGAAGCCTTTTTGGAACTTTGTCTGTAATTTGTGCCCTTGTATAGATGCAAGTCTGAAGTCAAACCCTGGTGACTGAGACGGCAATCCAACAATCTATCAACTCTTATATCAAGATCATTATTCCCCCTGCTTCGAACAAATTGTTTCCATATCAGCAATCCAAGCAACAATTTTTTCTTTTTCTTTTGAACAACCTGAATTCCTCCTCCATTTACAGCTCCTACGCCTAGGCCTGGCACATGGTACCATGTTGCAAAACAAACAAAAAAACAAAATTCTGGAGATGAGACAGATACCACCAAGAGGACCAATCTGTCAGTAACTCTATCGTGAGAAGATCCGCAGCATCCAAATGAAATACCAAAACATCTCAATACGGCAGTTGCAACATACTCTCATGCCGGTAATAGATTTTCCTAATTTGAGAGAGAAAAAGAGAGAGGACAATCATGTTCTAACAATTTATAATGGGCTAAAGTTCATATGGCATTAATCATTGACATATGCTTAATAAATAAAAATATATTCTTGATGAGGTCCAAAACAAAAATAGGCTATTGACATATGGCTAATACAGTTTTAATTGCCACTACGGTCTAATGATATTCCTTTTCATTTGTAGGTGAGGAGTCTTAGGTTTGATTCTCGCCAAAGGCAAAAATAAACTACATTATTGTTAGTCCATTATGAGGCTAAGCCCATCCCCCTTCCCTTAGACTAGATAATATCATTTGTTAAAAAAAAAAAAAGTTTTAACTGGTTTTTAGCTAAATAACCTCAAAATAAATATATACACTGAGTCCAGAAGATAACCTATGACGGATATAGCCCAATTGAATACTATCTCTGCTGATCTGTCCAACTTCTCTGTTTGATGCACTAATTAACTAAAATATCACTGGGAAAGATAAAACAAAAACCCAAAAACCAGCCCAGGCCCATAAGAACGAGTTTGAGAATATCAGCAAAGTGGCTACCCAGATTGAACTGAGATTCAGTAAACAGTGGCAGCAATGTTTCTTCGTATGTCTGTACGTGTATGAAGATTGATTGTCTGGAATGTAGTACCAATTTACACTTAGACTAACTTCATTGAGGTCAATCAAATATCGATTAAATATTGACTAATTACCAAATATTGTTGATCGGTACTAGTTTTCACGTAACTTTTAATATTAGCTGATGCAACAGATAACACAACAGTTTTTTATTAATTAATAAATGAGATTCACAATGGCCCCGAACCAAAAAATTCTTATCCCTTTGAGGTATATTTATATTCCAACATCACTGTTATTCCAAAGACATGGAATGAGTTCAGCAAATTTAATTATGGCCGGTACACGTTGTGGAATCCATGTAGCAAATTGCAAGCGTACATGGTCCTCTAAGCAGTGTCAACTGTTCCTACTTTCACCATATTCCCAAGTCAATTTGTTGGCTTAAAATTTTATTTTGGTGATGGGTGTTCAGATACACTCCCAAATTCCATTCCCTATGCTCCTATAGAGATTTGCAGCTTCTTTGATAATGGAGGCATGCAAAAATACAAGGAATAATTTACTTTAAAGCTGTTTTGCCTATATATTGAAAAGAGCATGCATATAGTTGGCCAAAAATTATAAATGGCTAGCATAGAGGGTTGGGGAAGAAGCCAAACTCTACATAGGCTTGCCAAGCAGCTTGAGTTTTACAAACCTCCCTCCGCACCGGATAAATCCGAGGATTATAACCAGGGCCAGCCCTGAGAAATTGGGGGCCCTAGGCGAGCCTTCGAATAGGGGCCTTAAAGTTCTTTGACACCCGACTCGTTGTACATTTATATGTATAAGAAAAGATTTTGCTAAATACATGAAAAAGTTCATTTCTACATCAAAAATCATTAGAATTCATATCCAAAGAAGAAAGATATGCAAACATTACTTAAATATTACACGTCTCGCGTTTTTAGACGCAAATGCACTAATTAAGTTTATATAATCTAACTTTGCAACCAATTCTTTTTCAATTGACAAAATAGCTAATCCATTCAATCTTTCTTGTGACATAGTTGATCGAAGATACGATTTGATCAACTTTAATTTTGAGAAACTTCTTTCTGCAGAGACAACTGTAACTGGTATGGTTAACAAAATACGATAAGCAACTCATGCATTCGGGAAACAACCATCCATTTGTCTTATATATTTCAGCACTTCCATTGCCCGATTTATTTCCTTCGGTAAAGTTTCTCTCAAGATTCTTAGCTCTATAAATAAGTCATTTCCATCAATATCAGAATGCTCACCATGTTTCAAAAATCCTTCAAGATTGATACAAAAACTTTTCAAGCTATCATTGTCTACATCTTTTAACTTCTTCAAATTAAACAAAAGCCCAAAAGTTTCTTCGTATTTATGAAATTGTTCAAACCTGATATGAAGTAAGTTCGAGCTTGATCAACTATATAAATGAAGTAATCAACTCTAAAAGCTTCAATTGTTGATTGTGTTGCCACTTCATTAGCACTATCATCAAACTGTTTCTTTCTTCGAATGATGCGTTTCTCACGAAAAACAGGCTCAATCACCATCTCACTTGCTATTTTCTTAGCTTCATTCATTGCCTCTTCAAATCCAGTTTCTCTATACCGATCAAGAACAGATATAAGCCATTTCAATTGATCAATAACAACATCAATATGCATGTCTCCTTTTTGAAGAGTTTTGCTAACAGTATTAATAGAAAACAACAATTCATGCCAAATAACCATACCTAACAAGAACTCAAAATTCTCCAGCTCATGGATTGCTAGGGATTCAGCTTCACTCTTTGACTTAGGATCTTCACTAGTATTTGCCAAGTGAATCAAAGCATCTCTTATCTGTTGAGTACTTTCTCTTATGGGTTTAACACTTTCAATATGACTTTCCCAGCGAGTTTGTGACAACGGTTTGAGGGTGTGACTTCCTTGCACATGATCTGTAAAAACTTTCCATCGCTTTGTTGAGGATGAGAACAATATATATATATATACACACACACACACACGTTGTACCACTCCAAAAAAAGACATAGCTTTAGGACAACAGTTGACCATATCACAAAGTGCAAGATTAAGGCTATGACAGCCACATGGAGTGTAGAATGCTCTAGGATTTATTTCAAGTACTCTGCTTTGCACGCCTTTATTTTTGCCTTTCATATTTGAATTGTTGTCATAACTTTGTCCCCTTTTGTCATCAACATCAAGTTCAAGAGTGCTCAATGCACCTAAAAGCACATCAAATAGTGCACGCCCTGTTGAGTCATATACATTCAGAAATTCCAAAAAGAATTCTTCAACCTTTATTGGAGTTTTTGTAACATCCACACACCTTATTATAAGAGACATTTGATCTTCGTGACTGGCATCTGGAGTGCAATCAAGTATCACTGAAAAATACTTTGCTTCTCTGATTCTTGCTATGATTTCACTTTTGACCCCACTTGCCAACAGTTGTATCAATTCATTTTGAATCTTGTGACCAAGATAATGGTAATGAGTCTCATGTGTATCAATATGCCGAATGTGCTCTTGCATTGTAGGATCAAATTTAGCAATCATTTCAATCACATTTAAAAAATTTCCATTATTCTCTTCATATAGTTTCTCATTGTCTCCACGAAATGCCAAAGTAACTTTTGCAAGTCTTTTCACAACAGCAATTATCCTCCATAACACTTGTCTCCAATGCTCTTTCTCTTTGCTGATTTGTTGTTGCACACTTTCATCAATTGTTTTACATTTTTACAATCTTCTTTCCAATTCAATCCATTCACTCATGTAGTGAATGTGTTCCTTGCTAGTTTCATGAGTTGTAAGCCTGTGACCAATATTCTTCCAATCTTTAAAACCCTCATTATCCAGGTAAGTCTTGATTCCAATTTGTTTGAATAACTTGCAACAAAAACAAAATATTGTATCCAAAGACAAAAACAAAATACTGTATCCAAAGAACATGAGTACACTAGCCACTTCCTATCTTGCGTCTCCTCATTAGGCAATTTTCTAATGTAATGTACAGAAGAAAAATGCCTATCCGAATTATCTTTTGGAAATGCGCCATCATCAACTCTTTTAGGACCTCTTTCCACTAACATGTCCCTAAGATTTTGATCAATCTTATCCCAATTCCCTGGATCATCAATATTCAAAGGAAAGACAATTTCATTATCTTTACCATTCTCATTAGCTTGATTATGTTCTTCAATGTCAGTCTCAATCAGAGGTTCATCTTCTTGCTCTTTACTACCATCGTCAGATATAGGCGCACATTGCTCATCTTGCTCTTCGTTATTAGTCTCAGTCATGAATTCATCTTTTCCCCATTACTATCATGATTCCCTTGTTCCTCATTCACTGAGCTGTCCATCTTGTTTCTTGAAAAACTTACTAAGAGATCCAGCCTGAGACTTTATTAATGCTTCTTGCTTTTCCTTATTTCTTCTTTTTTGAGACCCAGAGAGATACTTTCTGTTTCTGTTAGTGGGCTTACTATTTCTAATAAGAGGCATGATAACCAACTCTTTTTCAATCAGGAAATCACATCCTCACAATCAACAATCAACAATCAACTCAATATTCTGTAAACAACAAATTGACAGAGAAACAAACTAAAATTCAAATTTCACCCACTACCCAACATAAAAGTTTGATACAAATGACACAACACAAAACGAGGCGCATAAAAAATACGGTAAAATTCAATATCGAAACTTTGAATTATCTTGAACCAAAACTAGTTAGGAAGCAAAAGTAACCAACCTTGTTAAGTGCATCCATAACCCAATTATCTTCTTGAAGAGATTTAACCACTTTGTTAAGTGCATCCACAAGTTTGAATTTCATAACTGCAATATAGACACTTGACAAGTGAATACTCTGATTTCGCATAAACAATAAGCATTAAAATAAACAAATCTTCAACCCTAGAAAAATAAAAAATCCTAATTATATTTACAAACACTTACAAATTAAATTATAGAAAAAAAGGCATAAGAGAAGAGAAGCATTGATCAATGAGGTTACCTATCCTCTGCAAGTGGGAAAGAACTGATTCGCTGCATTCGTAGGGCAGGATCGCATGAGCAGAGTTACAGATTGCCTTGCTAGTTGCTGCGTTAAATCCCAAAGAAAAGGGTTGAATTGTTGCTAAAGCTCTGCACCCCACCCAAGACACTTTGTACACCAAGTTTCAAGACTATTATATGATTATATGATTTTATACTTAAATATTTTATTAAATTCAAACTATAAAAATATATATATATATATATATTATATATATACACACATACTTAAGAAATATTTTGGGCCTTCCGGCCCTTCCCGAGGCCAAAAGCTGCACAGCAAGTTCCAAATTTTTTATTTTTATAATTTCATATTTAGATATTTTACTCAAACTACAAAATTATATATATATATATATGTATGTATAATTGTTATTGGTATTTCAAAATTCTAGTGGAGTACGTTCCAAACTTTCAATATTTGGAATGAAAAATATACTCGTAAAGTGTAGGACGAGATTTTTAAAGTGTCAATAACACTTCTCTATATAATATATATATATATATATATATATATATAATTGGGGGCCCCCTCGAAGTGGGGCCCCTAAGCGCCCGCTTACTCGAGCTACTCCCAGGACCGGCACTGATTATAACGAAAGCGAACATGCTTAAACTCCGGTATAAGCTTCAACTCTTTAGCAGTCACAAATGAAGAGTGTTCTTGTGTCAAGTTAAGATTAAGAGAGAGAAGAGCAGCTGTACTGATATGCATCTTTGAGGGTCCTGAGGGTGAGCTAAGAGTTATTCTTACTAGGAGATCCATGAATTTGGCATCACACCCAGGTATAATATGCTAAATTTGTTGTGAAGGAAGTGATTTACGCACGCTTGTCGCATGCCCCTATGTGACAGCCCGTCCCGGAATAATTTTATAGTTGGTGTGAAATGACTAAAGTACCCTTAGACATTGAGACGTGTTGTATGTGATTTATATTTGAGTTGGATTTAATTATCATTTTCCTAAGTGTTAGACCTAAGTGAGCTAAAGAACTTAGTTTTGTTTGGTTGGAGACCAAACTAAAACCACACAAAAACACACACACTCATACTCGTGCTCTCTCTCTCTCGGACTCTCACTCTCTCTCTTCCTTCTTCGTACGGACACCACCAAAAACCCTTGGAAACGTGACAGATCGAAGGTGTGAAGTACACCATTGTGTTTGTGAAGCTCATATGAGTTGATTGGTACCCATTTCAGGTAAGGATACCTTCGAAAACCATAGTTTCTCTTAACCTCCGATTTGTGCACTGTTCATGCACATGTAATTATGGATGTTTTTGGAAATTTCAAGATCACAGGGAGCTTAAGGAAGTCCTAAGGAAGCTCGGAGTGTGTCGTTTGGTGGTTTTGGACGTCGAGATCATGAATTTCAAGCTTGGCCGGATTTTGTGGAATTTCTCCGGTGAGATCCCATGACTTTTAGAGCTTTACATTAGTGTGAATGTGTTCTACAAGTTAAGAGCTTCATTTTGATATAAATTGCATGAAATTTGGTTAAGAATCGAAAGAGATATAAAGTTTTGAAAAATTTCCAGTTTTCCGGCAACGGCGACGGTCGCCGGAGTTGAAGGAAGAAGATGACAGAATATTTCTTTAAGTTTAACAGAATATTCTAACGGCTTCAGTAATGCCGTTAAATTTTTATTAAGGACTTAACATAATATTCGACGGAATATTCCTAACGTCTGTTAGGAATCCGTCAGGGTTGGCCGCGCGTGGGGACGCGTAAGGCCGTGCCCTTGCAGGCGCATGGCGGCGTGTGGATGGTCAAAAAAATATTTTTAAAATATGGGGATGTTCCTGAGGTTGTTTAGATCACTGTGGTATATTCATATACCCAATTTGAGTAATATATGAGAAGTTATTTCCAAGGTTCCGTTTATGTGCGTTAATTAACGTTATTTCAGTTACTTCTCATATAGGCGAGATCTATCCTGAGGACGAGCGCCATCAATCGAGGCTTGGGGGTTATGACCCTTCGATATTTCAGTGAGTGAGCTTTTGTTTTCCGTAAATACTATATAAATGAGATTTTTCCCAGAAAATCAATTTAAGTGAAATGTGATTTGAAATTCGATATGATATGCCATGCAAAGTGTATATCTATTTTATTCATGCATTAGTAGTTGCATATAATGGTAATTGGTGCTGTGGACGCATAGATAAGTATCAGGTGAGTATATATCGATGACAGAGAATGATTAATATGAATATGATGATTATGTGAGATGTATTGAAAGCTCATAAACCTGCACCCCGGTGTTAGTGCTCCCGCCCAGGGCCAGGGCATAGTCCTTCACGTGATGTTCACCTCCCGTACCATTCACAAAAGTAGGATTCACTTTCGGGTGTTATATCTTAGTAATTGTCCTTGACTGCAACTAGACGTTCTTATTGCTCTGAATGTGTATTTATACACTTAGACTCTCACTAGCATGTTATTTGGATAGTACGACTAGTAGTCGGTTTTTATTTATTCGTATTTTTATTTATCTTATTAGCTTCCGCACTGTGCACATGGTTACGTCACTCTCACATGACGGCCAGCACGCCCTCCTTGGGACGGGGTGTGTCACCCTATCTGTTTCTAGCCTTTTAATTCTCTAAGGATAAATAAACATGAGGTATGCAAAGAGAAAAAAAAAGATGTGTGGAGATCATTTCTTATTTGTTTCATTTCTTATTTGTTAATAGTCTCAAATTAATGTTATAGACTTGGCCATGGACACTAGGGTTTTCTAAATCTGTTCTAGAGATTACACAGGAGATGTAGCATTGCCGGGAGGAAAAATGGAGAAGGAAGATTGTTGAGATTTGAATTAGTTTTGAATAATCAAAGATTGGATTTCGAAGGGAGCAAGAAGGACAGAGAGAAAGAAAAAGCTAGAGAGAGATAGAATATTCTCAATGCAACATTCTAACAGTTGCAGAGATCATGCTTTTCATTCATATTCATTCATTTCTCTTACATCAGTCATCATCACCGTTCAAATACATGAGCCCTTGTGATTATGACACATGGCAATACAAGGCATGTGAGCCATTGAAAAATAAGACCTGATCTAAGACCATACACTTGGCATATGAGCTCAAGCTACCATAACAGAAAATAATTACATAAAGTGAAATAGAAAAGTTACCAAGTAAATCATTTACTAACAAGAAATTAGTAAGCAATTTACTTTTCAACACTCATTTCTAAATTGATAACTGATTTCACACCAAGTAGGTTTCTCAGGTAGTTGAATCTGTCTTTGGGAAGAGCTTTTGTAAAGATGTTTGCAATCTGTTTTTCACTCTTGTAATAAATCAAATCGACCATACCTTCTTGAATTACATCTCGAATGAAGTGAAACTTCCTGCCAATGTGCTTGGTTCTTTGGTGAAACACAGGGTTCTTAGACATGGTTATAGCAGAGGTGTTATCGCAGAATAAAGGAGTTGCAGTAGCTTGCTCCTCTCCAAAGTCCTCGAGCACAAACCTGAGCCAAATGGCTTGTGTAGTTGCTTCAGTAGCGCTGACATACTCAGCTTCTACGGTTGAAAGTGCCACATTGTGCTATTTAACCGAGGCCCATGAAAATGCCCCACTTCCAAATGAAAAAACATACCCCTGAGGTGTTTTTCATGTCCTCCTCATATCTACTCCAGTCACTATCACAGTAGCCAATCTATAGTGCAGACTTTCCAACCACATATTCAATCTTAAAGTCAATTGTCCCTTGGATATACCTTAGAACTCTTTTAGCAGCTCCATAGTGCTTCTTGGAAGATTTATGCATGAAATTTAGAAAACTCCAGATATTTGTATTCTCCACCCCTATCACTCATAAGGTTCTTAATTTGATAGCCATTCTGCAGCTCAACCATGGACTTAAAATGTTTGAAAATGTTGAAGACTTGTGACTTATGCTGCAGAAAGAACACCCAACATATTCTAGTGTGATCATCAATAAAGGTAAGGAAAAATCTGTTCCCTCTAAAAGTAGTGATCTATATTGGACCACAAATATCAGAGTGAATCAGTTCTAAAGGTTGTGATGCTCTCCAAACCTTTTCCTTATCGAATGGTTCTCTGTGACCCTTTCCTATAGCACGTCCAGAGCAAACATGCTCAGTGACTTATAGTCTAGGTAAACTCTGCACCATTTCCTTCTCTTGTTGAACCATCAAACTAATGTAGTTTAGATGTCCATATCTTCTATGCCACAACCAAGATGACTCTTCAATAGTTGCTCTATTAACCATAAGAGGATTAACATATTCTAGACTTAAGGGAAAACATCTGTTTCCTTTCATTGGAAGACTTGCAATCAAATCTTCCATTTGTCTATCTCCACATATGTCAACCATGTGATCACCAAATACAAGCCAATATCCATGTTCTACCATATGCCCTAATAAGTTTTCATCCAAACCAGGTACAATCATAACCTCTTTGATATATCTAGTCACACCCTTCATCTCTATAACCAATGTGCCTTTGCCTATTTACTGCACTAAATCTCCAGTGCCCATTTTAACTCTACACTTCACATTTTTATCAACATCAATAAGCAAAGATTCATGAGAAGTCATATGGTTGCTACACGCACTATCCACATACCATATATTCATATTCCTTCCAATGGTAGCAGAATGACAAGCATAAAACATGGTTGCAAATTCTGTTACCTGATTTGCAAAGTTCACAAGCTTTCCAGCCTTGTTTGGTTGATCACAGTCCTTGATGAGATGACCAAAACGATTGCATCTATGGCATTTTGGCTTCCCTTTAAACTAACACTCACCATAGTGCAGCTTATCACATTGCTTGGATTTTCCCTTAGCCTGATTAGATTTTTCCTCCTTGATCATATTTGCCACCTTGATTAGCAAGGTTCTGAGGTTTAGGATCCCATTTCTTTCCCTTCGATTTCTAATTCTTCTTTGGTTTAAAATTACCAAAAGAGAAATTTGGTTGAGTTCCTTTTGGATTCACATTCATACTACTGAGAGCTCTCTCTGGATTCAGACTCATACTACTGAATTCTCTCTCAGTGGTACTCTCAGCATGCCTATCAAGGCGCTGTGCAAATCCTCTCAGTGTAGCAATAACCTCTTGCACCTCAATAGTTTCAATGTCTTTAGTTTGCTCGATCACATAGCAGACAGGATCAAATTCTTTGGTCAAGCTTATAAGCAATTTATGAACCAAACGCTCTCTGGTTAAATCTCCCCCATAACCTTTTATCTGATTCACCAACTCGAGAAGACGAGTGAGATACACATACAAGGTTTCATCGTCCCTCATCCCTCATCCTTGTGTACTCGAAGTCACGGCGTAGACCTTGCAACTTAATGGATCTCACTTGCTTATCGCCATGAAATTCCTGGTGTAAAATATCCCAAGCACCCATTGAGGTCTCTTCATTTGAGATTCTGGGAAAAATGTCATCCGAGACAGCTCTTTGAATTATACTCAGTGCCTTAGCATCCTTCATTATCTTATCACTCAGAAAAACTTTCTCCGACTCCGATGAACCTTCATCTTCAACCTTCTTATCCTTCGATTCTAGGATTTCAAGCCCTTTTTCAACTAAATCCCAGATCCCATGTGATTTGAAAATAGTTCTCATTCGGATCTTCCAAAATTTATAGTTTTCGCCATTGAATATTGGAGCCCGAAGATCACTACTACCTGACCCAGCCATCTGAGAACTGAATCGATGAACTGAGTCAGAAATTTCACGTGGATTTTCGAGCACAGCACTCACAGATCCGATGCCCCGATTCTAGATAGAACATGGGCTATGGGTACCATGTTGAGATTTGGATTAGTTTTGAATAATCAAAGATTGGATTTCGAAGGAAGCAGGAAGAACAGAGAGAAAGAATGAGCTAGAGAGAGATATAATATTCTTAATGCAACATTCTAACAGTTGCAGAGATCATGCTTTTCACTTTTCATTCATATTCATTCCTTTCTCTTACATCAGTCATCATCACCATTCAAATACATGAGCCCTTGTGATTATGACACATGGCAGTACAAGGCATGTGAGCCATTGAAAAATAAGACCTGATCTAAGACCATACACTTGGCATATGAGCTCAAGCTACCAAAACATAAAATAGTTACATAAAGTGAAATAGAAAAGTTACCAAGTAAATCATTTACTAACAAGAAATTGGTAAGTAATTTACTTTTCTTCAAGATGCAGATGAATCTACAGCAGCACAAAGGGAAGCCATAAGAGATTGGACTGAATCCAAGTCTAGTTCAAGTTGTTGCAAAGTTAGAGTGCTTTATTCTCTCTTTTTTTTCCTTGGATATACCGGTACTATGAATCGCGCATTTGAATGTATTTTATTTTTATTTTTTTTTGCCTTGTGCAGCATTTGGTCTCCGTTGTCCCGGTGATAGGGCTAGTAGCTAGAATTGAAGATTTCAAACCTGTACTCAGCGCAGACGAAGTTGGCGCCATTTTTTATGTTCCATTGGAGATGTTTCTCAAGGTATATTGCACTATGCAGGTCACAGGCAGAGCATGCATAAGTCAATTTACATTATTTTGTCAAAAACTTAATCAACAGTGATTTATTTTTGTGTAATGCAGAATGATAATCACAGATTTGAGGAGAGAGAATGGATGGGTTGGAAGCATATTCTCCATCTTTTCAATTTTGAATCAGAGCAGGGGTCGTTTCTAATTTGGGGACTAACTGCAAGCATTTTAATTCGAGCAACCGCTGTTATCTACCAGCAGCCTCCATTCTTCCAAGGACACAGCCTCCCTGACTTCCAAGAATTGCAAAGAGCCTTGCTTAGTGTGCATAATGTTAAAGGAAAACTAATGAAAAATGTTTGAAAACTTTGAGTTTTAACGATAAGGACAAAATAAATGGTAAAGTGAATAGTATCAAGATTGACTTTTTAGTTTAAAAATGTAGTTTTTCATTAAAATGAACAATACCGGGAGTTTTTCGTTAAAGTTCTCTAATGTTAAACATGAGAATAATATATAATACTACATATGTTGGAGAGAATTATCTATTCTAAAATTGAAGGGGAAGCGGTACTGTAGCTGCCTCAATTCTTGCCACTCGATTTCACCCTATTTACAACAATGCCAGCCAAATTAGACTGGGTTGGGAGGGTAATTCTCAAAAGTTTAGAGGGTGATTTTGTCCATATGGTTTCGCACGGAGCCACTCGATTTCATGCTATTTACAACAATACCAGCCATATGGGGCTGGGTTGGGAGGGTAATTCTTAAAAGTTCAGAGGGTAATTTTGTCCGTTTGGTTTAGCACGGATTGAGGGATTACGGACAGTGAGAGCAGGAGAGAGTGACAGTGAGAGAGAGTGAGTGGTTGTCCGGATAACAGGGAGAGAAACAGAGAGGGAGGGGTTGGGATGGTGAACAGAGCCGAGTAAGGTCCCTCAGTCCATGAATCGCTCTGGATCGTCCTTTCCCTTTTGCGTGTCGGATCGCCATTCTCATCCTTTTTCCACCTACCTCAACCTGCTGTAGTTAACAAGACACGAGAGACTCAGAGTAGTTGAAACCGTCCAGCTCCACCTCGAACCGCGGCGACGTCCTCCTCTGCTTCTTTACACGAGCATGAGGCGAGGACTCCATATTTCCCTCTTGCTTTGCTGTACTGGTCGTGCTACTTGATGGAACTGCAGCAGTGCTCTTCAGCTGCTGTGTTCTTCAATCATGATGTGTTGCTTTTAATCTTTGGGGCAAAGCTTAAAGGAGAATGTGAAAAACTACACTGAGGTCCTCCCCAACGAAGCCGTCAATGGCCTCTCCTCACTTTGTCTTTCTAAAATTTCAGATTTATTTATCTAATTTTTTTAACTTGAAGTTTTTGGTTTTTTTTCTATTTTGGTTCTGGGTACTTTGTCTCTCTCACTCTACAAATTTGAGCAGCAAAGCACAAATCTTTCTGTTTTTCACTTCAGCCAGTTCTGTATTACAGGTACATCCACTTTCTATCTTTTTTTTTTTTTTTTGGTGAAGTGAGTAGAGTTGTTTCGGTTATAATTGTGTTAAAGTTTTAGTTAGGATTGAAATTATTGATTGCCCAGTTTTTGCTATGTGGAATTGGACGTGGGTTTTGTGTTAAAAGTCAAGAATTTGTGTGCTATAATAGGGATTGAGTTTCAAAGTTGTGTGCTTTGTGCATCAATTGGTGAATGAATTTGATTGGTTCTGTTTTTTGGGATTGAAATTTTAAACAAAATATTCATGCTTTTGTGTTGTAGGTGAATGAATTTGATTGGTTTTGTGTGCCTCCGCTGTTAAAGAAAAGCCAAAACAAAACGAAATGAAAAAGAAAATTAACAAGAGTGATCGAGCAATGATGAATAACCTTAACAGCGTCGGTGACCCTGAGTAGTGTGAACTCGAATCATAGCTACTGACCTTTCCTTTTTGTGTTGAATTTTTTTTTTAATGATTTAGGGTCAGATTTGAATTGGGGAATTGTTGCGGTTACAGGAGAGCTTGATCGTGGTGATGCAGGTACAAGAAAAATTGAGGTGTTAATTTGATTTTATGTTTACTTTGGAGTTTTGGATAATGATCATGAATATTGGTGGAAGGTATGAGATTTCTTTAATTTTTTGCTTGGTTTATGATGTTTTTGCTGGATTGGACTAGCTGGGGGCTATGGGTCTCTTTGAATTTGGATATTCTAGGGGTCTCTTCGAATTTGGATATTCTAGGGTTTCTGACGAGTTTTCTGTTTGTGGTTTTGGTTTTTAGGGTTCGGATTTTGAGTGTGGCTGTAGTTTTTTGGGGCTTTTGTATGTAGGCTTCCAAGCTTTTTGTGCTTGGCTATATCATTTCAGATTTTCCCTTTGACTTTTTTTATTGAAGAAAATTTTAATTTTGTGTGCTCTGTAGGTTGAATACGTAGGGATCTATCTGTTTTTATATTTTTGTGCATTTTGAGAATAACGTTTCGTGTTTTTTTTATGGTTTTGTATCATATTTTATGAGTTTCTGCTATTTCTTTATCGTTGCAATAGATTTTGCATTCCTTGGTGGGAAGTCAATGGAAACCCTACTGCTTGGATTTGGCTCTCCATTCACATTGAACACATAATCTATTAAGCATAACAAGATGCCCGTTCCTTTCTTCAGTTGGAAGAAAATGGAAACCCTATCAAAGTCTGTAACTGCAAACAAACATGAGGAGACACAAATTGGGCAGAAGAAACCAAAAACAAAATTACGACAAAAACCAATGTGGCAGCAAGCAGTCTGGCAATTCTCCAAGAAATATGACAACTACCAATACATACGACAACGTTGTCCTTCTCAGTTCTCCCCCACGAACTCCTTTCTGTTTGGGTCATCTCAATTTTCTAACCTATTATTACACTCATTCCTCTGTCATTTTCCTGTTTAGTTGATATAGAATGAGGTTTTGGTTGTTTTAGAGATTTTTTGTTTTCTTACCTGTAGAAAGAAATTGAGGATGTATGTTTGTGTTAGTTGGAAGGGTGGAGGCAGTAGTTTTAAAAAAAAGTTGTTCTTTCAATTTTTTATTTATGTGTTCATGGTTGTTTCAATGGATCTTCGTCTAATATAAATAGAGCTAAATTGAATGCCTATTTTTTCTGCACTGTATTTGCCTTTTTAAATTCATTCCCTTTTCTTGATCAATGTAGTTTGGTTTTGCAGGTCAAACTTTTCCAGCAAGAAGATTTAAGCTTTGAATTGGATTGAGGGATAAATGTTTCCACTTATTTAGTGTGCTCAATTGATTATTGCTTTGAATGCATTGTGGTTTGGAACATGATTTAGTACGTATTTGATTGACAGTGAAAGATTGAGAGATTTATGTTTTGGGATCATACAGAATCCCTTTAACCACAGAGACTATTTTTGGCGAGTTTTTTTAGTGAGACAACGGTGTTATTATAATGCAGTTGGAAATTCTTTATTGTAATTGATCAATTCCAAATGTGGTTAATTTTAAGAAGGTTTTCAACATACCTTATACTCTTCCTACCATTTGTTGCCTCTTCATTTTTTACCCTTTTTATGTCTCTGCAAGTCTGCTTCTCTT
This sequence comes from Heteromeles arbutifolia, assembly GCA_024362995.1. Lineage (NCBI taxonomy): Eukaryota > Viridiplantae > Streptophyta > Magnoliopsida > Rosales > Rosaceae > Heteromeles > Heteromeles arbutifolia. The sequence goes on along the minus strand of JANCRC010000017.1, from coordinate 7,902,615 downwards.
ATTTTGTGTGTGTGTGTGTGTTTTTAGAGAGAGAGAGAGGGCATGGCTTACATTCGGAGTGATCAAGAGGTGAGTGATTTTATTCAAATACAATGATTTCATGTCTTTTATTCATTTTTGTGTGTTGATTGGCATTTGTTTTCTATAAGTTGGAGTGTGAACCATGAGTTACTTTACAGTGGTCTGTCTCATTGAGTTGCAGTTTCTTCCTTATGCACACGAGGCAATTCCACGAGGTTATTCTGAGCAGAAAGTACTCAAGGAGGGCATGTTTGAGGACCTGAGCTTGGCCAACAAGCAGCTCCAGTTTGTTTTGAGATTTTTAATGGTGTGCTTGCTCTTGAATCGGCGAGAGATGGTCCAGCAGCTGCTCAATCAGCTCAGAGTCTTGGTTGATGAGTGCAAGAGGACCTTCCATGTTTGTGATTTTCCATTGTTTTGTTATTAGGGTGCTTTGATTTGTTAGAAAACATAAGTTCAGTGTTCGCATTCTTGCTCTGTGCGTTTTTAATCTTTTCTAACTGACTACTATGTTCTGATTCAATGTCCTGTTAGTTAACTCTATGTACTTTTGTGCAGCCATGGGTAATGAAAAGGGAAACAGTTATTGGGAAAAAGAATTGCCACCAAATTTTGATAGAAGTGGGACTGAGAAATTTATTCGTGCCAAGTAAGTTGTTTTCTAAAATTAATTATGAGCTTTATGTGGAGCATGGAGAATGTTCAGTTATTATTTCCTTCTGCTTTTTTAACTTTCTTGGGAACTTTCAGATATGTGGGAAAACTGTGGGTTGCGAAGAATGCAAAGCAACCAGTTCCTCTCTTAATTCTGATTTGTGAAGGAGCCCGTGCTTTTCCTCAAACCGACGTTGTCTTACTTGAACGGCGGCACAATCGAAGTCCTTCACCCTCTGTTATCGTTGGACCATGAGGTGGCGATGATCATCTCTCAGAAAGCTCGCAATGTTCCGCAATCCACCGCCATGGATTACGTTGCGGGTAAATTTGTAATTTTTGTTACTGTTATTTGTTAATTAATCACTTTTTATTTTATTTTTTGAAGGTCAGTTAATAGTGTTGCTGTTAATGATTTAGTTTAATTAATCAGTTAATAATGCTGCTGCTAATTATTTAGTTTTAATATAATTATGCTGTTAATGATTTGGTTTTAAGTTTAAATCTGATTAGCGAAAATTGGATGGTGTAAGGTTATGCACTTGCTTTGGATATGACTGCCAGAGAAATTCAAGCTTCTGCTAAGGTAATTATCAATAATCGGATTGTTTAATGCGATCAAACATAGTAGTGAAATGTTCAATTTTATGGCTACAAGTTTCTAATTAGAATGCCAATGCTGCAGTTCATGATAATCAAATGGTCTGATTTAAACAGTTACTGCAAATGTGTTGTTGCTTTGTGATGAATGAGTTATCTTTTGCTATAAGACTTTTCATTTCTCGATACTAAGTCTAAAATAGAGATGTCAAAGCAAAACATTGATCCAGTATAAGCGAGTTGTGATTTTGTAGTTTTTATATGTTTCCAGATAAAATCTGCAGAGATTAGAAAGAGAAAAAGGGCAAAGGAAAGCTATGGTGACTCTCGAAAAATGGTTAAATCTTTGTTAGAGGTACATTGGATTTATGTTTCTTATGTGTTTAGTACATTGTTTGGACTATAGATTTGGATTGAACTCAATGTTGTCCGTGTATATAAATATATGTATGTAAATATATTTTTGTGTGAATATATGTGTGCATATAGATTTATACATTGTTAGGACTAATAATGTTTGTGCTGTCGGGATTTTCGATTCGAATTGGGGCTAAGGACTAGGGATGTTGGATAGCATCTTAATTTATATGGGAGTTGATTTTTTCTTCTCTGTGAATCAGGATTGACAATTTCATTTTGCACAGGCCATACCGATTAAAGATGCTATGGTGTTGTCAAAGATAAACCCGACATATAAAGTTGGATATTTCAAGGTTGCCTGTTTTCTGTTTAACCATTTTCTTTTTCCTACTTCTTCAGTTTCATTTCTTACTTTCGATTACTACTTTTAAGATGTTGTTTTGGCTAGACTTTTGGATGAGGCCACAGTCCTGCAAAGGTATAATTTTCTCTTCTTTTACATAAGATATTGAGTTTTTTTAGTCATTCATCGCTTTGAAGAATGCATTTGATCTGCTTGAGCATAATATTCTGATCTCAAACCACTTTCACAAAGCTGATTTATTATCTACACGTGTGCTATTTTCATTTCAAATTGTGACTGCTATTTTGCTTTTCCCATTCTCATATTCTTAACAAGTGACCTCTGAAATTTATTGCCTATAGCTTTTCAAAGCGCTTCAGGTATAAATTCACCTCACACTTCCTTGACAGGGGAGAATCAGACCATTGAGTGGGCCATACGACTAACAATTGCTCTGAACATTGCCAAATCATTAGATCACTGCAGCAGCGAAGGCCGCCCATTGTACCATGACTTAAATGCATATATGGTTCTCTTTGATAAGGTGTTGTCTCAAATTTCCTTTCCCAAACGATAATTAATAAAATAGAGGACCAATTAAGTCTTTGAAAAATAAATTTCTTTGTCTACGTTGCTGAGTATTTGCAGCTTGCAACTTTCATTGGTTATTATATTTGACTGAGTTAAACTTGGATTTCTGGATTCTCTGTTGCAGAGTTGGCTTCATTTCAGTACAGTAATTCTCTAAATAGGTCCAATAACTCATCAAATAGGTAAGTCGAGAAGAATTCAGCGTTGCACTCCTTTTTTAGTATGCTGTTTAAATCTGTCTGTCATTTTAATCATTCTTCATGTTTAACTTTGTTCTGCAGGCTTCCTATGGCTAACTTAAGCATTTAAGTTATTCATCTTTTAAAGATGTTGGCTATTTTGGAACAGTTTGAAAGTTAATGCATGACTCGAGGATGACTTTTAGCTTATCGCATTTATCTTTTACGCTCTCACTTCATTCATGTGCTGAATCATGGTTTAACTATCTAAATTCAAGAACTAAAAATGGCCACGAGGCTAAAAAGTGATTAGATTTTGAGATGCATATTTTGGTTTCTCATTATTTCTTTGTTTTGTATTTTTCATTTATTAATGTTCTTTTGGCAGCTTATTTGATTGTATTTGTGGTTTTCCGGGGACGAACAAATCCTCTCCTTAAACGTCGATTCTCTGAAGATTCACATTTCTGATGACCTCTGGGAGAGAATGATTAGTTGGAGGTTTAAGCTTTTGATAAGATAGAAATTGAAACATTAATTTGTGTTTGTGTGTTTATCTCTATATATATTATTATACATATGTGTAATCATTTACTGCTCTACTTATTCATCATATTTTTTATATGGGTTTCTGAAGTTCCGGGACGAGTTCTCCGTGGCCAAAATTGATGCCTTACTTCGATTCCAAACTCTCCAAAGCTGCCTTCTTTATGGATCATCAGAGCAGTGCTGAAATTCTGAGAGGTATATTTAGAAACAATTATTGAGTTTTACCAATAATTTTGTTCATTTTTTTTTCTTCTTAATTTTCTTATGAAATTTAGGTTTTTGAGTAATGGGTTAGGAATTAATTCTTAATCAATAATAGGTATTGAAGTTGAGTTGCAAATAGTGTTGAAAGTATTAGTGCGAGACACAGAGAGAGAGTTTGAGATTCTGACAATATCCCAATCGACGTCTGAGAAAGAAAACATCCCCAAGCATTTCCAAATCCACCCCTGCTGCCACCAGAATAAAGTTTGTATTCTTTGACTTAGATTTCATTCATTTCAATACAGTTCACTATACTTGCATAATTACTCCTTTTTTCTACACTTTTTAAGATTGTGTAAATATTTTCCTACAGCCATGCATTTGTTTCTCTGAGTTTACAGTTACAGTCATCCCATTGAGAACCACAAATTTTGAAAAACCAACATAACAATTTCGAAATCTCCTCAGAGTTTTCCAACAATTCCAGTGAGGTCGGCGTTGATGTTGGTCTTAAACTATTCCTCAGCACCTCAGGGGCCTTCTATTTCATGTAAGATCTGCTTCAAATTTTTTATTTAATATAATTGGGTTTTAGTTATTTTTTTGTAGGTTTTCTAGGGTTCGTGTAAATTCTCATCTGATCGATGATTTTTTTGTTATCATAGGCTGAAAAGTGTGTAATAGTATTAAGTGAAAACAGTTCGGGGATGATACTATATGATTTTATAATAGGGTTATGAGGTAGAAGACTGTTTGGGGATGGTGGATTCTCTGAGTATGACTGGGATGTTGAGAAATTGGAGCTCCTCTTGGGCCATATCCATTTGGATTTGCAGGGTCTGATTGGAGGAAAAGAAACGAAAAAAAAATTGGGTTTTGGATTGATGTGGTGTTTGATTTTATTTAATTTTTATTCCTGCATGTTTGGTTTTTTTATTTTTTTTATTTTTTTTATTTTTTATTTTTTTTTGAATTAACACTTTTTCGATTTAATTGTTGGTTTGAATCAGGCAAGGTTTTTCTTCCAGCAGTTGATATCAGGAGGTAATTACTGTCATATGAGTCTATGACGGTATGCAATGTGGCACTTTTCTGCTAATTTGCTGTGTAATGTGATTTCTTTCTTTTTGATATTGGAAGTGTTGGTTGTAGTAAGGAAATAATTAGTTTCAATAGTATACAAGTTAGTTTCAATAGTATACGACTCAGTTTTTGAATAACACTCGGGTAGTTTTCAAATAACAATATTACTAATTAGTTTTCTAAATGCCAATTACATCTCTAAACTTTGTCTTAAGTGGAGTATTCTTACTAATGTAACATTTTGTTAGCACATCAGTATGTTTTGATTGTTTCTCTGCTTGGACAGAGAATTGTTAACGTCCAGGTGAGAACGTGGGCCGGCTCATGTTTTAGTCTCTCTGTCGTGTGCAATTTTACTTGGCATTCTTCAATGTAGCTATAGTTAAGGCTACACTCTCAGTATTCCATAATCAAACCACCATTTGAACTTTTTTCATCCACAAAGTTAAGCTTTTATGTGTCATCTTGAATAGTTATACGTTATTGCTTCAGATTACTCCAGTGCGACATTGTTGTTCTATTACTTACCTCTCAAGCTTGCTTAATATACCTAATCTTTTTACTGTTGTATCGTTAAGGAATGCTCAACCACTGTTCCAGTTCATAGTTATGAATCGGCGCCATATGGGTATAAATTCTTTACACCCACGGTACGAAACCTTGACACCCAATGTTAGTTCCTATATTCTCTCATTTGGTTGATTTAATGACGGAATTGGTGGACACCTACAAAATTAGTTTGTCGAAATTCACTGTAAGCAGATCCTATATGTCTGATTGTCTAGGATATTGTAACTGTATTTTGGTGCATATTGGGGAATAGATTGCTTTTAATTAGAGCTTTTCTGATTGTCGCTACCAGTCCTCGCATATATTGGGCAATGATTTTTTTTCTGTTTATCAGTTGTAGTGGTATACTATGTCATGACTGTTATAACCTCTAACCTTCACCTCTTTTTTTTTTTTTTTTTTGCTTATTTAGGTGAAGTTTGCAATCTAATACATGCGAAGAGTTATCCAGAAAAAGGCAAAATTTGACATATTAATGTGAACACCATTAAGGTATATTATCCCGTATATATGATAGGTTGAATCTGTTTTTTCATCTATATATATAACATGCCTATACTCTTTAAAACCATTATTAGAATTTAATTATGATTTGAATTAATTGATCTCTGGGGTGTTTCAATTGATCATCTAGGAAGAAATATGCGGTTCTTTAGTAGTACCAAAGGCTTGAGAGTAGGAGTTCTTAGTCATGCAAATGGTTTGCTTGCTAAATCTATTTCAAGGCTGGAAGAAGAGTTAAAACATATGTTATTGTCTTATGTTTGTATTTGAATGGTAACGATGTTGTTCTTCTGGTGCAAAAATCTTCCTTTGAATCCATTTCAGCTTAGGCTATACTTTTCTTTCATTTCATTTCAGCTTCATTTTCATGTTCATCATGTCCTGTTTGTATGTGTTTTGTGTTGGCATTGGAGGGTGGTGGTCTATCATTTTGTTTTTCTTTTGTCTAATTGTAAGACCTTCTAACAATTGAATTTATTTTATGTGGAAACAATCATTTTGACCACGTTTTACAGATTCCTGTTGACTGAAGGTAAGCGAAAATTGCCCTATTCATCTCCTCAATTAAATTTGATTTTCTATTAATTTCCACCATTTTTTTTTTAAATTTTTATCAATTGCTAAGATTTTGGAAGGGTGTATGGGTTTGGGTAATTTTCATACGCTTGAGGTAGAGATTTTGTAGACAAATCAACAAATCCCATCGCCGCTGCACTACAAACCAGTCTTCGCCGTCCATTGGAATACCCAAGAAGAAATTTTGATGGTCGCTCGACACCCGGACTGTAAGGTCGTCTTGGCTCTGCAAATTCCACCTCCAAATCCTTTCTGACCCTTTTTTCCCAAAAGCTTTCTCACCGATTTGTGATCAAGTAAGATTTTGGGGTTTTTATTTGGCATTTCATTCAAGTATTCTTTGCTTCAAATTAGAAAACAAACTCAAGCCCTCAAACCCTGAAAAAAAATGCTTGATTCGTATGGATTCTATGTTGGTACTGAGGTTTACAATTTTTTTTATTTTTTTGGTTTTTATTTTTCCTCCTCTTGTTATTTTCCTTTTACTGTATATTGTATCTTCTGTTTGGGAATCCCTCTGTTTTTTTACTTGCTGAGAATGCCTCTGTCAGGGGTGGCTCAACGGGACCGGGACATCTGGAGAGGGGCGAGGGGGTTAGCAGAGGGGGGATTGGGCATATAGCATCAGGGCTAGGTTACCAAGATGGTGTTTAGATTATTTGTGTTCCTATTCTTTGCTAGAATGGTTTAGATAAAGCTCTTCTTCTGCTCCCTACTTGACTGAAAAAACCATTAGTTACAGTTTTATGGGTATGGGTTTGTTGTGATGGGGTTTAGTAATTTTCAATATTCTTCGACTCTTTTTAATCTGCAAAATCAAATTACTTATGGAATTTATAATATGCAATCAGTTTCTTTTTGGTTGAGTTCAAATAATGTTGATTGCGTTGTTATAAAGCTCTTTTTTATAGTTAGGTTGAAAATCATATCGATAGTTTCTTTATTTAGTTGGTTCAATCTGTAACAGATGAGATTGTTTTGTTTGATGTTTCAGTCAAAATTTGATCTTTTTTTGTGTGAAATTATAATGGAATTGCAAGTCAAGTATATCTTAGATTCTTGGTTTGCATACTCGCCTTCCCGCAACTATTATATTATCCCTTGACTGGATGGATTTTTATAATTTCTTGAATCGACGGTTACAATGCTTTTTATAATTTCTTAGATCTATCCTTTTTGTTCGTTCATGATCATGTTGAATGTTTTTTCAGGTTAAATGGGTCTTATTCATGTAGTTAAGGTTGGTGCATTCAAGTCCCGTAGCATCGCGCGGGCATATTACTAGTAAATTCTAGAGGGCATAGAAATATTGATACATCCCTTCACATAAATTCTAGAGGGGCATAGAAATATTGATACATCTAATTGCATATTATACTAGTGGACGATCTATATATCTCCACATATTACCTCATAACCAAATTATGTTCACTCTTACACAATTGTGACACCAACATGCCATACGGATTAGGGAACAAAAGGCAATTGTTATTGAGAAAATATATGGTATTACAACACTTTATACAACACAAATGATGTATAACATAATTGAAGAGGAATTTGACAAGCGTAAGCTTAAAAACATCAAAACATAACATTTACAGGTCAAAAATTATAAATTAGAGACACAAATTATGTAGGACGTATGGCCAACCTTTACAATAGAAATTCCGAACATTGATGTACGTTTTGGGACCGAATTCTATTGTTAGGTCAGTATAACTCTTAAAATTATACAGAGATTTAGAATTCATTATATTTTATAGTATTTTTAGTTGGGGTTTCTAGACACAGGTTGAGGTGGTGTATAAAAACTTTTCCTTTGCTTTTAAGATTGCGTTCATATTCATAGGGTTAAATTGCATTTCTCACCTCTAGTTTTCGTCCATTTTTTTAATTTCGTACAACGGCTCGGGAGTTCGTGCCAATGTCGTGCTATGCCAAAAAATTAAATAAAAAAGAATGAGCCCACCCCCGCACCAAAATTTGCACCATCTCTTCGAACTTCTCCACCTTCCTCCTTCCCGCCATCCGCAACCTCCACCTCTCCCTCTAAGACCTCGGAATACACAAGATCTCCGTCTTCACCATCTTCTCTTTATCAACGTCATCACCAATGCGTTCCCACTGATGAGTCACTTTTATATTATATATTATTCCCTATTCTTGGTCTATTTTAGTTATTATTTTGGTGAGATTTTGATGCTTTATTATATGTTTTTAATATAGGATGTGCGGACTTGTTCCGAGCATAAAGAAATCAATCGGTGGAATTTTTGAGAGATTCCAATTGGAGCGGGTTCGTGAGTCAGTCAAGAAGGTTGTATCAAAATTTCATAATTTTATCCCCAAGCATCTGATTGTGGCGAATTAATTTATGGTAAGCGTGCAGTGCTGGCAGATTGGGCTACAGAGCTCGTTTACAACTTTTGGGCTGGAAGATGATGGATTTTGCACTTGGGTTGTTCTTGGGACTTGAAGAGGAGGTCCTAATCTTTAATTTGATTCGTTTTGGGCCTGTTTTGGAGCCCTGAATGTCTAGAAACTTGGCTTCTTCTTTGATGGGCAGATTTCCTGGTAAAACTATAAAATTCAAAGCCCCAATGGATACATCATATTCCATGATGTCATTCAACGATCAGAATGGTTCGTCTTTTAGATTCTCTTTCAACAATTATCTATGCTAAAAGTAATCAAATCAACAATCACTTAGGTGTTTAATTATCGGCATTTCTACTTCAGCTTTATTGAACAAACAACGTTTTTGCACATTTGAGGTGACCAAACAGTTTTAGATATAGGTTTTTTTAACAGAGATAATCCTAAAGACCTAAAATATAGACAGTTTCAATCGTTAAGATTGCATTTATGTGATGGCCTTAAAAGAAGAAGACAATCCTGAGACCATAAATTTATAATAGGTCAAGGGTAAGTGAATAGTCATAATTGGACAGAAGCTTCTCCAAAATATAAAACTGAAGGACAAGGCTTGCATAAGGTTCTTTGAAAGTCAATTATTTGTAGCTCATATATATGAATGAATGCATTCCCTTTGGTCATATTGTGGCAATTCAAACACCTTCTGGTCATAATTTGCTTATTCATAAGCTACTATTACTTCGAAAATCCGACAAAAATGATTTATTCTCTCAAACTATCACCAGCATCTGTGTCTATATAAGCAGACTTACATGAAATGTTCCCCTTGTACATGCTCCGTACCATGCCTTGTCAACTCTATAGAAACTTCGCCATGGTTTCTTGGTGAAAAAGTCGGTGCTCAAATAACCAATTTTTTATATTATTTTCCCACTTTCAAACACCATCCAGCGTCTCACTAATTTTTCAAATTGTCCCTCAAAATTAATCACTCATGCAATTTAATACGTGTAAAGGTTTTATCATAAAAAACTATCGATACAATTACTAGTGAAAACGTTTAGTATGAGGGCGTCTTCAATTAAAAAATGTAAAATACCATAAAAGGTGTAATTTGCATTTTTGGTCAAAAAACTCTCCCGTACTGGGGAGATATATAATATAGATATTGACAAAAAAAGTACATAAAAACTTAAGTATACATACTTTTCAAAACTTTTTTTTTTGTAAGTCCTAACAATTAAAAAGAGAGAATTATTTAAAGAAAATCTTAAATTTACATTTCTCGTATTAAAGTGAAACTCTAGTCTACCTCTCTTGCAAGTATAAAATATGGGTTCCAAGTCTCACTAAAATCAATACACGAGTCAAAGTCCAACCCCATTGATTCCCATTAGAAGTGAATTTCACACGAAGCTACCTATGAATTGATCAGAGTACAAAAGCTTAAAGTCCATGCCTTTTCTTTCTCTTTACATCTAATTTACCAACCAAACCAGCTCCACAACAAGGATTACAGATTAATACTAACTAGCCAAGAAGGCAAAGCTCTTAGTCCCCGAAATTTGGCCATGGCCGGCATAACTAATGCTTATAGTGAAATAGCCCCGGCGGTTCCGTCGTGGCTAAACAAAGGTGACAACGCATGGCAACTCACAGCCGCCACTTTTGTAGGGTTACAAAGCATGCCGGGCCTAGTGATCCTCTACGCCAGCATAGTCAAGAAGAAATGGGCAGTAAACTCAGCCTTCATGGCCCTTTACGCCTTCGCCGCCGTGCTCATCTGTTGGGTCCTCGTAGGCTACCGTATGGCCTTCGGGGACCAGCTCCTCCCGTTTTGGGGTAAAGGTGCACCCTCTCTAGGTCAAAAGTTTCTCATCCACCAAGCCAAAGTGCCCAAAAGCACTCACTTTCGTGACGATGGATCGATTGAGACCCAAGCGGTTGAGCCTTTTTACCCCATGGCATCACTCGTCTACTTTCAGTTCACTTTTGCAGCTATTACTCTTATTTTGTTAGCGGGGTCTGTTCTTGGCCGCATGAACATCAAGGCTTGGATGGCCTTTGTCCCTCTTTGGCTTCTATTTTCATACACTGTTGGAGCCTTTAGCCTTTGGGGTGGTGGCTTCCTCTATCATTGGGGTGTAATTGACTACTCCGGTGGTTATGTCATCCATGTCTCCTCGGGCATCGCAGGTTTCACCGCCGCTTATTGGGTAGGTACTTATGATTAAACTCATTTTAGACAATATCATGCACATAACGAAACATCAGTAGAGAATCCTTAAACCCATTTTCACAAATTGAAACCCTTTCTAGATCAAATTTGACCTATTTGAAAATGTTTCTCTAAAAAGCACCTCATAAGCGCTTTATTGAAAATTTTCACTAAAATTTCAAGTGCTTATTTCTTCAAAAACACTTTAGAGTGTTGGCTTAATTTTCCGGTGCTTTATACACATAAACACTTCTATTTGTTTTTCTGTTACTTTTGATTATTGGTTTCAGCCATTCTATGAGAACTTCCAAACATCTTTAATTTCAGAATTTGAACTAAGTTAAAAAAAATTTAGATGTAATTATACTACGTTTGCCTATGTGTTCTAGGTTGGTCCAAGGTTGAAGAGTGACAGGGAGAGGTTTCCACCAAACAATGTGTTGCTAATGCTTTGTGGTGCTGGGATGCTGTGGATGGGCTGGTCAGGTTTCAACGGCGGGGCCCCTTATGCTGCAAACATTGTTGCTCCAATAGCAGTGTTGAACACAAACATCTGTGCAGCCACCAGCCTTCTTGTATGGACGTCTCTCGACGTTGTGTTCTTCGGCAAGCCGTCGGTGATCGGAGCTGTTCAGGGCATGATGACAGGGCTCGTATGCATCACACCTGGGGCAGGGTTAGTGCAGTCGTGGGCGGCTATTCTGATGGGAATGCTTTCTGGTAGCATTCCATGGGTCTCCATGATGGTCCTACACAAAAAGTCTACCCTATTGCAAAAGGTAAGAGTTTCTGCTTTTCACACTACATTTTTTTTGGAATTGTTTTTTGGCATATGATACGCATTGTGTATTTTCCTTTCAACGTCGGATAAATATTTGTTTTTCATGTTCATATTATGCAAAATCATGTTGTTTAAAACTAAACGTTCTGATGTATTTATGTCTGTTAAATTTATTAATTTAATAATAATAAATTTATAAAAAAAAAATTTGTGCATGGTGAGAAAAAATATGTTATAAAATTACTTTTATTTCAGAAAATTTTGACTCAAGTGACATTCGATATAAACGAGTTAGTGTGAAAATAAAGAATCTTAATTAGGTTAAGTCTCCATGAAACATTTCAATTTGTTTTATTCTTTGTTTCATTAAATATTCATCAAGCTTACTTTTTCTGTAAAAAACGGAGCTAAAGCCCAGAAAATTACGAGACCAAGAAATACCTAAAACATCATCGTTCAAAAGGAACCAAATATAATCAGAGGGCCACGATAGAACATTAATCTATCCCAACTCTTTTCGCCCTAAGATTAGTAGTATTCAAAATTTTCAACCTTATATAGTCCCACCAAAGTCATAACATCCATCCTTTTCCACTATACTAGTATATTATAATCGTTCCCTTATCCTTCAAATTTGTACCATCATCGAGTGCAGATTGACCAAATGAAATAGCCACCTTTCAGACGATTAGGTTTTCTAGAAGATTTCCATTAGACCTTTGTCCTCTTCCCTTAATGCTTGACCAATCCTCAATGAACAAAATGTCATAAATAAAATAAAAGAAGAGGGTATTTAAGTTAGGTCAGTTGGTTAGGATAGCGTATCCGCTCTTTACACCGAATTTCAAACCGCTTTTGTAAATTAGAATAACATAGAACATCGCCTTATTGTCACATAAAAAAAATAAAAATCTTCACATAAAAAAAATAAAAATCTTACCGTGTCTAATTTGTGATTATTTACAGGTGGATGACACCCTAGGGGTATTTCATACACATGCAGTGGCAGGGCTTTTAGGAGGACTGCTGACTGGGCTTCTGGCAGAGCCAGCACTTTGCAGGCTTATGCTGCCTGTTGGCAACAGCAGAGGTGCATTCTACGGTGGCAGTGGTGGGATGCAATTTCTGAAACAATTGGTTGCAGCCATGTTTGTGATTGCTTGGAACATAGTCTCCACCACTATCATACTTCTGGCAATTAGGGTTTTCATACCTCTGAGAATGCCGGAGGAGCAGCTTATCATCGGAGATGACGCCGTTCACGGAGAAGAGGCTTACGCTCTTTGGGGTGACGGAGAAAAATATGACCCGACAAGACATGGTTGGAATACGTCGGTGTATGGTGAAGAAATGGCACCGTCGCCGTATATCAATGGTGCAAGAGGTGTGACCATTAACTTGTAAACACCTACTGCACTATGTCGGATGCATGTATCATATGATCACATAATTAATATGTGCGTATTTGTTACCTGTAAGTAGAAGTTTTGAACAAGTTTCCACTAAATCGTTTGAAATTTGAAAGTGATTGTGTGACGGGGATGATTTCATCCGAATGTCGTTTATGACCACTTTGCTTTGAGACTGTAACATGTGTGACAGACAAAACACCGTCAAAAATATTAAATTAACAGTGTTTGTATGACAAAATCTCTCCTAATATTCCATTTGTGATAGTTTAGTCCAAATTTGACCGCTGTGGAGACATTATTTTCAGACAAACAATAATTCTTTCAACAGATTCAGTGCACGACTCTTATCCATAATTGGTGGAAACCTTGCATCAATAATTTAAGGTCATCAAAGCAGCATAAACGACTGATCATGGCAGATTTTCTATGGCCTCAACAGTGGTACCCTGCATTCAAGAACTCAACGCGTGTCGTTAACCCATTTGTCCATCCAATCCTATATCTTCAATTTCTGAAGCAGATAACTCTTTTTATAAAAGCAGCACTGGGAGGGGGAATCAAACTCAATACCTCGAGCGCAGGAGATAAATGCTTTGTAGATGGAACATAAGAAGACGAGCAACATAACACGCAAAATGAATCAATTATAAATCCAAAATATACCAATTCCATTTTATCTGAGCAGATGGTAGTTTCCTTTACAGTGATTTAAGGCTGTTATACAAACCCTCGAACTGTGAAAGTGGGTGCCGGTACCCAAAAATAGCTACTTTGCATGCTAAAGTATCTAATGTTCCACTATGAATCCTGAAACCCAGAAAAGCAGAGAGAACTTTTGGCTAATCGAAGTGTTCCCATTCCTGATTTGGTTCTGTTGACGATGGCTCTGGCGTTGACGTTGGGGGATCTAGGCATCCAACTCCGGAGTCAAAGGTCTCCCACTTGGTTGTAACTGTGGTAGCATTGCTACTGTTGTTAACTGGATTGCTGTTCCTCGCCTTTAGAGCATCCAATGCATCCACAAAGTTCTGGACACGTCGCACCTGTACAAGAAAGTTGTTAAACCAGCCATAATAGATCTCTAATCGTCTATGCAACTTCAAAATTTTGAAACAAATTATAGCCATTACATACTGACATTCCAATGTGCTTATTGCAACAAATAAATTTTAAGCAGAGAGAGAAGCGAGAAAAACCTATAAACCCTTGGGATTACAGTCCTATAGGTTTTTTGGAGAGAAGAGGAGAGAGAGGAGGGGGCGGAGGGGAGGAATATTATAACTATTGGGATTTTGAAGAGAGGTAACCGATCTCGTAATGCTGATCCATTAAAAATCCAATAGCTCCAAGTGCAGAAAGTAATGGAATTCCATTCGCAAATACCAACATCAACACATATGCTACTCTATGAAAATAATGACCTCAAGCGTAAGACACATGATACATAGCAACCAATGAATGCCAACAATGCTGCTTATATTGAGCAATCCTTTAGTTGTTTCAAGCAATCAGGAGTCTACTATATGCGAAGATACTGAAGTTGGGCCCAAAGGACAAGTATAAACTGACTACTACGGGCATTGTGTGTCCTATTACATATGTAACGGGAATGACTATAGCATATACGTATGCATCCAACCTTTCCTCACAAACAATTTACAAGAAACCTGGTGGGGCTCTTTAAATTAACACCGAGGTAGAATCCTAAATAGAATCCTGATAATTAATCTTTTGGTTGTCCTTTCCCATCACTTCACATTGCACCAATCACCCTGACCATTGGCAGGGCTACCATCTCACCACCAGAATACATCAATTTTGACACAATGCATGCCACAATAAAGAAATTGTCACCTCCCTATATCTATAAACTACAACAACCCTCAACGCCGATGATCACAACTTCATCATGTGATCAGCACAACACAGCACATCATTTCCACGAGAACAAACAAAATGTGTGGCAATTCCATCATAAGAAACCAACGATCATGATAAATACAAACCTCTGCCCTGCGTTGCATTTTTTCTTCTCCTTCAGCTTGAATGCTGTCCAATTTCAGCAACTGCCTCATGAGCAACTCCGTTGACACAACAAATTCTTTATCGGAAACCTTGGTCCCGCCAGCCACAGCCACTTCCAAGGCAGCAACCTTTTAAAATAAAAAAAAACATTGAGAGTCCCAAACCAATCTAACATTTTGGTAACCAAAAACAACCGGGACATGGAACTCACCCTCTCTGCGAGCTTATCAACCTCGGCTATGACTTCAGCAATTGCATGAGAAGCTTTTGACATCACATTGCTTTTGCCTCCCACCTGTCCACCATTGTTTGGCATCTCTTTGCGGTTGACTCCAACTTCTCCAGCATTGATTGGCATCTCATTGCTTTGATTTACCTCCTCAACCTTACTCTCCTTTCGGGCCTCCAGAAGCAGCACCTTCGAGTTATTCTTCACACCAGCAATGTCCAGATGCTCCTCATTTGCCTTCTCCACCCCCCTGAAAAAGAGTCTCTGCTCCTCTGGCTCCAAATCAGTCTTCTGTGCAAGATGTTTCTTCATATCACCTGACAACAGCCAAAATAAAATCAAGGACTAAGCCCCTCACAAGTCTCTTCCATTATTAAAAACACTAATTTGGAGAAATACCGGATTTTCACTAAGAAGCCCTTGATAAGGATACAACTAGATAAAACACTTAAAAACCCAAAACTTCGGAAACAATTCCCGGTCTTTGTAATTTGCGGACACCAAAGAAATTTCACAACTAGGAATCACTTAAGGCTATCAAAAGTGGAGAAAGGGAGAATTTTTTTCCCCAAATTAAGAACTTGACGTATTTTCATACAAAACTTATAGTTGTCGGAATGTTGTTCCTAGTTTACCGAATACCACTCGACCCAACTATTATTCCACTTCCCCCATGGATTATATGTTGCCAAGTGAGGATTTTCTTCTTCTTTTCTTCTATAGTTTGATTCTCGAAGTGTTTATCCCTAACATTAGTAGTTGTCAAGGGTGATACACTAATTATGATTTACTCAATCTAGCTAATCATGATTTATTCTCGTAATTAGCAAACAATGCTTCAATTAACCATTGAAAACAGCAATCAAATCATATCAGTGACAGTGAATATGATTAAAATGGAAGATAACATCAGGAGTGAAAGAATAATACCGAAAGTGGAGTGAGCAGGGAGGAAGAGCTCGAAGTGGGGCCCGTTGCCCGGGCCGAGAACTACGTCGATCTTCATCATGGGCCCCCGAAATGAGGCGGAAGCACCGCCACCAGCAGCCGCCCAGGCGTCGTCCCCGTCTTCCCGCCTCTGGACCAGCATGCCACCTGGGCGCATCTCCCAATCGATCTCCTCGTCCTGATCAGGTACCAACGCTTTCGGACTCCGGTTCGGGTTCGGATTCGAATTCTTTTTCACCATCGTAAAAAATGGGGCGGGAATCGAGTGGTGGTAGTAGTGAGGGTATTGACTAGTTAGCGACAGAGTGAGGGTTTGAGGGGGGGCGAAAGATGATCGGAGGGTTTCAACGGAACGCGTTTCGTTGAAGGGTGTGGTCGGTTCCACTCCATCATTCCGAGTCCAACGTCAACAGGTTATTTGAGCGGTGCATTTTTCATCACATGTTATGGGCGTGGATTTCGATAACCAATAAATGTGGAAAATATACTTTTTGGGAGTGAGTAATAACTAATGAGGGGAGGAGATATAATAAAATGAGATTTAACGAAATGTTTTCGGTATTATTTATTTTTAATAAAAATGATATTTTTATTTTAAAATATCACTCTTGGTATTATTTTACTTATAATATTTTTTTTCATTTTGATTAAAATTCGAAATTTTCAAATTCTTTTTATTAATTTTCTTTATAATAAGAGAAAGTCTGTCATCTTGTACATCGAATGTTATGGTACAGTGACTTATTATTTAAAAAAAAAAATTAACCACATGTGCTAATCTACAAATTCTTTTACTGACTTTCGTTCTTTTTGTTGGTAGCACTTTTAGTAATGCTTTAAGAAAAAACAATTTGTCGTTTGGCAGGCAATATAGTGCTGTTATATTTTTAGAAGTACTCTTGATGTTAAATATTGTGTTTGGGTGTCACAAAGAAGAGACCGGGACTAAGAAAAAATTTAAAACTAACTTTTTATGTTTTCAGGACTTAGGCATGGTTTTTGAGTTATTTTTAAGTCTAATTTCTTAAAACGGTCTATCAAAGAAGAATTCAAGATTTGTGACTCAAAAATAATTTTTAAATTGAAAAATTTGTACTCAAACAGAATATCAAACAGATCCTAACTAATTTATGATTAATTTGACAAAAGATTATGTATTCAACTGCTCTGGTTGTTGGAAAGAAACGTATTGACCAGTTAATTTATGCTTGATTTATCTGTTTCTAGGGTTAAAATCTTCTTTACATTGTGTAGCCACGAAGAAAAACAAACTATCCATCTTATTATGAATTTGTCGAGTGTGGATTTGAAAGGTTAGCAACATTATGTGAATTGTCAATGATTTATAATTAAAAACGAAATAGTTATTAAACGAGTTTCGAGCGTGATTTTGAAAATGTTACAAGGTGTAGTTTTACATTTGTAAGAATTTTTTACACGTCTGGGTAATTACTAAATTTGGGGCATCAAAAAGAAGAGGATAAGGTGCTTTATTTGGGGCTCAATAAAATTTTGTTGGGGATTTTAATCCGGACAAGAAAAAAGAGCATCTCACACCATAACTATATAGATTAACTACCCTTTAGATAAGACTAGAAATTGATGCCCGCGCGTTGCTGCGGGATTAGAAATTGTATGGAAGATTGATAAGCTAATTCTAAATCATCAAGTTTGCAACTGCATTGGATGACAATCAATTGAAACGTTTTCTATAAATTATTAAACAGCATTTAGCATAAACTGACTTGCAAGTTCAAATGCAAGCATGCAAATGAAGATAAATTGTCAAATTCCATACATGTCACTTCATTTAGGAAACTGAAAACCATAAAAAATAAATTGATAAAACACACAAAGATGGTTCACAATTATAAATGTTGAATGCTAATAAAACATAAAATACAATGATCTCGGTTTCTCTCATAATTATAAAATGTTGAATGTAAACAGCATACCCAAATTACTTGTCAAACCAATCAAAATTTCCACTCCTTAGTTAATATCAGAGAATACCAAATCCAAATCCATGAACCCCCACACTGTCAACTGATTCCTTACCAAAGATATAGCAATTATTGTTATCCAATTCCAATAATGTTGTTATAGTACTCCTTGAAAATGCATCAGTTGGTATATCCATCTCTCTCTCTCTCTAAGAGTAATTGTTAACAGTAATTATAATAACAGGCTAAAAGCACTGTCAACTATGTTATCAAGGAAAACAAATGTCAATGAGAAATGAAGATAAATGACTTACTGGTGTACTTGAGAAATTGAGAATAGCTTCTGAGTTCAGTCCAACGGTAGTTGCAAATGGCCTCCGATGGGATCACCTCCAAAATTCTCAGGTGCTACTCTGGGGATAGCTTCTGAGTTCTGTCCAATACAAATATGCAAGAATAGCCATTCTTCAATATTCAAGCAGGATTGGAAACAGGGAAGTAGCGTATTAAAACATTAAAATAAGGTTAGTTGGCCAAAAATTGTTAATTTCTTGTGTAATTAACAGTCTGTCAATTATCTTATGAACATAAAGAAAGAGCAACATTTAACAAATCAAAAATTTTCTTGTCAATATTTTCTCTTTATATAAGAAGAGATGTCATGCAAATACAACCCTCACAGTAAACCTTGAAAAATAGCCAATCTCCAAAATATAAAAAAAACCCAACAATTTATACTTTTATAGTGAAGGCAATTTTCATAATGTGGATTCCATTTTATAGAAGGCAAGCGTAAATGAATTAATTATGAGAGAGATGGCATTATAGATGCTGGAAATCATGGAACCAAAAAGAAAAGTGGCAAAGAAAAAAAGCACTATTTGCCATCAATTCAAGGTAATATAAAAAGAAACTATTCATATGCAGTGGTTACAGGTACCACTCCTGGGTGATCAGCCAAATAGTGCCTCAAGTTGCTCTTTGGGGGAGCTCATGACTATGCCTTGAACCCCTTGTTGGCCCCTTTGTTGTCTAAAGTCCTGCCCTTAGCTCTTTTCTTGGGGTCTGATGAAATAATTAAAAGTTGTAAATTAGAGTCTAATAATTTATGTGAACAAATTAAATCAAGTAAAGGGAAAAGAACAAAAATTAAGAATTGTAACTTACATTGAAGGCAGATTCAATAATGTCATCGCTGAAATGTTGAAGTATGACTTGGGATTTCCAGAACCAGCAGGGAATTATTCCTGCAGAAATTAAAGCAATGATGTAAATTAGCAACCCTAAATATTAAAACTAAAACAAAATTCAAGTTTCTGTGTCAAAATTTAATCGGATTTGTAGGTAATTAATCACTCAAACAAATAAAAATACAAATTACCAAAGCTAATATTGATGAAATGAAGTGATGATCTTGGTTACCTCAAATCGTCCAGAACTGTTAACAGAACGGATGAGCTTTGCAATGTGATCATCATTGTTATTGTCAAATTAAGTAAATAAAAGCCCTGCAGGAACTCTAATCACATCTCTATGTTCGATGTTGAAGGAGTCATTTCTATCTTTCATCAGAAGAGTATAGGTAAATTGTCCTGAAATAGCAAAGCAACAAAAAAAAATGAAGATATTAGAGTTTATGATAATAGAAAAATGAGTGTTAACGAAGATATTAAACCCTAATCTCAAAAAGGGTCTCCTCCACAACTCAAAATCACCACATTAAAATTTAAAATTTCAGTGCTTTCAAACAACCAACAACAAAAAAAATCTACCAAGAAACAGCATTGATCTTTGCAACACAATTTTTTTATCTTCCAAGTATAATCTTTCATACAATATATATAAGCACATAATTTAACATTGCAACACAATCTTGCATGTCTTGTAGGGTAATTTTGATTTCATCGGTTGCTTTTGGGTACCCTTAAGACAATGCAAGCGTTCGTAAAATGTTTGCACATGATTAAATCTTCTACAATTTTTGGATCAAACCTTTCATTCTTTTCATCACAATTAAAAGCTTTCAGACGATTCCGCACCTCATTATACGTATCATAAACATACAATTGAGAAAATTTTGACGACTTATTATTAGCAGGTAATAAAGATCTCATTAAATGACAAACCTGACCACTAATATCTGATATGTGAGTGTGGTAGTAATGGCTCACCTACTTCAACCTTCTGGTCAATGTATCTCCTTGCTTCATAATCCTAGAGAAGATCAAGTAAAGGTGGATTTAAACACTTGGTTTATGCTAGAGTCCTGCTCTCATAGACCTTTATAGCAGTACAACTGGTAACTTTGGTGCAAAAAGCTTGCATCTTAGAATATTAGAAGAGCAGGAAACTTAAAAATGGATATGTTCGAGGGTCGTACATATCTAGTATATAGACTCAAGTCTCGACCTGTTCATGCAAAACAGTTAATGGAATTCCAGAATAGGGTCAAGTTAAATATTCAAATCCCTATGAGGACTAAGAAGTACCGTACTTTTATTGGCAAAATCCGTCTCATGACTGTTTCCTTATGTGTATTAAGATCAATAATCATCACTCTGTATCGGCATATAATGAATGATCACATCCATATAGTTTTTTTTTTAAACATTATAATTAACATTTCAAAACCTCACAATAATGCAACTATCACACATGCGGTCAAATAGTTAGTGTACCTTGATGTACTTAGTAGCTCAAAGGCAAAGAGTAATATCGTAAATGCATCGCCAAATCAACATCCGCAGCACACCAAAACCTGCCCAACAGAAAATAAAACAAAATTATGATTAAAAAAAAAAACACTCTGTTAACATCAGCATAGATAACAAAAACGATAAAAGATCTAAAAAATTTCAATCAAAAGTTTAAGACTTTAACTCACAGGAAGCTCTCTGAGTTAATTCGCTGGGCAAAAAAAATGTCCATCATTGCATTCTCATACAAAAGATTTCTTTAAATACTGATTTAAATCAAAACAGCAGGTGGTTATAAAATTTCTTCAAATCAAAACGGGATTCAGCTTGGATTTTCCCAAGAATTCATCAACTCAAACAACAAATAATTAAGAGCAGCAAACAGAGTGCATAATTTGTCAAAAACAACATATCCAGCATTCATGCAAAGGAAATACGATCATGAATTGAAAAAAAGAAAGGGGAGAGAGAGAAAGACGAACCTTGAGTTTTCTGGCAGATTGTGAAGTCTGAAGAGAACCCAGATCCAACAATTGTGAAGTCTAAGAGAACCCATAATTTGAATACTGAAATCTTGAGTTTTCTGGCAGATTTTTCCATCGCTGATTTCAATAACTCCAAATCAATTTAAAAAAAGTAAATAGATTTAAATTCGAAATTGGGCATAATAATTGAAAACATGACCAAAACTTCAAATTACTTGCCTTAAGTAGAGAGCGTTTTACAAAACGACCCCTTTGGAGACCTAGCCTTCGAGCAGCTGCGACGCCTGATGGTGGCGGTGTGAGAGAGTTTGAGAAGCTGAGATCTAATCTTTTGGATTTAGATGAGACAGCGTGGAATGAAGCAGAAGAGTCGAGAATAGGTATATTCAACGATGATGGATGCGTGGGCAGCGAGGGTAAATTCGACATTTTGCTGTGCAGAAATGAGAAAAAACGCACGACCAAGACCAATTGGGAGGCATTTTCGGCACTTTACTGTCCATGAACAGTACACGCGAGTTTGGGTTTTAGTATAGGTATAATTTGAAATGATATTTGGAGGCTCCCCAAACTCCAAAATTTTGTGACGTAGATAAACCAAAACGCGCCAGCCTATGACGCAGCACAAAGCAAAAAGTGATTACAAGCATGAATATTTAAAGAACTAAAATATGGAATCCAGTTGTTTGACAGAAATCCCAAAGACTTTGTTTTATTAAAGATTGAATTGATGATTACAATTATAACATCCACGACTTAAATATATAAGTCATTTACAACTCCTTCGACAACTCTAAAGCTTAGGGAATTAAATGAAAATAAATGACATGAATCGGACGAAAACGAAAGGTCCGATTTTTATTATAGAAATTAAAACTGTGTTTTGGAGGTTGAAACGGTCTTGAATGGCTAAAAGGTATTATGGGTCCAAATCGGAAGCTTAAACGCCAAACCTGCAAATTCCTGATGCATCCTTTTGTCTACCAACGGTCCATTTTTCTTCAATTCATTCGGCAATTTGTTCTACATCAGGCCACTGAATTCGATGGTCTATAATTTTGCTTGTTGAGATCAAAGTTTCATACCAAAATTAAAATAAATAAGAAACAATTAACAAACACAGAAATAGCTTAAGACAGATGTCTGAAACATTCACATGTTTGCACCACCTCCAGGTAAAGCCAAAGTCTCTGGATAAGTAACTGCTTCAACGTCGTTTTCGTCGTCAGCCTCGATAATAATTCTGTATGTTTTTTTCCTGGGATTATAGATCACCAAGATCCTTCCCTCATGATCCAGCAAAACTTCACCACTCTCGAAGATGCATATAGGCATCACAGTAAGATCACAAAAGTCAACAAAAATCTGTCTAGCTAATCTCGTTGATGAAATTTTCGCGACTCTTGTCCAGGATTCCTTGACTCCATATTCCTTCATAATCCATATCGAAAAAGTTTTATCCTGGAGCGCTGAAGTATACACAAAGAGACAATCTTGGCTGGTCCCGATTCCGACGAAGATATCTCTATCGTCACGTTGGGGCAATGACAGTGTGCTCTTAAAATTTTCTTCTGCTAAATCAAAAGAGACGATCTTAGAACTTCTTCTCTGAAGCTGTATCCAGTGAAGAGCTCCATTTAAGAAGCAGCCCCGGTGATCATTCTTCTCAAGATAATACAGGTCTCGACAAGTCCTCCATGAATTCGTTTTAACTGTAAAGACGTATATCATGGATCGGAAAGGCTCTTCAGTTGAAGTTGTACTGTCACGACTGCCCAATATTAACTTGTAATCTTCAGTGGAGGAATCATACCCTAACCCGTAAAATATCTTATTACGGTCAACATAAGGAGGTTCCGGTAACACGTTGGTATCTCCGGTGGAAGGGTTCCATAAGATAATGTTGTAAGGGTATTCGCCAAAGTCAATTTCTAGACATACCAAACCGTTACACGAACCCAAAATATCGATAACCATATCTGGTTTTATTACTGACGGATAATTAAGCACTCTGGTTGAAACAACATCATCATTATAGTCTATGGAGAGGAGATCGAGATGGTCATCTGACATTTTTGCAACGAAGAGCTTGATGTTGTTCTTGCTGGTGCTTGTGACTGTGTTTCTCTGGTGTTGCGCAACGAACTGAGGATTGGAGATTACATGAAGCCATGGCTTGCACACACACCGAAATCGCATTAAAGATTTAACCGGCACCCTCGAGAGTATGTCGAGTTTGATTTCATCAGGGAGACTGGGCGCCATTGAATGGGAAATTTTGCGAGACTTCATAAGGGTACTGAACAAGAATACCGAAAGATTAATATAGACACACACATACACACAATACTCTTTGCTAAACATTAAACTGAACATATCACACACAATGCACTTTACTCAACATTAAACTGAACATATCTAGCTAGGATTTTATACAGTGGGAAACTGAACCACGAGTAGGAGAAATTTTTAGTTGTGACAGGAACACGTGTGGTACACCACTTGTTTTTATGTAAGTGGTGGGAAATTTTATTTTTTAAGTTATTAATTTTTTAACACACATATCACACCATTTATTTAACGACACGTGTTGTACCACTTCATATGACGGTCACGCTGGAAAATCTCTTCACGAGTAATTATATTCATGAATCGGCACTCACTTCAACCAATACCAAAACGATTATTTATTGCTCATTTAAGATTCACTTATATAGAAAACGCTTATGCTTGTAAGAGTTTTTGCGAGAAGTTCTTTTCATTAAAAATTTGGTCTATCTAGCATTACTCTTATTAGAAACTCTTTGAAAACTTTTACAAAAATATAAGTGCTTCTCAAGTTCTTTTGACAACTTATAAAATTAAATGTAGGTTTTAACCAAAGATCGATTATGCAATTGAACTAGCTATTCAAAATAAGATAATATGACTAGCTTCATTATTTCTATAGATTAAAAACAAGCAGCGTCTTTCAGCCATAAAAGTTGTAAGATCCTGAATTCCTCTCCCCTTAATATTCCAATAATTCAATGTAGATTATCCTATCATTTGTTAAACACAAAAAAAAAAAAAAAAAAAAAAAAACTAGTGTGCCCAGAACACGGAGTTGTACATCACATGTTATTATAAGTAGAGGGAAATTTTATTTTTCAAGTGACCCTCAACTTATTTAATGTCATGTGGTGTACCAACCTGTATTTTGGACACATTGAAAAATTTCTCGTCAAATACAAAACACACACACACAACAATATATACGCAAAAAATAAATAATAAGAGGAATATGAGATACACGAATTTGCACTAGAACTGCCAAACTCATCTTAGGATGTGTGAAAAAAGAACAAGAGAATCACATGAAAACAAAACATGGAAATAATTCTAGAGATAAATGAACTAAAGGGTTTAATTACCTCAACTTATCGCTTTATATGGTGATTGATATTCAAGCAGGTTACAAATGAGTTATAGCTAAGGAAGCCGTTAAGCAGACCCAAAAGTTGAATCCATTATCGACTCCCACTAGGTTTTTGAGTAGTCTCCAAGATTTCCAGCAATTGGATGCAAACCAACAATACTGGACCCAAACTAAGATAAAGACTCACTCTTGACTGTTTTTTCCTCTTTCATTTGTAATAAAATGATAAGAAAGAAGTCAAAAATTAGGGGAAGAGGTGGGAAAATAAGCTAGTGAAATGTATAAGGTGTCAATAGCACTTCCAGGAGTATGCTTAATTGCTTTGGATATATATAGATTTAATGGATATGTGATTTGAAATGAAATAAGTAAGAAATGAAATAAGTTACGCAATTTAATTGTAGGTTAAAGATATCTTACCTATTACGGAAATAAGCAAGAAATGAAATAACTTACGCAATTTAATTGTAACGGTAGGAAGAAGTGTGATTTACCCTAAAAACAATTACTAGAAAAAAGGACGTTGAAGACCCAAAAGCAAACCTTTTACTAGAACAGATATATTCTCAAACTAACATCTTCAAGATAAAGAGTCACTTAGTATTATAGTCTAGTGATATTCCTCTTCACTTATAAGTGAGAGATCATAGGTTCGATTCTCACCTAAAACGAATTTGAACCACATTACTGCTAGCTCATTGTGAAGTTAAACGCCCATTGTGAGGCTAAGCCCACCCCAACTCCATTAGCGTAAATAATATCGTTTGTTAAAAAATAAAAAATAAAAAAACTTCAAGATAAAGGGAATGCCCTCTCGGATGGGGTAATGGATGAGGGCTTGGAGAGAGAGAGAGGCAGATGTAGCTTGTTTACTACTTGGTGATTCCAGGTTTTGTAACTCTTGAGAAACCTCGGTCAAACAGAAGTGAAGACTATCGTGTTCGATTAGCTGGAAGTGAAGCTTTCTTATCTTATCCAGGGAGTTACTTTTTGCAATGCAAGCCATGTTTATCAACTATTTAAGTAACCAGTACATAAAACGTGTAAAATAGCGTAAGTAGATTATTGTTCTTTAAACTATACAACGTGAATCGATCAGCTAAACCATTTTCGATATTTTTTAAGTAGGCTAGAGCATGGACGGCTCCGATCGTCTAATAACAATACATGCTCGAAAAAATAAAATAGAAGGTAGAAGCATGAGATCCAAAGAAGAAACTTGTTAACATCTCTTGTTTCACAATACAAATCATACAAAGAAAACAAAAACTATTTGGAGTCGTTATTTATTTAACTAGCCGAAAAGTCTGAGGGCACTTACTTAATTGTGCAAGGAACTTGTATTAAAGTTTCAGAGAGACTCGACAAAAAAAGTTTTTTGAGAGATGGACCGCTATCAATTACTAAAAATATTGATATTGTCTCCACTTAATCATACATGTAATTAATAAGTGTGAGAATTCTATGTAAAAGACCTAGGTGTAATTAGAAGTGAGATCATTTGATATAAGTTTTTATTCTATAAGATAGCCGATGTAGTTTTTTTCTTTTATTTAACACGCCCTCAGAAAATGGGACCATTTTGGAGTGGGCCAAATGTAGAGCTGTATTAGTTATGTTTATAAGTGAAAACAGTAATTCAGACTCAAATCTAAAATTCGTTCTAATTTAAGTTTCAGAGAGACGGACCGTGACCACACTAATGACATCAAGATTGTCTCTACTTAATCACCCGTGCATTAATACAAGGGTTTTTTTTATTCAAAAGGCTTTGATACAATTAGGAGTGAGACTATTTAAATTGTGATTTATTTTATAAGATGACAAATGTGAGACTTAGATCATCTTCATTAAAAGCATTCATCTCTCCCGCACCGAATTCCAAACTCAGTCCCCAGCCACCCCCAAATGTAAAAAAAGGTAGTTATTGGATTCCAAGTCACTAACCATGGTACTACTTTTATTTAGGCTTTGATGGTCATAATTGACAGAGCGAAGGTATCTGATTAAGGGTTTACGAACTATTTCGTTTTAGTAAAACTCTGATAATCCAGAGAATTCAAACAAAAAAAAAAAAACTTATTTAATGATTAATATGATAAAAGTTATATAACTCAACCACATCAAGTGATCCACTAATAAAGGCGCGGATTGCGGCTTCCTAATAAACAAAAAATATGAAAAGTCTTGGATTCGATGTTTCGAGCTGATGAGTCTGCTTGACTGCAGCCACGAGCAGGATGAAATTCCCCATAATCTCTCTAGGCCCAGAAGGAATGGATAACCATGACTTACCATCAGTTATCCTATTAAAAAAAAAAATCAACGCAACTCTAAAAGTCAAATTGTCATAGGAAAATCCTAATTGCAAAAGAAATTAAAAAGAAAATTACAAAATTACTCAAAACACTCAACAAACTTTTAAAAAGCTGTTCTAAACCCCTAAAACCTCCAAAAAGGCCCAAAAACATCTTATGTCACAAGAATGCCGTATGTTGGACTCGTGTTGCCAATGCCTTTCCCAGCCGAAAAAAAAAATCATGGGCCAAAATCAAATACAGAAAAGCCCAAATACACTATTCCCGTCGCTGTTCTAAACCCCTTAGATGTTTAAACACCCAAAACGTCTTATGTCACAAAAAAAAGCCGTGTGTTGGACTCATCTTGCCAAACCCTTTCCAAACCAAAACAAGTATCATGGTGCCAAAAACGACTACCGAAAATCCAAAATACACTATTCACAAAATCCCAAAATACACTAGTCACTTCTTTCAGTCCCTCTTCAATACTACACGTACAAATTCTCCAATTCCAATTACTAATGTTATAGAGCTCGTTTGGATGTACTTTTAAAATGATTGAAATCACTTTTAGTGAAAATGTTTTTAAAATCAATTCTTAATAAAAATACAAGTAAATTCTGAAAAAGCACTTAGAGTGCTTCCTAAAAGAAGCACATAATGCAGAAAGCACTTTAAGTGCTTTTGAAACTAAAAAAAACATTTTCTCCAAAGCACATCCAAACGAGCCCATAATCATTAAACGGAGCAACTCTAATGGTCATTATAGGAGAAATTTTTAATTGTGATAAGAACACGTATGGTACACCACGTGTTTTTTATGTAAATGGTGTAAAATTTTAAGTTTTAAATTGTTAACCTTTTAACACACATATCCCACCATTTCTATGGGGACACGTGGTGTACCACCTCGTATGACGATCACACTAAAAAATCTCTCGTCATTATTGAACTGAATCAAGTTGAAGGTTATATGACAAAGTTTTTACAAAAATCGAGTGCAAGAGTTAACCGCAAATATGCCAAAAAGGGTTTGAAGGAAATTAGTTGCGTCACAAATTAGGTGAAGGACATCACTTACGTTATAAACCATTTGCTTAACATTATTATCATGGGCCTTGGGGTTAATATTTGAGGCCTAGGGCCGTGCCTACCTTAGCTCACAATGTATCCAAAACCAAACAAAAGGTCAGGCACAACAAAATCCACCAAATCATATGATGGGATAATTTGTTCCATGAGTTTTTCTTTTTCTTTTTTCTATCATAAGCACCGCTAATTTTGGAGTCCAACCAACAGTTGCCCTGCAGACCTCTAACTTCATGTAATATATACTTGCAGAGAGTACACACTTTGTGTGTATGAACAACCGCTCACCTCCTTCCGCGTTCTTCTCAAACGCAATCGCAACCGCCCCCTCCTCCCACGTTCTCCTCAAACGCAGCCACTATCCAAAAAACATTATGATTTCACTTACCTGTATGAAAAAATGATGGTGGAACAATTTCTCTTAATAAGTTCATATTTTTATCTTATGTAAATATTTTGATACAAAATTACTATTTTGCCCTCCTTATGTAAATATTGTATATCAAAAATGAAGACAATAGGAAAAAAGAGAATATGATTGTCATTTTGTCAAAAGGTACAAAATTACTATTTTACCCTCCTCATCTCAACATGGTGTATTCAAAAGTGGGGCAAAATTGAAAAAAGTGGGCAAAAAAGTTTACAAGGTGTGTTCTCTTAATATATAGTATATAGATACTCTTTTGAAGGCTTTTTTTTTTAATTACTAATTTCCCGTTATTGTCTTGCTCAGAACTTGAGAAACTAACGATAACATCACACGTTAAGTGAAAAAAAGTGCATGATCAAATAGTCACAGTACAACATCCAAAACAACTAATATATAGTAATTAGCATCAGAAAATGGCGATCAACACTGCTTCTCCCAGAACGTGCCCTTCAATTGCCTCCAACACCTTGTCCTTCGTCACCTGCAACTCACCCAAATTTTAACATTTAATAAAATAAAATATAACTGCTTCTAAAAGGTTTAATATTTTCGGAAAACTAATGAAAAGAATTTGAAAACTTTGAGTTTTAAGGATAAAGATAAAATAAAGGGTAAAGTGAATAGTACCAAGATTGACTTTTTAATGTAAAAATATGTTTTTCCATTAAAGTGAAAAGTACCGAAGCTTTTCGTTAAAGTTCTTTAAATCCGAGTCACACATTAGTGAAGATTTACGTGATCAATTAGATTCACAATTTAACAATATATAAAAATTGATTTAACTATTTATGTTATTACATAGTTGATTTACGTGATCAATTTGATTCACAATTTAACAATATATAAGAATTAACTTAACTATTGATGTTGTCAAATAGTCTAATAAGAGAACAGATTCTGTTTGAATGTTAAAAAGCAACATAGACCTACAAACATACCTTGCGACCTAGGTGCAGATCATCGTCCAAAGCATAAAGCTTGAACTCGATCCTATGACCATGATTAGGCAGCACGGGCCCACGCCACCCAGGCACCTTCCAATCATTGTTTCCTTCTTTGATCTCGCCATACTCACCACCCACCTCCTCTTCTTTACCGGAAAAACCCTCCGGCAGTTTTTTCAGAGTCGGTGGAATGTTCATCACGACCCAATGCGTCCAAGGCACGAGCGGACCCTTTGGGTCGGGTGCGTCAATGTCCTGTACAACTAGGGCTAGGCTCTTGGTCCCTTGTGGCAAGTTGTACCATTCTAAAGGTGGAGATATGTTCTTTTTTGCTCCTTGACCTTCTCCTGTGTATTTTCTGGGCAACCTTCCTTCATGGTCTATTTCGGGTGATGTCAATCTGAATTCGTCGCCGGAAGCCATAGCTCTTTTGGTTTGTAAATATGCACTTGGGGTGATATATATGGCTATTTTTAGGTACGAGCTTTATACAGATCCGGTTTTTGGGTGCACAAATATTAGACACGTTTGTGTGAAGAAGTTTCGTGTTGGCGATAGAAAGTGCGAGGTGTATCGTGATGTGACACGTACGATGACATGTGGAGCCTGCTCGAGTCTTCCGTTTCTAAGAGGCCCATTAGTCGTGAAGAATATGTCAGATTGAAGTTTCACCGTAACATAGAAAATTAGAAAGTGATTCTATTTTTAGTCGGATTTATTTTCAGCACGTTCCTTAAATAAGCAGAATAGATTAAGTAAAACATGAAGTATGTGTAGTCGTTAACTAACATGCGAATAACCTACTCTAAACCATAAATTTTTTGAAGCTCCACTGTAATACACATCAATGTCTAAAGACAGATTGTTTCAGTCTATGTGATCAACCTCCAACATATATCGCGAAGCAATTTCGGAGGAGCTACCTATTGCCGCCTTCATTGTTCAAAATTGTATAGTTGGAGTTGTCAGCAACGATGATTATTTTATACAAAAATCATATGCACTGGGAGTTATTGGTTTATCGTCTTATCAAAAGATAACAATCGCGCTCTAAATAATAGCATATGCAAATGTCTTATGTGATGAGTAGTGTAAAATGACGAAAAGTACGACTATAAATACCTTACAAAATTTCCGTCATCTTACAATACTCATCGCACAATTCAGTTGACATTTTATTTAGAGTGCAAATGTCTTTTGATAGAGTGATAACGGCATAGCTTCTAGCGCACCTGGTTTTTGTACAAAATATTACGTAGGCGCACTCGATAGCGCCCCCAAAGTCTCTCATCGGTATATCATGGAGCTTGATCACCTAGACCTAAGTAATATTTCATTAGGGTTGACGTGCATCATGTTGATCTGTCCATAAATAAATTTTCAGTGGTTTGACAGTGAGATCATCTTCTTCAACAAAAATATCATACAATTGATTCATCATAATCGTTGTTTCTAATGAAATTGGGGTTCCACCATAAAATCAATTGGCAATGTGGGAAGTAGCCCAAGATCATATAAGCACATAGCAAACCTTGTTCCTCATCGATGTGGGACAACTCTCAACACGCCCCCGCACGTGTGGTGGATTTTCAAGCGTACACGTGGACAACAACTGGGTGACGTGAAGCGCGTGTGGCCGTTGGGCTTCACACGTGGACAACCTTGCTCTGATACCATGAAAGAGAGTTAAGAACGCATAAGACTGTAAAAGGGAAAGAATTATTGATGCTCAACTCAGTTGTCCACGTGTAGGCTTGAAAATCCACCACACGTGCGGGGGCGTGTTGAGAGTTGTCTCAGATCGATGAGGGACAATGTTTGCTATGTGCTTATATGATCTTGGACTACTCCCCATATTGCCAATTGATTTTATGATGGAACCTCAATTTCTTCAGTTTCCATGTCTTTACCCTTTGAGCTTTCATCACTGTAAAATAGTTGTTAGGATTCCCAAAGAACTGAAATGAAAGTAACAAAAAAAATTCAATGAAAATGTAGATTTGGATTAGAACATTGTAGTTTTTTTTTACATATCTCAATTGGTTCATGCATGAATTGTAAGAAGTAATTAGCAATCAACAAGTTACTAGCATCGCATGTATAACAATAGAATTACAATAAATCAATCAAACAATTAAAAAGAAAAATAAACTTATCTGCCGAAGAGGAGGAAGAATAAACCATGACTGCTAGGGTTTCAAAGGGAGTCTTCTACACTCAACAGCCGATAATCCTTGTTATAGAATAGTGTTTTTAGCATTGATAAGGATGATATGAGTACAGGGACTACCTATTATAGTGACGAGTCTCCTTATGATCCGGCCTATTACTAATTAGTAAGGATTTTGTGACATCCCACATCGTCCAGGGGAGTGATCCTTAAATGTATATTCTCATCCCTACCTAGCACAAGGCCTTTTGGGAGCTCACTGCTTCGGGTTCCGTAGGAACTCCGAAGTTAAGCGAGAAGGGGCTAGAGCACTCCCATGATGGGTGACCCACTGGGAAGTTGCTCGTGAGTTTCCAGAAACAAAACCGTGAGGGAATGGTAAGCCCAAAGCGGACAATATCGTGCTACGGTGGTGGAGCGGGCCCGGGAAGTGATCCGCCCAGGGCCGGGATGTGACAGATTTGCTAAAGGAGAAATTAGGTTCTCATCCTTCATTTTGCTACTATATTGATTCAAACCTTATTTCTTTTCAATTTTTTTTATCAAGGTCCTTGGTATTAATAACATAATTAATTATTTCAATAATAAAATATTTTTATTTCTAAATATATTCATTTAATGTTAAAAATGTTACAATTAGTATATTTATATTTATGGCTAAATTTTTTATCATATATTTTTATTTTTAGTTTGTACTCATTTTTAATTTGCAACCCTTTTTTAATTTGTACCAATTTTCTTTTCAGTTTTAATTTGTACCCATATATTAATTTCTTTTTGTGCCCATATTTTATAAAGTTTTATTTGTATTTGTACCCATATTTTTTTATTTATATGTACCCATTTTTAATTTTGCTAAATGTACCCATGCTAATTATATGTACCATTCATGTAATTTTTTTCAAATTTTTAATCTTAAAATGTACTAATTCTTAAATATACCAATTTGTTATATGTAAAATGTACCCTTTTTTTTAATATAAAATCTATTCAAGTTTTTTTTTTTCTAATATATTTTTAAACTTATATGGGTACATTCTTTTTTCTTTGATTTGAGAATGTATCCTTGTTAAGTTTAATCGAAGAAATTTACTAATTTTATTAAGCCTAATATGACACACCCCGACCCGGAATGTCCACTAGGACTCCGAATCGAGCTGTGCTGGCCGATACCTGGAAGGTGACGAAACCATAAAGTTATGATATGGAAGAATGCGAATAAATTTAAACCTAAAGATACCTAAATAACAGAGTGCGCTGTGAGTGGGTATGGACCCATTTCACACGCGTTGTCAGAGCATAAGTAAAGTACAGTAGTGTGGGTAAAGATCATACCCTCAGAAGTAGCCACCTGAACTGAGATATGCCACGAGTCCTTGTCGATAAAGAAACTATGCTACTAGAACCTGGAGGGGCGCAAAACAAAAAGCGTGAGTGGGCAAAAACAAAGTTTTACAAAATCACTTCGATATAAAAGTTGTAACCCCTCTCTGTAAAACATGTATACTTCCCAGAAAATATATATATACGTACTAATACAGAAAACCATTAATCAACCAATCTCATCAAATAAGCAATGTCATGCCCGAATGAACCATAACCAATAATCAACATATACCAAATACCATCAAGTAATAAGGTGATATCTCAACTCAAATCATGCCGGCAATATATATAATAATCAGCCGGAGTCACCTCTAGTGACCTGTACGGCTGAATCTATGGCTCCTCAATCAAATCCTCAATCCATCTCTCAATCAATCATCAATAATCAATAATCAGTAACCTGCACCCATGACGGAACCACCTAATGTGGTCTGTACGTCAAGCTGGGTAAATACACTATGTGCTACGATCACGTGAAGGCTGGCGACGAATCGCAAGTCACCTACGAGTCGGAACCACCTAATGTGGTCTGTACGACAGGCTGGCACCTGCCTTGAATCCAAGGTGAGCGTACGGTGCGGGAGGTGAACGATCATGTGAAAGCTAAGCCCTCAAGCATGCACAACCCCGATGTGCAGGTAATGAGCCATATAACAATCTCATCGATATCACCTTAATCATCCTATCACAATCACATACTTACCTGACTTACCTGGCGCCTGCAGTGCAGCAATATAAATAATCACATAAATATATATATAAAATGTAACTATGGCATTCGACATGGCATTCATTTCATAAAAACATTTTAAAACGCATTTCTGGGAAAAATCAATCAATTATATATATATATATATATATATATATATACTGAAAACCAAAAGCCCACTCACCTGGAGTTCGCCCTACAACTCCTTAGCACAACCCATCAAGGCGTCATGACGATCGGCGCCTAGAACAATCATCAAATCATGCCTCAGAAATCATATCGATAGAATATATAACTTATATAAAACACGTCACTATGCAGTTCGATCCGGAAGATCTGCAACTCAGATTTCCAATCTGTAACTTCTCATGATTCACATTATGCTTATAGAACAACATACTAAAGTTTCGTTATGATCCAACGGTTGGATCTCCGCCAATTTCCAAAACCGAATGGCGATTAACGTTTTATTTTATAACTTACAAATCCAATTCGGGAAGATCCATACGTCGGATTCCAGATCCGTAAGCTTCTACATTCTTAAAATATTAAGTACTACCATGTATCAAGGTTTGGTGACGATCCAAGGGTCGGATCGTCGATTCATATTTTTACCTAACCCCGAATCGTAATGAAATTAAGTTCAAATGATCATCAAACGTCATTCATTCATCAAAACTAAATTCAGAACATGAATTATGGTCTAAAAATATCATTGGTGGCTCACTGGCCACGTGCCGCCGCGGGTGGCAGTCGACCGCCCCGGCCCGCCGGAAAATCCAACTTTCTCCAAAAATTACGAAAATTTGCAGAATTGAAGATCTCAAAGAGTAGAACAACTTTCATACCTGTGACCAAGGCCAATTCGGTCAAGAAAGGCTCCAATTTCATCAAAACCCGTAAGAACCCTAGTATTTGGTGTGATTTGATTCGACCTCCAAACTTGTTCCAACGCCTCCAACTTGTTTGGGCCTTGTTCCAGACCTCAAGAGGATGCCATGGGTGGTATTAATTGGAAGAAATTGCTTCGGGATTGGTGGATTTCGAACACGAAGCCGCCGCACCCACCATGCGATTTCACCCATTTTCAAGGCCAAATCTCTTGAAATTTGAGGTGTAATAGGAAGAGGGAAGGGCTAGATGATGATTGGGGGTGGTGGCTTGGTCCAATTCGTGGTCAATCCGGTGGAAAACCACCAAAAATTATGGTGAAAACGGGTCATTTGGTGCCGGTCAAGGGGAACCCGTTTCTCCCCCTTCCCCCTCCCCCCCCCCCCCCCGCCGCCCGTTCCTCACTCTCCCTCACTTCCCTCATTTCTTCTGTTTCTGATTGGTCAGCCCCTTCTCTCTCTTCTCCTCATTCCTCCATTTATTTCCCCTTTCTCTTATTTCCTTCTAATCTCCACCATCCATTCCATTTTATCATTAAATCTGGGCCGCCCACGTGGCATTCCAGATTTAGCTCCAAAAATCTGGGACTTTCTAGAAATTAATTAATTTACTAAAATACCCCCAACTTTAAACTTTAATAACTTCTTCTATATAGCTCCAAATCACGAACCGCTTGCGCCCACGCGTCCGTAGTGACGAGTACTACGAGAATATGCCAAGAAAACAAAACTTAGGTGACACGATACTGTAATTAACCTCAGTCAACGCACGAGTCTCGAAGGGCAATTTCGTAAAAACACTTATAAAAAAATTTATACAATTGTAAAATCAGGGACAGACTGTCACATAATATCTTTTTTTTTTTTTTTTTGTGATTTTGAAGAATGTACCCATGTTTTGATACAATAATTTTTTTTGTTAATTTTGATGAATGTACCTGACACACCCCGACTTGACATCGGGACGTGCTGGCCGTCATGTGAGCGTGACAAGGCCATGTGCGCAGTACGAAAGAATAAATATAGATAATAAGTACTAGAGTTACAGGCACATAAAAAAAAGTGTGAAAGTTAACAGCATGATTCATAGAGTTCGAGCGTTCTAGGTGCAGTCCAAAAGACATAAGCAAGAAAGTAAAATATTTACATGGATGGTGTGCTGTCAGATATGCCCTGATGCCTCGTTTGCCACCAAAACTACCTAGTACCTGGAGGGGCGCAAAACAAAAGTGTGAGTGGGCAAAAACAAAGGTTTATCAAAAACATTTCGATATGAAAGTTGTAACCCCTCTCTGTAAAACATGTATACTTCCCAGAAAATATATACATACGTACTAATACTGAAAAACCATCAATCAACCAATCAATCAAACAATCAATGCCATGATCGAATGAACCATAATCAGTGATAAACACGTATCAAATATCATCAAGTAACCAGGTGATATCCCAACTCAAATCATGTCGGCAATATATACCAATCAGCCGGAGTCACCTCTAGTGACCTGTACGGATGAATCTATGGCTCCTCAATCAAATCCTCAATCCATCTCTCAATCAATAACCTGCCCCCATGACGAAACCACCTAATGTGGTCTGTACGTCAAGCTGGGTATAACGCTCTATGCTACGATCACGTGAAGGCTGACGACGAATCGCAAGTCACCTACGAGTCGGAACCACCTACTGTGGTCTGTACAATAAGTTGGCACCTGCCTTGGATCCAAGGTGAGCGTACGGTGCGGGAGGTGAACGATCATGTGAAAGCTAAGCCCTACTCTAGCGGCACAAACCCCGATGTGCAGGTAAATGAGCCATAGTCTAATCTCATCGATATCACCACAATCATCATATCACAAGCACATACTTACCTGACTTACCTGGCGCCAGCGGTGTATCGACATATAATCATATAAACATAGAAATATATATGGCACTCGACATGGCATTCAATTTCATAAAAGCATTTTAAAACAGATTTCTGGGAATCAATCAAGTGTGTGTATATATATAAATATATAAATATATATATATATATATATATATATATTGAAAACCAAAAGCCCACTCACTGATAGGTAGACGGGTCGTAGCCCCCGAGCCTCGTGTGGCTGCGCTCGTCCTCAGGATACGTCTCACCTATATGCGAAACAACTATATAACCGTTAATTATGCACATAATCCAAATCAAGTAATAACTTCTCATACATTGCTCAATTGGGGTGTTTGAATATACCAACATGCTCTAATCAATCCCACCAACACCTCCATATTTTTAAAATAAATTTTGGAAGCCTCACGCGCCCTCACGCACCGGCCAAGGCACGGCAACACGTGTCGCCCACGCGCGGCCACGTGCCGTGCACACGGACGGAATCCTTAACGCCGTTAAGGAATATTCCATCAAATCCTAGAATATTCCGTTAAAGTTAACTGACGCCGTTAATCTCCGTTAGGAATATTCCGTCACCTTCAACCTCAGTCGCTGGCGACCGGCGCCTCTGTGTCGCCGGAAACTGGGTAATTTTTCTATCTTTGATTTCTAGCTCATTTTTCAACCAAATTTCATGAAATTTACACCAAAATGATCCTTAGAACAAGGAGAAGAGATTTATACCTGTTTTGAACCCAAAATCCACGTGAATCTTGCCGGAGAAATTCCACGAATTCCGGCCAACTTCCAAACCGGCGATCTCGACGTCCAAACTCCTTCAATTTTGTCCTCCGAGCATCCCAAGGTAATTCTAAACCCTCCTATGATCTCCAAATAAGCTAAAACCCCTTAGATTTCGAGCACATGAACAGTACCATTCTTGGTACTGCACGGGTTCTAGGGTTCTAGACAGTTTCAAGCTATACAAATGGTACGGTTACGATCACCAGGTTGTTAGGGTTCTAAATAGGCTATCTAGTGCCTTGATCTGTGACCAAAACACAGGGAACAAGGGTTCGTCCGTACGGTTGCAGAGGAGAGGAAAGAGAGTTCAAGAAGAGGAATGAGAAGGTGACGGGGAGGGTGATCATGCACACGTGTTGTGCATGTGTGTGCATATATTTTCTCATCCAATCCCCTCCACATAAATTTAATCCAAAATAAAATAAAATAAATAAACATATATATATATATATAGGTACCCCTATATATAAATATTACCCCTTATTCTCACATCCTCTCACTCCCGCGAGGGTAAAATCGTCATTTCATAATTAATATATCCATTATCTCAGAACGGACTGTTACAATCTACCCACCTTAATGAAATTTCGTCCTCGAAATTTACCTAACACATACAACCCATTAATACTCATAAAACAGCCGTGGGTACAATTCCTTCATCCTTTCTTCCGTCTCCCAGGTTGCTTCCTCCACTGAGTGATTCTTCCATAAAACCTTCACTAATCGCACTGTCTTGTTCCTCAAGACCTTATCCTTCCAATCCAGTATTGTGACTGGTTCCTCCTCGTAAGACAAATCATGATTGATCTCTAATTGCTGTGGAGGCAAAACATGTGATGGATCTGCAATATAATGGCGAATGATCGACACATGAAACACATTAGGCATTCTAGACAGCTCCTGAGGCAACTCGAGTCTATAAGCCACTTCACCAATCCGCTCAGAAATCTGATATGGACCAATATACCTGGGACACAATTTCCCCTTCTTAGCGAACCTCACAACGCCTTTCCAAGGTGATAACTTTAAGAAAACCAAATCGCCCACATTATAAGTCCGATCAGTAGCATGTCGATCAGCTAAACTCTTCTGACGATCTTGAGCCGCTTTCAAGTTAGATTTAATCACTTGAATATTCTCCGTAGTCTCATCCACTATCTCTGGGCCCTCTAAAACTCTTTCTCCAACCTCTGACCAACACAAATGTGTCCGACAAGCTTTACCATATAAAGCCTCAAATGGTGACATACCAATGCTCGAGTGATAACTGTTATTATAAGCAAATTGCATCAGATCTAAACGCGTATGCCATGAATCACCAAACTGCAATACAGAAGACCTCAACATATCCTCTAATGTCTGAATTGTCCTCTCAGACTGTCCGTCCGTTTGAGGATGATATGTAGTACTATATAATAACCTCGAACCCAAAGCTTCTTGAAATGCCGTCCAGAATTTAGAAGTGAACCTTGGATCTCGATCTGATACAATGCTAACTGGCACGCCATGATACTTAACAATCTTCGTGATAAAAAGTTCAGCTAGCCGATTTAAAGAAAACTTCTCTCGAACTAGGATGAAATGTGCTGATTTAGTAAGTCTATCAACAATCACCCAAACTCCATCATAACCATTCCTCGTACGAGGAAGCTTATACACAAAGTCCATGGTAATGTCTTCCCATTTCCACTGTGGAATAGGGAGAGGCTGCATCCGTCCAAATGGCTTCTTCCTCTCGGCTTTAACCTGCTGCCAAACAATACATCGACTCACGTATTCAGCAATTTCTCTTTTCATACCTGGCCAATAATAGAACGATCGAATGGTATGATACATCTTCGTGCTTCCAGGATGCATAGCATAAGCTGAAATATGCGCCTCATCAAGAATAGCTTTCTTTAACTCCGCATTATCCGGCACGTACATCCTACCTTCTTGCATGAGCATGCGATCAGTCTCCCGAATCCGAAAATCTTTCTTCTTCCCCTCATTCCTTAATCGAATTAATTCTTGAACCTCATCATCCCCCATCTGCGCCTCAAGTATTTGATCAATCAAGATTGGCCTAACCTGAAAATGAGCAAGTAAAGCGGTTTCCTGATCATTATCCTCTGATTCTTCCATAACTAGCTTTACTCCAGTCGACCTTAATTCTGCCAGAAGAGGAACAAGGCTCGTGTGAATAGCATTAATCCTGTCCTGAGATTTCTTGCTAAGTGCATCAGCTACCACATTTGCGCGACCAGGATGGTATTCAATCATGCAATCATAATCGCTCAGCAACTCAATCCATCTCCACTGACGAAGATTTTAAATCCCTCTGAGTAAACAAATACTGAAGACTTTTATGATCTGTGAAGATCTTGCATTTCTCACCATAGAGATAATGCCTCCAAATTTTCAATGCGAAGACAATCGCTGCTAGCTCCAAATCATGAGTAGGATAATTCCTGTCATGCTGTTTTAATTGTCTAGAGGTATATGCAATCACCCTACCATGCTGCATCAACACACAGCCCAAACC
Source organism: Heteromeles arbutifolia (assembly GCA_024362995.1). NCBI lineage: Eukaryota > Viridiplantae > Streptophyta > Magnoliopsida > Rosales > Rosaceae > Heteromeles > Heteromeles arbutifolia. The sequence goes on along the minus strand of JANCRC010000017.1, from coordinate 7,862,728 downwards.
ATTTAATGAAGCATCGCTGTAAATCTCGAAGTTACCACCGTCGTCAGGAAGTGCCAACACTGGTGCCTGAGTAAGACAATATTTCAGCTGCTGGAAACTCCGCTCACAACTATCATCCCACTCAAATTTAACGTTCTTCCTTGTTAATTTAGTAAGTGGCAAGGCAATCTCGGAAAAATCTCGAACAAACCATCTGTAATACCCCTCAAAACCCAAGAAACTACGTACCTCTGAGACGGTTCGCGACTACTCCCAATTCTCTATCGCTACCACTTTCTGGGGATCCACCTGAATACCCTGAGCTGAAATGATATGCCCCAAAAATGCCACCTGATTCAACCAGAATTGGCATTTACTGAACTTGGCATAAAGCCTACACTCCCTCAACCTTTTCAGCACCAAACTGAGATGTCGCACATGCTCCGCTTTAGATTTAGAATAAACTAAAATGTCATCAATAAAAACAATGACAAAACGGTCTAAATACTGCTTAAACACCCTGTTCATCATATCCATAAAAGCAACAGGTGCGTTAGTTAACCCAAATGGCATTACCAAAAACTCATAATGGCCATAACGGGTTCGAAACGCTATCTTAGGAACATCATCCTTCCTAATCTTCAGCTGGTAGTACCCAGACCTCAAGTCAATCTTCAAAAATACACAAGCTCCTTGCAGCTGATCAAACAAATCGTCAATACGCGACAATGGATAACGATTTTTAATCGTCACCCGATTCAGCTGCCGATAATCTATACACATCCTCAAAGTACCATCATTCTTCCTTACAAATAAAACTGGAGCTCCCCAAGGTGATGTACTAGGCTGAATAAAACCTTTATCTAATAATTCTTGCAGCTGAATTTTCAATTCCTTTAATTCTGCAGGAGCCATTCGATAATGAGTCAAAGATATAAGGTCAGTATCTGGCAATAAATCAATGGTGAACTCAACATCTCGATCCGGCGGCAACCCCGGCAAATCATCAGGAAAAACATCTGGAAAATGTATGACCACTCTAACATCCTCCACTCTGCTGGCCACCTTATCATTCAACACCACATGTGCCAGATACCCCTGACAACCCTTCTGCAACAACTTCTTGGCTCTCACAGCTGAGATAATAATACCATGCCTGATGCCACTAGGCTCGCCAACAAATGTAACCACCGGTAAGCCCGGTCGTAGAAACGTAACCTTCTTCTCATAACAATCGATGTTAGCTCGATTATAATGTAACCAATTAGTGCCCAGAATAACATCAAATTCAACAAGGTCTAACGGAATAAGGTTAGCGGGCATAACTACATCCTCTACTAACACAGGGCACCCTGGATACATCCACCCTACCTGGCACGTCTCACCTCTAGGCATAGAAAACTCTATCTCATAACCAAGGGGTGTGGGATTAGGTTGTGTCAATTGAGCAAATGCATGAGAAATAATCAAATGGGTAGCACCACAGTCAATCAATACTTTAGCAAAATGTCCAAGAATGTTTAACGTACCCATTATCAAATCGGGGTTGTTCTGAGCGTCCTGCACTGAAACATTATGAATACGTCCCTGGGTCTGCTGACGTCCCCCTTGTCCTCTGCTAGACTGGCCACTACGCCCAGATGTACCACGACTCTGCCCCAACTGACTAGGCTGCCTTGAGGTTCCCGCGCTGCTCGAGGTAACCTCACCTTGCTGCGGCTGCACACCTGGATACCACTGTGATCCCTCTGCTGAATAAGATGGATACGGAGCATATTCTCCTGAATACTGAGGATACCCACTCTGATAACCACTAGAATAATAGGGATCCAGATAGTAAGGATACGGCGCTGCTGGATAGGGCACCACATCACCCTAATAATGATAAGTGCTCCCTCGACTCGGCTGACCATAACCACTCAACGCTGGAGCCTGCTGCCTCGGCACTGGTGCTGGAAAAGAATGCATCTGTGGCCTCTGCTGAGTCTGTGGACAATTAGCTGCTCGATGACCAAACTGCCCACAGGTAAAGAATCCTCGTATACCCTGCTTACACTCATCGGCATGTCGACTATTACACCTCCGACAGAAAGGAACTCCTGAACCACCAAAACCACTAACATCCCGCTGCCTCTGAAAACGCGGCCCACCAGCAAATCTACCACCTCTACGCTGGCCTGTGGAACTAAATCCTCCACTGGATGAACTCGAACTAGTCTCACTCTTCTTAAAACTTTGAGTTTTTCTGGGTCCCTGTGATACAATACCTTTACCTTTATCGTTCTTCTTAGAATTATCTTTCTATTCCTCATCACTGTCGCTAGGCAAATTCTCAGAATACTCAATCTGCAACAAAATCTCATAAAACTCATGATAAGTCGAACAGGGAATCCCGGTAGCCACAATACGCCACTTCTTACGAGCACCCAATTTAAATCGACGAAGCATCTCCGCCAGATTCATCGCCACCTCAGGGTGATATCTGGGCAAGTCTGTAAACTTTCTATAATACTCGTTAGCAGACATCTTCTTCTGTTCAGATTTGTAAACTCCTGTTTCTTGCTGTCGATGTAAGCAGGAGTAATGAATCTCTTATGGAATAGCTGCTTAAAAATCTCCCAGTCTGCGGCTTCCTCTCGAGATAACTCCTCAACCGACTGTTCCCACCAGGACGCTGGTTCCTTGCCTAAAAACCATGAGGCCGTCTCCACCCATCTGTCTGCAGGCAAACTCCCATGACTCTGCATCAATCTAAAAGTCATATCCACATGATTCAACCACTTCTCAGCACCCTCGTGCCCTTCGTTACCCACAAAAGTATTCAACTTCAGGTTATAAACAGTTTCCAGAGGAGTTCTCTGGGGAGGTCGCAACGTCGACTGAATAGCGTTAGTGATAACTTCCCCTAACTGAGCTATGTCAGGGAAACTAGGCTTAGAAATCGGTCGTGGTTCACGTCGAGGCGGCATAATTCTGACACGAAACACCAAAATAGTTAGAATATTCACTAAGTACGCAGGACTGCCAAACCTAGGCTCTGATACCAAACTGACACACCCCGACTTGACATCGGGACGTGCTGGCCGTCATGTGAGCGTGACAAGGCCATGTGCGCAGTACGGAAGAATAAATATAGATAATGAGTACTAGAGTTACAGGCACATAAAAAAAGTGTGAAAGTTAACAGCATGATTCACAGAGTCACCTCTAGTAACCTGCACGACTGAATCTATGGCTCCTCAATCAAATCCTCAATCCATCTCTCAATCAATAACCTGCACCCATGAGGGAATCACCTAATGTGGTCTGTACGTCAAGCTGGGTATAACGCTCTGTGCTACGTTCACGTGAAGGCTGGCGACGAATCACAAGTCACCTACGAGTCGGAACCACCTACTGTGGTCTGTACGACAGGCTAACACCTGCCTTGGATCCAAGGTGAGCGTACGGTGCGGGAGGTGAACGATCACGTGAAAGCTAAGCCCTACTCTGGCGGCACAAACCCCGATGTGCAGGTAAATGAGCCATAGTCTAATCTCATCGATATCACCACAATCATCATATCACAAGCACATACTTACCTGACTTACCTGGCGCCCGCGGTGCATAAGCATATAATCATATAAACATAGAAATATATATGGCATTCGACATGACATTCAATTTCATAAAAGCATTTTAAAACATATTTCTGGGAATCAATCAATCATGTATATGTGTGTGTGTGTGTGTATATATATATATATATTGAAAACCAAAAGCCCACTCACTGATAGGTAGACGGTTCGTTGCCCCCGAGCCTCGCGTGGCTACACTCGTCCTCAGGATACGTCTCACCTATATGCGAAACAACTATATAACCGTTAATTATACACATAATCCAAATCAAGTAATAACTTCTCATACATTGCTCAATTGGGGTGTTTGAATATACCAACATGCTCTACTCAATCCCACGAACACCCCCATATTTTTAAAATAATTTTTGGAAGCCTCACGCGCCCTCACGCGCCGGCCAAGGCACAGCAACACGCGCCGCCCACGTGCGGCCACATGTTGTGCACACGAACGGAATCCTTAACGCCGTTAAGGAATATTCTGTCAAATCCTAGAATAATCCGTTAAAGTTAACTGACGCCGTTAACCTCCATTAGGAATATTCCGTCAACTTTGACGGAATATTCCGTCACCTTCAACCTCAGTCGCCGACGACCGGCGCCGCTGTGTCGCCGGAAACTGGGTAATTTTTCTATCTTTGATTTCTAGCTCATTTTTCAACCAAATTTCACAAAATTTACACCAAAATGATCCTTAGAACAAGGAGAAGAGATTTATACCTGTTTTGAACCCAAAATCCACGTGAATCTCGCCGGAGAAATTCCACGAATTCCGGCCAACTTCCAAATCGGGGATCCCGACGTCCAAACTCCTTCAATTTTGTCCTCCGAGCATCCCAAGGTAATTCTAAACCCTCCTATGATCTCCAAATAAGCTAAAACCCCGTAGATTTCGAGCACATGAACAGTACCATTCTTGGTACTGCACGGGTTCTTGGGTTCTAGACAGTTTCAAGCTATACAAATGGTACGGTTAGGATCACCAGGTTGTTAGGGTTCTAAATAGGCTATCTAGTGCCTTGATCTGTGACCAAAACACAGGGAACAAGGGTTCGTCCGTACGGTTGCAGGGGAGAGGATAAAGAGTTCGAGAAGAGGAAGGAGAAGGTGACGGGGAGGGTGATCATGCACACGTGTTGTGCATGTGTGTGCATATATTTTCTCATCCAATCCCCTCCACATAAATTTAATCCTAAATAAAATAAAATAAATAAACATATAGGTACCCCTATATATAAATATTACCCCTTATTCTCACATCCTCTCACTCCCGCGAGGGTAAAACCGTCATTTCATAATTAATATATCCATTATCTCATAACGGACTGTTACAGTACCCATGTTTACACACACACACACACAGAATAGTATATTTATATTTTAATATTTTTAATCCCACAAATTATGGTTTTTCATTTAAAATCTCATTAATATAAACAACTATAAATTTCAATTTTTAATTTAAAAAATATAGTAACGTACATAGAAATAAATTATCACATTAATTTCAGGGACTTGGATAAAAAATTGAAAACCAACAAGGTTTTAGTCAAAGAATATTCACAGTTAGGGACCGCATCCAAAGTCTCCCTTTGCTAAATCATAGGATAACATTAGAGTCTTAAATGATATCGATATCTTGTCCAACGACATAAGTCCTTTTGGTTAGTTGCACAATAAGGACTCCAAATCTTAATTAAAAAGAGATTATGTAATTTCGTCAACACCAATTAACTCGTTAGCCAAGTTACCGGATTGGAAAGAAATCAAAAAATCATATTCATTGACACTCACATGCTTACATGAATGTGTCTTGAATCCAATTAGGTTCTATTCAATAGGATATTATCGTTTTTATGAATAATGCTATGTAAATCACATATTTATATCACATTGGTGGTCTCTCTAGCATTTTTATTTTTATTTTTTATTTCTCAGATGGTTCACTTTAATTAATAGTCTGGGGCTGTTTTAATTGAATTCATAATATCTGGCTACGTAGATTGTTCGATCAACCTCACAGAGCAATGAGATTATATATGTTTTAGTATCGTCAAAGTCCACGCTGATCTTGCAATAGAGTTGCCTAGCTTCCTCAGATGAGATCCTAAATCTTGGGCTTCTTAGGGTTTCTATATTCATGAAAATTGGGCTAGTCCGATCCAAGAATATGTTTAACCGTGTCAATTGCTCCCATAGTTTCTGATTTTGTGATTAGATTAGACGAAGGAAAAAGAGAGACCAAATAAGAATAGGGAGTACGTTATATAGCTTCAAACTTAAAAGAAAAAAAAAGAATGATTAGGAGGTATGTAATTTGCAATTATTGGTTATGGGACTGTGGGAATGCCCGGAATGGGGAGACTGTGTAACTGTGTACTGACCGATAAAAGTTTTTTAGAGTGGTCTATTATGATAACTGTGTGATAATATTTAGGTATTCATTAGTGAGTGTTTTATGTATTCATTTTTTATGTGGTTCAATAAAAAAATGTAACATATCCCTTGTTTTTTAGGTGCAAGAAAAATTAAATAACATGTATATTATTTTTTGAAACAATAAAATAGATATTTAAAATATCATTGAACAAAATAAAAAAATAAGTACTCAGTAATGAGTATTCAAGTATTATCCGTAATAATATATGCCTAAACGCAGCGTAACATCCAATCCTGCTGCTGCTGCTGTAGGGTGTTTGACAATTTTGTGCATCTACTCAAAAGAAAAACAGTTCCATCAGGCAGGCACGTGTTGTCTTAAGACAAGGTGAAAGCATTCCAAGTTGCATGTGTGTATGTATGTGTAGATGAAGTGATAGGGCATAGTAGCAGATAAATGCTAAGGACAGCCCCTGTTCTGATACGTCTCCATTGATCATGCGTTGTAAGGCTGATTCGTATAAAACAATATTTAGTACATCTTCTTTTGTTTGGTCAATATATAGTACGTACACTATAATCTTGTTCATGCAGGCGCAGCTCATATATGTTTTACAGGAATATATTGCTTTTTGCAGTTCTGAAACTGAATTTTCGAAGACTTATTTTTCAAACTTTACACGTAAAACGATATCATCTGAAACTCACAATAAAGCAGCCGCTTAAGAACTTGCATAGCAGACTCCATCATTGAATAGATTTATACAAATGAGATGCATAATGATTATAAACAGATAAGCTATATAAGTCGTTATTTTATCATGTTTATGTACTTTTTTTACTTTACTATCTTGTTCTACGCTCGGGATCCTTCTGAGAACCTGAGAAAATTACCCGACCATCGCTTTAGTATCTTTATCTATTTCTTCTTTTTATCTTTCAAACGGATTTGGTTTTTTTCAACAATTAAGATAACATATCTACATATATATGTAAATTGTGATGGCTGATATTCAAATCTCTAAATTTCAACGAAAGTTATTATTATATTTATGTACTCTTTTTCTTTTATACACACACTCAGAGGAAGGGAAACAGAGTTAAGCCGCACAATACATCTCAGCATATGTTCTGTATTCTTAAATATGAGAACAATAATATGTATCTTTGTGTTAAGTCCAACTGTAATCTTCATTTTATGGCTTTTTAACAGTGCAGGGAAGTTGGGGACTCGGACTTTTACATTCTTCCAACGTTTTCAGCTAAATTCTATGTGATAATGTCAACTCAAAAACCAATATTTGATAAGTAATTTAAAATGATGTGTATTTTATATAGTCTAGAGTTCCGTGATTCTTATACTTGCGTGTGCTCCTCCTTAATTCTACTTTTATCGTATCGGTCCCAAAAACTGTAAATGCAGCAAGAACGAACAAGTCAACTTCCATTAAATGCAGAAAGAGATGTGGAAGGTGGAGAAGGTTTGAGACTTTGAAGGATGAGTGTAAAATTAACCATGAAAAAAGAAAAGCAAATGAAACAGCTAGGGCAACACAGAAGACCTTTCGTAACGTTTCTGTTACTCAAACACTGCAGCAACAGTAAAAATACCCTGTGCACTGTATTCACCTTATAAAGCTAAAAACCATTCCTGCCGGCTCGTAACAGTAACTTACTTTCCCTCAACAGTAAATCATCACTACATAGGATATCGATGTTTCCATTTCCAATCTTAGTGGGCCCAATACTCAAACATCAAGTGGCTAATCCGCAGGTTACCAACTCCCTCCGTCCCAGTAGGTGTGGAATAATATATAAGAAAAATTAGGTTCTCATCTTTATTATTTTTACTTATTAAAATCTTATTTATTTTTAAATTTTGATTAAGGTCTTTCTGTTTTAACAAACGTCATTAATTATTCAAAAAAAAAAAATATTTACATGTCAAGATAATTAAGTTTTATTTTTAAATATATTCATTTAGTGTTAGAAATGTTACATTTGATATATTATATTTATGGCTAAACTTTTTATCATATATTTCTATTTCTAGTTTGTACCCATTTTTAATTTGCAATCATTTTTTAAATTGTACCAATTTTCTTTTATATTATTAATTTGCACCCATATATTAATTTCTTTTTGTCCCTTATTTTTTAAACTTTTATTTGTACTCGTAATTTTTTTTAACCTTTTATTTGTACGCATAATTTATTTATAATATACCCATTTTTTTATACAAATGTACCACTTTGTTATATGTAAATGTATCCCTATTTTTTTTGTAAGTACCATTCTTTATGTAAAATGTACCCATTTTTTAACGTAAAATCTATTTATTTTTTAATCTAAAATGTAGCATCGTTTTTTTAATATAAAATGTACCCATTATTTTCTATATAAAATTTACCCACGCTTTTATGTAAATGTACCAATATATATATAAAATGTAGCCAAATTTTATAATATAAATGTACTCATTTTATAAAAATAAAAAAATGTAAATGTACCAAAGTGGCTTTGCACGACGCAGGTTCACACTTTGCTCGACGCACGTCCTGCGTCGCACAAAGCCACTTTGCGCGACGTATGTTGCTTGCTTTGCGCGACTCATGTTGCTTGTTCGTCGCGCAAACCCTATCGTCGCTGCCTTGGCGTGACGGTTAGCACACGACGAAGGTTTCGTCGCGCAAACCCTTAGGCAACGATTTTTGACTTTGCGCGATGAACATGCGTACGTCGTGCAAAGTGTTTTTCTTACTAGTATCCCATTTTTTTTATAATCTAGAATGCACCCATAAGCAATTATTATTATTTTTTTTTTATCAAAACCCATAAGCAATTTTGAATAATTAAATTGGTAGTGTAAATGAAAGCAAAAAAAGGGTTGAGTCTTTATTGGTATTATTGCATCTTTTTTATTATTATGTCATTTATGTAGCAGGAAATGGACTTCAATCAAAAATCTAAAATGCATAAGGTTTGAGTCTATAACCATCTGTTTTCTCACTTACTTTCTTGTCTAAAACCATGTTGTGTTGCCTAATTTTGTTAATGTAATAAGTAAAGGAAATATTGGAGAAAAATGTGTCAAATTAAATTGGGCTTTTGTAACATTTAGTTGAACAAATTACCCTGATTTGTCAAGAAAATGGAGATTGAACTTTGTAAGATATGCCCACTTAATTAATTTCTGGCCCCGTTTTTGTCCACGTAAATTAGCTATATACAAACTTAAACTTATTGTATTTTATGTCTAAACATACTTAACTTATGCATACTACTGGAGATATACATGATCGCGTTCAAATAATTGAATAGAAAAACAAAAACGAATTTATGTCAAAATAATGTGGCCAAGACCATCACCTCATACATCTGCTGAAGTTTGTGACTGATGTGCGGTTTGACGAAAACAGATGTAGCAGGTAATTTTTTCCTTTGAACAAGTAAGAATAATTAGGGTTCTACCCACTCCTATTGTCAAATAAACTGGAGCCTCATGTGTCCTGCTAGGTACCCCAAGCCCCACCTGGTTCCTTAATTTCCTTTGCTTTGCTTTTGTCTTTTTGTCTTGAGGGAAAAGTAACAATCCATCATTTGCACTGCTGAAAGCAAAAAATTTGAATCTACCAAGTGAAACGAAACCTGTAATGAATGAATCAATGTGTTTTTCAATGCCCAATGGAATGGAGGACACTGATGAAAATACTGTTGTGATCTAGGGCAAAATATTTTCCATACATGTGCACTAGTTTTTTTTTTTTTTTTTTTTTTTTTTTTTTTTTTTTTGAGGAAATACATGTGCACTAGCTAGGGCTAAAGAATTAGCATTCATCCTTTTACATATATAAATATATATGGGAAATGCTAGCAGGACTCGCTCAATAAGCGAGTCTAAACAGACTATCCACCCACATGTATTCCCCTTGCTAAATGTCTTTCATGAGGAAATTTAAAGGTACTATTATGATACGAGACCTAAGGATATAGATAAATCAACATACCACATAATATATCTGCCTAATTTCTGTCTTTTGGATTCAAAAGAATTTCTCACCCATAATATTATGCATATATTATACAACATAAACAAAATGACATAAAAATTGATAGTTAAATTATTATCTAAGTATTAATTAATATTATTATTTCTTATTCATAATAAATTATTTAATTTATAAATTTAATTTACCTAGCTACATTACTCTCGAGTTAATTGTTCAATATTTAGCTTGGATCGTAGCAGTACGTAGTAGAAGCAAGTTTTGCTAAAATAAATCTCTTCAAAAGAAGAGCTCATGATAAGACCTCGAATCCTTTTCTTTTTCTTCCTAAAGAGATGTAATTGAGGGGACATGAATAGTAAATCTCTTTCAGAAAACAGTGTATATCCTAAGGATAAAAACTATAAAAAGCATAATCGTACAATTTAAAAGCCCGGCAAGGATTTGGTCCTCGGATTTAGACACACCTGCAACTACGTTACATCCACTTAGATTTCCCAAAAAAGGACCCCCACCCCCACCCACTTCTCTCTTTAGTATTTCCCTTAATTCCTGACCAGACACGAAAAGCCAATTTGACTCCAACGGTCCAACCCTAACAACAATACACGCTCTCTCATTCTCTCTTGCCGACTGATTTAGAGGCACTATACTTTTATTTTAGGAGGAAGGCGCTCTCAATTCGAGATATATAATTTGCCTTATATAACCGCTTATAAGTTAAAAATAGATACGAGAAAATATTAAGGAATCAAAAAAGTGGAATCAAGAAAAGGGAATTGAATTTTGATTACGGAGTATTCCGGTGTTTACTAAATATTAAGGAATAAAAAAAGTGGTGGAGCCCACACGAAACAAGGAATCCAATTCCTGAAATTGGAGGAACGGGATTCCCTAGTTTTGTGAGGTATTTGAATTCCCTGAGGGTAAGGGATTCGGGAATGCATCTTTTATTCCTATTATGCCCTCACTTGTTTCTTATTATCCCAACATTGCCCTTCATTTGACACTCATTATGTCATCTTTTAATAAATAAATAAAACCTATTTATATATTTTTATATAGATAATTTTATTATATAAATTTAATTAAGAATTTAATTTAATTAATTAGTATGAAAGTAATTTATTTATGTAAGGGTAATTTAGTAATCAACCTAGTTTTCATTTCGATTGAAGTGAATTAGCAAACAACTTATATAGACTCAACATCATTCCTGCCATCTTTTAATAAATAAATAAAATCTATTTATATATGTTTATATAGATGAATTTTATTATATAAATTTAATTAAGAATTTAATTTAATTAATTAGTATGAAAATAATTTATTTATGTAAGGGCAATATAGTATCCAACCTAGTTTTCATTCCGATTGAAGTGAATTAGTGAATAACTTATATGGACTCAACATCATTCCTACTCCGATTCCATACAGTTTTAGCAAACAACTTCAATAGGAATCTGATTCTGATTCCACCTCATTTCAATTCCTCCTCAATCCAATTCCTCCTCAATTCAATTTCTCTCAATTTGATTACGGATTAATAAACGCGCCCTGTTGATAATATAAAGAATAGTCAAACCTCATAAGCTCATGTAAGATTTATATTTTCATCAATGTGAGATTCATTCTCAACTCGCTCCCTCACGTCTAACGAATTTTTAAGTCTAACACGTGTACAATACAAATGGGATGACGTGGAACACGTGTGACCGTTGAGTTTCACAAGTGGGACAACTTGCTATCATACCAAGATGAAAACTGAAGTTACACCATAAAACTAATTGGCAATATCAAAAATAATCAAACCTTTTACAAGCCCATACAAAATCCCTTCACTCAAATATTCATTCTCAACAGAAATAGCTCAAATTAATCCGTTGAATTCGGTAAACTTCTTGCTTTGTGGAAGAAAAAAATATGTATGTTACCATCAGAAAAGTCTTGGGTTCGAAATAATAAATTAGTTGTACCAATTGTGTATTATGCCATCTTAATCAATCATGTACAACAACACTTCTAAAAAGTTTTAAAGTTATAAATGAAACCAACTCTATAATTTTAGGGGTTATTACTTAATAGAAGTGTAGTGAAAAAATATTATTCATTAACTTATTTATTTTTATTAAATATTGTATTTGTTAAATAAAATTCCTGAGGATGACAGTACAAAAATACCAAAAGTTTTATGCCAAGAAGCTATAAACATGAAGTTAGAAACATTTTGGCTTCAACAAGAAGGTGTCATGTTGACGAAGTATTATACTGGCAAACTCAAAGACATGACATCGACTCTAAATATTAAAGCATTGTCTTAAACAACTTTAGAAAAATATTTTAGTTCATCTTAAACTTTTATTTGTGATATTATATATTTTTGTACTCATTGACAATTATTATTATGCGAATATGTGTTTCCTTGAGATGAGACAAAGAAAATTTATAAGTTATGTGGAGTTTATTTCTATGCATAACTGGTCTCAAGTTAGGATCTATGGCTTTAAGGAGGTTATTCCTTTATAGAGTATTACTTTTGAGAAGTTTTACTGTTTCATACATTTTACTATCTTAACCAATAATGTGTTATACCATTTTTATTACCTCAACTTGATCATGAATTATACTACACGAAAGACGGTAATATGACTTGGAAGGTCTTATGGGACCCTATAGTGACCATCAAGTGTTTGATAAAATATTCGCTCGACAGATGTTGGTAGAGCTCGGCATGTCATGCTCGACAAGCCTCGACAGATGAGGACATAACCACCAAAAGCTTTCATAAAATGCCTTACTAACAAAAACCAACTGAAATGAAAAAAAAAAAATTGCACGCGGCGCATGTTGTTTCTTGTTAAAAAAATTTGGACTTTTATACTAAAACCCTTAGGATATTATTTAAGGGATCGCCGTTAGGGGTGATCTTCGGGTGGATCGAAGTATGATTTTCAAATTCGAAATTTCAGAATCGGAGTAATCTAAAAAATTTAGGAGCATAATTCGGAAATTTATATAATTTATATGTTTTTGGATATTTCTCAAACTTTTATGTACATATAATTTATTATTCTTTCTTAATTTTTGGTATATGCTTATGTATAAATTCAATTAATTTTTTAATATACTAGTATGCTTATCCTTTTTAATATATAAGTGTATATTCAATAAACAAACAAAATTTCACACCCGGCCCGGGACGGATCACTTCCCAGGCCTGCTCCACTACCGTAGCACGATATTGTATGCTTTGGGCTTACCATTCCCTCACGGTTTTGTTCCTGGGAACTCACGAGCAACTTCCCAGTGGGTCACCTATCCTGGGAGTGCTCTGGCCCCCTTCTCGCTTAACTTCGGAGTTCCTACGGAACCCGAAGCCAGTGAGCTCCCAAAAGACCTCATGCTAGGTAGGGATGATAATATACATTTAAGGATCACTCCCCTGAGTGATGTGGGATGTTACACAAAAGGCATCCAAAACTAACAATAAAATATGAAAGTTGATTATAAAATGCATAAGTTGAGTAAATAACTATAAAAATGAGAATATTTCAAAACTTTTTTCGTCGGAATAAGTTTGAACTCTTCAGAACACTTAGAAAAAATTTGGATTGGAAATTTAGAACTATCAGAATCTCTAAATGCATTCCAATTTCCCTTCCAATTTTTCTGAAGATACCCAGATTTTCGAGTTCGAATTCAGAAATTTTACTTTCGAAATTAGAAACGCCATTCCAACTTGCATCCCTTTATCGCCACTGTTTACCACATCAACCGAACAATAATTTGAATGAAAGCAACGTCACCACAAAGTCAGTTAAGACATATCGTACAAGCATATAATATTTACCATATGACAAAGGAAAAGAGAAGCTAAAAGCAGAGGAAACCTTTGCTAGGCTAAAGAACACCTGGGCCTCCTGGCTAGGCTATATAGGACCCTAGGGTAGACACCCGAATCCTGCGCCAAAGATTGGCTGACGACATCTCTCTCCATCTCTCTCCATCTCTCCTCTCCTTCTCCTTCGTTCAAAACCATCAAATTAATAAAGAAATCCAGGGTCTAACCTTCCCTGTCTATAAATATGTACCCAAAGGCACTTATCCCTACCAAGTTCCTTTTTTTTGGAAAACATCACTACCAAGTTCTAGCTAGCAACAAAAGCCCAGTTTTAAGCAACCAAATAGCCACGTTTTACTGTGCTTGCCTAGCTAAATGGACTACTTCACTGCTGCTAACTCTAACACTAATAATTTATCCAACTCTTCTTCTTCCGTGACAAAAAACAATCGTGGTGGTGGGAAGAACAAAAGTAAAGGAGTGAGGCTATCCACTGACCCACAAAGCGTGGCTGCTAGGGAGAGGAGGCACAGGATCAGCGACCGCTTCAAGACCTTGCAGAGCTTGGTTCCTGGCGGGACAAAGCTGGACACGGTGTCCATGCTGGAGGAGGCTATCCACTATGTGAAGTTCCTCAAGACTCAGATATGGCTTCACCAGACCATGATCAACTTTGCGGACGATCACCATGATCCCTCGTCGTCGTCATCACCACCGTCCATGTTGATGGATATTCCAGCTCATGATCATGATCTTCATCCAATTGGGTGTCTTGATCATGATCTTCGTCCAACTGGGTGCTTTGATCATCTTTCTCACCAGCTTCATCAGCAGACTCATGATTTGTACGCTCACAGCGATTTCGTTAGTGTTGCTGCTTCAGTGCAACCACCGTCACCACCAGCAGTTAATATTCCAATAATGCCCGAGTACAATTGCTTCCAAGGTCAAGGAACAATTGGCAATATTGAAGCCTATATGAAATATTATAGCTAGCTTTAGTAAAGAGGGGACGGGCGAGAGGGTTCTCCGCGCCATGGTTCTTTTCTCAAGGAAAACGGTTTGGTGCCTCACACGAACATTGACGAAAAGCTAATTTCACTTAAATCTTAATTTGTTTTCATCAGAAAATAGCTAGCTTAAGTCTCTCTCTGTCTCTCTCTGTCTCTCTCTTAGGTTATGAATTAATAAGTTGGGGAGTTAGATGTGATTAGATGGTAGTAGTGGTGTTTTTCAATAACAAAAATGTTTCTTTTAACTAATGTTACTTTGTGTTGCTCTAAAAGTGGAAAGGAAAGTTCTCTGTGTTTGATTGGTTTCTGTCTTGACTGATTTGGATTAAGTGCAAATATGGTGTGCTGATGAACCTAGGAATGATCCTAAAAGTATGGATTAGCTTAAATGTCCAGTGGGTTTTAGGCTGGATTATTAGCTCATGTTGTTAAATAAGTTCCTGGGTGGGTACTCATTAGTTTCCTCCGGTATTAAGGGGGTCCTCTTGTATCAAAGTGGTGTTCCAAACTTGCAACCATTTCATATCCCTACGCACTAATTACAAGTTTTTAGTTTTATTTTTTATATTTTGCTAAGAAGTGTAAGATCGATTTACGAACATTGGGTTTAGTTTTATTTTTTATTTTTTAACAAAGTTTTTTTCTTGCTAACTAGAATGATTGGACGGATAATAGAATTGTTGCACAATCCATATTCTATCATGCCATAAAATTAAACCTTACATTTGTAAGGAAGCAAATGTAATGGAAATTTGTTTTATTGTTTTTTAATTCAATTGTACTTATTATGCCAGGGAGAGCCAGAGAGAGAAAAGGGAATATACAAAGAGTAAATTAGTCAAAATTATTAATCAAACAAAAATCAATCACTGATATGATTTGTTTGGAACTATTTTCGGAAGAGTAAAAAGTGTGTTAACAAAACAAAATTATGATTACGTTTTTACAACCTAAAAGCGTTTAATAAAGAAGCATATGCACTTCCTTGTGAAACACTTGAATTTTTAATTAATATTTGAGTTAATTAGGATTCACCTTGCCAACTTTTTTTACTAAACATTGAATCCTTAATTTTCTAGTTAAAATTTGAGTTACATTTGTAATCATCTGCAATATCGATGTTTTTTAAATTTTTTTGATACAACGTTATATTTATACTAGAGGATAAAGTAATAAATTGGTAACGAATCATGTACTTTTCCTTCAAATCCATGAATTAAAATCAAATAATAAAAGTGATACAAAGTTGTAACGACCCGTTCCTAAAAATTTCAGCCTTCATAATTTTAATAAGTGAATTTACGAAAATGCCCTTCGAGGCAAAATGTTGACTTTTGTTGACTGCCATGTTGTGTCACGTAAGACTTGTTTTCTTGGCATATCATCGTGGTACTCGTCGCTACGAAAGCGTGGGCGCAAACGGAAGACAATTTGGAGTTATAACGAAGAAGGTATTAACGTTTAAAGTTGGGGGTATTTTAGTAAATTAATTATTTCTAGAAAGGCTCCAAATTTTGGAGCAAAACTGATTGAGCCACGTGTGTGGCCCAGATTTAAAGGAAGAAGGAATTGTCGGTGGAGATAGAAAATAAAGGAGGGAAGGGAGGTGGGCGCTGCCCAATCAGGAATAAGGGAGAGAGGGAAAAGACCAATGAGACAGAGGAAGGAGGGAAAGGAGGGAAGAGAGAGATGGAGGGGATCGGCCGGATCCACCTTGACCCTTTTTGACCCGCGACCCAAACCAGTCCTTGGCGACGGTCCGACGATTTTTCTGCCCTTTTTCCGGCGATCCAAGGTTCGCCATCACCTTCACACGACTCCACGACCCTTCTTCTTCAAGTTCCACCCCAAAAAGGACGGTTTGTCCTTGATTTCGTGGAGATGGCGCCGGCGGCAATTCTCCTATTTTTGAAGCAACTTCCCTCGATGACCACCACCATTAGATTTCCTTTGAGGCCAGGAACAAAGCCCAATCAACATTTGGGGCGGCGGAGCGACGGAATGGACGAATCGAAGTTCACCCTTTTGGGGTTCCCGGCGGGTTTTCGTGAAATTGGGGCTTTTCCAGGCCAAATTGGCCTTAGTCACAGGTTTGAAAGTTGCTCCACTCACTGAGATCTTCATTTCTGTGAAGTTTGAGAATTTTTAGGAATAACTGAATTTTCCAGCGAGTCGAGGCGGCGGCACGTGGCCAGTGGGCCGCCGATGCTATTTTACTCTAAATTGATATCTTGATCTCAGATTTGATATCCATATGATGTGATTTGATTGGTGTGAATCTAGTTTGATTAAGGTGCGTTACTTGATAATTATATGGATCGACGATCCGATCGTTGGATTGTCACCAAAATTCAATACGTTATAGTGCGTAACATTTGAGGATCATAGAAACTTACGGATAGGGAATCCGATATACGGATCTTCTCGAATTGAATTTGCAAGTTCATAAAATAAAACGTTAACCGCCACTTGAATTTGCAATTAGCGGAGATCCAACCGTTGGATCGTAATGAAACTTTAGTATGATGTTTTAGAAGCATAATGTGGATCTTTGGAAGTTTTGGATCGAAAATCTGTGATGCGGATCTTCCGAATCGATTTACGTAGGGTTGTGGACCCTACCGTCGATCTTTGACCGACGGTTGACTTTTGGTCAATGGGTCGCAAATCATTTTAGAATGTCCTTGGGGATGTGTTTTATGTAAGTTACGTGTTCTATTGATAAGAATTTTAAGACATGATTTGATAATTGTTTTAGGCGCCGATCGTTCATGACGCCTCAATATTTGTGCTAAGGAGTTGTAGCGCGGACACGAGGTGAGTGGGCTTTTGGTTATATATATATATATATACACACGTTTCCCAGAAACTGTTTTAAATGGAATTTCATTTAAAATGCCATGTCATATTTGCTTTACATTTTAGCATATGCATTAGTATAGCTTTGCATAATATTGCATGATGCTGCGGAGGCCCAGGTAAGTTCAGGTGAGTACATATTGATGGTATAGTTGCATGGTAGTTGGTTATGAGTTGATGCACGTAGAGCTTATTGTCCTGCACCCCGGTGTTAGTGCTCCGCCCGTGGCCAGGGCCTAGCCTTCACATGATCGTTCACCTCCCGCACCACATGCTCACCTTGGATCCAAGGCAGGTGTCAGCCTGTCGTACAGACCACATTAGATGGTTCCGACTCGTAGGTGACTCGCGATTTATCGCACAACCTTCACGTGATCGTAGCACTTGAGCGTACTTATTTACACCTAGCCTGTCGTACAGACCACATTAGGTGGTTCTGACTCGTGTGCAGGTTAAGAGCCGTACATGTCACATTAGGTGACTCCGGCTGGATTGATGAGCAATAGGTTCAGCCGTACAGGTCACATTAGGTGACTCCGGCTGGCATATCATTTTTACATTGATTTATATCACCTGGCTTACATGTTTACTGCTGAGATGCTGGACATGGCATATACTTTGATTTACACTGCTTTTGAACAAGATTTTTATATACGTATATATTTCTATTTTCTGGGAAAAATTATAAGGGTTTTACGGTGAGGGGTTATTATTTTCAGAAAAGAGAAAAGTGTTTTCTAAAGCTTTGTTTTTGCCCACTCACCCTTCTATTTTTCACCCCTCCAGGTTTTAGCTGCTGAAAGCTCGTATCGACGAGGATTCTTGGTGAATCTCAGTATAGGTGGCTACCTCTGAGGGTATGATTCTTACCCACACTACTGTACTTTATTTATACTTTGACGTCGCGTGTGAAATGGGTTCATTCCCGCTCACAGTGCACTCTTGTCTTTTGGTTCAAATTTATTCACATTTTCCACATCACTATACTTTATGGCTTCGTCACCTTCCAGGTGTCGGCCAGCACAGCTCGATTCGGAGTCCTAGTGGACATTCCGGGTCGGGGTGTGTCAAAAGTTCCCTAAAACTATCATGAATAAAATGAAATGCTTTGGTAGTGTGTAAAATCAATTTAGGCACTCGAGCTACTAAAAAATAAAATTTAGCAAAACCTTTTATGAGCATAAATACTTCTTATATAAGTCGTACTAAACAAAGAGTTTGTGTTGGAATTGGTAGCAATGAAGAGTTTGTGTGGTTTGAAGAATCCCTGATTTGCTTATCAATATTTTGTTCGAAGATGTTTTATAATTTGCCTATGTATTGTCATCTGAGGATAGGTTATCTTGTTGTGCAGGACACTCTTTTTTCTTCGATCGAGTTGAAATCCTCCGACAAGGTTTTATCGAAACCCATTGTGCACGATATCCTCAATTTGTACATTTTCTGATTTACTTAATAGATATCGTACTTTCCTTTAAAAAAAAAGAGTAGTACTAAACGAGTCATCAACACATGAGAAAGCTAATTAAATGCACCAAGCAGGTTGGAAAACTGGTTACCGTACCTTTTTAAATTTGTTGTTTTAATGTTTTCTCTTTTTAATTCTAGTTTGTCATGCAATCATTTTTAGAATCTCTCTTACCAAAAGGATTTTTGAAATGTGGAAGCTAGATTACCAAACTTAAAGCATCTCTAACCATGTTATTTGATTTTATAGGAAAGTTTTGGCTAAAAATATAAAAAGTTATTTTAAGAGCTCTCTAACATGTTGTACTCCAACAGTCCAATCACATTCTGTATTTTAGAGAGTCATAATGACTATAAGTCAATAATTAGCCAATAAAAATGATTTATTTATTTAAAGTAATATTAAAACAACTAGCACGAATTATGGGAAGCATGATTGGAGTTGATTTTTTGAAATTCTCTTTAAATTCTAGTTAAGAGCTCATTTAGGGAGTCCATTGGAGATCTCTTACCATTTACTTTCTAATGCCAATAAAAAATGATGTTCATTTCCTCTAATGTTTTCGGGTGCATAAGTTTAATTTGTAGTTTCAATCATCTGAAAAGTAAATAGAAAACATGTTCGATTCCTAATATCAAAAATATTTTTGACCTAAGCGAAGTTTTTCTGTTTTGCGTTCCGATGTCAAAACAAAAGTGGCGTATATTTCATGTAATTTGCTTTTCTGTGATTCTATGAATGAGTCAATTATAGTAAAAATAAATGAAAAACGCGATTGCAACTGGCCCTTTACCATAGTAGTAGAAATGAGTTGAGTTTTTGCATGACGACGTGGATTCGAATCCGTCGGCGGCTAATCAAACGAAATCTATCGTTCAGGAAAAAAAAAAAAATTTGAAAAAAGCAATTGATTCCCAAACCCTAAACCCATTGGGCCTATAGTAAGCCCAGATACATCCACATATGGCCTATACAGTTGTTCCTTTTTTACGTCCAACAACGACCCCTTCCGTAAGAGCCACTGGCGGGAACCATAGCAAATCTAACAAGTTCAACACCTTGCCATGCTGCTGCCCTCCACATTTTGCAAAGAAGGGAGAGAGCGCATCAATGGCGCATTTCTGTTCAGGTACTTACCCTAAAAATTTCAACTTTTAAACCCTTATATGGTGTACATGTTTGATGGCTCACCACATGTTTGATGAAAGTCCTCACTGAACATCTGCATCAGTCTGAGGGGCATTATATCTAGACCATGAAGATTACAACATTATATATATACATAAGCTTAGTCTCCGTCGTTGTCACTGCCATTTCGCGGTTTATAATTATATGAAAGTATAACACCAACAAAAGTAAAAGATAAGAAAAAGTAAAGAAGAAAGTTGAAAACAAAACAATTTGTGTCTATGGAGAAAATGAGTGCGAAGAGGAAGAAGAAGATGTACTAGTTGGAGAGAAACGGCATGTACAGTTTGGGTCATGGATGGCCCTCTTCCTACTCATATCAAGTTTTGAACAAAACACACAATATGGACCCCGAAACACTCTGTCTTCTGAAACAATCCCGTCTCCGCTATAGTCTTGCATGATATAGGTGCTCTCTTCTTCCAAGTCTTCGTCCTCCTCATCGTCCCATTCGGCACGAGTTTTGTAAGAATATCCCATCATTGGAAGAATTGCCAGTAGAATTTTGTCAATGCTGTCCTCTAACCAGTTTCTTCCTTCTTCCCAAACGATTAAGAGGATAACAACAACTCCTGCTCCCACTCCATAACCCACTCCAGTATATATGGACTGCCAATCAACTTTTGACACTTCGTTTCGATCCGTTCGTGAGGCGTTGGTATCACTGCATGTTAGATTCAAAGGTGCCCCACACAATCCTTTATTGCCAGTGAAAGAATCTGGTGAAAAAGATTGAATCTGAGTGCCAGTTGGAATCTTCCCATCCAGTTGATTGTTTGAGAGATTCAGGAACGAGAGGAAATTAAGTTTGACAAGCTCTTGTGGAATTGTTCCGCTCAGTTTGTTGTCTGAAAGGTCCAAGGACTCAAGCTGTCGTAGGTTACCCAGTGATGATGGGATTGTACCTGTGAAAGCATTACTGGATAAGTTTAGGCCATAGAGTGATTTGAGGTCTCCCACTTCATCAGGTATTGATCCATTGAAATTGTTGCAGGAGATGTCAATCGAGGTGAAGACTGTTAAGATCTTTACCAATTCCATCTCTAGACCTTTGGTGGTAACTGTTATAGCATCCTGATAATATACCTGACTGAACTGCAGAACTTGAAATCTGAGGTGATTAATCTTTGCCATGGCATCATCTTCGTCAGCCATCATTGCTGACCAGGTTATCAAACATGTTCCTGGTATTTCACCACTAAAATTGTTGCGAGCTATGTCAACAATTTGAAGCTTTGGCCAGGCGTCACTGGTTGTGTTACATCCAATTTGTCCATAAAAATGGTTGGATCGCAAAACAAGGACACGCAAGGAGGATATATTCTTCAACAAGCGAGGAAAGATATCTATTATCTGATTGTTTCCCATGTTTAGAACCTCTAACATTGTGCAGTTGGCAAGAGATTTTGGAAATAGACCTGCTATCTGATTTCCATTGAGGTCGAGAGTTTTTAAACTGCAACTCTGAGGAAATCTATCAGGGATAGGGCCATCAAGTTTGTTTCTCCTTAGATTAAGTACTGCCAGTGTCCTGCTTATCTCAGTCAAGCATTGGGGAATTGTGCCACTTAAAGAATTATTGGACAAATCAAGAACCTGAAGAAATGGCGCGTTGCACACTGATTCTGGAATGATCCCGTGCAAGTGATTGCTTGAAAGAGAGAAGAACACAGTGAAAAAGATGAAATCACCAATTTCAGGTGGAATGCTAGAACTGAAATTATTGCTTGAGTAATCCACATAAGAGGCAGATGGTGGAAAAAATGGGATTTGTCCCTGAAGCTGGTTGGAATGAAGGTCAAGCACAAACAAAGTAGAAGTAAGATTGAGGAAATGACCTTCTAGAGTTTCCAGAGAGTTGCAAGAAAGATTTAGTTGTACAAGATTCCTGAGCCTCCAAATCCAGTTGGGTATCTGACCATGAATCTGGTTTTGTGATAGGTCCAAAGTGCTTAATTTTGATTGATTTTTCAAGAAACTTGGGATTCTTCTCAAATTGCCAGCAACTAACTTCAATGTGGTAATATTTGGAAATGAAGAATGAGAGGAATTGGAGTCAGTGTAATTAATAGACAAGCTATTGCATGAAAGATCAAGACTCGAAAGATTTTTTAGCTGCTGAATACCATTCAGAAGAAAAGAGCCAGTGAAGTTGTTTGAAGATAGTAAAAGAATCTTAAGCCCTCGGAATTTCAAGATAGACATCGGAATCGGCCCTTCCAACTTGTTGCTACTCAAATCAAGTGTGTCCAGTACAGGTATAGTACCAAATTCAGGCAACTTACCCGAAAATTCATTGTTAGAAAGCTGTAGCTTCTGCAGCATCGGAAGAGAAAACACAGATGGCGGTATAGTCCCATTAAGTAGATTGTGTCGCAAGTCGAGATTCACCAGATTAGTCAGGTCTTCCCAGAGTGAGGAATTAATCTGACCCGTTAGCTGATTGGAAGAAAGATTTATTTGGGTCAGATTCTTGGCCATACTGAAAGATGGAACTGAACCATTGAACTTGTTCATCGACAAGTCCAAATAAACCAACTGCGTAAGGTCTTCCATTGACTTTGGGATTGATCCAGTGAAATTGCAATATCCAATATCTATTTTGGACAGCAATTTGAGGTTCCCAATAGAGTTAGGAAGCATCTGGCCTGAGAAATTTGCCCCATTGAGAACCAGCGATCGAAGCGATACGTTCTTCGGAAATTCTGGTAAGGAACCTTGAAGCTGCGGATTACCGGATAAATCAATAGTCTGCAGTGTCGGCACCTGGAAGATCTTCTTTGGGAATGCACCATATAATCCAGAATTCATGATTCGTAAGGAAGTCAAGTTCGGGAATTTCGAGAAGAACTCCGGAACTTGAGTAGACAAATTGTTGCTGTCAATACGAATAACTGAGAGAGACTTAAGCTTCAGTAATGAAATATGAATAGGGCCTGAAAGGTTACAAGTGGACAAGCTCAATACCCTCAAGTTTGGCAATGAAGATGATATCGCTTGGCACCACTCTGTCCCCTGTGCTGATATATTCACACCATCAAGATAAAGTTCAACAAGCTCAGAAAAGTTCCTAAGCAGCACATCCAATTTCGGATTCTCAACATTCAACGAAGGAGTTCCGGAGAAATAAAAGGTAGACAAATCAAGAGTTACCAACCTCGTCAGGTGCGAAATCTCAATCGGAACCTGCTCCGCAAAGCCAGCGTTCGACAAATTCAGATTACTCAAACCGGTTAGCTGCTTGAACTCCGATGGAATCTGAGTATAGTTGAAGAAGTTGTAAGCCAAATTCAGGTACTCGATTGACTGCAGACGGAAAAGAGAACTCGAATGATCAAGTACACCCGTAATCGCCTCACTGCTCAAGTCCAGATTCGAAACACAACCCTTTTTGCAGGACACTCCTTCCCAAGAGCAGTGATCCGAGCCATTCTTCCACTTGACAAGTTTCTTAGACGTTGCAGGGTCAAATGTGAGGCTTTTCTTCAATTGTAGCAGCAAAGACTGCTGATCGCCGGGACAGTGGCCATAGACGAGAAATACGTTGATGCTGATGGAAAAATAGTAAAAGGGTATTAAGAAAAGCCATGAAAACAGAGGAATTTTCATTGAAATCTCTGAGAAAAGGAAGCAGAGCAGGCTAGAACTTTCTCAATGGATACATGAAGGCAAAGATCCATGAAAAAGACCCTTTTGGGCCGTGCAGTCGGGTCCTCGACCGGACGAAAATCCAGCGGAGTTAGCACGGAAGGACGAAGAATTCAGATGAAGAAAAAACAGAGAGAATTGTTGGGACGGGGATTTGAAAGAAGAGTCCCAGAAACGTGTGTGCCCGTTTGTATAATGTTTGACTCGTTCGTTCTTCCCCTGGGCGGCCTTAGATTACTTGTGGCAAGTTGCAAACATGGTATATTCAAAGCTCCCAAATGGTGTTCGTCTCTTCGCAGATTGGTTGTTGACTTTCTTGTTTTGTATTGTGGAAAAATAACCATTCCCTTTCTTGATCCAAATTTTTTAGTGACATGCACAATGCGTCTGAAGATTTTGGATACTTTTAATTCTTTTTATTGGAAAAATAAGAAGTTTATGGAGATATTATTACAAAGGTGGGGCTCTGTGCATGACGTTTAATCTCCGCACTAGGAGAAGCTCACTTGTAGCCATGCTGGGGAAGATTAGGAAAACTAAAATTTTAATTTGCAAATTAAATGATGTGTCAACAATATGAAATAAACATATTCATTAACATTTAAATAATAATCCAATCATCAGCCATCACATCATTTAGTTTAAGATGAATCACTTGGCCACTTAGTACTACGGTCTAGTGGTATTCCTCTTTACTTTGTAAGTGAGAGGTCTTAGGTTCGATTCTTGCCAAAAGCGAATTTGAATCACATTATTACTAGTCCATCGTGAGGCTAAACATGTGGAGTCAAAAATAATCACAAGGTGACACATGAATTTTGAATAAAAGAGGACAAAAATACCCTTGAGGCATATCGGGATTCCTACGCGCGAGCAGCGGACAATCATCCCTCAACCAAGTCAAAAGTGCCCAAAAAAGGTAACAATTCGAAAACCATCTCATCAAATCCCTTTTACAAGGTAACTCCCAAAACATATGTCATTCCATATATTTTTTACCTCATTTTTCCTTTTTTAGCTAATCAATTAGCTATTTATTTTATTCATTCCATAACCACCAAAATATTCCTTCTAAAAATATGTTAATTGGCTAATTAATGGATTTAACCTAATTAATCCATTAATTACCAATTAAATCACCTATTAACCACAAAACACACTCAAAAACATCCCAAAGGGCCGGCCACCCTTTCTCCCAAAGGGACCGGCCATGCCTTATATAGTCCATCATATTTACCCCTTTTATCATATTAATTAGCTAGTTAAATTGGCAATAATTATATTTGCTAATTAATTAGCCAATTATTCTCATAACTCCCAAATCAACCTAAATCAAGAACCTAGCCCACAAAAGGAGCTAGGTGGCCGGTCCTCTCTCACCCAAAGAGGCCGGCCATTCACCAATAAAAAGCTCTCCATTCTCTCCCAAAAGGGATTTCCATCTCTTGCTAAAATTCTCTAGAATTCTCAAACACTTTTCTCTCTAAATTCTAACTTTGGCATAGGAGGTTCTTCGGCCAAAGCCCCCCATTCATCGTGGGCGCGTGAGGCTCTTGGCCTTGACCAAAGGTGTTGATTGTTTTGTAGGTGCAATTTTGTCCAAGATCAAGGAGGAAGAAATTTGCATCCACAAAACCCACCCCTCCCCCTATGTTAAAAAAAGAAAAAGAAAAAGAAGATGAATCACTTTAATTGGCCCCAAATTTGATACATAAAACTAACAGGATTGTTTTATTGATGCAGAAAAAATTTCTAAATGACAATGGACCAACACATACGCAACAAATTACTTAATAATTAGGTATGTCATTAACCAACACATACGCAACAAATTACATAACAATCAGGTATCAAACTCATCACAAGTTAGTCGAACCCT
The DNA here is from genome assembly GCA_024362995.1 of Heteromeles arbutifolia. Classification (NCBI taxonomy): domain Eukaryota; kingdom Viridiplantae; phylum Streptophyta; class Magnoliopsida; order Rosales; family Rosaceae; genus Heteromeles; species Heteromeles arbutifolia. Next base: position 7,836,850 of record JANCRC010000017.1, on the reverse strand, counting down.
CATGAAATCAAGTGAAGACTACTACTATAGATCAAAAGCTAATTGATTTTTTACTTTAAAAGTCTTTAGTTTGCATTTTAAAGTTTAAATAATTCTGGGAAACATAATCATAGAATCTCATGTATTACCCATTAACAAATGTTAACAATAATATAGCATTGTAGAATAATTAGAAAAATAATTAGAAGAATCAGTCTTCCATTCCGGCTAACTGTGGCTGTCTCTCAACTATTAATCAATTCTTGTAATCGTGGTTGCTGCAAAACCAGACCGTCATCATCGTTAAATAATTAGATTTTTTCAGTTTTTTTCTAATAAAAAAAATGTACTAGTTGGTAGCTTGGCCATTGCATTCCATCATTTTGCAGACAAGAAAGACTCACAGAAGAATTTTAGTTTCTTTCTAGCTACCATCGTGTGATTTGCCAGCGTCAATAATCGAACACAAATCGTGTGAAATACTAAACTAAAATTCAACCCCGTCTATTGAGCCATCCCTTGATGATCATTAGATTTTTAAAGTTAAGTAGGATTCGTTTGCATGTTTCAACAACAGTATTTTAGGGCTAAACTAATAAAATGTAATATGCTACTCTGAATCGTATTACTGAAAAGTATGTACATACGTTATTTTATACAAAATATCTTCATTACTTTCGTTTTCAAATTGATGATTTGCGTGTTAAACGATGAACATGCGAATTTCTAATTTGGAATGCATCATTTTCTTGGTCAGAAGTGTTGATTTCGGCACCCGACGCATTAAATACAATAAAGTGTGAAGTCATTGACAAGTCGGCCACCTCGAAATGGATGTCAATTCTTGGAATAGATGGATAAATTATTTATTTGTTCTTGTAATTATGGATGATTTGAAGCTGATTTCAGTGTCGTTGTTGGTACTTGGTAAAGAGCGTCACGCAATTTTGTCAGTAAACGTTAAGAGTATGAATCTACATTTAGTCGTATAGTTTGGTGTTTTCAAAACCTCATAATAGGAATAGGAAAATTGTTGAGGGTATGAATCTCATTCCGAAGAAATGATGGACTTTGTATGTGTGTTTATAAGTAATTGAATTACTTATCGTATCACCAAATAATTTTATGATGGACCCTCAACTTTCTTAAAAAACTATATATTGATTGAGGAAAAAAAAAAAAAACCGTCTCAAGGAATTGCACAAAATACTTAGCTCCTTATGTGGAAGGACCTATTTCTTGTTGAAGACTAATCACAGTTTGATATGTGTATAGAGTGCTTTAAATATTTTTTTTTCGTCATATGAATTGGGATTTGTTTGAGAAATAAAAACACTTGGAATGCTTTCTACAAGAATCACATAACTATGTGATACTTTGATTTGCATATAAAGGAAGAGTGAGGGTTCAGAGTCTGTTTTTGTAAGAAACAAGTTGAAGTTTTTTTTTATCACAACTCCAAGTGCTTCCTCAAAAAGTTTTCTAAAGTGTTTCACGAAGAAGCGTTTGGTAAGTTCTTCTTCAAAAAATGCTTTTATAGCTCATAAACACTTTTAAGAAGTACCTGTAAACACTTTTTTTTATCTTTTCTACCAAATACAATCAGAAGCAATCCCAAACATGCTCGGACTCGTATTGCACCAAAACACACGTCCAAAAATCAAAGAATAAGGTTAACGATTGGAGTTTCATACCAGTTTAACAAGTAAAACGGATTAAAAGTAGCAGGTGGCCCTCTACCACAGTGGTAGAGAAGAGTGAGGTCTTTGCATGACGACATGTATTCGAGTCCCGTCAGTGAAAAAACTAATTTCTAACTTAACGACAATATTGCTAATTCAGTCGCGCATTAACTTACTCGGCTAGGCACCAGTTGTTAACAGGATGTCCTGTGGTTGGAGGAGCCTCTGGATTTGATTCAAGATCTTTTGTTTGAGGAAGGCATGTAATTTCAGTTCTTACTATTCATTTGAGGATAGTTCTTTGTTTGTGCGGGACGCTCTTTTCCTTAGACTGGGTTGAAAGCTCCGACAAAATTTTTATCGAGGCCTAGTTAACACACTATCCTTATTTTGTACGAATTCTACATTATGTTATTGAATATCGTATTTATTTAAAAAAAAAAGGATTAAAAGGAGTCGTTTGATATATGTGGTCCCCCATTCTTGGATTCTTTGTGGTTGGGTTAAATATTCTGCCTAAATTGGTCAAAAAGGGTCCCATGCGATGCAGTTTGTCCTACCCCAACTGCCCCGGTTTCCCTTAGACTAGGACACCCTGAGCCTTCCTGCCCGTTAGGCAAAGGTAGACATGTTGTCACCACCAAGTAACAACGGACTTGAAATTTCAACTTATCAGTTAGCTCACTCATCTACAAGTCCACTCTAAACTGTACAATTTTCTTCAATTTTGATCCCGTTAGTTACGAGGGGTAATCGTCTTTAGAGCTTTGATTTTAGGTTTTAAGTATTAGATTGTGGCCGGTGAAGCGATTAACCAATCTGATGACGAGAAAGTATAAGTTTTAAATTATGATTTTTTGTTCTAAAACTATCAGTCATGTTAATATATGAGATTAAAATTGAAATAAATTCGGTGGAAGTTGAAGCTTCACATTCATTCAAACTCCACAAAAATGAAAACTTATGGAAAGACGCATATATTTTGGTTTGAACAGGCTTTCTTCACAAACATTAAGATTCATGACAATATTCGACAAATCGAGCAAGTCAGCTACTAGCTAATGTATTCTGAAACTTTATCATGCATATATCTTAATAAGGACAAGATCAGCTCGTCGATTTGATCAGACGGCTTCTTATTTGCTAGGCATTGGAAATTTGAAACCAGAAAAGCTAGGGTTTTGATCAAGCCAAGCATAATGGCTATTGACCTTGGGATCGATCCAGTGAAATTGCAACTCGAAATATCTATCTTGGACAACATTTTGAGGTTGCCAATAGAGTTCGGTAGAAACCCTGAAAAGTTAGCCCCGCTTAGAACCAAGGACCGAAGAGATGCATTCTTTGGAAATTCTGGTAAGGAACCCTGAAGCTGTTGAGTGCCTGATAAATCAATAGTCTGCAGTGTAGGTACCTGGAAGATCTTCTCTTGCAAATCAAGAGTTACCAACCTTGTCAAGTACGAAATCTCAATCGGAACCTGCCCCGCGAAGCCAGCATTCATCAAGTTCAGACTACTCAAACCGGTTAGCTGCCCAAAACTCGGATGGAATCTGATTGTAGTTGAAGTCATTGTAAGCCAAATTTAGGTCCTCGATGTACTGCAGATGGAAAAGTGCACTTGTTAAGTCCACCTGAAATTGACTCGCTGCTTAAGTCAAGATGAGAAACACAACCATCTTTGCAGGAGACACCTTCCCAAGAACAGTAATATGAGCCATTATTTCACTGCACAAGTTTTTTAGATTGTGCAGGCTCAAATTCGAGGCTGTTGTTCAATTGCAACAACAATGATCGTTGATCGCTGGGATGACATTGGCTAGAGACCACAAATGTATGGAAGCTAAGTGAGGCATAGGAAATAAGCATCAAGAAAAGCCGTGAAAGCGGAGGAGTTTTCATCGGAAGCTCTTGCTGATATGGGACAGAAAATGTAGTAAAAAGCGTAGGCTCGGGTATTAGGAATATCTTCAGCAGTTGTCACAAATGAAAAATCAACGGTACGCTGTCATTTATGCATAGATTTCCTTTTTCATTTTCGTAATTTTACTTGTTCATTGGCTACTGATTCACATGCATTAATGTGTATAGTTGGATTGAGACTCTGATATTGTGGACAAATGAGATTGCATTAAGGGATTGACTTGTTTATCATTGTATTCCTCTTTGAGAGGCTAAGGAAAACTGTGGAGAAGGTTTCTGCAAGGCTTGTTGCTTGCTTGACTTGTTGACGTCGAAGAGAGGGTGACATTTCGCCCCTACAACAGGGCTACAACTTACACGTACACCCCTCCTAACTCTCGCATGAGGAGACAGACTGATTCCGATACATGGAGAATACACTTATAGTGCAAGAATTTTGTTTCTTAAATAGTTTAGATAGCATTATGTAAAGCTCTTCAACTCACTTCATAGATGCCAAAGGCTCGCAGCTAATCTAGAAAGAAGTGGAGATTCAACATGCTGCAAGTCACCGAAGTACGAAGAAATTTCCCCACTTAGCTAGTATTGATGCGGTGGCGGCCTTACGTTGGTTGTATCAAAGACTACCAAGTCTTCATCTGGAAAAATCAAAGCTAAAACAGAGTAAACGTTCATGATAACAAACAGAAGAATACCGACAAGAGGAGAAACCACGAAAGAAAGAAAGCTAAGAACCAAAGCCAAACAAGTGAAAAGAGAGTCAAATGAAGCGCGATTTAAGTAAAACTATTTTGATTCAATGTCGCTTGCATTGCCAATTTTGTTTAATTCTGTTTTTGGTTTGTGTTTTATGGGTCAAATTCCATACTCTGAAAATTTAATCGCTAATATGTCTATGTCGATCTTATAGCGAGCAATGCTGATTCATGTACTGGAAAGATGATTGAAATATAGTTTGAAAACATTGATAATCCTGGCATTCAAGAACAAGAATGAAATGCAGACAACTCTAATCCACATTTTACTAAAAAAGTTTGCAACATCAAAATATAAAAAAGTAACAGAACAAGCTCACACAACATCTCGTAATTTATAATTATGTGACAGCAGAAGCAATTATCTTATTTCTTACAGAACACAATCATAACAAGGAGGCTAGCTGCATTGCTCCTCAATCCTCATAATAATTTCAACGTCTCGGCCTTTGAGTTATGTGAACATGTCTTCGGTGAGGACCGATTCTTTCTTCAAGCTGAGGACATACCTTAAAGAAAATGTTCTCCACAGTTTTGTAATACCATTTCCGCCATCTCTTGCAGAACACGAGCGGCCCGATGACAGCTCCAAAGCCGAAGATACATCCAATCTCAGTACTTATAAGATCAAAATCAATCTCAGGTTGAGCATTAGAATGACTTTTTTCTAGTAGTGGTGGTGGTGGCAATCGTGAGGTGATATCAACTGTCAAAGGAGGCCCCCACAATCCTTTGTTGAATGCGAAAGAAGCTGCTGAAAAAGATTGAATCTGAGTGCCAGTTGGAATCCTCCCCTCTAGTTGATTTATTGAGAGATTCAGGAACGTGAGGAAATTAAGTTTGACAAGCTCTTGTGGAATTTCTCCGCTCAATTTGTTGTCTGAAAGGTCTAATGACTCGAGCTGTCGTAGATTACCTAGTGATGATGGGATTGTGCCTGTGAAAGCATTACTGGACAAGTTTAGGCCATGGAGTGATTTGAACTCTCCCACTTCCTTAGGTATTGATCCATTGAAATTGTTGCAGGAGAAGTCAATCGAGGTGAAGACTGTTAAGATCTTTACCAATTCCATCTCTAGACCCTTGGTGGTAACTGTGATAGCATCCTGATAATATAGCTGAGTGAACTGCAGAACTTGAAATCGGAGGTGATTAATCTTTGCCATGTCACCATCTTCGTCAGCCATCATTGCTTCCCAGGTCATCAAACATTTTCCTGGTATTTTACCACTAAAATTGTTGTGAGCTATGTCAACAATTTGAAGCTTTGGCCAGGTGCCATTGGTTTTGTGACATCCAAAGCGGCCATAAAATTGGTTGGATCGCAAAATGAGGACACGCAAAGAGGATATTTTCTTCAACAAGCAAGGATAGATATCTCTTATCTGATTGTTTCCCATGTTTAGAACCTCTAGCATTGTGCAGTTGGCAAGAGAATTTGGAAAATGACCTGCTATCTGATTTCCATTGAGGTCGAGAGTTTTTAAACTACAACTCTGAGGAAATCTATCAGGGACAGAGCCATCAAGTTTGTTTCTCTTTAGATTAAGTACTGCCAGTGTCCTGCTTATCTCAGTCAAGCATTGGGGAATTCTGCCACTTAAAGAATTATTGGACAAATCAAGAACCTGAAGATATGGCGCCTTGCAGATAGATTCTGGAATGCTGCCTTGGAACTTATTGCTTGAAAGAGAGAAGAACATTGTGTACATAAGGAAATCACCAATGTCTGCCGGTATGCTAGAGCTGAAGTTGTTTCTCGAATAATCCAGATAAGTGGCCAATCCTGGAAGCATTGGAATTTGTCCCTGAAGCTGGTTGCAATGAAGGTCAAGCACAGACAAAGTAGAAGTAAGATTGAGGAAATGACCTTCTAGAGTTTCCAGAGAGTTGCAGGAAAGATTTAGTTGAAGAAGATTACTGAGCCTCCAAATCCAGTTGGGTATCTCACCATGAATCTGGTTTTGTGATAGGTCCAATGTGGCTAATTTTGATTGATTTCTCAAGAAATCAGGAAACATTCCCAACCTTCCAGAAGCCAGTTTCAATGTGGTAATACGGGGATAAGAGGAAAACGAGGAACTGGAACTGTTATAATTAATCAACAAGCTATTGTATGAAAGATCAAGACTCCAAAGATTTCTCAGTTGCTGAAGGCTATTAAGTGGAAAGGAGCCACTGAAGTTGTTCGAAGAAAGTAAAAGTATCTGGAGCTGACGGAAATTAAAGATAGACATGGGAATTGGCCCTTCCAACTTGTTGCTAAACAAGTCAAGGGTTTCCAGTACAGATATGTTACCAAATTCAAGCAACTGACCAGAAAATTCATTGTTAGAAAGCCGTAGCTTCTGCAGCATCGGAAGAGAAAACACAGATGGTGGAATAGTCCCATTAAGTAGATTGCATCGCAAGTCGAGATTCACCAGATTAGTCAGGTTTTCCCAGCGTGAGGAATTAATCTGACCCGTTAACTGATTGTAAGAAAGATTTATTTGGGTCAGATTCTTGGCCATACTGAAAGATGGAACTGAACCATTGAACTTGTTCATCGACAAGTCCAAATAAACCAATTGTGTAAGGTCTTCTATTGATCTCGGGATTGATCCGTGAAATTGCAAGTTCCAATATCTATTTGGGACAGCAATTTGAGGTTCCCAATAGAGTTCGGAAGCTGGCCTGCGAAATTTGCCCCATTGAGAACCAGCGATCGAAGAGAGCCATTCTTCGGAAATTCTGGTAAGGAACCTTGAAGCTGCGGATTACCGGATAAATCAATGGTCTGCAGTGTTGGCACCTGGAAGATATTATTTGGGAATGCACCATATAATCCAGAACTACTGATTCGTAAGGAAGTCAAATTCGGGAATTTCGAGAAGAACTCCGGAACTTGAGTAGACAAATTGTTGTTCTCAATACGAATAACTGAGAGTGACTTAAGCTTCAGTAATGAATTATCAATTGGGCCTGAAAGGTTACAAGTGGACAAGCTCAATACCCTCAAGTTTGGCCATGAAGATGATATCGCTTGGCACCACTCAGTCCCCTGTGCTGATATATTCACACCATCAAGATAAAGTTCAACAAGCTCAGAAAAGTTCCCAAGCAGCACATGCAAATTCGGATTCTCAAGATTCAACAAAAGTGTTCCGGGGAAGTAAAAGGTAGACAAATCAAGAGTTACCAACCTCGTCAGGTGCAAAATCTCAATTGGAACCTGCCCCGCAAAGCCAGCATTCGACAAGTTCAGATTACTCAAATCGGTTAGCTGCTTAATCTCGGATGGAATCCGAGTATAGTTGAAGTAGTTGTCAGCCAAATTCAGGTTCTCGATTGACTTCAGACTGAAAAGAGTACTCGAATTATCAAGTCCACCAATAATCGCCTCACTGCTTAAGTCCAGATTCGAAACACAACCCTTTTTGCAGGACACACCGTCCCAAGAGCAGTAATCCGATCCATTCTTCCACTTCACAAGTTTCTTAGAAGTTGCAGGGTCAAATGTGAGGCTGTTCTTCAATTGTAGCAACAAAGATTGCTGATCCCCGGGACATTGGCCGGAGACAAGAAATATGTATACGCTGAGTGAAAGGTAGTAAAGGGGTATTAAGAAAGGCCATGAAAACAGAGGAATTTTCATCGGAAGCTCTTGCTGATATATGACAGAAAATGTAGTAAAGAGCTTAGGCTCAGGGTATTAGGAATATATTCAGCAGTCGTCAAGGATGAAACATCAACGGTTCGTAGTCATTTATGCATAGATTTCCTTTTTGTTTTTCGTAATTTTACTTTCTTCATTGGCTACTAATTCGCATGCATTAATGTGTATGGCTGGATTGAGACAGATATTGTGGAAGAATGAGATTGCTACTGCATTAACTTTGTGGAGAAGGTTTCTACGAGACTTGTGGCTTGCTTGACTTGTCGACGTCGAAGTCCTTCCCCAATTTCCTAGTGGGGTTTACAATCTGCTACAAGTAGGGTCCTTATTCGATGTCGACATACTATTGATGTTTTTGTACACGACCTCATAAGAAAAAATGAAAAAAGAAGATCATAGACCGAGGGACCGCCGAAAGTCGCGATCCGTTAAGGTGCTGAAACAAGTAGGCAAGCGGAGAAGAGAGGGTGACATTTCCGCCCTACATCCGGGCTAAAACTTACATGTACACCGCTCCTAATTGTTGCGTGAGGAGAGAGACTGATTCAGATACACGGGGAGTACAATTCTTAGTGCAAGAATTTTGTTTCTTAGATAGTTTAGATAGCATTATGTAAAGCTCTTCAACTCACTTCATAGATGCCAAAGGCTCACAGCTAATCTAGAAAGAAGTGGAGATTCAACATGCTGTAAGTCACCGAAATACGAAGAAATTTCCCCGCTTAGCTAGTACAAGGTAATGCTGGTACGTTGTATTTTGACCACCACTCGGAGCCCTTGGTGCAACCATGTGATTGGCTAAGCAGGGTTCGGCATTGTTTGTTTGGTCACTGGTGACTTTAACCGAGAAAACCCCAGCATCAGAACAAACGGCTAGAAACTTATCTCTGTAATAAATTATGTCATCAAATGAAGCATCAATGTGATCAGTCCAATATCTATCTCCTGACTTCAAATGGGCAATTTGGTATTTCCCAACAATAACCAAAGTTTCAAAGCTGTCACACGAAAAGGGGTTAGCGGATAATATGACTTTATTAATGTAGTAATCGCACTTATAACTCCTCATAACTTTAAAATTATATGTGGCTTTAGGGTTGAGTGGTGGAAGGCAAATGCTACTTCTGGTAAAGGGGTTGAAGAGAGTAATACCAAATCTTCATCCACGTAAGCCAGCATACCATGGGAAGCGCCACAAAACCTGTTGACGCTATTGTATGGCACATAAACCTCAAAGGTTTTATACGTTTTTCCTTGTGCGGCGTCGTACAAGCCACACCTCAGTTGGTTACTTCTCTTGTCCTTGGTGGTGGGAATCAGTAACAACGGAAGCTGCTTTCTGTGACATCCCATCACCCGACTCTGCTTCTGGAATGAAGCAGCTAAGTGCCAATCCTTGCAGACAGCACCAAATCTGATGCACTCGGCGAGTGGTACTACTTTTTCAACTATAATCTCCAAAAGTTCGACTGGAAGCCATTGCGAACATGAAGTTGCGAGCTTTGATGCCATTTTCTTAGACCTACTTGCTTTTGGTTTTTTGGTAGTGATGATGTTTTTCGTACTTGATTCTTGCAAACCTTACATGCACAAATGTACGAACGTATGGTTTGTGACTATGATTTTAAAAATGTAATCCTTCAATTCTATGTACTAGCCTTCATGCACGCGCTTACGCGTGTGCAGAAGACATTTTTTGAATCACGGCGTGCTATGCACGACTTACATGTTTTAAATGTATTTATATGTGTAAATTGACAAAAGGAAAGTCAAATATTTGAAGTAAATGAATCATTTTAGAACATGCTATAAGTAATCTCTCATAAACCAATTAAAGCAGCCGAATTCTCATAATAAAATCGGTCTCTATAGAATTTACATTAAGAATAGAGAAAATAATATTTAATAAACAATTGATTGAATCACATTATTGCTAGTCATTGTGAGGCCAAGGTCACCTCCTCCCCTTTAGTGTAGATAATATCGTTTGTTAAAAAAAAAAAAAACAATCATTTGACAATTAATTTAATGACATTATTATTCGCGTGCGAAAGACCTTTTTTATAACCTGCATTACACGCTTCTTAGGATGTTTTGAATGTGTTTAAAAATAGAGAAAATAATATTTAATAAACAACTGATCGGATCACATTATTGCTAGCCCATTGTGAGGTTAAGCCCACCCCCTCCCCTTAGTGTAGATAATATCATTTGTTACAAAAAAAAAAAAAAAATCAAACATTTGACAACTTATTTAATCACATTATTATCCGCATGTGAAAGACATTTTTTATAACCGGCATTACACGCCTCTTAAGATGATTTGAACGTGTTTAAAAATAGAGAAATTGAATCACATTATTGCTAGCCTATTGTGAGGTACTAATTATAAAAATAAAAAAAATAAAAAAACATCACCAAAAAATTAATTATTAAAAAAATACTGTTAAAATGACGAAAAATGCATCTGCCTTATTTGATGCATTATTTTGGGATGCCTTTGAATTTTTTTGTCTTGGGGGCATTTTTGTCCAAATTTTTTTTTTGAAGCTCGATGACACCAACGTGACTTACACATTTTAAATGTAAGAAGTAACCTCTCATAAACCAATTAAAGCAGCTGAATTCACATAATAAAATTGGTCTGTATAGAATTTACATTAAGAATAGAGAAAATAATATTTAATAAACAATTGATTGAATCACATTATTGTTAGCCATTGTGAGGCCAAGCTTACCCCCTCCCCCTTAGTGTAGATAATATCGTTTGCTTAAAAAAAAAATCATTTGACAATTAATTTAATCACATTATTGTCCGCGTGCGAAATACCTTCTTTATAACCGGCATTACACGCTTCTTACGATGTTTTGAACGTGTTTCCAAATTTTTTTGTTGAAGCTCGATGACACCAACGTGACTTACACGTTTTAAATGTAAGAAGTAACCTCTCATAAACCAATTAAAGCAGCTGAATTCACATAATAAAATCGGTCTGTATAGAATTTACATTAAGAATAGAGAAAATAATATTTAATAAACAATTGATTGAATCACATTATTGCTAGCCATTGTGAGGCCAAGCTCACCCCTCCCCCTTAGTGTAGATAATATCGAAATCTCATCGACCCTCCATTGTTGAACAAAACCCTAACCAATGAAACTACGAACATGTTGATTGAGAAATTATTTTTGACGAATGAAACACGAAATCGATTTTTTGGAAGCTTCAAATGAGGTAAGACTTCATATTTTTTATTGTTTTAGTGATTTTGACGACATCGATAATTATTTAATCTTGCTTTTGCTGCGTTATTCAAGTTTCTATGTTCGTATTCATCTTTTAGGGATCACAGGGATTACATGAAGAATTAAACATCTAAAATTACCACCAAATATTAAAAACAAACGACATGTGTTTTAATGGTGGAATTAAAAACAACCCACATATGCTTTCAATCCGAGGTGGTATCTTTTGTCAAAATTTCAACCGGCATTTTTTGTCCAAATTAAAAGCTTTATAAGATTTGAGAAATGTGGGGTGTATAGAAAATATGGGGTGTATGTAGAAAATGTAAGGTATATATTGAGAATGTGAGGTGTGAGGGTATTATGGGAAAGTATGTTGGGTGTATTAAGATAATTTTTTATTGAAAAAGCAAATGTGGGGTGTATTAAGTATGTGGGGTTTATTCAACAATTTATGGGGTGTTAATATAATAAGCCTTAATTTAATCACATTATTATCTGCGTGCGAAAGAACTTCTTTATAACCGGCATTACACGCTTCTTATGATGTTTTGAACGTGTTTACAAATAAAGAAAATAATATTTAATAAATAACTGATCGAATCACATTATTGCCAGCCCATTGTGAGGCTAAGCCCACCCCCTCCCCTTCGTGTAGATAATATCGTTTGTTACATAAAAAAAAAACAATCATTTGACAACTTATTTAATCACATTATCATCCGCGTGTGAAATACTTTTTTTATATCACGTGGGCACCATGAACTTTGTCATGTGTTTTATTTTCTCTCTTCCCCTTCATTTTTTTATTCTTTACAAATGAGACAAAAGTTTTGGTGTCACCCAATTTGACAAAAATAATTGGACCAAACTGCCCCTCAGCCAAAAAAAATTCAAAACCTGTCCAAAATCATATTTCAAATTATGCAAGGGTAAATTGGTAATTTGGCCAACAAAAATCTGATCCACTGTTCATCCAGCCTGCTGGCTTTCTATATAGATTGATGCGGTGGCGGCTTTACGTTGTATCAACGACTACGAAGTCTTCATCCGGAAAAATCAAAGCTAAAATAGAGTAAACGTTCATGATAACAAACAAACAGAAGAATACAGACAAGAGGAGGAACCACGAAAGAAAGAAAGCTAAGAACCAAAGCCAAACAAGAGAAAACAGAGTCGAATGAAGCGCGATTTAAGTAAAGCTATATTGATTCAATGTCGCTTGCATCGCCAATTTTGTTTAATTCTGTTTTTGGTTTGTGTTTTATGTGTCAAATTCCATTCTCCGAAAATTTAATCGCAAATATTTCGATCTTGAACAGGAAGAAGTGCAGCAAACTTATTATTATTATTATTTTTTTTTAAAACTTTAATGGGTATGGTGGCTTAATTTTGAGGAACATAGTAGCAAGACCATTATATTTATGAATTATTTGACTTAGAAGTCTCCTCCCATCTATTCTGGAAAAATGAGAAGGAAGGAAAAAGGAAGTGGGGTTGCAAAGATTGCTATTTCCATTTTAGGAAACTAGATTATAATCCCTAAATAAGATCTATTTTTCATTAAAGTTGGGTGTAAGATTAAATACTGATTTTGATCCTTTGACTTTATATATCACCTAAAATCTAGCTAATAATTATTAACTTTAGTTTTGTTTTATTTTTACTATTATAAATAAAATATTTTTACTTAATGTGTATTCAATACGGGTAAAAAATTGCTTAAGTGGTAACAATGCATGTATATTTATATGTTTATATGCATGTATATAAATTAATACATAATTTGTGTACCTATGCATATATGTACATAAATATATATATGCATGTACCGATATATATATATGCCTATACATACATTTGTGTACCTATACATATAAACTTATGTATATATGTGTACCTATATATATGCACATATATATACATTTCTGCACCTATACATATGAACCTATGTATATATGTGTACCTAAACATATGCACCTGAAAAATATTTTAAAAAGTCTTCCATTTTAAATTGCTAAATTTGATTTGTAGAAATAAAAATTCCTATTTTTAAGGCCTAATTGATGATTAAGTTAGGAATTTTAGAAAGAAACTTTGAAAATAATAAAAGCGGGCAGGGGTATTTAATATTATTGATAACGAGTTTTAAAGTTAGGGACTAGAACTAGAATTATAAAAGCATCCCGGTTATAATGAAAAAATAATCTTCTTTAGGTCCTTAAGTCTAAATGCCCCTTTCCATATCGATCTTTGTTGACTAATGTCACCATTGACTGACATGAGAGCCAAGTAGGAAAAATAGGATGATCACAAGAGTCTCACACCCCACGTCCATAGGATTGGATAACTCATGAATTTCGAGACATGTTGAAGATTTAGGCACTAAAAGGAAAAAATCATTCTTCCTTGCCCTCAACATATCCTGAATATAGCAAGTTATACAATTTAATCTAGCAAACGAGCTCGTTATACAATCTAATCCGTCAACCGAACTCGTTATAAGATTGAGTTTAACCAAAAGTCGAGAAATTGTATCAACTCAGTTGATTTAGTAGCTTTTTAATATCGTGGAAAAATATCTCCACAAGACTTGTGGGTTGCTTGTTCAATTGATTTTGCAATTATTTCCCAATCTGTCGAGTGGGGCAGCATTGTTGCTTTCCCAATTTTCAGTTTGTGGTGACTGTTGACTATGGACTGAACTATAACGATTTTTTTTTTTTAAAGAAAATCTCGACAGTTTGAGGAGGATATTAAAAAAAAGTACACACATAAACCTAACTCCTCATAATACATGAAAAAAGGATAAAAAAAAAAATACATGAACAGAAAAGGGGACATAAACCTTACCCCTTTAGAAACAAAATCAACAAAGATATAGGGAAAATAGGGGGACATGAAACCTAACCCCTCCCCCTCTAAAGCCGAACCTAAAAGTCTAAACCTGCAAAACAAAACAAGCAACATCACAAGGTTAAGAAAAAAAAAATCAAGAAAGTAAGACGAACATGTATGCCGAGATGCACATTAATTTGAGAAGCGGAAGCCAAGAAAACTAATATAAATATATTCTGAAAACAAGGAAAATCCATATAGTTTATATAAAATATATAGTATTGTATAATATCATATATATATATATATATATATATATATATGCATATTCACTTAACCCATTACCATGATTACAAAAATTGCATTTTGTGGAAAAGTCCAAAAGTTTTGAATCAAAATCAATGAGAATTCAATGGTGCTTCCGTGCTTATGGAAGAGATCAAAGATCAGCCAACATCATCAATGTATATATCATATTATAATGATGAATTAGTATTTATTATATTATAATACGTCAATTGAACGAATATATTTTTTTGAAAAAAAAAACGAATATATTTTTTATATTAACGAAGATGGATATAACTGTTAACCGATATGAAATTCGTCACCCGGTAAGTATGGTTATGAATAATTCCCGATGGATGTAGCATTTCTGTCGATCAAGCCGAACCATTGCCATTCCTACACGAAATCTATCGCTATTTAGATGAGTTGTGATGATTTCATTTAACTAGTCAGTCGGTTAGAACAAAGCACTAGTTTTTCTATACAAAAAAAAGGAAGCAGTGGAATAATTATCTAGTCAGTCCGGACAATACTTTGGTACTGACTATTCAGTACCCAAAATACTGACCCAATGACATGGCCCACTAATATTAAAACACCTGTCATTTAAAACTCTTCCCGAATACTTGTTATCTTGTTAACCAAACACCCAACTTTATCTTCAACCCACATCCAAACACCCATCTTCTTCCTTGCTTCTGTCCCAGACCAGGCACCCCAACCGCTTTCCGTCAATCTCATCCGCACACCTCTTCCCTCAACCTCTCCTCCGTCCATCGCAACCGCATCTCCTTCCCCGTCGATCCCACTCCCACCCCCTCCTTCGTCGTCCCCACCGTAATCCCTTCTTCGACTCTCCTCCGGACATCTGTTAATCCCATTCCCAAACCATAAACATGGAGAAAAAAAGACCCATCCCACGGATCTGGAATTATACGTTATTGATTGTGAATGAAAAATCTATCAGTAGTAAAGAGATCTAAGGCCATTGGGGTTGGTAAGAGGAGGATGGTGCATAAGGGCAACAAAGAGGAAGGTTCGAAACTTGAATTCTGGGAGGAAGGCCATTAAAGTGGTCCGTAAACATGGGTCTGCGCTTCTCTATGGTTGAAGTTAGAGAGATGATAGTTGTTTGGTTGCAAGAATAGTAGGTATATTACAAACATATACGTGTATGCTTGTTAGTGGGCCACGTCAGAGCCAGTATCCTTGTGCTACTGAATAATCGCCCATTTAATGCCGGTATATTTATTTAATGTCTTTTTTTTTATTTATAATTTTATAGTGTTCATAATAAAAATTTTAAAATTATATTATAAAATTTAATTCTCATTATAGTAAGTATCTTATATAAGAAAATATTTTCGTTGAAATTTTTCGATACACTTATATTTTTGCATATTGTCTTATGTGCCACTAATTCATTGTAATATATTTAGGTACGAACATTTCAGTACAATAGTTTAGTATAATATATTTAGGTACAGACATTTCAGTACACTAGTTTAGTATAATATATTTAAGTACGGACATTTTGGTACACTAATTTAGTATCATATATTTAGATACGGAAATTTCGGTACACTTATGTTTTTGCATATTTTCTTATGTGCCACTAATTCACTACAATGTATTTAGGTTCTACAATATATTTAGATATAGACATTTTGGTACACTAATTTAATAAAATATATTATGATACAGACGTTTAGGTATACTAAGTAGAAGAAGTTAAATAAAATTAATGAATTAAAATGTGTATAATAATAAATTTAAAATTAATGTAATAACATTAAATAAGATATCTATTAAATATTAAAACAAAAATATAATATGTATTTGAATTAAGTACAAATTAAAGAACGAAAATTAATATCTAATCTAACACCAAGTTTTTATTAAATTTTAATCTTCTTGAAGAATTAAAGTTCAAAAACTCCTATTTTTATTTTCGTTCATTTTATTTCCTTGCTTTTATTTTTATCACAAAATTAATTAAAAACAGAAATCAGAAAATTGAAAAACAAAAAAAAAAAAAATGCAATTTTTAATTCTTGTTATCTTTCTTTACTTATCTAATTGGACTATTTTTTTTATCCCTTTTTTTTTTTTTAAATTTGTGATTGCAGGTTGCATTCAGATTCGGCCCTGCCATCCACAATGAGTGCGCACATTCAACTGAATCATGCATTCAGCAGCATTCATTCGTTCTATTACATACAATTTTGGGGGTGGATCAAGCAACACAAAGGAAGGCCATCTGTCAACTCCAGAGCTCAGATCCAGGTTTATGCACAGTTTTACGCTCACACATACATCAGGGGGTCCATGCAAGCAAACAAGACAGATCCATGAGCATAGTGGCGAAGCCAGAAATTCATGCTATGAGGGGTACACTTTAAACCGAAATTGACATAATACATATAGAAACATAGCCTCGTTCTTTTGGTCATCTTGTGACCAAGGATACATGATCAACTGCTCGTGAATTTCATATTAAGGGTGGAGAATAAAACACTAAAAGCATATCTATTTATTGCACATTCTTATTAAATTCAAATGTGAGTGATCATACATTCATTTGTAAAAACATTAAGGCATAAGAGAATTTTGAAAGGTTTTATTCACAGAAAAACTTTTTCTCTTCTTGATTTCATAGATGATATATAGAGGGAAATAAGAAACTAACAAAAATAACAATCTGCAAGCAAAGGAAAAAAATTGCATATAGGCAAGAAACAGAGAATATGATCAACTAATATTCTTATAGAGTTGTTAAGTGAAAATTATAGGCTTTGTATTTGTTGGATTGAAAACAAATTCAAGTTAATAGTGAGATTATAAAATTGATCAATGGTAGACAGATAGTAGAGATTGCAAGAAATGATAATCACGGTAGGCCTGAGCCTACCGTGGTCTTAAGATGGCAGCATTGATGAAAATTCACAGATCTATAGGTTCATGCATGACAAATTCATTCAGACTTCCCAGAAAACAAAATCACGACTGAGCATGCACTGAGTACAAATCTATACCTTTGGCTCACGGATCTAGAGACTTTAAGCGGTTTCGTTTGTCTCTCTTGGAGGCGCAGATCGGCGTCGGGGTTTTAGATCCATGTCCACCTGCATGTGTTAGTATTTTATTTTTCTTTCTCAAATCAAGAAATGGAGACAGCAAAGAAAAAGTTTGGGGGTTTTACCTTGGGATATTTGTGTGGTTTTGGTTCTGAGATGCAAGAACGGATGAGAGGTTAGAGAGAGGAGATGAGGTGAGGCAGCTACGTAGGAGCAGCCGGGGCTTCGACACCTTCATCTCTTTTTGGTTCTGGGCTTGCTTCCTAGACAGGACTTCAACAAACAAATGGGCTGCTCAGGCTTGTAGCTGACTTGGATCTCTCCTAGCCCAATAGTTTACATCAATCTATCAAGCACGAGGTCATCCCTTCGAATCCAGGTGTGTCCAATTCCCTCTCATTTCTTTTATTTTTTGTTTTGTTTATTATTTTATTATTTTATTTTCTAGCTTTCATTTTTGTCTTTTCTTTCTCGTAAAATAGGGTCTTTGTTTTTTTGTTTTGTTCTTCTAAGTTTATTATTACTTTTATTTTATCCTCGAGGACAATATGTGATTGAAGTTTGGGGGTGGGAAATAAGAATTTTTAGGTTTTTAATTTTTGTGTCAGTTTAAAAAAATTTAATTCGTTGTAGTATAGTGGTAAATATTCCTGCTTGTCACGCGGGTGACCCGGGTTTGATCCCCGATAACGACGTCAATTTCTTGATGGAATTTTTACTAAATATTTGCAAGAGTACAAAATTATTGTAGTATGCCAGCTCTAGCAAAGCCATTCTCCATAGGGATTGATTAAATAATTTATTTTAAATCAAATCTTAATTAATTACTTAAAGCAAAGTTTTGAGAAAAAGTTGATTTTGTGTGATTCAAAATAATAAAAGTGAATTTAATAGAAATAATTAAATAAATTGAAAAAAATAAAATAAACTAAAAGAAAATGGTTTTTGAAAGTTAAATTGTAAAAGCACTAGGGTTCCGCCGTCACCTTGACAATCTTATGTAGTTCTTCTAATTACTTATAACTTACACATGCATATTTAAAGGTTAGATTTTCCTAATATATGCCTAATTGGACCCCCAACATAGAGCGTATATCAAACATGCAATCCTATTCCTATGTAGTTCAATTGCAACAACAATGATCGTTGATCGCTGGGATGACATTGGAAGCTGAGTGAGGCATAGGAAATGAGCATCGAGAAAAGCCGTGAAAGCGGAGGAGTTTTCATTGGAAGCTCTTGCTGATATGGGACAGAAAAGTTAGCAAAGAGCGTAGGCTCAGGGTATTAGGAATATCTTCAGCAGTTGTCACGAATGAAAAATCAACGGTACGTAGTCATTTACGCATAGATTTCCTTTTTCATTTTTCGTAATTTTACTTGTTCATTGGCTACTAATTCGCATGCATTAATGTGTATAGTTGGATTGAGACTCTGATATTGTGGACAAATGAGATTGCATTAAGGGATTGACTTGTTTATCACTGTATTCCTCTTTGAGAGGCTAAGGAAAACTGTGGTGATGTCAGGTATACGGTGTGTTTAACTTTGTGGAGAAGGTTTCTACGAGACTTGTTGCTTGCTTGACTCGTCGACGTCGAAATCTTTCCCCATTTTCCTAGTGGGGTTTACAATCTGCTACAAGTAAGCTGTTTTATTCGATGTCCACAGATTATTGATTAAGGTGATGAATTACGCAGGCAGTTGGAGAAGAGAGGGTGACATTTCGCCCCTACAACCGGGCTAAAACTTACACGTGCACCCCTCCTAACTCTCGCCTGAGGAGACAGACTGATTCTTAAATAGTTTAGATAGCTTTATGTAAAGCTCTTCAACTCACTTCATAGATGCCAAAGGCTCACAGCTAATCCAGAAAGAAGTGGAGATTCAACATGCTGTAAGTCACCGAAATACGAAGAAAGTTCCCTGCTTAGCTAGTATTGATGCGGTGGCAGCCTTACGTTGTATCAAAGACTACCAAGTCTTCACCGGAAAAATCAAAGCTAAAACAGAGTGAACGTTCATGATAACAAACAAACAGAAGAATACAAAAAAGAGGATAAACCACGAAAGAAAGAAAGCTAAGAACCAAAACCAAACAAATGAAAACAGAGTCAAATGAAGTGCGATTTAAGTAAAACTGTGTTAATTCAATGTCGCTTGCATTGCCAAGTTTGTTTAATTCTGTTTTTGGTTTGTGTTTTAGGTGTCAAATTCCGTACTCCGAAAATTTAATCGCTAATATGTCGATCTTATAGCGAGCAATGCTGATTCCTGTACTGGAAAGATGAATGATTGAAATACAGTTTGAAAACATTGATAATCCTGGCATTCAAAAACAAGAATGAAATGCAGACAACTCTAATCCAACTTTTACTAATGAAGTTTGCAGCATCAAAATATAAAAAAGTAACAGAACAAGCTCACACTACATCTCGTAATTTATAATTATGTGACAGCAGAAGCAAATATCTTATTTCTTACAGAACACAATCATAACAAGGAGGCCAGTTACATTGCTCCTCATAACAATTTCAATTTCTTGGCCTTTGAGTTATGTGAACATGTCTTCGGTGAGGACTGATTCTTTCTTCAAGCTGAGGGAATATCTTAACAAGGATTTTATACATAGCTCTGTAATACCATTTACTCCATCTCTTGCAGAACAAAAGTGATCCGACTGCAATTCCAAAGCCAAATACAAATCCAATTTCGACACTGATAAGATCCCAATCAATCTCATCTCCAGAATTTTGCTGACTTCCATTTAATGCTGGTGGTGGTGGTGATCCTGCTTTGTTATCCACTGTCAAAGGAGGCCCCCATAATCCTTTGTTTCCAGTGAAGGAGGCTTTGGGAAATGTCGTAAACTGAGTACTTGTTGGGATCCTGCCGACCAGTTGATTATTTGAGAGATTCAAGAACGAAAGGAAGTTAAGCTTTGCAAACTCTGGTGGAATTTGCCCGCTTAGCTTGTTCCTTGACAGGTCTAAGGACTCCAGCTTTCGCAAGTTACCCAAGGATGATGGGATTTCACCGGTGAAAGCATTACTTGACAAGTTGAGGACATACAAGGATTTGAGGTCTCCCAATTCCTTAGGTATTGATCCGCTGATTTTGTTACCGGAGAAGTCAATCAAGGTGAAGACGGTCAGAATCTTTTGCAGATCCATCTCCAAACCTTTCCCGATAACTGTTATTGCAGCATAATAATCAAATTCAACCACAGCTCTCCCTGGATCATTTGGAAATTCTAGAGCCCTAGCCTTTGATCGGGAATCATCTTTGTTAGCCATCATTGCTTGCCATGTTGTCAAAGATATTGCCGGTATTCCACCACTGAAATTGTTGTGAGCTAGGTCTATGATTTGAAGCTTTGGCCAGGTGCCATTGGTCTCTGAACAACCAATCCCTCCATATAAATTATTGGATCGCAAAAGCAGAATGCGCAAGGTGGAGATGTTTTTCAAAAAGCATGGAAAAGTATCCGTTATCCGATTGATTCCAAGGTTTAGAATCTCTAGTTCTGTGCAGTTGGCTAGAGATTTTGGAACCTGACCTTCTATCTGATTTTCACCAAGGTCTAGAATCCTGAAACGACAGTATTCAAGAACTCCACCAGGAATTGTTCCGGTAAGGTTGTTTCTCCTTAAACTAAGTACTCGACTGCTCATTGCAGTCAAACATTGAGGAATCATGCCACTCAAAGAGTTATTGGACATATCAAGAAACTCCAAACTTGCATTGCATATGGAAACTGGAATGATCCCATGCAAGTTATTGCTTGAAAGAGACAAGAACCTAGTCATGCTAAGGAAATTACCAATGAGAGTTGGTATACTTGAGCTGAAATGATTTCTTGAGTAATCCAGATAACTGGCATAGGGTAGGAAAACTGGGATTTGTCCCTGAAGTTGATTTGAGTGAAGGTCAAGCTCAGACACGCCGGAAGAATTAGTTAATGGCGATTCTAGAGTCACGAAGGAGTTGCAAGAAAGATTGACACTATAAAGTGAAATGAGCCCCCAAATCCAATTAGGAATCGTGCCTTGAATATGGTTTTGTGAAAGGTCCAAAACAGTTAAGCCGGTGTGATTTCTAAAGAAATCCGGGAATGTTCTCAACTTGTTAGAAGTCAAGTTCAAATTCACAATTTGAGGAAATGAGGAATATGAGGAAGTTGTACCATTGTATAAAACCAACAAGCTATTGTTCGAAAGATTAATGACCGAAAGATTACTCAACTGTTGAGGACTGTTAAAATGAAAGCCGCTGAAATTGTTTGAAGAAAGATCAAGGGTTTCAAGCCCTCGAAAATTATATATAGACAAGGGTACTAGTCCTTCCAAATTATTGAAACTTAGATCGACGGTAACTAAGTAGGAGGAAACATCTGAAAATTCATGGAGTTGACTGGAGAATTGATTGTGGGAAAGCAGTAGTTCCTCCAAAAAGGGTGGAGAAACAATTGAAGATGGAATACTCCCGCTGAGTAAATTCGAGTCCAACACAATATTTAGCAGATTAACAAGTTTTTCCCAGCGAATAGAATCAATAGGACCACTGAACCTATTTGATGACATATACAAATGAACCAATTGTGTGAGTTTTTGAATCGACTTTGGGATTGATCCAGAGAAACTACAACCCGAAATATCTATCATCGACAACATTTTGAGATTGCCAATAGATTCTGGCAATATCCCCGAAAACTTTGTGTTGCTTAGAACCAAGGACTGAAGAGAATTATTCCTGGGAAATTCTGGAAAGGAACCATGAAGTTGTGGATTATCGGAAAGGTCAACAGTTTGTAGAGTGGGTACCTGGAAAAGCTCTTCGGGAAATGTTCCGCGCATCAAACATGAACGGAGACTCAAGGATGTCAAATTTGAGAAGTTGGCAAAGACTCCTGGAAGTGGCACAGGAAGATCATTGTCGTCCAATCGAATCACCGATAATGATTGAAGTTTAGCGAGGGACTGATCAATAGGACCTGAAAGATTGCAAGCTGACAAGCTCAACACCCTCAGGTTTGGAAGTGAAGATGATATGGCTTGGCACCATTCAGTGTCCCATGCTGATACAGTTACACCATCAAGATATAACTCTCTAAGCTTCGTGAGGCTCTGAACCAGCGTGCTTAAATCCGGATTATAGAGTTTTAACTGAGTGTATCCGAAATTATAATTTCCGGAAAGATCAAGAGTAACCAACCTTGTCAAGCGTGTAATCGCATATGGAACTTGCCCCGAATAACAAGTGATAGATAAGTTTAGATACCTCAAATTCGTGAGCCTTCCGATTGCAGGTGGAATTGGAAAGCCTTTGCCTACTTGGCAATTGTAGGACAAATTGAGGCTTTGCAGATGTTGAAGGTCGAAGAGACTGCTTGAATTGTCAATCCCGCCTTCGAGAAATTCACCGCTAACGTCAAGACCGATGACATGACCGTCAGTACTGCAAGTAACACCGTCCCAAGCACAGCAGTTGGTACTTGAATTCCATGACAGAAGCTTGGGGGGAACATAAGCTTCTGGTGGCGGGCTTATCTTCTTTAAGCGGAGCAATGCCGATAGGTCATCTGCATCACACCGGCCGTGAACTAACTTGATAATTATCAAGAACAGGAAGAAGTGCAGCAAACTTTTCATTTTTTTTTTTTTGAATAACTTTAATGGGTGCGGTGGCTTAATTTTGAGGAACATAGCAAGACCATTATATTTATGAATTATTTGACTTAGAAGTCCCCTCCTATCTATTCTGGAAAAATGAGAAGGAAGGTAAAAGGAAGTGGGGCTGCAAAGATTGCTATTTGCATTTCGATCTTTGTTGACTAATGTCACCATTGACTGACATGAGAGCCAAGTAGTAAAATTGGGATGATCAGAAGAATCTCACACCCCACGTTCGAGGCATGTTGAAGATTTAGGCACCAAACGGAAAAAATCATTAGCCCCTGCCCTCAACATATCTTAAATGTAGCGAGTTATACAATCTAATTTATTAACATATCTTAAATGTAGCGGGTTATTACTTTAGTCTAAAGAAGAAGGGGAAATTACACTGTACAAATGTGCAGTGTTTGGGGATGCATTTCACTTTATTTACAAAATTGCCACCACCTCATTCTCATCAGATTGGAAATTGGCATACAACTTGCCAATTTCCTTAATGCCCTCCCCACCAACTCCATCACTTTCAAAGGTGACTCGCCAACTACTTTCGTTGTCTTCTTTTTCTATTTATCATATTCTTTTCATTAATTAACATTAAAGACATCTTTTCCTGTCATCATTTTAGCTTTCAGTGCTTCTATGCTAGGTTGTACAAACACGGACACGCAACACGGCAATGAGGCGACAAGCAGCACGGCGACGGCAAATCTAAAAAAAAAATAGGGGTAAATTACACTTTCATATCTCAGGTTTGGGTTCTATTTCAATTCCTTACAACATCTTTAAAATATTTCACTTTCATACCTTAAGTACTATTTTATTTCAAATTAATACATCCGTTACATTTTCCATACATTGATCCGTTAAATACTGACGTGGCTGCCACATATATGCCATGTGGCTGCCAAATGTCTGCCACGTGGCAAAAAAAAATTTTTTTTTTTTAAAAAACCTGAATTTTTACAAAAAAAAAAAAAAAAGGGTAAATTACACTTTCATACCTCAGGTTTGGGGCCTATTTCAATTCCTTACAACATCTTTAAAACATTTCACTTTCATACCTTAAGTACTATTTTATTTCAAAATAATACCTCTGTTACATTTTTCATCCATTGATCCGTTAAATGCTGACGTGGCTACCACATATATGCCACGTGGCTGCCAAATGTCTGCCACGTGGCAAATAAAATAATTTTTTAATTTAAAAAAAAAAACCTGAATTTTCTCAACCAAAAATAAATAAATAAATAAATAATTTGAAACCCACATCTGCAAGAAGAAGAAGAGGGAGGAAGAAAAAAAAAAAAAATTGTCCCTCCCCCACCCCCCCCAAGCGACCCACATCTGCAACAAGAAGAAGAAGAAGAAGAAGAAGAAGAAGAAGAGGGAGGAAGAAAGAAAGAAAAAAAACCCCAAAATCCCACCCGAGCCACCCCTCCAAAAAATCCCCCATCACCCACCCCCAAAAATCGCACCCGAGATTAGGTGGATTTACCACAAAACCAGTCCAAAAATCATCTCAAACTCAAACTATTATATTTTCAAAACTCACCCACACTGAAAATCACCAGATTGCGGAGGAAGGAGGGTTGCGGGGGGGGGGGGGAGGGGGTGGTGGGGAGCTGGGTCGGGGTGGGGGGGAAGGGCTTTTCTTCTTCTTCTTGCATATGTGGGTCGCAGGGGGAGGGACAATTTTTTTTTCTTCCTCCCTCTTCTTCCTCTTGAAGATGTGGGTTTCAAATTTTTTTCTTTTTTTTTTTGTTTTTGTTGAGAAAATTCAGGGTTTTTAAAAAAAATTAAAAAATTATTTTATTTGCCACGTGGCAGACATTTGGCAGCCACATCAGCATTTAATGGATCAATGGATGAAAAATGTAACGGAAATATTATTTTGAAATAAAATAGTACTTAAGGTATGACAGTGAAATGTTTTAAAGATGTTGTAAGGAATTGAAATAAACCCCAAACCTGAGGTATGAAAGTGTAATTTACCCTTCTTTTTGTTTTGTAAAAATTCAGGTTTTTTTTAAAAAAATTTAAATTATTTTTTGCCACGTGGCTGACATTTGGCAGCCACGTGGCATATATGTGGCAGCCACGTCAGCATTTAACGGATCAATGGATGAAAAATGTAACGGAGGTATTATTTTGAAATAAAATAGTACTTAAGGTATGAAAGTGAACTGTTTTAAAGATGTTGTAAGGAATTAAAATAGAGCTCAAACCTGAGGTATGAAAGTGTAATTTACCCAAAAAACAGACATGGTTAGACATAAGGATATTATAAATATTACACATATAAAAAATAATAATGCTAATTCATAATATAACAAAATAATCGTTTTTATAAAATTAATTAATACATAATAATTAAAACAAAACAAGCATAATAATCAAAGCAACAAAAGCTATGTTTACCAAAAAAACAACAAAAGATATATTTATGCTCAATAAAAATTAAACAACCGACATATTAAAAAAAAAAAAACATCATTTATATTTAAAAATATGAAGAAAACAATTGTTTTATTACTTTGTCACGGACTCAAAGGCCACCACAACCACAATTTTCCACAGACCCATCTCTCTCCTTTCCCCAGCGTGATTGCAGCAGAAAAAAATGTACAAAAGGTAGAAGAAAATGAGAGAAGAAATGGAAAAATGCACGGGAAAGGTTTCTGGCGTGGAAAAAAGAAAAGAAAAAAAAATAAAAAAAATAAAAAGTTTTTGAATGTGGAAAAAGAAAAGGAAAAAAAGAAGAAGTGGTTGGAGAAGTGTTTGTTTTTCGCGGGTTGGTTTTGAAAAAGGACACATACGCAAAAGAAAGAGGAGACGAAGGGGAGAGAAGACAGAAAAGGAAAGGGAGAAAGCAGAAGAAAAAAGGGAGAGCAGAGGGGAGAAAGCAAACATAGTTTTGTGGTTGAAATTTGTGTTGGGAAAGGAAAGATTTTTTAAATTCTATTTTTATTTGTGTATGTTTGTGTTAAATTTTTGGGTTATGTGTGTGAATATTATTCAATTGAATGAGAAATTGATGTTTTTTAATATTTTTTTGTTTTGTTTTGTTTTGTAGGGTTTTAGCTAATAGGCAACCGGCTGCAAGGTAGAAGAAGAGGAAAGTGAGGTGTACGAATGAGCTGGAGAGGAAGGTGCAGGCGCTTCAAATCGAGGCAACTACCCTCTTAGCACAAGTCACTCTATTACAAGTATAATACTCGTTATTGATTGTTTTTCTTTCTTTGTTAATTGGAATCAAATTGTGGTTTATGATATTCTATCAATGGAAAACTGAATCACATGCCCAAGCCTCTGTCAGTTCTAGAGATCTCAGTACGTATCTCAAATTTGCATAACTCTGGTGGAAAAATGTATTTAACGATGTACGTTAATATGCATAGGCTTGACTTTTGAAAATGCATCATGCAAAGGTATGGTTCATAAGTCTACAATGTCTGAAAATGTATCCTGTAAAGCTATGGTTCATAAGTTTACAATATCGATAAGGATAATACATATATATCACATAAAAAAGATTAGATCAAACTTAATTATCTTTCATTGAATTATGAGATATATCTAATTCAATCAGCAATTTAAGTTGGCCAATACTTTCTTGAAGAGTTTTGTTAAACTGGGATGAAACCTGATATTGAACTTTAAGAAAAATAAAGGTGGTTTAAATTTCTAAACTTTCTAACATGACCATCTGTAAAATGGCCTGAAAGATTATTAAACCCCAACGACCAGTGGCGAAGCTACAGAGGCGCAAGGAGGGGAGGCCACCCTTCCGGTCGTCGGAAATCTCCACTAAGAGTCAATGGCGAAGCCAGGAAATGTCGAGAGGATGGGCAAAATTTAAAAGCGTAAAAGGTTCCAAAAAAAATGTAGTCAACCCTTTTAGATAGTAGACAATATTAATGTCATTCATAATTTATCAATACAAACAAGTTACATGAAAACGTTGCTTAATTGGCTTCTTATTAGTAAAAACAAAAACATATCCCTTAATCTAAACAACCAAGCTATCACTCAACCATTAATCTCCCATTTCGTTACGCAGTGGTGTTTTGACAATATTCATAGCAAAAAACGCTCTCTCCAACCAAACTAATGTAAGAAGCTTATATATTAACTTGTAGCTTTCACATCTCCTAGTCTTCACCAATTCCTTTGAAAAATCACTAATTTCTTTCGATAGTGAAAACTCACTATGCATCTTCTAATCATGAATATAATTATCAAGTTGAGT
The DNA here is from genome assembly GCA_024362995.1 of Heteromeles arbutifolia. Classification (NCBI taxonomy): domain Eukaryota; kingdom Viridiplantae; phylum Streptophyta; class Magnoliopsida; order Rosales; family Rosaceae; genus Heteromeles; species Heteromeles arbutifolia. The sequence goes on along the minus strand of JANCRC010000017.1, from coordinate 7,809,479 downwards.
TAGAATTCTGAGGTCCACATGATTAAAATCTTGAGGATAAACTTGGGAGAAATGATCTACTTTTTGTTGGTCAAAAAATGCAAAATTATTCACTGGGCTCAAACATGTCATACAAAAGAAGCAATTCGATATTTACCTCATTGAAGCATCAGTCAATTCTTTAAGTTGCATATAAAGGAAAATAGAGTTCCAACAATAGTAATTGAAGTTCGTGAGTCTTGGAGCTTTATGCTTTAATTTTCCGGGTATGAAATGCAAGTCCATCAAGTTATGAACACTAATATCATTTTTCTCACAAAACTTTTGTTCATCAAGAAACAAGTCCTCAAAATCATTATCTCTCAAGGATTAAAATAAAATAAGATGAAATAATTTTAAATTCTGAAAATAATAACAAGAATTAAAAAGGAACAATAACAAACATCAACCAATATACTGTTGCTCTTTAGTCTAAACAAATGAGATAGAGGGAAGATAATTGAAATGGTGGGCTGCTTTCTTTGGGCAATAATGTTTGATCAACTAAACCAACTGTAGTGCGGTTGGAAACGAAGCCCATATCAATAAATTAATAAATAAAAAAGAAACTAAAAAGAACCCATCAATTCACACCGTTTCATTAAGGGAATAGAGCTTTATAAACAATAGCATATGACGACGTCGTTTGGTTTTTAAACAACATTAGGTCGTCTTCTTCCTTGAAAACATTAAAACCCAGCAAAGCATTGCAGCGCACCAGCCCAAATACTAGCAGGTTTAGAAGATCAGAGGGGCGGAATCCTCACTCTTAGTGGAGATTTCTGACGACCGGAGGGGCGGCCGCCCCTTCTTGCGCCTCTGTAGCTTCGCCACTGTAAGAGTTAGTTAAAGGCGAATCTAGAGTCACAGTTGCAAGAAAGATTGACACTATAAAGTGAAATGAGCCCCCAAATCCAATTAGGAATCGTGCCTTGAATATGGTTTTGTGAAAGGTCCAAAACAGTTAAGCCGGTGTGATTTCTAAAGAAATCCGGGAATGTTCTCAACTTGTTAGAAGCCAAGTTCAAATTCACAATTTGAGGAAATGAGGAATATGAGGAAGTTGTACCATTGTATAAAACCAACAAGCTATTGTTCGAAAGATTAATGACCGAAAGTTTACTCAACCGTTGAGGACTGTTAAAATGAAAGCCGCTGAAATTGTTTGAAGAAAGATAAAGGGTTTCAAGCCCTCGAAATTTGTATATAGACAAGGGTACTAGTCCTTCCAAATTATTGAAACTTAGATCGACGGTAACTAAGTAGGAGGAAACTTCTGAAAATTCATGGAGTTGACCGGAGAATTGATTGTGGGAAAGCAGTAGTTCTTCCAAAAAGGGTGGAGAAACGATCGAAGATGGAATACTCCCGCTGAGTAAATTCGAGTCCAACACAATATTTAGAAGATTAGCAAGGTTTTCCCAGTGAATAGAATCAATAGGACCACTGAACCTATTTGATAACATATAAAAATGAACCAATTGTGTGAGTTTTTGAATCGACTTTGGGATTGATCCAGAGAAACTACAACCCGAAATATCTATCATCGACAACATTTTGAGATTGCCAATAGATTCTGGCAATCTCCCTGAAAACTTTGTCTTGCTTAGAACCAAGGACTGAAGAGAATTATTCCTGGGAAATTCTGGAAAGGAACCATGAAGTTGTGGATTAACGGAAAGGTCAATAGTTTGTAGAGTAGGTACCTGGAAGAGCATCTTCAGGAAATGTTCCGCGCATCAAACATGAACGGAGACTCAAGGATGTCAAATTTGAGAAGTTGGCAAAGACGACTGGAAGTGGCACAGGAAGATCATTGTCGTCCAATCGAATCACCGATAATGATTGAAGTTTAGCGAGGGACTGATCAATAGGACCTGAAAGATTGCAAGCTGACAAGCTCAACACTCTCAGGTTTGGAAGTGAAGATGATATGGCTTGGCACCATTCAGTGTCCCATGCTGATACAGTTACACCATCAAGATATAACTCTCTAAGCTCCGTGAGGCTCTGAACCAGCGTGCTTAAATCGGGATTATAGAGTTTTAACCGAGTGTATCCGAAATTATAATTTCCGGAAAGATCAAGGGTAACCAACCTTGTCAAGCGTGTAATCACAAATGGAACTTGCCCCGAATAACAAGTGCCGGATAAATTTAGGTACCTCAAATTCGTGAGCTTTCCGATTGCAGGTGGAATTGGAAAGCGTTTGCCTACTTGGCAACTGTAGGACAAATTGAGGCTTTGAAGATGTTGAAGGTCGAAGAGACTGCTTGAATTGTCAATCCCGCCTTCGAGAAATTCACCGCTAACGTCAAGACCGATGACATGACCGTCAGTACTGCAAGTAACACCGTCCCAAGCACAGGAAGATGTGCAGCAAACTTTTTATTTTTTATTTTTTTTTTATTTTTTTGAAAAACTTTAATGGGTATGGTGGCTTAATTTTGAGGAACATAGCAAGACCATTATATTTATGAACTATTTGACTTAGAAGTCTCCTCCCATCTATTCTGGAAAAATGAGAAGGAAAAAGGAAGTGGGGCTGCAAAGATTGCTATTTGCATTTCGATCTTTGTTGACTAATGTCACCATTGACTGACATGAGAGCCAAGTAGGAAAAATAGGATGATCACAAGAATCTCATACCCCACGTTCAAAGGATTGGATAACTCATGAATTTCGAGGCATGTTGAAGATTCAGGCACCAAACGGAAAAAATCATTTGCCCTTGCCCTCAACATATCTTGAATGTAACGAGTTATACAATCTAATCCACCAACATATCTTGAATGTAGTAAGTTATACAATCTAATCTACCAAATGAGCTCGTTATACAATTCAATTCACCAAATGAGACCGAGTTAAACCAAAAGTCAAGAAAGTATATCACCTCAGACAGTTGATTTAATGGCTTTTTAATATCGTGGAAAAATACCTCCACAAGACTTGTGGGTTGCTTGTTCAATTGATTTTGCAATTATTTCCCAATCTGTCTAGTGGGGCAGCATTGTTGCCTTCCCAATTTTCAGTTTGTGGTGACTGTTGACTATGGGCTAAACTATAAAGAATTTTTTTTTTAATTTTAAAAAAACCTTGACAATACGAGGAGAATTTTATTGATGTCGAAAAAAGAGTACACACATAAACCTAGCCCCTCATAATACATGAAAAAAGGATAAAACAAATACATGAAAAGAAAGGGGGACATAAATCTTACTCCTTTAGAAACAAAATCAACAAAGATACGTGGAAAAGAGGGGGACATGAAACCTAACCCCCCCTTCTAAAGCCAAACCTAAAGGTCTAAACCTGCAAAACAGAACAAGCAACATCACAAGGTTAAAGAAAAAATCAAGAAAGTAAGACGAACCTATATGCCGAAATGCACATTAATTTGAGAAGCAGAAGCCAAGAAAACTAATATAGTCTGAAAACAAAGTAGCAAGAACCGCCATCGGAGGGGAATCAAGTCATACCAAAGTTGGAGAAGACAAGCCCATATTAGCAAAATTGTTCTCAACCACTATCATTCGAGATATATGTGAGAGGCATAGAAAGCCATCTTCCGAGTGCGGTCCAAACAAATAGACCATTGCGTACGAAGAGGTCAAGACCATTGCGTACGAAGAGGTCAAGGAGGATCAAAATTAGTCGATTGGAGAGCAGAAATTCACCTTCCAACCAAAGACAATGCCAACCCCACTGATATGCGAACTCTACACCAGTAATAACTGCTGATAATCACAGCAATTATGCATGCAAGATAAGTACAGCAATTTGTTGTTGAACAATTTGGATTACCTAAGTTCAGAGATCATATCAGACAACTGATTACATATTTAGAGAGGAGATAATGTTACATAACACAAATTTCAATAGACAATCAACCTTTTAGAGAGAGGCACGCCCTCTTCCCTTCTTCCCACTACTTTGCAATTGTATTGTTTTGGCTTGTTGCAATATTTGGTGATCGAATAACTTTATACTCTTTTAACATTACCAAAATCTTTGATCTGAAAAATCAACACTTTTATAGCGATTTGAGATTACAACGGTATCCGGAATACGCCACTCTTTTTTCATGTTCTTGTTCAAAAGCATTCTTTGTGGATTGATAAAGATTACTTTTAAGCACCATGAAACCTGAAGCGAAAGAAGAACGAAGGTCACATTACATAATATTTTACATAAATGGCTAGGACACACTTAAAACTAAAATGTTACAGCGAAGTAAGTTCTTATTTATTGGGCCTTGCTCTTGAAATAAAGAAAAAGAAAGAGAGGATGCGCCTGGGCATAACATGGAGTCCAGCTGCGTTGCTCGTCGTAATCATTTCAATGCCTCCACCTTTGGTTTATGTGAACATGTCTTTGATGAATACCAGTTCTTTCCTCTAGCTGAGGGAATATCTTCACAACCATGCTGTGCATAGCTTTGTGCTAGGATTTTTACCACCTGCAAAAGTAGGGATAAAAATACTTAAAAAAAAATACTTGCAAGAGTACAAGGTAGTTGTAGTATAAACGGCTCAAGCAAGGTCGTTTTCCACAGGGATTGAATGAATAGTTTGTATTTAAAGCCAACTCTTAATTAATTATTTAAAACAAAGTTTGGAAAATATTGATTTTGAGATTTAAAATAATACAAACGAACTTAAATTAAAAATAATTAAATAAATCAACTAGAAACCAATTTAAAGAACCACTAGGGTTCCGCCGTTATCTTAACAATCATACGTAGTTCTTCCAATTACTTATGAATTACTCATGCATATTTCGAAGGTTAGGTTTTCCTAATATATATCCTACTTGGAACCTCAAACATAGAACGCATATCTAACATGCAAACTGTCCGGACGTTGGGATCAAATATGAACATGAAAGACTCATTAAGTTTTATGAAAACCCTTTGAAAAACCATGCAACCCTTAAGACGTGGTGTTCATCCTCAGTGAAATTACAATGATTAACTACAAGAAGCTAGCGCCAATTTTAGGGAACCTTCCGACCAAATTGCATTAAATTACCTTTCTAAATATCCTAATGGTCGCGAATCACTAAGACAATTAGATAGTTTAAAACGATGATTAATAATTCAAAACATGCATGCATAATATCATAAGTAAATCGAAAAGAAATTACATATTCTTGCTACGGCTTGTGGTCTTACCCTAGCAAAAGAAACTAGCTACGAACAATCATAAAACAAAATATTATTAAGAACAAGGATAGAAAACACCTAGAAAATAAACTTGAATTGTCAATCCAAAATAGTGCGTGCGTTCTTGTTTGGACCCGATTTTACAATATCGGCCTGAGCAATCGAGGCCGTTGAATGAGCGGGATCTAGACCGTTGGATTTCATATTTTTCTAGATATTACCATTGGATTTTCGTAGTAATTATCTTATGAAATATATTTTTGGAAGCAAATAAGATCAATTCCAGTTCGAATTGCTACACTTACATGATCATTGGTTTGAAAGCTAACGTGGCGGGTTAAGAGACTATTTTCCATGCGTCTCATGCATAAGGTAATTAGTGGTTGGAAATAGAGATAAAGATGGCAAAGGTGGATAAGGGTCGAATTTGCTAACGTGGCGGGTTAAGAGACTATTTTCCATGCGTCTCATGCATAAGGTAATTAGTGGTTGGAAATAGAGATAAAGATGGCAAAGGTGGATAAGGGTCGAATTTGCTCGGAACCGAACCATGCATGCAGGTTATCTCGGTATTGGTGGTATCTGATAATCACCAAAAGATAATGGAGTGGCATATTCTCAATTCGATAATTATTAGCACAGAAATATATGCTAGTAATTACAATACTCCAGGGACAAGCACGGCATGGCTTAAAGTGTTTTAGCTTTGGTAATGCATGTACTTGGACATAAAGAAGGGTGTAAACATTGCATGGTTGTTTCAGGATGCTACGGGAAGAGTTTTAGTAGCGTACAAATTGATTTGACACATGGCTATCATGAGTGGTAGACAAGGGTCAGGATTAGCATCAAATTCAGTGGCCAATTTAAGGATGATGATAATTCAAATGAGGTGATTATCTTCAATTGTGGTAAGCGAGGAATACATCATGAAAAGCATATGCATATCCAATCCTATAAATACAAGACACTGTGCAACATTTCGATCTCTCCAACTCAACACACAAACTGCCCTGCGTAAACACTCGTTCTACTCGAAACCTCTCAACAACCTTGAGATTTTTATTTTTTTTTTCCGCCAACACACCTTCAGTTTGGATAAACAACACTGTGAAGGCAACCGGTGATACCTTCAGTTTGGATAAACAACACTATTGCCGTAGAACCAGCCGACCACGGAACATTTTCAGTTTGGATAAACAGCATTGCGAAGGGGCCGACTAGTTACCTATCCAAGTCTCGGTCGAGAAGGATTTCCGAATCCTTATTGGCAGAGGTCATCTCATTAGCCTTCTCGGTGAAGTGAGGTGTTACCAGGTTACTACGTTCGGCACATTGACAGCCGAATTTGATATTGAACTTCGCATAACTAGCAGCCTTGTCTTCAAGCTCTAGAACCCGAAGGCCGAGAATTGTTCCTTCCTCGGCAACAGTCGCAAGATCAAGAAGTCAGCAGCGCGACCAACGCAACATCAACAAATTTTACTCACCAGCCGAGTTTAGCCGTCGAGTTTGCACGCCCCGCACACAACCGAAGGACGTAGTTAGCTTATAGATTACTCGGCCTGCGCGCCACGTAGGCTTGGTAGTTTTTAGGGTCAACAGTTCTCCTCCTCTCCTTTCAAACCCTAATACCTAAATATCTTTATTTATACTACTACAGAATAAAACCCTCAAAGGTCTTAGAATAAAACTATGAAGCATAATAAAATAATAAAACGGAAAATAAAAGGTTTCATATTTGAACTAAAATTCGGACTTATCAGAAAATCAAATTTTTGACCAAACAAATCAACTCCAATTTGGTCCCAAAAGGTCTCTTTTGAAAGCTGAAGACGTCCCCTACAAATCTTCAGAATGAATGTTCCCCAAAATATGCCATCTTAACCTCCAAAATATCCAAAATGTCCAAAAACGTCAATCTGGGAAAGCTGCGCGCTGGGCCTTTATTTCATTGCCATGGCCAAACGGCTAAGTAGAAAAATCTGAAACTTTGATAAAATTATCTTGAGAACATCTCCAATTGAAATCGCTCTAAAATTCATCCGTTTGATTACTTTATGATTAAGAGGAATTCGAATGTCATACATTAGAAATATAATTCAAAGTATCAAAATCTCATCAAAATAATCAATAAATTAATACTAAGATTATGGTAAAATATATAGTAAAATATTGACTCATCACTTTGTAATACCATTTCCTCCATCTCTTGCAGAACACAAGTGACTCGATTGCAACTCCTAAGTCAAACGTAAATCCAATTTCGACATTGATATGATCCCAATCAATCTCATGTCCATAATTTGGAAGGGGACAATTCAATGTTGGTGGTGATGACAATCTTGCTTTGTTATTCACCGTCAGAGGAGGCCCCCATAATCCTTTGTTCCCTATAAGAGAGGCATTTTTCGAATGTCAAAAACTGAGTACAGGCTGGATCATGCTGACCAGTTGATTATTTGAGAGATTCAAGAACGAAAGGAAAGTAAGCTTAGCTAATTGTGGTGGAAATTTCCCACTCAACTTGTTCTGTAACATATCCAAGGACTCGAGTTTTATCAGGTTACCAAATGATAATGGAATTTCACCTGTGAAACCATTATTTGACAAGTCAAGGTAATATAGTGATTTGAACTCTCCCATTTCCTTAGTTATTGGTCCGCTAAAATTGTTGGATAAGAAGTGAATCAATGTCAAGATGGTTAGAATCTTTACCAGATCTCTTTCTGAACCTTTGTTGGTCACTGTTATAGCGTGCTCAAAAGAAGCCTCAGCCCCTCCTCTCTTAAAGCTGGTTTCACTTTCTTCAACTTTGACTGTCGATAGGGAATCATCATCATTCGCCATCATTGCTCACCATGTTGTCAAACGTATTCCGGGTACTTCACCATTGAAATTGTTGTAAGCTAGGTCAATGATATGAAGCACTGCCCAAGTGCCAAGAGTTTGGGACTCCAATGCCTCCTTAGAAGTTGTTAGACCTCAAAACAAGGATGCACAAGGTGGAGATGTTCTTCAACAACCATGGGAAGGTATCTATCATCTGATTGTCTGCAAGGTTTAAAACCTTTAAACTTGCACAGTTGGCTAGTGACTTTGGAAATTGACCCTCTATCTGATTTCGGTTGAGGGATAGAGTTTCTAAGTCACAACTTTCAGGAAATTGAAAATCAGAAATGGTTCCAGTTAAGGTCGTTTCTGAACAGTGTATAAATCGGCATACAAGATTAACTGTAAATGAGACGTCAGTCCTAGTCCAAGTTAAGTATTTTTGAGGATCGACCAATCTACTTTCATCGTCTTTGCATGTCTATTAATTTTGGGATCGTTCATATTGGGAAGTTTATTCTTGGTTACTCTCAGGGTTTGACACTCGTATCATTTCTTCTCTAGAGATCCGACCTATCCCCCGCAAGGTGCCTACTATTCTTCCTGTGCTTTGGTCTCCTCCTTGGTTTCCTTGGATTAAACTTAATACAGATGGTTTGTCTAAAGGAAATCCTGATTCTGCTGCATGTGAAGGAGTTTTCAGGGATTCCCATGGTCAGTTTCTTGGTGTTTTTGCCAATGGATTGGTCATTGCAACTCCTTTTTTGAAGAATGATCAGCAATTGTTATTGGTGTCAAGTTTGCATATCAACTGGCATTGCCTTTGGTTGGAAAGTGACCATTCCATTGTTATTTCTGCTCTCCAATCAACTGAATTTGATCCTCCTTGGCCTCTTCGTACACAATGGTCTACTTGTCTGGATCCCATTCGGAGTATGATCTTCTAAGCCTCTCACAATATCGCGAAGGAAATGTTGCGGATAAATTTTCTAACATGGGCTTGTCTTGTCCACCTTGGTGTGACATGACTCCCCTCTGCTAGCAACTTGTGTTGCTTTGTTTTCATACTATGTTGGCTTGCATGGCTTCTGCTTCTCAAACTAATGTGCATCTCACCATGCAAGTATGTCTCCATTTCTTGTTTTTTCCTACCCTTGTGGTGTTGTTTGACTTGTTTTTGCAGGTTTTAGACCTTTTAGGTTTGGTTTTAAAGGGGTTATTTTTCATGTCCCCCATCTTTTCCTTGTATCATTTTTGTTTTCGTTTCTAGAGGGATAAAGTCTATGTCCCCCTTCTTATTCATGTTCTTTTTCTACTTTTCTTGGTATACTGAGGGGTAAGGTGTAACTTCTTTTTTTGTTATCAATAAAATATCCCTCGTACTGTCAAGGTTTTCTTAAAAATAAATAAATAAATAAATAAAAAATAAAAATAAAACCCAAACTTTCTCTTCGGTTATTTCAGTTTGCGGGGGCATACTAAGGATCATATTGTACAAGAGAAATCTTAGTTTTTTAATTTTGTTACAGCTGCCAATAGTTAGAATCTTTTGTAAGCACAAGCGTGTGCGGTAATCTAAGTATAAATACCCCTCTGTTATATTATTATTCTTATCAATGAAAGTATAATTTTCCTAATAGAATGTACATGGCTGTAGCCAACCAATTTTTTTTCTGTTTTGTTTTAATTGCCTGGTCAACGAATTGGAAGCTGCCTCCCCCAAGTAATTATAAGATATAAATTGTTTGTCCTCGCGGCCGGCCTGACTTTGAAGTCTTGTTCCATCTATCTAGAACCAGCAGGTGAAAATGGGATAGAATCTGTGGTTTGCTTGACTTTGAAATCTTCCTCCATCTGTGCAGCACACAAGTTTAAATTGATGGCGATAACTTATGTTTATATATTATATATATATATATATATATATATATATATATATATAGCATTGCCATTCCTTGGATGAATTAATTTCAACAAAAAACTAGATGTGGCAAGTAATTTCCATGTCGTCTCTCTCAAACAAAGAAAATAGTGTTGTAAAATCGACGGTGTGTGCAGTGGAATAAATAAAACAAGACACAAAATTTACGAGGTTCCTCTACAGTCAGTGTGACTGGAGTACGTCCTCGGAGCAGTAGTGGTGCTTTCATTATAATTTAGAATAATAGGAGTACAAAAATAACTCTCTTTATTATCTCCTCTCCTCTTCCTCTCTTTTCTCTCTTCCTCTTCCGTGAACTTCTTGTGGCTTGTGTATGTTTGCTCTCATCCTTAACATTCCTTTTTATAGGCACAGATGATAGTGCTTGCTGTCTTGCTGCCAGCTAAGCTACAGTGCTCTGAAGTGGTTGATATAGTCATCCATTACATCATTTAGTGGTCAGCTACCAATGTTTACAACACTCCCTTGGATGACCACAAGTCTTCGATTGACTCGTTAAAATCTTGATTTGTTTCGGATGCTCCCCCTGATGAGTATCTCCCCTTGATTTCAAATCATTTAGGCTTATTGTTAATCATTCTGCTTCAGTCTCTTAGCGAGAAGAGTTGCCAAAAGAGGTGCTTTACTTGTAGTTAACTTTCCACAGGCTTGTTCTTGAACTGGGCTGGAGGGCCTTCTGCTAGACTTCCTCCAAAGGTATGAATTTACTTCATTTATCTGGAGCTAAATTTGATTCAAGGGTGGTGGACACTTGATCTTGAATCGGACTTGTGATTTCTTCAAGGGTCGTCGAGGCTTGATCTTGAATGAAATTGGACCATGAGGAGCTTAAGTGACAAGTGATCTTCGGCTCCGTCGGCGATGAATCGGCACGTGTTTTATTGTGCTTGTCTCCACATGCTTCAATATATCATTTTCACTTGCCTTATCTGTTCCCCTTGCAGAAGTGGTATTTTCCCTAGTTTTCCCCCATGTAGGTGTGACATCTTCTCTTGTAGTATTTGTCCCCTGATGCAGGAGTGGAATGCAACACTTGCATTTGGATGGTTCATCACTTCTTGGTGACTCATCCATGCGTGGCAGCTTCAGTGTAAATAGCCAACAACGGGCCAATTATTCTGTGGTGTTGGTGATTTGAGACCCAACTCCATCAACAGTTGAAGATGGTTACTTGAGAGCAATTCTAGGTAAGCAATCAGGAATGGTTCCAGGCAATCGGTTCCTTACCGGAAGTTTGATTGGAGGTTCCGACATATTACTTGTCTTGCAGGTAAGAGCAAGGGCAAAGGAAAAGACAGGGAGATTGCATGATATAAGATACTCTTGCTCTCGTCCCTGATGATATGAGATACTCTTGCTCTGGTGTGACTTGTTTCGAAGAGGTATTCTCGGAGAGGAAGAAAACTGAGTATTTCGAGATACTTTGTTGAAGATGCATTCTCGGAGATGAGGAAGAGTTAGACATTTTGTAGGTCTGCCTTGCCATGGAGAACAGAGGTCGACATATATAGGGATTTCCCAATAACAAGTAGTGGTGATGTGCCTTTACTCTTGTCAGCAACTGTGGTGTAATTAGAACAATAAGATTCACGCGTTTTCAACTTTATCAGAGATCTTTGGCAAAGTTGCATGTGATATCCAAAAGCTGAGATTGTGTCTGAGAAATGTTGACAGACGTCATGCAGGGAAATCTAGCTTTTGAAATTCGAAAATCGATGTCTCTTCGATTTTTGAATAGGTGATCCTATTGCCTCTTCTTTTATAGATATATCAATTTTGTTCAGATACACTCAGAAAATTGCTGCCTGCAGAAATTTCCCCTTCTTGCACTTCTAAGATTTTATCTGACCTCATTTTTCCTTCATCATTTCTGAAATGGCTTACCCATCTAACCTTTGTTTAGATTTGAGTCTCAGGAGGGATACAGATGAGCCGTGTTAGGATAACATATGGCGCCCGTCTTTCTCATCTTCTAATGGTCCTCTTACGGTTGAGGATTATATTATGAAGAATGACCTAACTGCTACAGTGGTAGCTAGGAATCTTCTCACTCCCAAGGATAACAGAATCCTTTCAAACCGGTCTGATGAGGCGGCCGTTCAAGACTCATTGGCTCTCAGTATTCAGTGTGTGGGCTCTGTTTCTAATATGGGCCAGCGCCTACTTGCTTGAACTTGCCAAATTGAATCATTGATGGCTGAGGTGGCAAGTCTTAAACAAGAGATTAGAAGGCTCAACCACGAGAATAGATTGTTACACGTGCTTGCAAATAATTACTCAACGAGCATGAAAAGAAAGCTTGACCAGCTGCTGGAATCCGAAGGTCGGACTCAAAATGACAATCAGAGGTTCGAGTCTTTATTCCAAAGACACCCATTGTCTCAGCCGTCTGGAGTTCCACCAAGTATTGAGACTCCAAATAATCAACCTCCAGTGCGTCCCCCTTCTGGGGTACTTTCGAGTACTGAGGCTTCACATGAGCAACCTTTTTGAAGGTTCCCTCCTGTTTGTTTGTTTTAACTCATGTGTATGTAATTTCTTGGAGATATTAATATAGAAGCTTCATTTCATTCAGTGTATTGTGCCAAATACAATAAAGCATATACTTCACTAAGATGTGGTACTTCTGGACCAAATATCAATTTATCTTTACCCTTGCGAAGATAAATAATCATTCTTCGTGTCTAAATCATTTGAGTATTCAACTCATAATCTTCAATCCATATGATTCTTTAATATCATAAACATCATGGATAATATTCGTGTTGGCGTATTGTTCGATCTGTAGTTCGAGACAATATTTCTCTCAACACTTTATAATCTTTCTTGACTCTTCAGGAGTTCTAATTTAATGTCATAGACTCTTGCAAGAGATTTTAGTATGTTGCAACAATATCATAATGATAGTACTTACTAAGGCAATTTATACCATCCATTGGTATTGAGTACATAATTTATGCTTTACCTTTCCAGGGCTTTCTTCAAGCAATCTGAATCCTTTAGGGATTTTCTACACTTCATGACCCATTTTCCTTTTTAGAACTTATACAGAGCAATTTGCTCCCATGTATACTTGAGGGATTTACTTATGGAGATATGATGTGGGCAACTCACAACCCTTCGTATGTAATTCTCCAGTCATATGAACTCGTTTACCAGAGTATAATTTCAGGTTTCAATTAATAACCTTGTGTCATATCATGTGAGTGTATTTCACTGTATTACAAATGCCCATATGTAACCTCATTTGGTTCAACATCTTTTGGCTATTTGTATTATATTCAATTATAGGTCCAGTTTTCCACGTTCTTACAAAATTGTAATGGAATTGCCTTTCTCCATTTTTGGCCAATAATTTTTCTTTTCGTTGACGAAAAAGAACGGGACTCAATATCAACACAGCTCATTAATGAATTTAGTAACGACTTGTAAAAACCAAAATTACCATGGGTTATCATCAATCAGTGATCCCATATTCTCATGTGCATGCACATGCATAAAAACTTTTCATTTCTTTTGGATATCCATTGCCTCTTCAAGGGCATTACACTATCTCTTCCAGGATAGTCATAATTTTAGAGAGTGCGGATCATAACCTCTTCTTGAGTGTTATAGAGCTTGTATTTTAATCTCCACTTTCGGGAGTTGAGTCATTGGAACCTATAGGTCTATCATGCTTCATGCATGAGACATCAAAATTCCCATGTCCGCGGATTGTCCTTTCTGGGACGTGTATCCATGCGGCGACTGTCATGCTTCTGGCATGCAACGGTTATGCTTCGGGAATGCAATAGTTCAGTAGTGCCATATTCTTATTCTTTCGAATGACTGAACCTTTTGAGTCTGAGGGTCTGCCACGCTTCAGGCGTGCAACAAATAAATCATTTACTGCCTCATTATATTGTCCAACAGGGACATTAATTCTTGTAGGCACATTTGCAGCAAGTATATGTGATTTCATCACTTTCGTTGCATCATCAAATGCATCTGGCATTTGATTGACACATCATTGCATCATTCAATTATTCTTACTTCATTTTCATATTGATTGCTTCGTGAATCAAAATAAGACAAATTCTCTTCGTTCTTCTGGAACGATGTTATTTTCTCCCCCTAACGGCGGGAAAACTGCCTTATCAAAATCATAGTCCGTAAATTATGCGGTAAATATATCCCCAGTCAAGGGTTGCAAATATTGAATGATAGATAGTGTTCAACATCAATGCCCAATCCGCGATGATGCCTCATTTCAGTACGTTGTGGCAGTGCAATAGGCACATAGATAACACAACCAAAAACTCGTAAATGTATAATGTTTGGCTGGTTCCACGAGTTGTACTGAGAAGTATTGATGGTTGGTAACAAATTTCAACCGAATTAATACTGCATCATGCAAAATAGCATGTACCCATGTAAAAACTGGCAATTTTGTTTTCATGAGCAGAGCGCGGGTAATCAATTTCATCCGCTTAATAAATGCTTCTGCTAAACCATTTTGAGTGTGGACATAAGGAACTTCTGGTCCTTATTTAATAGTTTGTAGACTGAGACTCTTATGGCCTTTATTATAGTTAAGTTGAGGCATTGCGGCATTTCAAACTTACTGTACTCATTAAGGAACTTCATGTCCTGATCTGAGGATCTAGGGACTTCATGCCCGATCTTTTTATATGATGGAAATTTGGGTCCAATCATTTTTATATGATGAGGATCAAGAAACTGCAGGTTCTGATCTGATCAAGGAACTTCGAGTCCTTGTTATACTCATCGTAACAAAAGATAAGTACAATAAATAAATTAAAGCAATAGGCGGTAATTCCAACCATAGTAAATAAATTGCATTTAAGTCAATAAAGCTTGTGACAAGGGCTTTAATTCAGCACCATTCACATAAATCAAAACTTAAAGAAGTAGGCGGTAAAACCGTCCATGATAAACAAATTGCTTTAAAGTAAATATAACTTGTGAAAGGGTTTTAAACCAACACCAATTCACATAAATAACAAGAAGTATCATAGCTCCTTTTATTTATTATTTTTCTTTCTTTTGTCAGCACTTATTCAAACTTTATTATTATTACTTTTCTTATTTATGTAGCATGATGCCATGCACCAAAAGAAACCTTTATATTATTTTGACCAAATGGTGCCGTGCATCATTCAAATCCTTTTATTTTATTTTATTATTATTGTCCTTATGGTGCCATGCATATTCCATAAACTTTTAGTGCATGTCAGCATCATACTTTTGTCTCAACCTTATTCAATACACCCATCTTTTACCATTGACTGAAGACCTCTGGTTCTGGTTTTGGCTCTGCCTCACGACTTGGCCGTTCTGCTATAGCAGCTCCATGATATCATCTTCATGGATCTGCAACTTCAGCAAAACATAGAGAAACAAAAACTAAAGCCAAGAAAGATCAAAGAGAAGTTTTATACCATCCTCCTTGCTCTTAGCAGAATGAGAAGTCGCAACCCACCACCCCCAGCACTGGATTGCAGGAAGCTTTTTTTTTTTTTTTTTTTGCCACCACCATATCTGAAGAGGATCACAACAGACAGCAGCTACAGTCCATCAGTGCCTTATTGGATCACAGGAGCTCGGTGTCGAGCTCGCTCGTGTAGATGAAGTCGCAGTCCCTCCTTATGAGAAGGTAGTCCCGGCTGAGAGCGAGGATGAACCCGGCGGCGGAGGTGTGGCCGGAGACGCTGTTGATGGTGGGCATCGGGAGGGAGATGAGATTGGCAGTGGGCCTTCTATCAACTCCACGGATATTGGATGTAAGGCCATTATTTCTCGTTTCTTTCCACTGGCACGAGAGTAGCTCGTGCTGATAACGTGTTGTAAAATCGACGGTGTGTGCAGTGGAATAAATAAAACAAGACACAAAATTTACGAGGTTCCTTTACAGTCAGTGTGACTGGAGTACGTCCTCAGAGCAGTAGTGGTGCTTTCATTATAATTTAGAATAATAGGAGTACAAAAATAACTCTCTTTATTATCTCCTCTCCTCTTCCTCTCTTTTCTCTCTTCCTTTTCCGTGAACTTCTTGTGGCTTGTGTATGTTTGCTCTCATCCTTAACATTCCTTTTTATAGGCATAAATGATAGTGCTTGCTGTCTTGCTGCCAGCTAAGCTACAGTGCTCTGAAGTGGTTGATATAGTCATCCATTACATCATTTAGTGGTCAGCCACCAATGTTTACAACAAATAGAGAATTATAAACAAAACGAGGGAGGACAAACAAAGCCAAAACAAGGGAGAAGAAACAATACAATGTGTAAAACTGTTTGATTCAGCCACTTAGTAATACGGTATAATGGTATTTCTCTTCACTTGTAAGTGAGAGGTCTTAGGTTTGACTCTCGCTTAAGGCGAGTTTGAACCATATCATATCTAGCCCACTCCTCCCTTTTAATGTAGATAATATCGTTTGTTTAAAAAAAAATGTTTGATTCAATGTTGATTTCCCATTTAATTTTGTTTCCTTGTTGACTCTTAACATCGATTGATTACGATGGTGATGTCAAATTATCAGAAAGATAGGCCAAAGGTCCACTTCTATTAACACCGATATTTTTTTTTCCAACTTGTTAATTATCACCTGCATAGTAGGACAACATGTTTTCAAACAAACAGAGGAGTACAAACACACAAAAGCAAAGAGCTAATTTTTTCACAAACCAAAGCCAAAACAAGGGAGAACAAACAAAAGAAGCACAATTAACTAAAATTGTTTGATTTAATATTGATTTCGAATGTATTTCCATTTCCTTGTCAATTCTTGATCTCGACTGCTTTCGATATTGAAAGAAAGCAAACTAGACAGGGTAGAAACGAGGGTGCGAAACCTGTACAAGACCAAAACCAATAGATATAAGGTATAATGCATCACATATTCAAACAACATAATAACCCCTTTTCCTTGGTCGTGTGCATATTTGAATGTCCATCTGAAAGTGTTAAAATGGAATTCATTCTTATCCTTTTTTAAGCAACCTCGACGATACAAGAAAATTTATTAACCATAATGCAGAAAGATACAAATTAACTTCCAAAACTAACTAACAATACAATTCATTGAAAACCCTAGCCGCTCTCTCTATTCTCTCTCGCACATATCCCATCTTTCCCTGCTTTTGCCGCCGACTCCTTCCTTTGGTTGGGGTCGGCAGGCCTTCTTGCTCTCCCTCTTTTTCTTCCCTTCCCTTCCGCTGCCTATGGTTGTCGGTTTGTGAGTCACATTCTCGGCGTCCTTCGACGTTATCCTGGTTTTTTTCACCGGCTTTAGCTATGATTTCCCTGTTTTGTAGAATTACTTTTCTTCTCCTCCTTCCTTATGCCCCTGTTTCACAATCTAAGTCCAGTTTTGCAGCTTTTTTCTCTCACATCCATCTCCCCCCTTTTCCCTTGCCGACACCTTTATCTGCGACCTCTCCTTTACCTCCCCTTTATCCCTACCAAAAATCAGATCTTCAAGTTTTGGACTCGATTTGGGATGTAGATCTCTACAGATGGCTTGGTCGGCTCTAGCACTTTGAGATCTGATTTTTGCTGAGGATTTTCCTTCTTTGTTTTGGTTAATTTTGCGGTGCTTGACTCTCTGCGGATCCTCCTTCACTCTGGTTCCTACATGGCTGTCACTCCGGTGGTTGCAGGCGAGAGTTTGGCGGCGGCGGGCTGCTTCTCTGGGATGGATTTTAGGTTGTTTTGTCTTCAGCGTCTGTTTTCGGTTTTTAGGCCTCTGTCGTTGTGGTTTTGGGCCTCCCGCTGTTTATCTTGGGCCATTTCTTAGCTTTGTATTTTGCGTTAAAGTTTTAATGAACTCTTTGTCCAAAAAAAACTTCCAAAACTAACTACAACATAAGTTATAAATTAAAATGTGAAACCATAAAGCATAGTTTTTATTTGTTGGATCTTACCCTAAGCATAACATGGAGTCCAGCTGCATTGCTCCTCATAACCATTTCAACGTCTCCACCTCTGATTTATGTGAACATGTCTTCGATGAGGACCAATTCTTTCTTCAAGTTGAGGGAATATCTTCACAAGGATTTTATACATAGCCCTGTAATACCATTTACTCCATCCCTTGAAGAACACAAGTGACCCAATAGCAACTGCAAAGCCAAATGCAAATCCAATTTCAATACTAATAAGATCCCAATCAATCTCATTTGTAGAATTTGGATGGCTTCCGTTAAATGTTGGTGGTGGTGACAATCCTGCCTTGTTATCTACCGTCAACGGAGGACCCCATAATCCTTTGTTTCCTGTAAATGAGTCTCTTGGAAATGTTAAAATTTGAGTACCAGCTGGGATCTTGCCAGCAAGTTGAATATTTGAAAGATTCAAGAATTCAAGGAAATTAAGCTTTGCCAGTTGTTGTGGGATTTGCCCACTCAGCTTGTTTTGTGATAGGTCCAAAGACTCGAGTTGTCGCATGTTACCAAATGATGATGGGATTTCACCTGTGAGAGCGTTACTCGACAAGTTGAGCAAATATAATGATTTCAAATCTCCCATTTCCTTGGGTATTGGCCCACTGAAATTGTTGCATGAGAAGTCAATCAAGGTCAAGATATTAAGAATCTTTGCCAGATCACTCTTTAAACCTTTGCTTGTAATCGTTATAGCATCCTCATAAAAAAATTCACCCATTCCTCCAAGAAGGTTTTCACCTTGAAAAACACTGACTGTCAACGGGAAACCAATATCTTCATTATCTTTCATTGCTTGCCATGATGTCAGAGAGAATCCCGGTACTTCACCATTGAAATTGTTGTATGCTAAGCCTATGATTTGAAGAACCGGCCAGGTGACATTGGTCTTCACTACTGGACATCCAATGCCTCCATAGAAATTGTTGGACCGCAAAGCAAGAACGCTCAAGGTGAAGATGTTCTTCAACAAGCATGGGAAGGTATCTGTTATCTGATTCTCTTCAAGGTTTAAAAAACTTAAGCTTATGCACCTGGCTAGAGACTTTGGTAACTGACCTTTGATCTGATTTTGGCTGAGGTCTAGAGTTTCTAACGAGTCACATATTTCAGGAATAGTAATAGTTCCAGCAATGTTGTTTTTCCTCACATTAAGTACATTGAGTGTACTCATTGCAGCCAAGCATTGAGGAATCTCGCCACTCAGAGAACTATTGGACAAATCAACAGTGACAAAATCACTTGCATTGCATATTGAGATTGGAATACTAGAACTGAAATGATTGTCTGAGTAATCCAGATAATCGATATTTGGTGGGACAATTGAAATTGGCCCCTTAAGCTGGTTTGAATGAAGGTCAAGCATAGACACAGGAGATGTGGAGTTGATGAAAGGACCTTCTAGAGTTACTAAAGAGTTACAGGAAACATTTAGGTATTCGAGAGAATTGAGCTTCCATATCCAATTGGGTAGTTGACCTTGAACTTGGTTATCCGAAAGGTCCAAACTTCGTAAATTAGTTTGATTTCTCAAGAAAACTGGGAATGTTCTCAACTTGTTAGAAACCAAATGGAAATCGATAATTTGAGGAAACGAAGAGTATGAGGAATTGCTGCCATTGTATAAAACCAGCAAGCTATTGTGCGAAAGATCAATGCTCGTAAGATTTGGCGGCTGATGAGGATCATTAAAAGGAAAGGCACTAAAATTGTTTGAAGAAAGAGTGAGGCCTTGAAGCCCTCAAAAATTAAAGATAGACACGGGAATTGGTCCTTCCAAATTATTGAAACTCAAATCAATGGAAGTAACTAAACTAGAAGAGACGTTAAAAATTTCAGGGACTCGCCCAGTGAAATTATTATGGGAAAGATCTAAGTACGGTAACAAGGGAAGAGAAAACAGAGATGACGGAATGCTCCCTACCAGTTGGATGTTGTACAATTCGAGACGTTCCAAATTAATAAGGTTTCCCCAGTGAATAGAACTAATTGGACCATTAAACATGTTTGATGACACATCCAAATAAACCAATTTAGTTAGGTTCCCGATTGACTTTGGGATTGATCCAGTGAAATTGCATTCGGCAAGCTCTAGTGTGGACAACATGTTGAGGTTGCCAATAGAGTCATGCAATAACCCTGAAAACCTTGTCTCGCTTAAAATCAAGGATTGAAGAGATCCATTCCTGGGAAATTCTGGCAAAGAACCATGAAGTTCCAGATTAGTGGAGAGGTCAAGAGTTTGTAGAGTAGGTACCTGAAAGATCTGCTTCGGAAATGTTCCACGTAAACCACAACCAACTAGACTCAAGGTAGTCAACTTTGAAAAATTGGCAAAGAATCCTGGAACCGGAGCAGAGATATTGTTTCCGTCCAAGTTCAACACCGTCAGGTTTGAAAAGTTGGAAAAGAATTCTGGAATTGGACCGGAAACGTTATTGAGAAAACCACCCAATTGAATCACGGATAGAGACTGAAGCTTAGCAAGGGATTGATCGATAGGACCCCAAAGATAAGTTCGAGACAAGCTCAACACCCTTAGGTTTGGCAGTGAAGATGCTATCGCTTGGCACCAGTGAGTCCCCTCTGTTGATACGTCTACACCACCAAGATGAAGTTCTGTAAGCTCTGTGAGGTTCTGGAAGAGCATGCTGAACTTCGGGCTTTCAAGTGGTTTGCAGCACCCGTTAT
Source organism: Heteromeles arbutifolia (assembly GCA_024362995.1). NCBI lineage: Eukaryota > Viridiplantae > Streptophyta > Magnoliopsida > Rosales > Rosaceae > Heteromeles > Heteromeles arbutifolia. The sequence continues at coordinate 7,788,889 of JANCRC010000017.1, read as the reverse complement.
CGTAACGTTGAGAAATATCAAGAAACTCCAACCTTGTCAAGCGTGAAATCTCAATGGAAATTTTCCCGAAATAAACATTATTTGATAAATTTAGATACCTCAAGTTTGTCAGCTTTCCGATTGCAGATGGAATGAGAGAGCCGTAGACAAAATAGTTATCGGCCAAGTTGAGGCTTTGAAGATGCTAAAGATCAAAGAGACTGCTGGAGCTATCAATGCCACCCGAGATGTATTGGCTGCCAATGTCAAGACCAACAACACGCCCGTTGGTACCGCAAGTAACACCGACCCAAGAACAACAGTCGGTACTTGAATTCCAGGATATAAACTTGGACAAAACTGGAGAATATCCGATTGAATCATCAGCATCATCAAATGTGAGGTTTTTCTTCAAATGGAGCAATGACAGTTGCTGGTCTTTGACACACTGGCTGTAGACTCCAGTTGTTATATTATCACAGATAATGAAGAAGAATAGGAGGACGAAAGATTGTAAAGTTTTCATTTTTGCAAGCTGATCAAGGGAAGTGTTTGGTGAAGAACTGAGGCTTGTTGTGGTGGCCTTAAATTAATTTTCATCGCTGCTGACTTGATGAAGTCTATCTCCCAACTATACCAGCAAACTGTTGCTAGTAATATTAAAACGTTGCAGAAATGAATTGGACAATGATGTGCCTTTAATATCGTCGAAAAATCTTCCACAGGTTGGCATGAGTTGCTGACTTTGAAGTATTTCCCTCATTTTTCTAATGGAGTAGGTTAGAACCTATGATGCATGGATACTTCTGTTTGGTCCCGTATCCCGTATCCGATACTTGATCGGATACGATACTTGCCCGATATTCTCGGATACTCGTCCGACATGTATCCTGATTGATGGATACGAATTTGACATGATAGATACGCGTATCCTACATTTAAGATACGCGTATCCAGCTTTTAGGATACATTTACACTTTCAAAAAAAGGTAATGAGGAGGAGAAAATTAATAGGAGACATCTATAATTGAAATGTGATGAATACAAAGAGTTTCCCTCTGATTAAAACCATGAACACGACTCTCACACTTCTTTTACTGTATAAAGACGATTAGATTTTGAATTTTTCTTCTCTAACAACTCAAATGTACTTGAATTTGAATGATGAATTATGTTTTAAAATGTATAGTTTTGTTGCTATATACATTTTTATTTGCCGTATCCATAGCGTATCGTATCTTAATTTTTAAAGATTTTCCGTATCGTCATGTCGTGTCCTGTCATATCGGCGTATCCGTATCCGTATCCATGCTTCATAGGTTAGAACTAAGATAGGTGTAGGGCCGGAGGGAGATTCTATCTTAATTCACATGGCGATAGAGGCAGAGAGAGAGAGAGAGAGGATACATCAACCGTAGGAACGAGGGATTCCCAATATGATACCTACTTCGATTACTTCAATTATTGATATTATTGGGTCATCCAAAGTTTCATGTTAAAATTGCATTGCCAATACGAAGCATTTGTTGACAGCGGAAGTAAAGAATTCAATTTAGTTTTGGGTTAGGTCATATTTTTGTGTGACCATGAAAACAGAACACAGTCGAAAATCAAAGATCTAATTTTCAAAAACCAAAGCCAAAAAAAGCGACTACAACAAAAAAAAGCATATATAATTAAGTAAAATTGTTTGATTCATTGATGATCTCCTATGCATTTTCATTTGCTTGTTGACTTTTGATCTCGGCTCGACTAATTACGATGTGGAAACCAACTAGATAGCGTTGAGAAAAGCAACTATATAGTGGAGGGAAGAAGGCACGAAATTTCGTCTTTACAAAGATCAGTCTATCGATATATAAAACCTGAAGAAAGTTAAGGTTTCGTTATAAACATAAAATCAATTTGCAATATGGGGAGTAGCTTAACCTCTTATAAGCATATGCAAGGTCTCTTCTCTTATCAATGTGGGATTCATTCTCAACAAGAACACCTTTTCATGAAACAACTTAATATAATCTCATTGCAAAATTAATATCATCACAAGTTTTGTTTTGTTCTTTTTCTTGTCAAGGCCATTTTTATTTTTCGGATCTGCATTATTATGCTTCGGTTCGGACAAATAAGTCTTCATCCAAAAATCAAGGCAAAATAGTATGAATTCCCTTTAAAATTCGGATATTATAATAGGCTCAGTTCAACTAAGTTGACTACTAATCGCAGCAATTCAGACAGGTGGAGAATTTGTACCGAGACTGAAAATAACAGAGAGCTAATATTATTTGGGATACAGGTTTAGCTAAGTTCATTTCATAACAGAAAATTGATAACAAATTGACAGACTTAGGGTTCTATATATGCTTGAATTTCCATCCTAGAAAATTGTTAAAAAGGAAATGGAAAGATTAGCATTGGGGACGAATTAACCGACTTATCAGTATTACAAAACCTTGACGGTACAAGGAAATTTACTGAAAGTAAAATAGAACGATACAAAATGACTTCCAAAACTAACTACAACATAGTTAAATTAAAATGTGACAGTGAAACCATAAAGCACAGTTCATATATCTTGAATCGTAATATACCTAGGCATAAGCTGAGTATGCTTTCACCTTTGGATCATGAAAGTTTTCATGGGCTTCTGTCAGGCAACAAACAATTGCATTGTCTGCTGCAGAAGCGGAATATGTGGCTGCTGCAAAAGCTGAGTATGTGGCTGCTGCAGAAGCAACATCTCAGGCCAAATGGCTAGATTTGGGCTAAAGGATTTTGGTGAAGTTCAATTGGAAGCTACTCCGCTGATGCGTGACAACATGTCAACAATTGCAATGACTAAGAACTCTGTGTTTCATCACAAGACAAGGCACATCAAAAGGAAGTACCATTACATCAGGACACATTGATGATGGCTGTGTCCTATGCGGTGCGAGGGGAGAATCTGCATTACACTTGATACGTGACTGCCCCTTTGCTGCCTGTGTTTGGGTGGCCTTTCCCTTGGGGTCTCCACCAAAATGGCACGGAGTCACTGCCATAGATGATTGGGCCATGCTGCTTGCCTCCTCCCTAAAGCAACCTGATTTTGATGTATATATGTCTCATTATTTGGTGGGCGATTTGGGGGGCTAGTAACTTGTTGAATTTTTTATGTGTATTTCATGAAGAAACAATTACAAGATGAAACATATATATATATATATATATATATATATAGGCAAAGAAAGAGGACATAAGCCTAACTTGCCTAACTTGCACAAGAAAATTGACTAGCCTACCATTGTTCCAATATGTTTATTTCATGCATCAACATGTTTATTTCATGCATTTTAACATAGCCTAACTTGACTAGCCATCCAATACTCCCACTCTTCCAACACTCCCCCTCAAGCTGGATCGAGGGGATTCCTTGAGCCAAGCTTGGACAGAATGCTCGTGAACTGAACCGTAGGAAGAGGTTTAGTAAAAATGTCAGCCAGTTGATCATGACTGCAAGTGGAGTGAGTGTTTATGATGTTGGCTTGAACCTGTGCTCGAACATAATGACAATCCACTTTAATATGCTTCGTTCTCTCGTGAAATACAGGATTGGAAGCAATATGCATGGCAGCTTGATTGTCACAGAACATAGACATTGGTTCCTTACTGGGAAACCCTAAATCAAACATAAGACTTTTCAGCAAATAAGTTCACAAGCAGTGGATGCCATAGCTCAATACTCGGCCTCTGCACTGGACCGAGCTACAACACTTTGCTTCTTGCTGCGCCATGTTACCAAATTCCCACCTACAAAGGTACAAAAACCTGTGGTTGACTTGCGATCAAGAGAGTTCCCGGCCCAATCAGCATCTGTGTAACCCATGATGGCAGTGCTATCATTCTTTGTCATAAGGATCCCTCGACCAACAGAAGCTTTTAGATAATGAAGAATTCTCTTCACAATCTGCATATGAACTGATGTAGGAGCATGCATAAACTGACTCACAATACTTACAGCATAGGAGATATCTGGCCGTGTGATTGTGAGATAAATGAGTTTTCCTACCAATCTTTGATACTCAGTAACATTGGAAAGAACTTCAATGTGAGTAGTGAGTTGCAGCTTACTATCCAGAGGAGTGCATGCAGGTTTGCAATCCATTAAGTTAGACTCTTTCAAGAGATCAAGGATATATTTCCTTTGATTGAGAAAGAGACCTTGATGTTAAGTGGCAAGTTCAATACCAAGGAAATATTTGAAGCGCCCCAAATCTTTGATTGCAAATTTGTGTCAAAGAGCAAGTTTGAGAGATTGGAGTTCTGCATCACTGTCACCTGTCACTATGAGATCATCTACATAGATTAAAAATATGACTTTTCCAACTGAGCCATTACTAACAAATAGTGAGGAATCTGCACTGCTTCTTTGGAAGCCAAACTCTTCAAGAACTGAGCTCAGTTTTGCATACCATGCACGTGGAGACTGTTTCAGACCATAAATGGATTTGTGCAGTTTACAAACCATGTCAGGATCACACGATTAAGGATGCCCTGGTGGTAGTTTCATGTATACTTCCTCCTCTAATTCCCCATGCAAAAAGGCGTTTTTCACATCCATTTGATAGAGAGGCCAAGATTGATTCACAGCAACTGACAAGATAACCCTTACAGTGTTCATTTTGGGTACAGGAGCAAAGGTTTCCTTGTAATCCAAGCCATACGTCTGAGTAAAGCCACGAGCCACTAAACTAGCTTTGTGTCGTTCAATAGTCCCATCTGAGTTCAACTTTGTCTTGTATACCCAACAGCTGCCCACTGCTTTCTTCCCTTGGGGAAGTTTAAATGCACTCCAGGTTTTGTTTTCATGAAGAGCTTGCAGTTCATCCCTCATTGCAGTTTGCCAAACTTTATGTTTATTTGCTTCTTGAAATATTTGTGGTTCATGAGTATGATCCAAGGCACTAAGAAAGGAGATATGAGAGGGTGAAAACTTCTTATAGGAAACAAAATATATGAGAGGATACCTAGAAGTGTAGGTGACATAATGATGTAGTCGAAGTGGGGGCTATTGAACCCTAGAAGAATTTCGACGAATCTGAACTGGAGGCTCAACATTTGTGACTTGGGATGGAGCAAGTTCAGGTGATAGATTTATAGTGTCACGTGATAGAGGATTTTCTTTGTAGTACGGAACACTAGGCAATGGAAACATACCACTCAAAAACTCCCCCTGATCTGCATCACTTAGTTTCTTTGAGAAGTAAGACATATTTTCATTAAACCTTACATCCCTTGAAACTAAAAGCTTATTTGTGATTGGATTGTAACACTTGTAGCCTTTTTGAGTGGATGAGTAACCCAAGAAAATACATTTGGTAGCTCTAGGATCTAATTTATCATGATGAGGGGATTTGTTGTGAACGAAGCAGGTGGAACCAAAAACTCTTAGGTGTGAAAGATCAATTTTTCTGCCTTTTAGCATCTCAAATGGAGACTTGAAACTCAGTACTTTGCTAGGCAATCTATTAATAAGATAGGTACCTGTAAGTACTCCTTGTGACCAAAATTTCTTTGGTACATTCATATGAAACATGATTGATCTTGTCTTCTCAAGAAGATCTCTATTTTTTCTTTCGGCCACTCCATTTTGTTGAGGTGTGCCAACACATGTTGTTTGATGCAAGATGCCATGAATACTCAAGTATTGAGACATGTTATGGGACATATACTCAGTGCCATTGTCGGATCTTAATATGTGAATTTTTGATGCAAATTGAGTGCCAACCAGTTTATGAAAATCTTGAAAAACAATTGGAAGTTCACTCTTAAATTTCAAAAGATACAACCAAGTCATTTTTGTGAAATCATCAACAAAGGTTACAAAATATCTATATCCATCAAAGGATTCTAGTATTGGACCCCAAATATCTAAATGAATGATTTCAAACGGATGACTGGCTTTATTGGTGGAGGGCTCAAAAGGCAACCTGGAAAACTTAGACAAATGACAAACATCACAGTGCAACTTGTATTTGCACAATTTTGGACATAAGAAAGACATCACTTTTTTAGAAGGATGAGCTAAACGTTGATGCCAAAGTTGTTGATCTTGAGACACACTCGAACTGACTTGAAAAACCTTGGGATCCTTAGTATCTTTAGCTAAGTAGTAAAGACCATTCAAAAAGAAACCTTCACCAATCATTCTTTTGGTGATGATGTCCTGAAAAACAACATTATGGGGAGAAAAAATAGCTAGACAGTTTAGAGAATTGGTGATGGCTCCTATTGATAAAAGTTGAAAAGGAAATGAAGGAATGTAAAGAGCTGCTGACTCTATGTGTTTTGAGAGTAAGTTGACCTTTCTTTTTCCTACAACTAAGGCACCATTTCCATTGGCTACTGACACTTGAGACGGTTTTGACAATATTTTGAAATCATGCAAGTTATTAATTTGATTTGTCATATGATCCGTAGCACCTGAGTCAATGATCCCATGATCATGTTCATTACTAGCATTTAAGGCAGTAGAGAAGGCACTTGAAATACCTGGAATATCCTTCTACAAAACAGGATTATGCTCAGCCAAGAAACCAGCAAATTTTCCAAGTAAGGCAGTGTGATTCTTTTCTTCAGCTATTGTAGCTTCATGGGCTTCATCTCCATTGTCATGCAGCTGTTTGTTATGGAGATGCTGCAAAATCATTGATTAAAACTGTAGGATTGGTAGTGAAGTTTAACATTCCTTTAGTCGAAGAGGTAGCTGCATAATTTGCCTTGTAGCCATTGTTACTCAAATGTCTTTGGGGGCCCTTTGTCTCCTTCAAGGATTTTGGCTTCAATTCTGGATGAAGAATCCAGCACATGTCTCTTGTATGTCTAAGTGAATCACAGTAGCTGCACTTCAAATCTGGTCTTTTTCCCTTATAAACTTTGCCCTCAGGACGCTTGTTGTTAGAGACATATGCCCTAGTTTCAGGAATAGGGTCTTTAGTATCTTGGCTCATTACTTTCCTCCTTACTTCTTCCCTTTGGATGATGGCACAAACACCAGTGAATGAAAGAAGTTCAGCATTCATTAAAATGTGACTTCTGAGATCTTCAAACTCTGAGCCTAAGCTTGCCAAGAGTTGAAAAATCTTGTCTTCTTCTGCTCTCTTGATCAACATGGTGGCATCAGTGGTATAAGGACGATAGACATCAAGCTCATTCCACATGCTTGTAAGACTACCAAGGTGTTGAACAAAGGCTTTTCCTCCTTGTTACAACCTCGAAATATCCTTCTTAAGTTGAAAGACATGGGCAGAATTATTTTGATTTCCATACATCTCTCTGATTTGCTTCCAGAGATGCATAAATGATTCAGAATAGCTGAAAATTTCAGCAATCCTACGTTCCATTGAGTTGAACAACCAAGACATGACCAAATGGTCTTTACATAGCCACGACTCGTAGGTAGAAGAAGTGACTGCTGGAGCTTTTATGGCACCATTTACGTAGCCAAGCTTTGATCTCCCTCCAAGTGCGAGAGAAACAGCACGGCTCCAGGGAAGATAGTTGAATTCGTTCAACAAAGTAGAACTGAGACGTTGATTAGGGTTGATTTCAACGTCAGGCAGAGCTAAAGCATCCATCGAGCTTTCAGCTTCAGAATGTTCTCCAACCATCTTGGCTTAAAGTAAAAGAAACTTAGCGGAAACGATCAACAGAGCCAAGAATTTAGAGTTCCTGCTCTGATACCATGTTGAATTTTTTATGTGTATTTCATGAAGAAACAATTACAAGATGAAACATATATATAGGCAAAGAAAGAGGACATAAGCCTAACTTGCCTAACTTGCACAAGAAAGTTGACTTGCCTAACTTGCCTAACTTGCACAAGAAAATTGACTAGCCTACCATTGTTCCAACATGTTTATTTCATGCATTTTAACATAGTCTAACTTGACTAGCCATTCAATATTCTCACTCTTCCAACAGAACTCTATGGTCTGGAATAGGCGAATGGATGATCTGGGCTGACCTCCTCTCGAGCAATGGGCTGGTTAGCTAAGTTTCACCATGCTCAGTGTTCCAGGCCTGCTCTCCATACCTCTACTCCCCAGATTGTTACATGGACCCCTCCACCTGCCGGTCATGTAAAAGTCAACGTCTATGCTTCATGGTTTGCAGACGGTAGAATGGGTGGGGTGGGTATTGTTGCAAGGGATGCTTTGGGTCATTTTGTGCTAGCTCGTGTGGCCAAGTTCAAAAATGTCTTCTCTCCGGCTCATGTAGAGCCTTCGTGGCCCAAGAAGGCTTGGCGATGATCGTCAAAAGGGGCTTATCTAATATCATTCTAGAAAGCAACTCTCTCCAGATCACAACTGCGTTGTAGAGTCATTCGACTGACATATCCTTCATTAGGCCTGTCATCGAGGATGGCAAAGCTTTCATGTCAAGGATCACTGGAGCTACTTCCGCCCATGTTAGTTGTCAGGGTAATGAAATGGCCCACCGTTTTGCAAAGGTTGCGCTGCGTAAGAAGATTTCTCGGTCATGGTTTAAAGAGCCGCTCGATTTTCTGGTGGACCTCTTTGTAACTAAGGCTTCAGGCTGTTTTGAGTGAGGGATGTTTTGAATCCCTTTGTTTGTGGTTGTAATGTTCTCACAGCCTTGCTGTTGTTTGGAATCAAGTCTGGAAAAAGCTTAAATGAGAGTGTTGAAATGTAAGCTGGGTTGCAGCCTTGAGTTTCAAAGACAAGACCAAGAGGCTTAAACCTGAGTAACGACTAGTTTTGTTTGAGGGAGTAACAGCTACATTTTGATACGATCAGCAGGTAGAATCCTAGTCACTTGGAATAGATGTAGGGCTAGGATTAGGTCATGTGAATGGCTGAGATTTACACATCCACTACTTGCATTTCTTGCAGATAAGAATGTCTGCTTTTTTTATGATAAAATGAAATACTCAGTGCTGCCACCATGTTTTGCAAGCTGAAATCCCAATGAAATTCTTTTTGTTTTGTTAATCATTCATGCACCATTTCTCCCTTATAATTCAAATCCTAACAAGATATAACTCTATGAGGTTGTGAAAGATCATGCTTAAATTAGGGGTCTCAAGTGGCCTATACCACAGACTGTAAGATTAAGAAATATCAAGGACTGCCAACCTTGTCAATTGTGAAATCTCAACTGGAATTTTCCCCTCGACAGAACAAAAATTGTATGATAAATTTAGGTACATCAAATTTGTAAGCTTTCCAATTGCAGATGGAATGCTAGAGCCATAGCCAAATAGGTTATTGGCTAAATTAAGGCTTTGAAGCAGTTGAAGATCAAGGAGATTGCTCGAATTGTCAATCCCACCAAAGATAGTTTGGTTGCTAATGTCAAGGCCAACAACATGTCCATTATTACTGCAAGTAACACCGAACCAAGAAAAACAGTCGGTACTTGAATTCCATGCTATATGATAAATAGCGGATCTGTGTCACCCCTTGTAACAACCTGTCATGATTTTATCGGAACAAAAGAGTATTTTTGTAAATTTGCACCTTGGGCTAGATATTTCCTTTTAAAATTGTTTTGGGTTTGCTTTTGGGATTAGTTGGTGTGCCCATAGGGCTCACCCTTGATCCTTGTCCCCCGGCCCAAATCCCTCATCCCCTCTCTTCCTTCCCTTTCCCGTAACAACCTCCCTCTTCTTCTCTCATCTCTACTATCTTCTCTTCCTCCGGCGAACTCACACACACACCTACCTACTTACACACAGATCACCACCATCACAGCCACACCATTATCACCACCTGGACCTCCCCTCTCTCCCTCACCTCTCGGATCTCACTCCCTCTCCGTCTCGGCACCGTGCACAAGCACTGTGCTCGTGAGCCTCGACGAGATCCCAGGCTTTTCCGACCTAGGTAAGGTTCCAAACGTTCCTAAATCTTTGTGGTTCGTGTTTAATAGTAGGTTTAGGTAGTTTTTGATTTAATTTGGTAACTTTTGGACGTAGTAACCACTCGGGAGAATCTCTGCAGTTTTTCCAGCGAATGACTGGCAGTTGCAGGCCATTTTCATGCCGATCTCGACGTCGACGCAACCCTACGTTGGTATATCCTTGTTCCTTATCTTCATATCTTCATTTTGGTTGTTGAATCATGACTTTTGGTGGATTTTTGACCCCAACCCGAGCCGAGGAAGTTTCCCGACGAAAAACCCCCAGATTTCCGATTTTCTCTTTCTTGGGATCCAGCGATCCGCGAACCCAACGGGTCAAGCTTGACCCGATGACCCTAAACCCAGACCCAAACCCGTGTAAACCTCAAGCCCAGTCCAAACCTTGAAACCCAAAATCCAAATTGTAATCGGCCCAATTCTTTGGGCCATGAAACTAAACCTAAACCTGGGCCCAGGCCCAGTTACCTAACCCAGCCTTGATCCCAGCCCAGTTTCAAGCCCAAACCCCTTTGAAACCAGGGCTTTGGGCTTAGGACCCTTCGGCCCAAACCCACCAGCCCAATCGGATGGAATATTGAATCAGGGAATATTCTTTGGAATATTCTCGTGTTGACTTTTTTGAAATTTACCCGAGACCCCTTCTAGGCTAATTTCGACGTCCTGGATCCGTTTCCGATGTCCGTTTTCCCAAATTCATTCATTTTAGTAGAGTTTTATTAATTTGACCCTTTATGTGCTTATGTGCATTTATTGTGGCGTATCCGTCTTTGCTAGTTTGCGTGGCTCTTCGACGACGGAGTATATGTGAGTGGATCCTTTCTAAAATGCATGTTTTAATTGTAGAAATGCATACATGAAAAGTATGATTTAATGATTACGTTTTATGAGATATTATGCTTACTGAGAATATTTTGGAATACTATATTTTATCGAACTGATGTTCTTTGTAATATATATGATGAATGACTATATACTGCTTATGAACATGCTTTTACACGCTTCTTTATAGTGTAGATGATGGATGACTTTATACTATGAATATGATTTTTAGATATATGTACATATGTTTAGAAAGATTATGCTCAATGGTTTTGTGCTTATCTAGTGGTCCTTATTCCGCCTACAGGCGAGGTATTTGGTTGTTGGCTGTTGGCCGGGAGAAATAATCTCTGGCTTCGGGCTGAAAGACATGGAGATGGCATTGGGCCGAGAGATATCGTTATTGGCTTCGGGCTGAAAGGTACAATTGTTGGCATCGGGCTGGGAGTTAGTACCACGAATATTAGGATGCCACTATTTAGCACACTATACGAGATATGTTTTATGAAGGCTTTATGGCATGCTTGGGTTTCAGAAACCTATTACATATTATGCTATGAGTTTTCTTTAAACTTTGAGGGTTAGTATGTTGATAACTGTTTCAGTATTATATATATGTCAACTTGATCCACTCATGTTTGTTTTGCGCCCCCTCAGGACTTAGAATCGAGGCGTACAATCCCGACGTCAAGGCACTCTCGCAGCGGCATCTTCGAGTCCTTTCGGTGTAGGATCCATCTCTTTGTTCATTCAATTTTATATTATTTATTTTAGTGTTCTAGATTAGTTGTATGCTCTGAACACATTCCTCATTTGCATATTAATTATATTTAAATTTATAAGTCTTATTTATTTCTTGTTCTCATGCATTCTAATATGGCTTCGCCACATTTGGGTGTCGGCCAGCACGTGCCTACCCTGGTGTTTGGGAGAATATCGGGGTCGGGCGTGTCACCTTTTGTTTTCTAACACACGTTTTGTAGGGCCCACACCATTATGTTTTTCAACGATCCGAACTGTCACGTCCCGATCCAGACATACGTCCAGGATCGACACGTGTCATCACCAAGTATCGGTATATCTAACATAGCCCACCTCCGAGATAATTACAAAGCATAATTCAATATTCGAATTGTGTAGTAATTTTCATATACTTTATGGCTGCATCTAACCTCCTCGTTAGACTACCTACATACCCTAAACAGGGATCAAGCCATTCGTAGTTCGTCATTCACTACACTCGAACATTCATCATATAAACCATTATGTCCCAACATAATACCACGATTCAGGCATGCAACATCTCAAGGAACATTCGACGAAGCCAATAATATTATCTAGTCATCTTGCCATTCACATACACATGTTTTCCAACACCATCCAATAATCACACCAATCAATAACACATACAATACATCAAAATTCAGGGCTAGAGCGACACAGTTCGGCCGAAGCCTACATCTTTGAAGCTGAAATTGAATCCAAGGAACCAACAAGTCAAATGATGTGATTTCGAACCACTCAACGAAATCCATCAACATTGGGTTCCGGACCACTCAATGGAACCAAAACACCAAAGGGGATTCCAAACCACTCAACAGAATCCAAACCAGGATACGATTCTGGAACACTCAACGAAATCGCGTAGTATAAGGATTCTGGACTTCTCAACAGAATCCGAGTGAATATGATTCTGGACCACTCAACAAAATCGCGAAGTACAATAAATATCAGACCACTCAATGAAATACAAGCTGGATACGATCCCGTACCACTCAACGAAATCACGGATCACGAGGGATTCTGGACCACAAAACGGAATCCAGAATGAGCATGGAACCGGACCACTCAACGGAACGCCAGCGGAAACCAAGTTTCATATCACTCAACGAAACCGAGCGGAAGTCCAAGAAATATAGCAACGCTCGAAGAACAATACATGAAACAAAACTCAAAATACAAAAGCTCAACGAAACAAGAAATGGAACAAAGCACAAGGTACAAAATTAGAACTGCTCAACAAAACGAGAAATGAAATAATGATACGATATGTGAAACAAGTCTCAAAGCAACAACCCCATGATAATGGGTTCATGGTCCACTACTAGCCCTCACATTTCATCACATCAGGCCAAACATACAGATCAACCACACTCCACAACAAGTTCAATACACAAGTCAAATCACATAAAATCAACAAGCATAACACAATGTGATGCCATCAGTATGTAAATCGAGGAAGACACGTTATCATGCTGAGCCTAATAAGTTCCATGGAATCTCAGCAACACTCTAAGCTCAGCAGCATGCTAGAAGAAATCGGGCTAGTTGACTAAAAAGTCAACCGTCGATCAAGATCGAAGGTAGGGTCCACAACCCTAGAAATCTAAACCGGAATATCCGCTTATCAGATTTCCGATCCTTAACTTCCCAAAGTCCACATTAAGCTTCTAGAACAACATACTAAAACTTCATTACGATCCAACGATTGGATCTCCGCCAATCATAAATGCAAGTGACGGTCAACGTTTGATTTTACAACTTAGAAATCCAATTTGGGAAGATCCGTAAGTCGGATTCCCGATCCGTAAGTTCCAAATGTACTTAAATATTATGTACTATTACTTATTTAAGTTTGGAGCTGATCCAACGGTCGGATCGTCAATTCATATAATAATCCCGTGGGCCAACTAGGCGGTCAACTACGAAACTATGTTAAAACATCATAATTTCACTACACGGATGTCAAATACAGAATCGAGGCATCAAATTTAGCCTAAAAAGATCAGGTGAGGTTTCGGCCAAAGCGTCGTCCCGACTCGCCGGAAAATTCAACTATTTCCAAAAATTACCAAAATTTACAGATTTGTAGATCTCAATGAGGGGAGAAATTTTCATACCTGGCCCGAAGTCCAATTTGGCCGGGAAACGCCTGAAATTGGCCTTGGCCCACCAGAAACCCTAGAAAATGGTGTGCTTCGATTCGACTTCCATACGAGCTCTGACGCCTCCACCATTACTTAGGCTTTGTTCCTAGGGTTGAGGGGAGTCTATTGGTGGTGGCGATCGACGGTAATCGTTGTTGAAATCATCAGAAAATGAGAAAACCGTCGGAAAACCTTGGACTTTGTGGCTTCAGTTTGTAAAACTGGGTTAGAAATTGAGAAATATAATACCACAAAGATGCTGGGCTTGCCGATAACTTTCCATAGACATCAAAATCACCTCAATCAAACGTCTGACGGAAGAGATACAACTGGGTTGGGTTTGAAATCTGGTCAAGGAGATAAAGTCTTGGTCGGGTGTTTCCTCACCGCTCTCATTTCCCTCCCTATTCTCTTTTCTGATTGGTTCCCTCTTTTTCTCTCCCCCCTCTCATTGGCCGACCTCCCTCCCCTTTTATTTCTCCTTTACTTTTCATCCCAGCCGTCCATCTATCTTTTTTCTCTTATTTCCTTTCCATCCCAGCAACACACGCGGCACAATCTTAGTGCTCCAAAAAATCTGGAGCCTTCTAGATTTAAGGAAAATTACCAAAATGTCCTTAACTTTAAATGTTAATAACTCCTTCGTTATAGCTTCTTTCACAAACGGTTTGCGCCTACGCGTTCGTGAGATTGAGCTCTATTCGAAAATATAAATTATGACCTCGAAAGGCCTACGGATTTTAAATAACTAATTTCCAAACTTCAAACTTCGTAACTAGTTTAATTAAAATCTAAATTCAAATAAATTAATATAAATTCCCGAAAAATAATATAGAATCTCAATAATACAAATACGTAGATTATAACAGTGAAATCCAGGAACAGGATTTCACACAAACAGTCAATCTTTTATGTATTTCCTCAAATATCATATCTACCAAAAATATCCAAATCTAAAACCATATGACCATTAGATTAAGGGTTATTGTTTCTTTGTAGAACCGTATTCGTCAATTTTCTTCACTATAAGTCTACAAATGAATGTATGATTAGTTTTGGATTTGTCTAATTTTTGTAAGAATAATTTTGTAAAAAATGAACGATTTTGATCGTTAAAACACAATACGGAGTGGATCCACAAAATGTGTATAGAAAATTGTGTAAAAAAAAGTGGTGAAACAAATTAGCCTCATATCTATATATAAAGAGAACACAAATGTGAATAGTATTTTTGGTGTCACCAAGCTTCAACAAAAATATTTGGACAAAAATACCCCCATGACAAAAAACTTCTAAGGCATTTCAAAATAATGCATCAAATAAGGTAATGGCATTTTCATCATTTTAATAATTTATTTTTTGGTACAGTTTTTTTTTTTTTAATAATTAGTACCTCATAATATATAGCAATAATGTGATTCAATTTCTCTATTTTTAAACACATTCAAAACATCTTAAGAGGCGTGTAAAGGCTGTTATGAAAAAAATCTTTCGCACGTGGATAATAATGTGATTAAATAAGTTGTCAAAAGATTTTTTTTTTTGTTGTAACAAACAATATTATCTATACTAAGGGGGCGGGGTGTGCTTCGCCTCACAATAGGCTAGCAATAATGTGATCCAATTAATTGTTTATTAAATATTATTTTTTCTATTCTTAATTTAAATTCTATCGAGACCGACAGATTTTATTAGGGAAATTTTATTTAAACCCATATAACATATTTCTACACCCAACTTACTCTTTGCACCCATTTGATTTTTAACTAAACTATTAATATCTCTTTAAACCCAAATTTAATACCTAATATACCCCCATAAACCCAATTCAATATGTGGATTTATTTTTACACCCATTTCTTCAACAATTGCTTCAAAGATTTTTTTTTTTCCAAGAATGAAAAATGTAACAGCTTTATTCTCAATTCTTTTATTCAAGCAAAGTAGATGAACAAATATATATATACACACACACACATACATATATACATACATACATATATATATATATATATATCAAGGCAATTCACATATTCCTCGACTCGAGAATCATATCATGCCATACGGCTAGGCGCGGTGCGGTTCGGTGCGGTTTCGAGTAAAACTGCAACCGAAACTGAAACTTTTTGCGGTGCGATGCAGTGCAGTTTTGAAGCCAAAACCGAAATGAAACCAAACCGTTTGGTTCAGTTCGGTGGGGTTTCAAACGGTTTCGGTTTGGTTTTTTAGAAAAAAAATGTACAATTTAAATTATACACATATTTATGCATAAGATGGTCTTATTTTCCTTGTATATTAATTAATGAATATGCAGCAAAATTGCACCAAAAACAGCAACAACAATGCAGCAAAAAACAGCGGTAAAATTGCCAAAAAAATGCAGCCAAACTGCATAAAAACAACAGAAAAACAACACCAAAAACTGTAGCAAAAAACTGCACTGAAACTCCAGCAAAAAACTGCACAAAAAACAGCAGCTAAACTGTACCAAAACTGCACCAAAAACTATACCAAAACTGCACCAAAAAACTGCACAAAAACGCATCACATTTACTAAAATTCAACTTGATCACCAATCACAATACTTTACTACAACCCAATTGAAAAGTTAAGTTTGCCATAATACAACTAAAGTTCAAACTTCAAAGTTTCAAACAAAGTTCAATGTCAAATGCCTTATGGCATTAGTACAACCAAAAAAATAAATGGTTCATGGAATTCAACAAAGTCTTGGTTTTCAACTTACTTTGCATCGTTCAAGTTTCAAACCTTTGCCTTTCCTTTTCCTTTTGGACACTTATTCTTTGAAGGTTTAGGAGGCCTTTGAGCTTATGAAGACCTTGCACCTTGTAAACGCATAAGGGGAGGCTCTTGTGAATTAGAACCTTGAGATTGCTTTGGAGCTTGTTGTGGTTGTTGATCAAGAGTAAAAAAGGCAAGCTTGAAGTCGATTTGGCCAACTCTACACAATACAAAACATAAAAAATATAATTGATGTTTAGTTGAAAAAAAGAAAACGAAGAAAGTTCTTTTACTTCAAATGATATACTTACCCGATTCAATACTTTCATAGAACTCAATGTGGTCAATTGAAGGTGAATCATCCTCCAAAGTAATAATATTATCACCCCTCAACCAATTTTGCATGCATATCAAGGCCTCCACCGATTTAGGAGTTAAAGAACTCCTAAAATCCGAAATCACTCGACCACCGGTGCTAAAAGCACTCTCCAATGCCATGGTCGAAACTTGAATTGCAAGAATATCTTTTGCAATTGCGGCCAAGATATGATACATGTTACCATTCACCTTCCACCATAGGAGAATGTTAAAATACTTTGTGGACTCCTCTTTTGTAATTTGTACCAAGGGATCAAACAAATAAGAATCCACCTCATCTCCCACCACTTTCTCATCACTATCTTCAACAAAATGCATCCATTCATCAATTAGATCATCTTCCATCATAGCCACATTAGATGAGGTAGAAGAAGGTTGTGATTGTAAATTTTCCGATTTCTTCATGTATTTTCCACCTTCAACATTAGGAACATATTCATCATAAAGGGCACGCAATATATTTCTTATTTCTTCAGTTTTCAATTGTGCCTCAATGTCGGAAAGTTTCTTTCTAAAGAGTTGTGTGACATGCCTTAACTTGAACCTCGGATCTAAAACAAGTCCAATCACAATAAGAGGGTTCAATTCATGGTACGAGTCAAAATATTTTTCATATTAATATTTTGCTCTCATATCAGATGCTATTGCCTTCAATAATTGCTCCGACGGTAAACCCACTTGCATGTTGGCTCGGGATTCCAAGTTATTGATGGCAGTCTCCACTTTTATGACATCATGGAGGCCGGTATGAACTGTGGGATGTGTAGAAGCACTCACCCTCAAAGTCACATCATAAAACACCCATAAAAACTTGACAAAAACCTCTGTCTTTGACCAATCTTCTTCCATTGGTGGTCCAACCCTTTTCCTCCCCTTGGTTTGGCAGACAATAATCACACCATCTTCATCTTTTTCATCTTCAACTTCCTTAAAGTACGCCAATAAGGGACTTGCTTCATCCTCCGCCATTGTAGCAAAGGCCTTCTTAAATTTCAAGGCTACATCCAACATAACAAATGTAGAATTCCACCAGTAGGGTAATCAAGGCAAACCGTTGCTTTGCACGTCAATTTCACCCTATTCACGGCTTGCCTAAAAAGCTCCAATCTTTGTGGAGAGCTCCTAACGAACCTCACACAATTTCTTATAGCTAATAGACCATTATTTAGCCTCTTCATCCCATGACTCACAATTATGTTGGTTATGTGAGTGATGCATCTCACATGTAAATACTTGCCACCTAGAATAGCTTGTGAATTTTCCCACCTATTCATTTTTGTCATAAGTTGATCCAAAGCAACTTTATTTGCGGAAGCATTGTCCACTGTGATTGTCATAACTTTGTCTATCCCTCATTCCAACAGGCAACTTTCAATTAACGTTGCAATTGTGGTTCCATAGTGGTTAGGAATAACACAAAAGTTTATGATCCTCTTATGCATATTCCATTCATGATCAATAAAATGTGCAGTAAGAACCATGTAATTGGTGTTTTGTGTGCTTGTCCAAGTGTCGGTAGTGAGACAAATTCTATGGGCACTTAAGGTTTTCTTCAAATAAGCTTTCGATTCATCGGACATGTTAAGAAAAGTTCTCACAAGAGTTCTTCTAGAAGGCACTTTAAACAATGGAATACCAACAACGCAAAAAAGCTGAAACCCCATCTTATCAACTGTACTAAATGGCATCTCATCTATGACTACCATCTTGACACATGCTTCTAACACACTCTCTTGTGAAAATCCAACAGCAACCAGATTGTTACCTTTACTTTTATCCCCAACCAAAACTTTTTGCTTTTTACTTCTATTCCCCTGGTAAAATTTACAATATCTTTCAATGTGGTGTCTCATGCTTGTGGTGCCATTAACTCTCGGTTCAGCTGCATAGTCACCTATACTGCTCTGTTTTGGGCAATAATTACATTTAGCTCTCCTAAGTTTTACTTCGGCCAAATATTTCTCCCCATTTTCATTGATTTTCGACTGTTTTTTCGTCACATAATATGTTGTAAAATGATCCCAAACCCAGCTACGTTTTCTTGAATCAGAGTTACTTACTTTTTCATCTTCACCCTCAGATTCTCCTCAGATTCTTCGCCGTCATTTTCAGGGTCACCTTCAATGTCTATTTCATTTTCCGAGTCAATTTCTATTGCCTCGTCATTCGGCTTCTCAGGGGAGTCCCCCGTAGAAGAGTAACCAATCCCACTATGCTTGTTGGATTCTTCATATCTTGACTGAAATAAAATACGAAATGCTCATTATCTTACATGAATAGAATGCACAGAATCTACAACACACAACACAAGCATTTAGGGTCTAAGGCTTATATTTTTGGCTTTTGGCCTACCACTGGACATGGTCTTAAAGCCACTGTCATTCATACGAGAAGCTTGACCGAAGCAGACCATGGGCTTTCTATAATCCCGAAGTAAAAAGTCACAAATTGACACCGAACCAATAAAACAAAAGAAACAAGATAAAAGACCAACCAAGAAGAATCATATAACAAAAATCCCCAAACGGGAATTCGAGATAAGTATCAGCTCTCCAACTTCAAAGAAGAAAAAAAAAATCATACATCTACAGCAAAACAGACCGTTTAAAAAATTAAGTGCCCCCTCGGATGTTTTATAAGCAGCCAAATCAAGCAAGCTCGAGCAAATAAAAATATAACCAGAAACAATAAGATGTTCACAGAAGACAAAGAACACATCCACGACAAACCAAATAAAAGGACTACATGGTTTCTCATTAATTTTCTTTGAGTTAAGAAAGAAGTACCATTCCCCAGCAAACCAAATCATTATAACTTTAATTGAAATTGAAATAGAAACTCGAGGTATCACTGTATTAAAGAACGACAAAGAAAAAAAAAGCCTAAATCTGATCCAAATTATAACGTCTAACCAGCACTCTGAATTGAAGATTTTATTTTGAAAATGGAAGTAATAAATTCAGAAATTATCTTTCAAGGCCCAAACTTCTTTTTGAGACAAATAACTAAGAAATAAATGGGGATACGATATAGATATATTTGATTTAACAAATTCGGCTTATACGAATTGAAAGGGGTTTCAGTTTCTAACTACTCGAATGCTCCCAGAACTAATTCAAACACATCAAACCCGAAAGAACCTGGTTCGACAAGTAACTCAGATCATAAAATTGACACAAAGCATATTCTATTTCATTCTAAAACACAAAAAGAAATATTGTCTTTCACAACTGACCGTGTTTGCAAACGAAAACATTAACAGAGATCTAAAGAACATTACATCAAAATTTTAGCATAATTTGCATATGAAAATCCACAAAAAATAATCCATGAGAGAGGAATCACCTGAAAACAAATTGAAAGGTCCAAAACTGATAAAATAGATTGAAACAAAACGAAAAATAAAATGCAAACCTTAAGGAGATTATGCAAATGTAATACTAAATACAACGCCCTCAGCTAAATAGTTGCTTAATCTAATATCTCAAAACTAGCTATATATATAGATCAACATAAAAACAGATTAAATTGATGAATGATACAAGTTCTAAGTAATACAAGTTCTAAGTTCTAACTACTACAAGTTCTAAGTTCTTACCATATTAGCTGGAATGAAGAGCAGGTGAATGATTTGCCAAGTCTGTTTTGCAGACATTAGGGCTTGCAGATGAAGGGGATCTGGGGATGCAAGGCAAGCAGTGACTCAGTGAGGTCGCAGTCGTAGAGGCAGTGATTTGCAGAGTTGAGGTCGCAGTCGCAGTCGCAGAGGCAACAGCCAGGTCGCAGAGGCAGAGATGCAAGCAGAAGCAGCCATGTCGCAAAGGCAGGGGCAGAGATGCAAGCAGAAGCAGTCAGGAGTCGAAGTGCAAACCCAAAACCGCAAAACCAAACCTATAATCTAGTTGAAGTAATTAAAAGTTTAAAATATAACATTTATTTATTATGTAGTGCGGTTTCGGTTTCGGTACGGTTTTGAAAACCCAAAACCGAAATCAAACCGTTTTCTTTGCCGCGTTTCGGTTTTGAAACCGAAACCGTTTCAAAACCGCAAAACCAAACCGTTCGGTACGGTTCGATTCAATTCGTGTTTCGGTTCCAAATGCCTACCCCTATCATGCCATGCAGTACTCTTGGTCCTTTATTTTCCAAAAAGCTTTCGATTGTAAAATGATTGAATTCAAATGTACTCAAACAAATTTACAGAGAACAAGTAAAATGATTGAGACGGGCTTGCACGTACTTCACTTTCATCATCGAGAACTCTTTCCATGAGATGCAAATCACAAAATTTGTGATCTCCAAGAGTACTTCCAGCACTGAGTACCTCACAGTCACTTGTTTCCGCCAGGAACAACGTTAAAAGGCAATGTTAATCCTTTTTCAGTTACAATTTCTATCACCAAATTTACGGAAAGATGTTGCTGGAAAGAAAAGTAGACCACCTGAAGTTCCTCTGGGGTACTTTCCTCAAGGACTACTCCGAGTAAACGACAAGTTACCTACAGATAAGCTTAAAAGGGTGAATTTGTTGATTCAAATTATAACCAAAATACTCATCTTCTAAACTCTAAAAAATTGAAATCGAACGAACAAAAAATTCATAAATTGAGTCATACCTTGGTTAGAGGATTCAAAACTTCAAAATCACCATCCATCAATAGAAAAACTTATCTTTCTCTATGAGAGCTATTAGGGTTTTAGCTATAATGAACGTAGGATAAACAAAGAATGATCGTAGGGTTTAATTATAGTGTTTGAGTTTATTGATAAATTTGAGATTTATTATTAATTTCATTTTGTACTTAATAGTAATTATATAATAGGGTAAAATAGACAATTAACATTCAAAATTTTAAGTTGGGTGTAAAAAGAGATTGCGTGGATTTAAATAAAATTTCCCATTTTATTATGTGAATTCAGCTACTTTAATTGGTTTATGAGAGGTTTCTTCTAGTATGATCTAAGATTATTCATTTACTTCAAATATTTGACTTTCCTTTTGTCAAGTTACGCATACAAATACATTTTAAACGTATAAATCGTACGAAGCACGTCATGATTCAAAAAATACATTATGCACGCGTGTGAGCGTGTGCATGAAGGCTAATGTGTGTATATATATTTACAATTCTTCAATAAAGGTACACGCGTGCATGAAGGCTGGTGTGTGTATATATATATTTACAATTCTTCAATAAAGGTAATCTGCAATTAATCCAATTTAGGATTTGGATTCTCTCTTTCATTGAAAATCAAGGAATAATCAAAGCTTAACTTTTACAAAATGAAAGCCCGCTCTTTCTGGGAAACATCAACAGCACCGCCATCTTGAATTGGGATTGACTTTAGTGATCCAGTTCCTTTAAAGTTGCACTGCTCCATCTTTAAATTTGCTCCAGCTCATCACTGCTCACAGCACACTCGAATATTCGTTGTGTTTCTCTAATTTAAAACTCAAATTCCACGCTTTGTTCACAAATTACCTTTTCTACTAGTTCATATTAAATTCAACAATATACTAGTTCATATTAAATTCAACAATATAATATAAAATAAAAGAAATACAATACCTTTGAATTATTTATTTTGTCATATTTTTCATATTAATTTATTAATTTTATATTTGACATTTCCGTACAACAGAACCTCAACGAGGAGATTTATTGCAAATCAAGCTGAGAAATACAAAACAAAATATTTCAAAACCAACTAGAAGGGCATAATTAAATTAAAATGCTACACTAAAAATCACAGTTCTTATTTCATTGGGATTATTTGGAGGGTCTATTTCACATTCAATTTCAATGATTTTGAACCATTTATTCTTCCTCAAG
This sequence comes from Heteromeles arbutifolia, assembly GCA_024362995.1. Classification (NCBI taxonomy): domain Eukaryota; kingdom Viridiplantae; phylum Streptophyta; class Magnoliopsida; order Rosales; family Rosaceae; genus Heteromeles; species Heteromeles arbutifolia. The sequence goes on along the minus strand of JANCRC010000017.1, from coordinate 7,766,289 downwards.
TCTTGGTGACACTTGCTGTCAAGTTGGAGAAATTTTTCATTGTGATAGGAACACGAGTGGTACACCACGTGTTTTTATGTAAGTAGTGGAAAATTTTATTTTTTAAGTTATTAAATTTTAACACACATATCCTACTATTTGTATAGTAACATATGATGTACTATCCCGTGTACTGATTACACAGATAAATCTCTTAACATGTTGGATATTGGCATTAACACCGTGACAGCCGGGCTAACTCAGGAATCAAGAAAGACGAAAAATCGGAGCAAAGTTTTCATTTTTGGATATTATAATCTTTGTGAGAGGTTCAGGGAAAGTGAAGAAAAAAAAAAAAGGAAAATTTCGTTTAGATTTCATTAAATATTAATAATTTTATGGAATTGGAAAAAGCTTCCATACATGAAATGTGTGGTTGGCTTGACTTATCAAGTCTTTTCTTCTCTTCTCCTCTCTGCATTAACCAGAAAAAGGACGGACTAGGGAAAGGAGAGTGGGGGCAGGGCCAGCATTGCATTGTGTGTAAGGGAGTATGATTCTTTCCCTTTGTTTTCCCATCCCATTTCATCATTTCTTCTCACACTCTTTTTTTTGTCTTATTCTCTATATAAAAAATTCAAAACAAGTGGTAGACGTGGCGTAATCGCAATCGTTTAAATTGAAGGGGAGAGAGATTAGGAGGAGAGAGAATCTTACTCCTTTGTTAAGAGCAAGGAACAAAATGCCGATAATATCGGCGCAGCATTGCATTGTGTGTAAGGGAGTATGATTCTTTCCCTTTGTTTTCCCATCCCATTTCATCATTTCTTCTCACACTCTTTTTTTTGTCTTATTCTCTATATAAAAAATTCAAAACAAGTGGTAGACGTGGCGTAATCGCAACCGTTTAAATTGAAGGGGAGAGAGATTAGGAGGAGAGAGAATCTTACTCCTTTGTTAAGAGCAAGGAACAAAATGCCGATAATATCGGCGATATTTCGCCGATATTATTGGTTTTTCACGGTACCGATATTTTAATTACTATCCAAATGGTTTTCATCAAAATATCGCGATATTTTCGAAATTTGCTAATCGGAGAAGAACGCCGGAGCTTCTACAGCTCCGGTCGACTGTAAAAGAATACCCTAGACTCCGATCTAGGTATCAAAATGAAATAGAAGACGAGATGAATGTTTTTATGTATTCCGTTTGCCATGAAACGGTCGGAGGTGTTTGGAAAGTTTGTCGACACCCACGGCCTCGCCGAAGATGGGTGTGCCTAATCCCGAGCCGATTTCGTCCCAAAAACCTTGCAAAAACACGATTTTGAACTTAAATTTCACATATAAGCATCAATCTAGAACAGAAAGAGGCAAACCCGAAGCTTACCTAACCGGAGAAATTCAAAACTCGCCGGAGTTCCTGCGTTTGCCGAGTTGCAGAGACGAGAAGGAGAGTGAGAAAGACAAGGTTGTTGATGATGATGGGTGTCTTCCTGAAGCAGGTGCGATGGTGTGCGTGTGTGTATGTGGGTCTTGGACCCTCGGTGCAGAGAGAAATGAGAGAGACAGCGCCGCGCCGACGAGGGAGGAGCAGAAGGCGATGTGGGAGAAGGATCGAGAGACCTTGGGTCTCTGTGCGTGTGTGTGGGGGAGATCTGTGTGTGTGTGTGTGTGTGTGTGGGAGAATGGAGAAGGGGGAGAAGGATCGAGAAAGAGAGAAGGATCAAGATGGGCAACTAGACTGTCTGCGTGTGATGTGTTATGTGTGTGCGTGTGATGTGTGTGTGCGTGTGTTGTGTGCGCGTATGTGTGTGTGGTTGGGTTGGGTCACTGACTCACCCGACAATTTTACAATCACTTTTTACAATTTCAGAATGGGGACAAAAATAATAGTGCTTTCATAATGAAATCGTGTGCCACTGTGAGTCTGTGATATTCTTTCACATGCAAAACCGTGTGCCACTGTGTGTGTGTGGTTGGGTCACTGACTCACCCGATAATTTTACAATCACTTTTTACAATTTCAGAAGGGGGACAAAAATAATAGTGCTCTCATAATGAAACCGTGTGCCACTGTGAGTCTGTGATATTCTTTCACATTCAAAACCGTGTGCCACTGTTTGTTATATTCTTTCACATTCTCAGAGGTGGAGTATCAAAGCCATTCAGAGCATTTTCGTTTCTTCTTCTTCCCTTACCCCTTTCAAAGCCATTCCAGATCCATTCCAGAGTTTGAACACAAAGGGTTCCGTATTTAAGGTAAGTTTAAAAACGTATATTTATATTATTGTAATTTATACAACAACAAAAAAAATTTTGTATGTTAATTTTTGTTAATACTTGCATGTTAATTTTTGTAATTAATTAAGTAATGTTAATTTTTGTATGTTAATTTTCGTTAATACTTGCATGTTAATTTTTGTAACTAATTAAGTAATGTTAATTTTTGTATGTTAATTTATACAACAACAAAAATATTATTGCAAGTATTAAGTAATTAATACTTGCATGTTAATTTTTGTAACTAATTAAGTAATGTTAACAATTACATGTTAATTTTTGTAAGTAATTAAGTAATGTTGTATAATTATTCCCTAGGATAATTTTAATATGTTTAATGTTATTTATTATTTTATTAATATTAGGTTTCATTATCAAATTAGATTATTATTCATTAATATTAGGTTTTTTTATTATCAAATTGGATTATTATTCATTAAATTGGATTATTCATTAAATTGGATTATTATTAAATTGGATTATTATCAAATTGGATTATTATTCATCACTATGTTTTATATTAGGATTTTTTTTTATCAAATTGGATTATTATTCATTAATATTAGGTTTTATTATTCCATATTATTTTTATAATTACTTAAATTTTTACAATCATTTTCTTTACTTCGTATTTAATTCTTCTGTAGAATAACTTTATTATTTAGGTTCTCTTATATAACCGTCATCACTACTATATTTTTTGGCCAAATAAAAATTGTCTAATTTTCATGAAAAATAAATATAGGTACGTTTAAGATGTCCAGTGGAGTTACTAAACGTGATCCAGCTTAGGAACATGGAGACCCAATAGACAGAAACAAACATGGCACAATTTGCAAATATTGTCATCGAGTAATGAAGAGTGGCGGAGTGACACGACTTAAGTACCATCTTAGTGGATTAGATCCAGCAAAAAATGTCCAACGATGCGATAATGTCCCCCCAGAAGTGAACGCATTCATCAGCACATTATTAAAAAATAAAAAACAGCAGAAGGAAAAGATAACACATGGAATGGAAAATATTCGAGCTGGGCTATGAGGAGAAGTCATTGGCGAAGCGGTTGACAGTGATGATGATGACGATGAGGACGAATGTGATGATGACATGGGACCTGAAGAACGACGCAGTTTGAAACAAGCATTACGTGCCTCCAAACAGTCAGCATGGGAAAGAGAACACCTTCATAAAATTCCTAATAGAGCACAAGGTTCCGGGACAAGTGGTGGTGCACAAATGAGACGGGGAGGCAGTCTTAGAGAATCACAACCAACACCACCAATAGCCCCAAGTTTATATAAGTCATCCAAAGCACGTCAAAAGAGTGTTTGGAGTTATTTCACTGGAGGTAATGTGAAGGAGGGAATGGGGCGTCTAATTAGCAAGTTTTTTATCTATGAAAATGTCCCTGCTGAGAAAGCATCATCACATCATTTCAAAAATATGGTAGTGGGATGTCAACAAGCCGGTGTTGGAGTACAACCTCCCACTCCCTATGAGATAAGAAACAAATATTTGGATATGGAGTATAAAGACATTGGCGAGTATGTTAACAAGTTGAGGTCAAAGTGGGAAACTAATGGTTGCACAATCATGTGTGACGGATGGACTGGCCCGACCAGATTGTCTATCATAAACTTCATGGTATACTCCAAGGGAAAGACAATTTTTTTGAAGTCTGTTGATGCTTCGGACCATATAAAGAACTACAAGTATATTTACAAATTATTGAGGGATGTAATCATGGAGGTTGGAGAGCATAATGTTGTCCAAGTCGTGACCAACAACGGTTCTGCATTTGTCAAAGCTGGAAAAAAGTTAATGAAGCATCATAATGTGTTTTAGACATCATGTGCAGCGCATTGTATTGATCTCATGTTTGAGGCAATGGGGAAGAGAGAGAATGTTGCTACTGTGGTAAAAAGAGCTAGAACGATCACAAATTATATTTACAATCACGGTTGGTTGTTGGCAAAGATGCATGAATTTTGCAAAGGAGAAATTATTCGTCTAGTTACCACTCGATTCGCCACCAACTATATTGCATTAGACAACCTACTTAAGAAGAAAGCAGGGTTGAAGCATCTATTCACTAGTGACGATTAGGCCAACCACAATTTGAGCCGCTCAAATGCAGGTCGTATGGTGGAAAGTATAGTGCTTGATCATGCTTTTTGGACTCAATCTAAACATGTGTGCCAAATGTTTGAACCTCTTTACAAAGTTTTACGGATTGTTGACACAGAAGTGTATCCTATTATGGGGGCAATATATGAGTTGATGCGTGTAGTAAAGGATGAATTGGAAAGAAAACATGGTGCAAGGTGGGTCATAATGATAATTGAAGATCGATGGTATAAAACATTATACCACGATTTGCATGCAGCAGGTATAAATTATGTCATAATTTGCAATTCATTTCTTTAGTTGCATAAGTATTATTTCTCTTATTAGAGTATGTGTTTCTTTGAACAACATATTATTTGAATCCTCGATACCAATACAGACCCGATGTTGGAGATGATGGTACCCTTATACGTGCTGTACATAATGTATACTCTAAATTAGACCCTGCATCACCAACAATTGGCCAATTTAGAAATGAGGTACACAATTACTTAAATTATAATAATTACTTTGTTGGATTAAACTAACACGATTTATTGAATTCAGTTAACATGGTTTAAAGATGCAAGAAGAACTTTTGGAGAACCAACATCAGTTGCTGCTCGAACAAAAATGTCTCCTAGTGAGTGTAAACATATTTCTCTATAAGTTTATAATAGAATTTGTTGGAGTTATTAGGCTTATCAACATTGTTTTTCATTGTAGCTGAATGGTGGATCATGTATGGGACCGATGTACCAACTGTGAGAAAGTTAGCAATCAAAGTATTATCACAAACAACTTCCTCATCTGCTTGTGAAAGAAATTGGAGCACATTTGCATTCATACACACAAAGCAAATAAATAGGTTGGCTCATAGTAGGTTGGAAAAATTAGTTTATTGCTACTACAACATGAAGCTTCAAGTTCAAGATAAGGAAGCAGAAATAGATCATGTCGACCGTGGTGACCCACTAGATGTGTTTGATATTGTTGCTGAAGATGATAATACAGAGGGTAACCAACTTTATCAGTGGATTAGACCTCTTCATTTAGATGATGATGAAGGCAACCCAGCTCCCAGAGTTGCTGAAGAAGCACGGAATGAAAGGATAAATGTAGGAAGAGTATTAGAGGAGGAGGTGGGATCTAGCAGCGCTGACTCTTTGGAAGAACTTTTGCGCCCAAGACCAAGAAACACTGGAATTCCACCTTCTTCCAATCCTACACAACCACAACATCGTGCTGATACTAATGACAGCTCTAGTATAAGATCAGGAGACTCACCTACCACCGGAGATGGGAATGATGAAGGATATAGTAGAGCTGGAGGTAGTGGTGGTGGATATGGAAACTATTATGGACCACCTCCTGGATTTATGAGCCCTTTCACTGGTGAGGCAAACTTCACGCATGCAACACAGGATGATGACCATGGCAGTAGGCGGGCAGGACCAGGAATTGGTGTCATAAGGAAGGACTATACTTGTAGAGAAAGAGGCAAGGGGATTTTGTCAAGTCAAGAAGATGACTCGTTATCTAGAACTTCGGACTCTGTTGGAGTGGGAAGTAGTAACTATGGTTATACTCATAACCAACCATTTCCCTACCCTTCATATCCCATTCCTGTTGGGATGGAATCGAGCGACTTATGGAAAGAATCCGAGACTCAATCTTCAAATGATTTTGCTTATGGACAACGTCAACCAATCTCGAATCCATATGGGTGGCATGTTAACAATTACATGCAAAACTATTTTGGGGATTTATCATTTGATAACTACCCTTCACAATACACTCACTCTACACATAGAGATGATGAAGATAGTGAAAAATTTGAACCTCATAAGAACTCTATGTGGTACTAAGTCACTCATATATCTTACCATGCAATGTATAAAGTGTAAAATATTGTACTAATTCATTATATATAAATGATTATGGTGTGTTTAAACTTCTTTCATTAATTACTACATATTTTCTACACTCACAATGTTTGTCAGCTCGCTATATAATCAACTTGATAATGTTAAATCCATCATGCAATGCATTTCCTTCCAATTTTTTGTGATAAACTAATAGATAATTGACTAAATAAACATCCTGCAAAGTTTCAATAAAAATTTCCAAGTTTTTCTTACAATTTCCGTGGTTTCCACATAATTTTTATCGATATCGATATTATCCCGATATTTCCATCGATATTTCCGTGTTTTCGGACTACCGATATTTCCGATATTACCGATATTTAATACCTTGGTTAAGAGTATGAATTTTACATTAAAATATAAAAGACTTTGTATATGCTTATAAGTAATTGGACTATTCTTCATATTGTTAATTGGTTTTATAATGGAACTTCAATTTTCTTTATGGTATTAGAATAAGTTATTCTATGAGCGAAGCTCAACAGCCAATGTGTTCCAAGTCATCCGATTTGTGTCCTCCAAGTGAAGGATGGTGAATAATCATAGCTTTCTTCCCACTTACCAAATCAGAACAAAGTTGAGATTCCTTTATTTCTTTGATATGTGATTCATACTCTCAATGCACCATTCAAGTGTGGCAAATTCTCCAACTTAACATGTGAACAACACGGATCAGGTGACGTAGAGCACATGTGGCCATTGGGCTTCACACATGTGACAACTTGCTCTGATACCATGAAATATTGTGGTTCTACCATAACACCAATTGGCAATATAGAGTCTCTTGTTTCTAAACTTCTGTTAGTGACGAAAACTAGTTTGAGCCTATAGTCGCACAAAACTAAGGATGGCAATTCAAATCATTAAACCTGATAATCGTAGATAGCCGTCCAATTGGAACGGATTTGAGAATGAAAATTCGGTTATATTTCGGATATGAAGAAAAACCGAAAATATTATTCAGTTATGATTTCGGATATGATTATAGGGGTTGTCGATCCATATTCATTCCTAAATCGGACCTGAACAATACATATTACATATATAATATAATTTATATAAAATATATAGTATTGTATAATATCATATATATATATATGTATGTATGTATGTATGTATGTATGTATGTATGTAGATTCACCTAACCCATTTCCTTGATTACAAAAGTTGCATTTTGTGGGAAAGTTAAAAAATTTAATCAAAATCAAGGAGAATTCAATGGTGCTCATGGGAAATATCAAAGATCAGCCAACATTATCAATGTATGTATTATATTATAAGGAAAACTAATGAAAATGACTTAAAAACTTTGAGTTTTAACGATAAGGACAAAATGAAAGGTAAAATGAATAGTACCAAGTTTGACTTTTTAGTGTGAAAATGTGGTTTTTCATTAAAGTGAATAGTACCGTGGGCTTTTCGTTAAAACTCTCATTATTATAATGATAAATTAGTATTTATTATATTATAATGCATCAATTGAACGAATATATTTTTTAGAAAAAAAACGAATATATTTTTGATATTGACGAAGATAGATATAACTGTTAACCGATAAGAAATCCTTTACCCGGTAGGTATGGTTATGGATAATTTCTTATGATTAATTTGCGGTAATGAATATGATTAGTTTTTATGGTTATGGAGATGGATGTAGCATTTTCATCGGCCAAACCAAACCGTTGTCATCTCCACATGAAATCTATGGCTGTTTAGATGAGTTGTGATGATTTCATTTAACTAGTCAGTCTGTTAGAACAAAGCATTAGCTTTTCTATACAAAATCTCTGTCTAGTTTTGATTGAGACTGAAAATTGCAGACAGATAGCTACAGCTCCAGACGACTTTGCGTTGTTGACTTGGAAGTTTCCACATCTGTCTAGTGGGACTAGGGCTATTAAGGTACTCAAAAAAGCAAGTGGGGAAGAGAGCGAGAAATTTCGCCCCACAAACACTAGCATAGCCAAGTGGAAGACGAGCGTAGATGACGAGTCCCATTCACACTAGTCCCGTCCTCTTCGGGTTCCCAACAAATGTCTGCACATGTTGATTTTCCCAAGGCTAGAAGAGGTAATTGTGGATGCAAATTTCTTCCTTCTTGATATTTGACAAAATTGCGCCTACAAAACAATTAACACCTTAGGTCAAGGCTAAGAGCCTCACGTGCCCACGATGAATGGGGGGGTTTTGGCCGAAGAACCTCCGATGCCAAAGTTAGAATTTAGAGAGAAAATGTTTTGAGAATTCTAGAGAATTTTAGCAAGAGTTGGAAGTGGTTTTTTGAAGAGAATGGAAAGCTGTTTATAGGGATATGGCATGCCCTATTAGGAGAATATGGACCAGCCATTTAGGTATTTTTTGGGTGTAAATTGTGGTTAATTAGCCATTAATAGATTAATTAGGTAATAAATCTATTAATGGACTAATTAACATATTTTGAAAGAAATTATTTGGGGAGTTATGGAATGATTAAAATAATTAGCTAATAGATTAGCTAAAAAAGGGAAAATGAGGTAGAAAATATATGGAATGAAATAGGTTTTGGGAATTACCTTGTAGAAGGGATTTGATGAGGATGAATGAAATAAGTTTTGAATTATTACCTATTTTGGGCATTTTTGACTTGGTTAAGGGATGATTGCTCGCTGCTCGTGCATAGGAATCCCGATATGCCTCAAGGGTATTTTTGTCCTCTTTTATCCAAAATTCACGTGTCGCCTTGTGATTATTTTTGGCTCCACAGTAATTACATAGCTATCTGAAGCTTTCCATGTAGTTTCCGATTATATTGTTATGAAGCTTATGTGCAAATTGATGGATATTCATTTTATAGATATTTGCATTCCATCATGCACTTACTTGTCCCAAAACCAGAATTTTAAAGCAGAACACAGCTTTAACCAAACTTCGAAGTCTTGGTCTTTTTCTCTTTTTTCTTTCATTTACTATTTACAGTGATAAGTAAATATGAAAAAGATAATTACACACACTTTTTATCTCTTAGACATATGCTTTTTTATTTAAACACATATAATCTCTTTCTACACTCAGCTTACTCTTTACAAATATATTATTTTTAATTATATTATCACCATCTTTTTAAAATTTTCCACCATTGAATTGAATAATTCAGTAAAATCAAGTAAAAAGATTAAATAAGAGTGTAGGTAAGTCCCTTGACCAACCCCTAATCACAAATTTACAATAGCCCCTAAGTTATTACAAAGCAAGTGAAATTTGTCACATGAGAGGATACTAATGATATAACTGGATTTATCCATGACATTGTGGAATTGTGAGATTGCTTTTATTGGTTAATTTGATTTTGAAGTCTTGATTGGTTTGTCTAAATTTATGGATTTTGATGGAGTTTAATTTCTATATATTTTCATGTAAAATTTTGAGTAAAATTCTTCAAAATCTCAAAGGAAAATGTGAGATTTGTGAATGCCTAAAAATGAACTACGAAATTTCTTCAATTCTAGGGAATTAGACTAATTCGTAACGTATTTTAAACATTCACAAATCTCACATCTTTCCTGTGATTTTGAGCGAATTCATCTAAAATATCTAGACATGATACTAAGCTTGTTAGAAAATCAGGTAGGCTACCCTTAAAGATATTAGTATTTTTTTTTGAATGGAGATAAAAATCTCGATGCGTTCTAATGATCCTTATTAAGGGTAGTAATGTAAAATGATGTTGAGTAGAGTTGTTAAAGTTGTTGTGAGAAGTTGGTTATATCTTACTTAGTCAGTAAGTTAGACAGTTAGCATATATGTAAATGGTGATATATATACCAAAGTGTAAAGTTATTTGGTCAATACAAATTTACAATTCATTTCTCTCTCTATTTGCTCACTGAACTTCTCTCTCTAGAATCTAAAATGGTATCCATCGCCACTGTCTAACGACCTCTGATGATCCCTCGTCTCCCTGCGTCCTCTGTGCTCTCTCCGCTACCAACAATGGCGGTATCTCCTTCGCATCCCTCTAATTCTACCTCGCCGTCATTTCCTGCAGATTCTTCAGCCCCAAATTCATGCCCTAATTCTGTCAATTCTTCGATCAAAATTCAGAATATTGGCTCGCTGGTCCCGATCAAACTGACGACAACAAATTGGATTACTTGGAGTGCTTTGTTTGCACCGATTTTTTATTGATATAATCTCACCGGAATCATTGATGGCTCTATGGTGGCACCGCCTAAGTATCTTCTTGATTCTTCAGGAAATCGCACCTCGAATGTGAATCCTCAATATGTGACATGGTTTGAAAATGATCAGAACATTGTGATCTGGATAAACTCGACACTCTCAGATCCTTTGATTCCTTACACTGTTAGTGTTACCTTTGTTCGTAATCTGTGGGCAAAATTGGAGTCTCGTCTTGCGACAGCATCGCAGTCTCACATTCATGAACTTCGTTCTCGTCTTCGAACGATTACTAAAGGCGATTCCACTGTGGCTGCTTATCTTCAACAAATTAAAGAAATTGCGGATGCTCTTGTGACTGCTGGTGCTCCGATTGATGATTCGGAGCTCATCTCTATCATTCTTCATGGATTACCGCTTGACTATGATGCTTTTGTTAACACTATTCAATTTCGTCTTGGTTCAACCACTATTGATGAGTTACATAGCTTGCTGCTCAGTAAGGAGATTCAATTGGCGAATCGCAATAAGGTTTCTTCATCAGTGCCATTTCAAGCTTACAATTTTTCTGCTGGCATTCTTCCTACACCGCTTGGTGACTCTAATTCTCAGGCGTATTATGTCCAACAGAGCTCCAATTTTAATTATTCACATGGCCGTGGTATGGATCGGAATTTTTCTAACTCTAGAAATTTTCAGCATCGCCCCCATAATTCTCGATCATACAATCCTCGACATAATTTCTCTCGCCAAGGTCAACAGAAGAATAATCGTGGCTCCAAATCCAATTTCAATACTTTCAATAGAAGAAATTCCTGTCAAATTTACCGTCAGTCTGATCATGAGGCCATTGATTGTCCGCATCGTCTGAATCCTAACTATGGCCACAAGCATTCACAGACAGCATTTCATGCTAATACTTCTTCTCCTGCTCCAACATGGCTTCTTGATACTGGTGCAAGTTCTCATATGACAAATTCTTCCACAAATCTTCAAAGTCTTGAACCCTACAATGGTTCTGAGCAGGTCTATATTGGTGACGGCAAAGGTTTTCCTATCACTCATTCTGGTTCTTCTAATCTTCATACTTCTAATCATACATTTGATTTGAACAATATGTTGCATGTTCCTGATCTGAAACAAGATTTGAATTCTGCAAATCTTTTTATCGTTGATAACTGGTGCTCCATTCATCTATATCATTTTCACTTCATCGTGAAAGATCTTACTTTGGAGAATGAGCTTTTTAAAGGTCTTGTCAAAGCTGGATTCTATCATTTTCTTGCACCATCTATTGATGGACATCCTCATGCTTATGTGACCAGTACTAAAGCTTCTCAGGGCATCTGGCATCAATGTCTAGGCCATCCCTTGTTCAAGATTTTACATAAACTAGCTTCAAAGTCTAGTATCTCTCTTTCATATAAGATTAACAAATTTGTGTGCTCCAGCTGTGCTTTAGGTAAATGTTCAAGAAAATCATTTACCTCTGTTCCTTGTAACACCAGCAAGCCTCTTGAGCTGTTGCATACTGATGTATAGGGTCCTGCACCCATTTCTTCTGTTAATGGATATCGGTATTATCTTCTCTTGGTTGATGATTTTTCTAAGTATTCTAGGTTCTTTCCATTGAAGTACAAATCTGAAGTGTTCAGTACATTTGTTCATTTTAAATCTGCGGTTGAAAATTTGTTGGGATTCAAGGTTATTACTGTGCGATCTGACTCTGGTGGTGAATTTGTTAATCATCATTTCCCTGATTTCTTTAAGACACATGGGATTTCTCATCAACTCAGCTGCCCTCATACTCCATAACAAAATGGTTGTGCTGAAAGAAAGCACATGCATTTAGTTGAAACTGCCCGAACCATTCTTGCAGCATCTCAAGTTCCTCATTTTTATTGGGTTGAAGCTTTTTCAACAGGTCTTTATCTCATCAATCGAATGCCCACTGGTGGAAAACCCTATCCTTGGGAAATCTTGTTTCATAAATCACCAGATTACACATCTCTCAAGGTCTTTGGCTGTCGGTGCTTTCCTTGGTTAAAACCTTACATTTCCTCTAAGCTTGATCCTAAAAGCAAACCTTGTGTGTTTTTGGGATATAGCCTCAATCACAAAGGTTATAGATGTTTGGATGCTTGCACTGGAAGACTTTATATTTCCCGACATGTCATTTTTGATGAACACACATTTCCATTTCATCATTCCCAATCCACTGAGAGTCATCCTCCTCCAGTTCAACCTCTTCAAACTTCCCCATCAATCCCAACCTCATTAACCTTTACTCATTCATTTAATCCTCCTTCATCACCCTCTAATTCCTTACAACCTTCAACTTCTTTCTCCCCTCCCACTTCCTTACCTATTTTATCTCATTCTTCACTCTTAGATTCAGTACCTATCTCATCATCTCTTCCCCATCCTCATCCTATAACTAATTTTCATCCTATGACCACTAGAACAAAATCTGGTATTTTCAAACCTAAGGCACTTTTAGCAACTAACCATCCCCTCCCATCACATTTGTCTCTTGATTACACACCTTCCACATATCCTCAAGCTTCTAAACACTTGCACTAGAGGCACGCTATGCAGGAAGAGTTCAATGCTCTTCTTCAAACTGGTACATGGTCTCTGGTCCCTCCTGATTCCTCTCAAAACTTGGTCGGGTGTAAATGGGTTTTCCGTATTAAAAGGAAACCTGATGGCTCAGTTGACAGGTATAAAGCCCGTCTAGTTGCTAAAAGATTTCATCAGCAACAGGGTCTGGATTATAATGAAACCTTCAGTCCGGTTGCAAAACCAGTCACCATCCGACTTCTTTTAACTCTTGCAGCTACATTTGATTGGTCTATCAATCAGTTAGATGTTAGCAATGCCTTTTTACATGGCACCCTCACTGAGTCTATCTTCATGGTTCAACCTCCTGGGTTTGAAGATCCTACTCAACCCCATCATGTCTGTAAATTGCATAAGTCTCTGTATGGCCTCAAACAGGCTCCTCGAGCTTGGTATGCCAAGTTAACAGCTGGATTACAGTCTATTGGATTCTCTGGCTCCAACAATGATCACTCTTTATTTGTTAAGAAAGGTGATTCAATGGTCTATGTCTTGGTGTATGTGGATGATATTCTCGTTACAGGACCCGATTCTGCAGCATGTAAAACTGTGATTTCTTAACTCTGTGAGTTATTTCTTGTTAAGGATTTGGGATCACTTCATTATTTTTTAGGCATTGAGGTCAAGCGCTCTTCCAAGGGCATTTTTATATCTCAAACTAAATATATTCTGGATCTTCTCAAGAAGGCACACATGGAAGGTGCTAAACCCTGTGTCACTCCACTGAGTACATCTAAACTGGATCACTCATCTCCCTTATTGTCCAATCCAGAAGAATACAGATCTTTAGTTGGAGGGCTTCAATACTTAACCTGGACTCGCCCAGATTTGTCTTTTGCACTCAATCTTGTTTGTCAGTTTATGCAAAGTCCTCGAGAATCCCATTTTCAGGCTGTCAAGCGCATTCTCAGATATTTGAAGGGCACTATTTCTCTTGGTTTATGGTTTCCTAAATGCTCTGTTCCTCTCAGTATTCACAGTTTCTCAGATGCTGATTGGGCCGGTTGCACTATTGATCGGCGATCCACATGTGGTTTTTGTGTTTTTCTGGGCGATTCTCTTATAAGCTGGAGTGCAAAGAAACAACCTACCGTGGCTCGATCCTCAACTGAAGCAGAATATTGATCTTTAGCAAATACTGCTGCTGAGTTAACTTGGATCTGCAAGTTATTAGTTGATATTGGTCTTGTTCTTCCTTGTCCTCCTAAACTTTGGTGTGGTAACATATCTGCTATATCTCTTGCTAAGAACCCCTTATTTCATGCTCGAACCAAGCATGTGGAAATTGACTACCATTTCATTCGGGATAAAGTTTTGGCCAATATTATAACTGTGCATTTTGTCTGTACACAGGATCAAACTGCAGATATTTGCACTAAAGCCTTATCCAAGGATCGGTTCCTTCTTCTTCGTGACAAACTTTCCCTTCGGCTACCTCAGCTTAGTTTGAGGGGGGATATTAAGGGTAGTAATGTAAAATGATATTGAGTAGAGTTGTTAAAGTTGTTGTGAGAAGTTGGTTATATCTTACTTAGTCAGTAAGTTAAACAGTTAGCATATATGTAAATGGTGATATATATACCAAAATGTAAAGTTATTTGGTCAATACAAATTTACAATTCATTTCTCTCTCTATTTGCTCACTGAACTTCTCTATCTAGAATCTAACAATCTTAACGGATTTAGCAAAAGTATGGATTTCATAATTAGAAAAAGTTCATATGATTATGTTTTAGATAAAAACTTGTATTTCACATTAACTTCGGTTGAATATGAATATGCAGCTGCGCCTATGGCCCGCACAATAATAAATGTTTAGAATAAACCTTGTTTTCCACAAGTTAATCAGAATCGGCAAGATCCCCTCTTGTTCTTGCTGCTTGAATCTCCCTTGGTTTGCTAGAATAGATGGGTCAATACCGCTCTTTGCTAGGACTAGTTCGATGTGCCAATCCCGCCTTCTCCACGAGAATAGAAAAAAACCAACAGACCACAAACACTGGTACGTATGAAAACAGAATTCTACTACATTATCTGATTTGTTTAATACACCATCTAACATGGCCTTCTAGACTATTTGCATGTAATATGTGTTCGTAACCTAAATATTCTCATATAAATTATTTTCTTCGTTTTCTATTTATTTTAGATAGGAGTGGACATCGAATCGATCAAATTGACCAAATCGACTGATTTGAACCATATTGGTCGGTTTGGTTTGGTTTTGACCAAGAAAAAGGCCAAACAATTTAAAACTTGGAACCAAACCAATTTATTTTTAATTTGGTTTGACTTTGATACTTTTGAGACCGACCAAAACTAAACTGAACCAACCATGTATCTTTTAATTAATAATTTATTATTTTACACATGTCAACTTATTATAGGGTATATAGAGGCCTTACTATACACATATTGTAAGTCTTAACATATTATAAGTTGTAATGACTACCAACATTTAGGAGATTTATATGTATTTTATACGTATGTGAGGTTTTAATTAAAAAATCATTTGCTAGTATAAAATTTTATTTAATTGAAACTTACTTCTATTGCACTTGACGAACTTTTTATTTTCCGAAAAAACTTAATCTTTCAATTGAATTAGAATGTGTGAGATGTGTGGATGTTTAGCCCCCTCAATCAGACCATATTTATATACCATCTCTATATTTTTCAATATTTCTTGTAGATTATAGCCCTACAAGAAAATATGGTCTGATAATATTGATTAAAAAAAACATGGTCTGATTATTTATGTGTTGGTTGGCTTAAATATGGTCTGATTATTGCTATGTTTAGTCCCCGTCCAGATTATAGCCATACAAAAAAAATTATTTTTTAATAAACAATGTCAGACCATATTTATATATCATCTCCGACTGAAGGAAGCTATTTTTTAGCTCCCTCAATAATTCATTAATTTTAGTTTGTTTTTTAATTTTATTGGTTAATTAAAATAAACTGCTATATTAAAATAAGGTTTCCAGACATATTTTGAGTGTCACTTGTCGCTAAATGAATAAGCCTCCAGATTTCTTATCATTTGGTTGAAGATTGTGATCATTTAAAAAAATATTGAAAATTTTAAGTTTAGATTATTGGAAGAGGTAAGGGAATGGTGTTTATGAAAAGGATGTGAGCGTAGCAAAAAAATGAAAAGAATGCGAGAAATAGTGAAAAAATAGCTTATGTATTTATAGGAAAAAAGTTAAAAGTTTTAAGCATTTTTTTTTTTTAATTTTGGCTTGAAAAAAGAAACCAAAAAAAAAACTAGAAAAAGAGGGCCCTTCAAACGGGCTACTTGGCTGGATAAGAATGGCTAGCCCAATGGCCAAGGCCCAGCCATCCATTTAGGCTTGGCAAACAAATCATGTTTGTCGTGTTTCGTATCGTTTTCGTGTAACACATATTATCTTAACGGGTCGTGTCGTGTCATACCCGTTATCTTAACAGGTCTTTAATAGGTCGGGTCACTTTACCAAATAGGTAAAATGACCCGATCTGTTAAGAAAAATATTTTTTTTTTCCTTAAATTTGCACATACCACATTGCCACATAAATATTACTTCAAAACATAAAAACAAATTTGTCGTTAATTATTACACCTACACTCCAAAATGAGAGCCTAATAAAAAAAATCAATACACTACTAGTCTACTACAAAATATCAAATGTGCAAGGATATGCAAAATGAATGAGTTTTTCTTTTCAAGGTTGTGAAGCATTTCTCAGAAGTTAAAACATTGCCAATAAAATTCTCAGAAGTTAAAACCTTACCAATAAAACTCAAAGCTTGCATGTTATTCCTTTTACAAAATCTTTCAATTTTCATCGATCATCATGGGGAAATTGTGTTGGAACTTTGGCTTGATCTATTGCCTTCAAGAGTTATGTTGATAATGTTTTTAGTAAGGTTTTCCATGACACACCCCGATCCAAATCAAGGCATGCTGGCCATCACGTGAACGTAACGTAACCATATGCACAGTGCGGAAGCAAGATTAAGAAGGGAAATACGAACAAATTAAAACCAAGCAACTAGCAATTCTAACTAAGATAGCGTTCTAGGGCGAGAATAAGTGAAATACACAACAAGAGCTTAACTAGCCTAAGAGCATTCAAGCAAAAGTACTGATTAAACAACACCCAAAGGTGGTCCTACATGAACGATGGTCTGTCAGAACCTCCGCTGTATCCTCGTAAGCCGCCAACAAAACTTTCACCTAATACCTGGAGGGGCGCAAAACGAAAACGTAAGTGGGCAAAAACAAGGTTTTCTAAAATCATTTCATATCTCAAAAGCTCTAACCCCTCGCTGGAAAACTTGTATAATTTCCCAAAAAATAGTATACATACGTATATATCTCAAAACCATGTTCAATATATCCAAAACCACATGTGAATGCCATGCATATGCCATGTCCAATGTCACAATATAACAAATGTAAGCCAGGTAAAATAATCTCAATGAAATAACATATTAACCGGAGCCCCTGCAGTGGCCTATACGGTTAATTTATATATATAGCTCATCGCTCCATCTAGCCGGAGTCGCCTGAAGTGACCTGTACGGCAATATATCTGCACACGTGTCGGAACCACCTGTAGTGGTTGTACGACAGGACTGGGTGTAAATAAATACGCTCTAGTGCTACAATCACGTGAAGACTGTGCGATAAATCGCGGGTCACCTACGAGTCGGAACCACCTATAGTGGTCTGTACGACAGGACTATGTACCTAACTTGGATCCAAGGTGAGCGTATGGTGCGGGAGGTGAACATCACGTGAATGACTATGCCCTAGCCCTGGGCGGGAGCACTAACACCGGGGTGCAGGTTGATGAGCTCAATATACATCTCAACATCATCATTCATATCATAACCATTCACAGCATAATATACTTACCTGGAGCTTACCTGGGCCTCCGCAGCACCATGCAATAATATACATAATCATGGTAATGCATATACTAACATATGATGCATGTATGACATGGCATTTAAATCGCATTTCCTTTAAAGTACGTTTTCTGGAAAAAACGTCAAGTGTGTATATATATATACACTGAAAACAAAAGCCCACTCACTGGTATGTAGACGGGTCATAACCGCCATGCCTAGCCTGGCTACGCTCGTCCTCCGGATAGGCCTCGCCTATATGAGAAATAACTGCAATAACGTTAATTAACACAAATAAACAACACAAGCTAGTAACTTCTCATATATTGCTTAATTTGGGTATATGAATATACCACTGAGACCTACTCATCCTCATAAACATCCCCATATTTTTAAAATAATTTTTCAATCACCCACGCGCCCTCACGCGCCGGCCAAGGCATGGCCAGACGCGCCCCCACGCGCGGCCACGTGCCTGGCACACTAACGGCGTTAGTTAACACCGTCTGGTATATACCGGGGAATATTCCGTTTGTCTTTTAATAAAACTTAATGGCGTGACCTAATGCCGTTAGAATATTCCGTTTAAACTTAACGGTATATTCTCTCGTCTTCTACCTTCAGCTTCGGCGACTGTCGCCGTCGCCGGAAAACTGGGAACTTTTAAAACATTATATCTCGTCCATTTTTAACCCAAATTGCATGAAACTTGAACCAAATGAAAGCTTAGGACGAGTAGAACATAACCATACCTGAGTTGGGTCCTAAAACCCACGAGATCTGATCGGAGAAAGCTCGAATTTTCGGCCACCTCTACAACTCCTCGTATTACGGCTTTTCGATGTCCAAATTTATCCAATGAACCACTCCGAGCCTTCTTAGGACCTCCTAAAGCTCTCTATGAGCTTAAAAACTCCTAAAAACCACGCATTAATTAGTGTGTGAACAGTACTCAAGATCGGGGTGTGTCATTCCACATCAAAAGTCTCTTCCGCATAAACTAAGTATAGAAAAACCAAACATTATAAACCATTCAAATTATGAGAAGTTTACCAAAATAATTATGAAAAGAAATAAACAGTAGTACTATACCATACAAAAATATATTACCTCCTTTTTCCAAAAAGTCAATCTCGTGTACACAACAAAGCTTGAACTAAGAGTTGCGCTGAGTGTTGAAGTCTGGAGAGATCGAGATTGAATAAGAGAAGAGGATAGTCTGGGCTCCAACCTAATGTACAATGGACGGTTGAGATTAAATCTCAACCGATCCGATGGTCATCAAATTTCTAAATTTAATTTAATATATATATATATATATATATATAGTATTTTTTTAGAGGTATAAAATTATAGTATTTTTTGGCTTATAGCCCTATAGCCACTTCCACTGGCCATCTCTAACCGAAGGATCTAGAGGGTCGAAAAACGCCTGAAAACCATCTCCAACCGAGGGCTAGGTCAGAGGGCTCGTGGGCCCCACGGAATCTAAAAGGGCCAAAGGGCTGGCCAGAAATGTGAGCATTCCTGTCGGATATCCTGTCAGTTATATCCAACAGGAATGCTCACCAAATTTTCAAATGCAACGGCTAGCTGACATCAGCTAGCCTTATTTTTGAATTTTTTTTTTTACAGTTTTATTTATTTATTTTTATTTACAATTTTTTTTTCCTATAACTTTTATTTTTAAATTCTATTTTTTTCTATAACTTCCTACTATTTTACAAAATTTGTTTCATATTTTTTTTAAATTCTATTTTTTTCCTATTATCTATTCTAAAATCAAGGAAGAATTGACTGTTCATTCAGCTACAGTCAATTGTTTGTCCCTTGATTTCATCTTATTTACAAGAAACCCATGAGATTCCGAGTGGATCTGAAGGGTAATTATTAGAACTTAGCAGGGTAATTTTGTCTGCAGGGTTTAGGACGGATTACCCCTTGATTTCGCCTTATTTACAAGAAACCCATCACATTTGGGCTGGGTTGGAAGGGCAATTTTGTCCTCTCGGTTTTGAGCGAATTTGGGGTTTGCCGTGTGGGCTTTCATTTGTTGTCCTTCAATGAGGGTTTCGGGGGGATGGAGACTCTGAGAGAGAGAGAGAGAGAGAGAGAGAGATGGCGATGGAAAGAGAGGGAGGGGGAGGGGGAGGGGTATGGGACTTATGGGTGATGGATTTCAAAAGTGGGAGAGTGGGGATGGTCAGAGAAAACCATACGGGTCGTCCGGATCTGCCGCTGCATGCCTGGATTTCCAAAGATAAGATCCTTTTTTTAATTCGTTTTTTTTACTGTCAGCTTAGATTGTCACGTTTCTGCCTTTCTGTTGTGGATTTTTTTAGTGTATTAGGTCAGTTTTTGATGGATTCATCAGAGATATTAATTTCCCTTTTTTGTTTTGTTTTCTCTCATTTTGGACATTCATCTCTTTGTTCTGTCTGTTTTAAGGTGGGTTGCTTCTTTTTTTTTTTTTTGCGTAGCTTTTTATTTATTTTTCTAGGTTATAGATCTGATGGTTTTTTTTTTACCAATCTTGGTTTTGTTTTTCCTGGAAATTGTTTTTATCTGATTGTGGGTTCGTGAGTTTTAATTTCTTCCGTTTGTTTCAGGTTGCAAAGCAGGAGGTTCTGACCTGAGGGTTCAGTTCAAGGTACTGTTATTATTATTTTTAGTTCTTACTGTTTAATGTTTCGAACTAATGTGATGATTGTTCAATTTTTTTTCATGGAATACCCTGCATTTTTCTGCCTTTTCTTTTTAGTGATTGTTTTCCTTTTTTTTTTTCCCTTCGGTTCTCCATCACCACGTGGTTGCTCTCGGCAGTTTCCCATAGTTTCGGGTTTTCAATTCTGATGAGATCAGGATTTCGGCCTGGAATCATACGGTTGACTCATTCGTAGTGGGAGGTATGTGGGTTTTCCCCTGTTTCTCTTCCTTTTGGTCTAATTTGGGGCAAAATTGTAGAATGCTATGCATCTCTGTGTGTGTCTTGGTGTAATTTATGTATAGTCTATCAATTTTTGGTGGAGATACAATTCGGCATTGTTTCTATAGTTTGTATTCTAGATTGGCAATTTATATGATATGCTGGTGATTTGTTTGCTTTTCATCCTTCCCGAGCAATAACATTACAATTTCGATTTAATTTAGATTTTGTGAATTTGTTTTTAGGACTAAAGTTATATTGGTTTTGAAATGGTCTTGGAAGATGATTGCATTATTAAATAAATTGCGTATGATTTGGATATGATGACAAAACTAATTAAACTGAATCTTGGTAATGATTTCGTTCTTGAGAAGTTGTCAAAAAACAAAGTTTAAATAGGAAGAACAATATCCTTACCAGTTAAGTCATTGATAGCATTTTGAGCATTATATTTTCTGAGATTTGGGTTTTTATCTCCTGATTATTTTTTGCAGAGGTTGCACTAATTTTCCTTTGACTGGAAATTTGGGGTTTCTTCGGGTATAATGTTATCAAACTCTGTTACTTATTGGATGTAAAGATCTAATTCAAATTGGTGATTAATATAATTAGATTGTATTAAATTTTTCATGATTTTTTAGAATTTTACGTTTAAATTTGTGGGTTTTGGAGAATTCTTCATTAGTTATTTTGATGTGAGATTTAGTTAATTTTTGTAGCTTTTGTAAAATCCTTCGATTAACTTTTTTTTGTTTTGTTCTCTTTTCGTATTAGCAAGTTATGGAACCTACTAAGATCAGTTAACTCATAACTGATTATTCTCTCTTCAGGGTCATGGATTGTTAAGCAGAGTGGGAAAGAAAGGGTGCCTCACTGGTTAGCCACTTGAAATCAATTATTTCCATCGGAAGAACTACATGGAGGTAAAATTGAAGAAATAATTATTAAAGTACATTAAAAATTGTAACTTGCGTTTTGATATTCTATTACTCCACATGCTAATGTGCTTGGACATTGAATGATGGAGGAGCTGGTTTCTTTTTTACTCAGGGCGTGTGCAGGGGATGAGATTTAAATTTGTGCCTCTCATGATTTGCATAAACATAACTTGGATATGAAAGTATAAGATAGCATGAATCATATGTTATTTTCTTATTTGGATACATTATGTGAATTATTGCTTTTTTAGAAAAGATTAAGGAAGGTGAGTTCATCATGGGATTTAAGTTTTAACAATACAACTTCTTAAAATTGAGTAAATGCTCGCATTTGATTGAACTTTGAAGATGGATTTTCAGGTTCAAATTTTGTTTGTGTATTGGTACTGTGGAGTTTTTACTTTTATTTTATTTGGATGTATGGTTAGGAATGAGATATCTGAAAATTTTGGAGAAAAATTAGCGGCTATTGTTTACTTGTAAAGTCTTTAACTTTCTTTTAGCTTTTGCAGTACGTTTGGGAGCAAGCTGAAATTGATATCATTGAGCGCAAGACAAGAATAAGCCTCCATTTCCATCTCAAAAGGCGGCAGAAGAAAATTAAACAAGCATTTTCATACAGCTGGAGACTGTAAGTTGTTTATGTTTTTCCAGTTATAACTTATTTGATAATATTTTGTATTTCTGGTGAATTCTGAATTACTGAGAGACAATTACTCATGTGCCACAGATGGTCACTGCCTGAGATCAAAGACTACTTAGAAGAGGCAGTCTTTAAGTCTGTTCATTTTTTACCGCGCAAGATGCAAGACAACAGAAAAATCTGAAGAACAGAGGAGTTTACTATTGGGCGAGACATAAAATATGAAGAGATGAAACGTTTTCATCAACATGATTCTTGGAATGCATACATCATAGGTGTTGCATAGCTCCATGCATCAGGTAAGCTTCATGCGGATATTGCATTCAATTGCTATCCCGACCAAAAGAACCTACAGTAGATCATTACTAACTTGGGGCACATTGAAAAGAGTTTAGGACTGGCAGTCTTCTACAAGTTAGGGAAGAATACCATAATTTACAGTTTGTATAACTCCCTGTATTAACATGTGCGTTTTTAGCGGTATTGAAAACTATTGAATAAAACATTTTGCAGTGGGTTTTATTGATTATATAACTGTGAATTTTGGGCAGTCGGGAAGTTTTGGAGGTCCTGCTATTTTTGGTGTCGTGCGTTGTATAAGGCTTCATGTCTTATCGTAAGAGCCAATATTGAAGTTGGTGAGTAAGCAGTAAAATGAGTGTTGTGCAAGTTAATTAAGTTCTGCATATTGTAAGAAACACCTGAACACGTGAATGTAATATATGTATATAAACACCACTCCTTGACACATATTTTCAAGGAGCTTCGAATCACCCAAATCAAAACTGACTTTTCTTTTGCCCGCGACCTCTGCTTGCTTGCTCCCTTTCTCAGTCGGTAACTTCTCTCTCGCCCTCAAATTCAGTTCTCTAATTTTTGAATGATTAGAGAGATTGAATTAGGGTTTTTGAATCGTAGAGATGAAGCGCGAAGGCTGTGAAGAATTAGACGACGACTTCTTCTCTCCTTCCTCAAAATCCATGAGACTGGTATGCTCATTGCACTCCCAATTTCTCCCTTTTTTTTTTTTCCTTTCAATTCCCAATTTCCCAGCAACTTAGGGTTTATTCCCACGCTTTTTCTTCAGTATTTCTTTTTTCTAATTTTCAACAATTCGTTACCAAAATTTGATGTTATGGTTATGGATCCCACTTTCTGTTTCTCAAAATTGTTAAACAGTTTTTTATGTAATTTTTGCTTCTTTGTTTTTTTTTTTTTTTTTTGTGGAACTTTGAAGGACGCTGAGTTATTTGTCTGTATTAAATCTTGCTACTTCGAATCCTTTCTTTTAGTTATAAATAAGAAGTATGCTTACGTTTTTGTCACAGATCCTGAAGAAAACTATAGATCTGCATGCATCTGCATCTTCAGAGAATTCTAACTGTTGTTATGGTGAGATAATAATCTCAAAACATATAATGTGTAGTGGACTTGGCTGATAATTCATTTTGATTATGTATATGCAGAATTAGTAGCTGAGAAAATAGAATGGGGAAGTATACAAATGTATTTGATTTGATTCTTGGAGCTGACATATATATCCACAATTGTTTATTTTTTATCATGGTTAAGTAGCATGACTATATTATTTGCTACTAACTGAGAGAGTGCACCTGCAATTCAAGCCCGTAACGTGTTCTTTATTTTTTTATATTGAAAATCATGTTTTCGTACCCTATGTTTCCACCTTTAATTAAGGAAGTGGTGAGGTGTTGGATCGTCTATTGCTGTGTTATCTGATTCAGTGTTTGGGTGATGCCTAAATCAGTTGTGGCTCTTGCTGATTGTTCACATGTTCTCGAGCATAAATCAATAAATCTTAGAAGAAAAAAAACATTTTCTTTGGTACCTGTACACAGTTGAACTTTTTTTTCATAACTTTTTCGGGCGTTCTTTTCCGTGATTTCAGAAATTGCGGATGCATTTGAAAGACAGTTGTACCGATTGAAATTAGGGTTTAGGTACTTTTAATCATAGTCCATGCCTTATGTTCTCATAATTCATCATTCCTGCGTTGGTGGTGGGTACCTGATATGGTACCTCTGGATCGTGATGCATAATTTACTTTCATTTTTTAATTAATTTATGAATACACTTTCATTGTAATGTATTTACTTCTTGGGCAGTGCAGCCTTTAAAGGAAGGGATACATCCATTATTTTCCATGGTACAGGTATGGACCTCTGCCAAATTTGATTTTCCTAAGCATTTTCTTTTATTTAAGGTCAAAACTATTTATGAGTCATATTTATCATCGTCATGCATAGAAAAATGTTGTAATTATTTCTCTCTCTCAAAATTAATAGATTTGAAGTCAGTAATTAACTAGATCCTTTGTATTTTGTTTGAATGCAAATGTCTACTTTATTAGTTCATTTATGATATTTATTGTGGGTGTTAAACTATTATTCTCATAATTATTTGAATTATATTTCTTACCGTAGTAACTAAATAATTTAAAAAATATAAACAGGAATTAGTATGCAGTTTGTTGAATCCGAGTGATATTTATATATGCCCTCATTTCATCTGAAAAACGGGTTTTATGCTTGGTGCCAATGTGTTTTTCAGTTTGCTGCAGCCAACGTCCAATTCTATCTAAATGGGGAAAAGGTCCAAGAGATTTCCACCGGATCCATCAAGCGCATGATAAAGCTTTGGAAATTTCTGTAAGTAATTCTTTTCTTTGTTCCTTTAAGTTTGCATATATGATTTTGTGCATTTATAAGAGTTAAAATCAAGTTTTCATCATATTTGATATTTATATATGTCTCGAAACAGAAAGTTACTTGGTCCTAATGCGTTGTTCATTTAGCTGCAGCCAACGTTCTGGTTATATCTAAATGGGGAAAAATTCCAAAGCTTTCCACTTGAATATGTTTACAAGTAAGCTTACATATATGATTTTGTGCATTTATAACTATTGAAGTCAAGTTTTCTCCAAGTGATGTTTTTTGTTTCTATCTTTCTGACCATTCAGTTGCTTTCTCCTTCTTGGGATCATTACTCTACATTTGAATTTTGAATTTCCGCTCAATTCAAATATATTATGGAATTTCATACTAATTTATTTATTTTTTCTGATTTGTAATGAATTTCTGGTTTGAAATCCCAGCATACATGTGGTTTTGGGATTTAGAGGGTATCTTTCCCTAACTTACATTCACCTACCTCATCATCCTTCGACGCTGCAGTTGAAAGCTTCAAGAAGGCATTGGAGTTGGAACCAAATGATGGTTAGTGGTGTTACATAATCTACCTAACTTCATGCTGGAAAATCGGCTCTTTTATGAAATAGGTTATTCTTTCTTTTAATTGTTAATGTTTGCCAAGGTTGGGCTTCCTGGGATTAGATAGCTGTTACAGGATTGTCATGCCAATCTTGAAATGCTTTATATGTTATTTTCTTTCAGACTTTTAGTTAAAATAAAGTTGCACTTTTTTTTCCAACGGTAAACCAGATTTTGTGGGAACCTCCATAGACATTAACTCGACTGTGGTTGGTTTTTAACAATCTACTGCGAATGATTAAACCTCTATGCTTTCAAAGTTGATGTCCTGGACCAACAATACGTTATCCTATCAATGACACTTATTTACAATACTTCTAATGCATTTGACATTCCCGCCGCAACGCGCGGGCTAAAACTGCTAGTAACTTCTATTTTACGAAATATGTTTCATATTTTTTTTTAAATTCCATTTTTTCCCTATAACTTCTATTTTACAAAATTTGTTTCATATTTTTGTGCCTATCTGCGCCCATTTTTCGTCGAATTTGGAATTTGATGAGGACCCCCAGTTGGAATCCGAAGAGGATTCAAAGTTAGAATTCATTGCAAACTTGAATTCAAAGAGATTGAATTCAAAGTTGTGTGAATTATAGTCTGATATCTACCCTATTTATAGCCCAAAAAAATTCAAATCCAACGGCTAGCTGATGTCACTTAGCCGTTGGATTTGAATTTAAGTTGTAGTTTCTAAATAATAAATTATGTTTGGTCCTCGGTTGGAGATGGAGGCAAATATGATCATGTACTATTCTTGGAGGGCCAGAGGGTTAAAACGAGTCATCTGGCCAGCTTTCGGTTGGAGATGGCCTTATAGAATTGGAAAAGGCTTCCATGCATGAAATGTGTGGTTGGCTTGACTTATCAAGTCTTTGTTCTCTTCTCTCTGCATTTTCCAGAAAAGAAGGGGCAAAAGGACGGACTTGGGAAAGGAGAGTGGGGGCAGGGCCAGCACTGCACCGCGTGTACGCAAGGATATGTAAAACAAATGGTAGAATGGATCGATGAGGAGATGGACCGTAAGAAGATGAAAAGACGCAGTGAGAATTTGTCTATTTGGTGTCTGAGCTATCAATTGGACCAGTGATACCTTTTTGGAAAGGAAACGAAGCCACGAGTCAAACTTGAGCTCCGATGGAATCCGGGGTCGTTTCAGCCTCCAAATCAGCATTTTATGTTTTGTATTAAAAATTGAACTTTTGGTTTTCCATCTGATCAATGTTTAGTTAATGTTGTTTTAATTTTTGGAAGTCTTTTTGAGTTCTTCCAAACCTTTGTAAACTTTGTTTAAGTTATCTGGATGTAATCATTAATCAATTACCAACTTTTGGGATTTCTCTAAATTTTCTGGTGGATTCCATGGAATTACGTTCGTAACCCTTTGATCGTTTCGTGCTGCATCACAAAGAAAGCTGTGATAATTCACCCTCACAGCTCCGTATTCATGGCTTCTGACTACAGTTGTTATTGAACTTTAGGGTTGGAAGCCCAAGATTTTAAACCAGACATCATCAGTGCCCAAGTACCAATTAAAGCTAATCCAAAATTTTGAAAGATTGACCGTTAATATAGCATATCTCACTTAGAAGAAAAACTTGTGTTACTGGCGAAAATTAGTTTGAGCCTATGGTCACACAAAATCTATTGCTGTTTAGACGAGTTTAGTTGTTATGATTTATTTAAACTAGTTTTTTTTTCTCTTTTCAAGGTATGAGGCACGATTGTGCCCAGCAGCTGTTTATTACAATCTTCATTGTCTCTATTTCTCTTCAGTTTCTTCATTCATCTGTCTCTAATTTTGACTGAGACTGAAAACTGCAGATAGCTACCGTTCCAAAAGACTTGTGCGTTGTTGACTTTGAAGTCTTTCCACATCTGTCTAGTAGAGCCATTGGCCAGAGAATTGGAAAAAAAGGCGTCAGGACGTGCTCTCTGGGGTTGCCATTGAGTTCGTCGGGCCATTATAAATGTAGCGTCAGGCAGGAGGTAGATGAGATAAATCACTGTGAAATTGAAATATTGTTTGATTGACTTGTTGACTTAAAAGACTTTAAAATCTTCGTTATTTTCTTTTTTTCTTTAGGAAAACTAATGAAAAAGGTTTGAAAACTTTGAGTTTTAACGATAAGGACAAAATAAAGGGTAAAGTAAATAGTACCAGGTTTGACTTTTTAGTGTAAAAATGTGGTTTTTCGTTAAAATGAACAGTACCGCGGGTTTTTCGTTAAAACCCTATTTTTCTTTTTGCCCAGTGGGGCTGGGGCAATTGACTGACTAATAAAGGTGCTCAAAGAAAGTGGGGAAGAGGGCGAAAGCCCTGCACACAAACACCAGCTAGCTAAGTGGAAGATGAACGTAGATGATATGTCACGTTGTGGAATTGTGATATTATTGAGTTGATTTGTTGACTTATAAACTTTGAAGTCTTAGTCTTTTTTTTTTTTTTTCTTTTTGCATTGATTATCGTATGTGAATATGAAAATCTCACACATTCTTTTTTTTTTGGTTGACAACGGGGCATAAGTCCAAAAGAAAAGAAAGATACATAAGAATATCACGAGATAATGGAACTCTAGCTATATTTGCAATTAACAATCGATCAATAGCTATATATTATTGCATCGTGAGTGTAGGCAAGTCCCTTGATTGGAAATTCGTAACATGAGAGATACTAATTGATATGATTGGATTTATTCGTAACATTGTGGAATTATGAGATTGCTTTTATGGATTGACTTTGATTTTTGAAGTCTTGATTGGTTTGTCTAAAGTTATGGATTTTGGTGAGTGAAATTCTTCAAAATTTCGGGGGAAATGTGAGATTTGTAAATGTTTAAAATACACTATGAAATTTCTTCAATTCGAGGGAATTGGACATAATCATAGTGTATTTAAGCATAAAAAATCTCCCCTCTCTCCTTGCGATTTTGACCAAATTCATTTAAAATATCTATACATGTTACTAAGCTTGTTAGGAAACCAGGTAGGCTACCCTTAAATATGTTACCAATGTGTCTTTGTGAAAAATGGAGATAAATGTCTCGATGCGTTCTGATGATCCTAACGGATTTAGCCAAAATGTAGATTTCATATAGTAAGAAAAATTCTTTATAATTATGTTTTTAATTAAAAAATACTTGTATTTCACTTTAATTATGGTCACAATGTAGTAAATGTTTCAAGTATGGTTTTCCTATTTTTCACAAGTTAATCGGAATCGGCAAGATCCCCTTTGGTTCTTGATGCTTGGGTCTCCCTTGGTTTGCTAGAATAGATGGGGCATTATGCCATTACCGCTCTTTGATAGGACTAGTTAGATGCGCCAATTCCGCCTTTCCCCACGAGAACAGGAAAAACCAGCATACCACAAAATGTTGCAAAAATCTTTCTTAGTCTTAAGAGTTTTCTTTTTAACTTTGTAATGTCTTTATAATTTTCTCTTATAAAAACTCTACTACATTATCTGATTTTTTTTCTAATACAGCATCTAATATGGCCTTCTAGATTATTTGCATTTAATACGTGTTTGTACTCCAAATATTCTCATATAAATTATTGGCTCATTTTTATCTACGCTTCTTGAAACTCGAATTTGATCTCATTTTACTTTCTGTAACTCAAAAGCTGTCAATTTACTCATTGGAACTCAAACTTCGCTCCACTGTGCCCCCTGGAACTCGATTTTGATCATATTTTGCCTCTTGAAACTTGAAAGTCGTCCCTATAAAACTCAAAATTCGCTCCCATTACCTTAGATCTGTTAATTTCTGATGTGGGTTTGAGTCAAGCTAATCAATTTACTTTTTGTTTTTTTCATCTCTTCGATTTCTTTTAAACTTAATATTAACTGGTTATTGAATGTTAATGCATAATGGAGATTGATAATCAAATTTATCGCACCATGCGGCATAGTCTTATTAGGAGTTGGGTCTCACATATGTTTGCAGAGTTGACTTATAAGTTTTATGGAGAAGAGAGAGTCCACAAATCAAAGTGAAACGAATTTGAGTTTCAGGAAGTAAAGTGGTGGCTTTTGAGTTAAAGAGTAAAGTGAAACCAAAACGTCAGGGGACGTAGCTAAAAATAAGCCTAAATTATTTTCTTCTTTTTCTATTTATTTTGGATAGGAGTGGACATCCAACCAACCAATATAAACCATATTGGTCGATTTGGTTTGGTTTTGACCAAGAAAAAGGTCAAACAATTTAAAATGGGAACCAAACCGATTTACTTTTAATTTGGTTCGGTTTTGATACTTTTAAAACTGAAAGAACTAAACCGAACCGACCGTGTATCTTTTAATTATTAATTTATTTATTTTACGCATGTCAACTTTTTATATGTTATTTAGAGACCTTACTAATTTTGATTGAGACTGAAAATTGCAGACATAAGGTATGATTGTGCGAGGTTTCTCATTTCACCGATGTGAGACTCTTTTACCTCCACATTCTCGCAGGTATAAGGCACGATTGTGCCCCACAGCTGTTGATTACAATCTTTATTGTCTCTATTTCTCTAGTTTCTTCATTAATCTGTCTCTAATTTTGATTGAGACTGAAAATTGCAGACAGCTACGTACAGCTCCAGAAGACTTGGGCGTTACTTGACTTTGAAGTCTTTCTACATCTGCCGGACTAATTAAGGTGCTCAAAGAAAAAAAAGGAAGTGGGGAAGAGAGTGAGAAATTTCGCCCCTACAAACATCAGCACAGCCAAGTGGAAGATGTACGTAGATGACACTCACATTCACACTACTCCCGTGCTCTTCGGGTACCCAATAAATGTCTGTGCATGTTGATTTTCCAAGGCTGGAAGAGGTAATTGTATAGCAGACATAACATGCATGGCATTAGTTTTTTCATAGTTGAAGAAAAAACTGCATGCATGCGGCAAGTACATAATCTAAAGCTTTCCATGTAGTTTCGGATCATATTGCTATGAAGCTTCTGTTGAAATTGATGGATTTTCATTTTATTGATATTTGCATTGCATCATGCACTTGCTTAGTCCCAACAAAAATAATTTTAAAGCAGAACACAACTTTAAGCCAAACTAAGCTAGAATGTAGATTAGTTTTGCACGTAGCTTCAACTCACTTATTGCCGGAAAGATAAATAATCACAACTCCTAAGCCAAACGTAAATCCAATTTCAACACCGATAAGATCCCTACCAATCTCACGTCCGGAATTCGAGTGGCTTCCATTTGATTGTGGTGGTGAGTGGTGACAATCCTGCTTTCTTATCGGCGGACAAGGGGGCCCCCATAGTCCTTTGTTACCTGTAAACGAGGCTTTCAGAAATGTTGAAATCTGAGTACTTGACAAGTTGATTGTTTGTGAGATTCAAGAATTCTAGGAAAGTAAGCTTTGCCAACTGCGGTGGAATTTGCCTGCTCAGCTTGTTCTGTGAGAGGTCTAAGGACTTGAGTTGATGCATGTTGGCAAATGACGATGGGGTTTTGCCTATGAAAGAAATACTAGACAAGTTAAGGAAATATAGTGACTTAAACTCTCCCATTTCCTTGGGTATTGGTCCACTGCAATTGTTGCATGAGAAATCAACCAAGGCCAAGATAGTTAGAATCTTAACCATATTTGTCCTTGAACCTTTTATGGTAATTGTTATACCATCCTCGAAAGAAAACCAAATGTGTCGTCGTCATCTAAAAATTCTATGAGTTTGATTTTTAACGTTGGCCTTGTCAAGTTGTTGTGATGCAATGCATCCATAAAATTTGTTGGATCGCAAAACTAGGACACACAAAATGGATATATTCTTCAACAAACAAGGAAAGGAATCTTTTGTGTGGTTGTTTCCAAGGTTTAAACCGGCATGAATTTAAAGTGTTATTGCAGGGTCGACCTGGACAGCAGACCCCTCAAATTCTTTTAATTTTGAAGTGATAGAAATATTCAATGTAGTTTTGGGGTCAAAA
Organism: Heteromeles arbutifolia; assembly: GCA_024362995.1. NCBI lineage: Eukaryota > Viridiplantae > Streptophyta > Magnoliopsida > Rosales > Rosaceae > Heteromeles > Heteromeles arbutifolia. The sequence continues at coordinate 7,734,578 of JANCRC010000017.1, read as the reverse complement.
ATTTTAAACATACATTTCAGGCGCTTCAACTCACTTTACGATGATGTTGGGGAAATCATGAACCAAAAACATTCAAGCTTCAACTTGAAGATATAAGAAAAAGAGGAGAAGAATGCTGCCTTTTTCTTTTCTAGCATGCGCAATTCTAACCCCTTTGATTCATTGACATGAAAGGAACATCATCACTTGTGAAAATGGCAATCGTGAAGCGAAGAATGGCATCTTATTCATTCCAGTATATTACAGATTGTTTAGGATTGAGCATAGACCATTTTATCTCCGAAACTCAACATCCTCTCATACAGTAGCATGTAATTTGTAGACATTTATATATGTACACGCATTCATTTCAATGTTGGCACGGGTGCGATCCGGTTAATTTGTGGCCAGAAACCAGAAACTGTCATCAATTTAGAGGAAGTAAAAGCTAAGTCTAATTAATTCCAAGTGTGACGAACAATCACCATGGTGGACTAATTTAACAGTCATCATCTGGCATAAATTTTTAGTTTTTACACAAGCTGAAGGAAACTGTGGAGAAGCTGTCTTTCCATATCTTTCTCAATCAAAGCAAATTGAGCGATAATATAAACAGAACTTGACCAGTGCATGAAAAACAGAGCAAACATTTAAAATCAAAGACTCCATACAAACACACAACAGAAAAGCGCTAATTTTCTCACAAACCAAAGCCAAAACAAGGGTGAACAAACAAAAGAAGAATAAATAATTAAAATTGTTTGATTCTATACTGATTTCGTATGTGTATCCATTTCCTTGTTGACTCTTGATCTCGACTGATTTCGATATCCAAAGAAAGCAAACTAGACAGGGTCGAAACGAGGGTGCAAAACTGTACAAAACAAAACCAACAGATATAAGATATAATGCATCACAAATTCAAACAACATGATAACCCTTTTTCCTTGCTCATGTGTTTGAGTGTCCATCCTAGAAAAGTGTTAAAATGGAATTCGAAATGCGCGCATAAGGCATTGGTTAGTAGGCTTGTTCTTTTCGTTTTTTAAGAAATCTCGATAGTACAAGGAAAATTTATTAACCATAATGCAGAAAGATACAAAATAACTTCCAAACCTAATTACAACACAAGTTATAAATCAAAATGTGAAACCATATTTTATTTGTTGGATCTTACCCTAGGCACATCATGGAGTCCAGCTGCTTGCTCCTCATAAACAGTGCAACGTCTTTACCTTTGATTTATGTGAACATGTCTTTGATGAGGACCAATTCTTTCTTCAAGCTGAGGGAATATCCTCACAAGGATTTTATACATAGCCCTGTAATACCATTTACTCCATCTCTTGAAGAACACAAGTGACCCAACAGCAACTGCAAAGCCAAATACAAATCCAATTTCGACGCTAATAAGATCCCAATCAATATCATCTGTAGAATTTGGATGGCTTCCATTTAATGGTGGTGGTGACGGTCCTGCTTTATTATCCATCGTCAGCGGAGGCCCCCATAATCTTTTGTTCCCTGTAAATGAGTCTCTTGGAAATGTTGAAATTTGAGTACCAGCTGGGATCTTGCCGACAAGTTGATTATTCGAGAGATTCAGGAATGCAAGGAAACTAAGCTTTGCCAGCTGTTGTGGGATTTGCCCACTCAGCTTGTTCTGTGACAGGTCCAAGGACTCGAGTTGTCGCATGTTACCAAATGACGATGGGATTTCACCTGTGAAAGCGTTACTCCCCAAGTTGAGATAATATAAAGATTTCAAAGCTCCCATTTCCTTGGGAATTGACCCACTGAAATTGTTGCATGAGAAGTCAATCAAGGTCAAGATAGTTATAATCTTTGGCAGATCCCTCTTTAAACCTTTGCTTGTAATCGTTATAGCAGGCTCATAAGAAAATGTAAACACTGCGTGACCACGGTATGCAGGTTCATTAGGATTTAGAGCCGCTCTCGTAGAAGTGGATATATGCCCATGCCCAAGAGAAGATACCTCTATATAGTTAGAATCACTAATATCTCTGTTACCCTTCATTGCTTGCCATGTTGTCAGAGGGAATCCTGGTACTTCACCATTGAAATTGTTGTAAGCTAAATCTATGATTTGAAGAGCTGACCAGGTGGCATTGGTCTTCACTACTGGACATCCAATGCCTCCATAGAAATTGTTGGACCCCAAAGCAAGGACCCTCAAGTCAGAGATGTTCTTCAACAAGCATGGGAAGGTGTCTGTTATCTGATTCTCTTCAAGATTTAAAAATTTTAGACTTCTGCACCTGGCTAGAGACTTTGGAAATTGACCTTCAATCTGATTTTGGCTGAGTTCTAGAGCTTCTAATGACTCACAATTTTCAGGAAATTCAAGATTAGAAATCATTCCAGTAATGTTGTTTTTCCTGACATTAAGTATCACGAGTCTGCTCATTGCAGCCAAGCACTGGGGAATCTCACCACTCAGAGAATTACTGGACAAATCAAGAGCGAGAAGACCACTTGCATTGCATATTGATACTGGAATACTAGAACTGAAATGATTGTTTGAGTAATCCAGATATTCGGCATTGGGTGGGACAATTAAAATTGGCCCCTTAAGCTGGTTTGAATGAAGGTCAAGCCTAGACATAGGAGATGTGGGGTTGATGAAAGGACCTTCGAGACTTTCCAAGGCATTAGAAGAAACATTTAGGTAATCAAGAGAATCGAGCTTCCATATCCAATTGGGTAGCTGGCCTTGAATTTGGTTTTCCGAAAGGTCCAATTTTGTTAAATAGGTTTGATTTCTCAAGAAAACTGGGAATGTTCTCAAGCTATTGTGTGAAAGATCAATGCTCGTAAGATTTGGAAGCTGAGGACAATTAAAGGGAAAGGCACTGAAATTGTTTGAAGAAAGAGTGAGGGTTTCAAGCCCTAGTAAATTAAAGATAGACACGGGAACTAGTCCTTCCAAATGATTGAAACTCAAATCAATGGAAGTAACAAAACTAGAAGAGACGTTAAAATTAGTGAAATTATTATAGGAAAGATCTAAGTCCGGTAATAGCAAGGGAAGAGAAAACAAAGACGACGGAATGCTCCCCACCAGTTGATTGTCGTACAATTCGAGAAGTTCCAAATTAATAAGGTTTTCCCAGTGAATAGAACTAATTGGACCATTAAACATGTTTGCTGACAGGACCAAATCAACCAATTTCGTTAGGTTTCCGATTGACTTTGGGATTGATCCAGTCAAATTGCATCCAGAAAGTTCCAGTGTGGACAACATGTTGAGGTTGCCAATAGAGTCGTGCAATAACCCTGAAAAGCTTGTCCAGCTTAAAATCAAGGATTGAAGAGATCCATTCTTGGGAAATTCTGGCAAGGAAACATGAAGTTCCGTATTAGAGGAAAGGTCAATAGTTTGTAGAGTAGGTACCTGAAAGACCTGCTTCGGAAATGTTCCACGTAACCCACAATGACGTAGACTCAAGGTAGTCAACTTTGAAAATTCGGCAAAGAATCCTGGAACCGGAGTAGAGAGATTGTTTCCGTCCAAGTTCAACACCGTCAGGTTTGAGAGGTTCTGAAAGAGCATGCTGAACTTCGGGCTTTCAAGTGGCTTGCGGTCCCCATTATCGTAACTTTGAGAAATATCAAGGACCTCCAACCTTGTCAAGCGTGAAATCTCAAAGGGAATTTTCCCGAAATAATGATTATTTGATAAATCTAGATACCTCAAGTTTGTCAGCTTTCCAATTGCAGATGGAATGCGAGAGCCTTCGACAAAAGAGTTATCGGCCAAGTTGAGGCTTTGAAGATGCTGAAGATCGAAGAGACTGCTGGAGCTGTCAATGCCACCCGAGATGTGTTGGCTGCTAATGTCAAGACCAACAACACGCCCGTTGCTACTGCAAGTAACACCGACCCAAGAACAACAGTCTGTACTTGAATCCCACGATACAAACTTGGAAGAAACCGGAGAACCATGATCATCAAACGTGAGGTTTTTCTTCAAATGGAGCAATGACAGTTGCTGGTCCTTGAGACACTGGCTGTAGACTCCAGTTGTGACATTATGACAGATAGTGAAGAAGAATAGGTGGACAAAAGATTGTAGAGTTTTCATTTTTGCTAGCCGAGTAAGGAAAGTGTTTGATGAAGAACTAAAGGATTGGTGTGGTGGCCTTAAATTATTTTTGTCCCTTTGGAGTCTTTTTGACTTGCAGACTTTGAAGTCTTGGCCTTTTTCTTTTAACTGTAACCAGTAATATTAAAACATTGCAGAAATGAATTAGACAATGATCTGCCTTTAATGTCGTGGATAAATCTTCCACGGGAGATATTCTGATGGAGTAGGTGCGAACTGAGATAGCCGTAGGGCCGGGGAATACCGTGTTAGGTACGTAAGTTGTTTCCATGGTTTAGCAGGACTACAGGAGGAGATAGATTCTATCTTACAAACAATTTACGCTCAAAAATATGTCCGCGCTTTGCTGCAGGACTTGAATGTACAAGTCTTAAATGCATGAATAAGACACATTTAACCTGAATAAATTAAACATAATCCTGAATGAACAGAGGGATAGGTGAGTGAACAGGATCGGTAAAATAAGCAACTTGGTTTTTATACACTTCAAAAAATGCTTGCATCATGTTGGACACCAACTGACAGCAAAAAAACTAATCCACTTATGTACACATTATCTTGATTTTTTTGTTGTTAATGCACCTTAATTTCCTTCTACTAAGGGGCATTACATCTACAATTAATCATCTACTGATAAAAGAAAATCTCAAGATACTCGATACGCAACTAAATCAGCAAACAGTCTTTACTTATTCAGCATATCTACAAAACCAGATTGGATCAGATATCAGACATCATATTGTCAAACATTATGTTCTCTCTAACCAGATAAGACACTGGATTGCACATTAAGTAAATAAAGACCCCAAGTTGGAAAACACCCAACAACAATTAGCCAATTCAGCAGCTTTTTGCTCAATCTCTCGTGGAGTAAAATTCTCATCAGTACAAGTCAAGGGAATGGCTCCTTAATACACACACACTGATCAAATTAATTAGTGCACATATAAAGAGATAGAAAACATAGGGAAATATAGGGGAAACACCAATCAGACACAAATAACACACACACTGTAAAGAGATAGAAGACATAGGGAAACTGATAATAGATGACCTTAGTTTAGTTAGTGCACATATAAGCTAAAGGTTTTTATAAAGATATAATAATTAAAGACAACCTACAATTGAGCCTGATATCGGACTTAACTTGTTAAGCTATCTCGGTTTGTTTAATAATTCGGAAACATATCGTAACCTCGTTAACTTTATGCAACTCAAAATATAAAATTAAGCAGTTTCAGATAGTCTCCTAAGCATCTGCAAACTATTAACATTATCTCCCCAAGTTTATTTCCCAATTTCATCGATAGCAATTTCACGGATAGCAATTTTATTGATAGTCTGCTAAGCATCTGCAAACCATTAACATTATACCCACTTAAGAGATAGCAATTACACATTCCACCGTTATCATAGCTATACATAGTCAAAGGATGCCACAATTATATAGCCAAATCTAGTCCCAACGTGCATGAATAAAATGTAACAACAGTCACAAAATCACCGTAAATAAATATACCTCAAAAGCCAAAGGGCCAAGTGCTCCCTCCAACGATCCAAATTTCTGAAAATCGCAAACATAGCAAATCCATTAGCACTAACTTACAGAACAGTAACGAAAATAGCTTAGAAACAGTGTTGAAAAGCACCTTGAGTGAAGAAAACAAAGTGAAATATGTTTTTCATGCAAACTGTTGATGATAGCATGTTTTAATGAATCATATTCAAACGGCAGCAGCCTTTGAACAAAAACAGGGTGTATAAAATAGGCTTGCGAGAAAATCCAAATAAGGATGTCTCCTTGAACAAATAACACACACCGATCATTCATGTCTCTCCTTTTCAAATAACACACACAGTGATCCAAAACAGGGTATATAAAAAGGACATCCTCATACATTTCTAAATCTCTTTTTCAAAATCCAAAACAGGGTATTCTAACTCTCTTTTTCATTCATTTCACACAAACCAATCATACATTTAAAATAGGGCTTGAATAAAAACAGGGTACATAATTATATACCTGAAAGTGCCAAGGAACCAACTTCTTCCTCCAACAATTGAAATTCCTGAAATTCCAAAACATAGCAAATCCATTAGCAATATCATGATGTTTCTTTGCTTTATTTAGTCTAAAGATTATAAGGATGTGCATATATATGGAGTAAAGAAGTGATGCAACCTTTCAACCTCATTTCTAGAAAACCACCCAAGAAACAATGCGATAAAGAGAACCAAGTTTTTTTTTTTCGTATTCTAATGATATTTTAGATTAATTTAAGCTACATGAAAAAAATATTTTGAACTTGGTTCAGTGGCTGAAAAGAATTTGTGCCTCCAAATACTAATCCTTACCCATAACCTAGAATTTAAAATTACCATTTTGTGCCATTAGGATGTGAATACTCAGGTGGCAGTACCAAATTACAATTCTAAATCCGGTAACAGAAACCGGTTGATAATTAACCCAGAATAAGTTAGAGCAAAAATTACCTCAAATCTTCGCTTGTCTTGTACTTTGGTATAGTGGGGTTGACTTGTAAACAGTAAAGAAGTCCTTAAAACCGAAGAATGAAAAGCGTTCCTTCAGTTAACTAAAAAGCACTCGTAAATGGAGTAAGATATCTAGTAACCAAAAAATAAATCTTGGAAAGCAGACATAAACAAACTTCAATCACAATTACTTTAATACATTTGGATACAAAGGAAAATTAAATTTATTCAATTTTGATATAAAGAAAATTAACTAATGCAGGAAGAACATTTGTGCCTCAACGGCGTGAGAAGTACTCAAAACAAACATTGTGATGTGCAAACAGAAAATGATCATGGTCTCCAACCTATATTTGGTGACGGAAAACTTATACAGAAAATGACTCTGCTCTCCAACCTACCCGTTGGCATTCTCCTTTCTACTTCTCTATATGTGATGTGTAAACCACATTGGTTGTCCTACTAAGACATACAGGACAAAAAAATTGGTGCTTAATTAAATAATTTTTGCATGAGTTGTTAATTATAGTAGGTCTAAATCTAACTTTGAAAATCTCTACCCCAATTATAAATAACAGCAGTGGAAAATTAGGTACATGGGGAATCATGTAGTTAAACAGATTATTAATGCCTATAAGTTAGAGAACATTTGAATAATGGTAGAAAAGAATTTGTGCTTCCCCATAACTTAGAATTTGCACTCACACTCCTCATTCATCACTCAAACAGAAGATCAGATTAGAGTTTATTAGATTTTCAGACTCTATGTGAGTGACTCCGTGTAAGGTTTGTCATTCAAGCATGCATCGACTCCACTGACATTTTATGTATATATACTCGAAAATTAGAAGAAAAATAAACATGATCTTATTTGTCAACAAACAGGAAAAAGAATATAAAGAAGCCCTGGAAAGCTTCAACGAAAAAAAAAAACAAAGAAAAGGCTCAACTTGTAACCACACTTATGGAGGTAATTACACACAATAAATAAATTATGATTAGTTAATTGTCCAGTCCCCAAATTTAATTATTGTTACATGCATGCGATCGGATTAGACCTGGGAAGTGGGAAACATGCATAATCCTTAAACACTGAGTTGATTGCAGGGCAAGCAAGCATCAAATTAGTATCACTATATAACATCATTAATTTAACCCAATTTTAAGTGACTAAAACCTTTCCTCCATACATCTTAATAAATTAAGTTTTTTATTTATTTATGGTGTACTTTTATTTTCCCTCTCTTTGTTTGATTTGAGCTCTAGTAGAACATGCTTTGTTATATATTAGATAAGTCTGCTCAAAAAGAGGAGGCTAGAGCCTAGAAATGCTTATAAAGAAGATATTGCAAACGTTTACATGTTGAGCTATGACCAGGGCAGAGTTAAGATTCATATCAGGATCACTACAGGTTCTGGGAAAGGATTGCCAAAAGAATGCATGCATAACTTCTCCTACAATTACCTAAGCATCCTATTAATATGTGACATGGTACAGAGACTTTACAATCAAGAAAACGAAGAATGCAACAGTTGTAAGGTCTTGTTTCTTATCAAAATAGATCCCTCTTAAGAGAGCGACTTATATGCACTAAATTTGAATACTAATTAGGAGATAAACACACAAATTCCTAATCAATCAAGTTACGAAGGTCCTAAATTCTAATCCCATGACCCCATTTTCTTTCCTAAATTTTCCAGGCAACCAAATAGACCCCAACCTAAATCAGCAAATTTCTCAATCAAACACCACTCAATCACCCATCAAAAACCAAAGAAATTCAAGAAAACAAAGAATGCAACAGTTGTAAGGTCTTGTTTCTTATCAAAATAGATCCCTCTTAAGAAAGGGACTTATATGAATTAATTTGAATACTGATCAGGAGGAAAACACACAAATTCCTAATCAACCAAGTTACCAAGGTCCTAAATCCTAATCACAAAAAATCACTGATCAAATTAAAACTCCGAATTAAAACATACCCAATTATAAAACTATCATTAAAAATGAATATTTCATCATTTTGGTATAGCAGCATAAAGCCTCATTAAAAAGAGAAAAAGAGAAAAACAGAAAATGCAGAGAGAGAGAGAATACAGCAGCATAATCAATCAAGTTGATTCATATTTCAATCAAATTGATGCATATTTCAATCGAGCCTCATTAACCACAGAAAATACAGCAGCATAAACCATAACAGAAGCTTGGAAATGGAAAAGGAACCTGCAATTAGGTTTCTTCAGAAGCAACAATGGCAGAACGGAATCCAGAATCACAAAGACAGAGAGAGTGTGGAGTGAGTCGGTCTGAGTTAAAATAAAGAAAATGAGCTTTAGAAAGTAGGAAAGGATGTTGTTCAACAAACTAAACAGTCAAAGAAACCAAACAGTAAACACTGAATTAAAAACAATAAACTGAAAAATAAAGCTGAATTGGTACTAAACAAAGGATTAAAAACAGTGCATTATCTTTTGAATCAAGGGAGGAAACCGAAAAAACAAACTCTTCCATACCTCCCTCAGTAACCCCTTCCTGAGTCAAAATTCACAGCCCTCCTCTATCTCTCCAATCTGCAGGTCACCCCTGCTCTCTGTGGGTGATTCGGTGCCCAAACCCATCCTCATCCGCCGAAAGCAATTCTAGCCAACCAAAACAAACCCCACCCGGAGCCCAAACCCACAAAGCCCATTCATTAAAGCAATGGCATGGCCGTAAATAAAATGAAATTCGGACCCAAACACTATTCATTTGAACAGTGCAATTTGAGATCCTTCTTTAGACTAAAGTATTATCTCAAATTCCTTTCATTCTCTTGTTGAGAATATTGCGTTTAAGAATAAGAAAAATAGAACAAACTCCGGAAATCGAAAACAAACAACCAGGATAAATAACACCAAGAATTTACGTGGTTCGGCAATATGTGCCTACATCTACGGGACAGCAACAACAATCTTTCACTATATCAATAATGAGTACAACCAATAATCTTGTCAAATCTCTAGAACTAAAACTTGACAAAAAATCTGAAAAAACAAGAACAAGAAATACATTATCTCTTTTCTTTTCTCTCGCACACACTTTACAATATTCTCTCACTCTAATCCCTTGAGTGGTATACAATTTATTGTTTTGCTCCCTCCATCAAAACTAGTACAATAGCCCCTTTATATAGACATAATAAAGGTCTTCTTCAATAAGGATTATTAATCATAATTGGAATCTAGTTATGAATCCTACTCTAATTGAGAAACTAACTCCAATTGGGTAAACAACTCCAATTTGGAAAACAATTTAATCCTCTAAGACTGTAATTCCTTATAGACATAGGACAACTTATCATGGACTAGAAAAACCCAACATCTCTTCCATCTCCTGATAACAAAAATCATAAATTTTCAGAAAGAGTGTTGTTCTCCATTAACAAAAATACGATAAACTCAAGTCTCACCATTAACTTCCTCTTCAGCAAATCTGCTTCTTGAATTTTCTCCTGTATTTTATTTCCACACGATATTGCCTTTTCATATACAGCATTCTCTTCCTGCAATGTCACCTCCCTCAACTGTGCCTGTCCACAAATGCAAATGGAAACTATTAAGAAAGATTAAAACATCGCCTTTTTGATACTCCAAATTTAAACTACACAACTCCATAGCCAAAAAGACACAATCACATAATACCCAGATAGCAAACAGAGAAAACGCATTAAATCAAGTTACATCCTTGAATTTTTAAGCATTAAGAACAAATTTTAGATAAAAATATATTGCTGCAAAGCAAATACTAATAAGCTTTCAGGAGTGAAACTTATTTACCATGAACATTTCATTAAAAAACACAACCAGGAAAAAGTCAAGAGAGGAAGTAAAAATAAAGGTAAGGATCTACCAAGAGATTACAAATTAGCACAGATAAGGAAGTAAAAACTCCCTAATCCAAAAACAGAAAGATTGAGGAATAGTAAATTTACTTGAACAGGAGGGGAATCTGAGGAAGTTGAAGCGCTGCCTATGATTTTCGAAATTTCAGGTGAATCAGTGGGCTTAATCGAAAAGCAATGAAAGATATAGCTTATGATGAACATGGCCAATAGCTTCCACTTCGACCTTAAAAGAATAAGAAAGAAAATTTAACTTGACGAAGAGAGACCTCAATGGTTTGGCTCAATTCATCGTTTAAGAATCAGTTGAACTGTGACTCCCTCACTCCATCTCTAAACAAAAGTAGAAAACCAAACCAAGTTTAAGAAAAATTGTGCGTGCCCAAAGAGAACATTCAACTGTATAAGTGAACCTTAACTCATGCCATTTTTACTGACATTCGTGTGAGCCCAATTCGCATCATGTGTCTATGGACATTTAGTTGTGATGCTGAAACTCAAATTTCTGTCCTAAGTAGAAAAAAGTCACGAACATATATATACATCTTGAAACGAAAATTTCGCCTGGTGATCCAACCTAGCAGCATAAAAGTAAACTTTCATTTTGCACTTTAACCGCCTCGTTCTTTCTTCCTGCAAGATTTCGAACAAATCTGTAAAATAGAATGAAAAAGTAAAATAATAGATTATCATGGCAAGAACTATAGAAACAGAAAAACGAACTCGAATTCATACTCCCCTAATTAGTTTAATTAAATTAAGTACTTGCCTGAAGGGGTATGAAATTATCCTAAGGAAAGTTGAATAGTGTCAATTTCTCCAAGCACTGTAATCAAAACTATCTACATTCTTAACCAACATATAGATCTAACCCAACCCAAATTATATGCAGTTTATTTAACAATGCAATCATCTTCCAACAATAAGGTCCAAATATGTGATCGGTTCCATCATGCATGTCTATATTTCTATTGAACAGAACAATTTGCAACACACTTACTCCCATTCTAAATCCTTGTAAAAGTACTGGGGAAAAAAGACAATTCCCTTGCAAGAGCAAAAACACTATGTTTGCTAGTACTTAATATAAATATTTACACCAACAACAATAAAATATTGGGAGGTTTAACAAAACACTTCCGGTACTGTTCACTTTTAACGAAAAATCACATTTATACCTTTCCCTGGTACTATTCACTATACCTTTAAAAATGACTTTTCATTAAAAGGGAAGTTTTTTTGAACTTTTCGTTAGTTTTCCTTAAAAAATTAGCACAGAAAGCATAGGTTTGTAAAACACAAAGTACACACCACATGCAATGTAATGAACATTTCCATTTAGTTGAGTTTAATATACATACGCTGAAATAAGCATTTCGCTTTAGTTTAATACACATGTTGAAGAAATCAGGAAAATTAAAACCAAATCAATGCATTTTCACTTAATTATTTTCTATCCAAGGGGAAACGGAGAATCCTCACTTAGCAACTGCTTCCTAATTCACAAAATGCTATCATCTTTTGAACCATTCTTTTATACAATCAGAAATCATCAAACCCTTTCACACCATCAAATTTAGACAAAAATATAAATATTAAAAACCAGAACCCAAATTTAAAAGCCAAAATTAAAATTAGTAAATAAATTGGAAATGTTTTGACGGTGGATGATTAGGTTATTAGGAGTATCATAATAGATGAAATATGTGTGGTCTGCTCTGATTGACTGAAGAAAAAAAAACAGAATACCATGGGGGATGGAGGGAGGGGCACACTAACTGGACCCGATGCAATTGCAAAAATGTGTTCACAATTCGCAAAAGAAAGAACTCTCACTTAGCAGGCTCAAATACACAACATTTGCCTGCAACTCTTTTGCGTGAAAAATTAAGAACTCAAATCATGAGTACAGGACTGAGTAACTCCAAGAAGACAGAATGTTGGAAGACATAAAAACATGGCTAATTTCTAGCATAAACTATCTCTGAAAAATTAATACCTCAAGTTTGTTTTCCCAATCTACACCATATATATTACTTAAAATTGAACCAGCCTTGACAACAAATTGAGGAAGCTCCTTGAAAAAATCTATGGTGCTGTAAAACACCCCAATAAGAAGAAGAAAATAAGATGCCAAGAATTCATGAGCAGCTAATTATAAGCTAAAGGAAAGACGGTCTAGTGCCTAAGAACCAACGAAGTGAAATTTTGCTTGCTATATATGGATATGCATGCTATAAGAAAGATTTATTCCCCTGTGTAGTAGGTTGTTCCCTGTAATCTTAAGCTAACCCAAGTAGACTAATTATAATGATGTAAAATATATATAAATCTGACTGCTTTTTAAACTGGGATTCGAAAGAATCAATACCTTGGCATATAACTGTCTACAACAATTACTGCAAGATCATCATTCTAGCTATGCAACAAATCCAAATTGAGCACCATCGCATAATCTTGGGCTTACATTATGGAAAACAGAAGCACCGCCGGCGTTTAGAACAATCAACGTTACTTGCCAATATCATTAGAGAGTGAACAATTAGGACCATTTTTTCTGTCCAGCCATTTTAGTTGGCCTAATTCTATGTAATTGCTTCTAATAATAGAATATTCTGATTGATATGGAAAGCATAGTTCCTCTAAAAGAGGCTGGAATCATTCATACCTGCCAAACCCAGAGTAATCTGGTTCCAGATGTGAGAGACCATTCATTTCTGTGTAACCATCAGAAATCTCACTCATCTGCCTCTCAATCCCCTTCAATCCTCCAACAGATGTATAAATGAAACAATGAAAATATATGGGAACTCAAAACTCAAGTGGCCTTTCTTCTTGCATGAGAACTCAAATTCAAAGCTCAAAATTAAGTCTCATAAAAAAGGATAAAGCCATCTTTTTTTTTTTACCACATAAACAACAAATCACATATGTAATTGTACACCCAGATAAAAAATTATTCAAATTCAGATAAAATTCACAAATGAGTCCTCCAGAATCAGAATTGTATTAACATTTTTCATCCCTGGTTTACATTCCTGTTTAAAACTATATTACACTTCTAAACTTTCTTGGTCGTCACTTCAGAACCCGTCTCTTATTTTTCAAGATATACATGCTTCTCTGTTACAATTTGGAAAAATAAAAGTTGTAAATGTAAATGAATGACAGTTTTAGTGAAGAGAGTGATTTTCCTAATTGCTAAAATAATTGAGTAAATTTCTGTGGTACTCAAATTCATTTAATAAGATTCATTAAAATAAAAATTGCAAGCTACCTTTTATCATACTACCGAAAGGTATAATTTAGGTGATTTTGAATTATTTTCATGCTAAAATAACAAATTTATAAGTAGTGATGGCGGAGATGCTCATATACCCGTACCATATATCTATATTAATGACACGTTTTACTTAAATTGAGAATTAGAATTAATATGATTCTTACTTCATTTTTCTTAAAGCATTTGAATTATTGTGATTCTTGATTTACCATACATTTATTAACAACCATGAATTCGATTGACTAAAAAGTAGTTATTCTCAAGGAAAATGCTCTAGAGATCAAAATTTTGGTCATTTTTTGTAGACTACATGATGGTGTATTAACTGAAGGGTTTATAATTATGCGCTTAATACAAAGGTAGAATGTCGGGTGTGATATATAACACTAGGTTGGATTTGATTTTCAAGAGAGTCAGCTTACATGAGGGGCCTTAATGATCCAACGGTGCCGAGTTTACATAGTTGTTATATGATTATATACCTGCCAATGAGGATTATGCATGTGTCACGCTTGGCCACTAGGACTGGACTGTATAAATTAACTCTCTAGATTCGAGGCATGTTGAAATAACAAATGGAAGTTGAAGGAATGTGATGACATAGTTATAAGGTATCCTACCATTTTGTGGTAGAGCTTTTTTGTTGAATTGCCTTATCGAGCTTTTTTGTAATTTTTTTGTTGCTGCAAAAATTTGTTGAATTGGAAACATTTTCCGTGCAGGTTTAGCTGAACATGGGAAATCTAGAGCTGCTGCTCCCAAAAAAACCGATCCGAAGTGAGCTTCCGTTTTTGTTTTCCGTTTTGCTCTCCTTTTGGATCGCACAGCACCAAACCGTCAGGGACCATGCTGGTCCATGCACGAAGTCTCCACCTCAGGCTCACCTTCCTCCGTACCATTAATCTCTTCTCCAAGGTTCAGTATTTTGTTTGAGAAATTTAAAAACAAAAGTTGGGTTTGTTTGGGAATTGGGATTTCTAGTTTTTCCTATTTCAGTGTTTGACTGGCTAAGGTGATATTCCTTATCGATCAAATACAAACACCATTGTAGCCAAGTGGAGGAAAAACGTAACTGTCTGTGTATGCTTATGTTGATTTTTTGGAATGCAAGAGAAATTCTCCGAAATTTTGGAGTGGAACTATGATGTTGTAGTCTATGAAAGGATTGATCGGGATGACGTGCGTGTATGCCAAATAGGTCATTTGGTAGATGAAATGGAGAAGGGAGGTAGTACTGATCAAGTCCTTTCCAGGTTTTGTTAAAGCAGCTATTTGGGAAGATGAGTAGGCTAACTACACAAATTGAACAAATCATAACAAGATGTAGAACTCTTCTGATCACCACATTAAGCTAAGTTCAGGAACCTCGACAGTACGAGGAAATTTATTGAAAATAAAGCAGAAAGATACACAATACAGTATTACAAAATAACAAGAGCATACTTAAATTAAAATGTGAAACCAGAAGGCACACTTCTTATTTCTTGAATATCAAACCCTAGGCATAACATGAAGTCCAGCCTGCATTGCTCCTCAAAGCTATTTCAGCGTCTCCACCTTTGATTTATGTGGACATGTCTTCGGTGAGGACCAATTTTTTCTTCAAGTTGAGGGAATATCTTAAGGAGGATGTTATACATTGATTTGTAATACCATTTACTCCATCTCTTGCAGAACGCAAGTGACCCAATCGCAATTGCAAAGCCAAATGCAAATCCAATTTCGACAATTATAAGATCCCAGTTAATCTCATTTCCAGAATTTTGATGACTTCCATTTGATGGTGGTGGTGGTGACAATCCTGTTTTGTTGTCTACCGTCAATGGTGGCCCCCATAATCCCTTGTTACCTATAAATGAGGTACTTGGAAATGTTGAGAACTGAGTGCTGGTTGGGATTTCGCCAACAAGTAGATTGTTTGAGAGATTCAAGAATGAAAGGAAATGAAGCTTGGCCAACTCTTTTGGGATTTGCCCACTCAGCTTGTTCCATGACAAGTCTAAGGATTCGAGATTTCGTATGTTGCCCAATGACGATGGGATTTCACCTGTGAAAGCGTTTTTAGACAAGTTAAGGACATATAGTGATTCAAAATCTCCCATTTCCCTAGGTACTTGTCCGCTGAAATTGTTGCTTGAGAAGTCAATCAAGGTAAAGATAGATATAATCTTTATCAGATTCATCTCTAACCCTTTACTGGTAACTGTTACAGCATCCTGAATAGAAAAAGTATAAACATATCTCCCCACCTGTGTAAATTCTAGGACACTGACACCATCTTTGCTATCCATCATTGTCTGCCACGTTGTCAAAGATATTGCCGGTATTTCACCATTCAATTTGTTGTCAGCAACATCTATGATTTGAAGCATTGGCCATGTGCCATTTGTTTCAGGACATCCAATGCGTCCATAAAATTTGTTGGATCGCAGAACAAGGACACGCAAAGTGGATATGTTCTTCAAGAAGCATGGAAAGCTATCGGTTATATGATTGTTTCTGAGGTTCAACATTTGTAAACCTGTGCAGTGGAAGAGAGATTTTGGAAGCTGACCTTCGATCTGATTTTCACTGAGGTCAAGAGATTCTAATGAGCAATCTTCAGTAAAAACAGATTTGGAAAAATTTCCAGTAAGGTTGTTTCTCCTTAAATTAAGTGCTCCAAGGCTGCCTGCTGTCAGGCATTTAGGGATCATGCCACTCAAAGAATTGTTGGACAAATCAAGAAATCGAAGAACTGTAGCATTGCATATTGAAATTGGAATGAGCCCATGCAAGTTATTGCTTGATAGAGAGAAGAACATAATCTTATTAAGCAAATCCCCGATCTTAGTTTGTATGCTAGAGCTGAAACTATTTCTTGAGTAATCCAGATACTGGGCACTTGGAAAGAAAATTGGGAATTTTCCCTGAAGCTGGTTTGAATGAAGGTCAAGGAGTGACAGAGTAGATGAATTAACTAAAGGAGCTTCTAGAGTTACCAAGGAGTTACAAGAAAGATTTAAGCTTTTTAGAGAACTGAGCTTCCAAATCCAATTTGGTATCTCGCCTTGAATCTGGTTATCTGAAAGGTCCAAGAAATCTAAATAGGATTGATATCTCAAAAAACCTGGGAATGTTCTCAACTTGTTAGAAGCCAAATCTAATGAAGAGATTCGAGGAAATGAGGAATATGAGGAATTTGTGCCACTGTAGAAAAACAGTAAGCTATTGTGGGAAAGATCAACAAAGCTAAGGTTTTCCAGCCTTTGAGGACCATTGAGAGGAAAGGCACTGAAATTGTTCGAATATAGAGAGAGCATTTCGAGCCCTTGAAGATTGAAGATAGACACGGGTATTGGACCTTCCAAATTGTTGAAACTCAAATCAAGGGAAGTTACTAAGTTGGAAGAAATGTTCGAAAATTCAGGTAGTTGACCAGAGAATCGATTTTGAGAAAGTACTAATTCTGGCAACAAGGGAAGAGAAAAGAGAGACGGCGGAATACTCCCTTCAAGTAGATTGTCGACCAAATGAAGCTCTGCTAGATTAATAAGGTTTTCCCATTGTATAGAACTAATTGCACTGTTGAACAGGTTTGAGGACATGTCCAAATAAACCAATTGTGTTAGATTCTCTATTGATTTTGGAATTGATCCAGTGAAACTGTTGTTGAAAAGATCAACTCTCCACAAATGCTTGAGGTTTCCGATAGAGCCCGGCAATAACCCTGAAAAATTTGTTAAGCCTAGAACCAAGGACCGAAGAGATCCATTATTTGGAAATTCCGGCAAGGAACCGTGAAGTTCTTCATTATATGAAAGGTCAATAATTTTCAGAGTAGGTACCTGAAAGATCTCTTTTGGAAATGTACCTTGCAACGAACAACTAAAGAGAGTCAAGGAAGTCAACTTTGAAAAATTCGCAAAGAATCTTGGAAACGGAGCGGAGACGTTGTTACCATCCCAGCTGAACTCCCTCAAGTTTGAAAAGTTGGCAAAGAATCCTGGAATTGGACCAAAGATTCCGTAATTATGATCCAATCTAATCACGGATAGAGACTGATGCTTAGCCAGGGACTGATCAACAGGACCTGAAAGAAGAGTGTTAGACAAGCTCAACACCCTCAGGTTTGGGAGTGAAGATGATATCACTTGGCACCACTCTTTCCCCGATGCTGATATATTTACATTATCAAGATATAGCTCTGTGAGATCTGTGAGGTTGTGAAAGAGCATGCTTAATTTAGGGCTCTTAAGTGGCCTGTACCACTGATCAGTATAAGATTGAGAAATATCAAGGACAGCCAACCTTGTCAACTGTGAAATCTCAACTGGAATTCTCCCCTCGACGTAATAAAAGTTATATGATAAATTTAGGTACCTCAAGTTTGTAAGCTTTCCAATTGCAGATGGAATGTAAGAGCCATAGCTAAATCCGTTATCGGCTAAATTGAGGCTTCGAAGTTGCTCAAGATCAAAGAGACTGCTGGAATTGTCAATCCCACCGGAGATAGATTGGCTGCTAATGTCAAGACCAACAACATGTCCATCAGTACTGCAAGTAACACCGAACCAAGAACAACAGTCGGTACTTGAATTCCATGATATGAACTTGGACGGAATGGGAGAAGAAATGTAAGGACCGAATGTAAGGGTTTTCTTGAAATTGAGCAACAACAGTTTCTGGTGTTGAATACACTGGTGGTGAACTACAGGGATGGTGCTATTAGCCCACGTAGTAGTGATATTGAACAAGAATAGGAGGAAGAAATATTGGAGCAAAGTTTTCATTTTCCAGACACTTAATTTGCTAAGCTTCATTAGCAGAGGAAGTAATCAAGAACAATTGAACAACTGAGAATGGTTCGGGTGACTTTTGTAGGCATGGCCATTGGCCAGCAAATTGGAAAAAATGCGTCAGGTTTATGTGGCTTGACTATGGGGTTGGCATTAAATTCTTCTGGCCATCATAAATGTAGCGGAAGGCAGAGGCCACGCTGTGGAATTGTGATATTTCTAAATTGTCTTGTTGATTTATAGACTTCGAAGTCTGGCATTAAATTCTTCGGGCCATTATAAATGTAGCGGAAGGCAGAGGCCACGTTGTGGAATTGTGATATTTCTAAATTGTCTTGTTGATTTATAGACTTTGAAGTCTTGGTCTTTTTCTCTATTTTTTTTTTTCACAATGATAAGTGAATATGAAAAAGATAATTACGCACACTTTTTATCTCCTAGACATTTACCTTTTTATTTGAACTCATATAATAATCTCTTTCTACATTCTTTTTAACCTTTGCACATATTATTTTTAATTAAACTATCAATATCTCAAATTTCCTATCATTAAATTGAATAATTTCAATAAAATCAACGAAAAAGATTAAATAAGAGTGTAGGTAACCAACCGCTAATCACAAATTTACAATAGCCTCTAAAGTTATTACAAAGCAAGTGGAAATTTGTCACATGAGAGGATAACTAATGATATAATTGGATTTATCCATGACATTGTGGAATTGTGAGATTGCTTGATGTTGATTTTGAAGTCTTGATTGGTTTGTCTAAATTTATGAATTTTGATGGAGTTTAATTTCTAGATATTTTCATGCAAAAAAAATGGATATAAAAGTCTCCATGCGTTCTAATGATCCAAACTGATTTAGGGAAGTATGGATTTCATGTAGTTAGAAAAAGTTCATATAATTATGGTTTTTATAAAAACTTTTATTTGACATCAAGTCCGGTTGAATATGAATTAGGGATGGGCAAAATATCCATGGGTTTGGGTAACCGCGGTTACCCGTCCATTTAAAGTTCACGATTACGGTTATGGATAACCGTTTAGACAAACAAACGGTTATGGGTATAACTGTTTATCTGTGAAATTTAAATGGGCGGTTATGGGTATTACCCGCGGTTATAACGGGTATCCATCGGTTATGGGTATTACCCGACGTTATAACAGGTATCTATTTACCCATTTAATTTAATATATGTAAAATTAAAAAAAAACAATTAATCCATTGACAATCCGATCGAATCAAGCAGAAAAGTCGAAACAAAAAGGAAATAATTTGATTGCCAATCAGATTAGTAAGGATTATCGATGGATTAGCAACTAAATTCTCAATGTTTGATTGCCTTGGCTTTTTAACTAATTGTTTGTTGACACGAACAAAGTAAAAAAAAACCTCTGAAATTTTTCAAAATTTGACCTTGGACATGTAATATTTCCAAATAGAATCTCCTTTGAAGATCTTTTGGCTCATGGTAGCCTTCTTCGGTCCCTTACAAAACTTTCGATATCAGGTTAGCTATTATTTGTTTCTAGTGATTCATGTGGCATTACCAAATGATACGTGTCTTGGATAAGAATCTACAGCGCACTAGAAAACCCTTATTGATGATGTTTTACTTCGACAACTTCGTCTTTTGTTTTTAACAAAACATTAACTATTATGGAGGATAGTTTGAAACTATTACAATAATTTATGGAATGGCGGAGTTTTGAACCCGGAAGGCATATGTAGAAGCCCAACATTCTAGCCACTAGGATATTGGATGACCTTTGACGACATCTAGAGTTCCTCGAACAATGTCCTGTTATATTGAATTAAAATTGCAAAAGCCATATCCTGTTACATCAAATTCAGGTCAAAAACAAATTCATCGACAACAGCAAGAGAATCAAGTACAAAGTTTTTGCTTAGTATAAACTATAATCACAAAACACCTGCATAATCCAATTAATTTAAAAAAATTATGACAAATTTTTCTTTTGTAATTTTCAAGTTGTTAAAAAAAAAAACATGTAGACGGGTGAAAAAATGGGTAAATGGGTAAAAAAAAAAAAAAAGATAAACGGGTAAATGGTTATAGTTCAATGGGTAAACGGTTTTGGTTAAATGGGTACACGGTTATGGGTATGGTTAACCGTTTATAAACGGTTATGGGTATGAGTATAACTGTTTATGCAATTACCCAACGGGTAAACGGTTGTGCGGATATGAACATAAACGGTTATGGGTAAATAACCGCAGTTGCCCACCCGCCATAACCGTTGCACATCCCTACTATGAATTGCACATCCCTAATATGAATATGTGCAGCAGTGCCTATGGCCCAGCACAGTAATAAATGTTTCGAAGTATGGTTTTCCTTGTTTTTCGCAATTTGATCAGAATCAGCAAGATCCCCTCTTGTTCTTGCTGCTTGGATCTCCCTTGGTTTTGCTAGAATATATGGGTCAATACTGCTCTTTGCTAGGACTAGTTAGATTTTGCTAGGACTAGTTAGATGCGCCAATCCCGTCTTCCCCCAGAAGAACCAAAAAAAAAAAAAAAACCAACAGACCACGAACAGTGGTACGTATGAAAAAAAACATTATCTGATTTGTCTAATACACCATCTAATATGGCCTTCTAGATTATTTGCATGTAATATGTGTTTGTAACCTAAATATTCTCATATAAATTATTTTCTTCGTTTTCAATTTATTTTGGATAGGAGTGGACATTGAACCGACCGAACTGATCAAACCGACTAATCTGAACCATATTGATCTGTTTGGTTTGGTTTTGACCAAGAAAAAGGTCAAACAATTTAAAAATGGGAACCAAACTGAATTATTTTTAATTTGGTTCGGCTTTGATACTTTTGAGACTTACCAAAACTAAACCAAATCGATAATGTATCTTTTAATTATTAATTTATTTATTTTACACATGTCAACTTATTATGGGTTATTGAGAGACCTTACTATACACATATTGTAAGTCTCAACATATTATAAGCTGTAATGACTACCAACATTTAGGAGATTTATATATACTTATACTTATGTGAGGTTGTAATTAAAAAATCGTTTGCTAGTATAAAATTTTATTTAATTGAAACTTATTTGTATTCCACTTGACAAATTTTTTATGTTCCGAACAATTGAATTAGAATATGTGAGATGTGTGGATGTTTAGAAAATTAAAATTCTTGAAATGTTAAATTTTTTTTATTTTTTTATTTGTGTTGATTGGCTTAAATATTAATGATCTTATGGAATTGGAAAAGGCTTCCGTGCATGAAATGTGTGGTTGGCTTGACTTATCAAGTCTTTGTTCTGTCGTCCTCTCTGCATTTGCCAGAAAAAAAGGGGGAAAAGGGATGGACTTGGGAATGGGAAGGAAAGCTGTGATAACTCACCCTCATAGTACCGTATTCATGGCTTCCGACTACAGTTGTTATTGAACTTTAGGGTTGGAATCCGAAGATTTTAAACCAGACATCATCAGTGCCTACGCACCAATTGAAGCTAATCCGACATTTTGAAAGATTGACCGTTAATACAGCATATCTCACTTAGAAGAAAAACTTGTGTTACTGACGAAAACTAGTTTGAGCCTACAGTCGCACGAAATCTATTGCTGTTTAGATGAGTTTAGTTGTTATGATTTCGTTTAACTAGTTATTATCATTACGTTAATGTCTCTCTGACTTCATAGTTTTCTCTGTATCCAAACACTTTCAGTTCTTTTTTTTTTTCTTTCTCTTTTCAAGGTATCAGGCACGATTGTGCCCTGCAGCTGTTGATTACAATCTTCGTTGTCTCTATTTCTCTTCACTTTCTTCAATTATCTGTCTCCAATTTTGATGAGACTGAAAACTGCAGATAGCTACAGCTCCAAAAGACTTGTGCTTTGTTGACTTTCAAGTCTTTCCACATCTGTCTAGTGGGGCCAGGGCTATTGACTGACTAAAGGTGCTCAAAGAAAGGAAATGGGGAAGAGAGCGCGAAATTTCGCCCCCACAAGCACCAGCATAGCCAAGTGGAAGATGAACGTAGATGACGAGTCATTTTCACACTACCCCGTGCTCTTTGGTTCCCATTAGGATTTGGATTCCATCCGGATCCTCTTGGTGAGGATCTTACGAATCTTTATATCTTATTCGTTCATCGTACATCGTACAACCACAAATTATTTTAAATTATTTTATTTAAAATTAAACACAAACAGTACCTAACGAAAACTGTTCTCACGATATACGATAAACAGATAAAATGTGAAGAGATCCTCATCCTTCCCATTAAATGGCCATTGGCCAGCGAAATGGAAAAAAAGGCGTCAGGTTTTGGTGGCTTGACTGCGTGCTCTCTGGGGTTGCCATTTAAATTCTTTGGGCCATTAATATAGCGTAAGGCTGGGAGTAGATGAGATAAGTTACGCAGTGGAATTGCGATATTGCTTGGTTTACTTATAAATTTTGAAGTCTTAGTCTTTTTCTTTTTTTCTCTTTTTCTTTTTGCGTTGATTAGCGAATGGGAAAATGAAAATCGCGCACATTTTTTAATCTCTTAGACATATGCCTCTTTATTTTAGATCATTAAATTAAATAATTATTGTAAAATCAACAAAGACGATTAAATAAGAGTCTAGAGAGACAAAAAAAAGTGTGTATAATTTATTATGTTCAGTTTGTTGTAGGCCTATTTAACTGAGTTATTCTAAGAGAATAGAGAGAGGGAGGCCGGCGGTAGTGAGAGAGATAAGAGAAAGATTTAATTGTGAGGTGTGTGTTGTATCACGCTCATTGTGCCTTTATTTATAGTAGTAGGATAGGTAAAATCCTTACCCTTTTAGGATTACAACTCTAATAGGAATTAGACTACTAAAGGGAATATAAAAGATATCCCTAGATACACTAGGATTTATACAATCACATTCCTATTTCAAATATGACTGTAACACTCCCTCTTGAGTGTGTAAATACTAAACAAAACATCACATCAGATCTTCAGCAGATAAGGTAGAACAGTTGATAAAGTCGGCGGCACAATGGGTGAATGCGAGTCTCAAATTTAAAGAAAGTATGCATTGGTAGTAAAACTCACAAAACCTCGCTATGGTAAAACCCAAGGCATGGGGAAAACCCATAGACTAAGGAGAAAAGTGAGAAATATGCATAATGTCTAAAACAAACGTCAAACAGGACAAAAGTAATGAACTCAATGGAGTATGATCATCCCAGGATAGGTGCCTCGTTAAAACCTCGTTAGGTAGCAAAAACCCAGTGGGAAAATGCTCCTAATCGTAGGAAAAAAAGTACATTAAGATCAAGTGAGTATGCTTAAGGATACTCCTCCTGAGTTAGACATAACTTCCAAATAAGAGAACTACAAGCGATTCAACTTAGATAATTTACGCATATCGATTCCTTGGACGGTCTTCTGAAAAGCAGACTTGGGCAATGACTTGGTGAAAAGATCGGCCAAGTTGTCCTAGGAATAGATTTGCTTGACTTCAATGTTCTGATGTTGTTGTTGTTGATGAGAATAAAAGAACTTCGGCGATATGTGCTTGGTGTTGTCTCCCTTGATGTATCTCTTCTTTAACTGCTCGATACATGCTGCATTGTCTTCAAAGATCGTCGTAGGAAGGTTAATGACGGAAATAAGACCACTAGTGCTTCAAATATGTTCCATAACTACTCTCAACCAAAAGCACTCACGCGATGCTTCATTCAAGGCGAGAATCTCAGCATGGTTCGAAGAAGTTGCAACTAGCGTTTGCTTGGTAAACCTCCAAGATATAGCGGTGTCTCCAACAATAAACACATAATCCATTTGAGAACGTGCCCTATGTAGGTCAGACAGATATCCAGCATCTGTGTAACCAACAAGGTGAGAATCAATCGAGAACCAAAGGGGACGACAACACTAAAAGATTCGCGGGTATAGAACAAGCCTAAATCCGTTGTACCCTTGAGGTAGAGGAAAATGTCTTTAACACCATTCCAGTGTCTGCGTGTGGGTGCATTGTTGTATCTAGCCAAAAGATTAACAACGAAAGAGATGTCAGGTTTAGTGCATTGAGCCAAGTACAATAAAGCCCCAATTGCACTTAGGTATGGAACTTCGGGTTCCAAAATCTCTTCCTCATCCTCATTTGGACATAAGGGATCTCGTTTAGTATCTAGAGTCCGAATGACCATAGGTGTACTCGAAGGCTTCACTTTATCCTCATTAAAACGTTGTAAGACCTTTTGGGTGCAGTTCGATTGATGTACTAGGATTCCATCCAAACAATGCTCGAACTTCAGGCCGAGACAACATTGAGATTTCCCAATATCTTTCATCTCAAATTCCAATTTCAAGTGTGCGACAATTTCCTCAAGCTCTGCAGGAGTCTCGATGAGGTTCATGTCGTCGACATAAACTACAACGATCACAAATTTAGAATATGACTTCTTTATGAATACGCGTGGGCATAATTCGTTGTTCACATAACCCTGAATTGTCGAATATTCACTCAGACGGTTATACCACATCCGCCCGGATTGTTTCAATCCGTAGAATGATCTCCTAAATCTAATCGAGAGAGTGTTCCATGGTCTAGAACTATTTGAACCAGTCAATGGAAGTCATTCTAGAACTTTCATGCATATTTATGTATCTAGATCCCCATAGAGATATACGGTTACCATGTCCATAAGCTGCATATTTAGTTTTTCGAAAACTACCAAACTGATTAGGTAGCGGAATGTTATGAAGTCCATTACGAGGGAATACGTCTCTTCATAATCAATCCCGGGATGTTGTGAGAAGCCTTGCGCTACTAGGCATGCTTTGTATAGCACTATTTCATTCTTCTCATTACACTTCCTCACAAAAACCCACTAGCCAATGGGCTTCATATGTGGTGGAGTAGGAGTTACAGGCCCAAACACCTTACGTTTCGCAAGCGAATCGAGTTTGACCTGGATTGCTTGTTTCCAGTTTGACCAATATGTTCTACATTGGCATTCATCAACGGAACGTGGTTCAATGTCATCACTAAGCATGGTGTCAATAGCTACTGAGTATGCAAATGCATCGTCGACGATCATCTCATTTCGATTCCAAACCTCATCCAATACTGCGTAGTGGATCGAAATCTTGCGATTCTTGGGAGGCCGGTTTGTCTCATCTAAGACATCATCGTAATCTAGAATAACCTCATGCATTGGAACGGATGAGTGAATGATAGTCAGATTCAAACTAGGGTCACTAGTTGGTGCCGATTTCCTCTTCCGGGGTTGTGAATCCTTTGAACCAAGGGGTCTGCCATGCTTTAGGGTCGCAGCAGATGATTGGTTAGCCGCCAATGTACTGGGCAGTATGGAAGGTACGGCCTCCCCACCTTCAGGGATGATCCGACCATCCCAAGCGGGATGATAACTTACGCATGGTACATTTATCCTTGCAGGTACCTTTGCAGCGGGTATATGTCACCTTTGCTAGATCAATAAAAGCATCTGGTATGTTCTGAGTAATGCTCTGAAGATCTATAATTCGTCGCACTTCAGTTCTAGTCTGGGCAATGCGGGGATCTAAATGAGACATAGTGGGAGAATACCATGATAATTCGCAGCGTTCTCCAGGAATGTTAGCATGCTTATTTCCCCTAATGATGGGAAAACTGTCTCATCAAAGTGACAATCCGCAAAATGTGCTGTAAAGAGATCTCCTGTCAAGGGTTTTAAATAGCGAACAATCGATGGCAAATCATAAATGACATAGATTCTCATTTTTCTCTGATGACCCATTTTGGTACGTAGTGACGGCCCTATTGGCACATAAACTGCGCACCCAAACACACATAAATACGAGACGTCAGGCTTGTATCCAGTAACCAACTGTAATGGTGAATGAGGTTAGGTAGTGGTGTTGTACTTTTATGCGCAAACTGAAGCAAATTCTAACAAAGTACCAATATCAACGTCGTAGGTGAAAGCTAAAACAAACAATCTCAAACTAACACAAGAGATTTACGTGGTTCGGCGTAAAGCCTACGTCCACGAGCGAAGCACAACGAGAAATTTCACTAAACAAACGGATATTACAAAATAGTATTTAAACTCTCACAACCCAAATCCCACAAAAGAGTATTTGTGAGTTTGTGTGGCTCATTCTCCCAAATTGCTCTCTAACTCACAAACTCACAAATTGACTCTCACCAAATTGCCACACGAATGAGCCACACAAAATACACAAACCCTAAGGTCCTATTTATAGTGCATAGGACTTAGCTTACAATAAGAATCCTAATAGGAAGCAAATACAAATACAAATCCTAATCAAATAGGTAATTAACAAAATCTCTCCACCAAGGAAACCAACTAAGAAGTCAAAATCCAAACCCAAATAGGACACCAAAACCAAATAGGTAACACAAACCTAATTCTTTGCATCATCCTAATTTTGAGTCGTAAAAACCCAACAAGCGGTGGGCCTCAGGCGGACCAGCATAGCTACGTGCAATATTGCATAGCCCCAAGCAGATACCAACAGTTTGGTTCGCATAACCAAAGTTCGAGCTATCAATTGAACTCGCTTTATGAAAGCTTTTACCAGGCCGTTTTGGGTGTGAACATGGGGTACAAGATGTTCCACATCAATTCCTACTGACATGCAATAATCGTAAAAAGGCTGTGACGTAAACTCTCCAGTGTTATCCAATCGAATCGACTTAATCAGATAATCAGGGTGGTGAGCCCTTAACTTAATAATTTGTGCTAGGAGTTTCGCAAATGAAGTATTGCGTGTGGACAACAGGCAAACATGTGACCATCGTGTCAATGCATCAACCAACACCATAAAGTATCTAAATGGTTTGCATGTTGGTTGGATAGGTCCACAAATATCGTTCGAAGTGATACAAAGAAATTCAGAACCATTATCTTCAGTGGTTTCAATATGATATTGATTATCTCGAATATCTCTAAAACTCAGCAACGTTCTTCCGGAACGTGGAGAATGGAATGTCTTTTTAATGGGTAAGACAGTACCATTAGACAACATGATACGGGCTTTTCCGTATCCTTCAATCAGGTTGGATGGGCCTGAGAGAGTTGTCAGAGGTTCTTTCTTAGGTACAAAGTTAGTAAAACAATGTTGCTCACGCAATATGGTGTGCGTGGTAGCACTATTAACCAAACAACTAACTTCCCCACTAGACATATGCCTAGAAATAAATTGATTGAATTGGTCACATGCATAAATATAATTCCATTCATTCAATTAATCAATTCAAGAAATATTATCAATAAAATAACAATCCATAATTCAAACAAACCAAAACCAAACAAATTATTCCAAAGACTTAGAAAAATTGTTCAAAATTAAATCATAAACTTAGAAAATAAGGGAGGGTCCAGCCACTCTTAGTGGGTTCGGCCACTAGGGGTAAAACACCCTAAAACATGTCTAAAATTCATTCGACCATATGAGCTGACGCCTCCTAAAAATCTGATATCTCCATAGATGTAGTAGCATCTTCCGGATGATCCACATGTGCAAAGTTAGACTCACGACGGGATTGATACTTGGCAATGTCATCGGGGGTAGCTCGGCATATGCGTGACCAATGATCCCTTGATCCACAGTGGTAGCACATGTCCAGTTCAGTGAAAGCTAATTGAACGGTAACTTTTCCCTTGTTCTTGAAGTTTGAGGCCTTGGGGGCAAGGGGTTGGCGTTAATGGGTCACATTTCCTCCCTTGGGTTGGCCTTGACTATGTGGACCTTAGGCCCGTGGTGGGGCTTGCCGCCTATTGCCACGGCCACGACGATTCTGGCACCGATTGTGGCTGCTAGAATTGGTCCCATACGCTTCAAGCGCGGCATTCGAGCCAATCGGTCGAGCTTGATGATTCTTCATCAAAAGCTGGTTCTGCTTTTCAGCAAGAAGTAGGACAAAGATCAAATCTGAAAATTTGGTGAACTTATGTGCCCTATATTGTTGCTGCAGAAAAATATTGGTGGCATGGAAGGTTGAATAGGTATTCTCCAGGAGATCTGATTTGGTTAGTTCCACTTTACAGAACTTCAGCAGTGATTGGATTCTACAAACTTCAGAGTTGCATTCATTCACAGACTTAAAGTCTTGGAAGCGAAGATGCTGCCAGTCGTGTTTTGCTTTAGGCAAGTAGATGTCTTTCTGGTGATCGAAACGATCGGCCAGAGCAAGCCAGAGGGTGCGGGGGTCCTCCTCAGCGAGATACTCGATCTGCAGTGCGTCATGGATGTGTCTTCGAATGAAGATCATTGCAGTAGCTTTCTGAGCTTCATCGTCGGTAAGTACCTCGATGGTGGCTCTAATACCCTTTGCAGTAAGATGAAGCTTCACGTCTTGAACCCACTTCAAGAAGTTTCTTCCAGATACTTCCAGAGCGGTGAAATCAAGCTTGTTCAAGTTCGACATATCCCTAAAACGAAGGGTACAACAAAAACGTGGTTAGTCATATGGTAATCCGTAGACATACATCGTAGCACATTCAGGTTCTATAAACATGTATTGTTTTAATTTATGTATGAAAGCTACAGGTTTCATGTGGTAAGTTTTGAATGAAAAGTTCGGGTTTCAAAGGCACTAAATATGAAACTACATATTCAATTTAGTTTTATGAACAATTAGTTCATAAAGGAGAGGTTCCTGCAAGAAACACAGAAGGCAATATATCGATTTAAGTATAGTGGATTTGAGTTGCTTCAGGGACTCAAGTGTGAGAGATTCGGGACTACGAAACTATGTCAACGGTTCAAAGTATAAAAATAAATTATTAAATCGTTAATGACCAAAAGTGATATTCATGTTAATAATTTTGGATTCATTATCAGATTAATGGACTGCATGTCACTTTTAATTAATTCAATAGACCGGGACCAAACGGGGTCCATCGTGGAAGCAAAAATAATAATAAAATTCGGTTAAAATTATTTAAAATGACAAAAATTAGCATTGGATTCGAAAAACCATAGTAGGGCAAAGCCCTAGAGGCTATTAGGTCTCGGGCCGATGCTGGGGAGCCCAACAGCAGCAACTGCTGGCGTCTGGGAAGCCCAGCCGAGGCTGGGTTCGGGTCGATGCGAGCTAAGCCTAGCAGACAAGTCTGCGTGAAGCGGGCTGGGGCACATGACACAGCCCAGTGGGCTACGGGCTGCTACACGCAGGCCCAATCATGGGACAATAGGCCAAGAAGGTTACAGGCTTTCTTGGTTAGGCTAAGGGACTTCAGGCTCTATTGAGCTTATCAAGCTGAAGGCTTGGGGTGTCAGGGTCAGCGCAGCAAACCCAAAGGCTGCTGCCGTGTGGTCCAAGGGTGTAAAAAACGACACCGTGTCATGATGTGCGCCACACGACTGAGCTTTATGCCAGTAGTGGTCCGGTGGTGTCACGGTGGTGATGCGGCGGTGCCGCATAGTTCCCAATTTTATTTTTATTTTTTCGAATTCTTTAGGGTATGAAAAACTCTAACATGCTTCTAATTTATTTATATGCTTTGACTCACAATTCCAAATTGCAATATAATTGAATAATGCATGAAACATATATATATATATATATATATATATATATTGACAAATATATGAAACATATACAATATATATAGCGGAAGGAAAATATAAACATAGAGGGGTTCATGCATCATGGGGAATGTTTTCATGCTTTGTAGACATTTCAAATATCTTCCCTTATTTTAAGCGTACCTGATTGGCAGAAAACAAAGAAAAGCCTTTGAATTTTGTGGAAGAAAGCCTCCTTCTACGATTCGTCAGTTCCTCAGCTTCTGGCAAGAGCGTGCTGATAACGTGTTGTAGGCCTATTTAACTGAGCTATTCTAAGGGAATAGAGAGAGGGAGGCCGACGGTAGTGAGAGAGAGAAGATAGAGATTTAATTGTGAGATGTGTGTTGTATCACCCCCATTGTGCCTTTATTTATAGTAGTAGGATAGGTAAAATCCTTACCCTTTTAGGATTACAACTCTAATATGAATTAGACTACTAAATGCAATATAAAAGATGTCCCTAGATACACTAGGATTTACACAATCACATTCATATTCCAAATATGATTGCAACGCGGTTAAATAATTTTATCTGTAGTGATCTATTATTGCATCGTGAGTGTAGGAAAGTCCCTTGACCAAACCCTAATCACAAATTTGGAAATAACCGCCAAGTTAATACAAAGCAAGTCGAAATTTGTAATGTGAGATGAGAGATACTAATTGATATGAATGGATTTATTCATAACATTGTGGAATTGTGGGATTTGCTTCTACGGATTGACGTTGATTTTTGAAGTCTTGATTGGTTTGTCTAAAGTTATGGATATTGATGAGTGAAATTCTTCAAAATTTTGGGGGGAAATGTAAAATTTGTAAATGCTTAAAATGCACTATAAAATCTCACCAATTCAAAGGAATTGGACATAATTCATAGTGTATTTTAAGCATCACAAATTTTACATCTCTTCCAACAATTTTGAGCAAATTCATTTAAAATATCTATACACAATACTAAAGGGGGTGTATTCAATTGAGAATTTGAGAGATTTTAAGGGATTTATAAATCCATGGATTTTTATAGAGTTTAACTGATTTGTAGAGATTCCATGTAAAATTTTGATTCAATTCCCTCGAAATCTTATGGGGAGATGTGAGATTTGTGAATGCTTAAAATACACTACAAAATCTCTTCAATTCCCTCTAATTCCTCAACTATTCCAAATTCTTTGAATTCAAATTCTGATTGAATACACCTGGAATGTTATAAACTTCTTTAAAATTCTAATTGAATACACCCGGATTTCTAAGGATTTTAATAAACTATCTTAAAATCTTGATTGAATATACATTGAATTTCAGAGAATTACTTAAAATCCTGATTGAATACCCCTCGATTCATTAAAAGAATTAAAATCCCTCAAAATCCCCATTGAATACACCCCCTAAGTTTGTTAGGAAACCAGGTAAGCTACCCTTAAATATGTTACCAATGGTTTTTTTTTTTTAAATGGAGATAAAAATTTTCATTTGTTCTTATGATCCTAACGAATTTAGCCAAAATGTAAATTTCATATAGTAAGAAAAATTCTATATAATTATGTTTTTAATATAAAATAAATAAATAAATTAATTAATTAATAAACTTGTATTTCACTTTAAATTCGGTTGAATAAGATTATGGGGCAACGCCTATGGTGCACACACTAATAAATGTCTTAAGTATGGTTTTCCTGGCTTTTGACAAGTTGATCAGAATCGGCAAGTTCCTGTTTTTCACAAGTCTCCCTTGGTTTGCTAGAATAGATGGGCCATTGCCGCTCTTTGCTAGGATTAGTTAGATGCGTCAATCCTGCCTTACCCCGCGAGAACAACAAAAACCAACAGACCACGAACACTGGTACGATGAAAAAAGCTGCAAAAATCTTTAAGAGTTTTCTTTTTAAATCTGTAATGTCTTTATAACTTTCTCTTATGGGGTGTGATATCCACACACCCCCTTTTACTTCTCCCAACCTTTTTGGATTTCGGCCATCAGATCAGATGAATTGAAGAAAATCCAACGGACAGAAATTAACAGGGGTGTGTGAGAAGTAAAAAGGGGTGTGTAGATAGCACACCCTTCTCTTATAAGAATTGTTATCTGATTTTTCTAATACAACATCTAATTTGGCCGTCTAAATTATTTGCATTTAATACGTGTTCATACTCTAAATATTCTCATAAAAATTATTGGCTTATTTTTAGCTATGCTTCCTAGAACTCAATTTTAATCTCACTCTACTCTCTGTAACTCAAAAGTCGTCACTTTACTCTTTGAAACTGAAACTTCGTTTCACTGTGCTCTTTGGAACTCAATTTTGATCCCATTTTTTTCCTTGAAACTTGAAAGTCGTCTTTATAAAACTCAAAATTCACTCCACGTTACCTTATATCTGTTAGTTTTTTATGTGGGTTTGATTTGAGTGCGTCAGGCTAATCAATTTCTTTTTTATTTTTTTCATCTCTTCAATTTCTTTTAAATTTAATATTCACGGATTATTGAATGTTAATGCATAATAAAGATTTATAATCAAATTTATTGCACCATGTGACATAGTTTTATTGGATGTTGGGTCCTCCATATGTTTGTGGAGGCGACCTATAAGTTTTAGAGAGAAAAGAGAGTTTACAAGTCAAAGTTGAATGGATTTTGAGTTTAAGGGAGGAAAGTGAAACCAAAACAAAGTTTCATAAGGCGTAGTTAAAATTAAGCCTAAACTATTTTCTTATTTTTCTATTTATTTTGGATAGGAGTGAACATCCAACTGACCGAAGCGGCCGATCTGAACCATATTGGATGATTTGGTTTGGTTTTGACCTAGAAAAAGGTCAAACCATTTAAAAATGGGAACCACACCGATTTACTTTTAATTTGGTTCGGTTTCGATACTTTTGAAATCGACCAAAACTAAACTGAAACGACCATGTATCTTTTAATTATTAATTTATTTATTTTACACATGTCAATTTATTACAGGTTATTTAGAGACCTTAATAATTTTGATTGAGACTGAAAATTGCACATATAAGGCACAATTGCGCAAGGGTTCTCCTTTCACCGATATGAAACTCTTTTACTTTCACATTCTCGTATGTATAGGGCACAATTGTGCCCCGCAGCTCTGGATTGCAATCTTCATTGTCTCTATTTCTCTTGTTTCTTCATTTATCTGTCTATAATTATGATTGAGACTGAAAATTGCAGAAAGCTACAGGTCCAGAAGACTTGTGCGTTACTTGACTTTGAAGTCTTACCGCATCTGCCTGACTAATTAACGTGCTCAAAGAAAAAAAGGGAAGTGGGGAAGAGAGCGAGAAATTTTGCCCCTACAAACACCAGCACAGCCAAGTGGAAGATGAGCGTAGATGACAGTCACATTCACACTAACCCCGTGTTCTTTGGGTTCCCATTAAATGACTGTGAATGTTGATTTTTCAAGGCTGGAAGAGGTAATTGTATAGCAGACATAAAAGGGCATTAGTCTTTTCATATTTGAAGAAAAAACTACATGCATGCGGAAAGTACATAATCTAAAGCTTTCCATGTAGTTTCGGATCTTATTGTTACGAAGTTTCCGTTGAAATTGATGGATTTTCAATTTATTGATATTTGCATTGTATCATGCACTTGCTTAGTCCCAACAAAAAGAATTTTAAAGCACAACACAACTTTAAGCCAAACTAAGCTAGAATTTAGATTAGTTTTGCACGTAGCTTCAACTCACTTATTGCCAGAAAGATAAATAATCTCAACTCCTAAGCCAAACGTAAATCCAATTTCAACTGATAAGATCCCTACCAATTCACGACTGGAATTCGAAAGGCTTCTGTTTTATTGTGGTGGTGGTGACAGTCCTACTTTCTTGTTGGCAGGCAAAGGAGGCCCCCATAATCCTTTGTTACCTGTAAACGAGGCTTTCGGAAATGTTGAAATATGAGTACTACTTGGGATCGTGCAGACAAGTTGATTATTTGAGAGATTCAAGAATTCAAGGAAAGAAAGCTTTGCCAACTGAGGTGGAATTTGCCCGCTCTGCTTGTTCTGTGAGAGGTCTAATGACTCGAGTTGATGCATATTGGCAATTGACGATGGTCGTTGATGCAGACAAGTTGATGCATATTAGCAAGGTATTTGAGTCCTTCGAGGACTTTCATCTCGAAATCAGAAGACAAGTATCCCTGCAATCATTCAATCTCTATTGTATCATCACATGTGACAATCATATCATCCACATATATAATGAGCAACGTTACTTGCCATCCTTGCATTTTATGAACACGGTATGATCCGAGTTACCTTGTCGATACCCGTACTTCTTCATTGCCTAGGTAAACTGCCTAAACCACACTCTGGGCAACTCTTTGAGACCATACAGTGCATTCCGAAGTCTACATACTTTCCCACTAGAATTTGCAACGCCGTATCCTGGTGGAAAATTCATGTACACCTCTTCCTCTAAATCTTCTTGCAGAAATGCATTTTTTACATCAAACTACCTCAAAGGCCAGTCAAGATTAGCAGCAAGAGATAATAAAACTCCGATGGTATTCATTTTCGTAATGGGAGCAAACGTTTCTTGGTAATCTATCCCAAAAGTCTGGGTGAACCCTTTGGCGACTGACTTTGCCGTGTACGTATCAATTGTTCCATCCACCTTATGTTTGATAGTGAATACCCACTTGCACCCCACTGATTTCTTCCCCTTGGAAAGCGTAACCACACTCCATGTTTTATTCTTTTGTAATGCTTCCATCTCAACTTGCATTGCTTTAGTCCATTTCGGATCTTTTAAGGCTTCTTCCACTATGGTAGGTATTTTGATAGTCTCCATCTGCTCAACCAGTGCACGGTATTTTGACGAAAGTCGATGAGTATATACATAGTTTGCAATGGCGTACCGCATATTTCCTTTTGGAGAGTACCTGTCTGATGGTTGTCCTCGATTTTATCGTGGAGGTAACACATAAGATGGTTTAATAATATCTGAGTGCAAACCATGTTCTACTTCACAGTTGCTGCTTCTCTGTCCATTTAACTCTGGAGCCTTATCAAACTAGGCCTACTAGGATCAACAACAACTATCCCAGACGTCTGGGCCCTCCGTTTAGCAGCTGTCTCCAATCCAGGCCCACTTGGGCCGACTTAAATTATCCCAGCAGAGAATGGTGAAAACGGTGCAGGGGCTTGATCTTCAGGTGGCCCATTTGGGCTGTAACCATTAAACCTATTTGGGCTGTCACTATGTGCAGCGGCTTGATCTTTACGTGGCCCATTTGGGCTGTCACTATCAGGGCAGTCACATGGCCCATTGGCATGATCTTCATGCGGGCCATGATTGCTAGTACAGTCTATGTCAGTAGGGGTGGGTTTGGTAAGGTTACCGTACCAAAATTTTCTTACCAATTGCCTTACCAAATATTCGATTTGGCAAAATCTATTACCATTACCGTACCAAACTTTTGGTATGCCGAAGTTTGGTATTGCCAAATAGCTTGGTTGATATGGTTTGGTAATGATAATTGCCACTTTGTTTTGGAACAAAATCTGTTTTTATTTTTTTTAACCCAATTCAAGGGAAAAACTTTTTTTTGTTCCTTTATCTCATACATTGTAGCCTAAATTAATCTATTATTCATCATTCACAATTCCCCAATGTTCTAAAAAATGCTCTAGGCGGCTGCCTAGGCGCTCGGCGGAGGACCCCCGACCCGATTTAGGCCAAAACGTTCATGTAAGGCGGGGAAGATTTAGGCGGCCGCCTAGGCGCTAGTTAGGCACTCTAGGCGGTTTAGGTGGTTCTAAGCGGCTGTCTAGGCAGCTCTGCAACTCTTACGTAGGATCTGCAACGCCCAATCTCAAAGTGGAGTCTCGATTGAAATCATGCGGCTCACCGTTTGTGAGTAGAAGAGGAAAGAGAGAATGCAAAAAGAGAGAAACTGTTAACTTTTAAGGTATCAATCCATGATAGGGCGATCTAGATTTAAGATCCAGTTCGACATTCTGATGACTGAAGGAAGAAAAAGAAACGGAAAAACTTAGGTAGGAAGAGTGTTCCGCTTTCCAACGGGTCAAAGTGTGATAATGATATGGGCTTTGAAAATCTTGGATGGCGTGTTAAAGGTAGGGTGGAGGGGTTAGAAACACAGGGATATTATTTGGTTTTTAATCTTTAATAAACCACCCACTACGTGGGGTTTTTATCATTTCAAATAATTTGGAATATATATTTACATTATATACATACAGGCCCTTTAAGGGAAGGGATCCCCATTTTTCAAAAAAAATGGGGACATCCTCTTGACCATTAGATTTGACTTTAATGAAATTCTGTGGCTGAGATTAAATCATAGGCCACAGAATCTCAACCACAGGATTTCATTAAAGCCAAATCTAATGGTTAAGAGGATGTCCCCATTTTTTTTGAAAAATGGGGATCCCTTCCCTTAAAGGCTTCCTACATACATACATACATACATACATACATACATACATACATACATACATATATATATATATATATATATATGTGTGTGTGTGTGTGTGTGTGTGTGTGTGTGTTATATTTATATAAATTATTGGGATAATGTTTTATTATTTTTTTACTTAATAGAATCACATATATATATATATATATATATAATTAATCAATTGTGTGCTTTTTTTTTTTTTAAGTTTCATGGTGGTATACATATGAAAATGGTGTATCTAATTTGCAAAGGATGGATTGACTACAAGTTCATCCAATTGTGAAATGAATTGACTTTTGAGGGGATACATACATACAAAAAAATAAAATAAAATAAAAACTAGATACAACAACGTTATATAATTTAATCTATGTCCAATCCAATGCAAAGATCATGAACAAGAAGAATTTAGTCTATTATCCAAGAATACTCCTCATTATGATTATATGCTTACTGTTTTTTAAATATTGATGGATGTACTTTGTGTATTCTTCTACTTCTATTTTTGCATTTTATCATTCTTCTATTATCCATACAAGTATAGTTTTTTTTTTTTAAAGTGTAAATAGGCACTTATTTACAAGGTATATAATAAATTTACATAAATCCGCCTAGGCCCCTCCTAGCCGCCTAGGCGCTAGGCTCCTGCCTGCCACCCGACTAGCACCTAGCGTTTTTTAGAACTTTGCAATTCACACACACAATAATTCAAATAATGCATCAAGAATCATGATGAAAATTAAGCTTACAATCCAAATAGAAGTTACGAACCAAAATAAATAGAAGTTAACAATCCAAATAGAAGTTAAAGTTTCAAACCAAATGAAAATTGGAACTAAACTTCAAAAAGTGAAATTCATTGATCAATTCTTCAAGCTTGAGATGTCGAAGCTTTTGGAGGAGGCATTGAACTTGTAGATGATTGAGCTTGGGTCAAGCCTACATTACAAACAAAGAAAACATATTAGTAGCAAGAAGAATTAAAGTTGAAAACCATTTAATAAAAAAATTACTAAAAAAATTAAGTATATCTTACTCATTTCCACTTCTTCCATTTCCTTGTAAAATTGAAGCATATCTTCTATTGATTCCTTGTAGAATTTTACTTTATCTGCCCTAAGCCAATCACTAGTCCACACTAGTGCCTCTACCATTTTAGGAGTCAAGGATGCTCTAAGGGTCCACAACCCTCCTCCCTAGGCTAAATGCATTTTCATTAGCAATGGTAAAAGTGGGGATTGCAAAGATATCCTTGGCTATTTGTGAAAGAATTGGGGACTCTTTTGTGTTTGATTTCCACCAACTCAAGAGACCAAAGTCACCAACAACAATGCTAATATAAGTAGGGTTTTATTTTCAAATTATTGGAATATTATAAATAAATAAATAAATATATATATATATATATATTGTAAATATGTGTTATATAATTATATATTACATATTTTCGGTACGGTACAGTAATACCGTGGTAATGGTATCCATTACCAATACCGTACCATGAAATTTCGGTACGGTACGGTACAATACCGTACCATT
This sequence comes from Heteromeles arbutifolia, assembly GCA_024362995.1. Lineage (NCBI taxonomy): Eukaryota > Viridiplantae > Streptophyta > Magnoliopsida > Rosales > Rosaceae > Heteromeles > Heteromeles arbutifolia. Next base: position 7,696,465 of record JANCRC010000017.1, on the reverse strand, counting down.
TCTGACTGGCATAAAATAGGTATGGCACGGTTGACAATTCGGTTGGCACGTCAATTTGGCAAAAAAATCCACCCTATATGTCAGTCGGTGCGGCTAGGCTGTTGCCATTATCTTGGTATTGAAGCCTACTTGGGCTTGCTTCCGCAAGAGAAATCTCTGTTATACGAACATGCATAGTCGTCAACAAATTCATCGGTGGTGATATCGATACACCTTTTTTTATCTTTCACGTACTTCTCTTAATTTCTGGCCATCGGATCGAATGAATTGAAAAAGGTCAAAGAACGGAAATTAACAAGAAGTGTGTAAAAGTAAAAATGAGTGTGTGGTAGCACCACCCAAATTCATATGCGGGTTGTATAGGAAAAAATATTCCCCTTAAATGCTGTTGAATTTATGGATTAGATGTCTACTGAATCTAAAAGGGTGTAATCATTTTGGATTTTAGAGGATTTTAGTAGATTTTCTATAAGTGACAGATTTTAAAGGATTTTAGTGTACTTTACAATTTGGGTTAATCTCAGTTTACTACCCTAAAGTTTCTTGATTTTCAACATTTTCAACATTAAGTTTTTTCTCATCCCAGAATGGTACCTGAAGTCATTATTTTGGGACAACTTCATACCTCCGTTAAGATTGCTGTTAAATTAGTTGTTAACTTATGACGTGGCGCCCATGTGGACAATAACTGGACGCCACGTGTCAATATGGGTCCACGTGGATATTAAAAAAATTTAAAACTTCAAAAATTAAAAGAAAAAATCAAAATTTTTTTCTCTTCCCCTTCTCTTCGACTCCAGCAACTCCAGTGTGGGAGCCCTTCCCCCAGGCTATTCACTATTTAATCCACCCTATGAACAGTAACTGCCATAATGAACAGTGCATTCCTTTGGCAATTGCCTTTTGCATCTCCACTCCTGCATTTGAATAACCCTGGCAATTGGCAATAAAATATTAGTATTTTTTTATTTATTAAATAATATATAATAATTTTATTTCTAATTTCGGTTAAGATTTTTAATCGTTCTCGTTGCGCCACGTGTCATTATCCGCAAAGACAATTATTGGTGATGGATTTCTGATAAGATTTTTAATTTTTCTCGTTACGCCACGTGTCATTATCCGAAGAGACAATTATTGGTGATGGATTTCCGATAAGATTTTTAACCAATCACGTCGTGCCACGTGTCACAATCCGATTACAATATTTGAGGATATATTTCCACCAGATTTTTAACGAATGACGGCATGCCACGTGGTATTATCTACAACCCAATCCTTTCTGAATCCTCCATATAATCCACCATCCATCCTCAGAAATCTCACACCAATTTTCTGAAGATCTCTATCATTATTCATAGTTTATGCTTCCTTCTTCACCAAAATCTCTATCATTATTCATAGTTTCTGCTTCATTCTTACAATGTCTTCTTCTTCTTCTTCAAAGATGATGTGGGAAATCGATCAAGAAGAGTAAGAATTGTTTAACCAATCAGAAGGAATGTTCAATGCCGGGGATTAGGCCCAAAATGCGATGGAAGAGGATGACGAGCGTAGACGGAAAGATGACGAATCAAGAATGGCAAGAGCCTCACATTCCCGTCGAGTCATCCAAGCTGTGGCTCATACCTGCAGGCCCAACCGTGTTGTAAACATTGATAGAAGCAGGCAACGACGAGGTCAGGAGCTCTTGGACGATTATTTTGTTCGTAACAGTGCATTCCCTGATACGTACTTCAGACGTCGTTTTAGAATGGAACGACATTTGTTCAACAAAATCATGGGCACTGTTTGCAACCATGATTCTTACTTTGTGCAAAAGCCGAAATGCTTTTGGTGCTATGGGTCTCATGCCTCAGCAAAAAATTACTGCTGCCTTGCGGATGCTTGCATATGGAGCAGCTGCAGACCAAGTGGACGAGATAACGAGGATGGGAAAATCAACCATTCTTGAGTCACTGATGAGGTTTTGCTCTGCAATCGAATCTATCTACACCGCAGAGTACCTCCGGAGACCTACTCATATGGACTTGGAAAGGCTTCTGAACAATGGCGAGATGCGAGGTTTTCCAGGGATGATTGGAAGCATTGATTGTATGCAGTGGACTTGGAAAAACTGTCTAAGTGCATGGCAAGGCGCTTATGGGGACAGAAAAGGATCAAAAAGTATCATTTTGGAGGCGGTGGCATCTTTTGATACATGGATTTGGCATGCCTTTTTCGGGGTTCCGGGAGCTCAAAATGATCTCAATATCCTTGCCCAATCCCTAGTGTTCAACGAAGTCTTGCAAGGAAAGGCACCAAAAGTCACATACTGTGTCAACGGACATCAGTATGACGAGCCATACTACCTAGCAGACAGTATTTACCCAAGGTGGGAATCGTTTGTCAAAACAGTGCCACGTCCACGAAGTGCAAAGGAAAAATATTTTGCAAGCTGTCAAGAAGGATGCAGGAAGGATGTGGAGCGTTGTTTTGGTATACTCCAAGCTCGCTGGGCTATTGTTAGGGGTGCTGCCAAAATGTTTGATGTGAAGTCGCTTCGATCCATCATGATGACGTGCATCATTCTTCACAACATGATTGTGGAAGATGAGTACGATTATGATGCCGTTGATGAATATGAGCCAGACACGATGAACAATTCCAGAACACAAATATATTGTGCTCATGACGCCGCCGAAGAACCCGTGCAACACAAGCCATTACAAAGGGATGGTTGTTACAATGATAGGGTCATTCAACGATATACTGCACTTCAAAGGCCATATATGCACAATGCCCGCCAAATTGACTTGATAGAGCACCAGTGGGCATTGAGGGGTGCTGAATAAGTTCATTAGTGTTTGTTTTTATTTGGTGTTTGTTTTTATTTGGTATGTTGAGGTTATTTTATTTGGTGTTTGTTTTTATTTGGTGTGTTTTTTTGGTATGTTGATGTTATTTTATTTGGTGTGTTTAAATGTGTTTTGAATAAAGATTCTCTTAGTAGCAAAAAATTACCAAATTAAATAAATATACTCTTAGTTTAAATAAAGTACTAAATTCAATAAATTGGAAACAACAATAAAGTACTTCAATGAATAAGAAATTACAACCCAAATTGATTGGAAAATTATGGGCTCCGATCACAAACAAAGTGGTTGGAAAATTATGAGTTCGTGAAGGGATAATCATCACCTAACCAATTTGTGGTGCTATGATGATCTTCTCTTGTCGTTCTAGGACCATCTCCTCTTGCTCTCGCTTCTCTTGCACGCCTCCTTCGCACCACGTCTGCTTTCTTTGACTGCCAAAAATATTTAGAGTTTGGAGACTTCCTTTCTAAAGGCTCCTTCATAATTTCACGATCTTGTTGAGCCATTCTTTCTTGTCTTCTATGTTCCCTTTCTTCCCGAAGTAGTTCTCTTTCTCTCTCATCAACTTCAAATTTTTTTCTGAAGAGCTTCTGCTTTTGCATCCTCTCTAGCTTTAATAGCCTCAAATTTAGCCATTTCCCCTGCCAAAGTCAATTCACCTTGGCGGGCAAGTTCTTCCATATACTTTGCATGATCATTCTTGGAAGCATTACCTTTTCTCTTTGAAGCCTTCTTACCATGAGGCCTAATTGGAAAATGGGTCGACCCCGACGCTTGTTCAACGGGGAGCGTTTCGGGTACTTCTTCTGCATCATCTTCATCATGATCATGCGAGGCATGATCGGGTGTAGAGTGTAGAGGGGTGCTATTCATGAAAACTTCTGGACCGACAGGCACAACTCTGAATCTAGGACAATCTTTCATAATATTCCAACATTCCCACCGGGTGAATGATTTGTTTTTGCTTTTGGTTTTGGCATTATACCAAGCTTGTGCTTGAAGTTCCTATACAATGCAGGAAAATAAATAATACAAACAAATAATTATAATTAAAGTAGCTAACAAATAAATAATACAAACAAATATTTATAATTAAAGTAGCTAACAAATAAATAATACAAACAAATAATTATAATGAAAGTAGGTAACAAATAATTATAATGAAAGTAGCTAACAAATAATTAAAATGAAAGTAGCTAACAATTAAATAATACAAACAAATAAATTATATATTGTTACCTGATCCGATAAATTTTCTCCACTTCGAAGATTAGCACTAGCTTGTGCCAATGCGTCTTTTCACGTACTAAACAATTGGCTAAGTAATTTCCAATGACTGGACATCGATTCTTTGGTTCTTTGCCCGCCCATTTTCTCAAGATAATTGGTATGAATAAGACTCCACATTTCTCGCAACTGCATCTCATTACCTGTAAGCGGATCATGAGTAACTTGAACCCAGCTAGCACACAACGCAACATCTGCAAGAACAGACCAATTTGTACCTGCAGCAGTAGTCATTTTGTGTGAAAAAAATTGGATTGAAACTTTGAGAGAAAGATAGGAATGTGGTTGAAAGTAGTTGAGAAAATATGAAATTGTGGTGTAAGGTAGATGCTAATGACAAGATATTTATAAAAAAAGTAAACAGAAAAAAAATTTCAGATTTTTATTCATTTTTTACAATTTTTTTAAATTTATTATTCAACTAATTAATCTTTACCGTTGGATTTAAAAAAAATTGAATTTCAACACTCCAAATTGTGTCACGTGGCACAACGGTAACATTTCTGAATTTTAAAACTATTTTTTCTTTTTTTTTTAATTTATAAAGGAGAATAATATCAACTGTTGATCTCAGATCCAACGATTGATATTAAATAAGATTTTTTTATTTTTATTACTGTTGCAAATCGGACAGTCTAATTTAAAGAGTCGTTGAGATCGAACGGACCGTGGGAAGCCACGTGGCTTCCCAACGGTAACTTTTGAAACTGCGTTGCGGGCCCCAGGTACTGAAATCATGTCAGGTGACGCGCCCCCACGCGCGCGTGAGGTGCACGCGCCTGATAGAAAAAAATAAAAAATTGGGCTGACGCCATAATGATGTCAGCCCTGCGTCAGATCCACTTCGGGCTCGCGGGCTGGCAATTTCTCACAGGCCCGTTGCTCGGGCCTCCCCTGTCCTTTGGGCTCCCGCACATTGGAGGAGGTAGGCCGGGCTCTCTGGCGCTGTTCAAGGCCCTGTCCCCCCGAGTAAGGGCTCCCGCTGGAGCTGCTCTTATTGCCTTCCCTCACGAATAGGTCCTCTATGTAAAACCCGGCCTTTTCCTCCTACACCATGGTGGCATATTACCAAACTCCCCAACCGCAACCATTGTTGCCGCCACACCTCTGATCAGCCCTTTGTCATCTTCGGCCACACATTCTCCAAAACCCAAACCTTTTGGGGCCTCATCAGCTCTCTGCTTTCGTCGTCTTCCTCACATCTGTCAGATCCGTCCTCATCTCCGCTCTTGTCGTCGGTGCCGTAGTTGTCTTTGTGCATGGCGCCTTTAAGGTTCCCAATGACCTCTTCCTCGACGAGCAAGAGCCTTCTACCTCCACTGGCTTCATTTCCTTCCTCAACAGTGTTGCACCCCATATCGTTGTCGGCACATCCCCAGCCGTCGTCGCCGCACGCGGTTGAACCTATCTACCTCCCTCACATCGTAATTAGATCGCGCACAAGGCGAATATGGTATAATAAATTTAAAGTTTTTGTCATATAAATATATGTAAGGTGGATTTTCTTAGCGAATTTGTATGGATCTGTTGTACCTTCTTCATTCTTATTTAGATAGAAAAATTCATGGTTCTTGGTAGATCTATAAATCAAACTTTTGTCCCTTCATTTCTTCATTAAGTCATGTAGCATATTGGGGTCGAGCCCCGGGCTACGTCGTTGAAGGAATCTGGGGCTGGGAAAGGTGGTGGTGCGGCGGGTTGCGGTTGGGAAAATGGTATTGGTGCCATTGTGGTTTAGGAGGAAGGGGTTGGGGAATTGAGGTGGGTCGGGAATTGAGGAGAGTGTAGTCAAAGAGGGATGGGAGTGAAAAAACAAAATTTAATTTTTAATATCCACGTGGATCCATATTGACACGTGGCGTGCAATCATTATCCACGTGGGCGCCACGTCACAAGTTAACAGCTAACTTAATAGCAACATTAACGGAGGTATGAAGTTGTCTCAAAATTACGACTTTAGGTACTACTCTGGGATGAAAAAAACTTGATGTATCAAATGTTGAAAACCAAGAAACTTTAAGGTAGTAAACTAAGATTTACCCTTACAATTTTATATGGATTTTGGCAGATTTACATGTATTTCTATTATAGATTTTTATGGATTTGTAAGGACTTCTTTTACGGATTTCTTAGGATTTTTTTCGGTATATGATGGAAATTTCACCACCTGCAAAAGTAGTGATAAAAACACTAAAATACTTGCAAGAGTACAAGGTAATCGTAGTATAGTCGGCTCTAACAAGGTCGTTCTCCTTAGGGATTGTTTTAATTAATTTGTGTTTATCATATTCTTAGTTAATTATTTTCAAATATATCTTTTTATTTACTTGATTTTAATTTTTTTTAGGTTACAATTTGTTGATTTTGAGAGCACTGCAAGGATTTCATTTGCAGGAATGGGATACTTTGGATTTGCACCAACAATTTGTGCTCTTTGCAATTTAAATACCCATGATATTATGTATTCTCCTCAACGGAAATATTTTCCAGATTTTGTGCAGCATCATATTAATATGAGGAACAATTTTCAGAGGCCTAGGTGCGATTCCTGCTCAAATTTGTATCCATCATGGTCAGAGCATCAAAATCCTATGTGGGAGTGTATTCAAGAGCCTTTTGAACAACCTCATGCACCAGCAAAAGCTGATTGGGAGATTGCAGTTGAGAAATTGGCAGAGTACCCTAACAAGGCTTGATCAAGCCGATCAGAAATTCATAATATTCATAAATCAATCAAAAATCTGGTGCAGCAAGTTGGGCAGCTCGTGCATCAATGGAAAGAATAGGAGGAAGAGAAGTTTCCTAGTCAACCAATTGCTAATCCACAATGTTCGGAGGAAAGCTGCATAATTCAAACATCCCAACGGGTGGAGAGTTATAATAACATGTTGGGAGATATTGAGATTAAAGAGACATTAACGTATGACTCATGCACAATGGAGGAAACAGAACCCGCTAATCCCGAAATATCCCCAGAATATGCTCCTACCAAAATCTATATGCCACAAATAACTTATCCAGAGGCTGTAAAGCAACCAACAAGGCTGCATGAACATATTGAAACTGACAGTTTGGACAGGCTTGTTCACAACAAGTCACAATTTGATGATTCCCATGGTCAGCTTTTGGACACTGATAATGGATACAGGACAGCCAGCTACTGATAAAAAATTTTGGTTGCTGTACTGGACAGTGCGCATGCACATCCAATCAAACTTGAGGAAATCCGTAATGTGGGAATGAAGAAAAAGTTTAATGGTAGCCCTATTCTTGGTCAAGAACTTTGGCCTATCCAGAAATTATGGGTGTTAAATATAAGGTTTAAGTCAGTTCGATGGAGCTGTAAGTCTCTCTAGAAGAGAGTCTATTTGATTACAAAGATTTATTCACATAGAAGGCCAAATATGAAGGATTCAACCACTCACATGAAACGCATAACTGATAAACATATCATTTCGTACATACTTTTGCCCAGTGTTCTAAAAAACGGCCTAGGCGGCACCTAGGCGCAGGGCAGTCACCATCCCAGGCGTTTTCTTGCAAATCGGTTGGGCTCTAGGCGGTGCTAGGCGGCTAGACGGAGTTGGGCGATTTTTTTTTTTTTTTTTAAACCAATTTCAGAAACCAAGTCTTGTCGTCAGCCACTTCGTCTCTTCTTCCTCAACTGCAGTGCACTCACCAACTGCTGCAGTGCACTCACCCGCTGCGACTTCGAGAGGTTTTTTGGGCCATCGTCTTCGATCATCTCTCCCAGTTTCCAAGGTCTTCACTCTTGCCAGCGTTGAAGGCTCTGCAACTTTTCCCGTCTCGAACTCTCATCGGATCTGCAACTCTAACTCTCGCATCTACATCGAAACTCCCATCTGCGTCTGCATCTGAATATAGCCATGGTTGTTTTTCTAGAGGTTTCTGGAAAAAGAACGATCGAGAGAGAGACTAAAAGAGTGCTAGAGGTTTCTGGAATTAATGGGAAGTCGTCAATTTGTCTCTGGACCTGGTGCTGAGCTTCGGGCAAGTCTTCCTTTAATTGGCATCTCTGGGCTTCCACACATTTGCAGCCCAATGTTCAAATATTAACCCAAACAGAAACAGTTGGTTTTCAGCCCTTAATTCAAACGTGCCACAGAGTCTCCCAAAACATGGACATGGATATCGACGAAACAGCCAAAGGTACGCCCTTTTCTCCAAAACGCCGCGTCTAATAATTCTGGGTCGTCGTCACCTTCCATTACAAAAACCTGTATGCACTTTTGATAGGGGAAGAAAAGCAAGGAAAGCCCGTCGTAGTAATATTGGTGGGTGCGCCCGGAAGCGGAAAGTCCACCTTCTGTGAGCATGTCATGCGCTCCTCCTCCGCTCGCCCCTGGGTACGCGTTTGCCAGGTATATCTATGTGCACACCATATGTTCGATGAAATGGCTCAGTGAACGCAAGATTAGTATTTTCAGTAATTTATATGATACTCTGGATACTCCGGATTTCTGTTCATATGGGTTATTGTTTTTATGCTTTTGGGTTCTCATTTTTTTATGTTTTGTAGGATACTATAAAAAGTGGTAAAGCCGGAACGAAAGCGCAGTGTATTGAGAGTGCAATGAATGCATTGAAGGATGGGAAGAGTGTTTTTATAGATAGGTGTAATCTGGAGAAAGAACAAAGGGGTGAGTTTGTGAAGCTTGGTGGTAGTACCCCGCTTGATGTTCATGCTGTGGTGCTTGATCTTCCTGCCAAGCTTTGTATATCGCGGTCTGTGAAGAGAACGGGCCACGAGGGAAACTTGCAAGGTGGGAGAGCTGCTGCGGTTGTGAATAGAATGCTGCAGAAGAAAGAACTGCCTAAACTGAGTGAAGGGTTTGCTAGAATCACTAGTTGCAACAGTGAGAGTGATGTTCAATCTGCCGTTAATGCATATAGTGGACTTGGTACGTTGGATACACTTCCCAGTGGTTATTTTGGCCAGAAGAACACCAATGCGAAAGTACAACTAGGTATAATGAGGTTCTTAAAGAAAACAGATGGTCCTGCTAATACTGAATCCACTTTGAAGAGTGTACCAGATTCTAATGCTTCTCGAATTACTGAAGAAAAGGAAACCTCTTGGAAGGGAACAGGTTCATTGTCTGAAAATTCTGGTAAGGAGTCAAAGGAAGGTGAAGAGCTATTTGTAGGCTCTGTTGGCAGTGATGTTTCTCTAAATGATTCGGCCACTATAGCATTTCCCTCCATATCAACAGCAAATTTTCAATTTGACATAATATTATTGTCGAGAAAGTTATAGAATTTGTGAATAAGCTTGGAAATGGTAGACTTGTTCTAGTGGACTTGAGTCATAAATAAAAGATTTTGTCTTTGGTAAGGGTTAAAGCTTCAGAGAAAAACATTGACTCCAACTCTTTACATTTGTGGGAGATATCACTCAGCTTCATTCAGGAGGAGGTTTACACTGCAATGTAATAGCTAATGCTGCTAATTGGTAAGCATTTAGAAATACTATGCAATATACATGTAAATATTTTGTTGCAGTGCTAGTTCACAATATGAAATAACAGATCTGAAGGATTTTGCATTTGTCCCCTGTTAAACCAAAACATGGTGTTCTAGTATTATGCTGAATTCGAGTTTTTGGATCTGTTACCCTGCAGTTGAGATGTAAAGTTTGATATGTTTTCTTCACCGTTATAATCTTTACTTTAAGTTAGTACGAAAAAAAATGTGATTATATGTTTTACATATAAAGTAGATTGAAAATAAATATTTATTCTGGTGCAGGCGTCTTAAACCTGGAGGTGGAGGTGTCAATGCTGCAATCTTCAGTGCTGGAGGTCCATCTTTGGAGGTTGCGACCAAAGAACAAGCCCAATCTCTGTCTCCTAGGAGTGCTGTGGTTGTGCCTCTCCCTTCAACTTCTCCCTTGTTTAGTAGGGAAGGGGTAACCCATGTCATACATGTTGTTGGACCCAACATGAACCCACACAGACCAAATTGTCTGAACAATGACTATAGTAAAGGCTGCAAAGTTCTCCGGGAGGCTTACACTTCACTTTTTGAAGGTTTCGCAACAATTGTGAGGACCCAAGCAAAGTCACCCAAGGGAAGCATTGAGAACCTACAGGGAAAGCTGCCAGAGTCACAAGAACATTCTGACAGTGCCTCTAGAAATCATTTTACAAACAGCGATCAAAAGACTAAGAGAGAGGATCCTCATAAATATGAGAGGAGCAAAAGAAGTAAAGCATATCAGGATGATACTGAAGATTCTAGATCTAAACCATATTGGTCGATTTGGTTTGGTTTTAACCAAGGAAAAATGTCAAACAATTTAAAATACAAAACAAATCGATTTACTTTTGGTTTGGTTCGGTTTTGATACTTTTGAAACCGACCAAAATAAAACCGAACCGACCATGTATCTTTTAATTATTAATTTATTTATTTCACAAATGTCAACTTATTATAGGTTATTTAGAGACATTACTATACAAATATTATAGGTCTCAACATATTATAAGTTGTAATGACTATTAACATTTAAGAGATTTATATGTATTTTATATTTATGTGAGGTTATAATTAAATATTCGTTTGCTAGCATGAGATTTTATTTAATTGAAATTTATTTCTATTCCACTTGATGAACTTTTTATGTTCCAAGGCTGGAAGAGGTAATTGTATAGCAAACGTAACAACTTTTGATATGTTTGAAGAAAAAAACTACATGCATGTGGCAAGTACATAATCTGAATTGAAGAGCCGTCTCAATGCAAACCTAGTCCTAAGACGAAAAGGAAATGAGGTTTTCCTAAATTAGTATGTAATTTTTTTATAAGCTAGTGAAACTAGAAAACCTTTCAATTCAATCTCCACAACAGAGTGAATTTAAGGCACATTAGATAAGATTTAGGAGAATGATGAAAATGTAGTTCATTGGTTAGTGAGGTTTTAAATTTCCAAGTTGCCCTCATTTTGATTATTTGCTGTGTTATTTTCTGTTGTGACTTACAGTTCAAAATTATAATGTAGAAATTAAGATTGTGTTACTTATTTCGTTTAAGTGTTATATTTAGGTTTGAATTTGACCTATGTTGCATGGACCCTCTAAAGCCCGAAAGTGTCGGAGTGTCCGACACGCCAACACGCCCTAGACACATGTCTGGACATGATTTGGACACGGTCAATGTTTCGGACGAGACGCCGCCTACCAATTCCTCAGCCTTCTGGACTTAGCCCGTCGTCCACTTCCTAACCCCAATCCATAAACTCCATGTTTTCACCTCAAACAATCGTGACTTCAGACATATTTGCATACCTATATCGTCAATTGGGACACATGCATGATATCTACATGCACACCCTGTCAAATTTGGATTTTGGGTGTTGAGCGCAGCTGCTCGAGGAAGAAAACAGAGGAGAGAGATTGGGAAAGAGGTAGAGGACGAGAGTTTTAGTTGGTGGGTCCCAAATTTTAATATTTTATCGTGTTTTTTATTTTTTTTAAATTAACTATAAGGGTATATAGGAAAAAATAGAAATTGTAATTTATAACATCAACTTTTTAGTTTAATGTGCCGAATTGTGTAAGTGTATTCTACATAGGGCTGGAAAAAAATCCCGAAAATCCCGATCCCGACTGAACCCGAACCGAAATTATCCCGAAATTTTCGGTTTTTGAAAATTTTCGATTCAGTTATTATCCTGAACCGTTCAGTTTGGTTTGGTATTCGGTCTAGCATTTGTGAATTTCGATTTTTCCCGAACCGAACCAATTTTAGATTATTACCTCAAAAATGAGGCCGCAAGGATTCGAACCCCTTATCTCCTCTTGGGAATCATGGAACTTCACCACTGAGCCAACTCTCGATTGTTGAAATTGTAATACAAAAAATATATTTATATGCTTAATAATCATTAGTTACTTATACTTAACCATTGAGCCAACTCTCTCTCTTATCTCTGAAATGAATCTCTGCGCCTCTCTTTCTCTCTCACTCAGACTCTCTCTAACATCTCGGATCTCTCTACACTCTATCATCTCCTTATCTGCTATGTCAACATCCTCGGACTCAACACTCTCTCTAATCCCTCGAATCATCTCTGCACTCTCTGCTCTCCTCCTCCTCCCTTTGTCACAAACTCAACACGTTGGCCGTCGAGTCATCGACCACTACACCATATTCCAAATCCAAACTTCCATGGTTCCACCTCCAACGACCTCCAAATCGAAGCTTCTCTAATCTGAAGGTGCCAAACTTCATGAAATTATTGTACCTTGATTTGGATTTGGATTCTAAAATTGAAGATTAGGGTTTTGAACTTTCAATTTGGGGATTTAGAATTAATAGGATTTTTGTTTGAAAATCCCCTAATTTCAGTTACTGCATGCTTGATTGCTTTGTATTTTTTTGCTTTTGAATTTTGATCGACAACTTATTCGATCCTTGATTATCTGATTTTTTATGGGTTGTCTGCAAATTTGGGATTAGAGGACTGGAAATTTGTTATTTGGGGACTGCATTCATTCGATCTTCCTAAATTAGGTTGACATCTTCTGACTGCATCCATTCTCGATCCCGAACCGAAAAACCGAAACAATTTTGGGATTCCCGAAATTCGAGAATACCAAAATTTGGCTACGGTTTCGGTTTTAGAATCGTATCCCAAAGAGAGTCGGTTTGGGATTCGGGCTTTGGGTTTCGGTTCGGGATCCCGACCCGAACCACCCCTAATTCTACATGTCAAAAGATGAGTGGGGAAGGCACAAAAAGGAAGGTAAATTGGGAAAATAATTGAAGTATGATTCTCTCTTTTCTTTTTTCTCCTCTTCTTCCCTCTCTTTCTATTTGAACGGTCATAGTTAATCCACGTCAACATCTTATATTAATTTTATATAGAAAGACAAAGACAAAATAGAGAATATGAGAGGAGGGGAGGGACGAAGATGGAAAGAGGAGGGGAGAGAATCGTAGTCCAAAATAGTTAGCATTCCTCTTGTTTTAAAGATATGTAGTATTTATCTTATTTTAATCAGTGTGTTCTAACTGTGTCTGTGTCCTTATTTTTTGAAATTTTCCATGTCACGTGTTGCATTATCCATGTCCATGTTTGTGCAACTTAGGATTTGATTTATTGGTTGGATCCCTTTGCTTGGTTGAGAGATTTTATTAATTACCTATTTGATTAGGATTTAGATTTGCTTCCAATTAGAATTAGGATTCTCATTGTAACCTAAGTTCTATGCACTATAAATAGGACCTTATGGTAGTTTATTTTGTGTGCAAAAATGAGGGAGGACAAACAAAGGAGAAGAAACAAAACAATAAGTAAAACCGTTTGATTCAATGTTGATTTCCCATTTGATTTCATTTCCTTGTTGACTCTTAGGGCGTGTTTACGAAACAGGAATGGAGGGAGTGAAAACGGAATTGCATTCCTTTGCATACATTCATGTGTTTACTTTGTTTGGGGAATGAAAATAAAGGTGGTTCCATCCAATATAGGGAATTCAATTCCGGATTTACCCGGAATCCGATTACCAAGATATAGGTAATTGAATTCTGGAAGAAATGCTCCATCAGCAATCGAACTCTTCTTCCCAAAACGCCCCTGCAACTTCTACACTCTTGCTTTCTCTCTTTCTCTCTGTCGACTCCTGCAACTTCAACACTCTCAAAAATCCGAACCCAGAAAGAAAATTCAGCAACAAAAGGAAACGGAAGTGACAAAGAAGAGAGTGGTACCAGAGAGGCCGAAGGAGAGGAGCGGGTTTACGTGAGAAAGACCTGAGAAAAACCCGAATTGAAGCTTGGGTTTGTGGAGTCCCACGCTGAGGTGCATGCTCTGACGCTCGCACGTTGTCGAAGAAGAAGCGGTAGGTACGGTGATCTCTCCGGCCGGGATGAGGCTGTGAACCGTGGGTTCTAGATAATTCCAATGAATGAGGACAGTGGTTCTGGATAATTCCAATTTGGATGAGGACAGTGGTTATGGGTTAGTGGATAAGCATGAGAATTCCACAAAAAATTTTAAAAATAAAGTTTTACTAAAAAATAAAAAATAATAATTGTTCTCTCTTCTTAAAAAAATGAAAGGATAAAAGTTTTGCTAAAACTAATTAGCAACTAAAAAAGATTAATTAAACTAGGGGTATTTTAGTAATCACAATAGTTTTCATTCCGATTCATGTGAATTAGTAAACAGTTTATATAGATCAATGTCATTCCTAATCCGATTCTAGACAGTTTTAGTAAACACCTTCAAAATGAATCTGATTCTAATCCACCTCAATTCAATTCCTCTCAATTTGATTACGGATTAGTAAACGAGCCCTTAATCTCGATAGATTACGATGCTAAAAGCAACTCCATAGGACAAAGAAGAGGGACTAAAATTTCGCCTGTACAGAAAGAATGTTCAATTTCGACACTGATAAAATCTCAATTAGTCATCATCCAAAGTAGTAGGTTTTCTATGTTTAGTGCAAACTAACAAATAAGTAATCATCCAGAAATAACAACAATAAGAATAAGTCATCGTCCAAAAATCAAAGCAAAATAGTATTCCACGTGAAAGCGGATTTGAGAGTTAAATACTCTATTTGTAAATTGAGGGTTAAACTTTGTTTATAATCTCCATTTTGATTATTATTGGAAATTCCTCGCCGCCGAACAAGTACAAATCTTTGTGTCATTTTAAATTATTTGTTTTGTCATATTTTTCGTATTAATTCATTAGTTTCATATGTGACGCTTCCGCACAATGGAGCTTCGACGGTACGAGAAGATTTATTGCGAATCAAGCTGAGAAATACAAAACAAAAATATTCCAAAACAAACTAGAAGGGCATAATTAAATTAAAACGCTACACAAAAAATCACAGTTCTTATTTCATTGGGACTATTTGTGGGGTCTATCCACGTTGAATTTCGACGATTTTTAACCATTTATTTTTTTTAGAGTAGGATTCTCTACCTTTTTTTTTCCCTCTCCTTCTCTCCCCTCATATTTGAACACGATTAAACTACGTCAATATCTTATATTACTTTTTTTTTTTATAGAGAGAGAGAGAGGCAAAATAAAAAGTGTGAGAGGAGGGAAGGGAAGGAGAGGAGAATAGGAGGAGAGAGAATCCTAGTCTTATTTTTCCTCACGTATTGGTGACACTTGCGGTCAAGTTAGATATTGGCATTAACACTGTGCCGGCCGGGGCTAACTCAGCAATCAAGCAAAAGAGGAAATCATTTTGGATAGGGTTTTTATCACCAATAATATCTGAGATTGACCAAACTCATCATTTTGGTCCCTCACTTTCAAAATCAATCAATGTCGTCCCTGACATTCACTACCACACATCAATTTGGTCCTTCCGTTTAGATTCCGTCAATTATTTTGTTAGTTTACATGTGGGACCCACAAATCCAATAAAATGGTGACACATGGATTATACAAAAGAAGGGTTTTTATCGCAAATGGTCTCTGACATTGATCAAACTCCTCATTCTGGTCCCTGAGTTTCAAAAATCAATAAATTTGGTCCCTGACTTTCACTATCGCACATCAATAGAGTCCTTCCATTAAAATTTCGTCAATATTTTTTGTTAGTGTGCTGATGTGGTCTCACTAATCCAATCATATGGCACCAAGTATATTAACTATAAGAAATTAAATTTTTTTAGAGTGAACCAACTGATGAGTATTTCGTGCTGAGATTTCTCTTGCATCCCACAATTCCGATTGGAAAATAAGATTCAATCTAAATTCGAAAATTGAATCCAAATTCAATTCAAATTTGATAGGATTATAACCAACTAGAGAGAATGAGAAGTGAATTCACGGAGGACAAGAGCTTTAGTGGTGTCATGGTGTCTTCCTTTTCTTTTTTAGCATACCTAGATGAAGACGATGATGTCTTTTTTTTTTCTTTTAGTTTTAGTTTTTAATTTCTTATAGTACTTTTAGTTTTAAATCTTAAAAAAAATATTTTTTTATAGTTAATCCATGTGGCGCCATATGATTGGACCAGTGGGACCATATTATTACACTAACAAAAAATATTAACGAAATTTTAACAGAATGACTAAATTGATGTGCGGTAGTGAATGTCCGGGACTAAATTGATTGATTTTTGAAACTCAGGGACCAAAATAAGGAGTTTGATCAGTGTCAGGAACCATTTGTGATAAAAACCTTTCTTTTGTGTAATCCACATGTCACCATTTTATTGGATTAGTGGGTCCCACATGTAAACTAACAGAAATAATTGACGGAATCTAAATGGAAGGACCAAATTGATGTGTAGTGGTAAATGTCAGGAGCGACATTGATTGATTTTGAAAGTGAGGGACCAAAATGATGTGTTTGATTAATCTGAGATACCATTAATGATAAAAACCCTTTTTGATATTATAATCTTTGTGAGAAGCTTAGGGAAAGTGAAGAGAAATGTATTGGGTACGGTGGCTTTAAATATTAATGATCTTATGGAATATTTTAAAAAGCGTCCATGCATGGTGCCATGGTGGTTGGCTTGACTTATCAAATCTTTTTTTCTCTTCCCCTCTCTGCATTAACCAGAAAAGAAGGGGTAAAAAGGACGGACTTGGGAAAGGAGAGTGGGGGCAGGGCCAGCACTGCACAGCGTGTAAGAAAGGATTTTGTTGTGAGTATGAATACTATTTCGGAGAAATAAGAAACTGTGTATGCATTTATAAGTAATTGGACAACTCTTCGTATTGTCAATTAGTTTTATTGTGGAACCTCAACTTTCTTCACGTATCAGAACAAGTTATCTCATGTGTGAAGCCCAATGATCAACGTGCTCTAGTGCCATGTCTGAGCCTATAGTCGCATGAAATCTATTACTGTTTAGATGAGTTTAGTTGTGATAATTTCGTTAAACTGATTAGTTTGTTAGAACAAAGCATTAGCTTTTCTATACAAAAAAAGAAGAAGGAAGCAGTGGAATTATTATCATTACGTTAACGTCCCTCTGATAAAAAGAAAGCATTAGCTTTTCTTAGGCATGCCAGCCTACAGGTTTATGCAAGTTATTACCTTTTAGGTTTTACTTTGGAGGGATTTGGTCATATGTTCCCCCTTTTTTTCTTGTATTTTCTTTTTTTGAGAGGGGTAATGTTTATATACGCCCTCCTCTCCCCTCTTTTTATTGTATTTTCCTTTTCAAGAAGGGTAAGGTGTATCATGTATGTCCCCTCTCTTTTCTTGTATTTCATTTTTTTTAGGAGTAAGGTTTATGTCCCCTTATGACTAGTGTAACTTCGTTTTTTTTCATATCAATACAATTCTCCCGTACTGTCGAGGTTCTTAAAAAAAAAAAAAAAAATAGAATTAAGTATTTGTTCTTGCTGCCGGCTTGACTTTGAAGTGTTATTACAGGGCCGGCCTGGACAGCAGGCCCCTCAAATCCTTATACTTTCTAAGGAAGAGAAATATTCCATGCAGTAGTATGTAATTTGTAAACATTTATATAAGCCAAAACAAGGGAGAACAAACAAAAGAAGCATAGCAGAATTCCCATACAAAACCAAAACCAATACCATAGCAGAATTCCCATTGAATGTAGAGATATAAGAAATAATGCATCACAAATTCAAACAGTGGCGGAGCCAAGATTTCGACTTAGGAGAGGCCTCCCACAAATGTTAGGAAAAAAAAAATTAAACGAATAGTATTTGCAAAACTATTAACCAAAACATCATAATATATAAATTGACAAAACTACTTTCATTGTTCTTTGGACTCTTTGGAGACGACGACTCTAATATCTCAGGCTGTGATTTTATTTTGAAATACCTTTCCATAACTGAAAAATAAAAATTGACTAACTTTAAATTATAAGAAATATGAACATATATACTAAATTTTACAAACTAAAACAAATTAGGCAATTAATTAAAAGAAATTGCAAGACAACAATTTAGTAAGAAAATAATCGTAATTTAGAAACAAAAATTGCAAGAGGAATTGAGAGTAAAATGCATACCTTGGGTTGTAGGTCAACTAACTAAACTTCAATTTCTTTTTCTTTGTTGGAATAATGGAAATAATCTTCTAGTCTACAAAACGAATATTATTTGTTGAATTAATTTACATATAGAGATGACAATCTATACAAAATTGACAAATCGCAAAGAATTAAAGATGAGAACCTGTGGAGATTTGGAGTTCATGCTCCGCTGTAGTTGCTGCTCCGGTGAGACAATGTGAGAGAACAAAAAACGAGTTATATGATGGGATGAGTGAAATCTTTTTGTTTCAAATAAAATATTTATTTTATTATTGGGATACGGAATGAAGGTGATCAGATTGTGTAAAAGTTTATATCAATTAAATATTTTAATATTGAAAAGGAGGCCAATTGAGTAAAAGTCTATAACATTAATTATTTTAATATTGAAAAGGGGGCCAATTTGATTGGAAATTGCACAGAAAATGGTATAAGCCACTATGCTATAAGTAGGATATAGGTTTTGAATTACAAAAGTTGGACTGGGAAGAGGGCCGGACGGGTTCTTTTTTTGTTAGGGTAGGCCTAGGACTGCTGTGGTCCTTAGGTCCCTCCGCCTCTGAATTCAAACAACATGATAGCCCCTTTTCCTTGGTCATGTGTTTGAATGTCCATCCTATAAAAGTGTTAAAATGGAATTCAAAACTCATGCACAACTGCACAAGGCATTGATTAGTAGGCGTGTTATTATCTTTTTGGGTAAATATTAGTTTACTACCCTCATGTTTTGTGGTTTTCAACATTTAGTACATCAAGTTTTTTTCGTCCCAGAGTCATATCTAAAGTGTTAATTTTAGGACAGTCTCATACATCCATTAGTCAAATTGTTAAGTATGTTGTTAACTGATGACGTGGCGCCTATGTGAACAATGACTGGACCCCACGTGTCATTAAGGGGTTCACGTGGAATATTAAAAA
Source organism: Heteromeles arbutifolia (assembly GCA_024362995.1). Lineage (NCBI taxonomy): Eukaryota > Viridiplantae > Streptophyta > Magnoliopsida > Rosales > Rosaceae > Heteromeles > Heteromeles arbutifolia. The sequence continues at coordinate 7,677,382 of JANCRC010000017.1, read as the reverse complement.
ATTAAAAAATTTAAGCAATTAATAATTTAAACAATTAATAATTTAAAATTTAAAAAATTAAAAAACCAAACCTAAACCTAAAAAACCAATCTGGGTTCATCTCTCTGTTTTTTCTTCCCCACCCAATCCAGCGACCAACCCTTCTTTTCTGTTCTCCCTCTCTGCTCTGCCCTTACTGCTTACCCGACGACCCATTCCCTCCCTTCTCTCCTCACTCAGCTCCAAGTACCTTTCCCCTCACGCCTCGATTAGCACCGCCGTCGCCCCCTCGCTCCAGCAATCTTCCATTCCTTCACCGCTGCTCCGCCCTTGCTACTTCCCCGATGATGTAAGAGCTAGGGTTGGGGTTTTGTTCTGAGTCGGAGTGGATCCGATTCGACCATTCTGCCTTTGCGACGCCGGAGATAGGCTTCCTCCAGATGCCGGTGACGGGATATCGTCGTCATTTTCCATCGATGATATCCCGCGCCGATCTGGATTGAGAGCAAAGATTATGGTGGGTGCTACCGTGCGCTGGAACGGAAGAGAGGAGAAAAGGAAGGGAGGGGGTCGGGGTTGAGGTAGGGGACTAAGAGGTATGGGTTTAGGAGGAATGTATAAATTTTTGGTTTTAGTTAAAAAAGTTGGGATGTTTCATGGTTTAAGGGGTATTTGGGGCTTAGATTTGATCTGGGTTTTGAAAGTTTTAGCTCGATTTTTGTAGGGTTGTTGATTTTTCTGGATTTTGGAGATGAAGATTAAGATGGGTTTAGGAGGATGGGTTTGGGGTTTGGGATGATGCGGTTTTAGAAGAGAGAATGGAGGGAAGGGGTACGGGTTTCTCCCTCTCGGAGGTGTGTGTGTATATATACACACACACACACACACACACACACAACTTCTCCTTGTGATACAAGGAGCATTAAAGATAATTAGAATCAAACTAGGAAATACAAACACATTCCTATTCTACCTAGAACTTTGACTCACGCTAATACTCCCCCTCAACTTGTCGAGTGAGCCTTGAAACCTTCCAGCCGAGATTGCATGCGTCAAAACATACGCCAGCTGATCATCTGTTTCACAAACGGAACGTCAACCAGCCTAACATCCAATTTCTCTTTTATGACGTGCCTATCCACCGCAACATGTTTCATTCTATCATGTCGTATTGGATTACTTGCTATCTCTCGCGCCGCATGATTATCACAATACAACAGCATATGACTTCTGGATTTAAACCCTATCTCAGCAAGCAGAATTCGAAGCCACAGAAGTTCACAAATACCATGTGACATTCCCCTGTACTTAGCTTCCGCCAAAGACCTTGCCACCACATTCTCCTTCTTATTTCTCCCAGTTACAAGGTTACTAGCTACAAATGTAAAGTAGCCTGAAGTAGACCGTTGATCAATAATATTTCCAGCCCAATCTGCATCCGTTTACCCTTTCACTTCCATATATCCATGCTTCTTGTACATTAGTTCTCTCCCTGAAGTCCCCTTCAAGTAACTCAATATTTGCATTACTGTTGCCATGTGATCCTCACTAGGTGCATGCATAAACTGAATCACCATACTTACCGCGTAAGCAATAATATCTGGCCTTGTGAGTGATAAGTAAACCAACCGCCCTATTAACCTTTGGGATCTCTCCCTATTCGTCGGAACTTGATCATGATAGATTGTGAGATGATGATTCTGCACAATAGGCGTATTCACTAGTTTACACCCTAACATACTAGTTACAGACAGAATATCCAACACATATTTTCGTTGTGACAAATATATTCCTTCCACAGACCTAGCAACTTCAATCCCTAGGAGGTATTTGAGTCATCCGAGGTCTTTCATCTCAAAATCGGAAGACAAGTATCCCTGTAATTGTTCAATCTCTATTGTATCATCACCTGTGACAATCATATCATCCACGCTTTAGGCGACTATTGGACAACATACAGTGCCTTCCAAAGTCTACATACTTTTCCCATTGGAATTTGCAACGCCGTATCCTGGTGGAAAATTCATATACACCTCTTCCTCTAAATCTCCATGCAAAAATGCATTTTTTACATCAACCTGTCTCAAAGGCCAGTCAAGATTAGCAGCAAGAGATAATAAAACTCCGATGGTATTCATTTTCGCAACGGGAGAAAATGTTTCCTGGTAATCTACCCCAAAAGTCTGGGTGAACCCTTTGACGACTAATCTTGCTGTCTACCTATCAATTGTTCCATTCACCTTATGTTTGATAGTGAATACCCACTTACACCCCACTGATTTCTTCCCCTTGGAAAGTGTAACCACACTCCATGTTTTATTCTTTTGTAATGCTTCCATCTCAACTTGCATTGCTTCAGTCCATTTCGGATCTTTTAAGGCTTCTTCCACTTTGAGTGGCATTACAATCCATTCAAAACTCGCCACATGACAAGTCTTAAATATAATCTTTTATCATTCTTTTATATTTACAATTTTTATAATTATTTTTTAACTAATTAATATATTATATATATATTAATGTTATGTTTCCTTTTTTATTTCTTTCCCCCTATGTTTTTTTCTTCCCAAATCCCCTCCACTTTGTTTTGCTGTAGGTATTAGGTCTTCAGTACTCTCTTCCCTTTCTTTTCCCTCATTGTTTCTCTCATCTCTATAAATACAAAAGTGCACACTCTAGATTATCGAGTCAATTTTTTCATATTTGTTATCTTTCACTTTGTTTTGATTGTAATAGCTTTCTATTTTCAAGAAAGTACATCTCTACCAAATATAATTAAGAACTATAGATAATAGTATTTGAAATAAACATAAGCTGTTAAAAAACTTCATATCCAAGATGAATCTAAAAGTTATTTTGACTAACTGTCAAGTAGCCAGACTATATAAATAAAAAGAAAAAAAAAACTCCCACGTCGTTTCTTCAATTCATCAATCTTCAATCCATGAGCTCTATGTTTCCAACATCTGCGCATTTTTCTAAGAATTCAAGCTAAGGTTGTGTTATCCAAGATTTCTATTGCCATTAACCTAAATCAATAAACAAAATGTTAGAATGATAACACAAATTGTGACTTATAACCCCAAATATAAGTTTCAATACAAACCTGATTATAAAAGTCATGAAATGATGGACACGAGGTTGTCATATTTGATGGAGCATTGATAGTCTCTTGATTATGTTGCTCTGCAAGTGTACATATATTCATTACATAATAATATAGTATATTCACAATAAAAAGTATAAAGTACCATATTGAATGAGTATTACCAGAAACTATGGTATTAGGTGGTGACATTTGCGAGGTATATCTAACTTTTGCCCCTTTCTTCGATTTTTCCAAAGCACTCTTCAATCTCTTGTTGGTTACCCCTTTAGCTTTCACGGTTGGAGGATCCAATATATGTTGATCATCATCTTGAACACCAGAAGTAGAGAGGCTATTTTTCTTTTTAACCTTATATGAGGCTTTCTTTGTTTTTATGTCTTTTTCAACCAACTTCATTGCCTCTAATAATTTTTCACTAACAACGTGAGCACCCCAATCACTCATTGACGCTATGTTGAAAAGACTATTTCCTTTATGCATCAATTGACTGAGACGTAATGATTGAGCAGACTTCATATTTCCTTGTGGTGATGAATAATCTAAATCACCACTCAAAAGCATCCCTTCTTTGACTGTTTTGGTCCATCTCTTTAATACATATTGGGTTGGTATACTAGTAAGATATTTCGAATAAAACAGCCTCAAAGCATGACGGCACAATATGCCCTTAGCTTCATACATTTTACATGAGCAGGAAACCATGGAAGTATGAGAGATAAACTCACTTGTGTTCACTCTTTTATGACCTTCTTCGGTTGCTTCATAGATAGTAACTCCTTCTTCATTACTAACTTCTCTTAACTTTACTATCAAATAACTCATGTACTCAATTTCAAAGAACTTCAATATTTTATTGGTGTACACCTCAGCTGCATGACATAAAATTCCACTAATTACTTTGAGACGAGACATACCTTGTTTGCTTCGAAAATCTTCTTGCAACTCTGTCAAACGCATGTCTTCTAGCTTTTTCTCATAGTGAAGCACAAACTCAATAATACTTGTTGTCTTTGTACACATTTGATGGAAAACATTATTTGTACTCTTAACTCTTTGAATGGATTTCATCTTTGCAAAGAAAATATCTAAGCTAAAAGCAGGACACCACTTATTACGAAGGTTATGTAGCTTATTAAGCCATGGATGAGTTTGAAGGTTGAACTTACTAGTCATGGAATCCCATGCAGCTTCAAATTCTGGTACACTTTGACAACCACCAAACACCTTGTTGAAATGTGTTCTGAACTCAGGATTGGCATGAAGGCTAGAAATATTTTTTGTAGCATTATGTGCGATGTGCCAAGTACACAACCGATGACGTGTCCCCGTAAACACTTGCTCAATGGCATTTGCCACTGATGAAAATAGTCTTTGGTTGTTTATTTCCATCGACTCTAAGAATGTCTTAAATAACCGAACAAATGATTCGGTGCTTTCGTCTAACAAAAAAGCACAACCAAGTAGCACATTCTTCCAATGATGATTAACTCCAACAAATATAGCGCAAATCAAATTGTACTTGTTAGTGCGAAATGTAGTATCAAAGCATAAAGCATCTCCAAAGCAATCATAGTCTAACCTTGATCTGTCATCTTTCCAAAAAAAATTTGTCACCCGATTCAGTTGGTCCGCTTGTATCGAATAGAAAAATTTGGAATCCTTTGCTTGCCTTTCCTTGAAATGATTAAACAAACTTTGTGCATCTCCTCCTTCCATCGTTTTAGACTTCTTCCTATACAAAAAATTTTGACAATCTTTCTTTGTGAATCCAACATTTTCAGCCCCTCCAACTTCTTCTGCTAAGTAACAATATGACTGTGAGGGCTTTATACTTGCATCCACCATAGAACTAATGACCCCAGCATGAGCATCACGTATTTTTCTACCTGATCTTAGAAATTGTCTTTCTTCAGGCTTGGCAAGCTCATGATTATGAATTGGATTAACATGTGAAATCTTCCATACACCTTGCAACCTATTCGTGGAGTTAGTTTATCAACCTTGTTGTCATTGCATAAGTCTTTAAACAGTGGAAACCCTTCCTTGGAAGACAAAAAATCTCGTTGCGTGACATTATTTGATTTATCTCTTCGATTATGCCATTTACGAAGACTGAACCCTTTTCTCAAAGCATAAGCATTGCATATCTGAAAAGCTTCAGTGTTTGAATGCACCACCATTCCGATTTTCAGATCTTCTTCAAACTCCATTGCCTTAGCAGCAACCTATCAATTGAAGAAAAAAAAAATCAAAGATTAGGCTAACATATTAATTAAAGACTCACAATAAAGAATGTAGCAGACATAGCAGATACTGTAATTCATATTATAAATATAAAAAACCAAACACCCGAACCCGAACCCAAAAACCCCCAATTAAAAGAAAAGAAAATAACCCTAATACAGCTATATATGTGGGTTATTCATGTCACATGATCAAAGCAACTATTGTATAAAGAAAGAAAAGAAACTTACAGATTCTTGGTTGCTTTCCATGATAAAATTGGAGTGGGTGCAAAACTTTTTTTTTTTTTTAAAGAAAGCAAGAAACAAAATTGGGAGAGAAAGAAGTGGGAGAGAGTACTGAAGACAAGTGGAGGGGATTTGGGAAGAAAAAAATAGGGGGAAAGAAATAAAAAAGGAAACATTACATTAATATATATAATATATTAATTAGTTAAAATATAATTATAAAAATTATATATATAAAAGAATGATAAAAGATTATATTTAAGACTTGTCACGTGACGAGTTTTGAGTGGATTGTAGTGCCATTCAGTGAAATCCAATGGCAAGCCAAGCCCACACAAGTTTTTCTCCCACGCTCGGGCTTGCTTCCGCAAGAGAAATCTTTGTTATACGAACCCGCCATAGTCATCAATAAATTTATGGTGGTGATATCAACACATTCTTTTTTATTTTCTACACATCTCTTTTAATTTCTGGCTGTTGGATCGAATAAATTGGAAAAGGTCAAAGAACTAAAATTAACAAGAAGTGTGAAAAGTAAAAATGAGTGTTTGGTACCACCACCCAAATTCATATATGGTTTGTATAGGAAAAAATATTTCCCTTAAATGTTGTTGAATTTATGGATTAGAAGTCTACCGAATGTAAAAGGGTGACAAATTTAAGAGGATTTTAGTAGATTTTCTTTCAAAGTAAGTACCTAAAAGATCTCTTTGGGAAATGTACCTTGCAACGAACAATAGGAGAGATTCAAGGACGTCAACTTTGAAAAATTCGCAAAGAATCCTGGAAAATGAGTGAAGACGTTGTTAGCATTCCAGCTGAACTTCCTTAGGTTTGAAAGGTTGGCAAAGAATCCTGGAATTGGACCTGAGATATCATTACCATCCAATTGAATCACGTATAGAGACTGTAGCTTGGTGAGGGACTGATCAGCAGGACCTAAAAGAAGAGTGTTAGACAAGCTCAACACCCTCAGGTTTCGGAGTAAAGATGATATTGCTTGACACCACTCAATGCCCTGTGCTGATATATTTACACCATCAAGATATAGCTCTGTGATATCTGTGAGGTTGTGAAAGAGCCTGTTTAAATTAGAGCTCTCAAGTGGCGTGCACCCCTGATCGAAAGATTGAGAAATATCAAGGACAGCCAACCTTCTCAATTTGTGAAATCTCAACTGGAATTTTCCCCTCACAGTCATAATTGCTATATGATAAATTTAGGTACCTCAAGTTTGTAAGCTTTCCAATTGCAGATGGAATGCGAGAGCCATAGCTACTTATATTACAGAAAATTCTATTTTAATCATTGTCTAAGATTACTTTTTGAATAAAACCTTGTCTAAAATTAAAAATTAATTCTAATCCTTGGCATTTAATTGTAATTTTTGAATGGTAAATAGGTTGTAATAATTATTGAGTTTTTTGTTTGTAGGTTATACATTGATTTCCTGTGTATAATAAAAATGTTATTTATCATATATTTTTTTATTGTGTGTAAATTTCTCCATACTTATTTATATGCATATTACATACATATGTATGTTTAGATACTATAGTTACCTATCGATACATTTGTACCAACACAATTTTATTGATACATTCGTATCGAAAGTTTTGTACTTATACAATTGTACCGAAACTTACGTACTAATACTTCTATACCTATGGGTAAAATTACGTACCTAAATCTTTGTACTGATATATTCGTACCGAAACTTATGTACCGATACTTCCATACCTATGAATAAAATAAGGTACCGAAAGTTATGTATAAATTATTTTGGTTTTATTGTTGAATTTTTTAATAATAAGAATTTGTTTTTTTATTAAATTTTATCTATTAATATGATTGGAGCCCAAAAAAATACATTTATTATGGATGGGTAAAGAATTTCGAATGGTAACAGAAATAACAAATGTGTTATAATTATGCATAGGTTTCAGAAGTATCAGTACATAAGTTTCGGTACTAATGGTACATAACTTTAGGTACCTTATTTTACTCATAGGTATAGAAGTATCGGTACGTAATTTTCGGTACAAATGTATCAGTACATAACTTTCGGTACGAATACATTGATACAAATGTGTTGGTACAAATGTATCGATAAGTAATTATAGTAAACATACAAATGTATGTAATATGTATATACATAAAAAAATATATGATAAATAACATTTTTATTATTTATGGGAAATCAATGTATAATTACAAACAAAAAACTCAATAATTATTACAACCTCTTTAATATTTAAAAATTACAATTAAATGCCAAGGATTAGAATTAATTTTTTAATCTTAGACAAGGTTTTATTCAAAAAGTAATCATAGACAAGGACTAAAATAGAATTTTCCGATTATATTATCTGCGAAATTGAGGCTTTGAAGCTGTTGAAGATCAAAGAGGCTGCCCGAATTGTCAATCCCACTGGAGATAGATTGGCCGCTAATGACAAGACCAACAACATGTCCATTAGTACTGCAAGTATCACCGAACCAAGAACAACAGTCGGTACTTGAATTCCATGATATGAACTTGGGTGGGGGAATAGCTTCCAACTGGCGATCATAGAATGTAAGGGTTTTCTTGAAATTGAGCAACAACAGTTGTTGGTGTTGAATACATTGGTGGTGAACTACAAGGATGGTATTAGCACAGGTAGTAGTGATAGTGGAGATATTGAACACGAATAGGAGGACGAAATATTGGAGCAAAGTTTTCATTTTTCAGACACTTAATTTGCTAAGCTTAATTAGCAGAGAAAGTAATAAAAAACAATTGGACAATTGAGAACGACGGAATTGGACCAAGGGCAAAGAAAACAGAGACGACGGAATTGGACCTTCCAAATTATTATAACTCAAATCAAGGGTAGTCAAGTTGGAAGAGGCGTTCGAAAACTCACGGAGTTGACTAGAGAATCAATTTTGGGAAAGTACTAATTCTTGCAACAAGGGAAGAGAAAAAAGAGAGGGCTGAATACTCCCTTCAAGTAGATTATCGGCCAAGTGAAGCTTTGCTAGATTAATAACATTTTCCCATTGTACAGAACTAATTGCATCGTTGAACAGGTTTGAAGACATTTCCAAATAAACAAATTGTGTAAGATTCTCCATTGATTTTGGAATTGATCCAGTGAAACTGCAATTGAAAAGATCAATTCTTTCCAAATGCTTAAGGTTTCCAATAGAGCCCGACAATAACCCTGAAAAATTTGTGAAGCTTATAACCAAGGAACGAAAAGATCCATTGTTTGGAATTCCGGTAAGGAACCATGAAGTTCTTCATTGCCTGAAAGGGTTGGGAATTGTACCTTGCAACGAACAATAGGAGAGACTCAAGGACGTCAACTTTGAAAAATTCGCAAAGAATCCTGGAAACAGAGCGAAGACGTTGTTAGCATTCCAGCTGAACTACCTCAGGTGTGAAAGGTTGGCAAAAAATCCTAGAATTGGACTTGAGATATCATTACCATCCAATTGAATCACGGAAAGAGATTGTAGCTTGGCAAGGGACTGATCAACAGGACCTAAAATAATAGTGTTAGACCAGCTCAACACCCTCAGGTTTCAGAGTAAAGATGATATGGCTTGACACCACTCAATCCCATGTGCTGATATATCCACAACATCAATATATAGCACTGTGAGATCTGTGAGGTTGTGAAAGAGCATGATTAAATTAGGGCTCTCGAGTGGCGTGCACCCCTGATTGTAAGATTGAGAAATATCAAGGACAGCCAACCTTCTCAATTGTAAAATCTCAACTGGAATTTCCCCTTCACAGTCATAATAGCTATATGATAAATTTAGGTACCTCAAGTTTGTAAGCTTTCCAATTGCAGATGGAATGCGAGGGTCATAGCTAATTATATTACGGAAAATTCTATTTTAATTCTTGCCTAAGATTACTTTCTGAATAAAACCTTGTCAAAGATTAAAAATTAATTCTAATCATTGGCATTAAATTGTAATTTTTGAATAGTAAATATGTTGTAATAATTATTGAGTTTTTTGTTTGTAGGTTATACATTGATTTTGGCACACCCCGACCCGAGAATCAGGGCGTGCTGGCCGTCACAAACGTGACGTAACCATTACGCAATGCGGAAGCAATAGGATAAAGAGTATGAATAATTAGAAACCGAATACTAGCAGTACACTCCTAATGATATGCTAGAGAGAGAGTTAAAGTATGAAATGCACATAATCAGAGCATAAGGTTCAAATGCAGTCAAGTAGGACAATTACTAAGTTGCAACACCCGAAGGTGAATCCTACACGAGTGAAGTCCGTCAGAACAGCCGTGGGAATCCTCGAGAGCCACCAAACACTCCTAACTACAACCTGGAGGGGCGCAAAACAAGGTGAGTGGGTCAGTAAAACAAAGCTTTCAAAATCTTCCTTTAAAAACATAGATATCCCCTCGCTAGAAAAACCTGTATACTTTCCCAGAAAAATAGCATATATAAATATATATATATCTTCAAAAATCTCAAACACCCTTAATCATCATTTTCCAGAGAAATATGCCATGCCATGAGCCAAAAACATAATATGGATGCATCAACAATAATCAGGTGAAATAATAAATCAACCGGAGACCCTGCAGTGGTCCTGTACGGCTGATTCTAAAGCTCAATATCCAATCCAGCCGGAGTCACCAAACTGTGACCTGTACGGCCCTGCCGGAGTCGCCAACTGCGACCTGTACGGCACTACGCTGCACATGAGTCGGAACTACCTATAGTAGTCTGTACGACTCGGATGGTGTAATAATACGCTCTAGTGCTTCTCTCATCAATCATCTGTGCACATAATCTAAGGTTACCTACTAGTCGGAACCGTCTCTAATGGTCTGTAGGACTAGCATGTCGGAACCACCTCTAGTGGTCTGTACGACTAGCATCTACTTGGATCCAAGGTGAGCGTGTGATGCGGTGAATAACATAAGCACTAACACCAGGGGTGCAGGTTATGAGCTATCAACATAAATCTCATCCAACAATTCAATACACCAAATGTAACTCACCTGTGCGTCCGCAGCACCAATTCAAATATATGCATCATATAATATCCATTCACATATTTCATGTAATTACTATGCATGGCACTTCAATCACATGATTCATATAAATCTATGCATGGCATTTCAAAACATACTTTCATTTTAATTCAAATTCTGGGAAAAATCATTAAGTATATAGGCGTATAATGAAAACAAAACTGCCCACTCACTGGTATGTCGCAGGGTCGTAACCCCCGTGACGCCTCTGACTGCGCTCGTCCTCAGGGTAGATCTCACCTATATGCGAAACAACTATAAAAACGTTATTTTAAGCACATAACCAACAATTCGAAATAACTTCTCATAAAATGCTCAATTTTGGCATATGAATATACCAACGCGATCTACACAACCTCACGAACATCGTGATATTTTTAAATAAATTTTTCTAGGGCCCTCACGCGCCGGGGAGGCCACGGCCTCACGCGCCCCCCACGCGCATCATCTTCAACCTCCCGACGCCGGAACAGTGCCACCGGCGCCGGATTCTGGGCAACCCTGCAACTGCCCTTTTCTCACTCGTTTTTGCACCATTTTTCCTAAAATTTTCACCAAAATGTCACAAATCATGAGAGGAAGAAGGCTATACCTCTTTGGAGCCTCAAAACCTTCCAAATCGCGTCGGGAAAATTTCACCAAAACCGGCCACCTTCGAACCTTGTGATCCCGACGTCCCAAACCTTCAAACGAAGCACTCCGAGCTTCGTGGGGACCTCCTTAAGCTCGTGGTAAGCTTGGACTGTCCTAAAATGCAACCATTTAAAAGTTGGTGAATAGTGACAATCACGGACCTCGTGATTCCAGCGTGAAAACGAATGAACCCTTACCTGAAATGGGTACCAATGGGTTCGTATGGTCTCTAGGAGTATGATGGTGGTCTCAACCACGTCGATCCGTGAAGGTTTGATAACCTTTGGGGTTGTCCGTACAGTTCGAATGAGAAGGGAGAGAGAGACCGAGAGCATGCGGGAGAGAGGGAGAGAGAGAGTGAAAAAAAATGAAGGTGTGTGGTCTACAAAAACCCCAACCACATAAAAAAATATTCCAAATTAATTTCCAACTATTTTTCCAAAATAAACTTAGGATAGGACAATAAAACCCAATGAAATGTCACATACCGTAGTAGATTCAAGGGCAATCCCGTCATTTCACATCCTCGATTAATTAATTCCGGGACGGGCTGTGACAGATTTCCTATAAATAATAAAAATGTTATTTATCATATATTTTTTTATTGTGTGTAAATTTCTCCATACTTATGTATATGCATATTACATACATATGTACGTTTAGATACTATAATTACCTATAGATACATTTGTACCAGCACAATTGTATCGATACATTCGTACCGAAAGTTATGTACTGATACAATTGTACCGAAACTTACGTACCGATACTTCTATACCTATGAGTAAAATAACGTACCTAAAGTTATGTACTGATACATTTGTACAGAAACTTTTGTACTGATACTTCCGTACCTATGAATAAAATAAGGTACCGAAAGTTATGTATAAATTATTTTTGTTTTGTTGTTGAATTTTTTAATAATAAGAATTTATTTTTTATCAAATTTTTATCTATTAATACGATTGGAGCACAAAAAAATACATTTATTATGGATGGGTAAAGAATTTCGAATGGTAACAGAAATAAAAAATGTGTTATAATTACTCATAGGTTTCAGAAGTATTAGTACATAAGTTACAGAACTTTAGGTACCTTATTTTACTCATAGGTATAGAATTATTGCTATGTAATTTTTGGTACAAATGTATCAGTACATAACTTTTGGTACTAATGTATCGATACAAATGTGTTGGTACAAATGTATCGATAAGTAATTATGGTATCTAAACATACAAATGTATGTAATATGCATATCCATAAAAAAAAATATATGATAAATAACATTTTTATTATTTATGGGAAATCAATGTATAACCTACAAACAAAAAACTCAATAATTATTACAACCTCTTTGATATTCAAAAATTACAATTAAATGCCAAGGATTAGAATTAATTTTTAATCTTAGACAAGGTTTTATTCAAAAAGTAATGTTAGACAAGGATTAAAATAGAATTTTCCGTTATGTTATCAGCTAAATTGAGGCTTTGAAGCTGTTGAAGATCAAAGAGGCTACTCGAATTGTCAATCCCACCGGAGATAGATTTGCTGCTAATGTCAAGGCCAACAACATGTCCATTAGTAATGCAAATAACACCTAACCAAGAACAATAGTCGATACTTGAATTCCATGATATGAACTTGGGTGGGGGATTAGCTTCCAATTGGGGATCATAGAATGTAAGGGTTTTCTTGAGATTGAGCAACAATAGTTGTTGGTGTTGAATACATTGGTGGTGAACTGCAAGGATGGTATTAGCACAGGTCGTAGTGATAGTGGAGATATTGAACAAGAATAGGAGGACGAAATATTGGAGCAAATTTTTCATTTTTCAGACACTTAATTTGCTAAGCTTAATTAGCAGAGAAAGTATTAAAAAACAATTGGACAACTGAGAACGACGGAATTTGACCAAGGGGAAAGAAAACAGAGACGACGGAATTGGACCTTCCAAATTATTATAACTCAAATCAAGGGTAGCCAAGTTGGAAAAGGCGTTAGAAAACTCACTGAGTTGGCCAGAGAATCGATTTTGGGAAGGTACTAATTCTTGCAACAAGGGAAGAGAAAAGAGTGACGGCGGAATACTCCCTTCAAGTAGATTGTCGGCCAAATGAAGCTCTGCTAGATTAATAACATTTTCCCATTGTACAGAACTAATTGCACCGTTGAACAGGTTTGAGGACATTTCCAAATAAATAAATTGTGTTAGATTCTCCATTGATTTTGAAATTGATCCAGTGAAACTGCAATTGAAAAGATCAATTCTCTCCAAATGCTTAAGGTTACGAATAGAGCCCGACAATAACCCTTAAAAATTTGTGAAGCTTATAACCAAGGACCGAAAAGATCCATTGTTTGGAATTCCGGCAAGGAACCATGAAGTTCTTCATTACCTGAAAGGTCAATAATTTTCAGAGTAGGTACCTAAAAGACTTCTTTGGGAAATGTACCTTGCAACGAACAATAGGAAAGATTCAAGGAAGTCAACTTTGAAAAATTAGCAAAGAATCTAGGAAACGAAGCGAAGACGTTGTTAGCATTCCAGCTGAACTCCCTTAGGTTTGAAAGGTTGGCAAAGAATCCTGGAATTGGACCCGAGATATCATTACCATCCAATTGAATCATGGATAGAGACTGTAGATGGGCGAGGGACTGATCAGCATGACCTAAAAGAAGAGTGTTAGACAAGCTCAACACCCTCAGGTTTGGGAGTAAAGATGATATCGCTTGACACCACTCAATTCCCTGTGCTGATATATCCACACCATCAAGATATAGCTCTGTGAGATCTGTGAGGTTGTGAAAGACCATGTTTAAATTAGGGCTCTCAAGTGGCGTGCACCCCTGATTGTAATATTGAGAAATATCAAGGACATCCAACCTTCTCAATTGTGAAATCTCAACTGGAATTTTCCTCTCACAGTCATAATAACTATATGATAAATTTAGGTACCTCAAGTTTGTAAGCTTTCCAATTGAAGATGGAATGCGAGAGCCATAGCTAATTATATTACAGAAAATTCTATTTTAATCATTGTCTAAGATTACTTTTTGAATAAAACATTGTCTAAGATTAAAAATGAATTGTAATCTTTGGCATTTAGTTGTAATTTTTGAATAGTAAATAGGATGTAATAATTATTGAGTTTTTTGTTTGTAGGTTATACATTGATTTCCTATAAATAATAAAAATGTTATCTATCATATTTTTTTTTATTGTGTGTAAATTTCTCCATACTTATGTATATGCATATTACATACATATGTATGTTTAGATACTATAGTTATGTATCGATACATTTGTACCAACACAATTGTATTGATACATTCGTACCAAAAGTTATGTACTGATACAATTGTACAAAAACTTATGTACCGATACTTCTATACCTATGAGTAAAATAACATACCTAAAGTTATGTACTGATACTTCGTACCCATGAATAAAATAAGGTACCGAAAGTTATGTATAAATTATGTTTGTTTTGTTGTCGAATTTTTTAATAATAAGAATTTGTTTTTTTATTAAATTTTTATCTATTAATATGATTGGAGCACAAAAAAGTACATTTATTATGGATGGGTAAAGAATTTCGAATGGTAACAGAAATAACAAATGTGTTATAATTACTCATAGGTTTCGGAAGTATTAGTACATAAGTTTCGGTACGAATGTATCAGTACATAACTTTAGGTACCTTATTTTACTCATAGGTACATAAGTATCGGTACATAATTTTCGGTACAAATGTATCAGTACAGAACTTTCAGTACGAATGTATCAATACAAATGTGTTGGTACAAATGTATCGATAAGTAATTATAGTATCTAAACATACAAATGTATGTAATATGCATATACATAAAAAAATATATGATAATGTATGATAAATAACATTTTTATTATTTATGGGAAATCGATGTATAACCTGCAAACAAAAAACTTAATAATTATTACAACCTCTTTGAAATTCAAAAATTACAATTAAATGTCAAGGATTAGAATTAATTTTTAATCTTAGACAAGGTTTTATTCAAAAAGTAATCTTAAACAATGATTAAAATAGAATTCTCTGATTATATTATCGGCTAAATTGAGGCTTTGAAGCTATTGAAGATCAAAGAGGCTGCTCGAATTGTCAATCCCACCGGAGATAGATTGGCTGCTAATGTCAAGACCAACAACATGTCCATTAGTACTGCAAGTATCACCGAACCAAGAACAACAGTCGGTACTTGTATTCCATGATATGAACTTGGGTGGGTGAGTAGCTTCCAACTAGGGATCATAGAATGTAAGGGTTTTCTTGAGATTGAGCAACAACAGTTGCTGCTGTTGAATACATTGGTGGTGAACTGCAGGGATGGTATTAGCACAAGTAGTAGTGATGGTGGAGATATTGAACAAGAATAGGGGGACGAAATATTGGAGCAAAGTTTTCATTTTTCAGACACTTAATTTGCTAAGCTTAATTAGCAGAGAAAGTAATAAAAAACAATTGGACAACTGAGAACGGTTTTATAGGAACGGTCATTGGCCAGCGAATTGGAAAAAAGGCCTCGGGTGTTGGTGGCTTGACTATACGCTCTATGGGATTGGCATTAAAGTCTTCGGGCCAGTATAAATGGGGAAAGGATCCTCGCCGGATCTTTTCCTAGGGATCCCGTGATCTCACCCGTTCATCGTATATCGTGCGGTCAGAAATCATTTTCAAATTTCAAATTTCAAATTAAATATGAATAGTATCTAATGAAAACTGACCGCACGATATACGATGAACGGATGAGATCACGGGATCCCTAGAATCCCTAGGAAGGGGATCCGACGAGGATCCTTTTCCGTATAAATGTATCTTATGGCAGGGGCTAGAGGAGATGAGCCACGTTGTGGAATTGTGATATTTTTGGGTTGACTTGTTGACTTATAGACTTCGGAGTCTTGGTTTTTTTCTCCATTTTTCTTTTCTATTCTTTTTACAGTGATAAGTGAATATGAAAAAGATAAATACACACTTTTTGTCTCCTAGACATATGCCTTTTTATTTGAACTCATATAATAATCTCTTTGTACATCCACACATATTAATTTTACTTAAGCTATCAATATCTTTTTAAAATTTCCTATCATTAAATTGAATAATTTCAATAAAATCAACAAAAAAGATTAAATAAGAGTGTAGGTAAGTCCCTTGACAACCCCTAATCACAAATTTACAATAGCCTAGAGGCTATTACAAAGCAAGTGGAAATTTATCACTTGAGACGATACTAATGATATAATTGGATTTATCCATGACATTGTGGAATTGTGAGATTGCTTTTATGGGTTGATGACTCGATGTTGATTTTGAAGTCTTCATTGGTTTGTCTAAATTTATGGATTTTGATGGAGTTTAATTTTTAGATATTTTCATGTAAAATCTTGAGTGAAATTCTTCAAAATATCAGAGGAACGTGAGATTTGTGAATGCTGAAAAATCCACTATGAAATCTCTTTGATTCGAGGGAATTGGACTAATTTGTAGTGTATTTTAAGCATTCACAAATTTCACCTCTCCCATGTGATTTTGAGAGAATTCATCTAAAATATCTCGACATGTTACTAAGCTTGTTAGAAAGCCAGGTTGGCTACCCTTAAAGATGTACGCAATGGTATTTTTCTAAAAAAATGGAGATAAAAGTCTCGATGCATTCTAATGATCCTAAAGAATTTAGCGAAAGTCTGGATTTCATATAGTTAGAAAAAGTTCATATGATCTTATGATTTTTATAAAAACTTGTATTTCACATTAAGTCCGGCTGAATATATATGAATATGCAGCAACGCCTATGGCCTGCACAACAATAATTGTTTCGAAGTACGGTTTTCCCAGTTTTCCGCAGGTTAATCAGAATCGGCAAGATCCCCTCTTGTTCTTGCTGCTTGGGTCTCCCTTGGTTTGCTAGAATAGATGGGTCAATACCGCTCTTTGCTAGGACTAGTTAGATATGCCAATCCCACCTTCCTACACGAGAACAGAAAAACCAATAGACCGTGAACACGGGCATGTACGAACCGACCATGTATCGTTTAATTGTTAATTTATTTATTTTACAGAGGTCAATTTATTATAGGTTATTTAGAGACCTTACTAATTTTGATTGGGACTGAAAGTTGCACATACAAGGCACAATTGTGCAAGGGTTCTCCTTTCACCGATATGAGACTCTTTTGCCTTCACATTCTCGTATGTATAAGGCACAATTGTGCCCCGCATCTGTTGATTACAATCTTCATTGTCTCTATTTCTCTTGTTTCTTCATTTATCTGTCTATAATTATGATTGAGACTGAAAATTGCAGATAGCTACAACTCCAGAAGACTTGTGCATTACTTGGCTTTGAAGTCTTACGACATCTACCTGACTAATTAACGTGCACAAATAAAAAAAAAGGGTGGGGAAGAGAGAGAGAAATTTCTCCCTTACAAACACCAGCACAGCCAAGTGGGAGATGAGCGTAGATGACAGTCACATTCACACTACCCCCGTGCTCTTCAGGTTCCCATTAAATGACTGTGAATGTTGATTTTCCAAGGCTGGAAGAGGTAATGGTATAGCAGACATAACATGGCATTAATTTTTTCATATTTGAAGAAAAAACTACATGCATGCGGCAAGTACATAATCTAAAGCTTTCCATGTAGTTTAGGATAATATTGTTACGAAGCTTCTGTTCAAATCGATGGATTTTCATTTTATTGGTATTTGCATTGCATCATGCACTTGCTTAGTCCCAAAACCAGAATTTTAAAGCAGAACACGACTTTAAGCCAAACTAAGCTAGAATTTAGATTAGTTTTACACGTAGCTTCAACTCACTTATTCCCGGAAAGATAATAACCGCAACTCCTAAGCCAAACGTAACAATTTCAACACTGATAAGATCACTACCAATCTTGCGACAGGATTTCGAATGGCTTCCATTTGATTGTGGTGGTGGTGACAATCCCGCTTTCTTGTCGGCAGACAAAGGAGGCCCCCATAGTCCTTTGTTACATATAAACGAGGCTTTCGGAATCTGAGTTCAACTTGGGATCCTGCCAACAAGTTGATTATTTGAGAGATTAAAGAATTCAAGGAAAGTAAAGTTTGCCAACTGCGGTGGAATTTGCCCGCTCAGCTTGCTCTGTGAGAGGTCTAATGACTCGAGTTGGTGCATGTAGGCAAATGACGATGGGATTTTGCTTGTGAAAGAACTACTAGACAAATTAAGGAAATATAATGACTTAAACTCTCCTATTTCCTCAGGTATTGGTCCACTGGTTGCATGAGAAATCAACCAAGGTCAAGATAGAATCTTAACCATATCCATCCTTGAACCTTTTATGGTAATTGTTATAACATCCTCAAAAGAAAAACCAATTCCACCTCTTCCTATTTAATGTGAAAATTCTAGGAGTTTGATCTTGGCAAGGGAATAATCTTCATTAGCCCTCTTTGCCATTGGTTTTGGGACATGCAATGTGTCCATAAATTTTGTTGGATCGCAAAACAGGGACACAAAGTGGATTTGTTCTTTAACAAACAAGGCAAGGCATCTTTTATCTGATTGTTTCCAGGTTTTAAAACAGGCTTGAATTTGAAGTATTATTGCAGGGCCGGCCTGGACAGCAGGCCCCTCAAATACTTTTAATTTCTAAGTGATAAAAATATTCCATGTAGTTTTGTGGTAAAAAACGTAGCTTCAACTCACTTTGCGAAGGTGTTGAGGAAATCATGAACCAAAAACATTCAAGCTTCAACTTTAAGATGAAAGAAAAATGGAGAAGACTGCTGCCTTTTTCTTTTTTAGCATGCGCAATTCTAACCCCTTTGATTCGTTGCTTAGACATGAAAGGAACATCATCACTTGAGAAAATGGCAATCGTGAAACAAAGAATGGTATCTTATTCATTCCAGCATATTACAGATTGTTTAGGATTGAGCATTAGACCGTTTTATCTCTAAAACTCAACATCCTCTCATACAGTACTACGTAAATTGTAGACATCCTTTCATGGCTTCCGACTACAGTTGTTATTGAACTTTGGGGTTGGAATCCGAAGTTTTTAAACCGGACATCATCAGTGCCTAAGTACCAATTAAAGCTAGTCCAAAATTTTGAAAGATTGATTTTTTATGTTCCAAAAGACTTGTGCGTTGTTGACTTTGAAGTCTTTCCACATCTGTCTAGTAGGGCCATTGGCCAGCGAATTGGAAAAAAGGCGTCAGGACGTGCCCTCTGGGGTTGCCGTTAAATTCTTCGGGCCATTATAAATGTAGCGTCAGGCATGGGATAGATGAGATGAGTCATGTTGAGGAATTAGGATATTGTTTGGTTGACTTGTTGACTAATAGATTTTGAAGTGTTGGTCAGTTTCTTTTTTTTCCTTTTTTTCTTTTTGAATTGACTTGTGCGTTGTACATCTGTCTAGGGGGCTAGGGCTATTGACTGACTAATAAAGGTACTCAAAGAAAGGGAGTGGGAAAGAGAGCGAGAAATTTTGCCGCTACACAAACACTCGGCATTTCACCACTCAAATTGTCGTGAGCTAGGTGTATGATTTGAAGTGTTGGCCAGGTGCCATTGCTCGAATTGGTCAGAGGAAGTGATCGATGAATGGTTTAACACGCATTGTCGTCGAATTGGAAATAAAAAGGCCTCCTTCTAAAGCTTTTTGAAGATTAACTATTTGTTCTTGTTGCTGGCTTGACTTTGAAGTGCTATTGCAGGGCCGGCCTGGATAGCAGGCCCCTCCAATTCTTTTAATTTTTAAGTAATAGAAATTTACCGTGTAGTTTTGGGTCAAAAATTTTAAACCTATATTTTAGGCGCTTCAACTCACTTTGAGAAGATGTCAAGGAAATCATGAACCAAAAACATATAAGCTTCAACTTGAAAATATAAGAAAAAAGGAAAAGAATGTTGCCTTTTTCTTTTCCAGCATGCGCAATCCTAACCCTTTTGATTCGTTGCTTAGACATGAAAGGAATATCATCACTTGAAAATGGCAATCGTGAAGCGAAGAATGGTATCTTATTCATTCCAATATATTACAGATTGTTTAGGATTGAGCATTAGACCGTTTTATCTCCAAAGCTCAACATTCTCTCATACAGTACTATGTAAATTGTAGACGCTAGCAAGAAATGCCCCGCGCGATGCAGATGGAATGAAAACCATATGTTACCCTGAAATCAAAGCCAGTTGAAGAATTTTCTTCCATTAGGGAGAACCGGGACTGGATTTCCTGGAAAACTGTCGAGAGATATATAACACAAAATTCATTCAATTTGGGATTTCAAAACAAATAACTCTATGGACGCAAAATTGCAACCCTTTTATGTGGTATTGAAGATAGTGGGGAGCAGGGCAACATACCAGTGTGTCAACTGAAAAATGCAACATTTCTCTGTTGAACTTCGCAAACTCAGCATGGTGGTTGCTGATAGCAGTGATTTCTGCAAGGTGAGGGCACAAATATTAGCAAATCAATCAGATTAAGATAGATAAGCATCTAATAAAGATTAAAAATTTGTATGTAGAAATGCTGATTGTGAAAACATACTTAACTACAGGACAATCAAATGTGAAGTGCAATGGGTTAAAAAAGAGAACCACATATAGGGATGGGCAAATACCCATCGGTTATGGGTAACCGCTGTTACCCGTCCATTTAAATTTCACGGTTATGGTTATGGGTAACCATTTAGAAAAATAAATGGTTATGGGTATAACCGTTTACCCGTGAAATTTAAATGGGTGGTTATGGATATTAACCGCCGTTATAAACGAGTAACCGTTTACCCGTTTATTTTATATATGTAATTGCTGTCAATATTTTATCAACTTTGTTGTCGACCTTCTACTTTTAGGGTTGAAGATACGGTCCTGCATAATGCAGAAAAACTGCTTGGGACAGGAGCTGGAGGAAGATATTGATTATTTTGTCATGGATGTCTGAGATAAATGACATGAAAATGTTTACTGCTTAAGCTTGCTGTGACCACAATATAGGAAACCACTAACATGAAACCTTTATGCTTCTCTAGAGTCTAGACTCTCATAAGATAGCATCTGCATTTATGCTATGGTATAAGGACTTAGTAAAAATTAAAATGCGGAAATGTATGATGAATGTACCTATAACGGTATTTAATTGTCATAAGAAGAAAATTATGACATATTTTTCTTTTTTAATTTTCAAGTTGTTAAAAAAAACATATAGACAGATGAAAAATGGGTAAATGGTAAAAAAAAAAAGGATAAACGGGACTAAAAAAGGGTAAATGGGTAAACAGGTACTAAACGGTTACGGTTAAACGGGTATGATTAACCGTTTATAAACGGTTATGGATATGGGTATAACCGTTTAAGCAATTACCCAACGGGTAAACGGTTATGAGGGTATGAGCATAAACGGTTATAGATAAATAACCGCGGTTACCCGCCCGCCATAACCATTGCCCATCCCTAATCACATACTTCTTCCCAATGTACTCAGAGAGCTTGACCTGAAATCCAAAACCAATTCTTCAATTTGCAATGAAACAAAGGGCTTTTTAGTTTGGAACCCCTTCTATAGGAAGCACTTCTGCTAGAAGTGCATTTATTTGAAACATGTTTGAAGTTCCTATCCAAGTCCAAATGCTTCCTAAAAAACATAGAAGTACTTCTAGAAAGCAGTTATATGAACCTGAATATAAATTCCCAGAACGGAAAATCAAAATACAGAATGTGATTGCAAAACAATGCTTTTGTCTGATACAATCTGGTCTCGGTTAAAATCTAGTATCATTTACAGAAAGGGAAAAAAAAAGTGGTAGTAATATTCCCATAATACGCTGTAACATGCTTGCATTTCTCCGCACCAAGGTCTCAAGGAACACCAACCTGTGGTTAATCATGTCAACATCCAGAATCACAACTCTGTGCCGGATAAATAAAGCCAACCAAATACTCGAGATTAAAAAAGGTGAAACTACATGCATAGAGAACTATAAACACTGTTCTAAAAATCCCTGTCTAGGCCCCACCTACGCGTTAGGCGGCTGGCCACCGCCCCAATTAATGCTAAGGCCGCCTAAACCCACCTAAACACTCGCCTAGGTCGCAACTCACTTAGACAGAAAATAGATAACTTTCATTTTGCATTTTGTTTTTTTTCCAATAAATTGTAAGAGACTTGTTGCATACTTAAATGAACACACATTATATCCTTATTTCACATGTTTTCATTATGTTCCAGTACTTCATAATATATATGCATTCTATTTTGTAGTTTATGATGAAATTATATATATTTCAAGTATAAGCAGACACTTATTTACACAAAATATGATAGATTTACTTAAATCCGCCTAGGCCCCGCCTAGGCGCTAGGCCCCAGCCCGCTGCCCGACTAGCGCCTAACGATTTTTAGAACCTTGACTATAAATAAGATAAAAGTCAGTTCTTTGCAAAACGAATTGTAATTACCAAAAAATGAAATAAAAATAAAACCCAACAACCAAAAAAGAGGAGCATGTGCAGTAGCAGTCATGTATGAGTTCAATCATCACCTAAAGTTCGGAATTTCAGATTAACTCATTACATCATTTCTATAAAAAAAATATTCCAATTATGGCATTATCATTGAGCAAAATTAATATGTCGGCAGAAAACAAATTTTATGAAAATGGTGTGTGGATTTATAGCTAACCAAAGCATTGATTATAAAAACTGTGACATCTAACTGATCAAAAGAATAATCTTTACATTGATAACATACAAATGCAAAGGTGATATCAATTTTTTCAATTGTCCGAGAGGTATACAATTCTAAGTATTGGGTTTACTTCATATTGGGTGAAATCCTATTTAGAGAATGTGGATAATTGTTGGTCTAATCATTAATAAAAACCTCCTTCCTAGCGCTTTTTCAAGATGTCTAGAAGCACCCGGGTCCAAAGTCTCCAAACTCAAACACCATAAAACATCATTGAAAAAATCACAACTTAAAAATGGTTGAAAAATTAAAACTTGGTAAACAAAATCTAAGAGGGCTAACAAATTACCTGCACTTGGAGCAGAGACTGGCAAATCCGCCGAACTGCAAAGATCAACCTTTCTTTCATTCGTGTGTATTGGCTGTTCTGCACGAATGATTCATGCCCATTGCCCCAAATTCAAACTCTCCAAAACCCTAAAAGCAAATAAAACAGAGCCAAACCTAAATATCTAAACCCCTTTTGACCAAAACCCATAAATTAGAACATAAAACCCAGTATTAACCTGGTATTTTTTTTTTTTTAAATTTTTCTGCTCATTACTCATTGAAAAGAAAAAAAAAATCAATAAGATCAAAAAAGGAAAACAAAGCTCATCCAATCAAGACATACTCTTTCAAAACAAATATTTTCAGTACATTCTTTTTACTGCTCCTATCCTCATTTTTTTTAACAATTTTCAGCCAAAAAAAAAAACTTAAATTTCGACAAAAATTGCATAAATTACTAAACTTTGGGATTGAGGGCAATTTCGGAACCTCACCAAGAGGATCCGAAGATCAAACAGAACCCAATTGATATTTCGCCACAGAAGCTCGATTGTTGCAGTCCCAAGTTCTTAATCTTGTGATTTTCCTTTTCTTTTTTCTAGTGCTTTTTATTTTCTGTTTGATTCTTGAGAAAAATGAGGAAAAGCAAACGCAGAGAGGATGAAAGCCAAAAGCGAATGCCGAAGAAAAGTCCTTTTCCCAAACCCATTTGCATGCATTTCCTCGCTTTCCCATTTCCCTTTTCCAATTTTCTGTAATTCTTCCCAAGAACAACTAATTCTTTCCAAATTCCAATCAAGAAAAATAAAAGATTGTATGTAAATTTAAGCTTTACCTGTAGATTAGCAACAACAACAGCAAACCGATTCCAACGGACTGGAGAAATTTGGGTTTTAGGGACTTGAGTTAACTGAAATTGATTTGGAAGAGCAGTTTTTTTGTTTCGATTCATGGTGCAGCACGAATGAAGAGGTGGAGAAGTACGGAATGAAATGGTGAGAAAATTTGGTTGAGCAGTATTTGGTATCGATTCGGAGTCGAAGAGGAAGGAAACAGTGCAGAGGAAGGAAGCGGTGGCGGAGAAATCTCACTAGAACGCCACGCGTGTGCATCTAGATCCTTCCCTTCCCAGATAAACAAAAACGAAGCAGAAGACTCGAGAAGAGCCACAAGACCAAAGAACAAAGGAGGGTAAAAAGGGAATCACACTGTACAATAAACAGTAACCAACGAAACAAAGAAGGGGTAAAAACGGCATGACACTGGCGAATGAACAGTTTAATTAATTCAAGTTTAATGAACAATCACCAAGGTGTACTATTTTTTTACAGAAGCTGAAGGAAACTGAGGAGGAGCAGTCTTTCCATATCTTTCTCAATCAAAGAAAATTGGGTGATAACATATAAACAGAACTTGACCAGTGCATGAAAAACAGAACAAACATTTAAAATCAAAGACAAAACTGAGTAAACGTTCATGTTTTCAAACAAATAGAGGAGTACAAACACACAAAAGCAAAGAGTTAATTTTTTCACAAACAAAAGCCAAAACAAGGGTGAACAAACAAAAGAAGCATAACTAATTAAAATTATTTGATTCAATACTGATTTCGTATTGTATTTCCATTTCCTTGTTGACTCTTAATCTCGACTGATTTCGATATTGAAAGAAAGCAAACTAAAAATGCATCAAAAATTCAAACAACACGATAACCCCTTTTCCTTGGTCATGTGTTTGAGTGTCCATTTCCTTGGTCATGTTAAAACGGAATTCAAAATGCGTGCATAAGGCATTGATTATGTTGTGTTTGGCTCATATAATTATGAGTTAGCAACAATTTTGCATGCATAACTTTGTGAATGCTACAAGGAAATGGCAGCAGCCATTTGTGACCTTGTGTTTGCATTCGGTCTTGGCGTGGAAGTCTTCGCTCAAGAGAAGACATGGTGACTGCCACAAGCTAAGTTGGAAGCAAGCAGGTCTTGACATTGTGGGATCGCATGCAATTGTGTATGCTTTCTTTTCTATGCATTAAATGGTAAATGGAGAAAAGAGTTGCACTCTATGGGCTAGGTACAACAAAGGGTGTTGAATATGCCATGTGAACTTAAGATTTTTTTGGTCTTCGGTTGTTGGCATAATTGCTGGTGTATGCCTATCAGTGAAGGCAATATTCATGCATTGCATAAGCATCCGGAGGAGAACACAGAGGAGAGAAAATAGAGAGTGAGAGTGAGAAACTCTTGGGGTAGAGTGAGCTTTTTGGGAAATTATGTGAGTGGGTGTATAAGGGATTCGGGTTTGGGTTATGTCGACTTAACTCAATTGTATCTTGTACTAGTTATTCTCATAGTGAAGAGCAATATCTCTTTGGGGACGTAGGCATGATTTTGCCCAACCTCGTAAATCTCTCGGTGTCTTTATTTCTTGTATTTTATTCTTTTTAACTGTGGGTTTTGTATTTTGGTGAGGTTGTAACTGAATCTCAGTTCCGCACTGGCCAAAGCACAACAGATTAGTAGGCTTGTTCTTATCGTTTTTTAAGAAACCTTGATGGTACAAGAAAATTTATTAACCATAATGCAGAAAGATACAAAATAACTTCCAAAACTAACTACAACACAAGTTATAAATTAAAATGTGAAGCCATAAAGCATAGTTTTTATTTTTTGGATCTTACCCTAGGCATAAAATGGAGTCCAGCTACATTGCTCCTCATAACCATTTCAACGTCTCCACCTTTGATTTATGTGAACATGTCTTCGATGAGGACCAATTCTTTCTTCGAGCTGAGGGAATATCTTCACAAGGATTTTATACATAGCCCTGTAATACCATTTACTCCATCTCTTGAAGAACACAAGTGACCCAATAGCAACTGCAAAGCCAAATACAAATCCAATTTCGACGCTAATAAGATCCCAATCAATCTCATCTGTAGAATTTGGATGGCTTCCATTTAATGTTGGTGGTGGTGACAGTCCTTCCTTGTTATCTACCGTCAATGGAGGCCCCCATAATCCTTTGTTCCCTGTAAATGAGTCTCTTGGAAATGTTGAAATTTGAGTACTAGCCGGGATCTTGCCGATAAGTTGATTATTCGAGAGATTCAAGAATGCAAGGAAATTAAGCTTTGCCAGCTGTTGTGGGATTTGCCCGCTCAGCTTGTTTTGTGACAGGTCCAAGGACTCGAGTTGTCTCATGTTACCAAATGATGATGGGATTTCACCTGTGAAAGCGTTATTCGACAAGTTGAGAAAATATAAAGATTTCAAATCTCCCATTTCCTTGGGTATTGGCCCACTGAAATTGTTGCATGAGAAGTCAATCAAGGTCAAGATAGTTAGAATCTTTGCCAAATCCCTCTTTAAACCTTTGCTTGTAATCGTTATAGTAGGCTCATAAGAAACTACAACCATATAACGGGATGTCAATAAAGTTTTAGAAACACTGACTGTCGACCGGAAACCAATATTTGTGTTATCCTTCATTGCTTGCCATGTTGTCAGAGAGAATCCTGGTACTTCACCATTGAAATTGTTGTAAGCTAAGTCTACGATTTGAAGAATCGGCCAGGTGGCATTGGTCTTCACTACTGGACATCCAATGCCTCCATAAAAATTGTTGGACCTCAAAGCAAGAACGATCAAGGTGGAGATGTTCTTCAACAAGCATGGGAAGGTGTCTGTTATCTGATTCTCTTCAAGGTTTAAAAATATTAAACTTCTGCACCTGGCTAGAGACTTTGGAAATTGACCTTCAATCTGATTTTGGCTGAGGTCTAGAGCTTCTAATAACTCACAATTTTCAGGAAATTCAAGATTAGAAATCATTCCACTAATGTTGTTTTTCCTGACATTAAGTATAATGAGTGTTCTCATTGCAACCAAGCATTGAGGAATCTCACCACTCAGAGAATTACTGGACAAATCAAGAGCGAGAAGACCACTTGCATTGCATATTGATACTGGAATACTAGAACTGAAATGATTGTTTGAGTAATCCAGATATTCGGCATATGGTGGGACAATTGAAATTGGCCCCTTAAGCTGGTTTGAATGAAGGTCAAGCATAGACACATGAGATGTGGAGTTGATGAAATGACCTTCAAGACTTTCCAAGGCATTATAAGAAACATTTAGGAAATCAAGAGAATCGAGCTTCCATATCCAATTGGGTAGCTGGCCTTGAATTTAGTTTTCCGAAAGGTCCAACTTTGTTAAATAGGTTTGATTTCTCAAGAAAACTGGGAATGTTCTCAACTTGTTAGAAACTAAACTAAAATCAGTAATTTGAGGAAATGAAGAGTATGAGGAATTGCTGCCATTGTATAAAACCAGCAAACTATTGTGCGAAAGATCAATTCTCGTAAGATTTGGCAGCTGATGAGGACCATTAAAAGGAAAGGCACTGAAATTGTTTGAAGAAAGAGTGAGGGTTTGAAGCCTTCGAAAATTAAAGATAGACACGGGTATTTGTCCTTCCAAATTATTGAAACTCAAATCAATGAAAGTAACTAAACTAGAAGAGACATTAAAAATTTCAGGGAGTTGCCTAGAGAAATTATTATGGGAAAGTACCAAGTCCGGCAACAAAGGAAGAGAAAACAGAGATGACGGAATACTCCCTACCAGTTGATTGTTGTCCAAATGGAGATGTAGCAGATTAATAAGGTTTTCCCAATGAATAGAAGTAATTGGACTATTAAACATGTTTGATGACACGTCCAAATCAACCAATTTAGTTAGGTTCTCAATTGACTTTGGGATTGATCCAGTGAAATTGCTTTTGGAAAGGTCTAGTGTGGACAACATGTTGAGGTTGCCAATGGAGTCATGCAATAACCCTGAAAAGCTTGTCTGGCTTAAAATCAAGGATTGAAGAGATCCATTCTTGGGAAATTCTGGCAAGGAACCATGAAGTTCCGTATTACAAGAAAGGTCAATAGTTTGTAGAGTAGGTACCTGAAAGATCTGCTTTGGAAACGTTCCACGTAACCCACAATCACGTAGACTCAAGGTAGTCAACTTTGAAAAATTGGCAAAGAATCCTGGAATCGGAGCAGAGATATTGTTTCCATCCAAGTTCAACACCGTCAGGTTTGAGAAGTTGGAAAAGAATCCTGGAATTGGACCGGAGATATTATTGGGACTACCACCCAATTGAATCACGGATAAAGACTGAAGTTTAGCGAGGGATTGATCAAAAGGACCTGAAAGATTAGTTCCATATAAGCTCAACACCCTTAGGTTTGGCAGTGAAGATGATATCGCTCGGCACCAGTAAGTCCCCTCTGCTGATACGTCTATACCGTCAAGATAAAGCTCTGCAAGCTCTGTGAGGTTCTGAAAGAGCATGCTGAACTTCAAGTTTTCAAGTGGCTTGCAGCCCCCGTTATGGTAACTTTGAGAAATATCAAGGACCACCAACCTTGTCAAGCGTGAAATCTCAAAGGGAATTTTCCCAAAATAATCATTATTTGATAAATTTAGATACCTCAAGTTTGTCAGCTTTCCAATTGCAGATGGAATGCGAGAGCCTTTGACAAAAGAGTTATCGGCCAAGTTGAGGCTTTGAAGATGTTGAAGATCGAAGAGACTGCTCGAGCTGTCAATGCCACCCGAGATGTGTTGGCTGCTAATGTCAAGACCAATAACACACCCGTTGCTACTGCAAGTAACACCGACCCAAGAACAACAGTCTGTACTTGAATCCCACGATGCAAACTTGGAAGAAACCGGAGAATATCCGATTGAATCATCACCATCATCATCAAATGTGAGATTTTTCTTCAAATGGAGCAATGACAGTTGCTGGTCTTTGAGACACTGGCTGTAGACTCCAGTTGTGACATTATGACAGATAGTGAAGAAGAATAGGAGGACAAAAGATTGTAAAGTTTTCATTTTTGCTAGCTGAGGAAGGAAAGTGTTTGATGAAGAACTGAGGGATTGGTGTGGTGGCTTTAAATTATTTTTCCTCGCTGCAGATTTGGCTTGAAGTCTTGGTCTATTTCTTCTTTTTACTATCTATTTCTTCTTTATACTGTGATTAGTGAATGCGACTGCACACACTTTTTATCCCTTTGAAGTCTTGGTCTTGGTCTGTTTCTTCTTTTTACTGTGATTAGTGAATGCAACTTCACACACTTTTTATCCCCTTGAAGTCTTTTTGACTTGTAGACTCTGAAGTCTTGGTTTTTTTTTCTTTTTCTTTTTCTTTTTACTGTAACCAGTAATGTAATGTTGCAGAAATGAATTAGACAATGATTTGCCTTTAATTTCGTGGATAAATTTTCCACGGGAGAATTTTTGTTGGCTTGACTTGCTTCCTTTGAAGTCTTTCCCCCATCTTTCTGATGGAGTAGGTGTGAACTGAGATAGGTGTAGGGCCGGGGAATACCGTGTTATGTAGGAAAGTTGTTTCCATGGTTTAGCAGGACTACAGTAGGAGATAGATTCTATCTTACAAACAGTTTACATGACGAGAGATACTAATTGATATAATTGGATTTATTCATGACATTGTGGAATTGTGAGATTGCTTTTATCGGTTAATGTTGATTTTTGGAGTCTTGATTGGATTGTCTAAATTCATGACATTGTGGAATTGTGAGATTGCTTTTAATAATTCGGTTGAGTTTGAGTTTTAAATATTTTCGTGTAAATTTTTTAGTGAAATGCTTCAAAATCTTAAGGAGAAATGTGAGATTTGTGGATAATTAAAATGCACTGCGAAATTTCTCCAATCTGAAGAAATTGACACAATTCGTAGTGTGTTTTAAGCTTCACAAATCTCACATTCGTCCTTGCGATTTTGAGGGAATTCATTAAACATTTAAAGAATTCTGCTACTTTATATGAGTTGTCTAATACACCCCATCCGACCTCACACAGTTGGCCGACTAGCTACATTATCAGATTTTTCTAAGACACCATCTACATGGCTTTCTAGATTATTTGTATTTAATATGTGTTCATAACGTTGTATGTTTTCGCGTAAATTATTTTCTTCTTTTTCTATTTATTTTGGATAGGGGTGGGCATCAACCAACCGAACGAACAAATTGACCAACCCAAAGCATATTGGTTGGCTTGGTTTGGTTTTGAACAAGAAAAAGGTCAAACGATTTAAAAGCCGAATCGAACCAATTTATTTTTGGTTCAGTTTTGATATTATTGAAACCGACTAAAATCAAACCAAACCGACCATGTACTTTTGTAATTATTAATTGCACATGTCAACTTATTATAGGTTATTAAGAGATCTTACAATACACATATTATGAGTTACAATGACTAACAACATTTAGGACTTTTGTAATTATTAATTGCACATGTCAACTTATTATAGGTTATTAAGAGATCTTACAATACACATATTATGAGTTACAATGACTAACAACATTTAGGAGATTTATATGTATTATATACTTATGTGAGGTTATAATTAATAAATTGTTTGCTAGCATGAGATTTTATTTAATTGAAACTTATTTCTATTCGACTTGACGAACTTTTATGTTCCAAAAAATGTAATCTTTCAATGTCAAACTTAATTGAAACTTATTTCTATTCGGTTTTATTTTCAATGTCAAATTGAATCAAACGGGT
Source organism: Heteromeles arbutifolia (assembly GCA_024362995.1). NCBI lineage: Eukaryota > Viridiplantae > Streptophyta > Magnoliopsida > Rosales > Rosaceae > Heteromeles > Heteromeles arbutifolia. The sequence goes on along the minus strand of JANCRC010000017.1, from coordinate 7,646,444 downwards.
CTGTGCCCATCTTAATTTTGAATGGCCTTGAACCCGGGCTAATAATATCCTTGTAAAGGCCCTCAATCCAAATATGGATAGTACTCGTGAGAGTCGTAACTGGGATTTTGCTAGTCCAAAGAAATAAATCCAAATCGAATCAAGGCGGGTCAATTTTGAGGTTGATTCAATTTGTCCCTTTACACCGCCAAGCACGAGGCATCGGCGCCCAATGGAAGAACAAATTGTTCTGGCAAAGATTTCTCCGGAGAGGTGGTCCTTGGCACTCAGCATAGCTCCCCAAGGGATTGGCACTTTGGATGTATTGGTCGGTCTCTTGCTTGTCGATGAGCTACAAGAACAGGACAAAGTTAGTTCTGAAAGGTGCCTTTGTGAGGCCTTAGGTGTAGGCCTTGAGGCTTGCAATCAAAACTAACTAAGTGCTAGGTATGCCATTGCTATCTCAATATAGCAGATGTAGAACAAATGTGTTTAGTCGATTACTTGCGCCCCAAGTTACTCGGACTTCTTGTTATCAAAGAATTGTCATGGATGGGTTAAGTCCACATTAAGTTCTTTTTCTTGCCTTGCGAACAAGGACTTTTAGTTCTTAGTCTTATATATTCGAATAGAGGGAGTCCATATCCCTTTAAGTCATTTGCTTGGTTCCAGATTGGTTTTAAATGCAAGCATATCCATTAAACTAACCAGATCTAGATGCAAATGAGATTCTTAAAGTAGGAAAACTGATGGAAATGACTTGAATACATGCTGAAGAATACATTAAGCAGTAGATCTACAAACTCAGAAAACAAACAAAGAGCTTTGAGCAAGACTTCACCTTGTCGGGCAAGGTTGAACTTTTTGCAATAACTTCTCTTTGGGTTTACAGGGGTTATATGCTAAAAAAGGATGGATGGTAAACAAGTTTACACAAGGGAGTCGATACTACGCCACTAGGGGTGATAGCAGAGCTTTAAACTGGGCAGGAGATAGCCTGTTGCTAAAAAGGGAACTGAATCTGGGTTGATTTCAGCTTTTGGATGCAAATCTAGCTTGAGAGCAGAGTTTGTACGTTTGTTTGTTTGATTGGTTGAGTGTCCTTGTCTCTGGGGCCTCTTCCACCTTTTATAGACGAGTTAGCCCAACTGCTGTGTCTTGGCTCTTGTACGAAAACAACTGAAAGGTAGTGAGTCATCAGCTTTTTACTTGTATTGCCACTAAAAAGTGCTCTTTGGCTGATTATGAGTTACTCTTCATCACTTGACATTTAAATCATAGGGACGTAGTCTATGAATTAATGGGAAGTCGTCAATTTGTCTCTGGACCTGGTGCTGGCCTTTGGGCAAGTCTTCCTTTAAATAGCATATCTAGGCTTCCACACATTTGCAGCCCAATGTTCAAATATTAATCCAAACAAAAACCGTTAGTTTTCAGCCCTTAATTCAAACGTGCCACACAGTCTCCCAAAACATGGACATGGATATTGACGAAACAGCCAAAGGTATGCCCTTTTCTCCAAAACACTGCGTCTAATAATTCTGGGTCATCGCCACCTTCCATTTCAAAGACCTGTATGCACTTTTGATAGGGGAAGAAAAGCAAGGAAAGATCGTCGTAGTAATATTGGTGGGTGCGCCCGGAAGCGGAAAGTCCACCTTCTGTGAGCATGTCATGCGCTCCTCCTCCGCTCACCCCTGGATTCGCGTTTGCCAGGTATATCTATGTGCACACCATATGTTCGATGAAATGGCTCAGTGAGCTCAAGATTAGTATTTTCAGTAATTTATATGACACTCTAGATACTCCAGATTGCTGTTCATATGGGTTATTGTTTTTATGCTGTTGGGTTCTCATTTTTTTATGTTTTATAGGATACTATAAAAAGTGGTAAAGCCAGAACGAAAGCGCAGTGTATTGAGAGTGCAATGAATGCATTGAAGGATGGGAATAGTGTTTTTATAGATAGGTGTAATATGGAGAAAGAACAAATGGGTGAGTTTATGAAGCTTGGTGGTAGTACCCCGGTTGATGTTCATGCTGTGGTGCTTGATCTTCCTGCCAAGCTTTGTATATCGCGGTCTGTGAAGAGAACGGGCAACGAGGGAAACATGCAAGGTGGAAGAGCTGCTGCGGTTGTGAATAGAATACTGGAGAAGAAAGAACTGCCTAAACTGAGGGAATGGTTTGCTAGAATCACTTGTTGCAAGGGTGAGAGTGATGTTCAATCTGCCATTAATGCATATAGTGGACTTGGTACGTTGGATACACTTCCCAGTGGTTATTTTGGCCAGAAGAACACCGGTGTGAAAGTACAACTAGGTATAATTAAGTTCTTAAAGAAAACAGATGGTCCTGCTAATACTGAATTCACTTTGAAGAGTGTACCAGATTCTAATGCTTCTCGAATTACTAAAGAAAATGAAACCTCTTCGAAGGGAACAGGTTCATTGTCTAAAAATTCTGGTAAGGAGTCAAGGGAAAGTAAAGAGCTATTTGTAGGCTCTGTTGGCAGTGATGTTTCTCTAAACGATTCTGCCACTATGGCATTTCCCTCCATATCAACAGCAAATTTTCAATTTGACATAATATTATTGTCGAGAAAGTTATAGAATTTGTGAATAAGCTTGGAAATGGTAGACTTGTTCTAGTGGACTTGAGTCATAAATAAAAGATTTTGTCTTTGGTAAGGGCTAAAGCTTCAGAGAAAAACATTGACTCCAACTCTTTACATTTGTGGGAGATATCACTCAGCTTCATTCAGGAGGAGGTTTACACTGCAATGTAATAGCTAATGCTGCTAATTGGTAAGCATTTAGAAATACTATGCAATATACATGTAAATATTTTGTTGCAGTGCTAGTTCACAATATGAAATAACAGATCTGTAGGATTTTGCATTTGTCCCCCTCTGTTAAACCAAAACATGGTGTTCTAGTATTATGTTGAATTAGAGTTTTTGGATCTGTTACCCTGCAGTTAAGATGTAAAGTTTGATATGTTTTCTTCACCATGATAATCTTTACTTTAAGTTAGTACGAAAAAAAATGTGATTATATGTTTTACATATAAAGTAGATTGAAAATAAATATTTATTCTGGTGCAGGCGTCTTAAACCTGGAGGTGGAGGTGTCAATGCTACAATCTTCAGTGCTGGAGGTCCATCTTTGGAGGTTGCAACCAAAGAACAAGCCCAATCTCTATATCCTATGAGTGATGTGGTTGTGCCTCTCCCTTCAACTTCTCCCTTGTTTAGTAGGGAAGGGGTAACCCATGTCATACGTGTTGTTGGACCCAACATGAACCCACACAAACCAAATTGTTTGAACAATGACTATAGTAAAGGCTGCAAAGTTCTCCAGGAGGCTTACACTTCACTTTTTGATGGTTTCGCAACAATTGTGAGGACCCAAGCAAAATCACCCAAGGGAAGCATTGAGAACCTACAGGCAAAGCTGCCAGAGTCACAAGAATATTCTAACAGTGCCTCTAGAAATCATTTTACAAGCAACGATCAAAAGACTAAGAGAGAGGATCCTCATAAATATGAGAGGAGCAAAAGAAGTAAAGCATATCAGGATGATACTGAAGATTCTAACACTGGTAAACCATACCTGAGCAACAAGTCCGGTGGAAGCAGGACTAATACCTGGGGGTCATGGGCTCAGGCTCCCTACAACACTGCTATGCACCCAAAGAAGCACAAGGATGCAGTACTAGAGTTATCAGATGAGGTCGTTGAGCTAAATGATCTTTATCCAAAGGTAAATGATACCTATTTTCCATATATTATTTATCCTCCTCTTCTACTTTCTGTCTGATGAAAAAAAAAACATTCGGAATTTCACAGGCAAAAAGGCATGTTTTGGTGGTGGCGCAATGTGAAGGTCTTGATCGACTGTCAGTTGTTCATAAAGAACACTTTCCATTGTTAAGGACGATGCATGAAGTTGGTTTGAAGTGGGTTGAGAAATTCTTGCATGATGATTCATCTTTGGTCTTCCGTCTTGGATATCACTCGGTACGCGTGCTACTTTTCTTAGAGCATGCTATTATATTCGTTTTACCCAAATTAAAGTCTTGCGATGCCACAGATGTAGAAGCGCTCACCCCAACATACCCCGATTTAAATCTCACATTGCTAACTGTCGAGCCACCTTTCCAAGCACCCTGCTCCAAATGTTAAAACTAAAGGGATAGCTGAAAGCTTGGAGAATTCTTATTATGCTAAACAACCTTTGTGGCTATTAAATAGCCTTACAATTTGCGAAGGAAAGGAAATAACCACCCACGATTTTACAGGACCTACAATCGTGGTGCATGAAAAACAATCTTGTTCCTCAAGTAAATGAGGAATTATTCAACTTAACAAATAAACCTAAAACCTAGGAACCCTAAAACCTAACCCTAATGGCTAGGAGACTCTAATAGTTTCATCATCTTCCCTTAAACTGAATGCCATTGTCATTCAGTTTACATCTGGATATTCACATACACCCAGTAAACCCCGCATCTTCAGAAATGCATCAAGCTTTAATGGCTTCGTCAGAATGTCTGCAATTTGCTCTTATGTAGAATAATGAATTAGTTCTAAGACTTCATCCCTGACAAGGTCTTAAAGGAAATGAAATCTTATATCTATGCGCTTGCTGCGACCAAGCATCACGGGGTTCTTTGAGAGTTTAATGGCTAAAATATTATCACAGAACACCACCGTTGGACTGTTTTGCATTTGATTCAGGCACTTCAAAATCCTTCTTAACCACACGACTTGACAAGCACTTAAAGCTGCGGCTATGAACTCAGCTTCAGTGGTGGAGAGCGTAACTACTAGTTGTTTCTTTGAAGACCAAGAAACAGCTCCTGAGCTCATTAAAAAAACGTAACCTGAGGTACTCTTCCTGTCATCCTGGTCACCAGCGTAATCGTTGTCAGTGTATCCCACGAGTTCTTCACTTCCTCCCATTTTGTAGAACATCCCAAAACCAACAGTGCTTTTTATGTACCTCAAAGCTCTTTTTGTTGCTAGTAAATGAACCTCAGTAAGACGCTCCATGTACCTACTAATCAGACTAACAATGAACATCAAATCGGGGCGTGTGGCAGTCAAATACATAAGACTTCCCACCATTTTCTTGTAGATGGTGTTGTCAACTTCAACTCCTCCTTCATTTTTCGTGAGCTTAAAGCCAAGAACCACTGGATTATGCACTGAGTTGCACTGATCCATATTGAATCTTTCAAGAATCTCTTGAGCATATTTCCGCTGACAGATGAAGATACCATCTGTCCTTTGCAATACCTCAATTCCAAGAAAGTATCTCATTCTTCCAAGATCACTCATGTCAAACTCTATCATCATGGATTTATGAAACTTTTTGAACATTCCTTCATCGTTTCCAGTAAAGATAAGGTCATCAACATACAGGCACACAATTAAGATTTTACCTCCATCAGCAGTTTTAATGAACAAAGTGTGCTCGTAAGGGCATTTGGTAAAGCCTTCTTTGATGAAATATGCCTCAATGCGATTATACCAGGCTTGGGGAGCCTGTTTGAGTCTGTACAAGGCTTTTTTGAGTCAATAAACTTTGGATTCATGCTTCTTCTGTTCATACCTTGGAGACTGCTCTACGTAGACTTCTTCGTTGATTTCCCCATGCAGGAAGGCTGACTTTACATCAAGTTGGTAAACCACCCAAGCTTTCTGAACAGCGAGGGATATAACGATTCGAATAGTGTACAGCCATGCTACTAGTGCGAATACTTCAGCATAATCAATTCCATGTTGCTGGCAGTACCCCTTGGCAACTAATCATGCCTTGTACGTGTCCACTTCCCCATTTTCATTGAACTTCATCTTAAAAACCCACTTCACTCCTATGGTTTTTCCTCCTGGAGGCAACACTGTTAGTTCCCACGTGTCGTTCTTCTCAATGGCTTGAATTTCTTGATCCATGGCTTTTCTCCATTTCTCAGACTTCATAGCTTTTTCGAACGTAACGGGATCCCCGTCAGTGAATAAAGCTAAGTGTGCCAGGTTTGAGCTTTCTTCATCAGAGAGGCCTTGTCCAGTTTCGTAGTCTTGCATCTACACCGGTGGTCTTCTAGCTTACATGTCACGGAGTGCATGTTCATCATTAGGATTTGTGCTGTTACATTCATCAAACTCGGGTCCAGTATCTCCAAGTTCTTCGTTTGCTTCGGACTCTTCTCCATCTTCGCTTTCTTCATCTTCCTCGCCTTCCACTTCTGTTTCTTTTTCATCCTCCCATTCGAGATCAGCCAGTATGGATGATTTGTAATCATCATCCCAACTCCATTGTTTATCTTCTTCAAACACCACGTCTCGACTAACAATTATCTTGGTTGAGAGATGATCAAACAGTCTATATGCCTTGGATTCTTCACTTACTCCCAATAATATGCATTTGACACTCTTGTCATCAAGTTTTACTCGTTTCTTGTCAGGTATATGCACGTGAGAGATGCTTCCAAATACTTGAAAATGGTCTACTGATGGTTTGTGCCCGCTCCATGCCTTCTCAGGTGTTTTATTCTTCACGGCAAGAGTGGGACATCGATTTAGGACATGCACCTTCCAATTCACTGCCTCAGGTCAGAAGGTCTTGGGAATCTGCTTTGCTGCCAGCATGCTTCGCACCATATTCATAATGGTGCGATTCTTCCTTTCTGCGACCCCGTTTTGTTAAGGTGTATAGGCCGCCGTCAACTGTCTACGTATTCCATTCTCTGTACAGAAATTGGTGAATTCCTGTGATGTAAATTCACCCCCACGATCTGTTCTAAGACCCCGTATGTGTGTCCCAGTTTCCTTCTCAACTTTTGCCTTGTATGATTTAAATGTGGCAAATGCTTCTGACTTCTCCACCAAGAAGTAAACCCCAGTCTTTCTGCTGAAGTCATCGATAAAGGTGATGAGGTACCGTTTCTTGCTATTTGAAATCAGATTGATTGGTCCACATATGTCAGCGTGCACCAACTGGAGAATGTTGGAGGCTCTCCACATGCTTTCTTTCGGAAATGGATCACGGTGTTGTCTTCCCACCAAACAGTTTTCACACACTCGTTGTGAGGCTTTAAACTGAGGTAACTCTACCACCATGTTCTTTTGTTGGAGCACTTTGAGTCCATTCCAACTGAGGTGTCTGTATCGACAGTGCCATGTATTTGCTTAATCTGTGGTCAATGAGTTGTTTCCTTGGGGCACAACGAGCACGCACAGCAAACATCCTGTTATGTGTCATCGCAATTTCCATGATTAAGCCTTTCTCACAGTGGAAGATTTTACATTTTCCACGTTGAATAAGTACTGCCAGCCCATTTTCTTGTAACTGCCCAATGCTCAGCAAGTTGTTTCTTAAATTTGGTACGTAGAATACTTCTATGATCACATGCACAAGCCCATTTACTTCCATTCGAATCTTACCTTTGCCTTGTACAGTAAGACTCGAATCATTCACAAGCTTCACCGATTCTCGAAACCCAGTATCCAGATCATGAAACATATTTTTGTTCCCACACATATGGTTGCTACACCCAGAGTCAAGGAACCAGATGTGTTCCACTGCGGCCTCGTTGGTATCCACAAGAGCCATCAACAACATCTCCTCATTTGCTTCTGCATGATTCACTTTTTGTTCCTTGGCTCGCTTAGGGTATTCCCATTGGAAGTGCCCTAGTTTGTGACAGTTGTAGCACTCCAGGGTAGATTTGTCGAACCCAAACCTACCCATTCCTCTTCCTCTTCCTCGGTAAGTGCCTCGGCCTCCACCTCTTCCTCCTTGCTGGGATCCGTGAGTGATTTGAAGTGCTTGTTCATCATCCATGTGGCGACTGATCCGTTTTTTATGCACCAAGAGGGTACTATGTAGCTCGTCTATGGACATGGTGTCTAGGTCATTAGATTCCTCGATGGAGCAGACAACGTAGTCATATTTTGAGGTCATAGATCTCAAAATCTTTTCAATGATCACAACATCTTCCATCCGCTCCCCATGCATTCTCATCTTGTTAGCTATGATGAGAGTTCGACCGAAGTAGTCATTGACCGTCTCCCCACCCTTCATATGTAGCACTTCAAACTCTTTACGAAGAGCCTATAATTGAGCACGCTTGACATGTGCTGTTCCTTGATATTTTTGCTTCAAGGAATCCCAAATATCCTTTGCCGTATCTTTCTTCATGATGGTCTCCAAGATCGAACGATCAATGGCTTGGAACAAATAGTTCTTAGCCTTGAGATCTTTCAACTTCTGATCCTCATAGCTCTTCTTCTGTGTCTCACTAAGATTTGAACCTTCTGCTGCAACAGTGATCCCCGTCTCTACCAGGTTCCAATACTCTTTGGAACGCAGGAAATTCTCCATCAACATACTCCAATGATCATAGTGACCATCAAGCTTTGGGATAGCAGGTTGCACGAAGCTGCTCTCGACCGCCATGTCTTTGTTTCTTCACTCTAGTACCTGAGTCACAAGTTTTGATCAAGCCCCGTGATGGGGCTCTGATACCAGATGTTAAAACTGAAGGGATAGCTGAAAGCTTGTGCAAAGTATGACTGCTCTAAAGCTGGGAGAATTCTTATTATGCTAAACAACCTTTGTGGCTATTAAATAGCCTTACAATTTGCGAAGGAAAGGAAATAACCACCCACGATTTTACAGGACCTACAATCGTGGTGCATGACTAGTTTGAACGGGAAAAACAATCTTGTTCCTCAAGTAAATGAGGAATTATTCAACTTAACAACAAATAAACCTAAAACCCAGGAACCCTAAAACTTAACCCTAACGGCCAGGAGACTAATAGTTTCATCACCAAAATGGTCGTCTTGTTCACGCACTAAGCAATGTCAGCATTGGTCCGTAGGTGACAATCCTGCGCATCTCATCAAAATTTTGTTGTATATAAACAAATGTTTTCTGGTGGCTTAAACGTTATTGCATTGAGATCTTTAGTATGGCTTTCCATGATTCTCAATTTCAACAATCTCTTAGAAAGCATTAGGGATCTAACTAAATTGTGTGATCACCCCTTTTTTTGATTTTTTCTTCAAAGTGACTTCATCATCTCATGAGACAAGTTTTCGATTCTTCAGAGTGACTTGGTCATCTCGTGAGACAAGTTTTTGACTTGCCCCAACCTAAACTGCAGAGCCGTCTCAATGCAAACTTAGTCCTAAGACGGAAATGAAATGACGTTTTCCTAATTTAGTACACTATCATTTATCACTACCAAAAACGAAAACTTTGTTCATCACTACTTGTTCCTCTTTTTCTTGATCGTTGTCTCGTTTCATAGCTGGTGTCTTCAAGACGAGCAATCAGCATTCCTCCATTTCAAGAAGAGACTTTTGTCCAATTGAATTACGGATAAAGACTGAAGCTTAGCGAGGGATTGATCAACAGGAACTGAAAGAAGAGTGTCAGACAAGCTCAACAACCTCAGGTTTGGGAGTGAAGATGATATCGCTTGACACCACTTAATCCCCTATGCTGATATATTCACACAATCAAGATATAGCTCTATGAGATATGTGAGGTTGTGAAAGAGCATGCTTAAATTTGGGCTCTCAAGTGGCCACCCAACATTGTAAGATTGAGAAATATCAAAGACAGCCAACCTTGTTAATTGTGAAATCTCAACTGGAATTTTCCCCTCAAAGTAATTAGAGCTTTATGATAAATTTAGGCTAAATTGCAGATTGAAAGCAAGAGCCATCAATAAATCCATTATCGGCTAAATTGAGGCTTTGAAGCTGTTGAAGATCAAAGAGACTGCTCGAATTGTTAATCTCACCGAAGATAGATTGGCTGCTAATGTCAAGAACAACAACATGTCCATTAGTACTGCAAGTAACACCAAACCAAGAACAACAGTCAGTACTTGAATTCCATGATACGAACTTGGACGGCAGAGTAGGAGGAGAATAAGTATCATATTCGAATGTAAGGGCTTTCTTGAAATTGAGCAACAACAGTTGCTCGTGTTGAATACACTGGTGGTGAACTATAGGGATGGTAATAGCACAGATAGTAGTGATAGTGGAGATATTGAACAAGAATAGGAGGAAGAAATATTGGAGCAAAGTTTTCATTTTCCAGACACTTAATTTGCAAAGCTTAATTAGCAGAGAAAGTAATCAAGAACAATTGAGCAACTCAAAATGGTTTGGGTGGCTTTTATAGGGATGGTCATTCGCCAGCGAATTGGAAAAAAGTAAAAGAATATGGCTCAAGGTAAGTACTCTGAATTCCTCGATGAGTCTGAGGATTGTAATGATCATGATTATATTTGAATACAAGTCTTGGTGTACAAGTTGATAGGGATTTTTACCACTTGCAAAAGTAGGGATAAAAACACTTAAAAATACTTGCAAGAGAACAAGGTAGTTGTAGTATAAACGGCTCAAGCAAGGTCGTTTCCGCAGGGATTGAATAAATAATATGTATTTATACTAATTCTTAGCTAATTATTTGAAAACAAAGATTGGAAGAGGTTGATTTTATGACCTAAAATATTAAAAACGAATTTTAATAAAAGTAATTTAGGGAAAGCAACTAATAACCAATTAAAAAAAAAATCAAAGAGAAAAGGTTTTGAGAAACAAATTGTAAAAGCCTAGAGTTCCGCCGTCCCCTTAACAATCCTATGTAGATTTACCAATTACTTATGAATTACCCATGCAACTTTGAAGGTTAGGTTTTCCTTATGCATATTCTACTCGTGGTATTCAAGCTAGAACGTATATCAAACATGCAACCCGTCTGTGATATTCAGATCAAATATAAACATGCATGACTCATTACGCTTTGTGAAAACCCTTTCAAAAACCATGCAACCCCTAAAACGTGGTATTCATCCTAGGTGAAATTACAACTATTAATCACAAGAAGCAATACTCAATTCCCCGGTGGTATTCCGTTCGAATTGCATCCGATTACTTATCTAAACATCCTAATGGTCGCGAATCATTAGGACACAAAGACAGTTTAAAACACAGTGATTAATAGTTCAAAGTATACATGCGTAATATCATAAGCAATTAGATAAAAACAATATATTCATGTTAAGGCTCAAGGCATCGCCCTAGCAAACGAAACTAGTTACTAACAATCATAAAACAAAATACTATTAAAAATATGGATAGAAAACACCTTGAATATAAACTTGAAATCTCTAAAGCAATTCTCCAAATTGATTCCCTAATGTAACGCTAGAAAGACTAAATTAGCCAAAAGTGTGGATATCATATAGTATGAAAAGTTCTATATAACAACTTTTCATATGTTTGAAGAAAAAAACTAAATGCATGCGGCAAGTACATAATCTGAATTGAAGTGCCGTCTCAATGCAAACCTAGTCCTAAGACGAAAATGAAATGAGGTTTTCCTAAATTAGTATGTAATTTTTTTATAAGCTAGTGAAACTAGAAAACTTTTCAATTCAATCTACCACCATCTCCACAAAAGAGGGAATTTAAGGCACATTAGATAAGATTTAGGAGAATGGTGAAAATGTAGTTCATTGGTTTGTGGGGTTTTAAATTTCCAAGTTGCCCTGATTTTGATTATTTGCTGTGTTATTTTCTGTTGTGACTTACGGTTCAAAATTATAATGTACAAATTAAATTTGTCTTACCTATTTCATTTAGGTTTGGATTTAACCTATGTTGCATGGACACTCTAAATCCCGAAAGTGTCGGAGTGTCCGACATGCCAACACGCCCTAGACACATGCCTAGCCACGATTTGGACACGGTCAATGTTTCGGACGGGACGCCGCCTACCAATCCCTCAGCCTTCTGGAATTAGCCCGTCGTCCAGTTCCTAACCCTAATCCCTGAACTCCATGTTTTCACCTAAAACAATCGCGACTTCAAACATGTTTGCATACCTATATCGTCAATTGGGACATCTGCATGATATCTACATGCACACCCTGTCAAATTTGGATTTTGGGTGTTGAGCCATAGCAGCTGCTCGAGGAGGAAAACACTGGAGAGAGATTGGGAAAGAGGTAGAGGACGAGCGTTTTAGTTGGTGGGTCCCAAATTTTAATATTTTATTGTGTTTTTTATTTTTTAAATTAAATATAAGGGTATATAGGAAAAAATAGAAATTGTAATTTATAACATTAACTTTTTAGTTTAATGTGCAGAGTTGTGTAAGTGTATTCTACATGTCAAAAGATGAGTGGGGAAAGCACAAAAAGGACGGTAAATTGGGAAAATAGTTTGGACTAGGATTTTCTCACCTCTTTATTCCCCTCTCCTTCTCTCATTTTCTATTTAAACAGTCACGGTTAATCTACGTCAACATCTTATATTAATTTTATATAGAAATAAAAAAACAAAATAGAGAATGTGAGAGAAGGGGAGGGAAGGGGATAGAAAGGGAAGGGGAGAGAATCCTAGTCCAAAATAGTTAGCATTCCTCTTGTTTGAAAGATATGTAGTATTTATCATATTTTAATCACTGTGTTCTAGCCATGTCCGTGTTTTTATTTTTTGAAATTTACCATGTCGCGTGTTCCAGTATCCATGTCTGTTTTGCAGTATCCATGTATGTGTTTGTGCAACTTAGGATTTGATTTATTGGTTGGATCCATTGCTTGATGGAGAGATTTTGTTAATTACCTATTTGATTAGGATTTAGATTTGCTTCCAATTAGGATTAGGATTCTCATTGTAACCTAAGTTCCATGCACTATAAATAGGACCTTATGGTTAGTTTATTTTGTGTGCAAAAATGAGGGAGGACAAACAAAGGCAGAACAAAGGAGAAGAAATAAAACAGTAAGTAAAACTGTTGATTTCCCATTTTATTTCGTTTCCTTGTTGACTCTTAATCTCGACAGATTGCGGTGCTGAAAGCAACTCCATAGGACAAAGAAGAGGGCATAAAATTTCGCCTGTACAGATATAATGTTCAATTTCGACACTGATAAAATCTCAATTAGTCATCATCCAAAGTAGTAGGTTTTCTATGTTTAGTGCGAAAGAACAAATAAGTCATCATCCAGAAATAACAACAATAAGAATAAGTTATCGTCCAAAAATCAAAGCAAAATAGTATGAATTCCTCTTAATATTCAAAACTTTATTTGGGAGAACCAACTGTTGAATTTGTGGCTCATTTTCTTTAGATCACGTGAAAGCGGGTTTGAGAGTTAAATACTCTATTTGTAAATTGAGGGTTAAACTTTGTTTATAATCTCCATTTTGATTATTATTGGAAATTCCTCGTTGTCTTTGAACTGGACGTAAGCTTACGTCGAACAAGTATAAATCTTTGTGTCATTTTGAATTATTTGTTTTGTCATATTTTTCGTATTAATTCATTAGTTTCATATGTGACGCTTCCGCACAACGGAGCTTCGACGGTACGAGGAGATTTGTTGTGAATCAAGCTGAGAAATACAAAACAAAAATATTCTAAAACAAACTAGAAGGGCATAATTAAATTAAAACGCTACACAAAAAATCATAGTTCTTATGTCATTGGGACTATTTGTGGGGTCTATCCACGTTGAATTTCGACGATTTTTAACCGTTTATTTTTCAAAGTATGATTCTCTATCCTCTTTTTTTCCCTCTCCTTCCCTCCCCTCATATTTGAACACGATTAAACTACGTCAATATCTTATACTACTTTCTTTCTTTTTTTTATAGAGAGAGAGGCAAAATATAAAGTGTGAGATGAGAGAAGGAAAGGAAAGGAGAATAGGAGGAGAGATAATCCTGCTCTTATTTTTCCGAAGTATTGGTGACACTTGCGGTCAAGTTGGATATTGGCATTAACACTGTGGCGGCCGGGGCTAACTCAGCAATCAAGCAAAAGAAGAAATCATTTTGATATCATAATCTTTGTAAGAAGCTCAGGCAAAGTGAAGAGAAATGTATTGGGTATGGTGACTTTAAATATTAATGATCTTATGGAA